>OZ014530.1:362488880-363733074 GCA_963966105.1 Volucella zonaria | reverse complement strand
ACGACCTCATTTGGCCAAGAAAAAAGTTCTTTTCCACCAAGACAATGCAAGGGTGCACACATGTGCAGTTGCCATGGCAAAAATCCATGAATTGGCCTATGAATTGCTCCCTCATCCACCCTATTCTCCAGATTTGGCTCCGAGCGACTACTTCTTGTTCCCAAACCTGAAGAAATGGCTTGGTGGAAAAAGATTTGACTCCAATGATGAAGTCATCTCGCAAACAAAGGCCTATTTTGAGGACCTCGACAAATCATTTTTTTTGGAAGGGATAAAAAAATTGGAGAAGCGTTGGACAAAGTGTATAGAGCTCAAGGGAGACTACGTTGAAAAATAAAATTATTTTTTTATCAAAAAATCTGTGTTTTAATCCAAAAGTCACGGACTTATTGACCCTCACTCGTATGCTATTTATTTGTCCAGGCATAGTTTTACAAATATGTGTTCAACTTTTTTATTTCCAGGAAAATAATCTCATCTTTTCGTGAATTAAATAAACATTTTGAACGCTAATAAATACATAATATAAGTAAAAAGTATTTGTTTTGATTATGTATATTCTGAAAAGCTGCCTTTTTATTGATAGAAGTGCAAGTGTGCTATTTATGTGTCCGCCACTGCAATGGGTCTGTAGGAGGAGAGAGAAGAAGATTCGCCTTTTTTAGGGACGGGCTGGACAAATGCTGTTTTCCATCTGCTCGGAAAGAGTCCTAAAGAGTAGGATTGATGAAAAACCTTACGCAGTGGTTTTGCCAGCGTGAAAGAACACCTTTTCAGAAGAAGGGGAGATACACCACCTGGACCAGTGGATCTTGCTACTACACGAGTGTGAAAGTGGATTCGTCCCATTGAAGATTCAACGCACTGAAGTGTAGCCGGATACAAATAACAATCTGGAAGTGTTGAGCTAGCCGAAGATCTGAATGGTAGAAATTCATGGCATCGTATTAATTAAACTACATTTTGTCGTTTTGTTTATTTGATTCATCTTTTTTATTCTTTTATTTCTCTTCTTGATATTCTGTTATATAATTGAATTACAAAAAAAAAAACCGTTATAACATTTATACCATCGCTTCTTTTTTTTTCAATAAAACACATTTTCTAAATATGTATATAAAATAAAATATGAATACAAAACTAATATACAACAAAATAAATTGGAAACACCCCAATTTTGTATTTCATTATTTGTATCATAGTTAGAATCTTTTCGGCAAAGAAAGGATTTCATTGGGAAATCAATTTTTCTCAGATCTTATAAGCCCTAACATTTTTGATGCAGGGTGATGCATTGATTTTGAAAAAAAAAATTAAACAATTGAATTTGCTAAACAAATTAAAGAACATATGTATATAACTGCATTCCGTATATATATATATATATATATATATACATATATATTCTTATGTTTGTTACTTAAATAATACTTAACAACAATTTGTTTCCTATACAATTTTATTTACTTTTTACTTTTCTCTTCATGTAAATATACAGCTTATAAGTCTATAGGTTTGCTTATCTGCTTTACATAGATAAAATGTTTCTATCCAATTTCTATTTCACTTGTCTAAGAATACGTGTATATATGCATGTGTATAGGACGATTCATACTATACATATGCATATATAAACATTTTCGTATAATATATCATTTAAATTTTTTTATGTTTTTGTTTTTTTTTTTTTGAAACAGTCAGTCGCACACTTTTTTTTATATTATATTTAAAATAAATACTTCTAAGTACATTAAATATATTATGTATGTATATCTGAGTTGTTTTTTTTTTTTTTGTAATTTTTTGAGTTTTTTTTTTTAAATTGTAGTTTATAATTTAAATTGTTTTTTATTTTTCATGACTCGTATAGCATTTTGTTACAAATGTCAATAATGTTTATGTGTTTATTATGATGCAGTTATATTGAAAAGCATACTACAACAATATTATTATTAGTACTTGCTTCTAATTTGTAATAATAAATACTTATTCTTGTAGATACACATTAATTTCATGATACTCCTAACATATGCTTTACACTTTCCGGCTATTAATCCAGGAATGACTTTCTCTCATTAAATATATGTATGTATGTATATAAATATTTATTTATATGCATGTATGTGTGTATAAATATGATACAAAATAATCAACAAATATGTATTTAAAAATATTTATTTTTTCTTAGTGTTTGAGGTGTCTCGAAAAGTGGTGTTTTTACTTTAATTTCTTTGTTTTTTTTTGTTTGTTTGTTTTTTTTCTTTGACTAAAAAATAAAATATAATTATCTAGTACATATTTCATAAAATGTTTGTTTGGATAAATAGAAAAACAGTGCAGTTAATAATTAATATTTTGTTTTTTGGTTTCAATCACTTATAAACTTTGGCTAGATTTTGTGCAAGGAGAAATTATTACTCGTATATATATTTTTTTTTATTTTTATTCGCCGGAATGAATGTTCTTATAAATAATTTTTAATGCATTTTACATTTTTTTTGTTTTTTTTTTTTTTAATTTATGCGGATTAAAAATGGAAATATGCAGATTATAGTTTCGATATAGTGTTTTGTCAACAAATAATCGATTGGTGCTAATAGAGCAATATACTTATTTTTTTGTTTTTTGTGTTTTTTTTTTGTTAAAGACTAATATTCGTACAATTTGTGTAGGTTGTTGTTTGCTTAGGAAATGGAGAAAATGTATTTTTTTGTTTCTATGAAAAAGGATTGAAGAGAGTTTCAAGCGTATTTTAAAATAAATAATTTTCATCATCGAAATAGAGACATACAGTGAGAAGCAAAACTGTCCGGATGTTATGCATCTCCATGGTTTTGTTATCAAAATGAGTAAGCCAATACCAATTTGAAATTCATTTTAAGTTTATTTACTTAATTAAGCATTTTTTTTTAAAATTCCTTTACAAAAACTAGTAAAAAATCCAATTCTTAAAAGAAAAATTAACAAAAAACAAAAAAATTTCTATTCGGACACTTTTGCACTTAGTTGATTTAAAAACAGTATTCTCTTGTATGCATGAATTGCACCGTTATTTGTACCGCAAGAATTCATGATTTTGATGTTGATGTAGTTTATTTGTATTTGATTCATATTTTGTTGTTCTACTATGTAGTTGTTTTTTGAAAAAATAAAAATGAAGAAAATTCCAATCGGCAAAGAAAATAGTGTTGTGAATTTATTGAAAAAGAATTGTCCGTGTCGTAAAATTGCTAAACTGTTAAAAATAAGTAAAACAACGGTTAATGACATTAAAAAACTCCGAAATGTTATTTGTACAAACAACTTCGGAGACCGACCAAGAATCATTTCCGATGTCGATGCTCGGTTGATGGAGCAATTGCTCCATAAACACAATAATTGGACACCTAAAACTGCTGCAAAAGCCATAGAAAAAAGATGTCAGTACATGGACAGCTAGACGTGCGCTAAAGAGAAAAGGTTTGGTCGCAAGCTTAAAAAAAAGAAGCCGGCTTTTTCAGAAAAAAATGTTCAACGCCGCTTGCATTTCTGTAAGAAGCACAAAGACTGGACTGTAGATGACTGGGAACGAGTAATTTGGACCGATGAGACTAAATTTAAACATTACCAATCAGAGGGCAAGGAGTTAGCTGTTAACCGTTACCAATCAGATGTCATCGCCCTCACGAGCGCCTTCAAAAGCATCAGGTGAAGGAAACGATGAAACACAGTGGCGGGGGGTAATGGTTTGAGGCAGTTTTACTTAAGATCACTTAAATATCCTACAAACCAATCTACCCGATTTTGTTGATGAGTGCGCGTATCCATTTGAAGAAATCGTGTTCGAGCAAGACGGAGATCCGAAGCATACAGCAAAAATCGTTCAATATTGGCTCCAAACCCAAAAATTTCAATTGATCCAATGGCCTGCACAGAGCCCGGATTTTTAACCCAATTGAAAATTTGTGGGCAATCATAAAAAGGATGTTGGGTACATATATGAAAATTCACCGAAAACAGTCGATGAACTTTGGGAAAAATGTAAAAAGACTGGCAGAATATTGAACACGAAATACACTACAAAACATTAGTGGAAAGTATGCCTAAATGAATTAAGAGTGTGTTAAAAAATAGAGGACTTTGGACATAATATTAATTTTTATAAATGGATGGCGATTAGACAACATATCTAAAATAAGTGCTAATATGCAAAAGTGTCCGAATAGAGAATTCTTTGTTATTTTTGTTAATTTTTCTTTATGAAATGAATTTTTTACTAGTTTTTATAACGGAATTTAATTAAGTAAATAAACTTAAAATGAATTTCAAATTGGTATTGGCTTACTCATTTTGATAACAAAACCATGGAGATGTATAACATCCGGACAGTTTTGCTTCTCACTGTATACATATGTGCTATGATGAAAGGAAACATGTTAATTAAAAAAAAAAAGAAAAATTAGAAACATTATAATTTAAATTTGTATGCAATGATCAAAGTTGTATGTTTTCTTTTTTTGTTTTTTATGTTTTTTTTTTTGTTTAAGTTATTTTTTTGTTTTTGTAGAGAACACATTTGGAATTTTAAATTTCTAGTAAGCAAATGAATAACTTTTATGTTAAAAGCGGACGGAATTTCCAATTACACAATAAGTATATTTTAAACAAATTCTTAATCTCTTAAAAATTGAAGCACAGCAAGATTTCAGGTATGTGTTAGGTTTACAGTAAATGTTCCTTTTTATGTCATGTAAGTACATAGGTATATAATGTAGAATACATGTTTTAATTGGAGTTTTTGAAAGGATTTGAAATTTTGAACGTTTTGTTTTGTTTTAGTTTTTATTTGCTAACAATCTGAACAAGATTGAAAAACGAAGTAATTATTTATTTGTTTGTTGCATTTCGTACAAGATTGATGTTGTTGTTTTTTTAAGATCAACGAAATACACAACATGAATTGGATTTGATAAAAATTTTTAGAAGAATTTTTTTTTTATTAATCAAGTGATTTTTATTTTTATAAATTAGATGACAGAACAAGTTTGTGCCCAAATATGTGCGTTTATTTTTGTGAAATTAAAATGGGTACATTAGCTAGGCGTTTTGTCTTTATTTTCACCGGTAAGAAAGTTATGCGCTAACGTATGAGGCAATGCAGTTTATTTTCTCTAAGCCTTATTAAATTTTAATGTTAATGTATCATAGTAACAGCTGTTTGATTGAGCGGGGCTTTTTATGTTTTTGTTTTTTGTTGTATTTATGCAAATTCCACATGATATTCTGGAGTAGAGTAATATAATTATTTTGCTATAAGGGGATTTATTGTAAAATCCTTAAAAATAATAGTGCTCAAATCTGAGTGAAATTACATTATCTAATTGAAAAGTTTGGAAAATGCTTATGTCTTCTATCCCAAGGAAAAGAAACTTGTATATATAATTATTAAAGTTTATAGACAATAATATATAAAATTAAGATATTATTTTAAACTCATATACATTCCATTAGCGAATGAGGCTAAAGTAGAAAATGTTAGCTTCATATACGGCTGTGTCAGAAAGGAGGCCCTGTTAAACGATTTCCGTAGGAACTCATATCTGTGGAAGGCCTTATTTTAAATGTTGGTGCATTTAGTCAATATTTGTCAGATACTAGTTGGATATCATTTCACTTGATGATACGTTCTCGATGCAGTATTACTATTTCGCCCTTTAAAGTAGTTAGCAACAGATGTATGCTCTTATTGCTTGCGAGCGGGATTTTAACGTTTCACTTCTTACTTTAGACTGATCAATAAATTATTTGCATAATTTGGTCGGATGAAAGCAGGACTTATGAATGGACACTCAGTATCATTCGCCGAATCACGAAAGATAACACCTTCGATAATGTGCCAACTATAGAGACACCAGTCCACTAAATATCGCGTTGAAGATTTTATCCAGAATACTTTGTAAATATCTCTAGCCCTTTGCCAATCAGCTGGTTCGTCCCTATCATTACGGTTTCAGACAAATCAACTGGAAGATCTTCGATTCACGATACGTTCGATTCCAAAGAACCATAATTAGGGCGTAAAAAGAGACAAGCTATACATAGTTAGGTTAGGTTAGGTTCAATATGTCGACAAAACTTGTCCATATAGTCGTATATTAAATGACAATGGAGATGTACACATATATGCACGCTGCTTCGTAAAAACCAGAAACAATTGCATTGACTGAGAAGTTACACAATTGAACAATATTCAATCAACATTCTAAATTTGTTGAGCAACAATGTAGGTGTTTCTATTTCGGGAAAAGTTCTGTTGGAAAGAAAACATATTTAAATGATTTTTTGAGACAATGCTAAAAGGGAAAACTGTCGCTAAGCTGCGACTCCAATTGATTCCAAAATGAATGCAAACTAATTTTGCAAATATTGTAGATAGGTTAATTTAAAAATCCGCTCATACTCGTACATCATAAATTGTATTTTTAAACTGGCGCTGCGAAATAGTCAAACCAATTCAATTCAGCTGAAAATGCCCATTTTTATAAAACAATTCATTGTAAAACATTGTCATCATCGGCAAGAAGGGTAAATTTAAAATTATGTACTTCGATTCACACTAGGAAGGAAATTCGATAGATCAAACATCATTCCTGCATGGAATAGCAGTTTTTTTTGTTGAATTCCAAGAAACAGAACAGTGTGGCCCTCACCAATATAAAAGGTATTGTACGATGAAGACACCTCTTGCATATGAGGGACATAATGTATGACGCTATCGGAGAGAGCCATCGTTTTTACAAATGGCGTCGAATGTCAATTCGGTTTTGTGAAGCAATGGAAAGCTATACTCCTGCAGAACGTGGAATAATTGTCACGATGTTTTTAATAGATTTTGATTTTGGCGCACCACGCATTACGTGCCCGTTTTCCTGGTCGTCCGGCTCCCACTAGTCGTTCAATGCGGCATTTAGCCCCAGGACTCTTAGAGACTGAAACAACACGGGACCCAGCCAGCCCTGGAAGGCCTCGTTCCTCTCTTTCGGCGAAGAATATTGCTTCTGTGGCACCAGACGACGTGCCATGCAATTGGCCATTCCACGCACGACGCTGCGGAGCATTTTGGTGAAAGACTTGAGGATGATTCCTTACAAAGTGCAGATAGTCCATCAGCTGATGGGTGTTGACCCTGAATCGCGTCTAACTTACACTCACGCCCTGCTGAATCTCAACAATGGACTGTACGATTTTGCGTTAAAAATAATCGTGAGTGACGAGGCCTATTTCCACCTATGTGGATACCTGAACAAATAAAATTTGCAGTTCTAGAGCACTGAAAATCCGCGAATAATGCACGAAGAGCCAATACATCTACTCAAAGTCACTGCTGTTTACACTGTAGGATACATTGGATCATTTTGTTTTTGAGAACAGTTCGGGTCAAACGCTTACTATGCGCTACAGGGCCATGGTCAATGAATTTTTCATTCCTCAATTGGATGAATTGGGACTGGCGGACATGTGGTTCCATCAGGATGCAGTAACGACGCATACTGCACGAGTCATAACCGACATTCTAAAGCAGGGTTGTACACCTGTTATAATACGAGTAAATGGAAATAAACTGAGTGCTTAGCAGTTTGCCTAAATTGTAAAAATATAATGAGCGAGAAATAATTAAAAACAAACTAACTATGTTATGAAAAATGTGGTACCCAAAATGCTAACAATTTACTAGAACTTAAACATTCCAATTTTACCGAGCGAATGAGCTTTTTGCTTAATATCACCGTATACTTAGTTTTTCTCTTATTTCATTTCACAAGGCGATCTTCTGTCGTTCGACTTTTTTAAATAGAATCTCCAGAAGATTGTAAACAATTTGCAACCCCAATAGGTTAGGAAGAAGCGTGATATATTACCTAAGCAGATAAAGGTATCATTGTTTGTTTCGCAGTAGAAGTTTTTCATGTGATATATGATATGATATATGTATTAATGCAAAATATAAAAGTCAGAATTAATTAATTAATACGGCTATGGCGCTTTTCAAAAACGCCATCTGCATCAAAGCTGCATTTGCAGTTTGTTCGTAAACGCAAGTTGCAAAAGTCATTTGTTCGAAAACATCTTCAGAGTCAAACTGCATTAGCATGGTGATCAATAACGCAGTTTGCTTCTGTCATATTTTCGAAAACGTCATTTGCGTGTCATTTGCACTGCAGAAAGGCAGCAAGAAATTTGCGCTGCGCAATGTCAGATGGGTAAACCAAATTTGCCGGGCAGTAAGGATGAATTTGGTTTGTGAAAAAAAAAAAAAACGGAAAGCGATTTCTCATACGAGTTTTCTTCTGTTTATTCATAAATAATAATTTATGAATCTTATACATTAAACCGTAGGACCCCGAACCAAATCCAGGAGCATAGATCATAGATAAACTAACTAGATGTCAAACTCTACTAATACTTTTGCAAACCCTTAACTTTTGCACAGACACACTGTAAGTGAGTTCCAACACTTCTGCATCTCTATAACTTTGTCAAAATTTGCTAGAAGGAGAGCAATTTACAAGTAAAATTGCTAGAATGAGAGCGATTTGCAAGAATGTGCGTAATGGAGACGACGTTTTTAAAATGGGCGTGGTTTGTAAAGGGCTTTCCAATAGGGAATTGACAACTTTGAATTTAATTTGTGAACGCACTCTTTCAATAATCATCAAACTGTCACTGTCAATTTATTCAGTAAACTCAACATTTTCATCATGGTAAAGTACACTAACAAGCAACGTCTGCAAATTATGGTGTGATGTTGCCGTGCCAGTGAGACAACGGGTTGGTCGAAGTGTCGAAAATATCACTGCCGTTCAGACGTCAGTAGCAAACGATCCAAATCAGTCAATTCCACGGCGTTCTCAAGAATTGGGCATCGCTCAGACCACATTATGGCGTATTTTGCGTAAGGATCTTGGTTTACACCCATTCAAGATCAAGCTGACTCAAGAATTGAAGCCGATGGACCATTTGAAGCGACGTACGTTCTCCGATTGGGTTCTGGAATGATGCGCCAAGACGAAGCTCATTTTTGGCTCAATGGGTTCGTCAATAAGCAAAATATGTGTTATTGGTCGGGTGAAAACCCACATGTGCTTCATGAATCACCACTTCATCCACAAAAAATAACTGTTTGGTGCGGTTTGCATGCCGGCGGCGTTATTGAGTCATATTTTTTCGTCGACGATAACGATCGTCACGTTACTGTGAATGGTCAGCGTTATCGCCCCATGATCACCGATTATTGTAGCACACGCTACAATCGATTTATTGAAGAGTAAGTATGGTGAGCGTGTTATCTCAAGACATGGGCCAGTCGATTGGTCGCCTCGTTCGTGCGATTTAACGCCGCTTGACAATTTTTTGTGGGGCTACGTTAAGTCATTGGTTAATACCAACACGCCGACGACGTTGGAAGAGCTCAGAGCCAACATTGTACGTGAAATAGCGGCCGTTTCGGCCGAAATGTGTGGCCGAGTTGTTGAAAATTGGGTCCAACGAATCGACCGCTGCAAACGTGCCCGCGGTGGCCATATGAACGAAGTCGAGTTCCAATCATAAATGTTTTGATTGCACTTCAAGCCAATAATAAAGTTTTTGAAGTATCTCAAATTGTTTGCCTTTTATTTTAAAAAAAAGTTGTCAAGTCGTTAGTGAAAAACCCGATATAAAAGGAGAGGGAAATTGCCATTAATGACAATTTACACGTATTCACAGACAGGATCACATGGATAGGCGCGATCAGTAGAAAACCGGTTTTGATTTTCCAATATCTGGAAAGTTTGAACTAACCTAGAAGTTCATCTATGTCCAAGAGGAGATTACGGACCCGGAGTAGGGGTAAACTACTTCTCTCTGTGAGATTGGTCTCAGAAGAATGGAAAGAAATCAAAAAGATCCGTGTGGAGTGGGGTTCGACGGGAAATGTTGCTACAAGACAGTAGCTTCCCTTTTGGCTGCGACGAAATAATAAAAAAATATGCGAATTTGTTTACTTCTTACAAGCGAATAAAAAAAGAAAGCAACAACAAGTCCGGAAGAGGAGCATCCAATTGGGAATATTTCCACGAATTCGACGCAGTATACGGGACAAAGCATTTTGCATTCGAATCTGGGAGAATCCATGTTGGTCGGTGAGATATTTGGAAACGATGAAAATATGTCGAAAGAGTCTGCAAGCACAGGGCGCAAAGAGAAGAAAAATGAAGTGTTAGAGTACCTGAAAGAACAGGAGAAAGTTAACGCAAAGCGTCACCAAGAATAAAGGGATAAAGTGCAAATTGAGAAAGAAAAAGTAATCGCTCTTAAAGAGTTGCAATTGCTCTTACAAAAAAATGAATAATTTACGATACTTGTTGGATTTAACGTGAAATGCACAAAATTCAAACTTTTTTTTAAGTCCAGCGTGCAATGATTGTATTTCTAGTTTTGTTTTTACTACATCAATAAATATTAAGAGATCAAGTCATTACAAATTTTATGCGTATAATAAATCTGCGATTAGATCTCGTTTACAACGTCCTGCTGCACAGCGGATATTTCTTGAGTTTCGGATGAATGATGAGGCAGTATTGTGGCAAATATTTTGTGAGGTCATTTCACCTTGCATAACGAAATTATGCAGCACAACACATGACAAAACGACAAATTTAATATTTTCTATATTTTTTGGAATTCAGGTTGTCGAGTATTCTGAATTTGGGTTTGAGAATACCAAAAGCTTGCTCAATTATAACCCTTGATGAGCTTAAGAGATAATAATAATCGTTTTTGGGTTTCAGAGATATTGCCATTACCCCTGTAAGGCAACATCAAATATGTTGATAATGGGTACGCGGAGTCGCCAATTAAGTGGATATCTGGCGGTAGTTTCAATGTCTCGTTTTCTAGAATTTTCCCTAGCTCACTTTCCTTAAACACGCTTGCATCGTGTGATCTACCGGGACATTCAAAAAACACATTTGTGAAAAATCCATCACTATCGCATGTCGCCTAAGATATAAAAATAGCAGTTGATTAAAAATGTGTGTGCTACTTGTAGGATCATGGAATCACAGATAACTTACAGGAAAAATGCTTTTGGACATCATGAAGTGGCTGTAGAAATTATCTTCGGAAAATTGTTTAATTGTATTCAGATAACTCCGAACTTTTGGGATTCTTCGTTCTTAATTTATCAGTTTCAGTAAAACCTTATTTTTCTTTAGTGCGTTTCGTCCACGTAACTTATTATTATTACTTGCACTCTCACTGAGATTTTAAATATTCTTAAGGACTCCATCTGCTTTGTTCGAAAACGTCAAATGCAATTGCAAAAAACAAATCGATGCAGCAAAAAACCTTTGCAGTTTGACGTTTGCAACCCTTATGTGCTGCAATGACGATCAAATGACGTTTTCGAAAAGGGCCTATACCACATCAATTAAGTCAAAAGAGGTGTTGACAAAACCGGAATACGTGAAGATAGATACTCTTGCCGAAAATGCCTTTAAATTCAGCCGAGTTGCATGACGAAGCAGCAGAAGAAATGGCAACTAATGTGACCTCCGGTATGGGAAAGGACTTTAACCAAGTCGGTGTGTAGAACTGGAGGAAAATCGATGGGATCGAGCTAATTTGAGGGGTTGCTTTGTTGAAGCTTTGATCCCACACAGATGGTGTAGCCATGATGCAGTAGTTTACATTACTTTCTTAATATGATCATTCACTTATCAATTTTAATATGATTTTGATTATCGAACGAATGAAATGTAGTTTGGCAAAAACGTTAAGTTGGACAAAAAAGATTCGCTTTAAAATGATCTATATCAGGTATCCATGAAATTATACTTAGACAGCTCAAAGGAGGTACATAACATACTATATTACTTAGTAATCATTTTATTTCATTTATCATAAATCCCCGAACAAAAAAGCGGTTTACTTTAATATAAGTTACATAAGACTATATAAATATAAAAGTGATCAAACATAAATACCACATAAATTTTTAAACATATTTTTTCACCCAGGTTGCAATGTGCTTTTCGAAGTAAAGCAAAAACATAAATAAATTTGAGCAGTTGAAGGACAATGTCCCGAAGGAGTCTGATTCTAATTTTTTTTTATTATTTGGAATGGCGAGCATGGGAAAAGTTATAAGTAAATTAAGAGAGTTTAAAATGTGTACCGTCTCATACCTGTTCAGTCTTTTCTAAAAAAAAAAAAATTCTTTTATAATGTTTGTTATTTGATTTTCTCCAAGCAGAAAAGATATAACTATAAATTATGTAATTAAAAACAACCCGAATTAATTAAAAAATTAAAAAAAAAATACATTTGAATTTATTTCAAATAAAAATTATTAATAAAAAATAAGTTAATTGCTTCAGCTCTCATACTTTCTATTTGTATTAGCATTTATTTACAATACCGTTTTTTTTTGTACACTATGTGATACGAGTTTGTCCATCGTTATGTTATCTATATCTCAATTTTGTTGCTAATACTGAATTTTCTATATTTACGTGTTTTGTATGTAATTAAGTTTGTATTGTTTTTTTTTTTTTTTTTTTAACATGTTATATATGTATGTATGTCAACATTTTGGGTTTTAAATAAGACTTCAACAGCTTTTCTTTAACTTACGTTTTGTGACAGAGTTATGTGTAAGTTAAGTGCCATTTATAATTCTGTATTACCATATTTATTTATTTTTTTGGTTTTGCTATTTTATTGTCAAACTTTATTGATTTGTTATTTGAGAGTATAATATATATATATGCAAATGCGAGCAAATTATTTAATTTTACTCATTTCTCTACCTCATATAAAAATTAATAGATTTGTGTTATTAATTAAAAATAAATAAATAAAATATTGCACTCAAAACTGAACCCTTAGCTGAATGTTTTATTTGTTTTAGTTTTTTTTTTGTTTTTTTTTTTTTTTGTTAATTTTACTGTGAAAATTATAATTATTCATAATATATTTTTATTTCGGAAAGTGTTGTCACAAAATTACTTTATCTAATATTTACAATTCATTTAGTTAGTCATTTATTTTGATATGAACATTAGAAAATAATTTATTGAAATTTAAAATTTGTGTATGTACAGTGCAAAATGATAACAAAAAGAAAATAGTAGTAAACAAATATAAATAAATTTTTAAAAAAAATTATTATCAAAAAAAAACTTAAGGGGAAAAAGCCAAAGCGACATCTTTTTAATTAAAAACTGATTAAAGAAAATATAAATCTCGCATAGAAATGTGATAGTCTTCGTTAAGTTGTTTTTTGTTTTGTTGTTTTTTTTTTTTTTTTTACATAGTCTTCAGATATAGATTAAGAAAATTAGTCTCCTTTAGCAAGTACAATAATCGTACTTATAAACAATTATAAATATTTAAAATATATTTAGTCCTTGATTGACGAGAGTATAGTAAGAAGTGCAAATCGTTTGAGTTTGAATTTTTTTTTTTTTTCATTTTGTTTTTTGTTTTCTTTTCTGCTGTCTTTTCCTATGATATGTTTACATTTTCGTATTAAGTCTACATGTTGTAGCTACATAAGTTGTAAATGATTTATTTCTGTGATATATTCGTATCATAAAATGATGTCGCTTACAAAGCTAACGTAAAATAATTGTTAGTTTTTGTGAGTTATATAATTTGTAAATTATAATAAAATTAGCTGTTTAGCTTGGGTTATATTTTTACTACTCTTAACAGTAATATTTTCTCCATTTATGAGGAGAAATAATTACCTTAAGTGTTTAATTACTAAATTTGTTTATGAAAATGAAAAAAAAAAAACGCCTTGTAGACTCTCCATACAAAAATTTTCAATATTTCTTTCAGATATTTTCAAGAAAATGTATGTATAAAATTTATGCAATAAATAGTATTATCAAAGCTCAGTAGTGAATCCGCCGTGTGTGAAAGATTTTTGAAGAGTTAATCACTAAAATATGATTATGAATAAGCAAAAACATGAGTCTAGTTAGATGAAACGAGGCTTTGCCATTTCGAAAATCTGGAGTAGCAATTTTTTGTGGTACTGGTTTAAAAAAGGCAAAGAAAGTCTCTTTAACCAGATGGTTGTCCAACTGAGGTACACGTATTTTGTGGCTATAGTTTTTAGTCTGTCAGAATGTGTGTCTCAGGATATTGTTCACATTCCATATTCTTTGCTGCAATGTGCTGCATTTGGGATAATAAAAACCGAACGTTCAGATTAATCATTCACAAACTTTTGCTGCGCTTTTGAGCAACATACGCCAATTTATAAAAGATTCGATTATAGGGATCATCAATTAGTAAACGTCAATTGAATGGTGTTAGATTCCATGCCTGAATATATGACATAAATAGTACAAGGGCCGCAGAAAAGTCCACTAAACGTATTATTAAATTTTATATAAATAAATACTAAACGCACATTCTTAAAGGATAAATATATCTGAACTATTTTGAAAAATTAAGCATGGTAAAATATGATATTAGACTTTCGTCACCATAGTATCGAAACGTTGAAGTAAGATCAGAGAAGGCTTGGCAGAAGAATTGAGTTCGTGACCAAAATGGGCCCAAATAATGATATATCCGTTGCATCGCTCTTATAAACAGGGATCGAAAATAACAGTTATTTTCTAAATTGTTATTCATAAAGTCAGACGGAAAGAAGTAGTCGATTTAATATTTTAATATGTCAGTGTGATGCTTGTTAGCTTAGGAAGAATAATCAAGACTGATTTTTATTTTTGTGATTTTTTTCAAAAAAATCAATAAATAATCGATTATTTTTCGACTTAAATTTTTAAGATCAAAAAATACGGGGAAAATCTGACTTTTATTTTTTCAGTCAAAAATAAATGTTAAAATTCGACTTTTATATTTTTTTTAAAAAAAAGTATATAGATTTCTAATTTAGGGAACGCTGGTCACACTGACTGTTACGCACACTGCGGCCAAAAGTTTGAGGCCACTTGTACCAACTTAATAATTGTTCTTATACAGCCTTGTTAAAAAAAATGTATGTGCAGTCCTGTTTTATTGAATGTTTTTCTGCTTAAATATGATCTATCAAATTAATAACGATTAATGATTATGACAAACAGTAATAATTTAACAAAAACATCCCCATTAATTTCTTTCTAGTCTCTTTCTCTGTGCAAAAATGTTATGAATAAGAATAAGAACAACAAAAAAAAGAATTACTGGTTCTATTTATTCACCTTTTCTCTGCCTTTTCTCTGCTTATTATTTCACGTTGAGTTTTATTCCACGTGATAAGAAGTGATAAAGTGCACAGTTTTACACATTTATTGTAATTATTACAATTAATTAAAAAATGGGTCGCAAAAGAAATAGTTATATTCGCGAATATTATTCGTTGTAACCGAGAGTGATAGTAAATGTAAAATCTGCAATAAAGTTGTTAATCCGGGCAGACGTAACGAATTTAAAAAGTCAAAGAATTTCCACGCGGTCATGTTTACGGAGTACGAGAAACAGTGCAAAGTTTGAAAGTCCGTTATATGTAATGATGACAATCGAAAAAAATTTACAGTGGAAATGTCGCGAAATGAACCTATCGATGCTTGCATTGATATGATGACCAATGAAGCTCGACCTCTGAAATTTTTTGACTCCAGGGGGTTCAAGACGTTATCGAGTCCTACAAATGGACCCAATAAACTCAAGGAACATACTAAATTTCATTAATGAAAAATATGATAAAGTAAAATCAAATAAATTGAAAGAAAGAATTATGAGTTTGAAACTAGACACGGCTACATGAAATGGTCGTTCAATGGGTATGAATGCTCAATTGATAATATGCACATAAAAAGATCGTGATTTAGGTAAATAGTACCAATGTTAGATGTTCCAACACGCTGGAGTTTGACATTCATAATGTTGAAAGGTCTTTTAGAATTGAAAGAGTTCTGTCTAGATAACGATACTTTATCTGGGCAATTGGAGCCTGAGCAATGGATGCAAATTGAATCCATTATATCTTCTCTTGCTTCTGTACATGTTTTGACGTTACGTTTACAAAGCAGTCAATTGTCGATTGCATTAAGCTAAAGCAATCAACATTAACGTAAAACGATACCATGTATTCTGCCTTGTTGCTGGACCCTAGATTCCGGCTTGTATTGTCTTAGGTCAAAATTGAACGAGCAAAAAAAGATTTGAAAAACATTATCTTTCAAATCCATAATGTTGAGCAGGGACTTAAGTAGAAGCACTTTTATTTATTTTGGTTTGTGAATACATGTAAAATAGATGTCCATAGCACCAATACCGTCACCAACTACATCAAACACTGAGCCATTCTGGTTTGATGAAGAAACAAATCAAAGTAGCTCTTCAAAATTACGAATTGGACATTTGAATATGGAGTTATATGAAGCTTCATCCGACGACGAGGAAGCATGATCTGAAGATTTTGTTCGAAAAGCTTTTATGGAATTCGACACCTATAAGGAGAAGCGCATTGACGTTGATGCGGACCTTATAGAATATTGGGATGGTAAAGAAATCGACTAAGAGAACTGACACATATTATCCATCAAGTGCCAGCGACACAAGTAAGTGTAGAACGCGCGTTTTCTACACTTAAGCTCGTTCTCAGTGACTTGTGTTACAATTTGTCTGTACAAAATTTAGCAGCAATATTAATGGTTAATTGAATTCATTGCTGTGAAATGGTAAGTGACTTAACGTGAACATGAAAGAAAACAAATTTATCTAGCAAATATCTTATATCTACAGAACATGGAAAAATTTGGTTGTCTTACTTTACTTTTTCATTCGAAATCTGTTTTTTCAACGGTTGTTTCAAAAAATAAAATTGTTAAATAACAAATAGAAAACATAACTATCAATGTTTTGCCGTTTATTTTTAATCGAACAAATTTGAATGAAATTATTTTTGTCTGAAAAAATAAAAGTCAGATTTTAACCGTATTTTTTATCTTAAAAATTGAAATCAAAAAGTAACGTTTATTTATTGGCTTTTTTGAAAAAAGTCATAACAGTTACGGTCCCTGCTTATAAACGATTTGAATATACGAGTATATAAAAATTGAAGCCTTTTCAAACGCATGGTTTAATCACTCAAAAAACACTTCTGTTCATATTTACATTGGGCCTTACTAACAACCAAATTTAGTATACAGCTTAAGTGTAATCTCCACACTTTCAAAAATGTTTGTAGTAATAACGAATTTAAAGTGGGTTTTAGTGTTAGTATGGAGTTAAATTTTAATGTACACGAAGCCATGTCTAAATTTTTAAACATGACATTGAAGAACAGAGTGATGCCAATTTACTAATTTATTTTAGCTAATTTCTACTTATAAGAATTAGACTTGGTATTTTAAATAATTAAATTATCCGTAAAATGCTAGTTCAATAAGTCGAAATCGTATAAGTACTATTTCATTTTCAGTTGTTTTGAAAATTCCTTTTCCTTCATTATAATTTATTGAAATACAATTTAATTTGGTATATTGGTGTTTTTCGTGAATGTTTCATTTAATCAATAAATTACTAAATACTTCAAAGTTATTAATTTATGAAAATAATATAATATTCGAGTTTTAAGAAGAATGGAATGGAATTCAGTTTTCATTTATGAAGAAAAAATTATACCCTATTAACTTCAGCACAGTGGCATTACAGTTTTTCAGCTGTATTTGTTTACTTCGGCTTTTCAAATTTTTATTTTTCGCGCCACTTCTAAGAAAAACCAAATTCAAAGTGAATATGAAATGTCAAAGTAATGTTATGTAGCAATTTCAATAAAAATGTAGTAGACTTTTTGAAAGAGTCAAGTTTAAGTAAGAGCTGACTATTAAACAATTATTAGTACACTTTCGACTTGACTTAAGTCTGTATTAATATTTAAGTTGATACTTTTTTTAAGTAATGACTAACGATTCGTTGTTAGTAAGGCCCATTGTCTTTGATTCTTTGCCATATGCAGAAGATAGTCTATGCATATTTTATGAACATATGGATACATCTTAATTATCTTTTTCCGTTTTTATTGATAATTTTCAAAGCATAACAGTGTGCTTTTTCAATGAATTTTTAAAATCCAAGACTTCTTTCTGACTGCTCATGAAATGTTGTCACGAAAAAAGTGTAATTCGGCTTAAATATGGTATGTCTCGCTAAAGTTATAGAGCTAAATTAGTAAAAAAATGAATCGTTGAAGGCAAAAGCTGTTCAAGTTTTTTTTTTTAATTTGGATTTCCATCAGTTGTTGCTTATTTTAGCAACAAATATCTCTTGTATGAAACAAAATCACTTTAAAGTAATTGAAGAATCAAATAAAACCCAAACTGAACAGCTTATTTCAAAATATAAAAGTGATGTCCTGCGCAAAATTAGAGATATCGAAAAAGAAAAACAAAAATAAAAACGACATTTAAAAATAAGGTTTTTGTTTGTTAAAGATTTACGTAATATTATTTGTATAACTAAATGCATTATTGGGACTTAATTACAGCACCACGTATTTTTGTATATCAATACACGTATTCTAAAAATTAACTAATAACATTTTGCCGTCAAAAATTGTCTAGTTTTTTTTGTTTTTTTTTTTTCTATACACTTTTTTCTTTTTACTTAAAATTGTTTTAACAAAATTATCGTAACCCTTTAATATTTATATAAAATATAATTTTACTTGCAAGGAAGCTGAAGCCGGATTTAAAGAATTATTTTGACATTGTTTTGTTTTTTTGTTTTCTTAAAGCTTTTTGTGTAGAAAATAATCAATCAAATTGCTGCTTTCCTTCGAAAAAGGAATTTTTGATTTTATTTTTTTTATCTTATATACTTTTTTTTTTAAACGAAATTTTAATGTCATAAGCTTAACTATTTCCAGTTAAACTTTAGGAATAATTGTAATTATTACTATTTATTTTATTTAAACACATAATGTAAATTTTTCTGGTTTTGTTTAATTTTAATCGAGTTTATTGCTAATTGTATTTTTAAAACTATTTTTACACATACCACTCCTTGACATCTTTTGAATCACGCTTTTTCTGTTTTGGCTGAACTAGTCCTGTTGTTTGTTGACGATCGGCACCGTTGATAACGCTGCTGCCACTGCCATTGGCACCACTACTACCTACGCCACCATAAGAACCACCGCCACGATCACTGTGGCTAGCTAGATTGTGGCCATTTGTCATGTGTTGCGTGCGTTGTTGGTGATATGATCCATTTGTACTTGTGTTGCCTAGAAGTGCTGTATTAGGATTGTGACTTCCGTAGGCTGCTGCCTTTTCTGATTCTGTTTTATAATTTCGATCGCCGTTTGATTTGAGCCATAGTACGAGTAAGATCACTAGAACGACGGCAATTAAGATGCCAGCTACTATTCCGATTATCATGGCAGTGCGTTCCTCTTCTATTGAGTTGATTCGGCCACCTTTATTTTTTGGTCTAAAGTTGCTGTTGTACGGTGGAGGCGGTGGGGGTATTGGCTGGTAATTGTAAGGTGGCGTCTCTGGTTCTGGCTCTGGTGCCGGCACCGGAACTTCCTCAATTTCGGTGGTTGATGTTCTGTCGGGAGTGTCCGGCACCGTATGTATGGTATCGTAAGGTGTTGTTTCACGTTCTGGAGGCAAAGTATGAATTTGATGGGTTGTCGTTGAAGTAGTACTGCCTTGGGATGTTGTGGCAACGGATGTAGTTGATGTTTGAGACTGTGTTGTTTTGACTCCAGTTGTTGTTATAGCAATTGTTGTGTCATGGATTGTACTCGTAGTTTCTGGTTCTGATTTGCTGGTGATTGTTGTATGCTGTTGAGTTTCAGTAGTCAAAACAGCATCAGGCTTTTTAGAAGTTCCAATTGTAGTGGTCGAACTTGATGAGTCAACCATTGATTCTGTAACGATAGCGTAACGCAAAAAGAGTAGAAGACATTATTTTACATAAAATTTATTTTATTAACTTACCAGTACCCTTGGCTGATGTTGTAGAAGTAAATTGCTCAGTGGTCTCCCCATAATCTCCAGAGCCATGAAGACAATCCTCATCATCGCATGTACGCTCTGTAACACTGGTATCACCTTTATCGAGGACCCCTTTTTGTGGAGTTGTTGGTTGTTTTGTTGGTGGTACATAAACTGGTGTAATCAAGTCATCACCACTTCCCGACTCAAATGGAGGTGTACATTCATCTTCGTCGTCACCTCTACAACCGGATCCAGCACCAGAGAATATTAAATCATCCATTGCACCAGGATATCCACTTGCTGGCGTCTGTAAGGTGCAGATAGTTAACAAAGGTATTCATTTTAAAACAGAATTGCATGCATGGTGCAGTTGGAATGATTGGCGTTGGCATGAGATTGTGAAAAGGAAAATAGGTGGAAAGATAAAATTTGGTGCAAAACATACTCAAAAAGAAAATTTGTGAGTAAAGTAAATAGAGGTAGAAAGGAAATTCTAAAACTGTATGATGATATTTGATGACATATAAACTAATAGAAAATTATGCAACACAAATAAGAATTTAATTGAAACTGGGATAATCTGGTTTATTTTTTGTTGTTTTCAAAATGCTGATGATTGGTGTATTTTGAAGAGGTGTTCTATTATCTTATTTTTGTTTTCTTTTTGTTTTTTGTTTAAATAAGTATTTCTGTGTCTGTATGTTTAAAAACTGCAATCATTCCAGACAATCAACAAGATGTTGTTTTTTTTTTTCAAACTATTGTAGAATTCTTTAAAGTGCTAATCAGAAATTCCTGTAAAGAATTAATAAAGACAAAATAAATTAGTTTTTGCTGTTTAACTACTTCTATTTCAACTTTATTCAATACCTATTCTATTATTAGAGGAACTCTTGAAGCCTGTATCTCTGTGGAAGCCACAAAGAAATACAAGTGTATGATGAAATGAGTCAACAAACGAATATGAAGCAGAAGACCTAAGGCTTGGCTGGTAATAAAAATGACAGGTGTGAAGAATCGAGTTTGGATAAAGTGACGCAAAAATCATCATTCTATCAGAAGAAGCTCGCATTTTTGCAAATTACGCCTTATTCCATTGCGACATTGACATTTATGAGTATAAAAGAATCCGACGTGGCTGACCCTAGACCTGTTAGTTCGAGCATAACACTATAGTAAATAGAATGACTTTAAAATTATCCCTAACAAAGTGCAAACTGTACATCATCCACGAGTATTACCTCCAGACTGTCAATTGCGTGCAAATTACAGTCATGCCCTCCTAAGCCTTGGCCTGTTATTTTCGAAGACGGTTTCGACAACACTGTAATTTTGATTAGCGAGCGCTACTTTTTGGTGCTAGAAATTGGTTCCATCGGGATGGCGCAATCGTATTCAAATCACGGGCAAGTCACATAACTTGGCGGTGAAGATCAAGTGGAGAATATATCCAAGAAGTTTTGAGAAAAGTTATTTGATTAATATTATGTTCGCTAGTTAGTTCTAGGTTTAATTCTAAGTAAACATGCATAAAAAAACATAACCAATTCTTTTTGTTACAAATGAAGTTCCTGGCTTAGATAATTGAGTGAGAACTTCTGCACTACCTTGTAGAAATTTTTTACGAACTCATCGTGTAAAACAATTTAACAAATTGTTGAACGCAACCGATTTATGCATACTCAACCTTGCGAACACATTCGTTGAACGCTTTCTTTGTTGACGTTTACTTTTCATGCATTAATTTAAAATCTTTATAATCCAATGGACGTTTTGGTTCAGCTTATTTTACTTTTTGTCTAGTAACAAAATATACTCTTGTAATTAAACTTTTTAAATTTTTATTCGTTCAATAGTTTTTTTTTTGCAACATTAGCTGAAAAGGGCTTGACTTCACCATGACAAGACAAGAGTATTATATTGCAGAAATTCATTGGACAAGATCTTCGCTTTGGAAATTTCAGGTGCTGGTTTATCTACGAGCACATGATCTAGAATGGGTTATCGATAACTCCAAGAAGAAAACTATGGCCGCGGCAATTGAAGCATGGATTTAAAAAGACAAAAACACGCAACGGGTAATCACTTCTTCGATGGAGTTCTATCAACTGAAATTTCTGGTAACATGCAATAACGGAGCAAAAACGTGGACAAAATTGTCGTCCGTCTATGAGCAACGGTTTGGGGTTTCTCTCATCACTCTGCAGCAAAAATTTTACGAATACAGAAAATCTAAGGACGGCAATATGGCGACTCACATATCAGCTTTAGAATAAATGGGAAACGGCAGAATCAGAAATAATCACAAAAATTATATGCGGTCTTCCAACAAAGTTTAAACATTTTCAATCAGCGTGGAATTCAGTAGCCCAAACAGAACAAACTCAACAAAATTCAACCTAGCGCTCGACAAAAGAGGAAATGAAACAGCCTGATGATGTTCTGACAGATCACGCATAGATTCATCACAACAAGAAAAATGTCCGTAATGAATAAGAGGAATTCAATCCGTGGTTTTTGACAAAAAAACTGGACATTGGTGGAAAGAATGGCACAATAGATTGGATCAACGCAAGGATAAACAAATGGTATCGTCAGCACTGAAGATACACATCACAGATCGAAAGAGCAAATGTTGATACACTGACTCTGGAGCTTCGAGTCACATGTGTTTCCAAAGAGAAGTGTTTAGTGTTTATTAGTTTCCGAGCTATGAGGGAACGTAAATATTCAGTGTGGTTAGGAAACATGGAGACAGTACATGTACCATATGTACAAGGAATCGGTTCCACCTATGAATTTCCCTCTCGAGACGACTTATGGAGAGACTAAAGGACAATGTCACGCACTAAGAAACAGCTCAATAACTAATTTCTGCAATATTGCTGCAGCTAAAGGAAGTCCAACTTATGACGAAGCCATATCAGGTTATGTAAAATCCCATTGGATCAAATTGGAAACAATTGAAGAGTTAGACTCACTTCGAGAATCCGATGCTTACGAAATGTGGAATCTGTGAGTTTCATGAGTATACCACTGGGTACAGAACATCACTAACAAAGTCTGTAAATTGAAAGAAAAACTGAATCAATTTTATCTTAAACAGTATCAAACGAATCTACGCGTTTATTACTCGTACATGAACAATGTAGACATTCTTATTCTTGCAATCGATGTTGATGTTGATGATGGCCTTGCAATCACCCCGAATAAAAATCTTTTAAATAATTTCATGCAGCATCTAAAAATGGATTACAAAGTTAAGTACATTGATGCTTTATATTTCTCCGGGGATCATACCCACAGATTTAAAATAGATCATAAATCAGAAGCAGTACTGCGACTCGTTCGAGGAATTTTAATATTTTTCATCACCTGTTCATACACCTGCTTATCCGAATGTAAAATTTGAATAGAATTTAACATTTCGATTTCGAGAGGCCATCTGCAGCCTAATGTACCGTGTTGTTGCCACACGACCAGATATTGCATAC
Organism: Volucella zonaria; assembly: GCA_963966105.1. Lineage (NCBI taxonomy): Eukaryota > Metazoa > Arthropoda > Insecta > Diptera > Syrphidae > Volucella > Volucella zonaria. The sequence continues at coordinate 363,709,586 of OZ014530.1, read as the reverse complement.
ACGGTGAATGTGCTCTGCCAATATCTCGATAATCCATCCGCTTCACATAAAACAGGCATTAAGAGAATCTTCAAATATCTGAAAACAATATCTGGTCATGGAATAGAATATTCAAAATTTATAAATTCTGCAAAACTGATTAGCTTTCGTGATGCTGATTTCGCCGGAGATGTAGACACTCGCCGATCTCGGACTGGACATTTATATATGTTGAATGGATCCTGTATTTAATGGTGTAGTGAAAATCAGAAAACAGTCTCTCTTTCATCCACGGAGGCTAAATACATATCAGCTTGTTCCGCAGCAAAAGAAGGGATGTGGTTGTGAACGTTCTTAAAGGAGCTAGAGGTCAACAGCGGACCAACTACAAATTATTGCGATAACATGAGCAGCATCAGATTAGCTCAAAATCTCGCGTTTCACAAGCGAACGAAACACATTACTTAATTCGCCAGCTACAAAACTAAAATCATATCTCCAAGGAGCAGAACTCAGATATAAACTACTCAAAACAAAATAGGGCCCACCAATGAATTATTTTGATTTTTGTCTAAAAATTATTCTATTGGTAAGCATTATCGAACAGAAGTATTTAACCTGTATAGCTTGCATGTCTTGCAGAGAAAGCGCATTGCTCTAAAAAACAACTAATGCAAAATTTCCTGTACTTGTTTTCTCAGTCTAATTCTGAGCGTTATCGCTAAGTGTTTCTTTCTGTAATTAATTTCTTCGACAACGTTATTAATTGTGATTACCATGCCCGGTTCTCGGTATCATATGGATATCGTAAACGCAGTAAGAGCGCTAAATTTGCTTCGGGAGGGAGAGTCTCAAAGGTCTTTCGCAATTCGTATCGGTGTATCGCGGCGAGCTATCCGAAACGTCTGGGAACGCTTCCAAGAAACCGGGAGTGTAGCATGGAGACCTGGATCAGGAAGAATCAGAGTCAGAGCTGCGCAAGAAGACCGGCACCTAAAAATAGTTGCTCGTTGGGAGCGTACCGTAGCCACCCGGGCGTTACAAAATCAATAGCGGCAATCTACTGCCACTCAAGTAAGTGATCAAATCATACGTAATCGACTCCACGAAGATGGTCAACGGTGGTACTAGGCAAAGGTGGTGTCCAAATAGCTTTAAAAAATATCAGAGTGTCTGCAGTGGTATATGTATAAAGCCAATAAGAGGGCTTTGGGAGCTAAAAAGATTGCCTTAGATAAATTAAGCTAAAGAGCAAACTCTACCAAAACTTTTAGACCGCAAAAAAGCCACAAACAACGAATGTCTCTTATGAAAATTTAACTTTAGCTTTTCATGCATAAATGCATGGTCTTGACGTTGTAGACAATTTACAGACCAGTGATTACACGATTTGAGTCTATCAATAGAAAGTTATTTTTGGCAGGACTGCGATGTTTTCCGTCTGTATTAGTTTATTTATGACAACTCCAAAATTTTGTTTTATTCATTCCGACCAGATTCAATGATTTTTAAGCTCCTTATACCCTACTGAGATATCTTTCCCAAATTGTTAATCGCTGATTCCGTCAGTCGATCAGTGTCCAATATGGAATCTCAAATGTAATTTTTGCAAGGCAATAATACGGTAGGATTTTTTGAAAGATGTTTTGGGACAATTTTTCATATAAGATACTGGTAATTCAATTCAAAAGTAATTTTTATAAGTCCATATGCCAATTATTGAATTATTGGTATTTGTGCATTATTTTTGATGGAAGAGTATACTCCAAAATTTGCCGGTTTTTAGAAGGACGGAATTACTGAAATTGTTAGTAATCCCCTTGAACTAATAATGTTGCTGCGATTTAACCGCGAAAGATGTGGAAGCTCCAAAAACCTAAATTAATGAACCAAACAAATCGGGTGCAATACTTTGAGCTTTTGTTTTTATAAGACCCCAACTAACAATATAATGCAAACTTATTGCTTTGAAGAAAGTTAATAAACAAACACAGACATCGATACATGAATATTTTTAAACTTAGGTACATTTTAAAATCACAAGACTGAAGTTCTTTTCGTTCGTTGAATTGGGCTATTATAAATGGATTTCTATGTTTCTTACATTTGTTTTTGTTATATAAGTTAAAAGAGTCAGACATCAAATAAAAGAGTTTGTTTTTAACTATACTCATAAGAGTAGCTACAGAAAACGATAATATTTTCGATTAGGCATTGTGATATACAGGTTAATGAAATTGTTTGTAGTTATAAAACGCTTTCCGGTAAGACTGATTCTTATTTTAATCGATAAGTAATAAAAAAAAGTATGGCCCAAATAACCTCCAGGACTAGGCTCTTCTGACAGAATTATTTATCACCTTTCCAAATACAGTATTTGCTCCTGTATTTCATCGATAACAGAATGGGCGTAGGCTTTGATTGCTTCAATCGACTGAAGAGTGTTGGCTCATTTCAATGGCCAATTTTGACCCACCATTACGAGAAAGGACTCGGCCAGCAGCAATGGTTTCGCTACTTTTGTGGCACTCAGTGCCATCTTGTTTCCAAATAAATCTTGCACCTTCAAGTTACGACCATACAAATTTATTGATCATGGTTCCATATCCCAATGAATCCATCAACATCGTGTGTTAATTTTCGAATAAATAAGGTCCAAATCGCACCGAAGAATCACACGTTATGGGTAGAAGGGCTTTTCGGTAATCATTCTTGGATTTTCTAAGCCCCTAATGGGGGAACTCTACTCATTAACAAAGTCTTGAAATGGAAATGTCAAAACGATCTTCTGTTTAAATTCTTGTTGAAGTCCATGCATTTCCAACACCAAATTGGAGAAGCTATAAAGCTGCTGATGATCGACAGGATATAATTCAAGGATCAATTCTACCTTTTACGCTTTATCCGAGTTTTATGCAAAATTCAGTGGAGGGTCGTTTGTAATACGCCAGCAAAATCGAGAAACCTGGGTTTTCAGCCACACTTCTGCATATAAAGGGTGTCCCAAAATTCACGGCAGATTTGAAATTTGTGCCATTTGTGCGGTAATGTTATTAAAAAATGAAGCGGTACAAGAAAAAACAAAGTGCTTTCATTGTTGAACAATATTTTAAAAATAATGAAGGCTTGGTAGCTACAGTTCGTAATTTTCATACAAAATATAGTTGGAACTCTGATTTAACTTTATCAACTGTGAAGAGATTAATTCAAAAATTCAGGGAGACTGGATCAATTAGTGATCCTACACCCTGAATGACTCGAACTGCAACCAACTTCAGACTGCTATAATTTCCAAACCATTCATGACAGTGAGCTCAAATTTTGACACATGACAGATAATTTTATTACTTACAAGTCTTTTAAACGATTTGCGGCTCAGTTGTGTTGAAAAATTTTTATCCGCGATGGAATTCAAACGTGATAGTGTGATTGCTTTATATTTGGCTGGAAAACCACAAGTAGCTATCATTAGAGCCCTCCAGCACCTCAACGTGAATAAATCATTTGTGTCTCGAACCATAGCTCGTTACCGTGATACTGGCAGCGTTGCAAAACGCTATGGAGGTGGTTATAAAAAAACAGCAACATCGGCAGAAATTGTTCGAAAAGTGAAGGCTCGAATTGAGCGAAATCCGCGTCGAAGTGGAAGAAAAATGATTCGTGAGCTCGGATGCAACACATACTGAAAAATGAGCTTGGGCTCAAGCCATTGAAGTTCCAAAAAGCACACGATCTTACACCGCAACAGAAAAAAGTTAGAGTCGAAAGAGCGAAGAAGTTGCTACGCTTGCACGAAAGTGGTGAGTTAACGAATTTGGTTTTTTGCGATGAGTCGCCATTTGTTATCGAGCAATATGTCAATAAACAAAATGACCGAGTTTACCTGCCAGAGAGGTCCATCGAAAATTTACACCTTTGGTGTTCGAGTAAGTCACCCTGTACTTCTTGCGTGAATTTTGGGACATCCTTTAGAAGCAATATTCTCTGTTGTTTTTGCCCGACGAGCACGATTTTGATACTTCACATTACTAATTTGTCCAAACAGGTGAAATTTCTAAACCAATGCACTCTTTCAACAATATTTTCACCATTTTTGAAGCGTGTAGCTTTTCAATCCCGTAGTTTGCATTTGTTATGTAGTTTCGTTTTTAGGCAGGTGGCACAGTAGCTGACTATTTAAAATGAAAACCCTGTACTGGGTTCGTATCGGTGTGGTTCCGGACAACGATATGATGATTTGACTACCATAGAGGTATTAAAAAACAAATAAATTTTACTGGTTTATTGATTTCAGGGGATACATAGCACTATAGCACAGAGACTAGGCATACCGACCCATGGCTATTTTGAAATCTTATTCGAATGACAATTTGTGACAACAATACACCCAAGGTCCTTAAACCTATAAACATTTTATAATGTTACAGAGATATATGAATATACATAAATAAAAGTTGGTGCAAATAAAATAGTTTAATTAATTATATGATAAGAGAAAGATTGTTTAGCTGACCAATAACACTTAAGCTTATTCCTTGATAATAATAGGGAAAACCTTGAAGTTGGATAAAATGGATGTAACTTCTTATGAAACTCAGTCTAATCTACGAATTTGTTGATTGCATATGAAATGACTAGTTTGTAGTGGTAGGTTGTGTTTTTGTGTCATAAAACAAAAAACATAAAAGAAATTGAGAACATAATGGCTAAGGGACTTTTTAAAGTAAATGAACCTGACTGATTGCAGCTGGTTTTTGTTTAAAATAAAGTTAATGCACTTTAAATATACATATACATTTTTGAATTGCTTGAAACACAATTTTGTCAACTCTATTCCGATGTTGAAATTCACGCTAACATTTTTTTTTTATATGTTCTTATGTTTTATCTTTACACTCAGCTTTTGATTTGAGCTCAGTTTATATTTGGGTATAGTTATAAAAATAAATTTAGATTAACTAAAAAAATATAATAAAGGAATACCTATAAAAAAAAAATAAAAAAAAAATATATATATTACAACACAACAAATGCATACCTCTATGCTCAAAATGCGACTAGGAAGGGCTATCTAAAGCATTCTAGATTTTCTTTTTCAAAATACTGTGTACTTAACATAATACGAGTACAATACATCCCTAAAAAATTAAGCTATAGATATGGATATTTGCATATATCCGTACGGAATGATGCAAGGATCAACTGACACTGTCAGATAGTAATTATTTTATCTTCTTTCAATTAGATTTTAAAGTACCAAAAGTAGAATAATAGTTGAATAAACTAAGTTGGCATAATTTTACGTAATCAAATTAAAAATGAATATTTAATGGCAGAGTACACAAATCACGCAAAAAATACATTTAATATAATAATAATGATTAGCAAACAAAATAATTTCTTTTTCGCATACACATAATGAGAATAAAAGAAGATTAGAGAACAATGCTGATTTTGATTTTATTTTTTAATTTTTTTTTTTTTTTGTTGAAAGTTAGAAATCGATTTGATTCGAAAATAATAAAAAGAGAAGAACGAACGAACAAACGAGGATACCAGTTTTGGTTTCGCTCTCTTTTAATTTGGATTTGAATTGATTTGATTTGAATAAACTCCCTAACCTGCTGCATTCTTTGCAGATCATTTCTATCTAATACTCCAGTTACCAATTGCACATCTCCTCTCATAGTCACATGCGGATCACGTTCGACAGCTAAATCCAATATTCGAAGTTTATTTATTGAAAGTCCAGCTATAACTCCGGCAAATGGTCGTTCAATACGAAATCTTCCCGAACGACTATATTTTCCACCAACTTGAATGTTATTCATTGTATTGAACATTGTCGATTGATGGCCTAGTTAAAAAAAAAAATAAATTTAAATATCATTAACACATTATAATGATAAAAATAAATATATTTAATAGGTTTCTGGTAAAAATATTTTTAAAATACGATCAATATGAATATAACATAGCATACGAGCATACTGGCAACACTGTTTCTACAGATTGTGAATTTTACTGTTGAAAGTTGATTTGTAGTTAGTAGGTTTTGCCATTTTGCAATGAATAGATTAACACTAGAACAACGCGTGCAAATTGCGCAAACTTATTTTGAAAACCATGATTCGGTTCGCCAAACTTATCGTGCGTTACGTCCATTTTACGGTCGACATAATCGTCCATCCGAGGAAGTTATTCGGAAAACGATGAATCGTTTACGCACCACGTACATTCTAGTGGATAACACACATCCCCAAAAACGACAAACAGAGCGCAGTATTGAGGAGAATCCGAATGAGTCGATTCGCCATCGTGCACAGCAATTGGAGCTACATATGTCCATCCACTTTGTGGAAGATTTTACGGAAGATCTTGGCTTAAAAGCTTATAAGATCCAGCTTAGGCATGAGTTAAAACCGCCTGACCATTATACGCGTCGTAGGTTCGGTCAATGGGCCGAAAACATGATTCAGCTTGAACCTCATTTTCAACGAAATGTCGAGACGCCCTTACAACCATTAAAACTCACTGTTTGGTGTGCTTTATGGGCTGGTAGAGACATCGGCTCATATTTCTTTACGGACGATGCCGGCCAGAATGTTACCGTCAATGGACAGCGCTATGGAAACATGATTTTGTTGTAATTTGCGCGCGCTCAAGGGGTTTTTAGTATCCTTAAAATGTTTGCACACAACGCGCACAGAAGGAAAATCAGGGAGGTTGGAAAGAGAGGTACCGGTGAATCTTGGTTTTAAATGTTTGAAGGTTATAATGACTAGGAAATAAAGAACTAGGCGGGGCATTCCATGAGCGAGTTGTACGGCTTAGGAACGAATCACGATATTTTAGAGTACGTCCGAAAGTGGGCTTGAGGGCGGAATGCTACTGACGATTTCTATGGAGCACTGGTGGTGGAAATAGCGATAAAACAAAGTGAGACACGAAACATTTCGTCGCTGTTCGAGGGCGTCCATTGAATGAGTGATATTGGTATCAGCTATAAGTTTTATCGCACGGTTTTGGATCCTATTTAGCAGATGCAGAGATATTTTGTGCGCATCCGACCAGATGTGGGCATTGTACTCCAATTTTGGGCGGATAAATGCCTTATATATTGAGGCCTGATCAGAGGGGTTAAAGTAATTCTTACATCGCTTGAGGAAACCTAGACACTTCGAAGCATTTTTGACCACACCGAATATGTGGTCACTCCAACGTAAGTTTTCATTGACATACATACAAAGAATGGAAAGTTTATCGTTATCGACGATGCAAGTGCCATCCATGGATAATGGCTGGGTGTTTAAATTTCGCTTTAACGACAGCAGACAGCATTGTGTTTTGGAAGCCCTACCCTGTTAGTGGTACCCCAATTAGTTATGCTGTTAATATCAGAATTTAATGAGCTTAACATACGCTGTCGTTCCCGTTCTACAGCCGAAGAGCAGGGACGTCAGGGAACGAATATGAAAAGTAGAGGTTATTGCCGTCAGCAAATGAATGTACTGGATTAGAAGTAGCAAATAAGAGATCGTTGATGAAAATTAAAAAGAGTGTCGGAGACAGAACGGAGCCCTGGGGCACACCAGCTTTTATTTTGTGAATATTAGACTTGAAACCATCCAAGACAACTTGAATTGAGCGTTCCGAAAGGTAGTTTCTGATTCATTGAAGAAGAGAGTCGTCCATCCCAAGAGCACGCATTTTCGACAAAAGAGCCTGATTCCAAACTCTGTCAAATGCCTTAGCAATATCAAGTGCAACTCTCTTGCTTTCGCCAGATTGATGTACGCTTTGGTTCCACTTTTCGGTCAGACATGCCATCAGATCACTAGTGGATCTGTTGCTACGAAAACCATATTGCAGGTCATTGAGAAATTTTAGTGTTTCGAGATATTTCATGAGCTGACGGTTTATCAACGATTCCATGACCTTGGAAATATGGGACAAGAGTGCAATGGGTCTGTAGGAGGAAAGAGAAGAAGATTCGCCTTTTTTAGGGACGGGCTGGACAAATGCTGTTGCTACTACACGAGTGCGAAAGTGGATTTGTCCTATTGAAGATTCGACGCACTCAAGTGCAGGCGGGGACAAAACACAATCTGCAAGTGCTGAGTTGGCCGCAAAGTGTGCAGCAAGGAGATTGGCCTCGTCCAAGGAGCTGACAGCTGAAATGCCATTGTAAATGAGCGTTGTGGAGGAGGATGGAGCATTTTTGGCGACATAAAATATGTGGTTTTCGGTTTCAACGATTTCAAAGAAAGGATGTACATAGATGCAATGGGTCTGTAGGAGGATTGAGAAGGCGATTTGTTTTTTTTAGGGACGGAGTGGGCAAATGCTGTTTTCCATCTACTCGGTAAGAGTCTTAAAGAATAGAGTTGATGAAAAAGCTTACACAGCGGTTTTTTTCTAGCGTGGAAGGGAAGATATACCATTTTGACCAGCGGGTTTGTATATGTTTAGATCTTTAAGTACTCTTGCTACTGTACTAGTGCGGAAGTGGATTCCGTTGAAGAAGATTGAAGATTCGACGCACCTAAGTGTAGGCGGAGGCAATGCATGATCTGGAATTGTTGAGCTGGCTTTGTAATTTACACTCTTGGCCTCCTTCTTCTGCAGTTGCGTAAGGCAGCCTGCCTACGCCAACCATGCATAAACTTTTTTCGTACACAAAAATAATATTTTTCAATTAATAGCAGACATGGAATTCTTCAAGTCTACATGTGTCTAGACGCAATGGCGCCGATATTATCAGCTTGATGATTTGAGCCAAAAATTTCATAAATACCGCGATAATTTGCATTTCGAAAATGGACTTCTTTTTAAAGACCATACACTTGCAATTCCTTTTGAACAACAGGCAAAAATTTGCAAGTAGTTACACGAACCACATTTGAGTGTTGAAAAAACGCTTGCACGTGTACGCTTTCTTTAATTTTGGCCTGGTATGTCCGAAAAAATTAAAAAAATTGTTTTGCAATGCATTATTTGCGAAAAATTTAAACGAAATATTCAAAAAGAACGGTTGGTTCAAGAGTACCCATTTCAAAGAGTCGCGATTGATTTATTTGAAATTGCAGGGCACGATTATATACCGATCACTGACGCATATTCGGGCTTTGTCCTGTCAGAGAAACGGATTCGGACAAAATTCTAACCATATAATTGAAATAATGGGGAAAATATTTGGTCGCGTAGGATATCCATCGGAAATCAAATGTAATAATAGCCCATTCAGGTCAACGGCATTCGAGGAATTTACCAATCAAACAAACATTGTGTTTACTTTTTCTAGTCCGAGGTATCCGCAAAGCAATGGAATAGCGGAAAAAGGGGAACACCTTTTCAATTTCAACAATTTTCTGAGGAAATCAGTGTTGTACCTCCAAGTAAGAATAGTAATTTTGATTTAACGTAGAACTAAGTAGGAATTGCCACAATAAAAATATGTCACCTGGTAGCAGCTTATCAAACGAAGCCGAACGAACAGTTAAACAGCCGGATTCACCAGTAGTGCATGATGATCCAATTGATCGCGACAGCTTCGAACCTAAATTAGACATAGAGGTACCTAAAGTACCTGGCGTAAGTTCCACACCTTAAGTGACTCGCAGTGGTAGCGTAAGTGCACCACTTATTAGGTATGGTAATCTTGCTACCAAGTAATTAAGCTTAAAAAAAAGCGTGTAATAGAAATGCTCATTGTGACCTCAAGTTATTATTATTATTGTGAATCCATCAACTTACATGTAGTAGGTATGTAAGAAATAAACGTCAAGCAGTTGAGCTTCAACCATTATCGCCGACGGATTAAAGAAATTAAATAAAGTTCGACGGCGCTACATGTCACCCAAGCGACGCAACGCCTGAAGTTGCGAAGGAGAAACTTGGCGATTGGGTCATCTCCACTCGATTATTTTCGCTGAAGCTACGTCAAGTCCTTAGTATACGCTAACAAACCAACTACTTTGGACGAGCTCGAGGCCAACATTCGACACGTTATTGTCGGAATAACGCCGCACATATTGGCCCGAGTCATCAAAAATGGACCGACTGCTTGAAGCACTGCCAGCGAAACCGAGGCGGCCATCTGAATGATGTGCTATTCCACACATAATGGCATGAACGTAGCTTCAAAATAAAGCCAGAATTAATTTTATATTACAATAAAATTATATTAAGTTTAAACTTCCACTGTGAAACTGGGCATAAGCAATTCCAAAATCCATTTATGTAACATATATTTCCACTTCACTACTTTAGCGTATTTTATTTAAAAGAAGAATTTTGTATTTAGTGTACGAGTATCTCATGTTTATACTTCATACTTCATGTCAAAGTCATTGCCAACTTTGGATTGATAGAATCACCATCTTGTTTTGAATTAACTTTTCAAAAAACGCTTCGCGCGATAATAATCCTTTCTTCATACGGATTGTTAAAATTCAATAAATAAATAAAACAATGCTAAACTACTCAAATTATTATTATTAAATTATTTGAAAAAAAAAAAAAAAACCATTCATCAATTAGAGAGCTTTAATTGCGGTTTCCAATACAATGGGCATCCCCTAGGGTATAGCACAAGTTATGTCCCGCGTTTACCTTTGGTTTGTTACTTTTCATTCGAGGACACCAAAATGGATGGTATTTGCAACAATATCGATAGCTACATCCAAATCATCATTGAAGATGTTAAGCCATCAGTTTTTATTCCTGAGAATAGTGATACCAAGGTTAAAGAGAACGTTAATATTCTGTGTCTTTATTGCATTTTCGAGCCATGGCTCAAGTGGTAGCGGACTCTCTTCCAAATCGGAAGGTTCGGTGATCGCCCGAAAGACATCCGTTTTTCCAGTTAACGAAAATCAAATAAGATGATTAGTTGACTAAAACTCAACAACAAGCCAAGTTCCACTTAGAATTTAGTCTGCCCATTAAATGTTGAATGCCGCCCATGGAGCTAGCCCAAACAACTTTCTTTCTCTCTCTATCCCACTTTCTAAAAAAGTTAACATATGCTGAGGCATTATAAGTGTATTCAAACCCACTTGAGTGATAAGTTCTTAAAAAAAGAACAAAAAAAAAAATGCACTCATTAGTTAGGAACGAAATTCTTAAACCATTTGTCTCACAGTGAATTTATTTGTATCTGAATCAATTTCATTTTACAACAAACTCCTTTTGGCGTTTATCAAATCCAAAGAAACTTAGATTTACTCATTTAAGGCAATTCAATGGAATTGCCGAATAAAAGACGTCTGGTTTATTGTTTATAGAAATCAATGTGTGTTTTTCAATTTACAAATAATAAACCATTTAGCATAGAATTTCTATTTAAATTCAATATCTTTCCATACGTTTGCACATTTAAAGAAGCAAGTAAACCTATTGTTATAAGTTACCTTGGGGATGAACTGTTTGCACATTATAATCATCCAACTGAAGAGAAGCGTTACCCCCATTGCGGGTGAATCGCACCACATGATAGTTATTGTCGTTGACTTTAGTTGTTATCTCCCCGAGGGGTAAGTCTCGTGTTCCAATATTATAGACCATAAAAATATTCCCTTCAACAATTTCCAACTCCATATAATCTTGTGTAGTAGCACTCTCCATTCTCAGCAGTACAGCATCCGATTTTGTTGTGATGAATCCAAGAGCTATGTTATCCTCCTCTGTGTCGGGTTGGAGTCCTGCTGGGAAGGTATATTGAATAATACCCTTGTTTGCACCGAATTCATAGGCAATTGACTCTGCATAAAGAAAAGAAAGGAAGCAAAAAAAAAAAGGGGAGAAAATAAAAGAAAATCGTTTACTGACTGACACTTAAAGTTCATTGAGTTTTTAAATTCACCATCATAGCATGTTGGTCCGGTATAGGATGTCATATCACATTCACATGCATAGGCATTCCATTGTTGTACACAAATGCCACGATTCGCGCAAGCATTTTGACTGCACTTTGTCGGTCCTTCACATCCGGAAACAACCAAAGAGCTTGGCACAACAGCGTCGCTTGTCAATGAGGGTGAAGTATCTCCCAAGTCTAATGAAGACAAACAACCCTCAAAGCCAGACCTCGAAGCAATTGCTGATGGCAATTTAGAGTACATATCCTTGAATACACCTCCTATATAGAGAATACCAGCCAATTCAAGGTGCATATTGCTTCCAGGGAGTGTTACGATTTCAAATGTATCATCAACGGTAAGTGTATGCGTTTTAGGTCCTGGTCGTCTTATACTAACTGAATGCCATCGGTTGTCATTCATGTGAATTCTTGACTTGTCACGAACTGTAACTGGGCCATCGCCCAAATCGAAGGTATAGTGTATGTGCCCATTCACAAGTTCAATAGAGACGAAATCATTACGTCTTCCTCCATTGTATAAAAGAAGTCCATTCGGTTCGACTGTTTTGAATCTGAAATCTATTGAAATCGTGGCGAAGGCTTTTAGCATTGGTAGTCCTACATATGAGTGCTTAGAACGGAATGTGGCTGCGTGATACGGATTGCCAGGCGGGGAGTTGACAAAGCGTGCTGTTAGTTTAAATGTCGTAGTTGGGAGAGCGGATAGCTCTGGACCAAGGTTTTTCACGATGTCGATGTATCTGTGAATAAAATGAATGAATTGTTTTAGTAACTTTTTTTTTGTATTTTTTTTTTTGTTACACAGATTTTGGTTTTTAGGTTATATACTCGCATAAAAGAATAATATATGCGTACATATTTTTAATTGCAACCCATTAAATATGACACAGTAAGTCCTTTTGTTTATCGGTGTAATTAAAAAAATTATATTCTATGTATGTGACATATAAACGTTTTGTCTCAGAGATGTTTTCAGAAGAATATGCCTACTCATACATACTTAAGTGAATGAGTATAAAATTTGTGTTCCTGATTTTTAATCCTAATGTCTGGAAAAGTCTTACGAAAGATTTATTTTCTAACTTATATGTGCTTTTCTGTTTGATTTATAGATCCAACTCATTTATGAAAAAAAAAACATTTATCCCATCTACAAAAAAGACGATCCTATGTCTTGCAACAAATACTAAGCATATCCTTACTTAATTTCGCTTATAATATCATGTTCAGAGCGCCACATTAATCGACACGTCCGGCCTGGCTAATCGACGATAGACCAAAGCTTATTATTATTATTGGCCCGGGTCCACCCCGGACAACTTTATTAACAAGCAAAAACTTAAAGCTAGACTTAAACCTAACAAAGATATTCTTAACCTAATGGGGCGAGGAGAAATGGTGGACAAGGGAGATGTTAAGGGAGTGGCATATTGAGCAGGGCTTTTTTATTTCGTGTTTGCTGCTATTTAGGTCAAAGACTATGGCGTAGTTGTTCGTTATACGCAACATTCTAGATATGGGTTCAAAGTGACCGTAGTTGGTGCGGTGAGTTCGGATCAGGAAGAGTGGGACAGATCTTAGATTACGGGGATTGGGAGTGAATGCAATATTTTGCGTTATTCTCGACTTTTTTTAGCGTATGCATGTTAATTAGTTTTAGCCTATTTTCATATGTGTCGACCCAGGGTAGACCACGAAGTGCGAAACGGATAAACCTGCGTTTGACTGCTTCTATTTTTTGAATGTGGATTAGTTTATAGGGTGACCACTCTTGGCTGCAATATTCGAGAAGGGTCCTTACAAAAGCAATGTACAGGGACTTTATAACATAAGGATTGGAAAATCCTTTCGACCAGCGTTTGATAAAACCAAGTGCTATGTTAGCTTTATTTATAATGCTGTCAATATGTGAGTTGAAATTCAATTCTCTGTCACAAATTATTCCTAGATCCCGTATTGGGTAGTGGAAGGAATAGGCTCATCGCAGATGAAGTAGTTTCTTGGAGGGGGAGGTAGACGTTTGCGGGAATAGGTTATCGCTTGGCATTTGCTGACATTAAGCTCCAAAAAGTTTTACTTGTACTACACCGAAAACTTATTTAAGTCATCTTGCAGGCAATAGGAGTCAGAAGGCAATGAAATGACTTTGGAAATTCTCATGTCATCAGCGAAAATAGAAAGATTACAATTCGGACGAAAAATCATCTTTAAGTTTGGTAAGATACCAAAGATTTTGTTATATTTAGCGAAACGGATGATGTCTCAGGATAGTTTCTCATATAGCTAAAGTAACTAGGATCGGGTTCAGCTGTTTTCTTAGAAAACGATTTATTAAAATGACAGGCAAAGAAATTTACAATGGTTTTTGGGTTGGCAGAAGATTCACTAAGAAATTTGAGAGTAGATGGGTAGCCGTCTGACTTTCTTTTGGTGTTAACAAACTGGTAGAAGCATTTAGGGTCCGAGACTAAGTTAAATTGGATGCGGTAGAGGTACTCAAGGTAAAGAGACTCACAAAGTTCAGAAAAACAATTGTATGTATAGCAATCGATAATTACTGTAGTCGGAATCAGATCGAGTCCTTAAGAATTTATGCCACAACTGTAATTACGGAGAGAGCGCAACTCCTTGTTGTACCAGGGAGGAGCTGACATGCAGTCGTCTCGGAAGGTATATGGAACCGATTGGGCAAAGCAGGCGAAAATTAACGAATAGAACGTTGATAGGGCAAGATCAATGTTAGTTGTCTTAGCAATAAAGTCAAAGTTAATGTTGCCGATGAGGTTTTTCAGTTTATTAAAGTCGGTTCTTCGGAAGTTAAATGAAAATGAATTTTCCGAATCGACACTTGTGTTGCCATTTTCATATGAGTATATAATTGACAAGGGGGGATGAAGGCGGTCTAGGGTAGAAAGAAGATGATCACTCCTATAACCGACTTCATACTAAGGCTAATCCTGAAGAAAACCAACGAATTCCAAGATGAGACACACCACCTCTTTATCGACTTTAATGCCATATATGACAGCATTCATCGCCTGGAGCTGAACTCAGAATTCCGAGAAAACTGCCGCGTAAGACTTGAAAACACGTGGTGTGCTGTGCAATTTGTAACGCTTCCAGACTTGCGCCGGATTCCGTCTTTAACCTTGCGCTTGAACTAATGGGTGTAGCTGACGTTAACACTAGATGCACTATCTTCCATAAATCAGTCCATCTGTTAGGATACACACACGATATTGACATCATCGCTCAATCTTATCGATCCATCATTCAGGCCTTTGTAGCAATCGAAAAAACGGCTAGAGAAACTGGTTTAACTGTGAATGGAGATAAAACCAAATATATTCTGTAGACAAATAAAGAAACATCCATCTACCATCTCGGACGAAATATCGAAATCGACAGGTATAATTTCGAGGCAGTTAAAGAGTTCACCTACTCTTTAAACGACACCTTAGTAGAGATCCGATGAAGAATGCACGCAGAAAACCGCTGCTACTTCCATTTATCAATACAGCTGGGATAAAAACTCCCGACCTTAAATACAACGATCCTCATGTGCAGGGCCTTGATCCTGTCAGTTCTGCTATGTGCCGGGTGCTGGACGATAAGAAGGAAACGGAATTAATACTGTGTACCTTTGAAAGAAAAATCTTGCATCGAATTTATGGTTCCATTTGCGAGTAGGGTGAATGGAAAGGAAGGTACTCGTACAATCGCGAACATTACGAGCAGATGTGGATGTAGTCCGAAAAGCCAAGATGCTTCGATTGCATTGGCTTGGCCACATCGAGCGGATGGACAGTAACACTCCAGCTAAGAGAATCTTCGAATTATAGCCCTCACGTTCGAGATGAGCAGAAAAACCGAACCTACGTTTTAAAAATCAAGCAATCGCAGATGCCAGGATGCTTGGTCTTACGAACTGGCACCAGCATGCCCGGGATGGAAGAGCATGGAAGGCTGCGTGTACAGCCGCTTCAAAATAGATACGGAAAGAAAAATTATTGGATTACTAGAACGTATAAATATCAGAAAACTTATGGTCTCGCTAACGAGGTGATTCAAAATAGAGCGACCTGTAGAATGGTTGTAAGGTTCGCGAATTGAGCCAACTCTACAAGCGTAGCAGTAGCAATTCAGAAACGAGATATAAATGTACCTATAATTATAGTCAGTACACGACAGTACTACAGCCACCACTTTAGTTACAGTAAATGCACAAAATAAATGTGTGTGAAGGAAGGTGTTTTAGGTGCGCGAAAAGGGGTTATTCTTCAAGAAAATGCAGAAGTGTGAAGTGGTAATCCACATGCAGTAAGTGCAAGGGAGCACACATATTATCAATATGCGACCCAAAGCTTAAGCGTAATCCAACAGTGCCTGCATCTATAGCAAAGGAAAAGGATAAAGCAGAACAACCTCATGTGTAACACTGAAGGTGAAACAAATATCTTTATAGACGTTATATTGCAGAGGGAGAGGGATCGAGTGCTAACCTACTGCTTCGAATTGTTATTCACGGTGGCAGTCAAAACACTTACATTAGCGAAGAAGTTGTAAACAAATTAAATCTTGCGGAAATTCGAAAATTAAAGTTGACCGTAATTCCTTTTGGATGCATTGAGCAATCTCCACAGAAAACCTTACGAAAAGTAACAGTTAAATTAAGAAGCCAATATAATTTCCAAGCTGTGCAAGTAGAAGCTTTAGTGGTACCGCAGATCTGTATTGACGTTCTTGAAACTCCAAATGAAAATTGTTTTTCGATAAAAAATTTCAGATTGGCCGACAAGAAACACAGCAAGCATAGAAACGGCAAACGGACTCAGCAAGCTACTCGTAATTAGCGTAGATTTTTATTGGGATGTTGTGACCGGGAGGCAGGAAAAAATTGAGAAACGTCTCAGAGCTGTGGAAACGCTATTCGGGTGGACTTTGCAAGGGCTTCACGAATCTTCAAATATTAAAGCAGGTAGCAGAAAGGTTTCATTGTTTGGTTCAAGGGTGTCGACAATGTGGTCGTTAGAATCGGTGGGCATTAGAGGCGAAGAGCAGGAAAAGATCTCATTGACGGAAGAGCTAAAGCAGAGGCGTGTGTCGTGTCGAATCACTTGTCAAACGACTCTCAAAACACCCAGCTAAACTGCTGGAGTACGATGAGGCTATGTAGAACTTAGTAAAGCAGGGAATAGCGGAACCAGTCAACACGCAACCATCAAACGGATCTTTTATCTACCACATCATCCTATATACAAAAAAGGGAGTGAAACAACCACCCGATTACGCATTGTGTTCGATGCTTCATTTCACAAGGAATACACTCTGAATGACTCGAACTACAACCAACTTCAGACAGCTATAATTTCCAAACAGTTCATGACAGTGAGCTCAAATTTTGACACATGACAGATAATTTTATTATTTGCAAGCTTCTTAAACAATTTGCGTCTCATTTGTGTTGAAAAATTTTTATCCGCGATGGAATTCAAACGTGATAGTGTGATTGCTTTATATTTGGCTGGAAAACCACAAGTAGCTATCGTTAGAAACCTCCAGCACCTCAACGTGAATAAAGCATTTGTATCTCGAACCATAGCTCGGGATACTGGCAGCGTTGCAAAACGCCATGGAGGTGATCATAAAAAAACAGCGACATCGGCAGAAATGGTTCGGAAAGTGAAGGCTCGAATTGAGCGAAATCCGCGTCGAAGTGGAAGAAAAATGGCTCGTGAACTCAACATATCGTTGGAACGGATGCAACACATACTGAAAAATGAACTTGGGCTCAAGCCATTGAAGTTCCAAAAAGCACACGATCTTACACCGCAACAGAAAAAAGTTAGAGTCGAAAGAGCGAAGGAGTTGCTACGCTTGCACGAAAGTGGTGAGTTGACGAATTTGGTTTTTTCCGATGAGTCACAATTTGTTATCGAGCAATATGTCAATAAAAAAAATGACCGAGTTTACTTGCCATAGAGGTCTTTTGAAAATTTACACCTTCGGACGGCCACCAGAAAGCAGGCAGCACCGATGGTGATGGTTTGGGCCGCCATAATCGCCGATGGTCGCTCTCCGCTCGTATTTTTGGACCGTGGCGTTAAAATTAATGCGATCGTATACCAGGAAACTGTCTTAGAGGCAGTATTAAAGCTTTGGGCAAACAATCATTTCGGTCGGAGACCGTGGACATTTCCACAAGACTCGCACCGTCTCACAAAGCGCGCGTCAACCAAGATTGGTTAAAAAACAATGTTCCACACTTCATTTCTTCGACACAATGGATTGCAAATTCTCCGGATGCAAATCCGTTAGATTTCTCTGTCTGGGATGGGCCAAAATACCGCAGAGCCACTTGCTTGCAGCGTGCGATGCTTTCTTCGGACGTCTCAAGGCCATTACTCGCGCCAAAGCTAGACATATTGGAAACTACTGATACAATTTGAAAATTGATGTATTTTCCAATATTTTGCCTTGGCACAATAAAAAAATTATAGCATTTTAAAAAGTTGGAGTTCGAGTCATTCGCCCTGTATATTCCCGATTCCGTCTCTTAGCAACTTTCTTATAACGGGAACAAACTTGCTAGCCGACAAACTCCACATTTTGCTGAACTTTAGGATGGGACCGTATGCGCTTGTGGCCGACATTGAGAAGGCATTTTTACAAATATCACTGGCGCCAGAAGATCGCGACTCTCATCGATTTGTGTGGTTTTCCTCCTTAAGATATCATCAAGAGCAAGATTTTAGAATGACGCGCGTTACATTTGGCGTCAATTGCAGTCCATTATTTTTGTCAGCAACGCTGGAGTATTATCTACAACAGGAAGGGAAAAGGCATCCGGACACATTTAAGATTTTGCAGAAAGGATTTTATATGGACCATTTCTTGTTGAGCTTTAACACAGAGAGTGAAGGCCAGATAATTTATTAAGAATCTACAAAGATAATGAAAAGAGCTTCGATGTCTTTGCAAAAGTAGCATTCGAACAGCGAAAAGGTTCGTACTCAATTTAGCAATGGTGGCCAAGCTATTATATAAAGGGTCTTACCTGGTTTGTGTTTAGCGATGAACTGCAGGTGTTATTGCAGTCTTTTCAGAGCCTTAACCTCAATATAACCAAAGGAAGCAAAGGAAGTGTACTCCAGGCAATCGTAAGGATTTATGATCCACTTCGTATTATATCGCCAACAGTTCTTCGATTGAAGGTCCTGAAATTTGAGCTGTGATGAGTCTCTTCCACCAACCCTTTTGGCCGAATGGGATGAATGCATCAAGAATGTGAATCAACTGACAAATATGTGCATTCCGAGGTCAGTGCTACCATTTTTATGTAGAAGCGCTATATATTTACAAGCGCTATGTAAAAAGCCTTAACGGAAAGGGTAAGGTTAACGTTTGCTCTAAGTGCCTGCATTTGCATTGCACAACAGCATTGCGCCGTTGAAGGTAGATAAAGACGCTGAACTGTCTCTTCCGAAGATAGAGCTCACAGCAACTTTGATAGCATTTTTAATGCAGTCATTAAAGGTCAAAATTAAACGATTTTTCTTGTGGTCTGATTCCAAGATTGCACTTAATTGGATCATAGGAGAATCACAACGTTGGAAGCCATATGTGCAAAGTCGTGTTAACGAGATTAGGAAGTTAACGAATTCAAAGGATTGGAAAGGATAATCCGGCAGATTTCTTGACTCTTGGGGTATGTGGCGACAAACTACAAAATTCTCCAATTTTGAGGCGGTTGAGCGAGTTGTTAGAAGAGAAATATGACTTTAATCTTGAGCGACAACCAGAGTTTCAAACTGTTCTTCAGGCAGAAGTTGAAGTTCATATAACTGAAGAACCTGTACTCAACTACAACAACTATAGTACCTGGGAGAGACAGCGTGGATACAGCGTTTCGTTGGAGCGTGTCAAAGGAAATCTAAATCGACTTGCAGGCAACTAACATTTGAAGAACTAATTCCTGCAGAGCTATAGAAATAAATATATTTACTAACGAAATCCAGCATTTACGGAAAGGGAAACCTGTACCTGGCAATTCACGAATTATGGAATTGTGCCTCTTTTTGGATAACGAAGGCGTATTGAGAGTAGTAGGTCGCTTACAGCACCTAGACGACAGTTATGATGTTAAACACCCAAAAATTCTCCCACCGGAATCACTAATTACCACTGATGACATTCACTTAAGAAAACTTCATGGAGGCGTAAGCGTATTACTAACTAAATTACTCGAAGAATTTTGGGTCTTAAGAGCTCGAAAGTTGATAAAGAAGCGAATAAAGCAGTGCAGCGTTTGCAAGAAATTATTTGAAAGTCCAGCCACTCAACTCATTGCCCCGTTGCCAAAAGAACGAATCAATCTGACGAAACCCTTTGACAACGTTGGAGTAGACTTGGCTGGACCACTGTTTTACATGAAAGACTCTAGTGGGGCTACGCATAAGGCTTACATGATGATATTTACCTGCGCTACGGTACGGGCCGTTCACTTCGAGATGGTCAACAACTTGAGTACAGAGGGATGTCTAATAGCAACACGACGATTCATCCACAACAATATTCTCAGATAACGCCAAAACTTTTCGTAGAGCTGCACAAGGGTTGAACAGTGCTGGTATATGACGACGCTTTACATGGATTCCTGACGAAGACAAGGATTGAATGGCAGTTCCTAGTGGAGAGAGCCCAATGGTGGGGCGGCTTTTGGGAGAGGCTGATTAGAACTATGCAGAATATCTTAAAGGCAGTGGTAGGAAGGGCCAAACTAAATTTCGACCAATTAGGGACAGTCCTTGCAGAAGCTGAAGCCATTGTCAACAACCGACCACTCTCATATGTTTCATCCGACCCTAAGGATTTAATACCGCTTGCTCCATCGAAATTTTTAATTCTATATTGACAAAGGAGTAGATGTGGCATCTGATGCAGATCTGTTTATCCGGGAGCTATGGAAACAGAGAATCAAGTATACGAATATGCTGTGGAGACGCTGGCGAGCTGAATACTTGCAGATGTTATGACTCATGCAAATCGTTCACGCTCTTCACCACCCCTAAAAAAGGTGATGTAGTCATAGTTTCTGACAGTGCAAGGCCTAGAATTCATTGGAGACTAGCTATAATCGAGAAAGCCTTCATCGACAGAGATGGTAAAGTCCGCTCCTGCGAAATCTGTTGTGATGGCAAGATCTTCAGGGGACCCATTCAGCTCTTATACCCATCGAGCTTCGGGCCGGCGGAAGATGTTAAAAATTTAATGTAAGGATACAAATATACATATATTTATAGTTTCTTAATTTGATAAAACTGAATTCAATACGCATTTTTTCCTTTTGTCTTTCTTCGTCTTAATCATGCCATCTGACTGAATTTCTCCAAGATTATTTGTCTCTTTCTTTTAAAATGTTGCCATTGTGTTAAATGCAAGTCCAAATCCATCGCGGATGGTAGCAAAAAATTAAAGCAGAAAACAATAAAGTAGTCTGTATCCTTTTTATTATAAGGGAAATAAATGAATGAAACTCAAAGGAGCCTTTTATTTGAACGTTTTTCAACACTTTGCACCATTCGACACGACCATTTTTTTTGAGCACCGTTCAGTTTGTGTGCGATCCACCTAGAACAAAGCTTCTTCACAGCTAAATGTTTACGTATTAGAACGGACGCATTACAACGGGGAACATGCTAGTAATAGCCGAGAACAAATGCATCGGACCTCTTACCAGCAAAGCTACTGATATCAGAGCACTAACGAGTAACAAAACGTTGGGTATTGATGGAACAGCTTTCTAGCTATGTGAAGACGCGCTAAACAAACCTGCAGTAGGTGACTGGTAAGGGTCTTCCTGAAATGACTACATTAACACTTTATAATCAATATAGGCAAGGCGTCGAGTACAGGTTTTGTTGCATTTGGTTTCAATTGACTTTCAGAAGGCCTTTGACAGTATGAATAGGGATTTTTTCAGTAAGTCATACGCAGTAGGTGCATTCTAGAAATTTCGTATCAACAATATAATAAGGGCTACTTCATAAGGCTGCAGGTGACGCTTTGTACACAATGGTAGGCTGATAGAAGAATTTGAAGTCCAAATCAACGCCTTCAGTGTTGTATACTTATCACCCACGGAGGAAAGGTGAGGAATTCTGTAGAATGCGACATTGTATTTGAAACATCTTGGATATGTTATGATATCAGTTTGCTATCGCACATGTTATGGACCTACACCAACTGGTTCATATTTGGAAACTGAAGCAAGCAGGTAAGCCTGAAGATTAAAACAGAGATAATAGCTTTGAGGTTTTCAAATTCTAACGCTCAACTACACATCCCTGGGTAGACTGTCGAGAAGCTTCAATCGCAAACAGCAAGTTTTCGTAAATAAATTTCGATGAAATACGAGGTGTGTTCAAAAAGTAAGGTGACTTTATATTTTTATAAAAAATAATGTTGCCTCCTTCAAAGTAGTCCCCCTCAAATACAATACACTTGTGTCAACGCTTTTTCCAAGCCTCGACGAACTTCTCATAAGCACTTTTTGGTATAGCCTTGAGGTCTTCCAAGGATGCCGTTTTTATTTCCTCAATCATTGCAAATCTCCATGCTTTCATGGGTCTCTTCAGTTTTGGGAAGAGGAAAAAATCGGTTCTTCTGATCAAAATTAAGAAGTTTCGGAACAAGCTTCGCTGACTCATGCCCGAAAAAATTGCATGACACGAGCCGCCGGATATGCCAACATCCTCAGCAACTTCTTTTATGGTAATTCGACGATTTTCCAAAACAATTTTCTTCACAGCTTTGACGCTACCATCTTTTGTTGAAGTGCTAGAGCGTCCAGAGCGAAGTTCGTCATTGGCATCATCTCGGCCATCTTGGAAGAGCTTGTACCACTTGTAAACATTTTTTTTACTTAGAGCAGACTCACCGTATGCCACTGTCAACATTTCAAGTGTTTTAGAGCACTTGATTCCATTTTTTACACAAAATTTGATGCAAATTCTTTGCTCCATTTTTTATAATAAGTGAAAATCGCCGATCAAAACACGTCTAACCTTTCTATCTATCAAAAATAAATTAAGTACGTTATCATGTATATAACGTGAACATATGTTCGGGACATGAGTACCAACACCGCAAAAAAAAAAGAAATCAATAATCGAAAGTACGTTGCTCGCGAAATTTCAAAAGTCACTTACTTTTTGAGCACACCTCGTACTCGTAGCTGTGGGTTTTTTGAATGAACCGTATCCGAACAGCTCCAAATCAAACGGCGAAGAAAGTGAATGTGAATTGTATGTTTAGCGATGGACCATTCCATTGAAATTTCTTGGAATTAATACAATCAGAATAACATTTATATATTTTATATATTTATATATTATATTTAAATCGCTGTTCATTATTAAGATGAATTTTATAAATTAGTGGAAGCCTTAATATTAAGTTAACAAATTTTAAATAGCAAGATGGAACGTTATGAAAAAACTACAGAACTTAAAAGATAAACGGTTCCTAATTGTACAAACTGGCTAAGTGCCTCAAATGTAGAGACTTAAAGTTTTTCGTGTTTCTTACTGCTCTCATTTCAGTAGGCAAGGAGTTCCACAGGCGGACAGCATGAGCAAAGAACTGGCATGACAAGGTTAGGCATGAGTATGTTGTTGGAATTAAAGAGAAAGTCCAATGCGAACGCGGAAAAGATAACCTACAATATAGGTACTCAGGTTGATGTGTCTGTATTATATCATGCAAACAAGATAGAGAGCGGAAAACTAAGAGGTTGTAGAATAAGCAGCCGACGAGAGCTTTTGAATAAGCTGATACATGATCAAATCTTCGAAGTCCATACACATAACGAGTGATATTGTTGTAGATAACATTAAGCCTTCTTTTACTTCCACAATTAACCTTACCATAAATCTCACATCCATACAGTAAAATTGGCAGTAAGAGAGTTTTTGCCAGCAATTTCATTGACCAGACTCCCCAAACTTTTCCGATAACACCATTAATATGGTCATCCCAGGTAAGGGTGTCATTAAAGATAAGTCCAAGGTTTTTAGCAGTGCTGACATATGGGACGATTTCTTGACTAAGTTTAATCGGCGGCAAGAGTGAAAGATCAAGTGCTTTCCTATTTATGGCTAGGATTTTAGATTTTCTAGGGTTTAAGCTCAGGAAGTTACGTTGGGCCCATACCAAGACATCATTCAACTCTCCGTTAATTTGTGCAACGATTTCATGCAAAATATCAACAGGACCACTCAAAGACAATTGGACATCATCGGCATAGATATGGATCAGGAAACATCGAGAAATAAGAGACAAATCGTTGATGTACATTAAAGACAAAATAGGCCCAAGTATTGATCCTTGTGGAACGCCGCACGAAACTTTAAGGAAGCCGGAAGACTTTGCGTTGACCACAACACATTGCAATCTCTTTACTAAGTATACATTAGCTTTACTGACTCTTTTGAAAAATTGTGCATGCTCTGAAATTTTCGACATAGCAGAATGTGATTCACCGTGTCGAAAGTTTTGAAGAAGTCTAAAAGTATCAAAAACGCTACAATTTTTTATCCAGCGACTTCCTTATGTCGTCAACTACGGGCAACAAGGCAGCTGCAAAACTGTTTAGGACGAAATCCCGACTGACAATTGCTAAGAAGTTTCTTCGATGTCAAAAACGTTTGAATTTGTTTTAAAATTACTTTTTCAAAAACCTTACTCAAAGAAGGCAGAACTGCAATGGATCTGTTTTCACTACTTCCTTTTTAGGGATTGGAATAATTTTAGCCTTTTTCCATTCACGCGGATATTCAGAGGTGGTAATGATGTAATTAAAAATATGGATCACGGACGGCAGAAAATATGGAAGCAGAAGTTTTATGAACCTGGGATCAATTCCGTCGATACCTGTTACATTAGACTTTATTGACAATACAGCCTCAACAGTGTTTGCGTCACTTACGCATATGAAGTCGAAAGATTCATTATGGGCATCAATTTCTTATGGCTCAAAGGTATTTTGCCCGGGTTCGGCTGAAAAGTCCATGCCGTTTTATAGTAAAACATAAAATTTTTGCTAAATTGAACTTTATTTATCAATATAGTTGCCTTCGAGGGCGATACACTGATTGAAACGATTTTTCAATCCATCGATATCAGTTTTGTAGTACGATTTCGGCTTAGCCTCAAAATAGGAATCTGTTTCGGCGATTATTTCTTCATCGGTCTTAAATCTCTTTCCGGCGAGCATTCTTTTGAGGTCTGCGAACAGGAAATAGTCGCTGGGGGCCAAATCTGGAGAATACGGTGGGTGGGGAAGCAATTCGTAGCCGAATTCATTCAATTTTGCCACCGTTTTCATCGACTTGTGACACGGTGCATTGTCTTGCATTTTTCTTCAAATGCGGCCGTTTTTTTTGCGATTTCGTTCTTCAAACGTTCCAACAACGCAATGTAATAGTCGCTGTTGATAGTCTGCCCCTTTTGGAGATAATCGATGAAAATTATTCCATCTGCATCCCAAAATACGGATGCCATAACCTTGCCAGCCGAGGACGAGGTTCGTCGCCTGCTCGCTACTCAGCTGACTGCCGACTTGACTCTGGTTTAAAGTGATGGAGCCAAGTTTCATCCATTGTCACATACCGACGCAAAAATTCGGCTTTATTGCGGTTGAACAGCTTTAAACACTCCTCTGAATCATCAACACGTTGTTGTTTTTGGTCGACTGTGAGCAAACGCGGCACCCACTTTGAACAGAGCTTTCGCATGTCCAAATATTCGTGTATGATATATCCAACACGCTCTTTTGATATCTTCAGAGCCTCAGTTATCTCGACCAACTTCACTTTACGGTCATTCTTAATCATTTTGTGGACTTTTTTGATGTTTTCATCTGAAACAACCTCTTTTGGACGTCCACTGCGTGCATCATCTTCGGTGCTTTTATGACCACTTTTAAATTTTTCAATCCACTTGCGAATGGTTCGTTCGGCTTGTGCAAAGTCCGGGTAACACTTATCAAGCCATTTCTTTGCATCGGCTGCATTTTTTCCCATCAAAAAGCAATGATAAATCAACACACGAAATTGCTTTGAATCCATTTTTTTCACAATAACAAAAGTTGTTTCACTCACAACGGTATATCTGGAGAACTAATCGTCCGAAAGCTGTCAAATTTATACACGTATCTTTTGAAGGTTGGTACTAACTAAAAATGGTATGGATTTAATTCAAGTGGTGCCCTCTCTTAGAAACGGAGACAGACTTTTCAGCCCATGTGTTAGGCATTGTGACAAATGTTTGATTAAGAAGGTCGCAATCAATTTCGTCAGGCACTTTAGGGTTGTTTTTTCCAATTTTTAGCTCTTTTACGGTTTACCATGTGTTTTTCGTCGATCTATTTTGACTCAATCTATTTTCGTAGTAGATCGTTTTCGCAGCTCTTATCTCTGACACTACTTTATTACACATGATGCAATATTTCAAGTTTGTGTCGCCTCCAAAAATTAAAAGATCTATCTCGCTCTTGCATCAGTTGTATGATACTACTACTTAACCAAGGTGGCGATGATCTACGAACAGCATTAGACTTCACAGCAACGTTTTCATCAAAAAGAAATCTAATCTGCTCTTGAAGAGATAGTACTTTATCATCAACTGACAGTAGGAAGCGAACATTATTGTAGTCAGTACGCTGCAGGTCGTACACCAAACCTTGGTAATTGAGATTTTTAAAATTTCTGAACTGGTACCTAAACTCCGTCGGTTTATTTTGAAAATCTAAGGTTAAAAAGATTATGTATATCGTGTCTGGAGAAGGCAGGGGCTGAGATTTGATTGTAGAGTATGACCTTATTTGTGTCGTTGATAAAAAAAATGATCAATAAGTGTATTTGCGTCACTCTGGGAATGAGTAGGAATACTTGTAATAACTGGAAACAAGCTCAGCCTTTTAAAACTATAACCGGCGAAAAAGCGCCTAGGGAAAATGTGCCATGGGTAACCAGATCTAAGAAGCAAAAGAAACAGCAAGCGCAAGAATAGATATGTCCTCGGACTACTTTCAGCTATTTAAGACTGTTGGGCATTCACAAAATACCAGGAATGGATCTAACCACTTCATACTAGGAGATAGTTTGTCCCTACATTTATATCAAAGTGATCTTAGATTTTTGAAAGTATGAAGAAAGGTTTTTTTTTTTTTACTGAGATTGAACAATGTTCTTACCTGTGACCATTGTAGACAAATCCTTGCATTTGTCCGACGAAATTTGGCATTGTTGATGTCATCTGAATTTCTTCCTCGGCATGGAATAGACCACCCAGATGAATGGACCTTATCTCCATGGTGCTATGTCTTCCCAAAATGGTTTCAGCTAAGAACAAATGCTCATGATAAATAACTTCCAATGCATATGAACACAAGAAAATGCACTAGTTCTTCACTAAGTAGTGAATTACATATTTATACGAATATAGACTCAGGCAAGCAGTACCAGATTATATACTTTTTTTTTTTTATATATATATGAATAAACAACAAGTGAGATTTTTTTTTTTGTATTGTTAAGGATTTTTCTAATTGTTTTTTGACTTGTAAAAATGTAAAGAAAATAAAAAAAGAAATTAGAAAATAAGTATATTATCATAAACGAAAGTTTAAAAAAATGTGCTCTGCAATATATTAAAGGGAATAAGTGATTGTCTTATTGAGAGATTAATGTTTGTGCATAAATATTTCAATCTCGATAAAACAATTTTATTTGAATTTTTTTTTAGGAAATTACGATGTGTGTGAATAATTTTACTAGAAAAATTATAATAAAGAAAAAGATTAAACTTAAAATTATACAAAGACTTTGATACATATACTCGTATATTGAAAAGTCGACTTTAAAGCTCTTAGTCGATTGTTGAAGTCGACTTTTCTCCTTAAATACAGGTAAAAAGCTCATGCAAACACTAATAGATGGAAATTAAAATAATAATAGAAAAAAACAAAATAGATACAATAATATGTTACTTAATAGTAAATTTTCATGAGAAGATATTTTGAGTATTTCAATTAATGAAATTGCACCATGAGAGCAGCTGCTTATGAGTGGAGAATCAAAAGGAAATATGAATGCTTGTGTGTTGTAAGCAGAGAAGATTGATTAACTGGAACATGAAATCAGTTCTACATGGGGCATTTTAGTTTCAACAAAACTGTTTGTGCTAAGTTCATACAAATATTAAAGTGGATTACTTAATTAGTGCGGCTTAAATAGCATTCAAATATCCGCACCAAAAGAAATCTCAACAGGACTTGATGGTCATTTTCTTGTTAATCTATAGATGCTGCGAATTTTTATTTAAAAACAATATACGATTTAGTTGCAATATTTTAAAGACAGACTTGTATCAGGCAATTCAGAAATGCAGTTTGTACTCGAAATGGAAAATTATTGAGATGGTTTTGCAATGGCATGAATCCGGCAGCGAGATACAGAGCTAAAATATATGAAGCCTCCTTTACCGTGTAATTGTTATGACTAAAATTCTTTTACTACTTGAAACATTGCGTTTATAATGAATTTTTTATTTTTATTTTTTTTATGTCAATCGGAATCTTAGGCCACGATACTATACCCATATGGCGATTAGAAATATTAAATTTATTATAAGGCTTATCTCTAATATTTACAACTAATAAAGAATTATTAGATAAACACTTTACAAATTCTATATTACACATTTTACCTATGATGTCGAAAATCGAATCAGTTGAAAGAATCCTTATTTTTATGCCTTAAAACATTTTTAAAATACCACACTTTAGCCACTTTTCCACATGAAACAAAACCAAAATCAAAAGTAGGAATAATTTAGTTCACTTTCAGAAGTGAGGATAGATTTACTAGAGATTTGAATTAGAGATGTCGCAACATACAACTAGAGGGCATTTATTCGTTTTCCGATGGTTGGCAGCATGCCGTTTCTCCCTTTTCTGGGATGTGTTCGTGGATCGACTTATGTTTTGGAAGAGCAAGTCAATAATGAACGTTCTTTTGGGATTTTTACACTTGGAAAAAATAGTTAATTTTCTTCTACCCAAAAAGAAACTTGAACCTTTTTGCTTTCAAACTGCTTTCAAAATGCCACCAAAGCTCCAGTTTACGGAGA
This sequence comes from Volucella zonaria, assembly GCA_963966105.1. Classification (NCBI taxonomy): domain Eukaryota; kingdom Metazoa; phylum Arthropoda; class Insecta; order Diptera; family Syrphidae; genus Volucella; species Volucella zonaria. The sequence goes on along the minus strand of OZ014530.1, from coordinate 363,680,530 downwards.
AAATATTAAGGAAAAAGCAACTTCGAAACCAACACTGCGAACATAGTCGCGAGATAAAAGTGAGTATAGAAGTGAGTTATAGGATACGCACTTTCTATATGGAACACAATGAATCAAGCGGCCCCGGCGCCGATGCGGGGTCTTTCTAGCATATATTTTATAACACTCTCTCGTTTTCCGGTTTCTGGTGTTATTTCTACAATTTCGAAGATACAGTGTTGTGCAAAACATACCGGATTTTTCTTGAATATTTTTCATTGACGAATTCTAGGGGACATGAATATAGCAGGTACACTTGTTTGGCAATTTAAGAAAACCTATTGAATAAGTTTACCAATAGAAAAAAAAACAAGGCATTGCTATCATTATTTTTAGAGTGTTATCAGAAAACTGCTCAACTCAATGACATGTCTGCGGAAAACATACCGGATTTTCAAAAGTACCGTATTTTGTTGCTCTTTAACTTGCTGGTAATTGTTTTGGCTGTCATTTGAATTGAGTTATAGACTTAACAAAACTTAAAAGGTCAGGTGTCTCCAATTTGTGGTGTTGTAGTGGATTTCAGGACAGGGCTAAAACAAAAATCTATAGTCAAAAAATATAAAATGCGATCATCGACAGTGTGTGACATTATAAAAAGTTTCGCAATGAAAAATCGGTTGAAACCATTCACTCTGGAGGACGTCCCAGAAAAACGACATTCCGAACCGATCGGCAAATTAAGAAAATGATTTTTAACGACTTTTTCTTGCCTTCAAGAAAGCTTGTTAGTGTGATCAATCTTTGAATTGAAGAAAGCACCGTACGCAGGCGTTTAAGAGAAGCTGATTTTTGTTCTTTTCGATCAGGGAAAAAGCCTCTACTTACTGCTAAGCATAAATAAAAAAGGTATCATTTTATTCTTCTAGTAAGTCTTTGATTGAAACGTTAATCCTTTCTTAGACTGTTAGTCGCAAGAAACCATTTGAATTGGTCAGCAAAGAGTAGAAAACTCTACTCTTTAGCGACGAAAGTAAGTTCAAGTTGATTGCTTCCGATGGAAGACAATGCCACGGCACGGAGGAGGCTCAATTATTGTGTGGGGATGTTTTTCTGGTGCGGGATGTAGACCAATACAATTTCATGCATGTGGTATTTTGGATCGCTTACAGTATAGGGATATACTGGAATCCGTAATACTACCATACGCTGTGGAGTATATGCCACTGTGTTGGGTTTATCAACATGATAATGGCCCAAAACATTCATCTAACCAAATTTGAGTTTGCACAGAAAAAATGTTGTTATGTTGGAATGGCTCTCTCAATCGCCCGATCTAAATCCTATCGAGAACTTGTGGGCCATTTTAATAAGAAGGGTAGGTTCAAAGATGCAGGCATCCAAAACGCACTTATGACGTCACTAAAGAATGAATGGGAGAACATTCCAAAAGAAATTTTTGAGAATCTAGTGTCGTCTATGCCTAAAACAACGGTTACTGGACAAAATATTAAGTATAACAAAAATCCGCTATGTTTTGCACAGGGCGTTATCGAGTTAAGTTAAGTTTTTTTTTTTGTATAATAAAACATATTCCCGCAAAACCTTTTTTTACTTTTATTTGTAAACTTATACAATAAGTTTTCTTAAATTGACAACAGATTTTACTTAAGTTCTTTCTTTTCCCTAAAATTCGCCAAAGAAATATGTTCTATAAAAATCCGGCATGTTTTTCACAACACTGTAGTTGTGAAAAACATGATGTACACCCTTTTTTTTTGTGATGTAGTGGTTTGAAACTCAGGTGTTTTTGGTTTCGATATTGACTCTGCAGGGGTGGTGGGAGTCCGAATAGGACGGAGAGATTTTTCTTCTCTCGGAATGATTCAGGTTGTGAATTTTAACGGTTGTTTTGTGCTTGAGAACCCTACAACAGCCAAATCTACATGTCAGTGTTATTCCTTCACACGCAGATTCTTCTGACTGAGTTCCAACTACACAAATGAAAGCTTGTGGTGGCTAGGATTCGAACCTTGACCCTACGAGTGAGAAGCGATTGATAGTACCGCTACACCACGGCCACCCCCTTCAAGTAACTCCAGAGAAGAAATTAGAGTCGGTCATATCGGGGGATTATGGGGGTCAATTTTGGCCAAATTCGTGTCGTAGTAAGAGATTGATGTGACGTGGCCTCGTGCTGCTGAAGCCAAAGTTCAATGGAACCGACTTGGGTGCAAGAAAGGTTTCCAAGATGTTTTAGTGCCCAGTCTCACAATAAGAGTGTAAACTCGCGTTTTGGTTTGAACTTCAGTTTAAAAATTTTTTAGTTTCACAGTGCCCAAAGTGAAGGTTAAGGGACGTACTTTGATAATATAAGTGAAGAGGAGAATTTTTGTAATAATAGCGAGAGTGAGGAAAGAAAAAAGGACTCGATGAAGGACAGGTCCTTTTCGAGTTTGTAAAGGGATTTCGATGATACATAAACTCGTAAGTGACGAGGAAAATGTTTGTAATAATAGCGAGAGTGCGTAGAAAAAAGGATTCGATGAAGAACAGATCACTTCAGCTATTGGAGCGAAGTTTTTTGATAGATTTTATATGTGGAAGCATTCTGCTTATATTGTCTTGGAGCAAATTCGATCTAAAATTGAAAATACAACCCGATGGCATGAAGTGGTTTAGAAATAGAATAGCAACAAATAACTTATATACAATATTACTTTTTAGGAATAGTTCAATATCTGCCAAAGTCAAACTTTTATTGACTTTGCGCTTCTATGCCAGTGGATGCCTATTCATTACTGAAGGTGATTTTAGTGCTGTTTCAAAATCATCTGCAAGCAGGATTTGTAAAATTGTCCTCCATCGCATTGCCTTTCTACAAGTGATGAGGAAAACTACAGAATGTGAACAGGTTTCATCAATTTGCAAGATCTCCTAGAGTGATTGCTGTCTTACGAGTAGATTGCGCATATGTACGAATACAGTTTCCAAGTAATACACATTTGTTGCACAGGGACATACCTATAATATTCTAGTTTAGTATATCCACATATACAAATATGCATATATATGTACTTTTCCTTTCTTAGGAGGGGGAATGGCGAAATATTTCGAAATCGCAAAGAATGTTTTCCTAAACCATTCGACTTTAAAAATAATGGACATTGTTGCAAAATGTCTTGGATGGAGTCATGATTCCACAATTTTTAATAACTCAAGAACCCGTGCTACGAGAGAAATCCCAGAAGTACCCGACCTGACGTATAGATGGAGGTTGTTGTTTAAAAAGAATGACAATTGTAGAAAGTACCAAACAGCCATCAATTGTGAACGCTCTCGCAATGACTTTTTAGATATGGAAAAAAATTGGTCATCCTTATGTGATGCAATACTTTCATTTGATAGGCCTCAATCTAATCAACTTCAAAACGGAACTGGATTCTACTCTGGCGGAGTCTGCTCCTTCGTTTACAACAATAAAATATTGCGTCGCAGAGTTTAAGCTGTTGCCAAGACGAACATGGCAGTGGTCGACCAAATGAGGTGAGTTCACCAGAAATCTTGAAAAAATCCACAAAATGATATTGGATGACCGTCGATTGAAAGTGCGTGAACTAGCAGATATGATGCGCATTTCAAAAAGCGCTGTATAGTATATTGCATGATGACTGGAAAATTGGACATGAAAAAGCTGTGCGCGATCTGGGTGCCGCGATTACTCACAATGGAACAAAAACAGCATATTTCAATCGGGTGTTTGGCGAAGTTTCACAGTAATAAAGCCGAGTTTCATCATTTCACACCCGAGAAAATGAACAGTCAAAACAATGGACTCAAAGGCGAGAATAAGCTTCAAATTAGGCGACACTGCAGGCAAGGTTTTTGGGATGCGCGTGGGATAATTTGCATTGATTATCTTTAGGAAGGAAAAACAATCAACGGCGTGTATTATGCGAACTTATTGCAGCGTTTGAAAGATGAAATCAGGAAAAAACGGCCGCATTTGGCGAAGAAAAAGTTTCGTTTCATCAAGACAACGCGCCAGTTCACTCATCTGTCATCGCGATGGCCATGGCTATGCACCCTAATCGCCAGATTTAGCCCCCTCGGTTTATTTTCAATTCCCGAATTTGAAAAAATGGCTCGGTGGTAAAAGATTGGCCAACAGTAAAGAGGTGGGGTCTGCGGTTGATGGCTCTTTTAAGTAGCTCGACAAATCTCATTATAAACAGGGAATCGAAGCTATTGAACATCGCTAGGAAAAGTGAACTAAAAGGAGACGACGTAGAGAAATAAACATATTTTTCCCCAATTTTTTTGCGTTTTCTATGTTAGGTCGGGTACTTCTGGGCTTGAGTCTTTGACTCGAATACGAAATTGTATTGTAAAATCATGTGGTGTGTGGAAAAGAAGATTCCCGATATTATAAACTGTATAAACAACTAAGTTGATACCCCACCAACGGACGATTTGTTAAATGAATAAATAAATATTGCAAACGCCGGAGCAATTTCGAACTAGAATGATGAAAATATTTACGCTCAGAGCATGCTGAGGAATGATTATTTTAGAGAGCAATTGTAAATTGATTGTGCTTGTAATATTATTTCAATGATTTTTAAGAAATGCTTTTTACAAATGTAAGTAAATTGTTTGATATAAGGAACTTATCTACCCAACAAACTTATTTCTTACACAATGGCTTTATTGAATATCACAATACAAGAACAATTTATGATTCAATTACATTCATCAACCACTTTTGCTTTACTTTGTTTTCTATTGTACTTAAGGGTACTGAAGGTTAAGTTTCCACTGTGAAATTGAAAGGGTTTAACCAAAAGTTTAAACTCTCGTTCAGATTTAATTAAACTTCAGTTTAAAGTCTCACTGTGAAACTGGGCATAACTATTACCAAATGTAGTACCATAAAGTCACTCCAGCATGTATCAATTAAGGATTTTCAGCGGTCCAATAGCGGTTATCCTGCATTATTACTTAGGAAAGACCCACCATAGTATATGCATGTACATAGTTACAGAAGAGGCTCTTTCAACAAAATGTTGCACCATCCGGTCTACAGTGGTGAGTGATATACAGTGGCCGAAATAAGTATAAAGCCAGTCATTCTCAAACTGTTCAATCTTGAAGACCTAAACTTATTCTAGCGTAATGTTCAGCAAAAATCTAGGTAAGTGAATTCTCTCTCATATAAAAAAAAGGTGCCGTTATCCACAAGATAAGCTTAAGAACGGAACGATTTGTCATTGCCAGTAAAAAAAGCAGTGAAAAAGTTGCGAAATAAGTATGAAGACAGTGCATTAATTTAAAAATATTCCAATTTTTTTGTTTTTTTTTTTTATTAAAACGGTGTAAAAATATTTCACCAATATTTTAAAAGGTAAATTGCACTTACTGGTACTAAAAATGGTGCTAAAAAATTATTTATTTAGCGGAACTCGTTCGACAACAGAAGAAAGGACAGTTAATGCAACACACAAAGCTTATCCAACCGCTCAATATCCACGAAGATTAGGCGGCCTGTTTCCGTTGTTTGCAATTTTTTAAATTTAGGCAAAAAGTATGGCACTGCAAAAAGATCTGGTCGCCCAAGCCTTTTGACCCCTCGCAACAAAAATGCAATTTCTAACGAAGCGAGGCGAAACAAGCTGAATGCTGGTCAGATAAAGAGGATGTTGGATCTCCCAGTTACAGTAAGAAGAGTGGAGGAAGTGTTGAAGGCAAATCCTAACCTTCTTTACACAAAAATGAAAAAAAAACCGCATTTGCAGTAGCATCACAAGGAAGCGAGGATAAAATTTGCAAGAGATCACGTAGCCTGGACCAGGGAGTAGGAATCCTTTATTTTTAGTGATAAAAAAAAAATTCAATCTGGATGGTCCCGACGGTTATAGCTTTTATTGGCTTGATTTGAGAGAAGGAAAAGCAATCGAAATGAGTCGGCACTCTGGAGGCGGAAGTGTGATGGTTTGGGCCTTTTTTCGGAAAAATTCTTTTGAATGAATGGCGGAAAATACAGAGAGATGCTGGAATATGCCCTGGATAAATTTGGAGACATTCCGGCTGGTGAAAACTTTATTTTTCGGCAAGATAATGCTCCCCTTCACAATGCGAGAACTGTCCGTGAATGGTTTGAGGTCAGTGGGACACGGTGTTTACCACGGCCTTCGTGTAGTCCTGATCTGAACCCAATCCAGAATTTGTGGAGGATCATGACTCAAATCAGAAGGCTTTACTCAAATGGGAAGCAGTACACCAATGTCGACGACCTTAAACGAACGAAGAAGAAGAAGAACGAAGAAGTTCTTCTGAATTTGATAAATTCAATGGCGAATCGAATTCTTCCAGTTATTGAGTATCAAGGAGGTTGTATTAAGTACTCCGTGTTTAAATGCTTATAATATTGACTGTCTTTGTACTTATTTCTCAGGAAAATTTATTGTTAATGAGAATTCGAGAAAACTAGCCTTTGTGATAATGAATATTTATTATTATTATTTTGTTATTTACGGAAATAAGTAAACTTGTTTCGGCCTTTAATTTCCATAATTGTGGTAAAACTCACTTGAGCACTTACATTGCTTGTGTCTTTATACTTATTTCGGCCACTGTTGGATGTATTGTATATTCTGAGCAATGAACAGGTATGTGCAGATACATTCCGCTATGTAAGTACATAACAATTTACTACGTAGATTGGACCATTGATCCATTGACAAAAACCTTTGTGTTCTTCAATATTCCCTTGCCAATGATATTGATCGTTTGGATATGACACTCGTACATCAATGTTACTTGTCAATATTTGGAGTGTTTTTTTGGTATTGGTATCAGCGCTTATTTCCAATCTACGGGTAATTTACACTAATAAAATTATCTACACGCATTAACCTAATGCAAGATATTTATGTAAGTTAACGCTCACCTATTTTTTCATGTTAGCAATAACTTTTATGGGAGCTCAGATCATGTGCCACTTTTTGAACAAATAAAATGGCAGCACTGCCAAGCTATCAAAATGTGAATAATTAACGCCGATAGCCGTTTATGAAATTTAAGCTCTTTGTGCGCATTAATGATCGGCGTAAATGTGAGTGTCACAGGTGGGTAAACTAGAATGTACATATACCTAGGAGTGTATGTATGATCTAAGACACAAATGCAAACGTTTGGAACTTGATAAATATCAATGTTTTCCACTAAGAACTGAACATTTTTCTGTTAATAGATGTGTGGCCTGAACTTTAAGAGCCCAACGCCAACGGTTGTTATAATCGCCACACTCGACTAATTTGGTGCAAAAATTTGAGTCTACATTTTCGCTGCTTAATATTCTGGTGCCAGTGAAAGAAAGAAATGCAAGGAGTACTGAAAATATTGAGGCCGTAAGTGCATCTGTTGATAGCGAGCCAAATCAATCCATTCCACACTGTCGCTCAAACAGTAGTCGGCCCAACTCCGCTTAAGAGTTTATCATAAATCTTGGTAGCACAGATACATATATCTATGACGTTTAATGGCAGTTCATCTGCCGGTTGATGAACAAATTTTATTTGTTTTGAAACAAATGTTGTTCATTGGAAGATTCATCGTAAACGAAGAAAATAAGATTTGGAAGCACTGTTTTATATCTGCTAAGTGCATAGTGTATATAAATTGCCCTAGCGTATATCGATATAAGTTATTGTTGTAATTTGCACGGAACAATTTTTTTTAGCGGATAGCGGATGAGCAAAAAAAACAGAGTTATTGTGGCGAATTTTGTGAAAGGATCTGGACCTACACCCGTATAACACCAAATTGACCAAGACCATTAAAGCGCCTAGCTTTCTTAAATTCGTCTCTATCGTTACTATCGATCGCAATCGCAAAATCATCTTCAGCGATGAAACGAATTTCTGGCTAAATGCCTTTTCCAACAAGGAAAATGTGCGCTACAAACATGTGCTTCTTGAGACGTCCCTCCGTCCACAGAAATTCACTGTTTGGTGTGGTTTTCATGCCGGCGGTGACGTCATTGAGCTGTATTTTTTCGATGGTGATGATGCCCACCACGTTACAGTTCATGGAAATCGCTATCGGGACATGTTTGAATGTTATTCTTAACATTTATGATATGTGGTTTCAACATGATGGCGCAAATTCCAAAACAGCGGGCCATATAATCGAGCTATTGCAGTCAAAGTTTGGTGAGCGTGTTATCAAGAAAGGGACCAGTCAATTGGTCACTTGTACAATTTGACACTTTTTACTTTTTTCTTTGGGGCCACGTCAAATCGTTGATCTATGCCAGCAAACCAGAGACGTTAGACGTGCTCATAGCTAATATTGAACATGAAATTGCCGAAAAATCGGCCGAAATGTATGGAAGAGTTATCGAAAATTGGCTGCAACGAATCAATCGCTGCAAGCGCGCTCGTGGTGGACATATGAATGAATTCGAGTTCATATTGGTATGACATGCACTTCTCAATGGGAAATAAAAGGTTTTTCGATATCTCAAATATAATAGTTTATGTTTTACTAAAAAAACAAAAATGTGTAGTCCTTAATGGAAACTCGATACAAGCGAAAGTATTATGTTTGAGGTTGTTTAGGAAGTATGTTCCGTTGTGAAGTTTATGCCTTATTCTGGTACAATTCATGCTATGCATTCCTTTTCCATTAGTTTTACCTTTACCCTTACATAACCAAAAAGCAGTTTTAGAGTACCCATAAGTGAAGATTAAAAAAGAGGTCCTTAGTTGCGGTAAAAAGGTGGGCGTTAGACATCAGAAGTAATGCCACATTATTATGATAAATTCATTTAACGATGTTTATGCTTTTGGTAGAAATTCCGGACGCTTCTCGGGGTATTGAGTTGAAACCATAAAATCGGCCTGGTAGTAGTAGCTTCTTATTATTCCAATTTAGAGAGGATATGCTTCTATAATTCGTAGGGGTATTGTAATTCCCTTTCTCATGTTAGGAAAAAAGAATCTTTATCTTAAATTGGTTTGAAACATTTTTGTTTTCAAAGTTTTGAATGAAGTCACGAGTACGTGGATGCTAACATGAATTCTGTGGGTGATTTTTTTTTAGAAAGGAATACCATCACCTCGTCTTTATTAAATTTTGATGACTTTTTGTACTTTTTGTAAGAGAACCTCTTCTGTAAACAGCCAAATTTGTCTTAAATTTGAGTGCTTTTAAGGGTGAGAAATATGGCCATTTGTAAACTAAACTTTTCGGGCTTCTCCTGAAAATCTAAAAACGTTTACCACATTACGCTTTTTTGAAAACTATTTATTTGTTTTTATGTAACGTACTCATTTAGAATCCATATTTACTATTCTATAAGGACTCTTCAAGACAAAAATCTCAAGAAAGCAAATGACTAATTCGTAGTCTTTAAACACCACTATCGAACTATTTCTATTTTTAGGTCCTACTTTGTCTTCTGCATACAAGGTTAATCGTTGTAATGATTTCCGAAGGATTTGAATTATTAATGGTATGTTTACTGTATCCTTTCTACTTAGTTTTTCAATCAAATTGTGTTGGTTTATGATGCGGTGGTAGTGGTTCCGTGACGATTTCGCTGGAAGGCTTAAAGGTCTCCCACACTTCCTTACACACAATCTTTTGATCTAAAAAAAATATTTGTAGCTACCCGGGAATTATCCAATAGAAAATGTCAATGACCAACCGAAGCATAATCATTGACACGTAACTGTGGTGGCGAATTCTAGTCAATGCTATTTGGTCATCAGATCTTACATTAATGGATTTTTTGCGTGTTGTATTATGAAATAAAGCTTGGGATACTTGATGCAAAGATATCACCTCTAAAGCAACTTCACATGTATTTTCTTGGCTAGTGAAAGCGTGTAATGAATTTTAGGATTCTGTAATTCGGGCTCTTTAGCCAAAAAAAAGGTTACGGACTGTATATCAGCAAATGGATCACACCCCTAACATCTACTAGAACGGTAGAGAGGTTGAAAAATCCTTCGAAAAACACTTCGCAATATCATAGGGTTCAGAGAACGTGTACGTTTAATTTTAACATAGTATGTCAAATCTGGAAAACGAGGAGGTGTAGTCATACTTACATATATGAAGGATGGTTATAATAGGCAACAATAAAATATGCCTGGATCAAGTTAACATTACCCGTGATGGAGGTAATGTCAAAGGATTTGCACTCATTGGAAATAACTATTTTTCATATTCATACAAATTGGCCGGTTGATACCAAAAATCACTTTAAAACATGGTAGATTATTGGATGGTTGGTTAAAAAAACATAGGTGGTATAGTCTATATATAATATCTTAGTTTCTAAGCCAACAGATAAGAATGACATTTCAGTGGCGGCCCCAATCTTTTACTGATCACATGTTTCATATATCTGAACTATCCAGGTTTTTTTTACCGCATAATTAAAAATTGAATTGAATTCGAATCAATATATTATTATAATATTAATAAGAACGCCCTAAAACGTTGTCAATAAAAATGAAGCCATGGGTCCATTCTCATTTATGCTATTTGAATGGTAAATTTTTTATTTCTATTTCGATGTCCTTATTTGTTTTATGGTGGAGTTTTGATGAACAAATCGCAATTAGCATGTTCAAATATGTTGACAACTCATTTGTCATTGCTAAAAAAAAATCAGAGTTTCTTAAAGCATGACTCTGCATTCTAACTAAGATTTTGATTGAAAAATTTATCTATAAACGCTTGCAACTAAAGTTAAGTTTAAATAAATTTAATGTAATTCCAAATTATAAAAAAAAAACGTGTGGTATTGTGCAGTTAAATTTTCAAGCCATGCTGGTATATCCTTATTACTGCCAGCACACGCACATTTATTGTAATTCTAAGCAAGAGGCATCGAGTTGATTTTTATCAAATAATTTCTAAGATTTCATTATTATTATTTTTTTTTTAAGAGAATTTTATTTTAACCATAAAACAATAGGCTTCAATGCTTTTCATTCGGTGCATATCGAGAAACTAGATTATATGAAACACGTTTTAAATTGAAGCAATTTACAATCACAGTTGGCATTCAACACTCAGACTTTTTGTTGATTTATCCATTTTCAGTACATGCGACTTACACACATTTCATAAAGTCAAACACATTCCAAAAGTTACAAATTATAACCATAAAAAAAAAATAAAACGAAAATTAAAATATTTAAATCAAGACGATCATATTTGGTGCAATAAAACAGCGCCCTAACGCTCGTAACATTTTTTTCGTTCGAAGTATTCCAATTTTCAAAAAAAATGTTTTAACTTTTGCGTGTCGATTTTTGTTGTTTCTGTTTTTCTTCTTTTTATTTGTTTTTTTTTTTTTTGTAGAATGAATTAGTAAATTTGTTTTAATACACGATTTTCAAATAACATCCGATAATAAATCGATTATATCACTTTCTTTTTCTTTTTAATTTTTTTATACGTAATTTTATTAAAAAATTTATCCAATGACCTTTCTAATTAATTGTGTTATAAATATTTTTTATTTGAAATTCGTTTTCATGGAGATTTGGTTTAAAAATAAATATATATGTACATATAACATATATTTTATTTTCTAATATACGAATAACAAAATAAAAAATTTATAAAAATAAAAATAAAAATGGGTTGACATTATTTTAGAAAAAAGAACTTATATTACAAAAATGTAAATGATTTTGGTTTTTGCTCTCTAAATACGATACATAAAAAAAAATAGTTAAAAATATCATAATGGTTTGTCTTAAAATAATATGTATGTATGTACTCGTATACAGTTATTCAAATAATTCGCTTTACTTTAATGATTTTTACATACAAAGCATATAATAATTTGGTTAATTTGTTTGAAAGTACATAATAACGAAAATATACGAAAAAGAAAAAGATTATCATAACAATTTAATTACTTCAACAAAATCAATAGGTAGGCAACATGTCTCAAAAGGCAATCGAGTAAAATTTGTTTCCATAGAGAACTCATTATAATCCTTTCAAAACAGCACACTGAATAAATAGGGCTGATTATAAAAACAAAATGGAAATTAGCATGAAAGACACACGATACAGACGATCTGCATTAATCAAACTTATAAACATTTACCTATTTAAACAAAAGAGTAATTCAACAAAATTATAAAGATCTTCCTCATATGGCTATAAATGTCAACCATTGGTTGTTCTTTAGTGTTTCTTATTAAAAAACAAATATCAAAAAAAGAGGCCAACAATTAATTATAATAAAAAAAGTAAAACCTTACAATTTAATTCCAGTTAAAAGAAAAGTTATAGCATATTCCATCGGACGCAGTACGCAAAAACATTGCGGAAAGCTACATGCAGCAGTGACCAAGGAAGGTCACTGAAAGAAGGTCGCCAAACCAAATATATCTCGAGTTCTACTCAATCGATTTTCATAAACCTTGCTTCATTATGGTAGTTTGAACTCCTTTGTGTATCTTAGCTAACCCGAGCCAAAATACACCCTGAATGACTCGAACTGCAACCAACTTCAGACTGCTATAATTTCCAAACCGTTCATGACAGTGAGCTCAAATTTTGACACATGACAGATAATTTTATTTATTTACAAGCCTTTTAAACGATTTGTGTCTCAGTTGTGTTGAAAATTTTTTATCCGCGATGGAATTCAAACGTGATAGTGTGATTGCTTTATATTTGGCTGGAAAACCACAAGTAGCTATCGTTAGAGCCCTCCAGCACCTCAACGTGAATAAATGATTTGAGTCTCGAACCACAGCTCGTTACCGCGATCTTTCCGCCCGCGCCCTGGCAACAGTAAAAGGGTATCATAACCCCTTAGGCGCGCATAAATTATAAAAAAAAAACTGGCAGCGTTGCAAAACGCCATGGAGGTGGTCATAAAAAAACAGCAACATCGGCAGAAATGGTTCGGAAAGTGAAGGCTCGAATTGAGCGAAATCCGCGTCGAAGTGGAAGAAAAATGGCTCGTGAGCTCAACATATCGTTGGAACGGATGCAACACATGCTGAAAAATGAGATTGGGCTCAAGCCATTGAAGTTCCAAAAAGCACACGATCTTACACCGCAACAGAAAAAAGTTTGAGTCGAAAGAGCGAAGGAGTTGCTACGCTTGCACGAAAGTGGTGCGTTGCCGTATTTGGTTTTTTCCGATATCGCAGAGCAACTTGCGTGCAGCGTGCGATGCTTTCTTCATCCGTCTCAAGGCCATTATTCGCACCAGAGGTGGACATATTGAAAACTACTGATACAATTTGAAAATTGATGTATTTTTCAACATTTTTTGCTTTGGCACAATAAAATTTTTAAAAAAATAAAAAAAATATAGCATTTTAAAAAGTTGGAGTTCGAGTCATTTGTATTTGTTTGTTTCTTTTTTATTGCCAAAAAAATTGCTAAACAAATGACGTGTTTTTGAAACTTTTTTGAAATGTGCGCCATTTTCTCTCCTAAGCATTTATTTTAAGCTGCGTTTGGATGGGGTGCACAAGTACAACCCTCTACTAAAAACTGCACTTCGGTTTTTTGATTTCAGATGCTTCGAAAAGACCAGGAGATTTGAAGCAGTTTTAGATGATTTTTAAACACACCGACTTAAGCGCCTTCTAGAAGAGAGGCAACAAATATTTTTTTTTTCAACTTTACACTATGCCTAGTACTACCGAATGTTTTTGGTACACGAAATGAGCACTTTCATTCTCAATGAACGCATCCAAGTGACACTTATGCAAAGTTCCCGCGTAAAAGATTTTTGACATGGAATGGGGCACGCTCGAAAATCGTGTTGTCTTAATTAGCTTGCAAAATTGCGGCTACGAAAAAGACGAAACCTTTCCGATGTTGCGATCACTGAAAAACACCTTAAATTTTGTGTATTGCAGCGTGCAGTCATTTGAGAATACTGGTGGAATAGTTGACCGTGCAAAATCCGGCCCTCCGCGCACTGTGCAGACGCCACAAGTCACCCAAAGAGAATCGAATTCGTCGAAATCCGCTGCGCAAGCAGGAAGACGGCTATTAGCAAGGACAGCATGTCGCGCATCTTAAAACGTGATTTGGGACTCAGCGAGTCTCAGAGATACACTGGCCACTTACTCACAGAAGCATTGAAACAGTAACGCACTCCTTCGCTAGTATTCGAGTACGAACGGCCACAAAAGAATTCTTTTTACTAACGAGCAAATTTTGACCGTTGAAGAGTCAATCGTTCAAGAGTGTATGCTTTGTCATCACGACACGCGTCTGAACTCGTTCCGAGGGTTCAACGTTGCCACCACCCAGCTTCTGTGATGGTTTGGCGGAGAGTCGCTTACGATCCATTTCTGAGAGAAAGGTGTCAAAACGAAACACTATTCGAAAATACCTTGGACATTCCAACAAGATTCCGCTCCAACTCATAAAGCAAAAGACGACTCAAACAGAGTAGCTCAAAAACCACATTTCGAACTTCATTTCCACTGTTTCCTAGCAGTAGAAAATTTTCCAATGCATAAGGTGCTTTCTATAATCGACGGCCAGACCGAATTCGCCACTGGTGGAAGACAAATGGAGGCCATTTCGATTAAGGTGACCCAATAAATAGATAGTGTTAATTTTATTAGCAAAAAACCGTGTACCAAAACATACCTACGTAAATAATCTCTAGAAAGAGGTGTCAGATTAAAAAACCTTGGGCGCACGATGTCTGTGAATGCCTGTGAGAAGCTGCAAATGAAAGCATACATGTCCTGCAAGAGGGCCGGTTTTAATAGTATCTATTGTAGTACTAGGAGTTCCGAGCCACAGTGATATTTCTGTATAAAACTAAAGAGAAAGAACTCCATCCTTTCCTCCTAATTACTTAATATTGTTATACGAACATACGAGGGCTAACTAGGAGTTTAGAGGACCAAGAATAGGTAAATGAGATTTGCTTGTAAATTTGGCCGCTGGCCGTTCACTTAAGTCAGCATAGTTGTGTAAATGTCGAAGGTCGCCGTCTCCACATAAATTAGAACACATCCCACTGGATTTGATTGAGAATTACCAGTAATTCCGAAAGTAAGCGGTTTAAACCTAGGCGTATAGAGAGCAGGTAGGTAGTGGTGGCGGTTCAACATGAACCTAAGTAGCAATAGAATGTCCCTTTCTGTTACCATGACTTGTTGACGCTATGTGTTGTTGAGGATGTGAGACAGTCAGTGCCTAAATCCAGCCTGTTGAGGTAAGACAATGAATTAGATCTCGTATCCCTTTACCCAAGATATCATTAAGGTCGTCGAAGAACGGTTGGCTTAGTGTGGATTTTGCTA
The DNA here is from genome assembly GCA_963966105.1 of Volucella zonaria. Lineage (NCBI taxonomy): Eukaryota > Metazoa > Arthropoda > Insecta > Diptera > Syrphidae > Volucella > Volucella zonaria. The sequence goes on along the minus strand of OZ014530.1, from coordinate 363,665,219 downwards.
GTGCCGGACATTTGCAGAGGAAATGTGAGACAGTTTCCTTCTCTGGGGGTTGTTTGGGGTTCCTAGTTTGGTTGCACGGTCTCCAATTGGCCAATGCCCCGTGATTATCGCCGTGATTCTGGCGATATCTGGGCAGGTTGCGCTGAGTAGGTCATTTGTTATTGTTTGTGGATTTGCCTTTTAACCGCTCCTAGCGTGATGTGGACCCTTGCCGCGAGTGACCCGTGTAGAACTGAGGCTTACCTGCATCTGCACGATCATTTTCTTTCAAGTCACAGGGGGGCAAGTTCATTCCGGCACTCCTGCACCAATTTGATATGGCTATCTATGAGGATACCAATGCTTTGTTTGTGCATTGTGTCACAAGCCTCTCGGATTGTCAGTAGTTCCGCCTGGAAAATGCTGGAAAAATCCGCCAAGGGGTATGACATTGATATTTTCAGTGGTTCAGAGTAGATACCGGCCCGCACACAGTTCATCTTTGATGAGTTGGTGTGGAAGATCGCGTCGAGGTCCTTTACTACTTCGTATTTCTTTCACTAAGCTCTGGCGGGAAATCCTACTTGAAGTTTAGTTTGGGTGTGATGCAGTCGGTTGGAAACGTGACCATGCTGTTTGGTAACGAGTCCAGGATGTTGCTATGGGCGTAAGGGCATGCAGTCCAGTACCCAAATTCTTTGAGTGCGGTATTTTTTATATGTAGGTCGAGACGCAGAAGACGTTTGAACACAGTAAGGACATCGGTTGGGGCCGACCTCAATGTGGCCGTGGCGCCTAACTGGCTGTTCTGTGGAACTTTTTTAGTCTCGTGATGTTGCAGCCTTTGCTCAACGCGTACGACCATACTAGTAACCCGTAGATGTGAATTCGACGCACTGTGTTGCTGTATGTATCCACAAGGTTATCTTTAGTTGAAGTCCCCACTCATTTCTTAAGGTTTTCCTACAGGCATAGAAGGCGACACATGCGTAAGTAATCTCTGTGTTTGATGTTTTGCTTCCAGTTAAGTTTTTGATCAAGCATAATACCCAGATACCTAGCCCTGGATGACAGTGTGTGCGGTTGACCATTAATATCGTAGTGAATAGCATCAGTTCAGTTTTGCTCTTGCGGCGCAGGTGTTTACCTTATCTAGAGCAGCCTCCATGGAAGGAAACATCTCTGATACTAGTATCACTTCCTCATTCGCATACGCGACCACTTTAAGCCCGTCTGTGTCTAGTCTTACAAGCACTTTCTTCATAACCATTAGCCAGAATATAAGATAAATAATGCCACCTGGTGGCGCTTCTAAATGGGCGAATTTGGTTAAGTAACTGCTATCTACAGTGGCCTGAATAATTCTAGTTTTGAGCATACGTACTGCAAGTAAATCCAATTTTGAAGGACGCAATCTCGCATTGTAAAAAAACAGAGAGCTGTGACGAGATTCCCAGCACGGAATAAATGGCGCTGACATCTTGCAGTTTCATCCGACCACAATAACAAGTCTGGTTAATAGTACCGATAAGCACATAGGGTGAACCAATTTAAATGTGTTCTGCGACTAAAGTTGTTTCTGAGCGCAGAAGGTAAGAACAACAAACGAAGAAGGAAACCTACTAGATGTATTCTATACATGCTGTTTAGCAAGGATGACGGGCCACTTTCCGTTGTTACCCAGGATGAGCCAGGTTTTAGGCCTAGTAATTCTACTATAGATCAGATTTTCACTCGAAGTTCATATAGACAGACTCAGAAATTCCAAATCGATGTCCACCATATTTTCATTGATTTTAAAATCGTATACGACAGCAATATCGTGGTTGTATTGCCATTAACATCAAAGCCATTTTTCCAACGTCCCGATTCTTTCAGCGAACAATAACAAATCTCCGAAGAAAAAAACGTCAGCCTATTGGAAAATGCCTCACTTTTCCATCGTTCAGAGCCGTTCAGAAATACAACACAGTGAGTGCAAAGGCTTTGATTTATATCGGACTTTTGTGCTGTCAATTTATTTATTAGTAGAGAACATAAAAGAGGCAAGTTCTACGACAAGTTCTGTACGTAATCCAAAATTAGATAGCACAATTTTTGAAAGCTGACAATGAAGAACGTTCGCTGCTTAATAAATGTCGAAATTATTACTGCTTTCTCTACTCTAATATCAACAAAAATATTTTGACAAGGTAACATAGTGTCACATGTTCCAAATTCATTGATCTATTGTAGATCACCGGGACATGTTAAGTGAATGAACACCAATGTTCCGGTATGGTAAGCCTTGAATCTATTTCAGATCGAAAACTTCGTTAGTGTAAACCGACAATATCAACTGAGGACAATTAGCGTAGGATTATGTTTACTGATTACGAAGAATGACTTATGACATTATTTTTTGAACAAGCCCATCATGTCGGTCGAATTGGGCCACGTTTTAGAGAGGTTGAGGCTCTGTCTCATCAATAATACGCTGAATATTGAATTCCAAGTCACTCGGTGGTAAACTCACTGCTCGATTTTGCAACATATGAGTAATGTTGCCATTGAATCGAGTCTTCGGTAATTTAATGGATCAGTGGCAGTATAGCACATACCGCCATCCTGTTTGTACAATATATCCCCTGATTAATTCGTCCATATTTTTGAAGAAATGATCACTGTCCGGTAACGTTGGGTGTTGACTGTAATGTGAGCTTACGGCCTCAGTTTTGAAGAAATAAATATGGACGATGCCACCAGCATGAGTAGCCAAACCAAGGAGTGAATTTTTTAAGGTGTCTTTTCTGGATTTGCATCACTCCAGAAAGGGCAATCCTGCTTGTGAACTAACCTAATGAACATCCTCATTAAACACGATTTTTCGATAAAGTAAAATGTCGACTTTTAGCAGCCCAAGTCCGGAGCTTCAGAAGTCGTGGTTTTTTAGCTTTAGTTCTTGCACTATCTAGATCTTATACGCATGTAGGCCGAGATCTTTTCGCAAAATATTCCAAATAGTGGACGAAGAAAGGCCAAACCATTGCGATCGACACCGGACTTCCGATGCAGTTTCGTTGGAGAGCACATTTTGTTGACGCGTTATTGGCTTTGCGTCATGTTGAGTGGATTTGGTAGTGCCTTTATTCACAAACCTATTCGTTGGAATAGGCAGGCGAGGAACTGAGGGCCAAAAAAATCCCGGAGCCTTCGAATTGAAGGCTGATTTTTAAAATAAGTTTAAACGATACGAAGTGTTCTTTTGGTGTAATCCATGATGATTTGTCAAACAATAGTGGAAAAATTTAGAAGGAATTCTCAAAAATGACATTATGGTTTGAAAGTTATCCCTAGAAGAAGATCTATCAGTAAAAACTAACGTATAACAACTGCTTTATTTTTTATATACTACCAGTGTAAGGATATTTGTATATCAATATTGATATATGTATTCATGTGTGTTTATTTCGATGAAATTGGACCGGAATGTAAGTGGCCTAAGTGTGCTAGCCGTCAAATCATGTAAACATACAATTGTACTCGTATGCATTTACATATAATTAATTTTAAAAAATGGGATTTTTCGAAAACACTCACAAAGGTTATTATAAACATTTAAAATTAACATTAATTTCTATGTATAATATGCATGCCTTATTTTGTTGAAATAATTAAACTAAGTTTTAATATTTTAATTTACAAATAAAAAACTGAATAACAATAAGCCAGTATGTCTGTTTAAAATTGTTATTCATAAACCAATAAAAAATGAAACAAAAGTGGTTTAATTATATCAAGTTAAAAACAAAAATAATAAAAACAAAAAACTCATTTCAAGGATTATCGCACAGAAAACACACGACATCTAGATATTTTTTTGTAGAAAAAAATTAAAAATATATTTTGAAAATTCATTTAATTTCCTACATTTCAATTAGGTAAGAAAAATAAAACAAACAAAACAAAAACAAAAGATTAATTTAGTAGGATGAAAATTGTAATATTTTACAAAATACCATATATACCATAATAAAAAAGAGAAAATTAACTTAGCATCAAATTCAAATTCAAATTCAAATTCATATTTTTGTTTAATGTTCAATCAGTCTTAAAAGTTAATTAATTTTCTATCAAAAAAAAAAAAAAAAAAATAAAAGAATTCAAATCCAATCAAAATATTTAAAAGAAAACAAATCAAATAAATAAAACCAAGTGTTAAACTTTTTTGGAAACAATTTTATACAAAAGTTGATATTGGTTAACACACATATAGATGTATAAAAAAATTTATAAATGTAAATGAGATTTTTCTGTTTTGGGAATTTCAGTTAACAAAACACATTTTTTTTTTTGTCTAAATAAATCTTCATTATGCTTATCCCGATTAGTTAAATTTAGATAAAATAATCCTCCGAAACAATATTCATTGGTATAAGTTTTTTTTTTTTTTTCTTTTGGTTTTTGTTTTTTTTTTTACTCTCTTTGGAAAAAATGATACAATTTCGGATTATTATTAGTAGTTCCTTAAAAAAAACGACACGTCACGACACGTATTAGGGCAAATATAAGTGCTGTTGATACATACATAACATACCCCTGACGGGGGGAGCCCCGTCAACTTGTAGCCTTAAATTGGAAGCTCTTCGCGAGAAACGAATCGTATGCCAATTATTGTCATTCAAGACTGATTGACCTGCAAGGAGATTCTACAAAGAAAACAAAACGCAAATCCAGATAAACAAATATGTATAATAAGTGTACTCGTAACAAGGACCTTTTTTATAAGTATTTATAAAAGTCATTAAATGTACAAACCTTTTCTCGGTCACTCAGTCGAACACTGGCACGTATTCGTCCTGCGACAAGAGCGATTTCTAATCGATCTGGTGAATTTGACTCAGCACTCGTGAGTAAGAGAAGACCTACCGGCCAAGCTGTTTTAAACCGAAGAATAAGCTCTTCAGTTTGAGTTTTTGTACCTTGACCATTGCCCAACCAAATAGTCATATGTTGACTTCCATTAAAAGCCAACGTTGCTGATTCTCGTCCACAGGTAGGTCCAGTATATAGTGTAGCCGAACAGTCACAAATTGGCCGATTCCATCCTTCAGTGCAGGTGCCTCCATTTAGGCAAGGATTGCCAGTACAAACATTCGCTTGTACATGACATGATGGTTTAACTGACGCTACGTATAAAGTGGGGAAAAGAAAAACATATTTTCAATGTACAAAATGTTTCGAATGACAAAAACCTGAATCCTGTTGTCTAGCAAAAGCTGCTATATCTATTGCTTTTCCAGTTAGTACAAGATCTCGTAGGCAACCGACAAAACCTTGCCGTAAGGTAGCAGTCCAAATTGCTGAAGGCCAAACAGTTGTGCTATAGATTGGTCCAGTTCCACCAACGTACATATGTCCATCGAGTTCAAGTATGGTCGCATCTCCAGGTGTTCGAAATTCATTCCATGCGCCATCAACACTAACTTTTGCATCTCTGCCATTTCTTCGGAGAATTAGGTCATGCCAGTCACCATCGTCGACGCGTCGGCGTGATGCTCTCACTTTAGCGGCACCTGAGCCCAGATCCAAGTGAATATAAATGTGGCCATTTAGCAATTCCACCGCGAATAGAACAGCCTGTCCGATAGTTTGAAATTTTTTCTGATTCTTAAAAAAAAAAAAAAACTTATTACAAAAAGGAAAACTTACGTTCTTCGCTCTTGGTGGTCGCGATCCTGTTGTAAGTATTAGCAGACCGTTTGGTTCTTTTGTGCGAAATTTAAATGATATTGAGCTTTGTTTTCCAGTCTCCCACGGAGGTAAAATCTGTTAACAAGCAATATAGGAATATTTGATAGTTTTGATATTTTCATAGAACTTACTAAATGTGACTCTCTTGTTGTAAATGTGACTGGGTCTTGTGGATCGCCAATAGGACACTGATATTCTAGGTTTCCGGCTATTTGAATAAGTTTAGAGCCACTTTTGGCCAAGTCGATAAGGTTTAAGCAGAGCGTATCAGCAGAGAATTCCACCTTTCGAGAACACAGCATTTATTATGCATTTGTTGTATATTGTAAATTATATTTGTATTCCAACAAACCTTCCGCAAGCAGCCCACAAAATTGTTATGAACTCTTGCACCAAGTAGTGCTCGAGGATTTACTGCTCCTCCAACATAAACACGTGAGGATGAGAGCATTGTAAACTTCCCTGCAATGTGGGAGTGATCCGTGTAAACATCATCCACCACTGTTACCAACTGTGGAATGAATTAACAATTAATAAACTGTTTAGCTCCTAAATTTTTATTCTAAGAAACGGTTTCTTTTTTGGGGTTATCTCAACAATATTCCATACGAACAAGTTTTAAGCATACGTATATAACATATGAGAAAAGAAAATGTTATTTTCAAAACTGCTCCTTAGTCACGCGTTTAAATTTCTACGTTGTACTTACCCGACAGAAGCTGGTGATTGATGATATCTATACAAATAGTAAAAAGTTGATAATTAATTTGGTGCACATATAATATATATATGAAAGATAATACCTCCTGTATCCTTCTGTGAACAGTCACTTTATGCCACTGATGGTCATCGAAGCGTACCTTCGAGGGCTTGATATGCATCTCCTGTTTTCCATTGGCCAGACCCATAGTTAGCGATACACCTCCGTCGCGCAGAGCCAAATTTAGGTAATCGGTTCCATGACCTTGGCGATATTAAGTAAGTAGAAATATATGTGTGAGAGTCTATCATAACAAAGATCTTCAATCATTAGAATTGCTCCAAGGCATAACCATAAGAAAATCACATTTTGCAAGCTTGTTTCTTTTTTTTAGCCTCTGCGTTGGAGGCAACTTGACGCGAGCGTTATCTTCAATGACGCCGGTGCGGAGCCTTAAGTCGCAAAGGCTCATCTGACTACGGTCGGCTGAGGAGTGGCGAACTAAGAACTGCAAACTTGATTCCAGGTGTGAGCAAATAGCAAACAGTGCCGAATGACGCAAGGTTGGGGGTCAAACCAACCGTGAACGAGCTCTCTCAGGCGCCTTGGCGCTGGTATGGCGGTGCTGCCTGGGCTAAATTTTTAAAAATGGAAAAACAATACACAAAACGTAACACAGGTTACGAGGTTACGCAAAATGTTTTCAAAGGAAGCAAGCGAGTAAAAGTTACCGAACCTGGGCTGAAAGTAGCCAAGAGGTTCTGACAAGACTGATGGAAACCCACTTTCCGAGATACACAGTATTAGGCGAACCTGGCGTGCTACAGCACACTGAAAAATGGAAATTCTCAGATACAGCCTAAAAATAGGGTACATACCAATAGCTTGGAGGGAAGTTAAGGTGGTCTTTATACCTAAAGCTGGCAAGTAGAGGCACATTGAACATGGCATTACAAACTGGGTTTGCAACATGCTTGTAAGCAGGAAAATAAATTGGAATCATATCCCCACTCCTTTGGGTGCTGGTTATCAATAACATCCTTAAAAAGCTTAGTAGAATGGGTATAAGTGCCACGACATACGCAGATGACGTAGTCATAATAGTGCAGGGAAAATACTTAAATATTTTAAGCGACATTATGGAGGTTGCCCTGACGACAATCAGTACTTGGGCAAAAAGCTGTGGTCTTAAGGCCAACCCTTTGAAAACGGAACTGGTTCTTTTTACCAGAAAGTACAAGATACCGCAATTCAAACTCCCAAAAATTCAACGGAGTGGAACTGCCCGTTTCGGACAGCGCAAAGTATCTGGGTGTGATTCTGGACAAAAAATTGAATTGGAATCTTAATGTAGCGGAAAGAACCAAAAAGGCATATAATGCTCTTTTTATCTGCAAAAGATCGGTAGGAAAAATTTAGGGCTTAAAACCTTCTATGATGTGCTGGCTGTATACTCGTACTTACATATGGCGCACTAGTATGGTGGAAACCAACAAATAAGAAAATGATTTACGGAAAATTAGTTTTTAACCTAAAACCGCTTGATTTAAAGATCAAAAAACTTGCAACAGTGCGATACAACTCATTAATCTGGGTTACTTTAAAAGCAGGTTTTTTGAAGTCACGAGTCTATGTCAACAAGCTACAGATTCTTGACTGAGAGAATATCCGTCAAGAATACGAGGACCTGTCGCCGGAAGTTCTGGCAAGAGTGATGGAAAACGCCAAAAATCGGGCCCGAATGGTCATCAATTCTGGCGGCGGCCACTTAGCCGATATAATTTTCTCGACATCAAGTAAACATAATCCAAAAGCAGAACCAAAGTTTTTCATTCATAAAAAAAATTACAGGCAAAGGACATTGGGTGATAACTTTTGCGCCACCTTTTTCAATATCAAGTCAATTTACACTAATAATTTGGTCGTCCTATTTCTCTCTCTCTCTACATCCAATTTTCCGAAAAACACGTGCTTCGGGATTTTATGAGTAGTCACACCCTCTTGGGATCGTTTGGAATATCCAGTCTGTGATGTCTCAAAAAACAGCCAGAAAAGAAAAATCTTACAAATTTGTGGTGTATATGCGGGCCACGATTAGCTCGAATGAAGCCCAATCGTGAATCCAATTTTCTACAGCTTTATCGAGCAACTCGGGTCGTATATCAGCAATAACAGATAACATAACAATGTTGACTTCCAAATCGTCCAACGTCTCTGGTTTATCGGCATAGACTAATGACTTCACATACTCCCAAAGGAAGTATTAATTACGCCGAAATTATGCGCTCAACCAATATTTCCCGCAATAAATTGATGGTGTTGCGGGCCGTGTGGCATGTTGCGCCATCTTGTGGAAACCAAAGCTCTGTCACGTCAATGGCATTCAACTGAGGAACGAAGAAATCATGTTTCTATAGCGCTCTCCATTGACGGCAACATTCTGGCCGCCATCGTCCTTAAAGAAATATGGGCCGATGTTTCCACCAGCCCATAAAGCACACCAAACAGTGAGTTTTAATGGTTGTAAGGGCGTCTCGACAAAGGCTTCTTGGTTTTTTCCACTCCAAATTCGGCAATTTTGCTTGTTTACATATCCATTTAACCAAAAACGGGCCTCATCGGGTAACAAAATTCTGCGTTGAAAATGAGTATCAAGCTGAATCATATTTTCGGCCCATTCACCGAACCTACGACGCGTATAATAGTAACGCAGTTTCAACTCTTGCACAAGCTGGATCTCTTAAACTTTTAAGCCGAGATCTTTCCGTACAATTTTCACAAAGTGGATGGGCATAGCTCCAATTGCTGTGCACGATGGCGAATCGACTCATTCGGATTCTCCTCAACACTGCGCCCGACAACGGCAATAACTTCTTCTGTTAGCACTGTTTGTCGTCTTTGGGAATGCGTATTATCCACTGGAGTATACATGGTGCGAAAATGATTCATCGTGTTCAGAATAACTTGCTCAAATGGATGATTATGTCGACCGTAAAATGGACGTGGCGGACGATAAGTTTGGCGAAATGAACCAGGGTTTGCACAATTTGCACGACTTGTTCATCGTAAAATGGCAAATCAACTTTCAACTGTCAAATTGACAATCTGTAGAAACAGTGTTGCCAGCTTCTAAACTAAACCTCTAAAAAAAACACCCACGCCATGGTAAAGGCGAAAAAGTATTGATTGAAGTTGTCGGTAGAACAACGCAAGATTTAAGAAGCGATAATCGATTATTTGGTGCAGTAACATTTTTATTCGCAGGAGATTTTAGACAAACGTTATCGGTCATCTCCAAAGGAACACGAGCAGATGAGATTAATGCGTGTTTAGAATGCTTACTATTTCGGGGACATATTGTAAAGCTTCATTTCAAACAAAACGTAGGAGAACATCAGGAGGTTCGGACTTTCTAAAGTTCTCCTAGATATTGGCTTCTCTTTGTCAGATCGTGACGGATACTGAAACTCTAATATCGACGATTTACAACGGCATCCGCAATCTCAATACAAAAGAAGATTCATGGCTATGTGAGTGATACATATATTTTAGTGCCGAGAAATGATTAAGAATGGTTACTCAATAATCATATGTTGGAAAATTTCCTGCAATATGCTTTACAGAAGAAGCTTTACAGAAGAATAATACACCTAATATCGTTTGTCAATAGACATTACAGAGAATTTGTAATATTGTGCATAGTTCCTCAATGAGTTCGATTTTCTCAATTAGACATCATTTTACACCTATGCTCTCTATGTGTGTATATTTAACAACGCTCAGCCCTTTATATCTTTATAGTATATTTCACAAAAAATACGTATGGCTGTTTTTTTGTGTGTTAGTCTAGACCAATTCTAAGTTCATCACAATCGCAGATCATAATGATTCAAATTTTGCAAACTACGGGGCTGGGGTTTAGTAAACTAGAAAACTTTTTCCGATGAAAGGCGTATATCTACGAGTACATATGTACAAGATAGCCTTAATTATTGAGCAATATGATGACACCCGTTTTGAAGGGCCAATAAACCGCGAGATTAATACCAGAAAACGTGTTCAGGGTTTGTTGCACTACACTACAACAGCCACGGTTAAAGACAACTAAAATGTTGCGTACCTACAGCCTTGAAAGAGTTACCTAACGATTGAAAAAATACATAAAACGAATAAGTTAAACAGTTTTTTTTTTAATTCTTTTTAAATACAATACAAATAACTAAAAAAGGAAGGAAGTTATTATTTTTTATGGAGCTCTTTTGCGATGTTAGAGCACTTCTTAAGAGGTTCAGTAATTTTTGTATAAGTAAAATGCTAAAAAAATAACTTGATGACTACTTTTATATTTGAAAATAGTTTTGAGAATATGTCCACTACGACTGCTTCATACAGTACATATTCTTGTGGTTGAATTTTTGACCACTTTTTTAAGCAGTTGGGGTAGGTAGGGTGAAAAGTAACCTCCTTGACTGCTAAAATGCGCTGCTACTGCAAAGTCCGTTCACATTTAGGAAGACATGCCAAATTTCAGTGCGATACTGTCTTTAGTTTTGTTTTGACAGCTGATTGTTGTTGACGTGTTTGGCATCATGTTGAGTATGGACAAAAACAAATTTCGTTCTCTCATAAAACATTATTTTTTGAGAGGCAAAACGACGAAGGAAACAAAAGAAAAGTTGGATAAATATTATGGGGCTAATGCTCGTTAGATTACACCGTCAAATATTGGTTTCGAGAGTTTCGTGGTGGCCGCAACTCCACTACCGATTAAGTCCGCAGCGGCAGATCCTCCGATGCGGTTACAGAGGACAATGTCAAAAAAATACTTGAAATGGTGTTGGCTGACCGGAAAGTGAAGGTGCGCCAGCTAGCAGATATCACAAAGATTAGTACTGAGCGCACACCCCATATTTTGGGCAATATTCTGCATATGAAAAAGCTATCCTGCCGCTGGGTGCCGCGCATGCTCACTCTTGACCAAAAACACGAAGGCGAGAGCACTTCGAAAGAGTGTTTGGACTTGCTGATGCGGAATCGGGCGGACTTTTGGCGTCGATTGGTAACTTGGATCCACTATTACACACCAGAGAACAGAATGAGTCGGAAAGGTTATGGCGTCGGTTTTCTGGGATTGTCATGGCATACTCTTCGTGGACTACCTCGAAAAAGGAAAAACCACTAACAGCGAGTATTATTGTGTATTATTGGAGCGATTGAAGGCCGAAATCGCTGCAAAACGGCCTCACATGAAGCGAAAAAAATTTTGTTTTTGCAAGACAATGCGCCGGCGCACAAGAGCATCGCAACCACGGCTAAAATCAATGACTTACGGCTCCAATCGCTGTCGCATCCACCGTATTCGCTGATTTGGCTCCCTCGGACTATTATCTCTTCCCAAACCACAAAAGATGGCTCATCAATAAAAAATTCAGCTCACGCGAGGAAATCATCGACGCCACGGAGGAGTATTTTGCAGACCTTCCGGAAAATTACTTTTCGGACGGGATCAAGAAGTTGGAAAATCGCTGGAATAAGTCTATCAAACTAAAAGAGGACTATATTGAATAATATAAAAAAAACATTTAAAAAAAAAAATTTTTAATTCCCAAGGAGGTCACTTTTCACCCCACCTAGCATATTGCGTATTACTTGCACAATATTTTGCTTTAAAGTATCAATCGTTGCTGATTTATCGGCATAAAGTAGTAACTTGAAGTAGCGTAGATCATCCAATGGCGTCAAATCGCACAATCTTGGTGGCCAATTGACAGGTCCATTTCTTAAAATGACTCTGTTGCCAAATCGTGGTTTCAATGGCGATATTTTCGTTGGTATTGTAGTATGGGTCGATCATTGTTGAATGGCTAATTTAAAATTTAATCCATATTGAAAAAATAAAAACACATATTACATATACACACTTATAGACGGATCTAAACAAAAAAATGGTTTGTTCGTACCAGTGGCTACGAAAACTTCAGCGAACAAGTTCTATTGATGTTATAAAGATCATTAGTGCGAATTTAGCCTTACTTGTAATTCTACATTTTTTCACGTAATTATACCACAATACGAGTTTAAGAAAGTTCTTATTCGTTCAGAACTCGGAAACGGCTAGATCGAGATTTACGAAATTTCGCTCCCAGTATTATTTAAGGACTTACTATGAATTTTCACTTAAATTTTTTTAAGGCGTTCTCAGGCGTTGAAGCAGTCCAAAGCAGATTTCACACTTCGTGCTCTATGTTGGGCCGATCCATGTGAAAATAGGCTTAAACTAATTAGCATGCATAGCCTAAAAAAACGCCCTGAACTCCACCAGTTACTGACTGGAAACATCGACTGCCAGAGAATAACGTAAAATATTTCATTCACTCCCAATCCCCGTAATCTAAGATCTGTCCCATTCTTCCTGATCCGAACTCACCGCACCAAGTACGGTCACTTTGAACCCATATCTAGAATGTTGCGTAAAACAAAACTACGCCGAAGTCTTTGACCTAAATTAAAAATGCACTGCTCAATATGCCACCCCCTTAACATCTCCCTCGTCCACCATTTCTCCTCGCCCCATTAGGTTAAGAATATCTTTGTTAGTTTTCAAGCCCAGCTTTAAGTTTTTGCTTGTTAATAAGCTAAATAAAGGTATCCGGGGTAGACCGGTGCCAATAATAATAACGAAAAGCCAGAAAGCACTCCAAATCAGAGGTTCGCAGATTGGTTCTCCACTTAATGAAATTAGGGAGAAAGAATTTTGTGTGATGAATCAATCAAAAAAACCAACCTACAAACCATGAATTTACTTTTAACATTTTACTTTTATTTGGACAGGAATTTCCGATGACAAAATTTTTTAAAAAAAAAGGCTGATTGAACCCGACATACAATTAACGTCATAACTCGCTTAATTTTTATCTGAATGGATAGATCTTTAGAAAATTAAAAGTTATATATATATATTATATATAGTCTTATATTCAAAAAAAAAAACAAGTCATATAATAAATTTTGTCAAAACGGGCCAAATTATTCCGCCTAATGACGACTGGCGATATGTTGCTGCGTCTTACATAAAGATTAAAAATCACCCTATGTTTACATTTAATATATTGCTTATATTTGAAAAGTCACCACCGCTATCTTCTTGAAAATAGTACCTGTCGTAAGTGGTAAGATGTTACTGAAGCAATCTTTAGGAATAAGATAACAGTTGAACATTTGGGAAGGAAATGAACTAATTTAGCTAATAAGGCACACATAAGCAGCCCTCAACCGGCTCCACTTCACAATATTGCAGTTTATTTCCCTAAAGTATCAATTCTCCTCCATGAGGTACATTCCCCGTTGACACCACTCCTGTCTAATACGAGTATACAGGGTGAGTTTTTTAACGTGAGACATCCAAATTACTCGAAAAATACGCGATATCGCGAAAAATGTTTCAGACAAAAGTCACAAGGTTCTGAAGGGGACAAAATGGTGACCACGAGTTTGACCTTGAGACCCATTTTCAAGGTCAAACGAAGGTCACTTTTGATTTTTCAAATGATAATTCCTAATTTTCATTGCTCAGTCGTATTCCTCAATGGGGCACACGACCTTGTCTCAAAGGTGGTCTCATTCATTCAGTGCTAGATACCACTGCACTGGCACGCCTAAATCATTAATCGGTTTCCAACGTTGTTAGGGTGTTAGAAGGTCGAGATTTGTCTTGAGGAAGTCATTATTGCCTCGAGTGAAGTTAAAACTCAAAGAGACAAATTGTCCTAAACTTATCTGAGAGTGTATGATGTGCACTCTACCCTTCTTTTCTACTTGAACGGAACTGTACTTCATTTAGAAGTTCGATATTTGTTTTGAGGAACTGATTATTATTAGTAACGTTTTCCAGATTAATAATGCAGACTATTTCAATTCAAGAGAAAATTGAAATGATATTGATTTATGGAGAAAGTGGAAGGAACATCGATGGTGCTGTTGCTCTTTACACCCAACGTTTCCCAGACTAGATACGATCGCGCGCTTCCTTTTATCGGGTCATCCAACAATTCACTGGTGAAGGAAGTGTGCAACCAAAGAAAAGGAATCGGTCAGATAGGGTGGCTGTTGAGGACAATGAAATAGCAGCGTTAGCTGCCGTTGCACACGATCCTCACATTAGCACTCGCCAAATAAGTCGTGAATCAGGAATTTCTCAAACGACTGTCTATAAGATATTACATCGGCATAAATTCCATCCTTATCATGTTTCAATGCATCAAGAACTTTCTAGAGAGGATTTTCGCAACCGGGTTTCCTTTTGTCAATGGGCACTTCAGCAAATTGAACGAGACCCCCTTTTCTTCGCCAAGGTGTTATTCTCTGATGAGTCGACTTTCACCAATCACCGTACGGTCAATCGACATAATACGAGTATGCATTACTGGGCTACCGAAAACCCTTTTTGGTTGCGACAAGTTGAACGCCAGCACCCTTGGAATGTTAATGTTTGGGCGGGAATTATTGGGGATAAATTAATAGGTCCATATTTTATTGAAGGCAACTTGAATGGCGAAAAGTATGCAAACTTCTTGCGGGACCATCTTCCAGTATTACTAGAAGAACTGCCATTGGAGTTGCGACAAACAATGTGGTTTCAACATGATGGTTGTCCAGCCCATTATTCCCAAGTAGCCCGGGGCGTATTAAACAATGTTTACCATCAGCGATGGATCGGACGAGGGGTCCGAGGCAATGGCCTGCTAGATCACCTGATCTTACGTCACTTGATTTCTTCTTCTTAAAAAGTGAGGTTTACAGAAAAAAGCCAACAACACGTGAGGTCATGAAAAGACGAATAACTGAAGCTTGTCGGAAGATTACGCCAGAAATACTTCTCAGTTCTGTTGGTTCATTTAGAGCGCGGATAGACAAGTGTATTGAAGTGAATGGTCACATTTTCGAGCATTTGTTGAGATAGTCTCCGGAAATAAACGTCGAAATGGGAGGAATTCAATGATTCAACAGTGGGAGGCAAGGGGACCCACTCTATTTAATCACCCCGAAGGAAACAAAATACTGCTACGTCCACGTCGTTGTTTCTGGGTTATGCTAAACGCAGTATGAAAAAACAAATGACAAGCCTACGAGCAATACGACAGAGCAATG
Source organism: Volucella zonaria (assembly GCA_963966105.1). NCBI lineage: Eukaryota > Metazoa > Arthropoda > Insecta > Diptera > Syrphidae > Volucella > Volucella zonaria. The sequence goes on along the minus strand of OZ014530.1, from coordinate 363,649,660 downwards.
AAAATTAGGAATTATCATTTGAAAAATCAAAAGTGACCTTCGTTTGACCTTGAAAATGGGTCTCAAGGTCAAACTCGTGGTCACCATCTTACGTCCCCTTCAGAACCTTGTGACTTTTGTCTGAAACATTTTTCGCGATATTTCGTATTTTTCGAGTAATTTGGATGTCTCACGTTAAAAAACTCACCTTTATACAATAGAAAGGATGAATATACCTAATGCACTTCGTAAAAAAAATAAATGGTAGGCGAATCACAAGCATCAGGAATACCTTGTTTGGCTATATCATTTTGTCAATTTCCTTTACTAATTTTTTTTTAATAATAAAATTGTATTTTAAGCCACATTACAGAAAGCTGATCATGTTTATCCTTCCGCTTTTTGAATACACAATGTTGTAGATTTTTTTCTTTATAAAAGTTATGACAGTAAATCTTTTTTTGTATATGATCTCACCTGTATAGAAGAGTAGTCCGTTTGGTTGTCGTGTTCGAAAGTATAATGTTATTGCATCTTGTGCACTGACAATTGGTTCCGCTCCGGTTTGGCCCAAGTCATATGACAGAAACTGAGTCCCCCGAAATGTCGCTTCCGAAGGTGCTTTTTCTTTTTAAAAAGTTAGATTACCGAAAAAAATATGTACAATTTATATATTTATACTTGCAAGATGAACATTGTTAAATAAATATAATATTTTTACTTTGGTAAAATAAAATGTTTCACATTTAAATTGACAAGTCATTGTAAATAGTGGTTTCTCTAATATTTTCAGTTTATGTATAATAAATATTAAAACTTTAGTGTGATGTGGATGTTCATGCCAATTTAAATATGTGTGCCGAATTACCTTTCTCGCAGTATTGCCCTTCATATTCTAGATTTCTGCATTCGCAAATAGGGCCAGAGTCCGTCGATATGCATATGCCGCCATGCTGACAAGGATCATGTCGCTCGCACGCGTCCGTCATGTTACCTCCTCGTAATCCCTTTAAAATAGTTAACCAATCGTTAAAAAGGCAACAAATCGTACTAATTCAAAAGTGATATTCAGTTCAGTGAGACAGTTGTGCAGTGATAAAGGCTTTCTATGACATGTATTATATGATATAAAAATTAAAGTTTAATTTAAATATGTTAGGTTCTTATGAAGGCTTTGCAATTTACTAATTAGACAAAGCTAGTTTTTTGGCTGCACAATATTTGCTTGTGGTTCTAGCACAAGCTAAAATACATCTACAAACAATCAGAAATGGTATGGCAAGATAAATGTAGTTATATTGTATACAATTATAGAGAAAAATCAAATTGTACATTAATCGACTATTTGACTAAATATTTTGATATAATAATGTTTTAAGTGGGCTTAATTAAATGAGCAAAGAATTGTTAATTTAAAAGATATTCTCTTGTAATAACAAAAAATATATATGTATTGGGTCTACAAGTAAATTTCCAGCGTTGTTTTTCCAAAATTTGAAGTTTTATTATGAAAACATAGTTACAATGCTTTATTCAAAGTATCGTCCATCGGAAGCTACAACTTTCCCCCATCTTTCTAGCAATTTATGAATTTCGGACCAAAAAAATTTCTCGTCTTTCGAGCCCAAGAACGTATCGAGCCAATTTTTGATTTCTTCTACTGAGCTGAAGCGTATTCCCGTAAGAGCGTTCTGCATCGAACGAAACAAGTGGTAGTCAGATGGTGCCAAGTCTGGACTGTAAGGCGGGTGAGGCAGAATTTCCCATCCACTATTGTCCAAATAGTTTTTCACCGAAACCGCAACATGTGGCCGAGCGTTGTCGTGATGAAAAATGACGGACTTATGCCTGGTCTCATATTCTGGCCGTTTTTCTTTTAATGCCCGCTTCAAACGAATTAGTTGGGTTCGATATAATGGTCCTTTGATGGTTTCACCACTCGGAAACAGTTCGCAGTATACGACACTCTTTTGATCCCACCATATGCAGAGCATGACCTTATTCACGTGAATATTTCGTTTCGGCGTCGATTGGGCGGGCTCGCCCGGCTTTGTATATGATTTTCTGCGTTTAGGATTATCATAATAAATCCATTTCTCATCACCAGTGACAATACGATGCATAAATGATTTATTTTTATACCGCTGCAGTAACATTTCGGACATGCAAAATCGCCGTTCGACGTCTCTTAGCTTCAATTCGTACGGCACCCAGTTTTCAACCTTTTGAATGAATCCCAGTGCTTTTAGGCACAGGGAAATGGCTTGTTGCGTGACGCCCAATTATGCAGCAAGTTCTTCTTGAATCTGACACGGATCCTCATCCAGTAAAGCGTCCAATTCCTCGTCTTCAAAACTTTTCGGCTTTCCGGGGCGATCTTTGTCTTCAACTGCAAAATCACCACTTTTGAACCGTTTGAACCACTCGCGGCACGTCGATTCACCAATTCATTCCGCCCCATAAGTTTCCGAAAGCAAACGATAGGCCTCAGCCGCACTTTTCTTCATATTAAAGAATTAAAGCAGCGCTTCCCACAAATGACGTTTATTTGGCTGGAAACTTGCCAAAATCATGGCTCGATAAAATGTACGACACCGATAGAACTGCTCAAATATAACTCTGCAAAGTTGTTGACAGATACAAAACCTACAAATAAAACACATGGGGTCTGACATTTCTGCCCGGGATCCACTGGTGGCGCCATCTCTGACAAACGCTGGAAACTTACTTGTAGACCCAATATATAATAAGGTTTCGTCTTGAGATCTACATATGTTAAGCGGCGACCTCAATTTTGTGCTATATTTGTTAATTTCCGCTTAATTTTCGTATTTTTGACAAAGTTCCAATATTTATATTTCGACATATTCTAAAATCTTGCTTAATATGGGTTCTCGAAAAGATTTATTTATAAAAATTGTCCTTTTCGACAATAATGTTAAGATTTTCTTTACTTAATATTGAAACTGGCTATATAACTCAAAATCTAATTATACTAACGAGGAATGTATTTATTTTGTATAATAATAAGTTTCAATGCATTATTAAATTTAAAATATTCAATTCATCGATTGTGATCTTCTTTTTTCAGTCGGAACAGAGCACTCAGACAAAGAACTAGTCCATTGTACTCATTGAAAGTTCCTTTTAATGGAATCTTTCAGTATTTTGAAGAAAGATGAGTGAGCACTTCAGTGATGAAATGCCTACAATAACAACACCCACCACGTCAACGACAAATACCAAAGCTTGTAATACGACAATAATTAAAAATCAAACATGCAAAAAAATAATCACTTTTCTGCGTACGTCCACGTCTGTAAGTACAGATCAGCTGTTTTGGCACTTAGTGAAACACAGGTAGATCCCCGACCACACCTCTCAGATCACTCTGATCTAAAGCTACCTGGCTACAAACTAGTGCCACTATTCTTCTCCCACCGCGGTTCGCCATTTACGTGCGTAGTGATGTAGCTTACCTAACTCCACCACAATGTGATTCATGTTCCAATCCGGAATTCAACTTAATGTGGTTAAAATTTCATCTTCGTAAGCAAATTATACACTATTGCTTTATTTACAGAAGCCCTAAATTGGACAGTAACTCGAACTTTAACGAGTTTGATGCGCTGTCTGACTCCATAAAAAAAATTGTCTCCTTGGATCCTCATACTGAAATCGTGATTACGGGCGATACGCAATTCTGGTTGGATTCTACAATCTGGACAGACAGCACCCGAAGGAATTTATGTTGTGTTCGTCGCTGCGGAAAATAACTTGACCCAGCTTGTAAATGAGACCCCAGTACTTGTTTTTAACTTCTCACCCTGATAAGTACTCCGTTGATATGCTCTCCCTCTAGGATTGTCGGACCATTGTGTCATATAAGCTAATTCCTTGTGCACCCACCACATAGTTAGAGAAAAGATTCCTAAATGAACCGTATGGCAATACGAGCAAGTCAATTGGAGTGGACTTAACAACTTCTTTAGAAATTTTAACACAAAAACTATTCTTTTTGGAACGAGATCTTTTATCCCTCATCGTATGAAGAATATCAAACCACAAGAAAAGACGTGGTACGAATCGAGCTGTAAAGAGGCTGTAATTAGAGAAATGTTTTTTCGGTCCTACAAGATCAGCCCAGCAGAGGAAAATCGATAAAAGTTCAAACGAGCCAGTAATGACTGCAACGCCTTTCTCAAGCGTGTCAAATTCGAATACAACCAAAAACTGAGGCAGAAAATACCAAATCTAGTAACAATTTTTGGTTGTTCGCCAAAAGCATTAGATATTCTGCCTCATTCTCCCCGCCAACGCTCATTTACAATGATATTCCATTTGTTAGCTCTTTGGAGAAGGCGAATCTGCTTGCTGCATACTTTGTGGAGAGCTCAACACTCCCAGATTGTGCTTTGTCTCCGTCTACACTTGAGTGCGTCGAATCTTCAATGGGACAAATCCATTTTCGTACTCGTGTAGTAGCAAGATTTCTTAAAGATCCTAATATTCACAAATCCGCTGGCCCAGATGGTATATCTCCACTTCTTCTGAACAGGTGTTCTTCCTCTCTGGCAAAACCATTGCGTAAGCTTTTTAATCAATCCGACTCTTTAGGACTCTTTCCGAGCAGACCAACTGCACGTACGTCCCGTCATGGAAACGCTGATAAACCGTCAGCTCATGAAATATCTCGAAACAAGAAAACTCTTCGGCAGTATGGATTTCATAGCAACAGGTCCACTGGTAATTCGATGTCATGTCTCACCGAAAAGTGGAACCAAAGCGTACATCAATCTGGCGAAAGCAAGATAGTTGCACTTGATATTTCTAAGGCATTTGACAGAGTTTGGCACCAGGCTCTTTTGTCGAAAATGCGTGCTTTTGGGATCGATGACTCTCTTCTTCAGTGGATTAGAAATTACCTTACGGAACGTTCGATTCAAGTTGTCTTGGACGGTTTCTTTTTAATTCTCATTTTAGTTCTCATAATGATCTCTTGTCTGCTACTTCTAAACCAATATATTCTTTTCCTGATGACAGTACTCTCTGAATTTCATATTCGTTCCGTGACTCACGCTCCTGCTCTTCGGCTGTAGAACGGGAACGGCATGATCAATTGGGGAACTACCAACAGAGAGGAATTCAATGCGCCAAAACTCAGTGCTACCTGATGTTATTAAAGCGAAATTGTACATGAATGGTACTTACATCGTCGAAACCGAAAAACTTTCCATTCTCGGTGTTTGGAAATCATCAAATCATCATCATCTTCATAAAATATTCAACAACATCCTCTTCACTTAAGTCCATCTCTATTTCACTCAAACTCAATTCTCACTCAATTATTCATTTGTCATTTACTCTATTGCTATCTTTTGCTCTAATCACTTATTGTAAAAAACATGATTCGCTGTTAAACTGCCAACGAGATCGGTTGGCCAAACAAACCAAACTTCTTGCTTGATCCATGTGGTCTATTCACTAGTACTATTATACATACATAGATTAAATAAAGTCATTTTGTAACGTAAATCAATTTGGGAATAGTTTTACATTTAATCGTATGACACTGAACATTATCACCAGCTCTCTGTGTACAGAGTTCTTACAACATCATATCACAGTACCTGAAGACTTTGGATAAGTATAAAATCATTTATTTCAACACCCATACACATTTAAACAGACTAACGAATTTCAACCATAAAACATACACTTTCGTTCACAAACACTCGGTATACATATATGTCAGTGATAACTTACGTTCGAATGACCACATATTCGATATCGTCAAAAATTCTGCGACATATCTAGTTTTCCTCAAGCGATGTAAGAAATATTTTACCCCCTCTGATCTGGCATAACTACATCAGGCATTCATCCTCCGAAAACTGGAGCACAATGCACACATCTGTTCAGGTGCTTCTAAAACATCTCTGCATCTGGTAGATAGGATTCAAAACCGTGCGATAAAACTCATAGTCAATCAATTGGCATCCTCGAACACCGACATAATGTCTCCCGTCTCACTTTGTTTTATCGCTATTTTTACCACCAGTGTTTCATTGAAATCGCCAATAGCATTCCGCCCATTGAAATTTTCAACCGTAACAGCAATACCGCTATGAATGCTCATCAGTATACCCACAAGCCCATTTTCGGACGTACATACTCGGAAATATCGTGATTCGTTCCTAAGCCGCACAACTCACTTATGGAATGCCCTGCCGATCTCTGTATTTCTTGGTGGTTATAACTTACAAACATTTAAAAACAATGTGCATCGGTACCTCTCTTTCCTTCCTTTCTATATTTCCTTCGCCCCCCTGTGTACAAAGATTTTAAGGATACACAGACCCTTTGAGCGCGCGTTCATTATAAAACAAAAGCACGAAATACCTGAAACTCCATCTAAGCCTCTCGATGTTATAGCATCACCAAAAAGAAAATTTTAACAATACTAGAAAAATTCTCAAAATTGCTAGCTTGAATGTTCTATAAGCATTAAACATTACTCTGACTTTACCCTTCCGTATACCCAAGAGTGGCCGTGGCTCAAGTGGTAGTGGACTGGCTTCCAAATCGGAAGGTTCGGTGTTCGCCCGAAAGACATATCCATTTTTTCAGTTAACGAAAATTAAGTAAGATGAGTAGTGACTAAAAATCAACATCAAGCCAATTTCCACTAAGAATTCAGTCTCCCCATTAAATGTTGGATGCCACCCATGGAGCGCGTAATAACCACTGAGCCCAAGCATCTTTCTTTCTCTCTCTATCCCATTTTCCAAAAAACTTAACACATGCTGAGGCATTATAAGAGTGTTAATTTCTTTTTTTTTAAAAAAATAAAGAATTAATAAACGATCAATGCCCTTAATTTACAGCCGTAATATTCAATCATCTCTGCTAACAATCCAATATAAATCTTCACATAACCTCGTTTCAACAAACCAAAACAAAACCAAAGACCACGAAGAAATTTTGGTTGAATCCATTCTTACTTGCAACAATTCTAACCACCCTTCTACTAAACTTACCACATATGAAGTATTTTACGGCAAAACTTACAAATTTGACAAAGACGTACGGTTTAACAATGAACACGAGTACTTCAAGAAACTTAACGAATATAGGGAAGTCATATGTATAATCTACCGTAAAAGATAGATTAGAGAAACTAACATTAGGAAATATAATGAAGTTTAATGAAACCAGGAAAGAGCCAGTAGATTTATGAGAAGACACAGCCATATTCAGAAAGGAAAGTAGAAGAAGTAAAGAAAAAATCCTTTAAACTAAAGGAAAACCTGATGCGATAGTCATAGAGGAAACGGGCGATCTAATCTATGCTGAGATTCTCCATAACATAAAAGCAACCGCGAAGTTGGAGGCGATTTGATAGTCTGTATCTAGAATCAGCAGAACACAAAAAGGAGAATTCTTAAATCAGCTCAAACCGACAGGAGACCAGCCAGCTGAATTTAAAAGCGTATAGTATAGCCTTGGGAGAGCTAGCAAACGTAAGGACTCTCACCCATCGTTACGCCATCGAGCTGATCGATGAGGTCACCACAAAGGACGACATCTATGAAGCGATTAAAAACCGATGCAGAATCAAATGTATCATATGTCACCCCCAGACCGTTCTATCGCTGCAACTATCAGCCTCCCCGCAGAACACGCGAAGTTGCCACTTAAAGAAGGGACAATTAAAATTGGCTGAGTTATCTACTGAGTCCGCGAAAAGACGTTGCTAAGAAAATGCTTTAAATGCCTTAAGTACTACCACATAGCTACAATACGATATGCAGAAGGCTTGGGAGATGTGGAATAACGAGAACTGCGGCGAGGAAACATCCTGCATATTCTGCAAGAAAGTCCATTCAAACGATACAAAGCACGTGGCTAGTAGCAGCAAAAACATCAGCAAGTTCTTGGCCTCACAAATTAGGTGATTCAAAGTAGAATCGCCTGTAGAATGGTTTTAAGGTAGCAAGCAATATGCCTGGGAGAAATATGTAACATTCGACGTAATTATACGCGTTACATATTTAAATAGTTAGTAAAAGAGCCCAAGATCATATGGGCTAGAAACGGCGGTACTGGAAGATGGAAGGCAAAAAACGGGCCTCATTATCGGATGCGACGTTAACGCTCATCACACGATATGGGGCAGTACCGACATCATCGATAGAGGTGAGTCACTTTTTGATTACATAATATGTACTAACCTGACAGTTTGCAATATTGGCAGTGAGCCCACTTTTATAGCAAGAAACCAACAGGAAGTGTTAGATATCACTCTTGTCCCCGACAGCATCACTCAAATGCTAACGAACTCGATGGTATCGTCTGAACACTCTTTTTCAGACCTCACATACACCCAATTCAGCCTGAGTGATGCTCTTCCCAGCCAACCAGCATTCCAGAATTATCGGAAAACTGATTGGCCAAACAATATCCTCTGAACTCTTAAGCCCCCCGCGTGACACCAATGAGCTTGACATGAAAGTCAGGGAATTCACCATGGCTCTCAATCAAGTCATGGCCGTTTCCTGTCTTCTTATACAACCTAGAGGCAAGAAAAAGCCGCACTGGCGGACTTCAGCACTGGGACTATTCAGAAACACTTGCAGAAAACTTTTCAACTTAGCAAAAAACACAAGAAAAATGACTGACTGGGACTCATACAAAGAATCCCTCAAACTACACAAAAAAAAAAAAAAAAAAAAACAGAGGGAGGCAAAGCGACAATCCTGGAGATCATTCTATGACAAAATCACGGAAACCTCTGAGGCATTGCGGTTACGAAAAATTCTCTCTACAAATCCTATGATGCCTAGCTGTTTGAAAAAAAAACCGATGGCCCTTGTACAACCACAAGTGATGAATCATTCAACCTGCTACGGGACACCCATTTTCCAGGTAGCTCCCAATTCGCGCCCAGTGGCAACCCAAACAGGCCTACTGCAACCGGGACCAAAATTCATGGAGAGAAGTCAATGTAGTTTTCATTCCCAAAGCCGGAATATGTTTTCATGTGCCCCAAAGGACCTCAGACCTATAAGAACGACAGATTGATATCCATATTCGGGCTAAAATTGATCCAAGGCTTCCGTCAACGGCTCAACATGCCTACTATAAAGGAAAGTCGGTGAAAACGGCGCTGCATTCACTGATAAGCCACATTGAACGATCCCTATAATATAGAGAGTACACAATGGTTGCTTTCCTGGACATAGAGGGTGCCTTTAACAACGTCAACACATCCGCAATCACGACTGCGCTATCAGCTCTGCAGGTAGACGACTCACTTGCGGAGTTCATCAGTCTTATGCTAAACAGCAGGATAATCAACTCCAAAAACTGGGTGAGGCTTCTGCTAAAAGATGTAACAGCAGAGATACACCACAAGGCGGTGTCCTCTCTCCCATTCTCTGGAGCTTAGTGGTTAGTGAACTGCTGATATACCTGGAAGCGGAAGCATTAAAGAACTCCTTCAACCAAATCTCAACAGATTAACCCGTTGGGCAGATCGTTGTGGATTGGGAGTAAACCCCCCATAAAACTGATCTTGTCCTCTTTTCCAGGAAATACAAAATTCCAACTACAGACCCTCCTTCAATAAACTGTACCAGTTTGGTATTTTCCGATACAGCAAAATATGTTATCTCGTTCTCATTTTTGACAGGAAACTAAACTGGAAACCTAACCTTCAAGAAAGAGTCAATAAAGCTACAGTGGCTTTATTCTCTTGCAAAAAAGCCATTGGGAATAAATGCGGCCTTCAATCCCGCATAGCCCACTGGCTATACATCTCGGTCATAAGACCGATACTCACCTACGGGGTTGTCGTCTGGTGGACGGCCACAGACAATGTAGTCAACTGCAGTAAACTAATCAGAGTCCAAACAACAGCATGTCTATGCATAAGCAGAGTCTTACGGTCTACTCCTACTGTGGCATTAGACATTCTGTTTCATTTGACACCTATCGATATTTTCAGCAGGCAAGTAGCTGCGACTGCAGTTATACGCCTTAAAACGACTACACAGTGGACAAATAATTCATTTGGCCACGCCAACATTCTTGATACAGAGAACACCGATTACACCATACCTGAACGTTGGTTTGACAAAGACTTCCATGTAAGCTTCCCCTCTAGATCCTTCTGGAGGAAGATGCTTGCATGGAGGACAAGTCAATCCATTTCTACACAGATGGATCTAAAACCGATAGCGGGATTGGCGGCGATGTTTTCTCAGATAAGCTAAATCCAAGCCTCTCTTTCCGTCTTCCAAATCACTGTAGCGTGTTCCAGGCGGAAATTTTGGCGATTAAAGAAGCTCTGTCTTGGCTGAAGAAAAACGTGATATCTGCAAAGGATATCACCTCTTTTCGGATAGTCAGGCAGCTATCAAGTCCCTGGAGTTAGTGTCACTAAATTCGAAAACCGCCATTGAATGCCGGCCATCTCTTATGAAGATGGCAGAGCAGTTCAACCTTCACATTTACTGGGTGCCGGGCCACAGACACTTTCCAGGGACCTGTAGGGCCGATGAACTCGCTAAACAAGTCTACCTAGTCTACCGGAAATGGGTAGCATAGGTATACCAATCACTACGAGAAAATTAATATTAAATCTGGATGCCAATAAAAGAACGTACCTCAGGTGGACTGTTGGACCAACATATCCAGCGACCAAACAGATCTGGCCAAGGCTAGATCCGAATCGCTCTAATTGTCTGATCCTTCTAAATAAGGAACATCTCAGCGCCATCATAGGTGTCATCACTGGACACTGCCTCATAGGTAAGCACTCAAGAAGGCTTGCCGCTTTTACAAATGATTTCTGTAGAGTCTGCATGGTCGAGGAAGAAGAGGAGATCATCCTCCATTTTCTCTGTACATGTCCAGCTCTCGCCAGAGAAGAAAATTTCTTCCACCTAAACGATCTAAAAAATGTAGACGTTAACAGTCTCCTACGCTTCATCGTAAGCTCAAACTGGTTCCATTAGTAAGATAACTATAGATCCACGTAGCGTCACAATGGGCCAATAGGCCTATGGGTTAGTGTTTTCAACGGCCACTCTTACCTACCTACTTACCTAATTAAATACAGCGGTCTGCAATTGGTTAAGGAAACTAGAAATTGGAAAAAATTATTTACCAAAAACTTTTCTCCTAACAAAAAGCAATAACAATCAATGGATTTGTAGGCATCTAGGAATATTCTCAAAAGTCGGTTAGTTAAGTTATTGCCAGCGGGGAAGTCGAAGGGCTAATCCTTTAATCCTCTTCTCTGCTGCTGATACGAGGGTCATTTTCCATGACGGATTAAAAAGTTCAAAGCTAACTTACTGCTTACAGAGAGGACAGGCAAGGCCAGATTTGGTTTCTAGAAGGCGGAGGATCTATCTTTAACCTGTGATTTGTCACAGCTATTTCATAACGAGCTTAAATGAGAAATATCAGAGGAAATGCCACTACGCTATTAATATTTATAAATTGTAAATGAAATACCATATACTCGTATGTACATACATTCAACATAAAGTTTAATTGCACAATAAGAAATAATCTTTTGTTTACCCTGTAAGCAACACAAAAGCACTTTATGAGAAAGATCGCAAATATTTAGAAGATAAATATATTCGTATGTGTGTATATGAAATTTATTTTTCCTATTTCTGGACGTCGATATCCATCAATCAATGTAATGACCGATATTTGAGATATCAAAAATCATGCTACGTAAAATATCAGATACTCTTATACACTTTATTCTGAAAGAAGAGTTTGAACAAGTGGTTAGAAACTGCTATTACTTGCATCCGTAATTAAGGCCTAATATCCGTTTAAATGTATCATTTATTGTGAGATAATTTATCATATTTTCACTACAAGTCATGATGAATTGTTGATAGTATGTCTAGCTATTAATCACGAAAATAATAGTTTAAACAGTACGAGTATACGTGCATGGACAAGTTAATGTATTTTCAGATATATGGTAGATAAGTGGTCATGCATGTACTTTAGGGAAAGATGATAATGTATTTCTTAGATTTCAGTATTTACATAGTATTGAGTGATTGAGCCTAGAAAATGGGAAATAAAGGTCAAATTACGAGCAATATGTAATCAAATAAAATACAAATCCCTTGATATTAAACATTTCTATAATTCAAATTATGTGAAATGAAATACTCGTACGTATTTCCTGAACCGATGTCGTTCATCAAATAAGTACATATACTCAACATAAAACGGTTTTTGTTTGTTATAAACAAAGAAGGTATTCATTTTATATGATTGGTGATTCGACTACTCGAACTAGTTTGGAACCTGCCTACAATTCACCCAGCTCTATAACTGCCTCTATTAACCAACTTTATCAACGATCCTAAGCCTTTTTAGCAATTCGTCAATTATAAAAGAAAATCTGTTGCTTACCTCCTCTCTATCATTCAATAATATATTGTCTACTAACCCACATACTATTGCTACCTACTTTGCAACTTTTGTAAACAACCATTTGCAGACAACTTCTTCGTAGCGCTGTATTTTTACCAGTGCCAGATGGGCTCCCCGCAATATTTCTCTAGTCTTTTTTTCCCACTTTTGTTCTTATTTCATCTATCTCTCTTTCATAACTTCGGCCCACAAAGAGGGACCAGAGAATGAAGTAACTAACTACCGTCCCATTTTATATCAGGTGGTAAGCTGTCAATGCATGCCTCTTATATCGCCCAGACAATTGTTAAATTTGCTTTGATAAAATACCTATCTCATTAATGTACTTCACATCTGCGCTTAGTAACGTCGGTGTTTGTGTTTTTTGTGTTTGTTTTTCTTTATAATGACTTGGGAATTTAGAGTGGATATTGCGAATATACGCGGGCTATAAAGTAATCACTTTTCTGCGTACGTCCACGTTTGTCAGTACAGACCAGCTGTTTTGGCACTTAATGAAACACAGGTAGGTCCCCGCCCACATCTCTCAGATCACTCTGATCTGGAGCTACCTGGCTACGAACTAGTGTCACTATTCTTTCCTCATCGCGGACTCGCTATTTACGTGCGGAGTGATGTAGCTTACCAAACTCCACCATATTGTAGTCTCTGTTCCAATCCGGAATTCAATTTCATGTGGTTAACATTCCATCTCCGTAAGCAAATTATCCACTACTGCTTTATTTACAGAAGCCCCAAACTGGACAGCAACACGACCTCTAACGAGTTTGATGCGCTATCTGACTCCATCCAACGAATTGATTTCAATATACACAATTCTGGGTGGCTTCGACGTTCTGGACAGACAACACCCGAAGGACGGTGTGTTGAGGTTTTTGCTGCGGAAAACAACCTAACGCAGCTTTTAAATGAGCCCACGGGGATACCAGACGTTGATAGTCATACTGCCAACACCCTGGACTTGTTTTTAACATCTCACCCTGATAAGTACATCGTTTATGTGCTCTCCCCTCTAGGCTCGTCGGACCATTGTGTCATATCAGCTAATTTCTGGTACACCGACCACACAGTTAGAGAAAAGATTCCCAAAAGAACCTTATGGCAATACGAGAAAGCCAAATGTCCCAAAGGTAGTAAAAATTGTTGGTCGTTCGTCAAAAATATTAGAAATTCTGCATCATCCTCCATCCCAACGCTCATTTACATGACATTCCAGCTGTCAGCTCTTTGGATAAGTCCAATCTGCTTGCTGCACACTTTGCGGCCAGGTCAATACTCCCAAATTGTGCTTTGTCTCCGCCTACATTTGAATGCTTCGAATTTTCAATGGGACAAAACCACTTTCGCACTCGTGTGGTAGCAAGAGTACTAAAAGATCTTAACATCACAAATCCGCTGGTTGATCTCCATTTCTTCTGAAGAGGTGTTCTTCTTCGCTGGCAAAACTACTACGTAAGTTTTTCATCAATCCTACTCTTTAGGACTCTTTCCGAGCAGACGGAAAATAGTATTTGTCAGCCCGTCCCTAAAAAAGGCGAGTCTTCTTCTCTCTCCTCCTATAGACACTTTGCACTTACGCTTCTTTCTAAGGTCATGGAAACGCTGATAAACCGTCAGCTTATGAAATATCGCGAAACACGAAAACTTCTCAATGACCGGCAATATGGTTGTCGTAGCAACAGATCCACTGGTGATTTGATGACATGTCTCACCGAAAAGTGGAACAAAAGCGTACATCAATCTGGCGAAAGCAAGATAGTTGCACTTGATATTTCTAAGGCATTTAACAGAGTTTGGCATCAGGCTCTTTTGTCGAAAATGCATGCTTTTGGGACCGACGACTCTCTTCTTCAATGGATTAGAAATTACCTTTCGGAACGTTAAATTCAAGTTGTCTTGGACGGTTTCAAGCCTGATATTCACAAAATAAATGCTGGTGTGCCCCAGGGCTCCGTTCTGTCTCCGACACTGTTGTTAATTTTCATTACACGTTCCCGGACTCACGCTCCTATTCTTCGGCTGTAGAACGAAAACGGCAGCGTATGTTAAGCTCATTAAATTCCGATATTAACATCATATCCAATTGACAACTTACGTTGGAATGACCACATATTCGATGTCGTCAAAAATGCTGCGAAATGGCTAGGTTTCCTCAAGCGATGTAAGCAATATTTTACCCCCTCTGACCTGGCCTCAATATTTAAGGCATTCATCCGCCCAAAATTGGAGTACAATTCCCACATCCGATCGGGTGCGCCCAAAACATCTCTGCACCTGCTAGATAGGATTCAAAACCGTGCGATAAAACTCATAGGTGATACTAATATCACTCAAACAATGGACACCCTCGAAAACCGACGTAATGTCTCGTGTCTCATTCTGTTTTATCGCTAATTCCACCAACAGTGCTCCGTAGAAATCGCCATTCAAACTGTCAACCGTAACAGCAATATGGCTATGAATGCTCATCAGAATACCCACAAGCTCATTTTCGGACGTACACTTGCGGTCATAAAAACTTAATGAGTTCTCAAAAAATGCCTAATTACATCAGATCGTAAGGGTTTCTCCCATAGCGGAGTTCGGCCTCATATTTAAAAAAATCAGTTTGAATTGAATTGTGACGGTGACAAGTAAAAAAAAGTGAAATGTTTGGTAAATATCATCAACTGACTCGGGACGAAAAAGTTCAAATATTGACTTTAGTTGAAGAAGGGCTTGGCTATCGTGAGATTGCGGTTAAAATAGGATACTGTCATTCAACTATCGTACGACTGATGAAGAAAAAAGAAAATTTGGATCCACTGGAAAGGAAAAAAGGCTCGGGACGAAAACGTAAAACAACCCAGAAGACGGACAATGTATTACAACGAATTAGCATGAAAGATCGCTTTAAAAGTGCTGTTCGTATAAGAGTAGAGCTGAGTGAATTTCATCAAGTTGATCTAAGCGCTGAAACCATACGCCGACGGCTACGGGAGATAGGTTTATATGGAAGATGACCAGCGAAAAAACCTCTCTTGAAAAAAGCTCGCTTGACGTGGGCAAAAAAGTACGAGAATTGGACCCAGGATGATTGGCGATGTGTGATATGGTCCGATGAAAGTAAATTTAATTTGTTGTGTGCCGACAATTTGCCATACGTACGACGGTCAGCAGGTGAAAGGTTCAAGGACGAGTGCATAGTCAAAACAGTGAAGTTTCCTCAAAGCCAAACGGTTTGGGGATATTTTTCTTTTTACGTTTTGGGACCTTTGCACTTTGTTAATGGAACTATGAATGCTCGAAAATATGGGAGTTTTTGGTACCAGCAATTGAACAGCATCTTTTGTATACTGACAAGTGCATTTTTCAAGATGATTCTGCACCTTGCCACCGCGCCAAATCCGTAAGTAAAGCGTTATAAATCAACTTCTAGATGTCTACTTTATAAATAATAAACAGACATGTAGCTAGAGTCTTTCAATAATTTTCAGCTCAAGACAACGTTTGATGACCTTAGAATTACCAGACTAGACTGGCCAATCGAACACTTGTGGCATGTAATGAAACGTAAGGTGGCTGAACATAAACCAGAGAGTAAAAAAAAGCTAAAAGAGGTTCTGGAACATGTATGGAATACTGAAATTTCAAGGGATATTACTGAACTTCTAGTAAGCTCGATGCCTTCCAGAATAAAAGCGGTTATAACCGCCAAAGGAGGAGCAACTCGGTATTGATAATTTTTTGGTAAAAGTGGCATATCTAAATATCTTATATACACATACATAAAAAATTAATCGTTTGATTTCGTTAACCAATGACTGTATTAAAATATTTAAAAAAAAATAAGAAAATTAACTGGTTTATCTTTCTTTGTTAATATTTTTTTTCAAACACTCAATAAACAGATGGAAATTAGATAGAAACACTTATTAACTACTGCGGAGTACTCAACAAAAATTTCATTTCATTATAAAAATTATTATCTTAGTTATTAACAATTTTTCAATAATTTTGATATGGTGCGGTTTTTATGACCGCGAGTGTACATACTCTAAAATATCGTGATTCGTTCCTAAGCCGTACAACTCGCTTATGGAATGCCCTGCCTAGCTCTTTATTTCCTAGTCTTTATAACCTTCAAACATTTAAAACCAACGTTCACCGGTACCTCTCTTTCTGTTCTCCCTGATTTTCCTTCGCCCGCGCTGTGTGCAAGCCTTTTAAGGGTACTTAAATCCCGCGCAAATTATAAAAAAAATCATATATGTAGACTGCTCAGAAATATCTGGGATTAGTCCTAGATAATAAGCTGTCTTTCAAAAACACATATCAACCATTATCGATAAAATAAATAAATTGATAAGAGTTCTCTATCCCTTGATCTGTAGAAACTCAAATCTTAGTGTAGACAACAAAGTAATAATCTACAGAACTATATTCCAAGCCATTCTCTTGTATGGAGCCCCTGTCTGGCACGATTGCGCGAATTCTCACAAATTGAAGCTACAAAGATGTCAATTTCGTGAATTTCAGATGGGTTTTCCGGTTCCTCAAAAACGACAATTTTGTTTATTTACGTACACATCCATTCAAAAATGGCCTTCATCGGAAAAGATCAAATTCGGTGACAAATTCAAGGCATCAATTGCTACGTAATTTGGATTTTATAGGCGAGCAAAGGAAAATCAACTTTTAAAATTCGTCGTAAAGTGCCATAAGTGAGGCCCGATTGTTGGCTTCGGCTACGAATTGAGGTGCCTGGTTGGTTTTGAACACTTTCCCTCATACTTAATGGTGATGTTTTGGCGTGTACGTGCTGGCCTAGCATGCTGATATGGAGTTTGACTCGATACCGAGCTAGTTTCTTCAAAACGCTTCACCATTGCACGAATTCCGGACTCACTAGGGCGACGGAAAAATTCACGAATTTTACGAAATGTTACTTTTACAGATCGCCCATTTTCGTAATAAGATTGAATAGCAAAAATGCCAAAGATTGTATGACATCTGTTAAAAAGATCGACCACATTGAATCCAGTAAATGACAGTAATTGACTGCCAATATCCACACCATCTATTGGCTCACCCTTTATATGATATTCCTTAAATAAAGTAAGAATATGTGAAAACAGTTGCACCAGTATCAACATCAAATGTTCGCAGGTTCGTATCGATTGTGATATTTCATGCTCTCAATGCATTTCAACACCCAAATTTAAATTCTGCAAATTATCTGAAGTGAAATCATGCTCAGCGCATAAATTATTTTCGTCTCTCAAACAATTTCACGATTCTGTAGATACATAATTTCCGTCGGCGTACTGTAATAAATTCTTAAATTAAAAAAATGGTTGAAAGTAAAAAAATAGTCATGCATTAAATTGTGCTGCATCTACAAATCTCAATGTACTCCTATATCTGGGAAATACATATTCGAATGGATGGAGATAAATAAGTTTAAAAAAAAAAAAAATACACACATTTTTATTGATCTATTTATTTTTTTTATACAAACCACATAAAACTAAAGGATAGCAAAGCAGAAGTGCAAGGAGCAGAAAAAAATTTGGTAGCAATATTGTGCTTTACGTTGTGCATTGAAAGTTTTATAACATGTTGAATACATACATAATTACGTACCCTAGTGACCTTTTCTCTGGGTAGCTCAGAGTGATCACATGGTCCATCGCCACACTAAAAGGAAAACAGAAAATATAATCAATAACGATTCGTACTCACAAATAAATTAAACAACATTTTGAAAAGTCTTATCAAATTATTGGAAAAAATACGTTTCATATAGACAAACTCAGATATATAAAGATTGTTTCACACCAATCCATGAGTGGTATGAACATATATCAGGGATAGTCTAGATACATTTAAGCTTCTTTTACAAATTCGAAGTTGTACGTCCTTGACGATTCTCTTGCTCTATATGAGTATATTTTATAAAAAAAGAAGTCGGAACTATTTATCTGTAATTTTTTTTTTATTTTTACATTTAGAATAAAGTGAATTTTAATGTAGATAAAAAGTTCTGTTTGAAAATTCACCACAAAAACTAATTGGCAAAATATGGTTTATGGATTGTGCTCATATGTGCATAAAACATAATGACATTCTCATTTGCTTTTTTTATTCAAGGCTGAAATAAATTTGACACAGTTTTTTCTGACATGATATCCTGTGGCCGTCTCCTAACTAGTATTCTATATTCTTTTGGTTTTTGTATATACACAGTACACAGATACGTGTGATGGGAACAATATACACATCGATTAGATCAAAAGACCGAAAATCGACTTATGTAGAAAAACGCATTATCTACAAATCCTTGGTCTTAGGCTAAAAGAAAACCCAAAAAGCCTTTTGTCGTTTCTAAAAATAAAAATAAAACTACTCGTATGTGAAACAGATTCCCTTATGACATTTAGAACATAAAAAACGGATGTGTGATTATTTGTGCACACGAAAAAAAAGTTTAGTTATTCCGAGGTTTGTTTGATCTCACAAATATAATATCACGGAAGCACAATTATTTCTACATGGATGGATCCACGAGACGGTGGCATTCCCTGCTCAAATTCTTAAAGTGGTTTACTGGTTAAAGGTCCCAAGGAAAATTTTTTTTTTTGCCTTTTCAGGTAAGGAGTCATGCTGCTTTTGCCCACAATTTTGAAACCTTAAGAGAGAGTCTCCAGTCGATATGTGGGATATAATTAGATTTTTTATTTTAGAGCTAAAATATTTGTTACAATGTATATTATGTTGGCATGGCAACAGTTGACAACTAACTTTAAATTCACGTAGATAATCCATTTAAAGACTTCATACCAAACAAATTAAAATCGACTCAAATATAACCTTGATCAAAAAGTTCCCGGGGGACAACACCGTGCTCCCATTGTTCCGATTTGAGTTCTGTTTTTTTGTTAAGTTGGTAAATCTATTGTTGACATTCCCTCTAAATCTTATCTTCATAGCTTGACATTTGCAAAAGGTACGTAGCCAAGAGTGCATCTATATCTGTGTGTGTTGGCGATTTTTTACAATTTTAGAAATGGATTTAAATTTGCAACAACGAACTTGTACTCGTATTAAATTTTGCGTAAAAAACGGATTTAATGATGCGCGAACGTTGGAAATGTTGGAAAAGTGTTTCGGCAACGATTCTCTAAAGAAAACGGTCGTTTACCAGTGGCACGAGCGCGGCGGTTCAAAAGTGGTCGTGAGTCAATCGAAGACGATGAACGTAGTGGCAGACCATCGACATCGAAAACCGACGAAAACATTGATGAAGTACGAGTAAAAGAAATAACCGCAAATTAACCATCAGAGAGATAGCGGAGGACTTGAACATTGCTTATGGATCCGTCCAAGACATTTTGGTTAGTGATTTGGGTTTTCATCGTGTAGCAGACCGCAATTCCAGACAAAAAAGAGACCGTGTTGACGTCGCAAAAGAGATGATTTGCCAGGCTGAATCCGATCCCACATTCATCAAAAGGATCATTACTGGAGACAAGGCGTGGGTTTATGAGTACGACACGCAATCCAGACATCAGGCAAGTGAATGGCGTCAACCAAATATATTTATATTTTGGTGGGGGCGAAAGCCCCCATTTATTCGGCTTAATACAAGCTATAACTTAAAACTAAGGTTGGTTAGAGTGGTGAAGGAGAACGGATTTGAGGCAGGAAGTGGTGCGGTGGAAGTCAAAAACGCTAGGGTTTGAATTAATTTTTCATAGCATACTAGAGATTGGTTCGTTCGCGCTATAGGAGGTGTGGTGGGTTGGGAGATAGAAGAGACGAGGGGTACGTAGATTACGAGGTTTAGTGTTGAGGAAAATAGAGTTATGAAGGGACGCGCATTGAACGTGACCTGAAAGGAGTCGATGAATGAAGAGAAAGTCGGCTGCATCTCTGCGTTCCTCAAGGGTGTTTAGGTTAATAAGGTTGAGACGGTTTTGATATGGGGGCAGAGTAAAAGGATCATCCCAGGGCAAACCTCGGAGGGCAAATCGAAGAAAACGGCGCTGGATGCTTTCGATTCTCGAGATATGAACGCGATGATATGGTGACCATACTGGCGTACTCTAGGAGGGGGCGAACAAAGGCAATATAGAGGGACCTGGTCACGTTTTGGGTTGGTGAATTCTTTGGACCATCGTTTTACAAAACCTAGTGCAGAGTCGATGTGACAAATCCATGTCGGAAGGCATGTGTAGCATTCACATAAAAACAGAAAACCCTTTTCTTAATACCACAAAATTTCCATTGCTCAGCACTGAACGCGCATATTTAAATATGTAACGAGTACCTAAAAAAAAATTTCAGCTAGGGGTCGCTACTCAAATTATTGCGTTACACGCGCTCGCTGCATTTCTGCCAAATTAACTTCCTTCTTTCAATCTGATCTCTCGAAGCGGTAAGAGGTATTTTCAATACTCTCTCCTGACGCACTTCTAAGATACGTAAAGTTCTTTTCCTGGTTCATTTTTCTATGCTGTTTTTTTTTCTAAGGTGGAGGAAGAAAAACTCGAGCTAGTTTTCTTTTGCCCTCGTGCTTGGAATAAGCTCCTACCCGAACAAATAAAAAAATTAAGGCTGATTTTACGATCAGATAAGAGCAGCGATATACTTGGGCGAAGCATCCACCAAGATCATTGTTCGACCAAGCGCCTTTAAGAAGGTACGCGAAGGAAAAAGCATAAAGCAAAACATTTGCCAACTGGATTACCTGGAGCACGCGGAGTACTAGTCGTCATAACAGAAAGACTCTCTTCAAAAATCTCTATTGTGCGACCTTCCACGCATCCACGGCAGCCAAATCCCCAACTACATAGCGTGATCCTAGTGATCCTAGTTAGTAGAAATCATAGAAATCAAATCAAAAAAACAAAAAAAAAAAATTATAATCATAGTTATATTGTGAACCGTGGTAGTATCTTGTGCTAATAAAAATAAGAAATCAAAAAAAAAAAGATAACAAAAAGTCAAAAAACAAAAAAAAATCGAGTAAATCCATCAACTGATCCTGACGTCATGACCAGCGGATTTCAAAGGTATCATGATAGCACAAAATATATCTCGCGGTACCTAGTACGTTTTTCTTTTCTATATTTTGATATTTAAGTAAATTTTTCCTATGAGCTTCTGTTCAGTTTTTTTTGTTTGCTTTAATAAAATGATTGTTAGTTAAGTTTCAATAAGAAGTCAGGTTGGTTTCATTTGCTCGGTTCCACCAGCCTACATACATTAATACGTGATTATGACCAACGTGTATAATTAATCCGCTCTTCTATTAAAAGTAATTGCTATAAATTCTCACACCATCTCGCATATCCGGATCCACGCAGGCTGAGCTAGGCCGGAACGACAAGTGAGAGAGCTCAGGTACGCGTGATGGGTGAGATCGGTAAGGTGAGCAAGATATTGTCGTCAGAAAACGCTCTCTTCAAGAACTGCTGTGGCAAATCAATATTGCAATTTGTACTGCAATATTGAACACGCTACACATGGTGGAATAATTTGATGACCAACTTGCATCACTACCCGAGCTGGGTGATGTTGAAGTGAAATCATAATTATTGCAAACGTCATATTCATGTGGTTGCTCATATGTCAAATCACTGCCCAGAGCAAAGTCCAGGAAGTTCGGAACATACTGATCGAAAGCGCATGCCAATCTGTCATTCGGTGAGAGCTCAGGAAATTGTTCAGTCTTTAGGAAATTATCACTGCTATTCATGTTGTTGTTGATGGCATAATTGCTATGCATCTGATATGGATTGATGTACTGGGAGACCATATCCTGACTAGTGGGCATATTCACAAATTGACAATTGTTTTGATTGACCGATGGTTGTTGATATGGCACTGGCACGGCGGACATAACTTGAGTTGGTTGCTCTCGTTGTGGACTATATTGTAAAAGTCGCTTAACGAGGCCATCGTGACTTTTGTCATTGTGATGATATTGAATTTCAATCTTTCCATGTGGAGTATTGAAATTTTGATGTTATGGCGAGATGGGGGATATATTTCCTGGACTAGAGCTGGAGTTATCGGGGCTTGGCTGGAGTTTGATGTAATCCTTGACACCACGGGCAGCGTCTTTTTTACTCTTCATGCGACGATTTTGGAACCAAATTTTCACTTGTCTCTCGGATAGATCAAGTCGTTGGGAGATTTCAATTCGCCGTGGCCGGCAGAGATATTTGTTTGCATGGAATTCCCGTTCGAGCTGGATGAGTTTAGTGCTGGTGAAAGCAGTGCGATGGTGACTCTGGTTTTTTAATAATCATTGTTGAGTTAAAGTTCGAGTTCATCTTGTGCCGAAAGCTTTCAAAAAATCATTACTTTAACTACACCCGGTTTGATTTTAAATGTTCACATTGACAGACAAAGTATATCACAAATTAAAAAAAAAAACACAGAAAATATTTTATTGCGCGAACACGGGACAATTATGGGTTCTCTTCTCCTTCTCTGCCAGCACAATGAGCCGAGACCAAAAAAACCACGTCGTTTTCAGTCAAAAAAGAAGGCAATGCTCACGGTTTTCATGGATTACAACGGTGTAGTGCCATGAATTTTTGCCAGAAGGCGAAGACAGTAAACAAAGAGTACGAGTATTATTTGGGCTTTATGAGACGTTTGCGTGAAGCAATTCGCCGAAAGGGACTAGAATTGTGGGCAGAAAACTCGTGGATTTTGCACCATGATAACGCCGTCGCACAGTGCCATCATTATTCGTAATTTTTTGACGAAAAATGCAACAAATGCCATCCAACGGCCACCGAATTCACCTGATTTGGCTCCCTGTGACGTCTTTCTGTTCAGTCGAGTTAAAAAACCACTACGGTGAACGCGTTTCAGCAGCCGAGTGGAAGTAATGGAAGCACTAATGACATACCGAAAACCGAATATAAAAAATGTTTCGAGGATTGGATAAAGCGCTGGCATAAGTGTGTTGCAGTCGATGGGGATTACTTTGAAGGGGACAATATAGATTTAGATGAATAAACTTGTATTTTTAATTTTCTGAATAAATTTTGGAAAATTTTTGGTCAAGGTGGTATTATATGTTAAATTGTTGACTGCGTAGCTTGCAAGGGCATCTGTGGGATAGCCTTTCATGCCGTTTGTGTCGGGTTAAACAAAAGAAATACGGTGTTTATTAAAGGATTCTCCGATAATCTACTTTTCTTCTGTGATGAGTGCAAGAGTATCACACTTTCGCACGTGCTTTTGGCAATGAAATGCCTAAGTGATTCAAATGACTCCTACCAAGACGCACTCGCCAAAAAGATTACGGATACAATTTCGGTCATTGAAAGCAGTGTTAAAAGTGTTGAAGAGTTACGTTACTCAGTGTGAAACTCAGCCGATCTAATAAAACCCAAAGTAAAGCACATGGATAAACAAATTGCTGGTCTAATCGAGTTAGACTCCGGGAGATCCAGGAATGGATTTGTGAATGTTAAGACCTTTAAGAACTCTTGCTACTACACGAGTGCGAAAGTGGATTTATCCCATTGTAGATTCGGCGCACTCAAGTGTAGGTGGAGACAAAGCACAGTATGGGAGTGTTGAGCTAGCATCAAAGTGTGCAGCAAGCAGACTGGCTTTTTCCAAAGAGCTGATAGCTGGAATGTCATTGCAAATGATCGTTGGGATGGAGAATGAGGCAGAATTTCTAATGTTTTTGACGAACGACCAAAAATTGTTACTACATCTGGGACATTGTAGTATTTTCTGCCTCAGCTTTTGGGCGTTACGAAATTTCACGCGCTTGAGAAAGACGTTGCTGTCATTCCTGGGTCGTTTGAACTTCTTTCGGTTTTCCTCTGTCGGGTTGGTCTTGTAAGACCAAAAAAACATTTCTCTAACCCTGGCAGCCTCTTTACAACTCGAGTCATACCATGCCTTTTATTTTGGTTTGATACTCTTAATACGATAGGGGATACAGGATCTCATTCCAAGGAGAACAGTGTCGATGGTCATATCAGCAGCAGCATCCACATCGTTAACAAGGAAACATAACGACCAGTTAAAATTCCTGAAGAAGGTGTTAAGACCGCTCCAATTGGCTTTCTTTTACTGTGGAGAGCCCACCGACGGTGTAAGGTGATTGGTGTTGGCGGTATGACTATCAACGTCTGGTATCCGCGTGGGCTCATTTACAAGCTGCTTTAAGTAGTTTTCCGGAGCGAAGATCTGAACACACCGTCCTTCGGGTGTTGTCTGTCCAGAATGTCGAAGCCAGCCAGAATTGTGTATATTGAAATCGCCCGTAATGGGGATACAGGGGTACAATTCTTTGAATGGAGTCAGACAGCGCATCAAACTCGTTAAAAGTCGAATTGCTGTCCAGTTTGGGACTTCTGTAAATAAAGCAGTAGTGGGTAATTTGCTTACGGAGATGGAATGTTAACCACATGTTCCGGATTGGAACAGGGACTACATTGTGGTGGAATTTGGTAAGCTACATTACTACGCACGTAAATTGCGAGACAGCGGTGAGTGAAAAATAATGGCACTAGTTCATAGGCAGGTAGCTTCAGATCAGAGTGATGTGTGAAGTGTAGGCGGGGTTCTACCTGTGTTTAACTAAGTGCGAAAACAGCTGGTCTGTATTTACAGACGTGGACGAACGCAGAAAGAGTGATTACTTTTTAGCCCGAGTATATTTGCTATGTCCACTCTAAATTCCCGAGTCATTACAAATTAACAAACACAAAAGACACAAACACCGATGATGGTAAGCAGGACTGCAGTTTGAAAATTCTGACGTTGGTTTACCGAATCAGATTGTTGTAGGTGTTATGCCCTTACAACAAAATGAAGCAGTGCACCAACAGGAATCACACTCGCAGCTCGCAATTCATCAGTTGTTAGATGAACTCGGTCGCTGGCTATGCTGTATGACGGAGTTATACAGAGTGCAAACAACAGCCCTATGACCAGGGGCAAGGGATGTGGGAGTGCCCGCACTATGGTTTTTTTTTACCAAAGAAACGTTTTTTTAAATACTTGTGATCTAGGCTGGGCATCCTCATTTTAACTATTTATCGAGCTTCATGATGTTTCACTGCCAGCGCCTAGCTTTCTGAATGACCATTTTTTTTAAGCAGATGTGGCTTTCAAGCTTAAAGTTCATTAGACAACAGCGTAGGATCGCATCAAAAAGCATAGTTTCTGTTCAAACTTTCTGTGTTCCAAAAATTAGTCCTCAAATTTTGTTTGTCGGAAAAGGGAACTGGTGATCGCTTGATTACTGAAGATGAAAAGTAGATAGTTTATAAGAATGTTGTAAGAAAAAGACTCCATGTTTATAGAGGGGAACCTCAGCGGTCAGCAACAAAAGCTGGTGTCCATCAGAAGCTGTTGTTGCATCTTGATATTTTGGACACTTGAATGCAGCGCAAACGTCCACTTTTAGGCAACAGGGTGTAGGGTGTAGGGTGTAGGGTGTAGTCTTTTATCAACATCGGACTTCCACATATTCCTATATTTACAAAACCTTCTTGATGAGTGTATAAGTTTTGAGGGCGTTCAAATGGCAGTAGAACTTCACTGTCAAAAGCAAGGACTTTTTTTTTCCAACGGATTGGATGCTGGCCTTAACCAATTAAAGGAAAAACATTTCGTTTTCTTAAAAAAAGAAACAACAGCATCCGCAATACGCAATTACCTTATCATGTATATTCGCATATATCTACAAATCATTTTGTTTGTGTAGCAAAAACCGATGAGCTGTTATTAATTAAAAATATCAAATTGTAAGAAGCAAAGCACATCGTTATCTAAATGTTCCTACTAATTTGTGGTCAGGGAAAAACAAGACGTCCCAAGTAAATATCCTCCTAGAAACAAGTGCATTTACGCTTATGTATACATATGGTATGTACTATTATTCCTTTGTATAAAATCAATTCGAGCCCATTAAACTGAAGGCAAGGACAAAGTTGACCATAAAATGGAAGCGCCTGATTTATGTGCGTACCATTTAGTTTTTGTTGTAAGGATAAGTGGAGATGATTGTCCGAAAATATGACGATTGTTACTGCCTCCTGATGGAATACATTTTTACGAGATACATTTTGTTGTATTTGTATTTCGATTTAACTGCAAAACAGATGTGTTTATATTTTATTAGAATTTTGGAATTTCTCTTTTCGATATTTGTGGCCTCTGTTTTTTGTTTTTGTTGGACACATTTAAGGAGGCGGATATAAATCGTAAAGCTGAGTTGCTACGGCTGGCTGGTTATGGACGCTACAAAAACTTATTCGAGTTTTTAAACTTTCCGTTTCCTTCCCAATTTGCTACAGAAGATTTTGTAGCAAAAAAAAAAAATCAAACGAAAATCGATTTAGGGATCTAAACCCCGTTGCACATGATGCCAATTGAATTGAAGGAAAAATAAATATTTCATGCCATATTATATTTTTTGGCGCCTAGATTTCTTTTGGCTTATTGTCCGTCTTGTGCGAACGAACATGCAATAAATAAATAATTTTTTTCAATTTGAAAATCGATTTAGTTCAATACTAGAATGCACTAATTGGCAATTTAGTTGGAAAATACCAGATATATTGCGGCCAAACTCAACCTAGTTTTAGCTAAAATATTTTATACATAAATATGTATGGATTTATAGTATAAAAATGTATATGCGGGTGTGTATGTATATGTTTTTAGCCCGAAGCTATTCATGACTTTATCTACTTAATTGACAATTTCACTTCGTATCGTAAATTAAGTTGATGCACTTGTCTGCTGGCCTGAAAGTCTTGTCGAGAGGGTTTACGAGTATGTGCAACAAAATATAGCGAGAGGGTTGATAGGTTTGCGGGTGAACGCATTTATTGATTTTTATTATTTGTGTAGGGTTGTTTTCCTGTTTGTTGTGCTCAGTTGACCCAAAAAGAACAACAATTTTCTGTACGAATATACACATGTACTATATATGTATATATGCATGTAGCTTAGTGCAAAATATTTCCTTAGTTTTAGGTCATTCAATTGACACTTTTCCTGTATATTTTTATGCGTCTACCTAAGAATTAAGAACTACTTATGTCGACTTATGAACATTTTGGCACAGCGGAGCAGTGGATAAAAATATTCGTGTAAGGCGAACAATATAATGCTTTTTAGAAAATAGGTTTCGTATCGCAGGCTGAAAAGTCGGCACAATAACGTGTAAAAGTTTCAAACAAAAAAAACCGAAATATATTACGGCAACAAGAAATCGATATCGATATGCATTTAAGAAGGCAAGTGGCAGGATGTGGGAATTATTACAATCGTAATAAAATATAAAAATGTGCTTTTGTCCATATTACCGAACGGAACACATCAAAAGATATCATTTGGTAGTGGAACTCCTAGAAAATATCAAAGTTTGTCAAAATCATCGAACGATTAATAACCATAAAACTGGTAATAAAACCACGGAATATTTTAAGCGTCTATGCTACGAATCGCAAGTAGCGATATGGATTCGGGATTTTGACGATTTTTCGAATAGATTTAAATGGAATCGAATCATAAATATGAAGTCCGCCATAGAGGAAAAGTTTTCTAAAGGAGGAGAACTACCGGAGAAGTATATACATAAAATCATAAGTTTGATAATTATTAAATAAGTTGTTCAATAAGCAAGAATGTTGCTCATTAGCAGTGCATCATATACTGCAGTAATGGACATCGAACGCAGATTGATTACCATCTTTGCGAGTATTGGAATAACACCATCACAGTCGTTCATAGACCTCCGTGAGGAATAGACGTGTTTCGGTTTTCAAAGTGAAAAAAGTAAATAAAAAAAAAAAAATCGATATAAAGTTTATTAGAAACATTTTGTACAAGTGCATCGGTGGCACAGCGGTAGTGCTGTCGGCCGACAAAGCAGCGGTCGTGGGTTCGATTCCCGGAAAATTTCCATCGAATTTTTAATTTTTATTATCGATAAACAAAAAGTGAGATCGATCGTGTGATGAGTGGAACTAAGCGGTCCGCTATCCCAATTGCGGGGTCAGCAGATGGCACGATGTCGTCTGATGATCAAGCCGTTAAGCCAGTCCACGCAAAATCAGCAACAACAACAATAACAGACACTGGCACAAAGGGGAGAAGGAAGTTGGACCCGACTCCGAATATCATTACGCGTGCGCATTCAGCTTCGCTTGAAATGCTGCAACTACTCCAGAGACCTCAGGGACAACAACAACAGAAGCAACCTCTGGCAAAACAAAAAACACAGAAACCGGCACAGGAATTAACAAAAACAGATGTACAAACACAGCAAAAACATAAACAACAAAATGTACAGAAGATTAAGCCGCAACAACAACAGCAGCAACATCAACAGCAACAACAACAACAACAGCATCAACAACAACATAAGCAAAAGCAACAGCAGCAGAGACAACAACAACAGCAAGAGCAGAAAGCCACCAAACAAAAAGTGCCAGCAATTAACACCTTTAAAATGGAGTTAAAGGACACTATCGAACTATGTAAGTCGGCCATGGGCTGTAATTTTTTTATTAAAAGACTAAGTGTAGATAGGCATGCGATCCACTGTAACACAGTGGAGCGCTACCACAAAATCAAAAGTTTATTGAAGGATTCGACGACGGAGTTCTTCTCCTACACCCCTAAGGGTGAGAAGCTGCAAACAATGCTGCTGAGGGGGTTAGAACCGTCGACTGATCCGGAGGAGCTCCTTGCACTGCTGAAAGAGAAGGTGTGCGAAGGGCTCAAATTCGTAGGGGTTAAGCCGTTTGTCACGGCTAGAGCTAAAAGGGAGAAGCGGAAACTACAGTTCTTCCTGGTCTAGCTAAGTCCCGACAGCAAACTGGATGGTCTAAGGAGCATCAAAGTCCTAGACTACCAGGTTGTACACTGGGAAAAATTAAAGAGGAGCGAAAACATTTTACAATGTGTTCGCTGCCAAAGGTTCGGGCACGCCGCGTCGAACTGCGAAATGCAGCCTCGATGCGTGAAGTGTGGAAAGGACGGAGCGTCGGAAAAAAGCCAACTCTCTTGTGCCTTATGTAGGAACACGGGGCATACCGCAAATTGTCGGGGTTGTCCTAAATTCCAATACATAAAAAGAGTAAATCTGGCTCGGCAGCAGAAGGTGGAAGTTAAACGTCCACCCGTGCAAACACAAACACCAGCCGTTACTCCCCAAGTTACCTACGCCCAAATGGCGGCAGGTAGGGGAAATACGGTACAACAGGCAAAGGTAGCTTCTCAGGCCCCAGCACCTAGAGCACCAGAACCTGTACCTGACATGCTGGCTACCTTGCTCTCGTACAGGGCGGAGCAAACCCTGAAGGTCCTTGCAGTGAATGTTAATTCACTGATTAGGTTCGAACGAAGAGCCACACTGTTTAAGTTGCTTAAAGGCCAAGCCCCTGATGTGCTTTTGGTTAGCGAAACTAAGCTTACCAAAAGACACAAAATGAGACACAGAAGATATGAAATATTACGAAGAAACCGACCCAATTCCATTCAAGGAGGAGGTGTTGCGATCTTTTTAAGAAAGGGACTTCGTTTCAAAAGAGTATACAGTCGTGTGGTACGTAGGTTTCAGGTGCTGGAAGCATGCGTCATGTACATCCCTCTCCGTAGTGGAAAGCGGTTATACATGGTGTCTGTCTATGCACCTAAGGCTACTCAATCCACCTTATTCATCTCAGAGCTCGAGACACTTTTTCGATTTCTGAGGCTGGAATTGGAAGACAACTATTTTATTATCGGCGGAGATTTCAACGCCAAACATAGTGATTGGGGAAATAATACACCAAATACTAGAGGGAACCTACTATTCAATTGGTGGGGTCAGCACAGTGTGATGTATCGACTCGGCCTCAAAGCGACGGATAGTCCGTCGTTTCCCAGACACGGGTCCTATTTGGATCTCCTGCTGTTCGACTCACGAATACAACTGACGTGCACTAACCAACAAACTACAAACTGTAGTCTCAGCGGTCTCAGCACCGAAATAACTGTTCCCAACGAAACTGCGGAATTGGAAGAGTTTGTTCAAAGGAATTCCTACAATTATAGTAGAGTGCGTTGGACACACTTCTCAAGAATACTGACGAGAGCACTCTCCTCGAATTCGCTCTACCCACCGTCCAATAGAAATCTGTCAAACGAGGAGATTGACAGACATCTAAGACTAATGGACGAAACAATTAAACGAAAAATGGACAAAACGATACCTCGGTATCAACATACTGACAACGAAGACTTATTCCGCAACGCAACTATTGACGCACTGCACCGACACAAAAGTAGACTGCTGTCAAGACTAAAAACCTTGTACAGACAGTTCACTGACAGACATAACCCGGAGATCATGACATTGAAGTCGTCGATTAAAAACCTCCAAACATTAATAAAGGAAAATTACAGAAACTCTGTAAGTTTGTATTGGAACAACAAAATTCGGGCTGTAAACACCAGCAACCCGAATATGTTCCCGCAAATAAATAAAATATTTCGGAGAAATAATCAGAACGACCTTCCATGTCTTAGAATCACCCGAACGACGAACAACGAACAAATACTTGTAGCAGCAGGCATTGATCCAAATGAGGCCGTTGATGATGACAACTTCTTTGTGGTAGAGGATCCGCAGGAGAAGGTAGAGGCTATAGGAGCGACTTTCCAGGAAGTGTACAAGGCGAATGACATCATTGGCCCGAACCACGACCTGGAAAGTCGAGTCCTTGTGCACAATTCCTGCCTTCGAAATGAAATTGCGAATTGGCGATTCGAGAGCTCGGGTTTCACCCAGTTCAGTGACGAGAATATGGCAAATAATGTCATCACCAACGAAAGGGTATTACCACCGTCCATTTCGAAGGAAGAACTCCAAACGATCTTCGAATCGCTTAGAAGTAAGAAATCAGTTGGAACCGATGAAATACCGAACATTGTGCTTCGACCCACTAGAAGCGGTGGACATTTATACCACCCTGTTTAATAATGCAATGAATAATGCACATTATCCAGCGCATTGGAAAACTGCGGTGGTACATCCCATCCCCAAAAGGGATAAAGACACATCCAATCCGGCGAATCTCCGCTCGATCAGTCTTCTTCCAAACATCAGTAAGGTCTTCGAGAAGGTAATCAATAGAGTCCTGACTAAGTGGGTTGAGGACAAACATATAGTTCCGGATAATCAATTCGGTTTCAAGGCGGGGCATGATATCATTCATGCTGCGTCTAAACTGGTTTCTGATATCCAATGGAACAAAGGCAAGAACCAGTGCACTGGTGCCTGCCTGATTGACTTGGAAAAGGCATTCGATACCGTATGGTTAGAAGGACTCTTTTTTAAGTTGGAAAGGTTGGGCATTAGTAAACCACTGCTGTATATTCTTTTTGATATGCTCTCCAGTAGACAGTTCATCGTGAAGAATGGCGATGTGACTTCTGCTGGAACATTTAACATTAAAAACGGTCTGCAACAAGGTGCGGTAAATACGCCGATCCTATTCAACATTTACACAAGTGATCTGATAGGTTCACTTCACCATGCCATAGCGTACGCAGACGACTTAATCGCGTACAGATCAGGTCCAAAGGTTGAGGTCATTAATACACTTTTGCAACGTGACTTCGACAAAATTAAACGATATTGCGATGACTGGAAGTTGAAAATCAACTTTCAGAAGTCGGAAACCATTCTGTTTAGTACGCCTTTGTCTGGGGCCTCTAGGGATACCAGAAAGAATTGGCGAAAGTTCTCTATCGTCGGACAACATGGACAGCCACTTGCTTGTCGAAATATAGTCAGATACCTTGGGATCTGGCTAGATCAATATCTGTATTTTAACAAACATATAGATGTTGCTCTGACCAGAGCCAGAGGTGCTTTTGCCCTTACAAGGAGACTATTTTACAACAGCCAACTCGATGCCAGGGTGAAGGTGATCTACTACATGGCCCTTATCCGGCCTATGCTAGTATTTGCATGTCCCGTGTGGTTCAACGTGAGAGCAAGTTTATTGGGAAAGATTCGGGTGTTCGAGAGGGCTTGCCTTAGGGCTTGTCTTCGCTTATACAGAACACCAGAGTCTGAGTACATAAAATTCTATCGCAATGAGGTCTTGTACAATAGGGCGAACCTAATAAGAGTGGACAATTTTGTTATTAAGTTGACTCGAAGGCACATTGAAAGAGCAATGACATCGTCGAACAACCTGATCTCTGGGGCTTACTACCCTAATTATATGTATCATGAGAGAGTTCGCTTTGACGGCTATGTTCCTCCAGAAGCGTTCCTCTACCTTGATAGCAAAGGTCTGATCCAGGACAGATTGGCTGTGCCGTACGCAGCAAGTTTAAATTTTGACAGGAGTCAACTGACAGATGCCTGTTGACAGGAGCAGTGTTGCTGTTTCAGTAAAGAGGTCAGAAATTCAAAAAGTCTTATTGACCCGCCCTCGTACAATAAAAATGCATATAAACTGAACTGGAATAACACCATACTTAATCTCAAGCCATTCAGTCTGTGCATAAAATGACAAGATGAACAATACCGCTGTATTGGAAGAGACTTGGCGTTGCATTTTATTTGTTTTCGAACGAAGAATTCATGTGAAGAAATTTTTCTTCCGAAAGTACTCGCCTGCAGTCGGAATAGATTGCATATGAATGAGGAACCTAAATCCAACCAAAGAACTGGCTTTCGATTTTTGGAAAAAAAAAATAATTACAAGGCATGCACGATTTTCTATCAACGAGGGAAGACATCGGTGAGTGAGAAACAACTATTACTCTTTTCGCAGATGATGGCACTTCCATAAGAAATGACGCAACATCGCTTCAGAAGGTAATTGTTTATGAATCAATCGTACCAAGACCGATTATCTGCATTGCTGTTTTTCAGCACTCATAAACCCAACTCACAACTTGTATTCCGATGAAGCTATCCCACCAAGCAGCTAGCAAATTCAAGCACTTGGGCTCAGCCGTAAGGCATCGGGGTAAATGGTGTGATGATGATACCGTTAATACCATATACCATACTCGTATATAAAGGGTCTTCCATTAGGCGTTTCCTATCTTTAAATTTAAATAAAACAAAGTGTGTGTGAGATATCATCGGCATTTCTTATTCATTTGAAAGGCCTATCGATCTCATTATGCATGAATATAACATCGTTGAAATGTCTGCCATGTCTTCTCTGGGCGTCGCATATTTGAAATGTCCAATTTTCCATAACTTTGGCGCATATATCAGGCTGAATTTGACAGATGGCATGGGTTATGTTGGCTTTGAGGGCCGCTGTGGTTTGTGGCTTATTCGCATAGACCAGCCACTTCAGAAAAACCCCAAAAAAATGTCTAAAGGGGTCAAATCGCACGATCTCGGTGGCCAGTTCACATCACCTCCACGTGAGATGACCATGCCCTCGAATGGCTCGTGCAGAATTTCCAATGTGGCGTGAGCTGTGTGGTTTGTATCGCCGTCCTGCTGAAATCACATGTCGGTGGTGTCCATATCATCCAATTCAGGCCAAAAGAAGTTGATAATCATCTACTTTTAGCGCTCGCCGTTGACTGTGATGGCCTGGCCAACATCGTTCTCAAAGAAATATGGACTGATGACGCCGCCAGCCCAAAATCCACATGGGGATTCGTATCGTCCTAAATTCGACAATATTCATCGCTAAAGATGATTTTTGAAGAAAATTAGGGTCAGTTTCCAACTGCTCCAGAACCCATTCAGCGAACACACGTCGTTGTCAATGGTCGTTTACCTTCAGCTCCTGGGTCAGTTGAATTTTGTACGGGAGCAGGCCCAAGTCACGACGCAAAATTCGCCGAGTTGTGGTCTGCGAAAGCTGAGTTCTTATGAGCGACGCGAAATCGACTGCCTCGGAGTCTCCTGCATACTCTCAAGGACAGCTGCGATGTTTTCGACAGATTTTGCGTTTCGTCGACGTACGAGTGTTGATTTATCGTTTACTGAACCAGTGAACCACCACTGCGAATAGTCGTCTCGGTAGGACGATACAATTATGGCGACTCTAAAATGGGCGAAGCGTGCGGAACGTTGCTCGAACAGAACACCCATTTTGATAAAACAATTTTATCATTTGCACGTGTTGTTGAACGTTATGTCCGTCCATGGTGATTTGGGAAAACAGACTGAATAAATGATAGCCAATTTCACAGATGTAGTTTCAACAATATGGTCGTTATCAACTGTCAAAGTTCGGTAGTCCCTATTGGAAGACCCTGTAAAAGAAAAACGATAGCAACGACGATGAAAACATTACGACGGTCTGTATCAAAACGTCACCTGATTTGATATAGAGCGGTCGGTAAAATGGTATCAATGTTCGGAAATCCAGCCAAACATACAAGCGGTACACTAGCAATGTAGGATAAATGGATAAAAATAAACGGATAAAAATATTAGAAGATGAATTTGATTTCCAAAGAATCTTAAGGAGTTTTATCATATAGAAACAGAAAACAGCTTTGCAGGCCATTGGGATTTTGAAGAAAGGAACGTTGAATGCGGTCTTTTTTCAAAACGTCTTTGATAACTAATTGTCAGAGGGAAGAGTGCATAACGGACGTTGATTAATATGTACATATATATTCTTACTTGATTTCCTACATTTTAAATTTGGATGTAGGTCGTAAAGAAAAACCCGTCGTTTGTTTCTATAGCAGAAAGTTGGATACCAAGAAAAAAACGAATGGGCTTCCTACCATTTTTTCGGTTTTATACCTATTTTAGGCACGAATATTGATTACTATCACCAGTTGGGAAAAGGACAAGCTGTCAGTATGGAAAAAGGTCAAAATTCATCGCATAAATGGAAAACGATATTTAGGACTTATTCTGGTAAGTACAGCTATTTTTAATACTTATTTTCACATTAAAGTTAGTGAACAATTCAGATTTATTGAAGCGAAAGGCTGTCAATAAGGAGGAGTATTTTTCCTCTCCTTTTATTGTCCATCATTATAAATGAGGTTCTGAACGTGATTATTACATTGCCATTATACATTGCTATTCTAATCACAGGTTAATTTAAGGAAACAAACTCGATTTCCTTTATCGGTCTCTGGCTAACTCGTAGCTAACTGGCACAAAAGGGCTATCCCTATCCTAATGTTAACCCTAAAAGAAGAAAACTGGATAACCAAGAAAATTAGCACTTTTTGGCTCCAGACAAAGCTAGACTTTCGCTATGGAGCAGCACAAATCTACTTGAAAAAAGTTAGGCCATCAACCCTAAAATTACATTGCATACATCGACAAAAATAGCTAGAAATGCTACATTTGGTTGCATAAAATTAAACAAAAGCCGCACACAGTAAACTTCAAGCAGACCTGTAAAGTACTTAAGTATTTCAAACCTTCAGTCCTCACAAGTATAAGTACCTAATACTTTCTCAAGTATAAGTACCTAATACTTTCTCAAGTATAAGTACTAGGTACTTATACTTGTACTTCAGTACCATGGTACTGGTACTGGTACTTGGAAAACGGCAAGTACCTGTATTTTTCAAGTACTTGTGTACCAGAACCGAGTATCACGTACTTAGGTACCAAAATACTTGAGCTCAAGTACTTGAAAGTACTGGACAAGTACTTGGAAATACTGCTCAAGTACTTTGGTACTTAAGTACGCGATACTTGCGACGCAGTACTTGTAGAATACTGGTACCTGGCTTTTTGAAGTATCAGTATCCAAGTACTGAAGTACAAGTACAACTCCCGGTACTGGTACAGAATACTGGTACTGAAGTACTGAAGTACAAGTACAAGTCCCGGTACTGGTACTGGTACTGGTACTTGTACTTGAAAGTTTACAGCTCTGACTTCAAGGGCTAGCGTGTGTATGCGCAACGGGTCAAAAGAAAATGAAACCCATTGCAGCATTAGGGATTTCACTGAACTTCAATTCTCCACAACTTCACACTCAAAAAGAGAATATGGCTAATGCCTACATATGATGTGGATCTCCCTGTATGAGAATAATTCCAAACTAATTAATCCAGATTTTGTATAGGAATTCAGAAATAGCCAACTTCCAGAAACCATTTTTACAGACAACTGCCTAAAAAGGTACAACTGCGGTCACAACTTTAAGGTCACATTTCCATTTACGACTGAACTGGGAACAGAAACATAGAAAGGAGTTAGAGCAGGAGTATACCATATATAGTTGCAGAGCTTTCAAAAATTGGCCCCACGTATGCAGGGACAGTAGTACAATGTACATATATTTCTCCGTCATAGAGAACCTGAGTAGATCTATCACATTTATGGTACCTCTGACAGCTAAGCAACCCTATTTGATATCAACGCACTTCTGACAAGCTGAAATATAAGCCACTGCTTACAACCGCAGACAACACTAATAGATTTTATTTAATCTGGCGGCCAGGACTGGGGCTCTTTCGAAAATGATCCGTCCTCAAATTATTTAATCTAATCTTTGTTTCCTTTTGGTAAGCAAACAAATTTAGAGATTCTGAAATTCGTCCACATTCGGCCTAATTGTACTTCTTGAAGATTGGTGGGGTCAACATATGATTGAGTACAGACTTGAACTGCACTCGACAAATATCCTTCCCATCAGCCGGTTCTTTCGAGGACTTGGCATTAATAAAAAGTGGACTAGAACTTACTAATACGGATCGAAATACAAAGAACTGTTTGCGAGCGTTCGAGTACTACGGACTTGCCGCCACAATACGGATCCCTAACGAGCAAATGCAGCTGGAGCAGTATGATCAAGCGTACTTCACCAAAATCTTAAAGCGTAATTCACGTCTGAGTGGAATAGATCCCCCGGCTAACAGAAACTTGACGATGCAAGACGTTGTTAAACGGACTATGGATCAGACTATCACTCGAATAGAATACTCCGAGGAAAGCCAGGTCGAAAAGTAAAGAACTCCAACAACCAACGCATTCTACGTACACAAAAGTAGACTACTCTCGAGGCTTAAGCAGCTGTACAGACTCAGAGGTAAGAACACTAAATACACTGATCAAAAACCTAAAGCAATTAATTAAAGGAAATTACAGTAAGTCTGTAAGTCTGCACTGGGGCAATAAAGTTCGGGCTATAAAATCCAGTAGCCCGAATATGTTCCCGCAGATAAATAAATTGTTCAGGAGGAAAGATCACAATGACATTCAGTGTGTTCGACTTCCACAAACAACAGAAAACAGATATACACTACTGGCCGTTGGCATAAGCCATCTCCGGCGACGCACGGTCTTTTCGTGGTCGAAGACCCACAGGGGAAAGTGGATTTGGTGGGAGCCTTTTTCGAGGCAGTGTACATGGTGAACAATCCGGTTCACTGTAATAACGACATTGACAACAGGGCCTACGTAAATCACTATTATCTGCGAAACGAACTTCAAAATTAGCGATCCGAGAATTACGGTTTCACCGTATTTAGTGAAGAAAACGCGGCAAACGCCATCATCGCCGATAAACGAGCTTTCTCGAATTTGTTCGTGCGAAAAGATGAACTCCTGTGCTTCTTTGAGTCTTAAAAAAACAAAAAGTCGTCAGGAGAAGACGGTATTCCAAACGTCGTATTAAGACACATGCCCATGGAAGCAGTGGATATATTTACTAAGCTATTTAACAACGCGCTGAATAATGCATATTATTCGACGCAAAACAGCAGTGGTACATCCAATCCTGAAAAGGAATAAAGTTAGAACTAACCCTGCTAGTCTTTGGTCAATTAGTTTGCTTCCTAATATTAAAAGGGATTTGAGAAGGTAGTTAATAGAGCGCTGTTAAGGTGGGTTGAGGAAACTAATATAATTCCGAAAATCAGTTGGGTTGTAGGGCGAGGCATGACTCTATTAATGCTGGAATAAATGCAATTGCCAGTATATGGGTGCCTGCCTTGTTAACTTTGAGAAGGCCTTCAACACCGTATGATTAGAGGTGCTTACCTATAAGTTGATCATGGTGGGCATGCCGAAACCCCTGCTATATATGATTTACGACATGCTTATGGGAAAGAAATTCGTTGTTAAATATAACAACGTCATTTCGAGCGATCTTTGACATTAAAAACGGCTGACAACAGGAAGCTGTGCTTTCTTCGATACTGTTTTACCTTTACACAAGTAATCTAGTAGGTTCCCTCAATTACACCATAGCGTATCCGGCGATTTAGTGACGTTCAGATCAGGTCCAAAAATCGAAGTCATCAATACTCTTCTGCAGCGTGATTTCGATCATATTAAGGCGTAGATTTTGCGACGATTGGAAATTGAAAATCAATTTTCAAAAGTCGGAAACAACCTTGTTTAGAACCGCATTAAGATAGGCTTCTAGGGATACCATGTATAGTATAACTGGCGAAATTTGGCCATTATTGGACAGCACGGACTGCCATTAGCGGTGAGAAGACTAGTGAGACCAAGGTATCTGGCTCGACAAGTTTTTAAATTTTGACAAACATATAGACGATTGTCTTGCTGGGGTCAAGAGGGCTTTAGATTTGACAAGAAAGCTATTTTACAGCAGTCAACTTGTCTCCAGGGTGTGGGTTATATGCTGTGGCCCTAATCAGGCCAGGCATCGGGTATGGTTGTCCTGTGTGGTTCAATGCAGAGCCGTATCAGATGGAAAGGATTCGGGTGTTTGAAAAGCAGTGTCTTAGAATTTGTCTCAGCTTGTACAGAACACCAGAATCAGAGTACAAAAAATATTATCCAAACAAAGTCCTTTACGATGGGGCTAATCTGAATAGGATTGACAATTTCCTGATTAAGGTGATTCGAAGACACGTTGCAAATGCAATGACCAACGATAATAGCCTGATCCTCGGGGCTTAATACCCCAATGAAATGTACCACGAGAGCACACTTCTATCGTGCTTTATCTGGGTTTAATCTTTAACAGGAAACTAGACTGGAAATCTAACATTCAAAAAAGAGCCAATAAAGCTACCTGCTACAGTAGTTTTATTCTCTTGCAAAAAAGCAATTGGGAATAAATGGGGTTTTCAACCTCGCATAACTCACCGGCTATACATCTCGTCATAAGACCGATACCCACTTACGGGGTGGCCTTAAAAAGTGCATCAACTGCATTATACTAAGCAGAGTCCAAAGAGCAGCATGTCTATGCATAAGCGGAGCATTCGGTTTACCCCCTCTGCGGCATTAGACATTCTGTTTCACTTGACACCCCTCGATATTTTCAGCAGGCAAATAGCTGCGACTAAACAGTAGACAAATAAACCATTTGGCCACGACAGTATTCTTTATACATTAGGAATCCTCACAGAGAACATCGATTACACCATACCTTAACTTTGGTTTGACAACTTCCATGCAAACTTCCCCCCTAGATCCTTCTGAGAAGAAGGTGCTTTCATGGAGGACATGTCAATCCATCACTACACAGATGGATTTAAAACCGAGAGCGGGGTTTTCTCAGATAAGCTAAATCTAAGCTTCTCTTTCTGCCTTCCAAATCACTGTAGCGTGCTCCAGGCGGAAATTTTGGCTATTAAAAAAGCTCTGTGCTGGCTGAAGAAAAACGTGATATTTGCAAAGGATATCCGCATCTTTTCGGATAGACAGACAG
Organism: Volucella zonaria; assembly: GCA_963966105.1. Taxonomy (NCBI): domain Eukaryota; kingdom Metazoa; phylum Arthropoda; class Insecta; order Diptera; family Syrphidae; genus Volucella; species Volucella zonaria. Next base: position 363,609,563 of record OZ014530.1, on the reverse strand, counting down.
CTATTAAATCCCTGGAGCCAGTCTCACTAAATTCGAAAACCGCCCTTGAATGACGATCATCTCTTATGGAGATGGCAGAGCAATTCAATTTTCACCTTTGCTGGGCACCGGGCCACAGAGATATTCCAGGAACTGTACGGTCGATAAACTCGCCAAAATTGGAACCACTCTACCTATTCTACGGGAAAAGAGTCTCATAGGTATACCAACCATTATGTGCAAACTAATGTTAAAGCTGAATTTCAACAAAAGAACAGACCTTAGATGGACTGTTGGACCAACATATCTAGCGACCAAACAGATCTGGCCAAAACTGGATCTGAATCGGACACTTAGATCCTTCTAAATAAGAAACATCTCAGCGCCATCATAGGTGTCATCACTGGACACTACTCCATAGGCACGCAGGCTTGGCGCTTTTACAAACGATTTCTGTAGAAGCTGCGTGGACGAGGAGGAAGAGGAGATAATCCTCCACCTACTCTGTACATGTCTAGTTCTCTCCCAGACAAGAAAACTTCACTTAGGAGCTTTCTCCTACAAGGACCTAAACGATCTAAAGAATATAGACGTACACAGCTTCTTACGCTTCACCGTAAGCTCAAATTGGTCCCATGAGTAAGAGGATCATAGATCCACGTGTCATCGCTATGGGGCAATAGGCCTAAGTGGGTTGATATTTCCAACAGCCACTCTTACCTACCTACCTATCCCGCCAGAGGCATTTTTCCATATTGATGCCAAAGTGTTAGATACTATTCCGGTATTATACCACCGCCACCGCGGTGCGAGGGACAAGCGGCTCATCTACGACGGGTATGTTGCCAATACTCAGGAGTTCCTCCGTTTTACTCCCGCGATTGCGGACTGGGATCGGATCGATGCCGAGAAACAGTACACCGAATTTTGGTGGCTTCGAGAAGGGGAGAGGATGGGCTTACTCTCCTAGGACGGTACGTTACTAAGGTAACACACTCCTCCCAGTTGTAAGTTAGATTAAGGATAGTTAGGGGATCTCATGGAAAGGCCACGTTCGTTAACATAAGGCGGCGCCTCTGAGAAGTGACCGATGCTTTATGGCATTGGTTGAATCTCGGGGATGCTTGTGCACGATGTTGACGAATGCCAGACGCCCGAAATCGCAATTGGAATGGTGACTACCCGGTGCGAGAGTCTGTGAGTGTTCACCATCTCGATTATATGTAGTTAAATTTTAAGTTTTATACAAAATTTAAAAGATATGATACGAGTATCTAAGTTTTTCTAAAACTTTTTCTTAGCAATTTCACATATTGTATAACCGATTGATAAGATTAATCGTAAGATTGTTTTTAAGTCCGAGCGACAAACTTTGAATGAGATTGTTAAGTTTAGGGCAATTCGTCGCACCGTGGAAAAGTTTGAGCGCGGGTACACTCTTTTGAATCTTAAGCTACCAACCAGGCGCGGAAAGAAGAAAACATAGCCGCCGTAGCGGCCAGTATCTAAGAAGACCCAGAAATGTCGATTCGGTGCCGATCAGCTGAATTGGGCATTGCCAGAGTGTGAACCCGGCTTATTTTGTTGTTGAATTTGAGCTTACATTGACGCCGGACGACCATAAACAACGCCGTGATTTCGCTAATAGGGCGCTGGAAATGCTGCCCGGAGATCCGGATTATGTTCTCGGATGAGGCTCAGCGGCTATGTGAAGAAGCAAAATCGACAAAGTTTGACTGTTTGCTGCGGTTTATGGCATGCCGCCATCATCGGATCTTATTTCTTTCGAAATGGGGGAGGAGACACTGTTACCGTCAGGTAAAGAGCGATGTTAATCGACTTTCTGTAGTCGGAGCTCGACAACATCGATATATCCGAGCTATGGTTCCAATAAGACGACGCTACATGCCATACAAGCGACGCAACCCTCGAAGTTGTGTATTGGCGGCCGTGATCATGCGATTTGACACCACCCGATTATTTTCTTTGGAGCTACGTCAAATCCTTAGTCTATGTTAACAAGCCGAGGTCAACATTCGACACGCTATTGCCGGAATAACTCCGCACATATTGGACCGAGTTATCAAAAATTGAACCGACCGCTTGCCAGTAAAGCCGAGGCGGACATTTAAATGATGCGCTATTCCACACATAACGCCATGAACGTAGCTACAAAATAAAGCCAGAATCAATTTTATATCTCACACCGTTTTGGTTTTATTTAAATTTTTTTCCTATCGTTCTTACCTGGTCACCCTTTACATTAAAAGTTTCAAAATGGGATCTAATTAGATTAGGTAATGAATTAAAGAATATAGAGTGACGACAAAATAATTAGCATGCATAGCGTGCCAAATATGTTTTTTATTTTTATAAAATAATATTGTTGTGTTAAGCTGCATTTTGTTTGCCATCCTTGTTGACTAATGGTTGAATTGTCATTTTTAAAATTATTTGTCATAAAAAATTAAAGTCATTTTGCAAAGGCACGTTACTTTAGTACAAACAATTTTCTTATTTGCTGTTTTTTTATCACATTTTAAGGGCTTTTGTTTTATTTTGCTGATGTAATTAGTAATATAAAGTTATTCTGTTAGTTATACTGACAATTAAATAAAGTTCTTACTGTGCGATGTGATAAACATTTTACAGGAACCCTTAGGCAACGCGTGTTGGATTTAAAGAATGGAGGCCTTTCAATATCAGCAATATCGCGAATGTTGGAGTAGGAAGAAGGTTATTAATCCTACTCACCACTAGCATGAAAACAGCGGAAAAAGAAAAGAACGTACCGATGCCGCTAATGTTCGTCTGAGCAAATTGAATTCTTTCATAATCGCACCCAAAATAAAGCAAACAATTTAACAGCAATTTAACGCAATTTTTATAAGCAGAGTTAAGAATCGCCTAAGAGAAAATAAATTATCCGAACGCAGTTCTAGGAAAAAACCGAGGTCGAAGTTTAATCGCTTTGGATCTGATGGGAAATTTTACGTACGCCGCGGAATTAACCAGGACTATTACCCTAAATACAGTCACTAGACCGTAAAACACGGTGGAGGCAGCGTCGTTGTGTGGGGTTATTTTTCTTGGTCCGGTATGGGACCTACTCGTATTTATCGTATAGAGGGTATTATGGACCAAACTAATTACAAGTAGATTCTAAGCAATACAATGCTGCCGTATACGAAGGAGAAATCGACGCTGAAATGGAAATTTCAGCACGATAATGATCCGAAACATACGGCTATGTCCGTGAAGCAATAGTCACTGGATTAACAAATTAACGTCTTAAGTTTGCCAGCACAGTATCATGATCTAAACCCGATTGAGAACTTGTGGAACGACATTGAAAAGACAATTAACCGATTTGCAGCTTGAAATTTGAACCAACTATGGGAGTAAGTTCAGCGAGCTTGGAACACCATACCGCTAGAGCGCTGATAAGCACTCATATCATCAATGGGCCGCTAATGTGCTGCTGTTATAAAAAATAAGAGTTGTCCCACAAAATATTAATGAATTACTAAAGTATTAGTTGCTGCTAAGACTTTTTTTTTATGAATTTTAGTAATATTAACGAAGTGTGCTATTTATTTTATCGGAAAGAATTTAGATGTAAGTGTAATTTTTTTTTTATTTTTTTATTAAGTAGTGGATTGTGTAGTTAATTTTGAAATTAAATAATAAACGCACATATGTGCTATTTATTCTGTCGTCCTGAGCGTGGTACCTGGCACTTGCTTAGGTCGGCTGGTTTGCGTTAAAACGCATTACAAATTTTCGATGTTAATATTTATGCTCTAACATTGAACTATGATAGGTAATATTGAAACTTTAAAACAAAATGTATAATTTTGAACAAAAATATTAATATAGTACGAAGCAGACAAATATCGCCATCGCTTAGTTGCGAGAAAAATCCGGCTCCGTACGGTGATCGTTGTTTTAATCCTTTTCACTTGGCACTTCATCGCAAGTTTAAAGATTTCCAAAAATTTAACTGAATGTTCGTCAGATGTTTGCGGGTTTGCATCCTGCAGGAAACGACTTTTATGATACATCTCTAGTAGCCAGTAAAGGTCTTGTGCAATTGTCTTGGACTCAAACATTGGTCGAATATTGGCAAAGCAGCCAAGATGAACCGTTCATTCCCGGACATAAGTTTAACCTTAATTCAAAACTGATACAACAACAGAAAACCAAGACATTTTGAAGCAGCTAAAGGAGAAATTCTACATCTATGAAGATTATCATACTCATGGAGTGAAAATTAACTTCCATAAGAAGTTGGAACATCCAGACGACAAGCGAGAAAAACAAAGCAACAATATTAGAAAATTTGGTGAATTGTATTTATCTCAGAGAAGACATTAGTCGAATAATGCTTGGCAGAAAGGATTTTATAACCGTTAAATTAAAAAAGAACGCACATGCAAAATTAATTTCTGATGTGCAATATTGACGAATTTTATTAGAAGAAATGTATCTGGAGCCCATATGGTGTGTGTGTATACTTGCTATCAAAATGTGAAGCTGATGTTGAATGGGGGAGACATTGCTAATTTCACAGCTGGAACTACCATGCATCTTTCATTTCATAAGATGACGTAATGACTTTAAAAACATTTCCAAATGAATTTTGCAAATTTTGTCCTGTCTTAAGCGCAATTTCAATCAAATGACAGACGTACAGTTTGTAAAATGGGTTAGTACAGACCGCTTCATGATATCTACTCAAATACTGTCTTCTGACGATTTTGTCGATAGCTTGTGTGACGCTTTTGGCTAATTTTAAAACCCAATGGCTACATTGTAAAGGAACAGGTGCTTTACTTTAAATCTCTCAATCTCAAGGATGAAGACGAAACCCTAGTACAATGTGATTTTGCAGACAATTGTAGTTTTGTTGTCCAAGATGCAGCTCAATCTTTTCATTGAAACAATAAACAGGCAAGACTTCTGAAGTCGGTTTGTAATTATAGCGATGGTAGTGAGATAAAACACGGCGGCATCGTTATGATTTTGGATGATTTCAAACATGATACAGCCACCTTCTACGCTTTCCAAATATTACTACACAAATACCTTTTAATGGCTGATTTTTTAAGCGTTCCGTTTTTAATTGTCAAAAATTGCCAAAGTATTGGGTCTACAAGTAAGTTTCCAGCGTTTTTTTTCCAACATTTGAAGTTTTATTATGAAAACATAGTTACAATGCTTTATTCAAAGTATCGTCCATCGGAAGCTACAACTTTCCCCCATCTTTCTGGCAATTTATGAATTCCGGACCAAAAAAAATTCTCTTCTTTCGAGCCCAAGAACGTATCGAGCCAATTTTTGATGTCCTCTATTGAGCTGAAGCGTATTCCCGTAAGAGCGTTCTGCATCGAACGAAACAAGTGGTAGTCAGATGGTGCCAAGTCTGGACTGTAAGGCGGGTGAGGCAGAATTTCCCATTCACTATATTCCAAATAGTTTTTCACCGAAACCGCAACATGTGGCCGAGCGTTGTCGTGATGAAAAATGACGGACTCATGCCTGGTCTCATATTCTGGCCATTTTTCTTTTAATGCCCGCTTCAAAGGAATTAGTTGGGTTCGATATAAAGGTCCTTTGATGGTTTCACCAGTCGGAAGCAGTTCGTAGTATACGACACCCTTTTGATCCCACCATATGCAGAGCATGACCTTATTCACGTGAATATTTCGTTTCGGTGTCGATTGGGCGGGCTCGCCGGGCTTTGTATACGATTTTCTGCCTTTAGGATTATCATAATAAATCCATTTCTCATCACCAGTGACAATACGATGCAAAAATGATTTATTTTTATACCGCTGCAGTAACATTTCGGACATGCAAAATCGCCGTTAGACGTCTGTTGGCTTCAATTCGTACGGCACCCAGTTTCCAACCTTTTGAATGAATCCCAGTGCTTTTAGGCGCAGGGAAACGACTTGTTGCGTGACGCCCAATGATGCAGCAAGTTCTTCTTGAATCTAACACGGATCCTCATCCAGTAAAGCGTCCAATTCCTCGTCTTCAAAACTTTTCGGCTTTCCGGGGCGATCTTTGTCTTCAACTCCAAAATCACCACTTTTGAACCGTTTGAACCACTCGCGGCACGTCGATTCACCAATACATTCCGCCCCATAAGTTTCCGAAAGCAAACGATAGGCCTCAGCCGCACTTTTCTTCATATTAAAGAATAAAAGCAGCGCTTCCCGCAAATGATGTTTATTTGGCTGGAAACTTGCCATGATTTTGCTCGATAAAATGTACGACACCGATAGAACTGCTCAAATATAACGCTGTAAAGTTGTTGACAGATACAAAACCTACAAATAAAACACATGGGGTCTGACATTTCTGCCCGGGATTCACTGATGGCGCCATCTCTGACAAACGCTGGAAACTTACTTGTAGACCCAATATATAAAATTTTTGTTTTTCAAATTTACTTTTTAAAGATTATTTCACGTAAATGTTGACCACGAGTGATTTTGAATCACTTTTTCGAGCATAACGCTCGAAGGCGTTCGTTGCGTTCCTCTTCACCTTCATTAGCACATGTGTTCGCAACCTGGTATCTTAAATTTGCGTTGCCCGTCAATTATTCTTCTACCATTCTACCGACGGATGTGAACTATTTGCGCATTCTGTGGCATGTTCTTTGATAAGTACACATGACACAACACATAAATGTAAGTAAATGATATTTGAATTTTATGGATGGTATAATTTGTTGCAAAAAACATACATGTTATTTATTTTGGATGAACAGTTTATTACTCTATAAATCGACACAAATTAGCAACGAAACTAAAAAGTTGCAGGTTAGATTGATTGTCATTGAATGCACATGTATATAATCGAAATTTATGGAAGATCAAGTATGATATTCACTTCAACAGTCCACCTTAAACATTTGCACAATGTATGTGTTTAAGAATACTTCATTTATGATTTTCCAAATCATTATTTCAATATGTTTTGTTGATGAATAACCGATTCAATATTCACGCAATTGTGATACATGGAATATCAAACCGCAGCAAACAAAAACTGAAATATGAAAACAATGCCGAGCTACGACAGAAGTAACTTGATGCATCCGTTAAATACCACAGAATTCGACATCAACGCCACCTATGAATCATTCTCATAAAATAAAAAATTAATTTCCTAGTGTAACGAAATCTTGTAATAAAGATATGGGATACCGATCCGGCAGTGTCTGTGAGTTAAGTCTACGATAGTCACCACAAGGCCGCCAATCTCCGTTTTTCTTCTTGGACATATGAAGTGGACCGGCACAAGGACTGTTAGAGGGTCTTACATGCCCCAATTCCATCATAAACTGAAATTCTGCTTTTGCTATTCTTAGATGTTCGGGGCATAGTTTTCTAACTCGTTGTGCACAAGGTGGTCCAGTTGTTAGAATGTGGTGTCTAACTGCATGTTTCATTCCTGAGCGGTTGGATGGATTTTCCAGCAACTCTGGAAATTCTTTGACTATGAAGGAGTGTTTAGTGGGTAGGTTGATCTGAAGTGATAGAGGTAACTGGGACAGGTTCCATCGAAGCTTTTGCTTTAAAATTTGTGATTGGGTCCGAAAGATATTATTTTTAGATTAACCAATAAACCATGCTTATGTAGGAGGTCAGCCCCTATGATTGGGTATGGTACGTCAGCAATGCAGAAAATCCAGCAGATGGGGCGACAGAGTCCGATGTTTAGGGTTAATGCTCGTTCTCCATATGTACGTATCGTGCTGTTACTGGCTGCGCAAAGCCTTAGTGTAGCCACTCTTGTCTTGTCTAACCGAGTGAGTGGAATAATTGAAATATCCGCACCGGTATCGACAAGAAATTCGATTCCTGATGTGCGGTCAAAAACGAAGAGTCGACGAAGGCATGCATCATCACCAACAGACGTCGAATCTACGAGGGGCGTTCAAGCTATTCTCGGTATCGGGGTGAAGCTGTGGTTGTATATATAAATTGACTTATTTATCAAGTAATACTATTATTTTAGTGCATTCATGTAAAATTTCATATAAATGTGATTATTAATTCGCGTTTTATCTCTAGTTAAACAGAATCATAATGGCAACTGAGACGATGATGGTGAAAATTGAGCATCGCGCTGTAATTAAATTTCTCACTAAACAAGGAAAAAGTCAAAAAACTGTTCATGAAGAGATGGTGGCTGTTTACCAGGGTTCCGCACCTTCATTATCAACTGTGCAAAAGTGGTCAAGTGAGTTCAAGAGAGGCAGAGAGAGCATTGAAGACGACCCCCGCTCCGGCGCCCCGGCTACTGCTTGTACGGGAGAAAGCATCAAAGAAGTCGAAAAACTTGTTCTTGAGGATGCCCGAATAAAGGTGAAAATGATGGCAGAGATCACCAAGCTTTCAATTGGTACCATTCACACCATTCCTCATGACCATCTTAACCTTTCAAAGGTCAGTGCAAGGTGGGTGCCACGAATGTTCACAGCGCCTCAGAAAAAAGTGAGAATCGCATGCTGTAGAGAGCTTTTGGAGATGTGTAGTGAGAACGCGGACGGTGTTATGGATCGAATTGTTACTGGTTACGAAACATGGGTCCACCACTATGACCCTGAAAGCAAACAAGAGTCCATACAGTGGCATAAAAAAGGAACAGACCCCCCGAAGAAGTTCAAAGTCACTCATTCTGCCGGGAAGCTCATGGCCACAGTTTTTTGGAACTCAAAGGGAATCTTGCTCATTGAGTACAAAAAAAAAGGTGAAACCATCAACGCCACATCCTACGCTTACACTTTGCATAATTTGCGGGAGGAAATTAAAAAGAAAAGACGGGGTAAACTCGCAGCGGGTGTGTTGCTTCTTCATGACAACGCTCCTGTTCACACGGCGCGAGTTTCCAAGGCTGCTGCGCGAGATTGTAGTTTCGAAGAAATCCAACACCCACCCTATAGTCCAGACCTTGCCCTTAGTGATTATTTCCTGTTTCCGGATTTGAAAAAATGTCTTCGTGGAAAAAGATTTTCGGATGATGAAGAACTCAAGTCGGCAATAAATGGGTATTTAGGAAATTTATTTTTTTGAGGGTTTAAAAAAAGCTTATCTCAAGATGTAATAAATGCATTGATGTTAGGGGAGATTATATTGAAAAATAAAAACAATTTAAATTGAATTCGCATTTTCCTTCATATCGATACCGAGAATATATTGAACGCTCCTCGTATTAGTGATTTGCTTGCCATGCACATGGTTTCGTGCATTTATTGGCTTTATCGGCAAATCTGCGATGGTAATAGCAAATCCCTTTATCAGTTGTGGAGGCTAGTGGCTTGTGAAGATGAATTGCTGCGGCCCATAGCATGTCTGTTGTTGCCCATGAAGCGACCAAGTTTTTGTGAAAGCTTTTCCATCCTACTTGCTAACTCCTGTACTTGTTTCCAAAGTTCGCTGGTTTTTGAGATCTGAGAAACAGGCATGTTGTCCCCAATATTTAAGTGACGTTGAATGTCTATGATTTTATCGGCGAGCTGTGCGAGGTTGCTGTTTTCTAAGCTGTCAGCAATTGTGAGGGCAACTTGGACACTCTGTGGTAAGCGGTCGAGCCATAGGGTTCTTATGAACGTAGCATCTAATAAGTTACCATCGAGCCGGTACATTTCAGCTAAAAACTCGGATGGACGCTTATCTCCTAATTCTAGACCCGACGCTGAAGTTTTGAATTGTCGTTTCTGTGAAATGGAGAAATGGTTTATCAGGGCTTCTTTAATTTTCAAATACTTGGCTTTGTCTGGTGGTTTTGTAATAATATGCTACACCACCGAAAGAGTTCCCTGATCAAGACGGGCGATTACTGCGTGGTATTTGGTTGAGTCGGTTGGAACTGTGATTCCGTAGATGTGAACCACAGCTGCACTTTCTTATTCCAAAATGGTGGTAAATCGACTCAGTCGATATGATCGATCTGCACTTGATTTGGATGCATTCTCCAAATTAGTATTCGGTGGAGAAAAATCTTGACGATCAGTATCAGCATCTTCCATATTCGCAAATAAATTAATGAAAGTGTGCAGTAAATATGTAAATGTTTCAAAATCGGGGTCACCAATTGTAGCGGTCTAGCAGCTACTTAATGTTAAACTTCAAATACTTTGTACAAAAAAAATTAAACAAAAGACATGAAATTATTTTATTTCAACTTTAATTAATTTAAACTTTAAGGAAGAAAAGGATCAGTTTTTAAAACGTATCAAATAATTATCTGAAGTTAGTTACGTTTCAATTTTAAGAATCGTTTGTAATTTCACTACCAGGGCGCTAGTATGTCCCCACACTAGAAACAGATTGCAGCGCCTCCTGGCAACAAAATTTTGGGGTACATGTTCTTATTTTATTTTTTGCGTTAAAAAATTAAAAAAAAAAACCTTTGCAGTCCCTCCTACCGGGCACGATTGTAAATCTAAACCATCCAGAATGCCACTCAACACACACAAAAAATTTAATCAAAATCGGTTCAGCCGTTTAGAATGAACACACGTACAGTAGAATTACTATACATATAAAGATATTACAGATGGGGCTTCTGTACTTTTAAAAATAGATTCATCTTTATGAATCTATTTAATACGGATACGGAGAGTTACTTCCAGGCAACATCCCACGGAAAGGGGCCATGTGATGGTCTTGGGGGGAATCTCCAGCGTTTAACGACACGTGCAAGGTTACAGTAGAGCAATCATTACACTTATACGATTACACGAATTCTCGAAATCATCTTTAACACAAGCAGCCATTTACTACGGCTCCAAGGACGAAGGTTCGAGCATCTTCTTGCAACCCTGGTTGATTCTGCAATCAACATTCCAGGAACTAAAAAGTTGCACACTTTTATTTCATCAAAGGAAGGCCTTCTAGTAAAGAGAACTAGTTTAAGCGTAAATTCTCATTGTAAAATTGTAAAAATTATAAAATGAAATCGTTCTTCCCTTTATTATTAAAAAATATATACAGGGTGTCTCCTAATTCGTCAAGGGTAATAATTTTTGGGTATATTCTAAGAAAAAAATCCATTTTTCTTGCTCATGATATTTTTTGAGTTTGAGGTCACTATTCTCCAGAAAATGCATAATAAACAGCGTTTTACTATTTTTTTCTTATGAACGTAACAATAATAAAAAAAAAATCTTGAACAAGTTATCAGAAATACGCATAGCTTTTATGATCCTTGGGAAACCTGTTTCTAACAACAGTGGACAATAAGGGTAGTTTTCTAAGAATTAATAACTTTGCAATAATTTTTTAAAATTGCATAGCTTTCCCTGCTCTTAAAAGTTCTCAGAAAGAGTTAGGTTTGGGGTATGAAGGCCTATTTGGGAAATTTTACCAACAAAAATGATATATGGTAAACGATACGAAAAAAAATAATTAATACATCAGTTTAAATTTTTACGGCAAGCTTACAGTTGCTTAGAAACGCTATTTTATTTATACAAACTAAGAATACACAGACATTATTTACGGTTATGGGCTGTGCAATGGAAGTTCAACTAGAGCGCGACAAATATACCATGAACTTTATCCTAACCGACGACTTCCTAGTGAAGGAGTATTTGGAAATACGTATCGAAAGCTTCGAGAAACGCGATCAGTTTCAAATACACGACCGAATGCGGGAGCTCCTCAAGTAAGAAGGATTTCGGCTGATGAAAGAATACTGGAAGCTGTTATCATCAATCAGAATCAGACGCTTAGCCTTTCAATTCAGTGTTTCCAGACATAATTTTTTTAATGTACTGCATGGAGAAAATCTTTGTCCATACTACCATACATCTGTGCAAGAACTACTTCCGGATGATTGGGAAAAGAGACTTGAGCTTTCTAACTGGTTGTTGGAGAGGAGCTTGGATGACAACGAGTTTATTAGCAGAATTCTCTGGACGGACGAATCTCAAATTGCAAGACATTGGAGCATAAATTTTCATAATCTTCATACATGGGCTGCGGACAATTCACATACAAGGAGTCATAAATCATTTCAACACAAATTCAGCGTCGATAGGTGGGCAGTGTAATTGGAGACAAGTTAATTGGCCCCTTTAAACAACCACTACAAACTATCACTAACATTTCACTAATTCAACTAGCTTCATCATATTTCCAAGATAAGTACACCGTTGATGTGCTCTCCCCTCTAGGCTCGTCGGACTATTGTGTCATATCAGCTAATTTCTCGTGCACCGATCACACAGTTAGAGAAAAGATTCCTAAAAGAACCGTATGACAATACGAGAAAGCCAACTGAAGCGGTCCTAACAGCTTCTTGAGGAATTTTAACTGGTTGTTATGTTTCCTCGATAACGACGTGGCTGCCGCTGCTTATATGATCACAGATACCATTCTCTCTGGGATGAGAAACGTTAGCCCTCAACGGATGAAGAGTATCAAACCAAAAGGAAATGGCATGGTACAACTCGAGCTGTAAAGAGGCTGTCAGGGTGAGAGAAATGTTTCTTCGGTCCTTCAAGACCAACCCAACATAGGAAAACCGAAAAAAATTTAAACGAACCAGGAATGACTGTAACGTCTTTCTTAAGCGTGTGAAATTCCAATACGACCAAAAACTGAGTCAAGAAATATTAGAAATTCTGCCTTATAATCCATCCCAACGCTCATTTATAAAGACATTCGATCTGTCAGCTTTCTGGACAAGACCAATTTGCTTGCTGCATACTTTGTGGCCAGCTCAACACTCCCAGATTTTGCTTTGTCTCCGCCTACATTTGAGTGCGTCGAATCTTCCATGGGATGAATCCACTTTCGCACTCATGTTGTAGCAAGAATTCTTAAAGATCTTAACATTCACAAATCCGCTGGTCTATATGGTAATATCCCCTTCTTCCGAAGATATGTCATTCTACGCTGGCAGAACCATTGCGTTAGCTTCTTCATCATCCTACACTTTAGGACTCTGTCTAAAGACCCATTGCACTTACGACCCTTCTTTCCAAATTCGTGGAAACGCTGATAAACCGTCAGCTCATGAAATATTTCGAAACACGAAAACTTCTCAATGACGAAGCAACAGGTCCACTGATGAATTGAGAGTGGAACCAAAGCGTACATCAATCTGGCGAAAGCATGATAGTTGTGCTTGATATTTCTAAGGCATTTGACCGAGTTTGGCATCTGGCTCTTTTGTCGAAAATGCGTGCTTTTGAGATCGACGACTCTTTTCTTCAATGGATTAGAAATTACCTTTCAGAACGTTCAATTCAAGTTGTCTTGAACGGTTTCAAGTCTGATATTCACAAAATAAATGCTGCTATGCCCCAGGGCTCCGTTCTGTCTCCGACACTCTTTTCAATTTTCTTCAACGATAGCTTGTCTGCTACTTCTAATCCAATATATTCCTTTGCTGATGATAGTAAGCTCTGCTTTTCATATTCGTTCCCGGACTCACGTCCCTGCACTTTGGCTATAGAACGGGAACGGCAGCCTATGTTAAGCTCATTAAATTCTGATAGTAACAGCATAACTGATTGGGGAACCACTAACAGAGTAGAATTTAATGCTTCCAAAACAGCTGTCTATGGACGTGAGGTTAAGAATTGGCTAGATGCAGAGTACGGTAATCGTTGGATAGGAAGAAATGGACCACTGGCCTGCAAGATCTCCTCACCTTACGCTATTGGATTTTATTGCATGGGGAAGAATGAAAGAACTTGTTTATTCAACCAAAATAGCAATTTTAAGTGAATTGGAAGAGTGTATTCTCGAAGCGTCATCAAAGGTGAGACAGCAGTTAGCATCAATAACCATTCGCATTGAAATCAAAAACGGGCTCTAGCATGCATACAAACCCAAGGAGGGCACCTTGCGCACCTGTTATAATTGTTTTAGTACACACATAAAATAAAAACTATCTAAAACCATACAAAATCATTTCATATTCATAGCCTTTGAAGCTTAAAGCAAACACAGACATTTCTTGTTTTTAATTTTACCTGCTGCAGGTTTTCCCAAGTATCATAAAATCTATAGGTTTTTCTGCCAACTTGTTTATGGCATTTTTTTACTATTACTACGTTCATAAGAAAAAAATATTAAAACGTTGTATTTATTACGCATTTTCTGGAGAAAAGAGACCTCAAAATCAAAAATTAGCATGGGCAAGAAAAATGGAAGAACAGGCTTAGAAATTGGACACCTGAAGACTCAAATAAGATATTAACTTTATTTAAACGCAGTTAGAGGGGCTGGTATTTCTTCTAAAAACAAAGTCCTAAACAAAGTTTCTATCATCAGTATTAATAGAGCAACTTTTGTTAACATGGGTCAGGGTACACAAAAATAAGCCTTTTCTTAAATCCTCGATAAATGATTTCAAAATTGGGGATGGACTGTAGATCGATTTTTTTCTTAGAATATACCCAAAAATCCTGTTTAGGTATAACTATACGAAATTACTTTTAAGTATTTACGTCTACATAGGTAATATCGCAGCAGTTTTACTATCATAAGTACGTACATATACGAGGGCTATTCCAAAATCAACTTCCGAAGTGAGAAATATTTTTTAAAAAAACCAAAAACATTAATTTTTTGCACAAGATAGTTTTATTAACATCTAAATTATATTTCTGCATAGTCTCCGTTTAAATCTATACATTTTTGGTAACGTGGGACGAGCTTTTGTACTATAAACCCTTCTTAAAAAATGGCACCGCCAGTGTGCGTTGATTCACACCGTTCATAAGTTCCTCATTACTTCCAAAATGTTGAGATTCAATGGATGATTTCAATTTTGGGAAAAGGTGATGACCACTTTGTGCCAAATCAGGACTGTAGGGATGGTGATCAAAAATATCCCAGTTGAACTCCTCCACTAAAGTTTTTGTGCGTGCAGCAATGCGTGGTCGTGCGTTGTCATGCAGAAGCACAACACTTTTGGTAAGCATTCTCGTCTTTTGTTCTGGATTGCTCTTCTCAACTTACATAGAGTTTCGCAGTAAACCGCTGTATTTATTGTGTTTCCAGGTTTCATAAACTCGGTCAACAATATGCCTTTACTGTCCCAAAAAACTGGTGGCCATAATTTTTCGATAGGAAAAAGTTTGTTTGAATTTTTTTTGACTTGTTTGGGAAATGAGTGTGCATCCATTGCTTTGACTGTTCTTTGATTTCTAAGTTTACATACTGGACCCAAGCCTCATTTCCAGTCATAATTTGCTGTAAAAATTCTTCACCTTCCATTTCTAAACGTTCGAGAAATGCTTTTCCTGATTTGAATAAATTGGTCTACTTGGTGAACCACGTCTTGATTCATGATCGATTTGCGCTATCGGCCTCTTTCATTATGCACATCTGTGCGTCGGTTTTTAAATTGCCTACACCAATCACGTACCGAACCATCACTCATCACTGTATTGCCGTAAACAGCACATAACCGACGAAGAATTTGAGCTGCGCCATTTCACAGGCGGCGGGAGATAAAATTGTATTCTCCATGTTAAAACGGCAACTATTGGAAAGATACTGAACGAAAACGGTCGAAACTTGGCATAATATTTGAGAATAATGTACTGGTTGCGATATGCAGAAACACGTCACCGAAGTGCACGTATGTAATGAATTGTAACACATCGGAGGTTGATTTTTGAATAGCCCTCGTATGTTCTCTTTTCGCGCAAACCAGCTGACCGTAGCAAGCGCCATGTACCACTATCAGTGCAACATAGCGGCCATATTGTTGAATCTACATCTGCCAAATTGGCTGTCATTTATTCAGTCTGTTTTCCCAAATTACCATGGACGAACATAGCGTTCAACAACACGTGCAAATGACAAAATTGTTTTATCAAAATGGGTGTTCTGTTCGGGCAACGTTCCGCACGCTTCGCCCATTTAACCGTCGCCATAATCGTATCGTCCTACCGAGAGGCCTATTCGCAGTGTGGTGGATAGATTTAAGTGTACTAGTTCAGTAAACGATAAACCAACGCGCGTACGTCGACGAAACGCAAGAACTACCGAAATCAACGCCACTGTCCGTGAGAGTGTGCCGGAGAATCCGAGACAGTCGATTTCTCATCGCTCACAAGAACTCGGCTTTTGTTGACTACAACTTGGCGAATTTCGCATCGTGACTTGGGCCTTCTTGAGAGAGTGCCGGAGAATCCGAGGCAGTCGATTTCTCATCGCTCACAAGAACTCGGCTTTCGTTGACTACAACTTGGCGAATTTCGCATCGCGACTTGGGCCTTCTCCCGTTTAAAATTCAACTGACTCAGAAACTGTGGTAAAGGACCATAGACAACGATATGTGCTCGCTGAATGGGCTCTGGAGCAGCTGGAAACTGACCCTAATTTTCATCGAAAAATCGCCTTTAGCGATGAAAATTGTCGAATTTAGGACGATACAATTCTACACGAGATCCAAGAGCGTCCAATGCATCTCGAAATAGTCACTGTTTAGTGTGGATTTTGGGCTGGCGTCGTCATCGGTCCATATTTCTTTGAGAACGATGTTGGCCAGCCCATCACCATCAACGGCGAGCGCTATAGGTCGATGACTACCAGCTTCTTTTGGCTTGAATTGGATGATGTGGACACCAACGACATGCGGTTTCAACAGGACGGCGCTACGTGCCACACAGCTTACGCCACATTGGAAATTCTACAAAAGTGATTCGAGGGCATGGTCATCTCACGTGGAGGTGATGTAAACTGGCCGCCGACATCGTGCGATTTGACCCCGTTAAACATTTTCTTGTGGGGTCTATGCGAATAAGCCACAAACCACAGCGGCCCTCAAAGCCAACATAATCCATGCCATCGCCAGAGTCATAGAAAATTGGACATTTTGGATGCGCGCCACGCAGAGAAGCCGCGGCGGAGATTTGAGCGATGTTATATTCCATACATAATGGCATCGATAGGCCGTTAAAAAATAAAAAATTTCGATGATATCTCGCACACACTTTGTTTTATTTAAATTTAATGATAGGAAGCGCTTAATGAAAGACCTTTTACTTTAAGATATATTTTAAAGCTAAAAATATTTGAAAAAATGGTCGAAATTACTAAATTTCTGATTTGAAATGTCTACTTGTTTTTTTTTTTTCTACAAGAAAACAAATTGTAGTTTTGAATCTGATTTCATAATAAAAAAAAAACTGTCAATTTCCTATAGAAATTACTACCTTTCATATTTTATTGTAAATTTGTTTAATTCGAAAAACTGCTTCCTATGAATCCCTTCTTTATACTACTCGTACATCAATTCTTCAGAAGCCCATAAATTGACAATTAAACGGCATTCAAAAAACATTGTACGAGTAGGTATGTTTATATTCAAATCTTTTAGAAGTACAATTAGGTCGAATGTGGATGAATCCCACATTTTGCTTCCGTTGTCCGCTTGACATAAAATCATTCAGTTTGTACCCCACCCAGTTTTAAACCCGCACAGACTAACTAGATGATGCGGCATTTGGGTCGGTGGCATCATTGGTTCACATTTTTTGAACACACCAAGGAAAATCTATGACAGTGATTGATTGTGACTATTTAACAAAACCTGTGTTTTGGGGTCTCAGTTTTACTACCTCGACTAACGCATATGAAAGGTATTTTTAAGGCAAATAACTACACAAAAATCTGAAACCTACGAGTACGTAAGAGTGCTTTACCGAAGTTGCGGTTGAAGTATGCAAATTTAAGAAATGTGATGTTAAATTAATTATTAATTATCAATAAATTATCATTACCTTTATATCTCGGGCTTGTTTCATTTCTTGTCTTCGCGTAACAACACCGGGCTGGTCCGCATAAACTAAGTTTCGAATGGAACCTCGAAACCTGGGCTCAAAAATTACACTCGGCAGAGCAAGAAGGGCCAACTTCGAATTGTACCTGAAACAAAGAAAAATAGTGCGGGGAAATATTAAATATAAAATTGTTAAATCGGCAAAGTACTCGTATAAAATTAAATGAACATTATTTGTTTAAAAATATCAGTTACTGGCATCTCATTTATACTCATGACCACATTCTTCCAATGCAATGCTAATTTGGGGTTGTAAGTAAATCTGCTGTTATTTACATCGGTGTTGACTAATCAAGTATTTTAAAAATAAGAGCGAACGAAAATTTAAGTTAAATGTTAAAATAACATATTTTTTTTTGTATTGACATTCTTGCCCTCCAGTGCAGGGAGGGAAAAAAGAGAGATAGCGATGTGCGTTGGTTTTAAATGTTTGCAAGTTATAGTGACTAGGAAATGAAGAGCTTGGCAGAGCATTCCATAAGCGCAAGGTTTATGGCTTTGGAACGAATCACGATATTTCAGAGTACCTCCGAAAGTGAGCTTGATGGTATGCTGATGAGCATTCATAGTGAGACGGGTGTTACGGTTAGAAGTTAGAAGGGGTGGAATGCTACTGGCAATTTCGGTGGAACACCGAAGCGATAAAACGAAGTGAGACAGGAGACATTACGTCGGTTTTCGAGGGTGTCCATTGTTTGAGTGATATTAGTATCACCTATGAGTTTTATCGCACGGTTTTGAATCCTATACAGGTGCAGAGATGTTTTGGGCGCACCCGATCGGATGTGGACATTGTACTCAAATTTTGGGCGAATAAACGCCTTATATACTGTGGCCAGATCAGAGGTGGTAAAATATTTCCTACATCGCTTGCGGAAAACTAGACATTTCGCAGCATTTTAGACGATATCGAATATGTGGTCATTCTAACGTAAATTGTCACTGACACACATACGGAGAATGGAAAGTTTTTCGGTTTCGACGATGTAAGTGTCATTCATGTATAATTTAACTTTAATGACAGCAGGTATCATTGAGTTTTGGGAGCATTAAATTCCATTCGGTTGATTGTTCCCCAATTGGTTATGTTGTTAATATCGGAATTTAATGAGCTTAACATACGCTGCCGTTCCCGTTCTACAGCCGAAAAGCAAGGGCGTGAGTCCGAGAAGGAATATGAAAAGCAGAGAACTGTCGTCAGCGAAGGAATACATATATTGGATTAGAAGTAGCAGACATGAGATCGTTGATGAAAATTAAAAAGAGTGTCGGAGACAGAACGGAGCCCTGGGGCATAGCAGCATTTATTTTGTGAATATCAGACATGAAACCATCCAAAGCAACTTGAATTGAACGTTCCGAAAGTTATCGATCCCAAAAGCACTCGATTTCGACAAAAGAGCCAGATGCCAAACTCTGTCAAATGCCTTAGAAATATCAAGTGCAACTATCTTGCTTTCGCCAGATTGATGTACGCTTTTGTTGCACTTTTTGGTGAGATATGCCATCAGATCACCCGTGGACCTGCTGCTACGAAAACCGTACTAGCTGTCATGAAGAAGTTTTCGTGTTTCAAGATATTTCATGAGCTGACGGCTTATCAGCGTTTCCATGACCTTGGAAAGAAGGGCCGTAAGTGCAATGGGTCTGTAGACAGGGTCCTAAAAAGCAGGATGACGAAAAAGCTTACGCAGTGTTCTGCCAGCTTGGAAGAACATCTCTTCGGAAGAAGGGGATATTACCATCTGGACCAGCGGATTTGTGCATGTTGAGATCTTTAAGAACTCTTGCTAATACACGAGTGCGAAAGTGTATTCGTCTCGTTGAAGATTTTTTTTTTTATAATATACGCGCGCCTAAGGGGTTATGATACCCTTTACTGTTGCCAGGGAGCGGGCGGAAAGTTAGAAGGAGGAGAAAGGAAAGCATTGTTGTGATGTAGTGGTTTGAAACTCAGGTGTAGGCGGAGACAAAGCACCATCTGGGAGTATTGACCTGGCCGCAAAGTGTGCAGCAAGCAGATTGGACTTATCCAAAGAGCTGATAGCTGGAATGTCATTGCAAATGATCGTTGGGATGGAGAATGAGGCAGAATTTCTAATGTTTTTGACGAACGACCAAAAATTGTTTCTACATTTGGGACATTGTAGTATTTTCTGCCTCAGCTTTTGGGCGTAAAGAAATTTCACGCGCTTGGGAAAGACTTTGCAGTCATTCCTGGGTTGTTTGAACTTTTTTCGGTTTTCCTCTGTCGAGTTGGTCTTGTAGGACCGAAAAAAACATTTCTCTAACCCTGACAGCCTCTTTACAACTCGAGTCATACAGAGGATACAGGCTCTCATTCCAAGGAGAACAGTGTCGATGATCATACCAGCAGCAGTATCCACGTCGTTAACAAGGAAACATAACGACCAGTTAAAGTTCCTGAAGAAGGTGTTAAGTCCGCTCCAATTGGCTTTCTCGCATTGCCATACGGTTCTTTTTAGGAATTTTTTCTCTTACTGTGGAAAGGCCACCGACGGTGTAAGGTGATTGGTGTTGGCGGTATGACTATCAACGTCTGGTATCGGCGTGGGCTCATTTACAAGCTGCTTTAAGTAGTTTTCCGGAGCGAAGATCTGAACACACAGTCCTTCGGGTGTTGTCTGTCCAGAATGTCGAAGCCAGCCAGAATTGTGTATATTGAAATCGCCTGTAATAACGATTTCAGTATGGGGATACAGGGTACAATTCTTTGGATGGAGTCAGATAGCGCATCAAACTCGTTAAAAGTCGAATTGCTGTCCAGTTTGGGGCTTCTGTAAATAAAGCAATAGTGGAAAGTTTGCTTACGGAGATGGAATTTTCACCACATGTTCCGGATTGGAACAGGGACTACATTGTGGTGGAATTTGGTAAGCTACATCACTACGCACGTAGATGGCGAGACCGCGGTGAGAGAAGAATAGTGGCACTAGTTCGTAGGAAGGTAGCTTCAGATCAGAGTGATGTGCGAAGTGTGGGCGGGGATCTACCTGTGTTTCACTAAGTTCCAAAATAGCTGGTCAGTACTTACAGATGTGGACGTACGCAGAAAAGTGAGTACTTTTTAGCCCGCGTATATTTGCTATGCCCACTCTAAATTCCCGAGTCATTACAAATTAACAAACACAACAGATACAAACACCGACGATGTTAAGCAGGTTTACCGAATCAGA
Source organism: Volucella zonaria (assembly GCA_963966105.1). Taxonomy (NCBI): domain Eukaryota; kingdom Metazoa; phylum Arthropoda; class Insecta; order Diptera; family Syrphidae; genus Volucella; species Volucella zonaria. The sequence continues at coordinate 363,588,552 of OZ014530.1, read as the reverse complement.
TTGTTGTACGAGTAGGTGTTATGCCCTTACAACAAAATGAAACAGCGTACTAAGCCGAGTGAGAACAACAGCAGGAAATGTGGGAGTGCCCGCGCTATGATTTTTTTTTGTCCCGATTAACTGGACGATTTTTGTATAATTTTGCATTCGCGCGCGTGGTTGGAATGTGAAGTGTTTTTAATTTTTATTATTTGTTGTTTTTTTTCCACAAATCCAGATCGAGAGTACGAGTGCGCTATGTCTCATGCGCATTCGTCGGAGGTCAGCTCGGCACTCCATTTCATTAACTTTGTCCCACGCGCATCCCAAAAAACTGACGCCATGACCTTGTTAATTTGAAGCCGATTCTCGCCTTTGAGTCTATTGTTTTAACTGTTCCTTCGTCTCGGGTGTGAAGCGATGGATCCATGTTTCATCCATGGTTATGAATCGACGTAAACACTTGCTGTGAAACTTCGCCAAACACTCGATAGAAACATCCTCACGACGCTGTTTTTGTTCCATTGTGAGTAATTGCTGCACCCATCTTGCGCACAGCTTTCTCACATCCAAGTTTTCAGTCAACATGCTACGTACAGGGCTTTTTGAAATGCCTGCCATAGCTGCTAGTTCAATCCACTGTCATCCAATACCATTTTGTGGAATTTTTTCAACATTTCTGGTGAACTCACCTTATTTGATCGACCACTGCCGATGTTCGTCTTGGCAACTCGTACGGACTCGCTTAAACCCCGCCGCCCAATATTTTATTGTTGTAAACGAAGGAGCAGACTCTCCCGAAAGTATTGTATCACATAACGATGACCAATTTTTTTCCATATTTAAAAATTCATTGAGATCGTTCAACATAGGGTCGTCAAACTTCAAATTTAAGCTTTTAAGGTTGGCACTTTCTACAATTGTCATTCTTTTTTAACGATAACCGCCATCTATACGTCAGGTCGAGTACTTCTGTGACTACCCTCGTATCATTTGACAGCAATCAGTAGTATGATTTCGCTGAAATTTACCGATATAGGAAAGTTAGGTCCATTCGAAATAGTGTCCAGATAAGTTTAAGAAAAGCCAACCACTCAGCACAATAAAAAATACTGGGGGTACCCAGTAACCCAGTAAGCCATATCCATGTCTGACCATAAAATTATTGTGCCCGATCTGTACCCTACAGGTATAGTGACTAACCCACTCGAAGAAAATTAAGTGGGAATCCTATAAAGACAATTGTTTTACAGAAATTAGACCATGTAGGCCTTACAAGATTTCATGAAATTTTCAGTTCGGTCTGTACGCTCCTTTTGTTTTGTTCATCTTGGGTTAGCGGAAATACCCGGAAACACTTGAACAGCAAATTACTCGTAGTATACGAGCACCATACACAGACACATACGTACATGCACAGAAGAGTGATTGAACGTGGTAAGAAGTTTCGACACTAGCACACAAATTTCCGGCCGGCGGAAAAAAACATGAAGCGTTTCCATAAAGACCGCAGAATATTCTAGTATTGTGTAGTATTTATGCAAAAGAGTGATATTTTGTTTAGATTTGGGGATAAATTTTTTGTTAAATTCATAAGCATGTTTCTGAAATTGTTAAAAGTGTGTGATTAGTAAAAATGAACCCTTTAGACGCAGACGAGACTAGTTTTTAGCTTTCATTGGAATTATATTTTCTCCTCCAATCCTATTTTAGTTACATCACGTTTTTACAAGTTGAGTATTCCGTAATGACTGCTCTATAAAGGGTTTGAATGCGATTTCGACAGCCACTGAAACCAAATTGCTAACAATTTTAGAAAACAAGTAACAAGGTTAGCCTCGGAAAAGTTAGGGAAATTCTACTCGTATTTATTGTAGTTTGCGAGATTTCGATTTTCAGAATTCGTACAATTATCCGACAAAAAGATATGAATTACAAAGCCGATGAGGCGAAGCCTCATTGATAATCGAGAATTGTAATTTTGGTAGGGGGCGAAGGCCCCATTTATTCGGCTTAATGCAAGCTATAACTTAAAATTAAACTTAAGCTTAAACATAAAACTAAGGTTATTTGGTAAAGGATTTTTTGAAGAATTTAACACTGAAGTGGGTCTGAACACACTTATAATCTTATAATCCCTCAGCATGTGTTAAGTTTTTTGGAAAATGGGATAGAGAGAAAAAGAAAGATATTTGGGCTCAGTGGTTATTTCGCTCCATGGGTGGCATCCAACATTTAATGGGGAGACTAAATTCTTAGATAGGTAGATAGAAGGGACGGGGGGTACGTAGATTTCGAGGGTTAGTGTTGAGGAAAATAGAGTTGCGAAGGGATGCGCATTCAACGTGACCTAAAAGGAGTCGATGAATGAAGAGAAAGTCGGCTGCATCACTGCGTTCCTCAAGAGTGTTTAACTTAATAAGTTTGAGACGGTTTTGATAGGGGGGCAGAATAAAAAAATCGTTCCAGGACATACCTCGAAAAGCAAATCGAGATTCTCGAGATATGAATACGATGATATGGGGACGACACTTGACTGGCGTACTCTAGGAGGGGGCGAACCAAGGTAATGTAGAGGGACTTGGTCTCGTATGGGTTGGTGAATTCTTTGGACCGCCGTTTTACAAAACCTAGTGCAGAGTTGGCTTTAAGGATTATCCCATCCATATGTAAATGGAAGTTGAGCCTCCTATCACACAAAATGCCAAGGTCGCGAAGAGATTGAGCCGAGGAGATAAGTTGGTTGTGGAGAAGGTAGAGTTGGGGAGGAGGTTGGTGCCGCTAATGTGAAAAGGTGATGGATTGGCATTTGGCGATATCAAGTTCCAAAGAAGTTTTGATGCACCAGCTCAAAAAACTATCAAGGTCTTGTTGAAGGAGGAAGGAGCCATGGGGAGAGGAAATGGTTTTGAAAAATTTGGTATCGTCGGCGTAAATGGAGACAGGCTAGCGTTTGATGATCCTAGTGAGATCATTTATGGTTAATATAAAAGGCTGCCATGTGGAACTCCAGAGGTGGCCAGAAATAGAGCCGAGTGGGCTGACCTAAAACGAACACTGTAAAAGCCTTTTTCGAGGTAAGAGGATATCCATTTTAACAGTATGGGTTCAAAGCCGAGGGCAGACAATTTGAAGAGTATTAATCGATGAGAGATTTTATCGAAGGCTTTGCTAAGGTCGATTGCAACTGCATCGAATTCGTTGCCATTCTCTAGGGCAGAGAGGGGCGAATTCAACGATATTTGTGGTGGTTGACCTATCCATCAGGAAGCCATGTTGTCTAGGGGAAATAAGTGATTTACATTGGAAGCTTAGAGCTTCGAAGAGTTTGGGTATATGGGAGAGTTTAGCGATTGGGCGATAGTTTGTTATTTTGTTCTTTGATCCTTTTTTATGGATAGGGGTTGTGAAGGAGATTTTCCAAGCCTGAGAAAATTCTTTTTGTGAAAGGGATAGACGAAAGAGATTAGAAAGGGCAAGGGGGAGAGAGGAGAGGATAAGGAATATGGCAGGGAGGCCAACTGGGCTGAATTCGTCATTAAGTTGATGTAGCTTAAATTCGATATAAGATGGGTCCAGAGTGTGAGAGAATAGTGGGCCATTGGGAAATTCAGTAGGTAATTAAAATAGGATGGATCTGGTACAAAGGAATGGTTGGTGAAGGATTGTTTGAAAAAGTTGGCCAATAGGTTGTTGAAGGAGAGGGAAAGAGGGTAGCCATCGGACTTTCTTTTGTAGTTAACAAATTGGAAAAAAGACTTAGGATCGTTTATAAAGTTCACTTGCGCATCGTTAAGGTAGCGCTCGTAAAGGGAATCGTAAAGTTCGATGATATGAAGATAAGCACCAAGATGGTTGGAATAGTCGGAAAACGATCTGATGCGAAGGAAAACAGCCCATAACTTGTTTCTCTTATTTCGCAAGGATCGAAGATTATACCAGGGAAAACGTTTTATGGCCGGAAAACGGAGCGTAAAGGGAAAAAGAATTAAATATGTCTCTGTAAAAAAATGGATAAGGCGTCATTTATACTTAGGTTGTGAAACACATTAGAAAAGACTTGAGTTACAAAGTTATAAACTAGACCAAAATGGTGAAACTATCTCCCAACGAACAGTGAAACAGCATCCAAAAAGCCGATGCTTAGAGAGATTGGATGGATTCGAAAGTTTTGTACAAAAATGGACTGCTAGCATCCGCTGAAATGCTGTTCGAACTTGAAAGTCGAGTTTGTCTGCTACGAGAAGACATCGATCCGAAACATAGCTGTCGTTTCTGACTGGGCTTCAAAGAGGAAAATGGCATTAATGTTTTGAGTTTGAAGTCCCAGTCCTTATATGCCAATCAGATTGAACATTTTATGAAGGAGACGATTACTCGTACAACTTAAACTGCCGTTAAAAACTTTATGGAGTGAATGCAGTTGTTACCATGGAAACACAATGCCCTTTCTGGTCTAAATAAAAATCTATTAATTAGTTGTCACATTCTGCTGTTACCATGGGAACACAGTGGAGATTGTCGAAAGGACTAAAGGATATATAAGTGAAGAAATCGTGCCATTAGTAGGTCGCTTCCAAATATTAACGGTAGCGATCAAACAGGGACACTACGATCCTTCCACTAAACCTGTCTCAAACAAGAATCCCGTAATAATATTTAAAATCGATATCCCTTTTAGATCACCGGCGGATCTCACCATAAAATTGAGCGGGAATATATGCTTTTTGTTCCTGTAAGTGAAACTTTTAATAAAAATCCAAGCAAGAAAAAAAAAAACAAATAAACTCTAAAGTGAAGTTTCTATAGAAAGCTCATCGAAATAATTCGAAGAAATATTTAAATTCGTTAATTGATTAATTGTGAAATCAAAAAGAAATTAGTCTTCTTAGCTGTAACCGAGAGGTTCCAAATCTTCAATTACAAGCCGCCTATAGTTTCCCTGAAAGAGGGTAAGGGCTGGATCGTTGATGGCAGTTTCAAGCTGGTACATACCATTGACCTAGCGCAATTTGAACATTTGTTAGCAGGTAAAAGGACGTCTTTATCCGCTGAAGGGCAAACCAACGAGGAAGGCAAGATCCATCAATTGGTTGGGAACTGCTTGCAAGTGGGTAGCTGGCATGCCACGGACTGGAACGAAATCCTTCGGAGTGAGGAAGCTATAATTGAAAACAGTAATCAACAATATAAGATCAACGAGAAGATCTTTGGCATCACGTGTGAAATAGCACGGAAGATCAACTTAGTCATTGGGAGATACGAGAACGGCATTAAGGACTCAAATTCTGAAAGATTTGAGCGGGATATTTTGGACAAAATACTGGTCATTAAAGCAGAAATAAATGAGATTATTCGAGCTTGTCAAATGGCTAAAAGCGGTTTGATTAATACAAATCTCTTGAACACAGAGGAAATCAACATGATTATCAATCAGTTGGAAACCTTACCGTACGCTAATGAAATAGAGGCTATCGAGTATGGCACACCATCAATTTTAACCAACTGCTCCATGTTGTATGTTATTTCAATGCCAAAAGTAGAAATAGAGGAGTACAATTTACTGATAACTAGACCATCAATAATAGACGAAAAACAGATCGATCTGAAATTCAAGAAGGTTCTGGTCAACCATAGGGTAACATATGGGGTCAAATCTAATTCCCTATCAATTAATAATTCCACGATCTGTGAGGATAAGGCACTAGAAATAATTCCTGAAGAAAGCTGCGTGGCAAAGCTACTTAAGGGAAGACCCACAACCAGAACCTTCCAAACTAATACCGAAGAAATCCTGGAACTCATTAAGGACGACACCATTTTCGTCACCACTTTCAAAGGAGATTTAACTTCTAACAACATTTCGAAACCTCTTACGGGTACCTACATACATAATCCAGATACACAACGAAACAATCCAGTTGAAGGGAAGAACCTTTAGGAGTTCCACGGCCACAGCTCTGCAAGCCCTTCCTCCGGCCGCAACCACATGATCGACTTGGGATACGTGCATGGACTTAGCATTCAGAACGTAGAACGTCTAGGAAACTTAACCAAGGAATTTAAACTTTCTACACTTACTGTGATGGTAATCTTCCTATGCGTGGAATCCGTTGTTCTCACCATTTGGCGGAAAATACACGGAAGACCAAACATCCCCACAATTTCATCCCCCAACCTACCACAAGCTTTGGAGTTAGATGGGAATGTTTTGGGAATGTAATTGTGACGGCAACCTGGACCATTGTTCGAACTAATAAAATCTAATTATTATAACGTGTCTAAAAGAATTGTTTGTTTTAATGTAAGTCGAAAAGTTGGGTCGGCCCTCTGGGCTGACGTTTGCTTTTTTTTGGAGTCCTCCTAAAGGATTTCCTTAACTGTAAACTCAGTAAAAATAAAACAGCAACAAAATGAATTGAGAAATTAAACAAAAAAGAACTAATTTCAAATTGAAAATTCAAATTTGTCAAAGATATTGAAGAATCAAGTAGGATTAGTATAAACCAACACTTGTTGAAGCTTAGTATGGCAAGTTTTCAATAGTGTACATATTTCAGGAGCACTTATTGAAAATTAACAATATTGCTCCCAATTGCAATATTTTCTTTTGCTTCAGTGGTTGAAGGAAAAGGGGAAAATATAAGTTGCTTACGTACGTATACTCGTACCAACTTGTGACTTATCATCGCACCAACATCAGACCTAGTTTTTTTTACACTTTTTTGTGTTTTTTATTTCTAATTATCTCTAATGTTCGTCCACTTTTTCAATGCGAGCTTTTCTGTTAGATCATTAAAATTCACTGGTTATTTTTCCACAGAAGCATTTGAGATTAATTGAAACAACTTTCTTGTATAGGTACATGGCTACATAAATCACATTCTCAGATCTCGATTGTAGCTTCAGATTGGGAATAAAAATAATTAGTTTGATTGTACGTGAAGATTGTTCAGCTACATGATTTTGTTCTGGGATAAGTATATGCTAATGCCATTAGAAAATCAGTAGATAAGCATTGCGCATGATTTCAAAACTATAGCAAACTTTTGTAATTGTATAGGAACAATAGATGGAAAGCACATCCGCATTAGCATGCCGAGAGAGAGATACAATACAACGCTCGTTCTTGTAATGGCAGTTATTGCTTAATCATCGACAGGTATCGAGAAAGAGTTGCTATATATTTTCGTAGCTGACGAAGCTTTCGAACTCCATAATCATTTTCTTATAAGGGTCGAGATCTTGATAGCAATAAAACAGTTTTTGATTATCGCGTAGGCGGAGCACAATGCTTCATCGAATTACCATAATATGATTAAAGTGTTTTTTTTTGTATTCAATACAAAGGCAACTGTCTGTAACTGCCTGAATTAACGACAACGTTCCGATAATATGAAAACAAAAAAACAACTTTATTCCATACTTCACAATTCCAAAGCGACATGGTTGTCTTTATTCAACTTACGAGTACATTTATAGATTAACAAAAGTGAAAAGTGTGTGAACGGAAGCTAAAAATTACCTGATTCTTGAATTTAGCTCCCACGCGTTTTTACTTAACAAGGTATTGCAAAAGTTTAAAAGTTTAATGTTACAATGAATGAAAAAAATTAATTATGAGAAAATGATAAGTTAGCAAAATGGTAATGGACAATGTATTATGAATAGTAATTTTGTTTTTGAATTACTTTTTTACTAAATAAAAAAAAAATGATTTTGAGTGATGGAAATCTTTATTGTTTCTGTTAAGTGGAAAAGAAGATATCCACCAAGTGGCTGCCGCCTATGTTGATACACATTTTTGCCTGTTTTATCGCATTTTCCATGACTTTCCACAAGATAACTGTTTGCATTCTTGTTAAATATTCTCCTTAAGGGCTGAGATTGTCTGAGGCTTGTTGGAATAAATCCGCAACTTCAAGTAGAAAGAAGTCTGGGATAGTTAAATCGGGCGATCTAGCCGATCTAGCCATTTTGCAAAGTCGCCAAAATGGGAGATTACGTGACCAGGAAACGCTTCCTTCCCAATGTCCATTGTGGCTCGTGATGTGTGTGCGATTGTACCATCTTGTTGAAACCACATATTCACCAAGAAACATATTCCGGCAGTAAGAATTTGTTTATCTTGCCCTGTAGCGTTCGCCAGTAACAGTTACCGTATTGCCGATGGCGTCCTCAAAAAAATACGGCCCAATCACTCCTCTCGAGTGAACGCCGCACCGCACAGTGGTTTTGAGTGGATGCAATGGGTCTTTGTGCATCACACGCGGATTTTCAGTGCCCCAGGAATGAAGATTTTGCTTATTTACGTAACCGCTTAAGTGGAAATGCGCCTCGTCACTCATGATGATTTTCGAAATCGTCCTCTTCGTTGTTGAGATTGAGGATGGCTTTACAGTAATTCACACGGGACGAGCGGTCAGGGGACATTAACTGATGCACTGTTTGCACTTTGTACGGGAACATGTGTAAGTCTTTAACTAAAATTCGCTGTAGGGTCCGTCTGGTGATGCCCAATTGCGTGGCCCATCGTCTGGTTGATATTTCTTCGTTCTCAGCGACATCGACAGCCACAGCCGCGATATTCTCTGCCGAACGACCCGTCCGGTAGAGGCCACACCCTGCATGGTCCCCTGTGGTTCTACTCTGGGTCATTTGAACATATAAGGCCTTCATTTTACATGAATCCTTCTTATACTCAAGAAGTTACATCGATTTTCTTAGAATTTCTTGTTGAACATTATTATTTTTGGGCTCTCACTTCAATTTCTTAAATGCTAGTTGGTACAAATTCTTATAAATATAATTCACAATAAAGATACTTGTATTAAATACAATAGAATAAAATAATTTTACTAAAATTTTTTAAGAAACAGAATAGTGATCATTCTGTAGCACATAAGTGACTAGAGTCGAATGATCCTTTAATTCAATATAATTTTTTTAGATTTCATGTGGGGTAAATTCACGAATAAGATAAATAAAACAAGAATAATAACGAAAAACAGGTAATATTACTTTATAAACATTCTAGTGCTGTCGCAGTGTAAAATTTCAAGCAATGAGTTTTATTGGAAATTGGAATGTTAACGATTGCCATATGATTTACTCTTAGTCTGTATATATTCGAGCTTCTTAGTGTAGCACTGTAGCCGCTTCGCATGAAAAAAACTTTAAGAACCTTAAAGATGTGTAGATGCTTTATTGGAAGTATGCGTAGGCTAAAAAACAATGGCCAAGTATGGGCTAGACGATTTTTATTGCAAATGATTCTAATTATGTGTTTTTGGGCAATATTTAGAATTTCGATGGTGCTGTTGTACGAGTAAGTTCCACCCCAACTCGCTATACCGTATTGGAGCTTAGAATGTACAAGTCCATAATAAAACATTAGTAGAATTTTTCTTGAACAATGTTCTCTTAAGAGATATATTTTACGAGTGACAGATAGCATGTAATTTTTTAGTTCTTCGACATGTGTCTTCCAAGACAGGTTGTTGTCTATTAGGACACCAAGATACTTATAACTCTTAACACCTTCTATCTGCAAACAATTTGAACAGCACACGTATGAACAGATAAGGACATTTTTTTTACAAGAGCTATTGTGGAAGATAACATCACAATTAAGTGGGCAAGGACCTCTTAAGGTGCATATCATAAGTTTTGTTTTATTGCTTATAAGTAGTTTATGTTTCGCGAACCATTGTCGCAGGATACTTAAATCCCTATGTAGTTTAACAACTGAATCAAAAACACTTTTATTATCATATGTCAACGCCATATCATGAGCAAATGCAGTGATACGACTACTGAAGTTTTGGTAAAACATTGAATTGACATATATTAAAAATAAGATTGGTCCCAAAACTGAACCTTGCGGTACACCAATTGTGGTTTTCAACTGACTGCTAAATATTCCTTCTATTTTTACTTGTTGAGTTCTCTCTGATAGTTACGTTGAGAACCACTTATGAATCGCACCTCTTAGTCCAGCCCTATACAATTTATCCAAAAGTATATCATGATTAACCATATCAAATGCTTTTGTCAAATCGATGAAGAGTACTAGAGTAGTGTTATTATAATTAAAGCTTTCATAAATTTCACTACACAATTTTAGAATAGCATCTTCAGTAGACCTCCCTTCGCGAAAACCAAATAGTTCGTTTCTAAAAAATTTGTTTTTATTTAAAAATGATACTATGCGTATTTTTATCAGTTTTTCAAAAAGTTTACAAAACGTAGAGATGGGCCTATATTGAGTCATTGAACTTCGATTTCCTTTTTTGAATAGGAATGACTTCAGCACATTTTAAAGACGCAGGGAAAGTACCACAATTAACACTTAAGTTGAACAAGTGACTTAAGACATCAACAATAAATAAAGAAATACGTTTTAGAAGACAGTTAGTTATGCCATCAGATGTGCAAGAATTTTTGTTATCAAGAAACATTATACATTTGTGGATTTCTATCGGTGTGAACGGTTGAAAAACAAAACTGTTATTTTGAGAAGTATCTTCGACTATATCTGAATACATATTACAATTACAAGTGTATTGCAGTGGATATGGGTTCGATTCTGTTGTGATAGTAGCAAAAAATTTATTGAATTGATTAGCAATATCTACTGGGTCTGATATAGAATCCACATGGTATAGAATCCACATGGATTTTAAGAATTTTTTCTTTTTCCTTTCTATTGTTAAGGATGTTATTGACCACTCTCCACTCATATTTCACATTACCCTTACAGTTTTGCAGTTTATTTGCGTAATATTTATCCCGACTTAATTCCACTTGCTTCTTAACCTCTTCACTTGGTTTAAGATAGTATTTTTTCAAATTTTGGTTACAAGGATGGCGTTTGCATTTGTTCCTTAACGTGTTTTTTTTATTTATTTTTTTAAGCAAACCTATGTCAATCCACGGCCTAATGCGTTTTAAAGGTGAATTTTCTAGTTTTTTAATATTGGTGCAACTGACAATATGAGCCTTAGGAGTGTTCAAAAATAGATCGTAAGATACTGAGGGATTACTTTCCTCATAAACAGACTCCAACAATTCAAACATTAAGCACTCAACTAGTTTATTATAATCAATTCTGTGATGTTCATTGAAAGGAACATATTTATCGAAACTATTTGATTGAACGGTTTCTATGTTTACATTAGTCATGCAATGATCAGTAATTTATGTGTAAATTGCGAATTTAATCTTACAAAAATATGATCAATGCATGTTTGTGTTTTTTCCGTGATTCGCGTAGGTTCCATAATAAGACATTTCAAGTCAAATGATGACATTAAAGCCAGATAATTATCCGAGTCATTACTAATTTTTAATACATCAATATTTATATCTCCTACAACCAATAAGTTTCGTGTCTTTACATCTTTAAGTAGGTGACTTAGTTGTTCTATGAAAACGTTTTAATTTAAGTTATTTTCATGCAGACGGTATATACATAAAATAGTAAAATGTTCGTTAAAAATATGGCAACTAATTTTTAAAATATCAGCGCTCATCAGACTTATTTTTTCCACTTTACAATCGCTTTCGTATTCGTTTTTAATATATACTATGACACCACCTGCGCTATATGAATTATTGCAATTGTGATAGGGTTCATAACCGGGAATACTGTAATTGGATATTTCATAGTCGTACAACCAGATTTCAGTAAGTACAATAAAAACTGCATTAAAATAATAAGCGTTTAAATGAGCTAAAAGTAAGTTGAAATTTTTTCTTATACTACGAATATTTTGATGGATGATTAGTTTATTCATAGGAAGAGCAGCATACATTCTTGCGTTCGGTGCGCTATTTTGTTTCATTTGATTTTATGCTGTTATTATCATCCTTGCGCAAGAATATTATGCTGTTCCTCATCCATATATATTTAAATTTCTTCTCTATTTTAATTTGCTTTGTTGCATTAAATAATGCTCTCATGTGGGATGTTAAATTTTCGTTGATGTACGAGTAGATCTGTGAACCATCATGATTTTCGCCTTGCTACTTCTATTTTTGCAGTTACTGAATATTTGAAAATTGTAATATTTATATTGCGTTGCTAATCTTGATATGTTTGGCGGTGCAGCTACAATAGTTTGCATCTGCTTTTAAGCAGGCCGCATAAAGAAAGCTGGAAATGATAGTAGCGAGTGTAAAAGCAAAAAATTCCTAGATTCATATGGACTGAAGAAATAGTGAGATTTGAAAATTTTGCATTTTTACAATAAAACACTGCTCGCGGCAAATCTCTATATGAGTTGGCATGATGAATATCCTCTCATTAGGATATAAGTATTTTGCGAAACAGTCACTGATGTTAGCTTTTTGATGAAACGGCTTGCTGGTAGCTATTAGAAGGAACTTAAACATACAGTACTGTGCAAAACCTAAGCAACCATCTGGAGTCAGCATTTCATAGTAAATCTTTTCAACTTTCTACTCCACAAAATAAAAACAAATGGATATATAATGAAGTGTAATAGAGTGTATTTTGTAATTCACAACTTTTTATAAAAGTAATAATACTTCAGATTTAAAAAAAAAACGCAAAAACCAACGTAGTAGCCACATTGAGCAGTGCAAAACCTAAGCAACTTTGGAACCCACTGTAAAAAAAAAAAGCTAACAGTACTTTTCCAGTCCGGTTATACATGAAATTTTATAAGCTCTTTGTCTTTGATCTTGAGTGATTGTCTTTGATCAGTTTTCTTTTAAGTTAGTCGCATAATTGATATTTTTTAATAATGTCGCGACAAAGTTACTCGTCTTCTCTTAAACTAAAGATTGTTGATGAATTTAAGTCTGAAGATACTCAGGAAACATTAGCTAAATGTAATAATATTAATAAATCAATTATCTCATGTTTAATAAAAAAACATAATGCAACATGAGTCGTTGAAAGTCAAAATGTCGGTGGTAGGCCGCGTAAGACAACATGTCGAACGGATAGAAACTTTTGTGGTGTTCATAAGTTCGAATGAAGTCGTAAAATTACTTGATTTTAACTTTGATGCTAGCACGGTGCGAAGACGTGCAATTGAAAATAATCTTCGAAGTTACAGGCCGTGCAAAAAAGCGATGCTCACAAAAAGACATTTAAGGAACAGGTAGTACAATCAAATACTTTAAACATAATTCAAACTAAAATCTTTTTTCATATTAGGCTAAATTTTTGCAAGAAAATACCAACACTGGTCTCCTGAAAAATGTAAAACAGTTCTTTTCAGCGACGAGTCAAAATTTAATTTAATTAATTCTAATGGGATATGTTATGTGAGACGTCATAAAGGGCAGCGACTCAATCCTAGATTCTGCACACCCACTGTAAAGCATGGTGGGGGTAATGTGATGGTGTGGACCTGTTTTTCGGCAGGAGGTGTAGGTCAATTCTACGAAATAGACGGAATCATGGACCAGTTCAAATATAAATCCATTCTAGAATCGGTAATGTTTAATTGACATTGTTTGCGTATCTGAGACTTCAATTTGTTTCACCCCAATTTGTCAAGTAGCCTGTTTGCCCTAAGAGGATTTAAAAAGCCCTACCGAGCTGATCGAACTCACTCCACTGGAGGAGGTGTTGCTATATACGTGAGAAAATACATTAGCTCTAGCCTTATCAAGTGCTCTGACGGCACCCAGTCTTGTGACTATTATTTCATCGATGTCCTCAATGGCGAAAATAAATGCATTATTGGAACATTTTATATGCCACCGCACATTGCAAACTCGCGTGTTATATCCCCAATTGTTGAAGAAATATGTCACCTAGCACCTAAATTCATTCTTTGTGGTGATTTAAATATAAATCTTCTCCACTCTTCATCTAGTTGCTTAAGAATTTCTATGAACTCTCTTGGCCTTTCTTTTCTAAACGTTACTGAACCAACGCACTTTAAACCAAATTGTATGCGATCTCTGTTAGATGTATTTCTTATAAGTGATGTGAGGCTTGTTAAATGTTCTAGCCAATTATCACAGCTGCCCTTGGCTTTCGTATGACATTCTCAGGGCAATCAAAAAGAGAGATGTATTATATCGCCGTTGGAAACGTTTCGGCTGTGACGAAATGCTTAGATGTTTTAAATTTAATCATAACATTGTAACTAACCTTATTAAATCCGCTAAGCTGAGGTGCTACAATAATAGATTTAATTCCAATCGTTCCTCAAAATTTCTGTGGAGTGAAATTCGGAATATTGGTGTGAATAAGCAACACTCCATAGTCTCGGACGACAATATTGATTTAGAAGAGTTGAATCGAAAGTTCTCTACCCCAAGTGCACCGCCTGACACTAGCCTAACGTTATCTCTATCATCACAGGATGATAGAGAAAATTAATCTTCCTTGATCTAATGCGCGAAAAGCAATCTTCTCTATCAAAAGCAGGTCAGTCGGACTAGATAATATTCACCCTGACCTCATAAAAATTCTTCTTCCTCTTATACTTCCTTACATCACCCATATTTTTAACACCATTATTATGACATCTACCTACCTGTTAGCCTGGAAAAGTCTAAAATCATACCGATTCCTAAAAAAGGTACAAACTCTGAATACCGACCTATAGCTACCCTCCCTTTTTTATCCAAAGCTTTTGAATCGATTGTAAACCACCAAATAAAAGAGTTTATTAAAGACAAACAGCTTCTTAATCCTCTGCAGTCAGGGTTCCGGTGCAGACATAGCTGTACATCAGCTTTACTTAAAGTTTCTGACGATGTAAGACAAGCAATAGACGCTGATTATACAACTGTGATAACGCTACTTGACTTTTCTAAAGCATTTGACTGTGTAAATCCGAATATTCTCTGTGATAAACTTACGACATATTTTAACTTCTCTGACACATCTAACAAATTAATTTATTCATATATGACTGATCGCTTGCAAGCTGTTTCGTGTAATAGTAAACTGTCTTCGTTTCTTCCTGTTAAGGATCTATTCTTGGTCCTTTATTGTTCTCCCTTTTTATAAATGATCTACTCTCCATTTTATTGCATTGTCAATATCATATATATGCTGACGATGTTCAATTGTATTTTAGTTTCCCTATTGGCATGATTGAAGATGCAGTTGCAAAAATAAACGACGATCTATGTTCTATTCTCGAGTGGTCAATACGCAATGGTCTAAAGCTGAATCCTGATAAAACTAAAGCCATACCAATATCCAAACATCAACAGTATCTCCCTGATTTCCCCCCTATGCTTTTAAATTCCACCCAAGTTGAGTACGTTAACCAGGTAAAAAACCTTGGAATAACCTTTAACAGTAAGTTAAATTAGGATGTTCGCATAAATTCTATAATCAATAAAATACGAGTATATGCTCCCCTACGTGGATTATCCATTACAAAGCCAATTTTACCTGCTCAAGTCAAACTCAAATTGGTAAAGGCACTAATAATACCCATAATATCATACGGCTGTGAACTGTTTGCGGATTCTGACTCGTACTTGTTTCAAAAACTAAAAGTTGCTTTCAACTCAATTGCGCGGTATGTTTTCAATGTTCGTAGATTTGATCATATTTCATCTGAAGCTCGTCAACTCCTTGGATGTGACTTAGAGACTTTTTTAAAATATCGTTGTTTTGCTTTGCTCTTCAAAACTATTCACGTGAAGGAACCTATCTACCTGTTTAACAAAATTCACTTATGTTCATCAAACCGCTATATAGTCTTGCATCCTGCTACATTCACCTGCTTAACATCACGCAGGCAATTTTTCATTTATGCTGTTAAGCTCTGGAATGGTTTACTCATTCGTGTCAAGTCCTTAATCGAACGCAGTAAATTCCTAACAGCTTGTTTCGAATACCTCTCCAGTTTGAACTGATTTAACTTCTTGTTTTAATAAGTCCTTTTTCTTTTCTCTCTTTCTTGGTTGCGCTTAATTTTTCTTTAACTCAAAATTTTGTTTTCTTTTATTTATTACATGTATTTTCTTATTGTTTTCTTTAATTTTAAATAAGCATTCTTTTCTTTAAATGTTATATTATGTTATTTTATATCCTGTACTAATTATACGTTTACATCAAGTACAGTGTTGTTTTTGAACTAATAAACTAAACTAAACTAATGCTACCACATGAGGAGTGGGAAATGTCACTTCATTGGGTGTTTCAACAGGATAACGATCCGAGACACACACCGAAGTTGGTAAAGGAGTGGTTAGCGGATAGTGAGATTCAAGTCCTTGAATGGCTAGCAAAATCAGCCCACTTGAATCCCATCAAAAACCTGTTTGGTATCCTTAAAAGCCATGTAGCTGGACAACACTTTCCCAACAGGTCTCACCTATGCTTCGAAAGTTGAGTGGGAAAATATATCCCAGGATACACTTACAAAGTTAATTACTTCTATGCCTCGTCGTTGCGCCTCTGTTATTCAAAATAAAGGATATTACACAAAATATTGAAAAAGTTGCTAAGGTTTTGCGCAGCTCAATTTGGCTACTTTGTTGGTTTTTGCGTTTTTTTTAAATCTGAAGTATTATTACTTTTATAAAAAGTTGTGAATTTCAAAACACACTCTATTACACGTCATTATATATCCATTTCTTTTATTTGGAGGAGTAGAAAGTTGAAAAGATTTACTATGCAGTGCTGACTCCAGATGGTTGCTTAAGTTTTGCACAGTACTGTAAAAAAGGCGTAAAAAAAAAAACGAATTTGCTGCCTCGCAGTTTGTCGTTGTGTTGTATAATCGAATTGCCCTACCTCTCAAAATAAAGGGTGACCAGATATTAACAATAGGAAAAAAAAATTTAAATAAATCAACAACGGTGTGAGACATAAAATTAATTCTTGCTTTATTTTGAAGCTACGCTCATGCCATTATGTGTGGAGCACCACATAATTCGGCTTTGCTGGCAGTGCTTCAAGCGGTCGGTCCAATTTTTGATGACTCCTGCCAATATGTGCGGCGTTATTCTGATAAGAGCGTGTCGAATGTTGGCCCAAAGCGGTTGGCTTGTTAGAGTGTACTAAGAATTTGATCGCGGTGGCCAATTGATGAACACTTGCCGTGAGATGACCCAGTTGGAAAATTTCGAGCGTTGCGTTGCTTGTATGGCATGTAGCGTTGTCTTGTTGACACCACAGCTCGGATATATCGATGTTGTCGAGCTCTGACCACAGAGAGCCGGTTAACATCGCTTTATACCTGAGAATATTGACAGTAACGGTGTCCACTTCCTTATTTCGAAAGAAATAAGATCCGATGATGCCACCATGCCATAAACCGCACCAAACACTCAATCTTGTTCGATCCTATAATGGCAATTTTGCTTGTTGCTGAGTCAAAAATGAGTCTCGTCCGAGAACATGATTTTTTGCCTAAAATCCGGATCAGCGAACTTACGGCATTGTCTGTGGTCGTCCGGCTTTAATTTTTGCGTCAGCACAATCTTATATGGAAGTAGGCCCAAATCCAACCGTAAAATAAGCCGGGTTGACTCTCTGATCAGCTGATCGGTGCCGAGTCAACATTTCTCGGTCTTCTTCACTACGGCGGCTATGTTTTCTTCATTTTGCACCAACCTCTGCCTGGTTAGTGGCTTAAGATCCAAAGAGTATACCCATGCTTAAAGTTTTCCACGGTGCGACGAATTGCCTGCACACGTTGCGTATATACAACTGAGCCGGAATTTCGAAAATATTTTTTAATAATTTCCGCACTTTCGGCCGGCGTCAAACGATACAAGATGCAATGGCATGACATTACTGAATATTTTGATAGCTGGATGTCATTGGTAACAGCTGAAACATAATAATTGGAAGAACTATCATTACTATCTGGTCACCCGTTATAAACCTAGACAATTCTGTGTCCCAGGCTAACTAGCTAAGAACGGTGAAGTTTTGTAGCACAAGGGCTTAACTTTTGTAGCGTCCGCGTCCTGTGCGCTATGTCAACTTCTTGACAGTATTTTGCTGCTATGATGATTTTGGATTTACCTTTTGGCATTTCATCCCAATCCAACCACATTGCCGAACAGAGTTGCCAAACACCATCCTATTTTCATCGTTTGCCACAGTGTGACTAAAAAGTGGTTAATTTCTGATATGCAAAAGATGCGCAGAAGACGTTTTGTACAATCGATGATTTTTTTTTACGTTCAACTCATGTGGTAGCCATTTGTCGAGGTTGTTCTTTTTTTTGCAGGTCGTTCAAGGTCATCAAAAATACTTAAACTCTTAAACTCTTCAAGCGTTGTTAATGAGTCTGATTCAGTCAGCAATTTCAAGTGATCGGCTTTAACGCCTTCCCTCTCCATCTTCGTAGCTCTCATCTCCACCTCACGGTTCAAAAACTCAATTCTCTTCTGCGGTCATTACTTGTGACTTGAGCAAACATTCCATTAATATTCTTTAGTTATCCTATGATGAACCATTTTTAACTCCTTTAAAAAAATTTTACAAATTTACTTTTTGACATTAATTCAATCCCAAGTTACCAAAAAAAAAAATGGTTTACTAAGGACACATGCAATTTTGCTTTTCCAATATGGAGCAAAACTCGCATAAGCTTAGGGACATAACCACTTTATTTGGTAACGTAGCATCAAAATTCAAAGAACAAAAATCTCAATAATTTCAATAACATCGAAGGAGTCTTCTACGGTTTTTAGAAGGCGATTAGGTGATATTTTCCGTTATTACAGTTATAAGCTTGATGAATGAAACGACAGAATCATTTACCTAAATCAACAAGAAATGAGACCCTTTCAAGTGGTAGGTCCACAACTGACCAAATATTCAGGCTGAGGTGTCTTCTGGAGGGCATCCTAGGACTTCAGATCAATACTCATAACTTTTGATTTTAGGTTTATATATTTTTTTTTCTTAAAATGCCGGAGCACGTTCTAAGTTTTTTTTTTGGAAAATTGGATAGAGAGAGAGAGAGAAAGCAGTTTGGGCTCAATGGTTATAGGCAACCATTCATCCCACGAGATTTTAGTTGTTTAAAAAAAAAATGTCTATGGGGCGCGGGTGGTATTGAACCCCGAACCTTCCGATTTAGAAGCCAATACACTACCACTTGAGCCACGGCCACCCATGACAGAGAGGAGCTGTACAAAGTCAAGTCTAGTGTTACTATCCCCGTCAAATTTGTCATATTGTGTAGAATAACGATTGAAAACGCTGGCCTCTTGAGCAGTCCCATAAAAGCGTTTATTGCTAAGAAAGGGCATATAATTTTTTCTACATCACACATGATAGAATTGACAATACTGATGGCATTGATGTCACTCTGGTAGAACGTTGCGGTCTGCCACTCCTGCGATTGCAAGTATTGAATTAAAAGAGCCAAAATATGTTTAGCTATGAATAAGGGTAATTTCATGTGTGTAAGACTATGTGCTCTCAACTGCAGTAAATGCACAACTTTGACGAATCAGACAGAATCCCACAACAGCCTTTATAATACTCGTAAACAAAGAGTTACACTTACAGATTGTTGTTTCCTTGACCGAAGGAATCAATTGGGTATAAAAATCTTGTCAAGAAACACCGCCCAGAAGCACGGTAAGAGAAAGCTAGGGAAAATGCCCTTGATCGTCTAGAATGCAGGAGTTTGACGAGTTATTTGCGTCAACGCACACTTTGGAGGACAAGACATAATAACGAACGACAGCGACCTTGTCAGAAAAGTGCACTTCAGTTGCCTAAAATGATAAGGACGTGTGGGCGAATTCGAGTTCGAATAATCTTTAATTCCAAAATTGAGCTGCAACACAGGAAGGCGATTTCAACTATCTTATAGACATCACAAAGTGGACTTTTCTTATTGGTTCAGGTCCAGCTCCATCCAGACTGCATCGTAAAAAGTAGGATAAGTAGTAAGACGGTCTAAAATCCTTAACCAGTTTTTCATTATAATTTATTTCACACAAAAGTCGAGCATAGGTGTTTTACATTTAAGCACTATAAGTACTACTCTTGTTATTTTCATAAGAAAAAGTTGTAAAACGTTACGTTAATTAGGCATTTTCTGGAGAAAAGTGACCTAAAAGTCAAAAATTAGCATGGACAATGAAAATTGGAATAGGTTTAGAAATTGGATATCTTAGGACTCAAACAAGATACCAACTTTATTTAAACGCCACTACAAAGGCTAGTATTTCTTCTAAAAATGAAGTCCCACAAGAAGTTTCTACCATTTGTACTAACAGAGCAATTTTCGTTAACATGGGTCGATAAATGCTGTTAACATTGGAGATAGACCCTTACTGTAGAACGATTTTTTTCTTTGAATATGCGCAGTAATCATTTCCCAAATTATCGTTGACGAATTAGGGGACACCCTGTATATATGTATATACATCCGTCGTCGGTCGTAGCTACTAATCCATTCACTATTTGGAAAATCATCGTAAAGATCTTTGTCTCAAGGCTTATAAGATTCAATTCAACTGGAAGTTGACCCAGTTTTTAACCGTTAAATTTTCATCATTTCTGGTTAAATTGCTACGTAAAGAAGCAGAATTGGCATATTTGGAGTGAGGACAATCATCAAGATGCCATTGCATTGGTACCGTGTCGACCACCGACGAGTACACATGTCAACCAGTGCACTCGTAATTTCGAAGTACTGTTGCTTGCACTCAGTTACTGCAGTTACTGCATTTATCATACCGTACGGACAGTGACTGAGTGTATGTAACAACTGATGGACAGCGGGTTGTGAGTGATTATTCACTTCGCAGCCTTGCTTAGTATTGTCGGTGTTTATGTTTACTGTGTTTGTTTGTAATTATGACTAGGGAACTCAGGGTGGACGTAGCCAATATACGCGGGCTAAAAAGTAATCACTTTTCTGTGTAGGTCCACGTCTGTAAATTCAGACCAGCTGTTTTGGCACTTAGTGAGATACAGGGAGATTCCCGCCCACACCTCTTAGATCACCTTGATCTGAAGCTTCCTGGCTACGAGCTAGTGCCACTATTCTTTCCTAATCGCGGTCTCGCCATTTATGTACGTAGTGATGAAGCTTAGCAAATTCCACCACAATGTAGTCCCTGTTGCAATCCGGAATTCAATTTCATGTGGTTAAATTCCATCTCCGTAAGCAAATTATCCACTACTGCATAATTTACAGAAGCCCCAAACTGGACAGCAACTCGACCTTTAACAAGGAATTCTATCCCTGTATTCCCATACTGAAATCGTGATTACGGGCGATTTCAATATACACCATTCTGGTTGGCTTCGTCATACCGCTAACACCCTGGACTTGTTTTTAACTTCTCACCCTGATAAGTACTCCGTTGATGTGCTCTCCCCTTTAGGCTCGTCGGACCATTGTGTTATATCAGCTAATTTCTCGTACACCGACCACATAGTTAGAGAAAAGATTCCTAAAGGAACCATATGTCAATACGGGAAAGCCAATTGGAGTGGACTTAACAACTCCTTTAGAAATTTTAACTGGTCGTTATGTTTCCTCGATACCGACGTGGATGTCGCTGCTGATCTAATCACAGAAACTATTCTCTTTGGAATGAGATGCTTTATCCCCCATTGGATCAAGAGTATCAAACCAAAAAGAAAAGGATTGTACGATTCGAGCTGTAAAGAGGCTGCCAGGATTAGAGAAATATTTTTTCGGTCATTCAAGACCAACCTAACAGAGGAAAACCGAAAAAAGTTGAAACGAGCCAGAAATGACTGCAACGTCTTTCTCAAGCGTGTGAAATTTCAATACGACCAAAAACTGAGGCAAAAAATACTGCAATGTCCCAAAGGCAGTAACAATTTTTGGTCATTCGTCAAAAACATTAGAAATTCTGCCACATCCTCCATCCCAACACTCATTTACAATGACATTTCAGCTGTCAGCTCTTTGGATAAGGCCAATCTGCTTCCCGCACACTTTGCGGCCAGCTCAACTCTTCCAGATTGTGCTTTGTCCCCGCCTACACTTGAGTGCGTCGAATATTCAATGGGACGAATCTACTTTCGCACTCTTATAGTAGCAAGAGTACTTAAAGATCTTAACACATTAACAAATCCGCTGGTCCAGATGATATATCTCCCCTCCTTCTGAAGAGATAAGCGTAAGCTTTTTCATCAATCCTACTCTTTACAGCTCTTTTCAAGCAGATGGAAAACAGGATTTGTCCAGCCCGTCCCTAAAAAGGGCGAATCTTCCCATCTCTCATCCTACAGACCCTGAAATATCTAGCTAATGAAATATCTAGAAACACAAAAACTTCTCAATGACCGCCAATATGGTTTTCATTGCAACAGTAGCATTCCGCCCATTCAAACTTTCAACCGTAACACCCGTCTCGCTATGAATGCTCATTGGTATACCCTCAAGCCGACTTTCGGACGTACTCTAAAATATCGTGATTCTTTCCTAAGCCGTACAACTTGCTTATGGAATGCCCTGCCGATCTCTGTGTTTCCCGGTCGTTATAACTTACAAACATTTAAAAACAATGTAGATCGGTACCTGTCCTTTCTTCCTCCCTAAATTTCCTTCGCCCGCACTGTGTACAAACATTTTAAGGGTACAAAAACCACATGAGTGTGAGCTCAATATAAAAAAAAAAATACAGAAAAGTTACCATATGGTGGCATAAGCTGTCCGTATTTCTTCAAAAATGAGGTCACATCAATGTGGAATAACGATGGTTCTTACAGGATGCTGCTCCATTCTTTGCTACCAAAGAAAACATTTCAAGATATTGACCCGTCAATTGACTATCAAGATCGTGTGATTTGACGCCATAGGACTATTTTCTGTAATGTTATATCAAGTCACTAGATTATTGCGATAAACCGGCAACGCTTTGGAGCAAGACATTGTACGAGTACAAGTAATACGCGATATGCCCCGAATTGTCAGAAAAACTGGTCCAAATTCCACCCTCTAGAATGCGCTTTGTTCGAGGCACCCATGGTAGACATATGCCCGAAGATTTTTTTAATTATTAAATGGAATAAATTTATTAAATCGTCGTCAAGTTAATTTCTTTGTACTTTATTTAAACAAAATGTCTGTACCTCTTAAAAAACACTCTTTATACAGCAGAGGCTATGTGCTGGCACTCACAAGAACTGTTTCGCATTTACTCATATTTAGTACTTACAATGTTCTTGTTTGTCAAATCTTTAAAAGACAGGTCTGTAGATAAACTTCCTTAGAAGCTTCGAACAATTCAACTTAAATGAACCGCAATAGTGCCTTGGTGCACTACTAGAGAAACTACCTAGAAGTATCTGGTCAAATTAAATTACGCTATTCTACGGAATAGTGTCTTATACAAAATATGTACGAGTATATGACTCAAATAGTTGGGATTTTCTACTACACGATTCTATATACATTAAAGACATTTACATCCGTATTTCAGTTTTGGTATACTCTTGGTATACATACGAGTAGTTCCTGCTTTTCAGTGTATGTATACTTTCAGTTCACTTCCGTCTTATAATTAAGTTTCAAATTTCACAGAGTTTCGACTACTGCTAACGAGTTAAACTAAATAAAAGGAACAAAAAATAACACAACGCAGCTTCTGAATATTCATTCTACGTTATTTACTTAATTTGTAGTCCTTTTTTACGACAGACAAAAAAAAAAACATTTTTTTTTCTGCTCTTTGGAGCATTTCATAAATACGAGTAAGTTTTCTGCAAATGGTAAGTTATCAGGTTTTCCAAGTTGTTGCCCCTGATAACACAAAATACCCTCAGATTGAAAGACGCATTTTCGACTGAGGGTAAAAACAATTATGCTGACATTGCTGAATCCTATTTTAGGAATTTTGTTTTAGCTGAACAGCTTTATCTCACCCACCTTTTCTTTTGCTTACGTTGTTCGAGATAGGGGGTTCAAATTGATGACTGTTAACTAGACACTATCTCTTTGTTAGCTTGAAATTAATTGCATTGTGTTATTAAATGGAAATGGTTTCATGCCTTTCGCATTGAGAAAGTGGTTTCTGATTACAAATTGACGTATGTATTCGAAAACCACCGATAACCTCTAATGAAGTAGAGGGAAATGCTTCTTTTTTTTTGTGCAAACACCAAATATAAATTACGTACAGTAATTAGACGAAATTGTTTTAATTACTAGACTGTAGTGGTAAGCAATAAAAAATATGTAAAAGAGCTATACAAATTGGGTTGGCTATCCAGGAGCTATTGCTTTACGACTCCACAGAAAGTGTGATACTTTAATCGCTACAATCGCAATTGTGGTCAATTTCAGGAAGCATTTTGGTATCACTGGTATGTAGTTTGCAGGCATGAGTGGAAAACAAAGCAAGGTCTCTCGGCAAATGCGAAAAATTATAATTTCCAAGAAGGTTTAACAATCAAACGAATTTATTGCATTGACAGTATGATAGGAAATAAAAGGTGGACCACAAACAAAACAAATTCTTTGTCCTGTCGATAAAGTATAACTGATCCGAGTTACCAAAAAAAAAATCCCAAACAAGTGGTCTGATACTTGCGCCCAGATTGGAATGTAGTTAGTACCGAGACTGTGCGAATGCTTATAAGATGGACCCAGTAAATATTCTACAATGCAATATGTACCATATATATCCTACGAAGGAAAGATCAGATTTAATGGAAGATGAAGTAAGCGACGCTTAAAAAAGATGAACCGGGAATGACCGGTCGGACCAGATCTATTGTTCGCGACTTTATTCAATAACTAAATTCTAATCTTAGCGACCCCGACATAATCGTTGCAAGACTGAAGATTGTCTAAGGTTCCTACTGGCTGACATTAACATATCTTGGCAACGACCTTGATATGCACTCTCCCTTGTGACAACTTAGAAAGGGCGGTCTTGGAATCTGGAAGGCTAAAACTGGCCTCATCATCGGGAGTGATGTTAATGCACATCACACGGTATGGAACAGTACCGACACTAACGGTAGTGGTGAGTCACTTTTCAATTATATTATAAGTGCTAACCTCATAGTTTGCAATATTGGCAATGAGCCCACTAAAAACTGACAAGTGCTAGATGTCTCCGACAACATCACTCAAATGATAACGAACTGGAAGATATTGTCTGAGCACTCCTTTTCAGATCACATCTACATGAAATTCATTCTGAATCATGCTCCTTCCCGCTAACTAGCATTCTGGAATTATCGGAAAACTCATTGGCCGAAATACAGAGGAACACTTTTAAAACTTCTCCCTTCAGAATTCTTAAGCCCTCCTACGATTCAACTTAACATTAAATTCAATTCAATCAGGCAATGGCTGCCTCCAATCCTCTTATTCAATCTAGAGACAAGAAAAAGGCGCACTGATGGCATCAGCACTGGGGCCGCTTAGAAACATCTGCAGGAAACTTTTCAACCAAGCAAAAAAGCACAAGAAAAGTGACTGACTGGGACTCATGCAAGGAATCCCTCAAAATATAAAGAGTCTTTCATTAAGCGCTTCCTATCTTTAAATTTAAATACGAGTAAAACAAAGTGTGTGTGAGATATCAACGAATTTTTTACTCGTTTCAAAGGCCTATCGATGCCACCGCCGCGGCTTCTCCGGGTACGCGTCCGAAATGTCCAATTTTCCATGGCGCATAAATCAGGCTGAATTTAGGCTGGGACTTCAGAAAACCCTACAAGAAAATGTCTAACGGGGTCAATTCGCACGATCTCGGTGGCCAGTTTACATCACCTCCACGTGAGATGACCGTGCCCTCGAATCGCTCGTGTAGAATTTCCAATGTGGCGTGAGCTGTGTGGTACGGAGCGTCGTCCTGTTGAAACCACATGTCGTTGGTGTCCACATCATCCAATTCAGGCCAAAAGAAGTTGGTAAACATCGGACTATAGCGCTCGCAGTTGTCGGTGATGGACTGGCCAACGTCGTTCTCAAAGAAATATGGACCGATGACGCCGCCAGCTCAAAAACCACACCAAACGGTGACTTTTTTGGGATGCATTGGACGTTCTTGGATCTCATGTAGATTGGTATCGTCACAAATTCGACAATTTTGTTTGTTGGCGTACCTATTCATTCAGAAATGGATCTCATCGCTGAAAAGGATTTTTCGATGAAAATTAGGGTCAGTTTCCAACTGCTCCAGAGCCCATTCAGCAAGCACACATCGTTGTTTATGGTCGTTTACTTTCAGCTCATGGGTCAGTTGAATTCTATATGGGTGCAGGCCCAAGTCACGACGTAAAATTCGCCAAGTTGTGGTCTGCGAAAGGCCGATTTCTTGTGAGCGAAGCGAAATCGACTGCTTCGGATTCTCCTGCACACTCTCACGGACAGCGGCGATGTTTTCGGCAGATCTTGCGTTTCGTCAACGTACGGGTGTTGGTTTATCGTTTACTGAGCCAGTGGACTCAAATTTATCCACCACACTGCGAATAGTGACTAGTTCTCTCGGTAGACCCATTATAGCGATCGTAAAATGGGCGAGACGCGCGAAACGTTGCTCGAACAGAACACCCATTTTGATAAAACAATTTTATCATTTGCACTATGTCCATTCATGGTGATTTGGGAAAACGGACTGAATAAGTGATTGCCAATTTGATAGATGTAGCTTCAACAATATAGCCGCTATCAACTGTCAAAGTCCGGAAATCCCTATTGGAAAACCCTGTATAAAAAAGAACTGAGGAAGGTAAAGCGACAATCCTGGAGGTCACACTTTGGCAAAATAATAGAAACCTCTGAGGCATAGCGGCTAAGAAAATTTCTCTCTTCAAATCCTACGATGCCTAGTTGTTTAAAGAAAACCGATGGCTCTTGGACGACCTCAAGTGAAGAATCGCTAACCTAACTTTATTATAGCAATCTCCCTATTCACGGCCAGTACAAACCCTTGCAGGACTACTGCAGCCGCGACTGAAATTCATGGTCTGATTACAAGAGAAAACTTGCTCTGGGCGCTGCATAGCTTCGTCCTGCTGATCAGGAAGTTATAATACCTACCGAGCTACAAAGGTCCTCAGATATCGTCCTGCCAACGATAGAGAATACCATAAGGAGCTGCGTAAAAATGATCCACATCTCCTTGTTATGGAGAGAAGTTAATGTAGCTTTCCTTCCCAAGCGCGGAAAATATTCTCATGTTGTCCCAAAGGACCTCAGACCTATAAGTCTATCTTTTTTCCTTCAGAAAACTCTAGAACGGCCGATTGATATCCATATACGATCCAGAATTATTCCACGACTGCGGCTCAAAATGAGAACTGTAGAAGAAAGTCGGTGGAAAAGGCTTTACATTCACTGGCTAGTCTCATCGAACAATCCCTACTTTATAGAGAGTATATAATGGTTGCGTTCCAGGGCATAGAAGGTGCCTTTGATAACGCCGGCACGTCCGCAATCACAACTGCACTGTTACCTCTGAAGGCAGATGACTCACCTGGGTAGTTGATCGGTCTTTTCCTAAATATCAAGATTATCAACTCCAAATTGGGGCTTCTGCAAGACGGTGTCCCTTCATCTCTGGAACTTAGTTGCCATTGAACTGCTGATAAACCTGGAAGCAGGCGGTACCAAGATATTTGCCTACGCGGATGACGTTGCTATATCTGTCTCAGGATAGCATCTTACTACGATTAAAGAACGCTTACAGCAAAGCCTAATAGAATAGCCCGTTGGGCGGATCGCTGCGGGTTGGGAGCGAATCTCTATAAAATTGATCTTGTCCTTTTTCAAAGGAAATATAAAATTCCAATTACACACACTTCCTCATTCAATGGTACCAGCTTAGTTTTTTCCGATACATAGAAATATCTGGGTCTTAAACTAACCTGAAAATATTCAAGAAAGAGTAAATAAAGGTCCAGTAGCTTTATCCTCTTGCAAAGGGAACATACGTCCCGGTTGTAACACCGGTACTCACCTACGAGGTGGTTGTCTGGTGGACAGCCTTAGGCAATGCAGTCAACTGCAGCAAACTAAACAGAACCCAAAGAACAGGCAGACCTTCCATAAGCGGAGCCTTATCTACTACTGCCTCCGCGGCATTGGATATTCTGTTTCACTTGGCACCCTTCGATACTTTCAGCAGGCAAACGGCTGTGCTAACGCAGCTGTTCGCCTTAAAGCGACTACACATTGGACAAATAAACTATTTGACCACGCTAATTTTTGCAACACACTAGGAATCCTTCCAGAGAACATCGACTACATTATACCCCAACATTGGTTTGACAAAGACTTTCATGTAGGCATCCTCTCAAGACCCCTCTGGGAGGAAGATGCTTTCATTCAGGACAAGTCAATCCATTTCTACACAGATGGGTCTAAAACTGATAGCGGGGTTGGTGGCGGTGTTTTCTCAGATAATCTTAACCTAAGCCTCGAGTTCTGCCTTCGAAATCAATGTAGCGTGTTCCAGGCAGAAATGATGGCGAAGTTCTGTCCTGGCTGATGAAAAAGATATCTGCAAGGGATATCCGCATCTTTTCGGATAGTCAGGCCGCTATTAAGTCCCCGGACTCAGTCTCAGTCTCTCTAAAACCACCCTTGATTGCAGATCATCTCTCAGTAAGATGGCAGAACAGTTCAACATTCACCAATGTTGGGTGCCGAGGCACAGGGTTATTCCAGGCAATTGCAGGGCCGACAAACTCTCCATTATTATTATTATCCTACCTAATTGGTATACCAATCGCTACGTGCAAACCAGTACTAAAGCTGGATGCTAATAAAAGGACAAACCTTAGGTGGACTGTTGGATCAACATGTCTAGTTACCAAACAAATCTGGCGTTAACTGAACCTGAATCGCTGAACTAACTCATATTAACTTACTGGCATTACATGGCATGTTGGAAAAGTATGCAAATGCTCTCGATCTTTGAACAGCGATTGAGTCATCTGCAGACGCTATGACATGGTGAAGTGAGCTCACAAGACCGCTTGTGTGGATTATGAATAGGATGGGCGAATTAACGCATCCTGTTGCAGACCGTTTTTAATCACAAATAACATATTTCAGCAAAAATGACATCGCGATTCTTCACGGTGAACTGTCTACTGGTAAGAATTTCAAAAAGGTTGTATAGAAGTATGTTACTTAACCGCAACATGTTCAAATTGAACAATAGTCCTTCTAACAATGAAGTACGCATCCGTGTATTAGTTCCTGGGTTTGTTCCATTGGAATTGGTTAAGTGCCCAGCCCATTTAGTCTGGGTCTACTGATATTTGGCAGGAGACATACCCCGACTGAAGATACCTCAGATTGGACGTGGTTGGTTTTGGAAAAAGTATCGGGCCTTTTGTAGTAAAAAATAACGACCACTTTTTTTAATATTAAAAATCTATTTTATTGAAGAAATACGAGTATTACCCATTTTCTTCGACCACCTTTCGCCATTTTTCGGCTAGAACTAATAATCCATCACGGACAAAAATTTCTGGGCTTTCTTGTTGACAAACTGCGTCACGTGATGTCACATGCCTCTTTCGAAGTCAATTTTACGCCAGCCAGTTATCAAGATCGGAACAAGTGGTTATCTGACTGTCCATTGTCAGGACTGTACAGTAAATACATCAGGGCTTCCCAACCAAAGTTTTTAATTTTTACCGGGTCATCAAAGATGTGTGTGGTCTGTCGTTGATCAATTCTGGCCTCCTTTTTTCAATTGTTTGCTTCAACTGCATTCATTGCTGGCAAAAGACATTCGAATCAATACCAGGCGATAGTAGTTCATGATCGACGATACCCTTCCAATCTTACCAAATATAAAGCATGTCCTTCCTTGCATTCAATCCTGGCCTTGGTACTATTTTGGGTCTTCATCATCTTTCTTCGAGCAATCCCATTGTCGTATGTGAACCACCTTTCATCACCCATTGTCATTCGCTTCAAAAATGGCTCGATTTCGTTTTTAGTTTTCTATAGAGTACTTTCACAGTAAATAGTATAAATCTTTTTATACGAATTTTCTCAGAGATTTCAATTAAATGATTGACACAAAAAATTGTTGACAGGCGCAATTAATCGCCTTAAAATTATGATATTTACAACACCCATTGCAGAAACAATTATGCGGCTTGCTAAACCAGACAACCATTTAGGCAGTTCAATTTTAGGACCATACAACTCCCCGACAATCAAAAAAAAGCCAAAATTAACGCAGCTTTAGTGTCTAGGTTTTTTTTTAAAATTGCGCATTTGTATAGAATTAGGAATCAGAGAAAAATAAACGTCTGAATGGTGGAGACTTAAATTCCCCAACATTCGCTTCATATGCGCTTAATATGCGCATCGAGATCGATATTACTGCCAAAGACGACCTACAAGTAGTGCCCTAAATATGATGTTAAGATCATTTCAGACGATTTAATTGAGAGTTGGAAAAAGAAAGCCTTTTAAGCTGGTGTCGTGAGAACCCCTACTTGACACCATATTGGCAGTAGACCTACGCTGTTCGGGGTTTCAGTAGCTTAAAATCCACAACCAACTGTCACCTCCCTATGTATACGATTTCACTATAGACGCATCATCTTGGATGCCTGAATCTTTGAGGTACCAATATCGACACGGATCGCTATCTCGTTGAATCCAAGGTGCCGATGCAGATAGTCGTATTTCAGCGCCGACAAGAATAGCCAACAATGAGCAAACTTAACATCGGGTCGTTACAATTAAAAGGAGGGCAAGAGTCGTGGTGACGATGACCCACGCCGCCTTTCGAGAAGTCCTTCAGCTGCAGCGTCAATCATAGAAGGATAGCTGCGAGCAGGTTAACATAAATGCGGCTTTTGATGCACTTAGTTTCATGCCGCCGCCGAAACTAGGCCCCTACAATAGCTTTATTCTCTTGCAAAAAAACCATTAGGAATAAATGAGGCTTTGAACCTCGGATAACCCACTGGCTGTACATCTCGGTCATAAGATCGATAGTTACTTACAGGGTGGTAGTCTGCTGGACGGCCTTAGAAAGTGCGGTCTTAGAAACTAAGCAGAATCCAGAGAACAGCATGTCTATGCATAAGCGTAGCATTGCGGTCTACCCCCTCTGCGACATCTGTGTTTCATTTGACACCCCTCGATATTTTGCAGCGACTAAACAGTGGACAAATAATCCATTTGGCCACGCCAGTATTCGTAATACATTAGGGATCCTCACAAAGAACACGATTACACCACACCTGAACTTTGGTTTGACAAAAACTTCCATGTAAGCTTCCCCTCTAGATTCTTCTGGGAGGAAGATGCTGTCATGGAGGACAAGTCAATCCATCCCTACACAGATGGATCTAAAGTCAATAGCGGAGTTGGCGGCGCCGTTTTCTCAGATACACTAAATCTAAGTCCCTCTTTCCGTCTTCCAAATCACTGTAGCGTGTTCCAGGCGGAAATTTTGGTGATTAAAGAAGCTCTGTGCTGGCTGAAGAAGAACGTGATATCTGCAAAGGATATCCGCATCTTTTCGGCTAGTCAGGCCGCTATCAAGTCCCTGGACTCGGTCTCATTAAATTCTAAACCGCTCTTGAATGCCGATCACCTAGTATGGAGCTGGCAGAGCAGTTCTGTTATGGAGATGACAGAGCAGTTCAACCTTCACTCTACCTATTCTACCGGTATATCAATCGCTGCGTGCAAACTAACATTAAAGCTGGATGCCAATAAAAGAACAGACCTTAGGTGGACTGTTGGACCAAAATGTCTAACGACCAAACAGATCTGGCCAAAACTGGATTTGAATCGCTCTAAGTGTCTGATCTTTCTAAATAAGAAACATGTCAGCGCCATCATAGGTGTCATCACTGGACACTGCCTCATAGGCAAGCATGCAAGAAGACTTGACTTGATTTCTGCAGAAGCTGCATGGACGAGGAAGAGGAGGAGACAATCCTCCACCTACTCTGTACATATCCAGCTCTCTCCCAGAGAAGAAAACTTCACTTAGGAGCTTACCTCTACAACGACCTAAACGATGTAAAAAATATAGACGTAAACAGTCTCCTATGCTTCGTCAGAAGCTCAAACTGGTTCCATCAGTAAGAGGCTCATAGATCCACGTGGCATCACAATGGGCCAGTAGGCCTAAGTGGGTTGGTATTTCCAACAGCCACTCTTACCTACCTACCTACCTACCTAGATGCGCTTACATTCTAAAACTCGTAAACACTACGAGAAAAGAAGAAACGTACAACGAAAGATCAAGCAGATAGTAGGTACGATGCACGGAAATTTTACCAAATACATAGTTCGTCCTTGAATGGAACTCTTAAGCAGACTGCTTAATGGCAAAAACGATCAAACTTCCGCTGTTTCAAAGAGTGGTCAGCACATTATAAAATATTGCTGCTAAAAATTTTGTCCGCTCGACATAAAGGGGGTGAGATTAGTCACATCCAAATTACAGAAAACAAAGAGGCTGTCGGGTCTGACAATCTATCCGCCGGGTTGTTTTTTATCGCAGCAGGTGAGAACTATGGAGAAGGAGTACAGCAGTAGGTGAAATCTATTGGCGTAACAGTTTCCTAAACATTTTTTTCAGGATTCTGTCTTTAATATCATATTGTGTGAACACTTGTTAATTTTTGTCAGTGCATCTGTGCAATTTCACCCTCTCCTCAAAATTCTACATTTTACACAAGAATTTCGAAAACCAAAGGCTCTAGGGCGACATCATCTATTTACTGATTTGAAGGTAGCC
Source organism: Volucella zonaria (assembly GCA_963966105.1). Classification (NCBI taxonomy): domain Eukaryota; kingdom Metazoa; phylum Arthropoda; class Insecta; order Diptera; family Syrphidae; genus Volucella; species Volucella zonaria. The sequence continues at coordinate 363,555,906 of OZ014530.1, read as the reverse complement.
TATGACGAGCCAAGATAGAGGTGATTTTTACAAAGCTACAAATGTTTAATTCTGTCATTCTATCACAAATCTGTGAAAACGGAAAATGCAGACTTCTTCATTGCAATCTGCAGCAATTGCAATAACACTTTTGATGTCAGAAGAGGCGATGAGATGTTTGTGATTTTCTTATTATTATTCCCGAAAACTTTGCAACAAAATCATAAGTCTGCACTAGCAGCACACAATTGTCCAAATTATTACTGCTGTTTGCATATGCTGATAATATTGACATCATCAGAAGATTACTCGTACAGCGGGGTGGTAGTGAAGTAATTGCAAATTTGAGAGAGAGGCTGCTAAAAGGAATTTGGGAGTAAACGAGGACAAAACTAAGCATACATTGTCAACAAGAAAATAAGTGCAACGTCACTGTGTCATCATCTATGTACAATTATAACTTTAAGCTTCAAAAAAAGTCAGTTACAAAGGCATCGAAATTACCCTGACAACAACGCCAGTACAGATTCTGAATGAAGAATTACTCTTGCTTTTGGGCTTAGGATGCAATTAAATAGTACACCTTGATTATCCCAGTCCTGGTGTACGGTTTAGAGGCACGAACTCTCAGGCGGATATATGTAAGTGTGCTTAACTGCATCGAACGAAGAGTACATGATATATGGTTCCTTTGCATGGAGATGAAGATAAATAAATATGTGTACGTAAAAGTGCAGAGGAGTATGAACATCGATGGTTCTGCCAGATGAGTCTTATAATCCCACCCAGAGAAGAGGAAGACCACACATAAGAAAGCGTGCGCAGTTGGAGAAGAAGCCCAAACTAACCGGCTTGAGAAAGCGGAGTAACTTCTTTACATATATGTATAGAGTTATAATACCCGCTTAGCGATCTGCTGAAAGCTTTACATTCATTGTGTCAGTCCAGTTACCTCAACCCATCATAACTACAAACCCAACTGAAGTTATATTAAGTACAGTGTGGCCTCTAGAAGACTGAAAAGAAGTTGATGCAGTTACCGCCGATTCCAACGGGGCTAACGCTGTCTTCCTCAATCTACAAAAAATGGGCTTGGCTGTCAATCTGATATTATGCTGCGGATTGATCTCTACTTAGAATAAAAGCACTACAGTCATCTCTAGGTCCGAAATATCGAAATCGATTAAAGTCTCTCCGGAGTAACACAAGGAAGTCATCTCGATCATTTTGGAAATTGGAACCATCCATTGCTAAATAAGATATTTGGAGAAATCTGAAAGAAATTGTAATTGGCAAGCAGTTGAAAGGAAAACTGTGAGGATGTTTCCAAACATTTCACTCCACATGCCTTTATTTGTCCTACAAACCAAGTAAGATCAGCGCGATTTCCGAAAAATATCACCAGTAATCCTACTGATCAACATCCTAGTAGGTGATAAACATTCTTTGTTTTTTTTTTTGGTTTTCCACTGTAGCAATGCATCCTACGTTTCCCTAAAAAGCCTACGGCAGCTTAGTATGATGACAATCCGCAAATAAAATTAGGAACTTTAGGTCAATAATAAAAGTACAGAGGATTGCATGTATAGGCACGATTCATGCCATAAGAACGACGCGAGACGGCGGGACTGGAAAATATACTTTACCTCCTGCCCTAGATCTAAGCATGCAAGAATCTACAGCGCAAAGCCATGTACAAGTGAACTGGGTTCATGCTTCAAGGCGGCCTACATAACATCCGATCACGACTTTGAAACACCATTCGCCTGCATTTTCGATATCCATTTTCACGTATGGATCAAAAATAGGAATAGGAAGCGGTGCCGGGATTTTCTCCGATCAATTGCTCACGACGCCTGCCGGACTGTAGCAGTATCTTCCAGGCTGAGATATTGGCTGTAGCAGAAGCAGCCAAACTTGCCGCAATAAAGGCAATACCTCACGAAGATTTTGCTATATTTATTGACAGCCAGGCTGCCATCAGAGCCATTGCGGTGGTCGAAATTAAAGTGCGAAATGAAGCGCTGACTGAAAGAGCTTAATCTTCTTTGTGTTCAGCATAAGGTTGTACTTTGCTGTCCACAAAGAAGTGGCAGGCAGGAAAACGATCGTCTCTAAAATGGGAACTGGCAGGTCAACGTATCAAAGATTCACTCTGCAGTCTGAGAATATGAACGTTACAAATAAAATCCGATGAAAGTTCGAATTATGGCCGGAACTCAGCAATCCAGAACAAGTAATATTCTCTTGAGAAGCAGAAATGAACTATATACGCTTGTTGGATTACTCACAGACCATAATCTTCTGGGGGTACACGCAATAAAGCTGCGCCTAACCAACGACGACCTATACAGAAGCTGCCGGGACATAGGCTTACGGGATAATACACTCCACTTTTTGTTCTACTGGCCAGGCTCAGTAGTTTGAGCCAAAGAACTTTAGGAAGTTATTACTTCCATGACCTCTCAGAACTATCGGCTGATTCACTCATATCATCTCATTTCAGATTCGCAGGTGCAACAAGATGGCGGATCTAAGCCAAACAGGGACCAAACATCAACTAACGCGAGAAGAAAAGTGGAAAGTTATTCATCCTCACAATTAACGATGCTAATCAACAACGATACAGTTCATTCATTTATAAATATTTGTATACGCAGATGAAATCAAAATCTTTGGGACGTCCCTTAAGTACTAAAAATTTACTCGAGCCTGATGTTTAAGTGCCAAACTATAACGTCCATTCGAAAATGTCTTGAAACCTTACCTCGGACACATTATTTATAGCGAACTTGTTCCCGTAGTGAGAGAAATTGGCGATATACGTATGTGTCACCGTAATAACGAACTTCCGCACCCACGTAGAAAACGTCTTAAGAAAAGTCTTAAGTCTCAGTCTCAAGCGCTGGTCTATTACATTTTCCAAACCATATGTTACTTAATCCCTTAATATAGCCTTTGTCCAGCCTTCTCTTGAATACGTCAGTCAAATCTGGTTACCCCACTACACCACCCATATAACATAATGTTAGTAGAATCTGTACAGCAAAGGTTAACCCATTTTAGGTTGCAGGGTGGCAGTGGCTCAAGTGGTAGTGGACTGGCTTCCAAATCGGAAGGTTCGTTGTTCGAATCCCAGCCTCGCCCGAAAGACATTTCATCCATTTTTTCAGCGCCCTGGCTGACAGCTGTGAACTTCCATATCCCAATATGTCGTGACGTTTGTGACATACTCTGTTTATCAGATTGTAACTAGTAAAATCGATACTTTTGCTGTATTGCAACTCATCTCTGTTAACGTTAACCAAATCATGGATATGATGAAGTGCTTGTCGAAGCCAACAGATGGCGTGGATGTTGGCGGTCAATTACTGTCATTTAATGAATTTAACGTGGTTGATCTTTTTAACAAGCAATCTGCGGTAATTTTCATCGAGTTGTTTACCACGCAACAACGCATTTTTGTTATTCAGTCTTATTACGAAAATCGGCGATCTGTAAAAGTAACATTTCGCAAAAATTCGCGAATTTTTCGATCAACATTATCGCTCTAGTGAGTCCGGAATTCGTGCAATGGTGAAGCGTTTTGAAGAAACTGGTTCGGTATCGGGACAAACTCCATACCAGCACGCACGGCCAGCACGTATAACCCAAAACATCACCACTGTGAGCGAAAGTGTTCAAAATCAGCCAGGCACCTCAATTCCTCGCCGAAGTCAAAAATTGGGCCCCACTTATGGCAATTTACGGAAAATTTTAAAAGTTGATCTTCATTTGCACGTCTATAAAATCCAAATTACACAGCAATTGAAGGCTTTGGCCTATCTACGATGTTGCCGATTTGTTAACTGGATGTTGGATCGCCGGGAGAATTTGTCATCGAATTTGATCTTTTCCGATTTTTGAATGAATGGATACGTAAATATACAAAGATGTCGTTTCTGGGGACCGGAAAACCTATCCGAGATTCATGGAAAATCAACGGATCTATGGTGTGGATTAATGTGCTGGCGGCATCATTGGCCTGTACTTTTTCGAAAATGAGCCTGAAGAGGCAGTTACAGTGAATGGGGAACGTTACCGTAACATGTTGACCGACTATTTTTTTCCCCAAAATTGAACGAATTGGAGCTGGACGGTCTCTGGTTTCAACGGGATGGTGCTACCGCCCACACAAGCCATCCGTCAATCAATTTCCTGCGTACGAAATTTGAAGAAAGCGTTATTTCGCTTAGGGGAGAAGTTGATTGGCCTCCAAGGTCATCCGATTTTACACCTTTAGACTTCTTCCTGGGTTATTTGAAGAGTAAGGTCTGTGTCAATAACTTAGCGACAATTCAGGATCTCAAGCATAACATCCAAACAGAAATTGCGGCCATTGACCCACTTATTCTTCAAAAAGTCATCGATAACTTTGACCTTCGGATGGTCGCTTGCAACAGAATCCGTGGTGGTTATATGAACGATGTTGTATTCCATTCGTAATTGCCATAGACGGGACTTTATTAATCAATAAAACTCTACAATGATTTCGCAGTAAATAGGCTCACATTTTACCTACAAAATGGGTGTTTTTTTTTAGAGGTTTGGTTTCTATAGATCGTCAATTTGACAGTTGAAAGTATGGTTGATGTTGCTTGTGTAACATGGTTTGATTCCGAGACGAAGTCTAACCTAGTAAAAGTCGGTAATATGAATCATGTTTTAGTTAACAGGTGCCGTAAAGGTGGAGGGGGTGTTGAAATTTATATAAAAAAGTGGCATAAGTTCCACGTTGTTAAAAAATCATCACCATCCGAGTTTATAGAGTACGTTTTCATTGAAATTAGAAGTGTTAAGGAAACTTTTTTACTTGTGTGTAAATATGATATTGCGAACTATATACTGATAAGGGATGCTCTTGAACAACTTTGCCCTCTTAGATAATGAAAATAGGACTCAAAAAAATGATTCAATCCCTCGACTTACACTTTTGCAATTGCAGCCAACCTACACACTTGACACCCAACAAAACACCGTCGTCGATATTGTGTTAGTGTCTGCACCAAGTTTTGTATTACAATATGATCAGCTTCTTGTCCCAGCTTTCTCGCATCATGATATGCTTTTCCTTACTGTAAATGCACATCCAACACCTAAGAACGACGCGTTTTTTGAATTATTGGGTATATAACTTAATTCGTGCGGTTTTTTTTTGAACGTTTATTTAAGAAAAACATGTACAATAGTATTATTCAAAGTATTGCCCATCTGAAGCTATGACTTTTCCCATCTTTCTGGCAATTTGTGGATCCCATCCCAAAAGAACTGCGCCGGCTTGGCAGCCAAGAATGAATCAAGCCAATTTTTGATATTCTGCTCTGATGTGAACCGTATTTCAGTGAGGGCGTTCTGCATCGACCGGAACAAATGGTAGTCAGAAGGGGCAAGGTCTGGGCTATAAGGCGGGTGGGGTAAAACTTCCCATCCACTGTTTTCCAAATAATTCTTAACCAGAATAGCAACGTGGGGCCGAGCGTTGTCATGATGGAAAATTATTGCCTCGTGTCTGGTCGCATATTCCGGGCGTTTTTCGGCCACTGCTCTCTTCAAACGGATTAATTGTGTTCGGTAGCGTTGTCCATTGATGGTTTCACCCGGTTTTAGCAGCTCATACTACAGCACACCCATCTGATCCCACCAAATACAGAACATTACATTCGCGCCATGGATATTCGGCTTTGCCGTTGATTTGGCAGCCAGGGTTTCACATATGATTTTTTGCACTTAGGGTTGTCGTAATGGATCCAGTTTTCATCACCAGTAACAATCCGATGCAAAAATGACTTCCTTTTGTGGCGTTCCAGCAGCATTTCGGACATGCAAAACCACCTTTCGACGTCTCTCGGCTTGAGTTCATGTGGAACCCAATTTCCTTGCTTTTGAATATGTCCAGCTGCTTTTAAACGTTTTGAAATGGCTGCTTGAGGGACACCCAAAGATTCTGCGAGCTCTTCTTGTGTTTGGCAACAATCTTCATAGAGTAATGTTTCCAGTTCTTCATCTTCAAACTTTTTTGGCTGCCCAGGACGTTCATCGTCTTCCAAGCCAAAATCACCACTTTTAAATCGTGCAAACCACTTTTGGCACATTCGCTCAGCTAGCGCATGTTTACCATAAAATTCCACCAAAATACGATGACTTTCGGCAGCAGTTTTCTTCATATTAAAGTAATGAAGAAGAACTCCCGCAAAAACACTTTTTCAGGCACAAAGTTTGACATATTTGAGTGAAAAAAAATTATTGTTGTTTACGCTTCAAATGAATGACATATACTGAAATGACGTACAATGACAGTAGCTTTCCAACGCATGTTCCAATGAGATAATAACAGTGGAATAATACAAATTACGCCATCTCTTAGCAAACCGCATGAATTAAGTTATATACCCAATATATGAATATTCTTAAATCAATTTGGAAGCGCTTTTTAATGCTTGCCAAAATATAAACTCGCTGCCAATACACGAGTATACAACAAACGATACGAGTCTTCAAACATGTGCCAGTGATGAAAAAAAGAATTAAGGGTTATGGTTTACCTTGGTTGACGCATGACTTATATTCCAGATGGAGACGTTACAAATGTCTTCCAATTCACAAAGAGTTTAAAGTTGCTCGCAATGCAGTAATTTATCTAATTAGAAAAAACAAGAGGGAATTCTACCTCAACAAGTTTAGCTCAACTAGTTCAAGTTCCGATTTTTGGAAAAAAGTTCGCTCACTCGGTTTGTCTGCAGCAAAGCCGGCACTTCCAAACAACATTGATCTGAATGAACTTAATGCCAAATTTGTATCTGCCTATGACTCACAAAACTCAGCCTGTCATAGGCTACCTGCAATGCGATCCAGGAACGAGGATATACATATTTTCATATTTTCATTATCTTGCGTCGATGAAGTTGATGTTGGTAGAACAATTTTAAGCATAACATCAAATGCAGTAGGCTCAGACAACATTGAGCCAAAATTCGTAAAAATGATGCTACCTGTCATCCTTTTCCAAACTACCTATATTTTTAATACAATTTTAACTAAGTACTTCCTCCTTTCCCGATTGTTGGAAAACGGCTAAGGTGTTGCCGATGCCAAAGCCTTCGTCGTTTCAAGATAAAACTAAATACCGCCCCATTGGCATACTCCCGTTTCTGAGTAAAGCCTTCGAGACAATTACAAGCAATTAAATAAAAAAATATTTAAGCGATAAAAACCTTATCACTAAATTTCAATCGCGATTCCGTGCAAAACATAATTGCACAACAGCTCTGCTCAAAGTTTGCGAAGATTTACGTGGGGGCTAGGACCGTAAAATGCTGGCTCTTATAGTTTTTTTTTGATTTTTTAAGGGCGATTGATTGTGTAGATCTTCAAATATTAGTTGATAAACTAAGAACGCAGTTTTTGTTTGATAGCCTTTTGTGTAACTTAGTAACGTCATATTTATGTCATCGTTCACAGTACGTGTCTCATGAAGATAAATGTTCATCTTGTTTTCTTGTTATGCCTGGTGTGCCCCAAGGGGGGGTCCTAGGACCTATTCTCGTTACTTGCTATAAAAATGACTTAGCCGACTGACTTGTAAACTGCGAACGTCACATATATGAAGATAATGTGCAGATTTATTCATTTTTCCCGAAATCTTAAATAAATCAGGCAGCACAGAACTTAACCCTTATCCTGTACTTTAAAAAAAAAACTCACATGGTATTTGTGGGTCAAATTTGCCCAATGTACTTTTCATTTAGCAATCACGATTTTTGCGTGTAATTTTTTGTTCAGAATGATTTTTACAAATAAATGTTGAAGCAACTTGGGCACAAGTAGCAGCGAGATCTCTTTAATGTTGACACTTCTAGCTTGTTCTGGTTTTTTTCGTGTTTGGGCAATTTTGACCCATATGTATAGGATAAGGGTTAAGGGAGCAACTAACTGAAATTTGTAAGCCAGCAATCGATAATAAACTCAGCCGTAACTCTAAAAAGACAAAAGCCATGGTTGTTAATGTCGGCCGAGATAGACAAATTGTTCCACCACTCTACATAAATCAAACTCCAATTGAGTATGTAGATAACTTTAAAAATCTGAGCCACAACTTAAGCTGGAACACTCACATAAATAGAGTGGCATCAAAAATTTACGGAGCTATAAGAAGGCTTAGCCCAACTTCCAACTACCTTCCAACCAACTAAAGTTAAAGCTTGTTAAGTTCTATATACTACCCATTTTGTTGTACGAGTATGAGTGCGAAATTTTCTCCGATATGGACTATGAGGCAAAAAGAAAGCTGAATGTTGCTTTTAATAGCTGTGCGAGGTATATTTTTGTCGTTGGGCCGCATGACCACATCTCCTCCTATACAAATAAGATTGTAGGGTGCTCATTAGATACTTTTATGAAACATCGTACTGTGCTGTCATTACACAAAATTATTTCAATTCATTTTTGTTTTTTTTAAATGAATGTAATATGTATATCTACATACAGCTTTTTTTTTTATAAAAGATGTGTATCGTACACAAATCTTACATGAACAATGGATTCAAATAAAGGAAATTACAAATTACAAAGTTGATTTGTGGTTAGTACGTTTTGCCTTTTTACAATAAATAGATTGACGCCAGAACAACGCGTGAAAATTGTGCAAACGTATTTTGAAAACTATGGTTTGGTTCGCCAAGTTATTCGGAACACGATGAACCGTTTTCGCACCACGTACACTCTAGTGGATAATACGCATCCCCAAAGACGACAAACAGTGCGAACAGAGGAAGTTATTTCCGTTTTGGAGCGCAGTGTTGAGGAGAATCCGAATGAGTGAATTCGCCATCGTGTACACCAATTGGAGCTATGACCATCCACTTTGTGGAAGATTTTACGGAAAAATCTTGTGCAAGAGTTGAAACCGCGTGACCATTATACGCATCGTAGGTTCGGTGAATGGGCAGAAAACATGATTCGGCTTGATCCTCATTTTCAAAGCAACATTTTGTTCTCCGATGAGGCCCATTTTTGGTTAAATGGATATGTAAACAAACAAAATTGTCGAATTTGGAGTTGAGAAAACCCGAGACGTCCTTACAACCATTAACACTCACTGTTTGGTGTGCTTTATGGGCTGGTGGAATCATCATCGGAATGATCATAGAAATATGATTTCTGACTTTTTCGTTCCTCAGTTGAATTGCATTGACATAACAGAGCTTTGGTTTCAACAAAATGGCGCAACATGCCACACGGCGCGCGATCCCATCAATTTATTGCGGCAAACATTTGTTGAGCGCATAATTTCGCGTAATGGACCTGTGAACTGGTCTCCACGATCCTGTGATCTGACACCTTTAGAATACTTTCTTTGGGGGTATGTGAAGTCATTAGTCTATGCCGATAAACCAGAGACGTTGGACGATTTGGAAGTCAACATTCGCCGTGTTATGGTTGATATACGGCCCAAGTTGCTCGATAAAGTTGTCGAAAATTGGACTTCACGATTGCGCTTCATTCGAGCAAGCCGTGGCGTGCATATGCCCGATATCATATTTAAACATTAGTGGCATAAAATTATCTATTAAATAAAGCTAATGTCATAGGCATTAACATTAGGTTCAAGTAAAAAAAATACCCTTTATATGTACATACCACCTTGATTAAAAAGTTCCCGGGGGACACCAACGTGTGGCGCTCCCATTGTTCCGATTTGAGTTCTGTTTTTTTTCTGTTATGTTGGTAAATCTGTTGTTGACATTTTCTCTAAATCTTAGCATCATAGCTGGACATTTGCAAAAGTCACGTAGCCAAGAGTACATCTATCTCTGTGTGTGTTGGCGATTTTTTACAATTTTAGAAATGGATTTCAATTTGCAACAACGAACTTGTGCTCGTATTAAATTTTGCGTAAAAAACGGATTTAATGGTGCGCGAACGTTGGAAATGTTGGAAAAGTGTTTCGGCCGTGATTCTTTAAAGAAAACGGTCGTTTACCAATGGCACGAGCGGTTCAAAAGTGGTCGTGAGTCAATCGAAGATGATGAACGCAGTGGCAGACCATCGACATCGAAAACCGATGAAAACATTGATGAAGTACGAGTAAAAGAAATGTTGGCCAATAACCGCAAATTAACCATCAGAGAGATAGCAAAGGACTTGAGCATTGCCTATGGATCCGTCCAACACAGTTTGGTTAATGATTTGGGTTTCCGTCATGTAGCAGCAAAGTTGGTGTCAAAAGACCTCAATTTCATGCAAAAAAGAGACCGTGTTGACGTCGCAAAAGAGATGATTTGCGAGGCTGAATCCGATTCCACATTCATCAAAAGGATCATTACTGGAGACGAGAAGTGGGTTTATGAGTACGACACGCAATCCAGACATCAGGCAAGTGAATGACGTTCACCAAATGAGCCACGTCGTTTTCAGTCAAAAAAGAAGGCAATGCTCACGGTTTTCATGGATTACAATGGTGTAGTGCCTCATGAATTTTTGCCAGAAGGCCAGACAGTAAACAAAGAGTATTACGATTATTTCGGCGTTATGAGACGTTTGCGTGAAGCAATTCGTCGAAAGAGACCAGAATTGTGGGCAGAAAACTCCATGATAACGCACCGTCGCGGTCGCACAGTGCCATCATTATTCGTGATTTTTTGACGAAAAATGCAACAAATACCTGATTTGGCTCCCTGTGACTTCTTTCCGTTCATTCGGGGAACGCGTTTCAGCAGCCGAGAGGAAGTAATGGAAAAATCGCAAGAAGAATTGATGGACATACCGAAAACCGAATATAAAAAATGTTTAGGATTGGATCGATGGGGATTACTTTAAAGGGGAAAACATAGATTTAGATGAATAAACTTGTATTTATAATTTTTGGGTTTGGAAAGTCCGGTTGCCAAATTTTTTCTTTATTATGTTGGTATACATACTCCTGAAGTATGATAAAATTTCCAGCATCCATTATTTACTTTGTCTGTGGCAGGCGCTAAGGTTAGACGTGTTGTTATGAGCTCGGCGATTTTTGTTTGTTAAAAGAAATGGATCAAAGAATTTGTATCGCGTAAAAAAATTAAATAAAGTGTAGTGTGAAATGTTAACAAAGGCCTATGAGTCTGCTATGAGTAAAACAAGAGTGTAATAGTGGTATAAGCGCTTCCAAGATGGCCGTGAAGACGTTGAAGATTAAGAACACTCCGGACGCCCCAGCATGTCAACAACCGATGAAAATGTAGAAAAAGTCAAAGAAATGGTTATGAACGATTGCCGAATCACAATCAGAGAAGTCGCTGATGATGTTGGCATATCGATTGGCTCATGCCCTGAAATTTTTTCGAATGTTTTGGATATGAAACGCGTTGCAGCAAAATTTGTTCCAACATTGTTGAACTTTGAACAAAAACAGCGGCGAATGGAAGTTGCTCAGGAGTCTGTAACAATACTGTAACGATGCCCCAACCACCGTATTTGCCAGGCATGGTTCCGTGTGACTATTTAAAAAATTGAAGAAAACCTTAAAGGGCTGTGTGTCGTTTTACTAGTATAGATGACATTAAAAGCGCATCGTTGAATGAGCTGAAGATGGGGACTATTTTGACAGCGACAACATTAATGTAGACGAATAAATAAATATTTTTTTCAAAAACCTAAAATTCCAGCTATTTTCTGAACACACCTCGTACATTTTTGTTTTTAGAATTTCGTTAAATTTCAAAAAAATTATCTGCGAGCAGAGTGGAAGAAGGACAATGATACAATAAGTGTATTTACAGCCCTAACTCCAACCAGGCAAACTATTTTAAGGTAGTGTAACTGCGGTTAAAATTTTACCAAATATATTTTTTACGTAAGAAGCTTCAAAAAATCGTTTGTTTAAAGCTTGATGTTCAAATTGCAATTGCAACTACAAAATCCAATTTTCTAACTCTAAGCCAGTGAGGCGTAGTCGCCTAATTTTGGTATTTTACTCTCAAATTTTTAAAGAGGAATCCATAAAAGCTTATCTTTATATAGTACTCATAGTACTCATATGTGTGAAGACTTGTTCTATAATTTTAATAAAGGAATTATAAATATGTGATATCTTATTTAAATAATAAAGAAAAACCCTTTTAATTATGGAATGAGCGCTTTGAATTTGGAGTTAACATGTGTGAATTTTTAAATGTTATTAATGAATTTTTTTATGTGGTTAACTGATCTAATAATTTTTTGAAGTGTAAACTTACCAGTTTGGCATACCCCCAACGTACACATCGGAATTCGTTGCAAACTTGCCAAATTGAAATTCCTTTCCCCTGGACGAACGGCTCTGGGAAACACCATCAACAATAAGGGTAGTCTGTTCATCGTTCCGCAGTACCTGGTGCATCAAAAGGGATAAAAGAAATATGTATGCATGTTATATTAGCCACCAACATTTAATGTTTGTATACCAAGTGTTTGCAGAAACTTTTATACTTTGTACTTATAGCAGACGAGATTATCGTTGTATATTGCATTTTAATACTGACCAAAGGGATTAAGTTTTTTTCTTCTTTCTAATATTGTCAACAATAACGTCAAATGATACTCTTGAATCCAAGGAATATGGAGCATATATTTTGATTTGTATAAGGATAATGGAAACTTTGTTTATTCAAAGAGTATTCAAATTGCATCAGAGTTCCTAGTTATGTACATACATATTCATATGTACGAGTATGTATATGAGTAAACTCAATGAAATTTCTCGCGGCCTACTTATTATCTATAGTCGCACTCTGGTTCTAGTAGAATCCTTTTGAATTTGCACAAGCGAGTGCATACATACACTTACTCGTATCATGTCTATTTAACCTTCCCCCATATAAGGAGGCTTTTGCCCTGCAGTCACTCAAAGATTTTGACTTTGTGGCAAACTTAAACAGAAGACACTTGAGACGAATGAATTCACATGCAGATTTGGTGAATACAAGTTAAAAGCTGTATGGGCTTTAAAAATGTGCCTTCTACAATAAATATGACTTTGGAATCGTCGTCAAAAGTTGAGTTTTGAAAGGAGATTTTGTAATGGTTGTATTTAAAGTCTATCAGCCACCACTTTTAAAAAGAATTGACAACTTTAGTATTTAAAATTTCAGTTTAGTATAGGAAACGTTTTTTAATGTGTTTTTTTTTTAGTTTGATAAAGGGCGAATAACGGTTAGATACTCGTACTTTCGTCCAAATTTATCTCTTAGGTGAGTGGATGGGTGCTTTAAATAAACCGGCAGGGCTCCTTCATGGTGATAGTTTTGTCAGGCGGCCTGAATTGGTGTAAGTCATGATCAACCTTGAATAGCTCATTCTGCCTTACTCGAAATGTCGGTAGTCATGGTAGATACGGAGTGTCTGAAAAGGCGTCTACCTGACTATCGCTGAATTTCTTCATCGCTAACTGAAAAACACTAGCACCGGGCACTCACAAATCCGTGAAGATCCAACTGGTTGCGATTTCTATTGAATTGGGAAAAGTAACTGAGCGCTATTCAAATGGAAGTCCAATTCAGCTATAGCAGTCGACGATGCAACTGAATATCAGGCCCCTTACGAGATTATTGGAAAAATGTTGTCCAGCTATCTGATAGATATAGCAGAACGCTAATATTGCAGAGCTATTTTGAATTTCAGTTCAGTTGGTCATTCCAATGGTATACCTACAAAGGGAGGGTCAAACTGCTTAGAAAAATATCAGAAGAGGTTTGTGAAGAGAAAGTTTTGCAAATCTACTACTGAAACGTAATATCCTATCTAAGATGCCTACGTTAATGTCTCCTATTGGGTTGTACCACACGAAATGTCCGATTTTATAGTAAAAAAATTTATTTTTTCGTAAATTTTTATTTAAGCAAAATAAGATCCGTTGGCATCTATGACATTCTTCCAACATGTTACAAGGTCAAATATTCGTTTTTCATAGAAGTGTTGACCTTTCGAGGCAATGAAATCTTTTAAGGGCTTTTATGACCTCTGCTCGGTTCCGGAAGACCTTCTGCCGGCAAAATGATGGGGTCGAGCATTGTCATGTAAAAGTATCGGACCGTGCCTATTGGCCAACGCAGGTAGTTTTTCAGCCAATTTGGCATGCAACATGTCGATTTCCTCACAATATTTGATAGCGTTTATCGTTTCTCCTGGTTGGAGAAATGAAAAGTGGGTTGGTCCTTTCGATGTCCACCAAATTGTCACCATAACCTTTTTTGGGTGAGGATCGGGCTTGGGGGTGTGTTTTGGTTTTTCATCTGCATCCAACCATTGCCCAGATCTTTTACAATTATCATACAGTATCCAGTTTTCATCACAGGTGACTATGCGGTGCAAAATCGGTTCAGTTTGGCTTGGCAGATTTCCAGGCTCAGTGATTTTCGTTCGTTCATGGGGCATCCACTTATCGAGTTTCTTTACCTTTGCTATGAGAGAAAGGTGTCGACTTATTGTCATTGGGGATACTCCCATGTGTTATGCAATTTCGGCACGGATTTCGTTGCTTCCACCGTTGCTCTTAAAACATCTTCGTTAACCAACGTGTCCGGCTTCCCATGTGGTTCTTTTGCGAGGCTGAATTCTCCCGAACGGAACTTTTCAAACCAAAGTCGAATAGTTCGTTCTTTTACCGCTACATCCTCAAATGCGTCATTAAATTTTTTCACTGCCAATGACGCATTATGTCCCATTTTAAATTCGTAAAGGTAGAGGGCTCGAATTTGAACTGCCGACAGCATGGTAAATAATTCGTAGAAAAAAATTCTCACACGTCAAGCACACGTACCACTTTATTTTATAAAAAAAGAAAATTGAACATTCTGGCACAGATGTTTACTCGAGAACTTCTTATTTCCGACTAAGCGACATTTAATGTGGTACAACCCAATATAATGCGAGTATTAAGAGATGGACCTCCCATAAAGAGCCGCGTGATATTCTAATAAATAAACACTTCCCTGGCTATACCGGTTTCAAAAGTCGGTCTGGGCGCTATGTAATCAGCGGTAGAACTAGATGCCATAGAAATTATTCACATAGTCGAGGTAAAAGCGTTTAGGTGACAAATCCTCTAACGCACTGCAATGAAAAGGAATGGATTTTATTTAATCAGTGATGCTGTCTAAGTCGAACTTTTATTCTACGCAAGTCTGTGTTTTACGATACATTTCATATTAATTAACCCTAAAGTTAAAAAAAGATGTTCAAACTAGCTTTAAATGTTATTGATTAGGTTATAAAATCAACGAACAGTAATCTTACTGTATTACAAAAAGAAATACAAACATCCAATCGAATTCACTTTACTTTTCAGTTTTCCGCTTGCCAAAACCAAAGCAACTCAATTTGCTTCGTAATTTTTTGTTACGGAAGAAATAGAAAAATCGTTACTTTGACTACAACTACTGATATCTGATTTGTCAATATTAAAAAAAAAAATAATTGACTCAATCGCGTGTATCAGTCTGCTGCAGCAAGATCTTTAGAAGTGTCCCTTAAATTGTATCTAAAATCGCCAGAAATAAGTACTCCGATGAGATTAAAGAAAAAATTATAGGCGAATATAAACGAGGTATTCACGGAATCTGAACTATCCAAAACATATTCAATCCGGAAATCGGTGATAAGCCGTTCTATAAAATTTTACAACTCCGTCAAAACGATTCAACGAGGTGCAGGCCAAGAGTTACAACATACCCGGAAGACAAAGTGATAAAGAGTAATGCCTGTATGTCATTTAGAGAATTACAAAACGAGCCTAGTATAGAAGCTGTTAAGGATGGTCTTTCATCATTTATTTGAGCTAAAGACAGAAGAGCAAGACTGGAAATATTAAGTATTTCGAAGTGGAAAATGGTACTTTTTCCGACGACGTTCAATTTGAACGGATGTTTTTCGCCGTTTCCGAGAGCTAATCAATGAAGCATTGAATCGTCGATATTTAAAGGGCACTGTGAAGCATGGTGGAGGAAACATCATGGTTTGGAGATGTTTCTCTGGATATGGAATTGCTCCTGTACATACAATAGATGTAATTATGGGCCGATTTATTTACACTATGCTGCTACATGCTGCAGAGGAAGTGCCTCTGAAATAGATATTTCAGCAGGATAATGATCCGAAGTATGCTTCAGGAATAGTTCAAGGTTTCGTGATCAGAAAATCAATGTCGCAAAATTATAGTCAGATAAGGTCCACTTTAAAGTCATTTTAGTACGTAACAAAGTCAATGCTAGAGTTTTGATAATTACGAGGGTTGTCTGAAATGTTTACACAACGTAAAGATAGCGGCACTCGTCAATAAAAGCAAGTGAATGCTAGTTGTGCATCTTTTGACAATTACTTACCGAAGTTTCAGTCATTTTGGAAGCGCAGTTTTTAGTTGACAGTCGTTTGAGTAAGTCGATGTGAGTGTTTTTTGTGAAAATGGATCGAGTATCGAGCTGTTATTAAATTCTTGTTTTTGAAAGGCAATACGCCTACGCAAATCAAAAATGAGTAGGACTCTGTGTATGGGGACTCTGCACCATCATTTACCACAGTGAAATTTTGGGCAGCTGAATTTAAACATGGCCGTAAGAGCTTGGGAGATGACGAACGTTCGGGACGTCCAAAAATTGCAACCACTGACGATAACATTGCTGAAGTTCGCCAAATGGTGTTAGACGACCGACGAATTAAAGTGAAAGAGATAGTAGGTAGAGGTTCTGAAAATGTCCAAAGAACGTGTTTGTTACATATTAAATCAAGATTTGGGCGTGAGAAAGCTGTCCGCGCGTTGCTTGCCACGTTTGCTTACGTTAGACCAAAAATGTGCGAATGAACATTTAAAATGCTCTGTTGGCGCAGTTTAGGCGCAATATTTAAATCCGAGGTTTGGCGCCGATTAATTTATGTAAATGAAACTTGGATACACCATTATACGCCCGAAACAAAAATTCAGTCAAAACAGTGGACTGCAAAGGGCGAGCCGGCTCCAATAATAGCAAAAACTGTTTTCTCGGCTGGGCGACTGTTTTTTGGGATAGTACAGGAGTTATTTTAATCGATTATCTTCAAAAAGGAAAAAACCATTGTAGGAGCATACTACGCATCATTACTTGCCAAGCTGAAGGCAGAAATTGCGGAAAAACGGCCTCATTTGCAGAAAAAGAAAATCCTGTTTCACCAAGACAACGCGCCGTCTCACACCTCAGAGGTTGCCGTGGCAAAAATCCATGAATTACGTTTTAAACTGCTTGACCATCCGTCTTATTTACCAGATCTAGCCCCAAGCGACTTCTTTTTGTTCCCTCATCTAAAAACTGAGCTCGGAGGACACAGATTTTCGTCAAATGAGGACACAATCACCTTCGTGAACAATTATTTTGCAGAGAAAAACGCCAAGTACTATTTGGACATGTTAGAGAGATGAGAGCATCGCTGGGAGAAGTATGTAGAGTTACAAGGAGACTATGTAGAAAAATAAAAAAAAAATTTGAGAAAAAATGTCTTGTATCGTTGTTCGGTCGGAAACTTTTCGTATACTTAGTCGAGTTAAAGCCCACTTTATCGCTATAAGCTCGCGCTAAACTTAATAGCACATCAAGTCCATTTTATCTTTTAGTATGGACATTGAAATTTAATTTCAGTGAAATGTCTCAAGAAAATTTGTTTGCAGATTTCAGATCATTTTTCTTGTCCTCCATTACTATGAGATGCTGCTCCACCAACTGCCGCAGCATATCCTTTTCATTCCGATCCCAATTCTGTGCCCGATCTCCTTTTGTCACAACAGAAAATTCACTTTTTTTTAATTAAACACCTTTTCTGCTTCCATTATTGAAAAACTGTTCAACAATAATGTTTGAATTCAAAATTCGAAAAACTTGTTTTCTATTTCCTTCGATATTTCTGTCAAATTCATTTAAATTTTGTAAAAGTGTATCCCTTAAACTGTGTTTGATATCCCAAACTGTAAATTTTTAGGTTTGTTTGACTAAAACTCATCGCGGGTACACTCTAAAGTTAAAACTAGCTGTAGGTAGATTAAAAAGTGTTTATAATTAAATACAAAGTTAGGAGCTGGTTTTAAAGTTAACATGATGTTAGTTAGTGCGTACTAAACCTACCTAATACACGGTGTTCGTGAGCTGCGCAAGAATAGGGACGAGCCTTATATTCAAGTCCAGGAGGCCTTAAAAAACATCCCAAGCTCTATAATTTCCAATCTGATTGAGAGTATGCAAAGAAAATGTAGTGCAGTAATCAAAAGCAAATGTTCCGTCACAAAATATTGAGATTAAGCCGCGGTGATTATTATTAAATGTAAATTTACTATCAAGTTGCTTTAGTTTTGGCCTGTTTAAAATCGACATGGTTACAGTATTTTATTTGTTGTACTTTTGAAAAATTATTTTTGTTTGTTTTAATTTATTTTTGAATACATTTACTTGTTTCATAAAGAAAAACATAATAAAATATGTTGAAATTTAATCAGTTTTACAGCAGAGCCTGCTGTTTACGTAAAAGTTGCTTTAGTTTTGGCCCACACTGTATATCCAAATATATTGCGGGACTACAGACCACCTTTATCAAAATTTATTCAGAAAATTTAAAATACAAGTTTATTCATCTAAATCTACATTGTCTCCTTTACTCCCATCGACTGCAACACACTTATACCAGCGCTTGATCCAGTCCTCAAAACATTTTTTATATTCGGTTTTCGGTATGTCCAACAGCGCTTCCTGGGATTTTTCAGAAAGATTGAATAGAAAGAAGTCACAGGGAGCAAAATCAGGTGAATTCGGTGGCTGTTGGATGGTATTCGATGCATTTTTCATCAAAAAATTACGAATAATGATGGCACTGTGCGACCGCGACGGTGCGTTATCATGGTGCAAAATCCACGAGTTTTCTGCCCACAATTCTGGTCTCTTTGGACGAATTGCTTCACGCAAACGTCTCATAACGCCAAAATAATATTCTTTGTTTACTGTCTGGCCTTCTGGCAAAAATTCATGATGCACTACACCGTTTGTAATCCATGAAAACCGTGAGCATTGCCTTCTTTTCTGACTGAAAACGACGTGGTTTTTTTGGTGTCGGCTCATTTAGTGAACGCCATTCACTTGCGTGATGTCTGGATTGCGTGTAGTACTCATAAACCCACGTCTCGTCTCCAGTAATGATCCTTTTGATGAATGTGGGGTCGGATTCAGCCTCGCAAATCATCTCTTTTGTCAACACGGTCTCTTTTTTGCATGAAATTGAGGTCTTTTGACACCAACTTTGCTGCTACATGACGGAAACCCAAATCATTAACCAAAATGTCTTGGACGGATCCATAGGCAATGCTCAAGTCCTTCGCTATCTCTCTGATGGTTAATTTGCGGTTATTGGCCAACATTCCTTTTGCTTCATCAATGTTTTCGTCGGTTTTCGATGTCGATGGTCTGCCACTGCGTTCATCATCTTCGATTGACTCACGACGAATTTTGAAACGCTCGTGCCATTGGTAAACGACCGTTTTCTTTAGAGAATCGTTGCCGAAACACTTTTCCAACATTTCCAACGCTCGCGCACCATTAAATCCTTTTTTTACGCAAACTTTAATACTCGTACAAGTTCGTTGTTGCAAATTTAAATCCATTTCTAAAATTGTAAAAAATCGCCAACACACACAGAGATAGATGTATTCTTGGCTACGTAACTTTTGCAAATGTCCAGCTATGATGCTAAGATTTAGAGGGAATGTCAACAACCGATTTACCAACTTAACAAAAAACAACAGAACTCAAATCGGAATAATCGGAACGCCACACGGTGGTGTCCCTCGGGAAATTTTTGATCAAGGCGGTATATTGCGGGACTACATATATGTATATTCAATATTTTAAGAATTGAGGTGAATAAGGTCTGGCCTAGTTGGGGTACTGAAATAGAGGTGACGGCGGAGAAACTGTTAATGGATCAATGGCAGCTCTCATCTCCCCAAAGAACTTACTGGCTACCCTCCCAGGTTGGAAGTTGTGTGTGTTTGTTTAAACACCCGACTACCTGACATTGTTTGACAGTTGATTTAAAGTTACGAAATACTGGCAACTCTGGCTAATCAACAGCGACGAGGTTAATCTTCTAGAACGGCGCCAACGACAGGATAAAAGAACGGCAACAGCTGTGTACGAGGATTAAAAGATAAGAACAAGGCAGTTGTGAAACGAACGTGGACCTTCAATTACTGTTTTTCTTTGTAAAAGTGTTCTTATAGTACAATATGAAAGTATTTAGTTGCAAATTTGAAATGAGAAGTGGACGAGATATTTTTCTTATTTGCTAACTTTTTTAAATATAATACCTCGTATATTAAAAATTCACATTTAAAAAAGTTGACGCATCCACAACAAAGTATTGTAAAAGCAGAAAGAAGGTATGTCCAAGTGCTTTAAAAGCAAATTGGTCATTAGAAGTGAAACAGGCGTTAGCTGCGAAGGCATTTGCAAAAGTGTTTCACACGACCACAAAACGTTCCGGTCACTTAGATGAATATCGCAGTGGCATTACAAGGACTGGGATAATGGCAAGTATATTTGTGATGAATGCATGCTCTACATTCAGAACTTGGACCTGGTTGTGAAAGAATTGCTAGAAGCCGTCGGTGAGGACACCAATCACTTAAAAATATACATACAAAGAGGAGTTCGAGTAATCACTAAGGAACCCAGACTCCAGAGAGCAAAATCAAAAATTTTTTGGAGGCTAAACGAGATGAAAGTTGCCCAAGAAGTTTGTGAGAAAACTCTTATGGAAATGAAAAATATGTATAAAATTACTGACAAGAAAATAATAATGACAAAATACTCGTACGTTCGCGGACTTGCGAAACAAAACCTTATACGTATGGGATGGGGTTCAAAAAAGTAGTCAACAGTAAGCAAGCATTGGTGGGAAACTAAATGTCGTTTTTAAAAATTTGCCAAAAAAGGAAGTGACAGAAGCCAAGGAAAAGTGCTGCCAGATTTTGCGAAAAATTTACTCCTGCTAATAAAATCAAAAGAAAGGCAAAAAATCGTACGAACTAAACAAGATCTCACTAAAAATGTTGATCCCAAAAATGAGTGAGAAATATGAAATTAGAGTGCCAAATAAGCTAAGGCAAGGATCTTAATAACAAATATGAAATTTAAGACTAACGAAAATAAAACAGCCGATAAACTAAAAACCAAAATACAGTGATAGCGATTAACAAATTCAATCTTATTAAATATTTTGAAAAAAGGAAAAAGGCGGAAATAAACTATAACGCTGTTGAACGGAATATCTTCCGTTTAATATCAGACACATAAACCAAATATCTTCTTGAATTGTGAGACAAGCACTTGAACCTGTTCACTTGGTGAAGATATTGTGGCGGATTAAAAACGCTTGGTTGTTGATCAGTATTGAACTGAATTAAACTGAACATTTATTTTTTGGGCGAATGCCTCTTTTATACATTACGACTTATAACAATATTGCTTACATCTACAATACTATGGATTGAAAAGTGACATCCTTGACCGCCAGAATGTGCTGCTACTGCAAGAAAGGTTATGGTGCCTTGAAGTCCGTTCATATTTAGGCAGACATGCCAAATTTCAGTGCGATACTGTCTTTAGTTTTGTTTTGACAGCTGATTGTTGTTGACGTGTTTGGCATCATGTTGAGTATGGACAAAAACGATTTTCGTTCTCTCATAAAACATTATTTTTTGAGAGGCAAAACGGCGAAGGAAACAAAAGAAAAGTTGGATGAATATTATGGGGCTAATGCTCCGTCAGATTACACCGTCAAATATTGGTTTCGAGAGTTTCGTGGTGGCCGCAACTCCACTACCGATCAAGTCCGCAGTGGCAGGCCCTCCGATGCGGTTACAGAGGACAATGTCAAAAAAATACATGAAATTGTGTTGGCTGACCGGAAAGTGAAGGTGCGCCAGCTAGCAGATACCACAAAGATTAGTACTGAGCGCACACGCCATATTTTGGGCAATATTCTGCATATGAAAGAGTTATCCTGCCGTTGGGTGTAGCGAATGACTAAAAACACGAAGACGAGAGCAGTTCGAAAGAGTGTTTGGACTTGCTGATGCGGAATCGGGCGGACTTTTGGCGTCGATTGGTAACTGGATTTGGATCTCTTGGACTACTATCGCTTCTCAAATCTCAAAAGATGGCTCATCAATAAAAAATTCAGCTCACGCGAGGAAATCATCGACGCCACGGAGGAGTATTTTGCAGACCTTCCGGAAAATTACTTTTCAGACGGGATCAAGAAGTTGGAAAACCGCTGGAATAAGTGTATCAAACTAAAAGGGGACTGTATTGAATAATATAAAAAAACATTTAAAAAAAAGTTTTTTTTTAATTCCCAAGGAGGTCACGTTTCACTCCATCTAGTAGAAATATCATTAATGACCTAAATAAACAAATGGTCATTTCGCGGTGTGTTGCGAAATACGCATTGTTTTGTTTGGCCTGGACGTTCTCCCCCGCGTTGAATGGATTGCCATCAACTATTATACATGCCTCGAACTGCAACCAACTTCAGACTGCTATAATATCCAAACCGTTCATGACAGTGAGCTCAAATTTTGACACATGACAGATAATTTTATTATTTACAAGCTTTTTAAACGATTTGCGTCTCAGTTGTGTTGAAAAATTTTTATCCGCGATGGAATTCAAACGTGATAGTGTGATTGCTTTATATTTGGCTGGAAAACCACAAGTAGCTATCGTTAGTGCCCTCCAGCACCTCAACGTGAATAAATCATTTGTGTCTCGTTACCGTGATACTGGCAGCATTGCATTGCGCCAGGGGTGGTCATAAAAAAACAGCAACATCGGCAGAAATGGTTCGGAAAGTGAAGGCTCGAATTGAGTGATGAGTTGGATTTCTCTGTCTGGGGTATTTTGAAGGCGAAGGTTGGCACTAAAAAATACCAAAGTTTGGACCATCTCAAACAACCACTTCGCCGGGAATAGGCCAAAATACCGCAGAGCTACTTGCGTGCAGCGTGCGATGCTTTCTTTGGCCGTCTCAAGGCCATTATTCGCGCCAAAGGTGGACATATTGAAAACTACTGATACAATTCGAAAATTGATGTATTTTCCAACATTTTTTGCTTTGGAACAATAAAATTTATTAAAAAATAAAAAAAATATAGTATTTTAAAAAGTTGGAGTTCGAGTCAGGCACCCTGTATATATGTACTCAGATTTCGCTGACATGATATTGAGCTCCAGGTGTGGAATTTAAATTTGACGTCATTCGGCTGTGCAGTTTGCAGATGATTGTGATTCCGATTGAGATCGAAAGCGGCAGAGCCAGATAACTAATTAAATGTTGTTAACGAATACCTTGTCATGCAATTCTGGGAGTCTCTGAGTCTGCAGATCGGCAAGTAGTTAGTGATTCCAGAGATGTGTTGTGGTGGAGTGTTGGAGTTAATTCCAGTGCGGCCTGAACTTCGCTGGGTCTGGCAATTGATGAAATGTTTCCGAAGCTGATGTAGGAGGAATGCAGCGTTCTAGTCCCCATATGATGTACTTGAATGGTGACTCGATTGTTTCTCATTATGCAGTCATTTCTGAGTGTTAGAAGCCCGGATCCAATTAGATCGATTTGCGCTGTATCTGTTTTACATACAGCGGTGAAATGCATGACCTGGAATGTGACGAATATCCACTGGATGTTGCTGCTCAATTGTGACCAGATCGTGACTTCATTTTGTTGCATGATGGTGTCGTGTTGTTGTTAAACAAACTAAATTCACAGTTGTATGCCTGTGAACCGGCATAGTACCTTGACTTCTTGTTGGAATAGAAATAATGTGTGTCCTTGCTCTTGTCATAATGCTTGAGTTCGGCTGGTGTCATTGCAAAGTATTGGTCTCTGTGACGATTTATAGCCAGAATCTCCATTAGTGGATTGATGATGACGAAGGAGCCATTGATCATCGCTGGAAACGGTATGAGTGGAAATAAGTCAAATGGATCTTGTTCCACCAGTGGGAATTTGATGACGAACGTGTTTGAGACTGTGGTGGGTGACTTTTTATATTTATGATTTCTGACCTTAGTTGAGCTGGAGATAGCAAAAGCGGGCTGATGGTTCCACAGTGCGCATCTGTTAATGTACTTATGATTGCGGTTTCAATTCTTTTTAGGTTGGAAGCCACAATCATTAGTTGTATTGTTAAAGACATGAAGATTTGGAAAATCCTGCACTGTTCAGAAGCTTCTCCAATTCGAGCCATAATCTGTTTGGATTAGTTTTGAAGAGCGTTCATGCGTTCCCTTGTCTGATCTTGCTTCATGATGTTAATCGTGGAGTCTATGATGGATATCTGGCTTTTCAGAATCGTTAATAACTGTACCTCGTTGCCCTTTATTTGATTAATGGTTTGAGACAGTTCTTCCGCGTAGTCAGCATCGAGAAGTCCAAACAAGGTGTGTGCTAACATACATTGCCGATCATGTTGATGGCTGCCCGAGGAGCTCGGCGTTTTGTGATTATGTTAGTACTTGCTTGTAGTCTATCCTTGGTGATAAGGAAGTTTGCTGCTAATGCTGTACATGCTGTTTTTTGTTGTAACTGGTTCCATAAATGTTGTAGTGACAATGTCCTATTTCCCAATGCTTCTAGTTCTGCTTGCATAGGTGCTAACTCATAATAAATGACAATCTTCCATTCATTTGTGATTAAATTAGTGGATTCAAGGCCTTCGAAATAAGTTCCTGGATGGTTTTCAAACCTTGTTACATTTATTGGTGATGCGCACACTATTGGCAACAGCAACAAAGATAACATTCGTTCCCAAAAGTAATTGAGGCAGGAAAACTAAATGTTGGATGGGAGGGAGCGTTGCACGGTATATAATGGAATTGACATATTGATGTGCAATAAATGCAAAGGATATAATAACCGAGCAGCTGAATGCAGAATGCAGAAAGGATGAAATCATGTCTTAATTGTTTGGACAAACACAAAACCAATGAATGCAAAAAAGAATCAACAAATAAATGTGCTAATTGTAAACGTGCCAACGAAAAACTAAGCACGCCCTGTATATCTGAACAAACTCGAAGCCAAAAGGAAAAGAAGGCTATTAGCAATATATTCAGGCATGGGGATCTACATTAACATTCAAGGCCTGACGAATAATTTCGAGGAACTCGAAATATTGTGCGATAGCAATAAATACGAGTTCATAATTTTATCTGAAACACATCTAATTGGAAATATCGAATGGGATGAATTAAAAATGATTGGATATAATGAGGTATCTTGTCACTCAAACACAAGTAGTACGGGAGGCATAACTGTATGTTAAAACCAATTGGAACATTAGCAACGTGTTAGAAAAATCATTAACTATACAGCCTGATTGGTATCGTGCAAGTGTACATATGTACCTGCATTTTGTACTGATTCTAGGGAAGTTTACAGACCATCAAGCAGTTCTAAAAGAGAATTTTGCCATTGATTTCAATAAAATATTGAAGTACTCGCCGAAAAGGGCAAAAATATACACCCTGCCTGACTCGAACTGCAACCAACTTCATACTGCTATAATTTCCAAACCGTTCATGACAGTGAGCTCAAATTTTGACACATGACAGATAATTTTATTATTTACAAGCCTTTTAAACGATTTGCGTCTCAGTTGTGTTGGAAAATTTTTATCCGCGATGGAATTCAAACGTGATAGTGTGATTGCTTTATATTTGGCTGGAAGACCACAAGTAGCTATCGTTAGAGCCCTCCAGCACCTCAAGGTGAATAAATCATTTGTGTCTCGAACCATAGCTCGTTACCGTGAAACTGGCAGCGTTGCAAAACGCCATGGAGGTGGTCATAAAAAAACAGCAACATCGGCAGAAATGGTTCGGAAAGTGAAGGCTCGAAATGAGCGAAATCCGCGTCGAAGTGGAAGAAAAATGGCTCGTGAGCTCGGATGCAACACATACTGAAAACTGAGCTTGGGCTCAAGCCATTGAAGTTCCAAAAAGCACACGATCTTACACCGCAACAGAAGAAAGTTAGAGTCGAAAGAGCGAAGGAGTTGTTACGCTTGCACGAAAGTGGTGAGTTGCCGAATTTGTTTTTTTCCGATGACCCGCCATTTGTTATCGAGCAATATGTCAACAAACAAAATGACCGAGCTTACTTGCCAGAGAGGTCTTTCGAAAATTTACACCTTCGGACGGTCATCAGAAAACAGGCAGCACCGATGGTGATGATTTGGGCTGCCATAACCGCCGATGGTCGCTCTCCGCTCGTATTTTTGGACCGTGGCATCAAAATGAATGCGATCGTATACCGTGAAACTGTCTTAGAGGCAGTATTGAAGCCTTGGGAAAGCAATCATTTCGGTCAGAGACCGTGGACATTTCAACAAGACTTGGCACCAAGCGCGCGTCAACCACACTTCATTTCATCGACACAATGGATTGCAAATCCGTTGGATTTCTCTGTCTGGCGTATTTTGAAGGCGAAGGTTGGCACTAAAAAATATCAAAGTTTGGACCACCTCAAACAACCACTTCGCCGGGAATAGGCCAAAATACCGCAGAGCCACTTGCGTGCAGCGTGCGATGCTTTCTTCGGCCGTCTTAAGGCCATTATTCATGCCAAAGGTGGACATATTGAAAACTACTGATACAATTTGAAAATTGTGTACTTTCCAACATTTTTTGCCTTGGAACAATAAAATTTATTAAAAAATAAAAAGTGATAGCATTTTAAAAAGTTGGAGTTCGAGTCATTCACCCTGTATTGTATCATAAGCACTGCAAACAAAGACTGATTTATGTAATAAAATTATTTTTAAATTATATTTAGACCTATAAGATTTTATAAAGTATGTTTCTGTAATGCTAATACAAGAAATACTACGATTACTCCTACATCATCTGCCAAAAAGGAAGTTCGGTGGAATGGGCGGAAATGAAGAAGGACAAACATCGACGTACAACTGTGGATTAATAAATCTGTGACTTTTTGAATGAAAGGTAGTTTGTGTAAATACACTTCGTCCAACGCTTCTCCAACTTTTTGATCCATTCCAAATAATAAGGTATGTCGAGGTCCTCAAAATACAGAGGCGTTTACTTGAGCGATGATTTTATTGCTACAACCAAATCTCTTTCCGTCGAGTCATTTCTTCTGGTTTGGAAACAGGAAATAGGCAATTGGGGCCAAATTCGAGGCTGATGAAGGAGAATTTATGAAATTTCTCCATGGCGCCCACTCACGTCTGTACCCAGGCATTGTCGTGATATAAAAGAGCTTTATATTTACCCAAATGGTATCGTTTTTCCTTCAAATCGTCGTTAAACCAGTCCAATAAATTGGAATAATATTGCTTCCTCTTTTGTAGGTAATCGATATAGATAAATGTACGTGTATCCTAAAAAAAACTCTCTCGTTGGTCGACAAGTCCGCCTTCTTCGGCGCCGGTTCGACTGCTGATGACAAAATCTCGTCCGGATTGAGGTTGGACAATGGTAAACACTTCTTCGAAGTTGTTATACGAAATTCACGTGGCTATCTGCTATCAGTGACTGTCATAAGCGAATTAATGACGCAGCTTGATCAAAATTTGACATCAGCCTATTTACAGATGATAATTGTCAGGAGCTTTTCAAATTTGCAAGGCGAGAAATTGAAAAAAGTTAAGGCTTTATTGATCCAGCCTCGTATACTACGATGACTGTCGCAGAGACTAGGAGTTTCTATTTGGGTGAGTTTTGTTATAAACGGCAGGGTAATGTAGTAAACCAACATAAGCCTGATTTGCTTTCACACCTCCTTAGAAGAAATAGCCGGTGCTGCCCAAACTCTTTTTATCAGCGTCTCGAAAGCGCCATGATCGTTTTACTTGATTTGAACGCCA
The DNA here is from genome assembly GCA_963966105.1 of Volucella zonaria. Lineage (NCBI taxonomy): Eukaryota > Metazoa > Arthropoda > Insecta > Diptera > Syrphidae > Volucella > Volucella zonaria. The sequence continues at coordinate 363,527,978 of OZ014530.1, read as the reverse complement.
TAAAAAGAAAAAGGACATCTTTAGACGCACAGTCGGAGAGCAAGGCCCACACAGGACAACATCATAAAATAAACCTAAGCGAATTGACTTTGCTGTGGGACGTATTAGTTAGCGGTCCTCTTCTCAATATTTAGAATAAAACATCAACAAAATTCCCGAGGTGCTGATCAACGCAAGGCACTTCTTCAATATTTGGAAGTTAAAGAATGTGTCAAGAAAACTACCAGTAGACCTGAACAAACCTGTACCAATGAGGAAGGAAATTTTGTAGTAAAAGCTGTTATGAGAAGCCTTTACCTGACAACAAAGATAGAGTTTATATAATTTTCAAAATTTTAGTGGATACCTAGGGAAAATATGGGAATAATGTTGCAAGAATTCCGCTGTTATCAAAAAAAAAAAGATTATGAATCGAAGCTGAGGGGAAGTTTTGCTTTACCATCCCTAAATGTTGATGTGCTTACCTCTGGACAGAGCCTGGTCCATCAAATATTTCCCCTGAAACCATAATTCGTTAAAGAACAAGGTAGTACATTACAATCCAAGGAATTCTGCAACCCGTACGTGACCATATCACTAAACGTGACCATATCACTAACTTTTGTTCGCCCCCTTTTCGAGTAGGCTAGCCAAGCATCGCGTTCCTTTCAACGAGTTCATGTATTTCGAATTGAGAGCATGCAGCGTCGTTTTTTTCGATTTGCTCTTCGGGGTCTTGGAACGATTCTCTAATCTTACTTCCTTATCGAGATCGTCTCAAGCTCATTAACCTGAATACCCTTGAGGAACGAAGGGGCGTAGAAGACATTCTTTTCAATCACCGACTCTTCTCATGCTCCGTCGATTGCATGCCTCTCTACAACTTCATTTTCGAAATCTGCGTTGCCCCCGTCTCTTTCATCTACCAATCCACCACACCACATATACCACAATCTCCTGTAAGGGAGATGCGTAAGGTAAACTCACGTTTACCTCCTTCTCTCCTTCTCCTTCACCATTCCTACCTTTTGAGGCCTAGATTTAGCTAAACCTTAATTTTTATTAGTTTTCAAGTCCTAGTTTAGCTTGTATTAAGCCAAATAAATGGGGGCGTTACTCCCTACCAAAATAAAAAATTAGATTTAACTGATTACTCTAAATAGGTTTTCGCAGCAGAAGCAAGTTTATGTGCAGTGGGCAAAAAAGTTTGCAGCCACACTCTTAAAGAAGATAGTGTCAGGTTCTGGGGTGCAAGCTATAAGACGGCTACTAAAATCAAGCTCAATTAAATTGAGGCCTTATTTACCAAAGGAATTGACTATGAACACAAAAATATCCAAACCTGCATCTCAGTTGGCATGAAATCAAGCCAAGGACCGTAATTCGCCGATGTACCCTTAATACGAGTAATTGGCTAAAGGTGTTTGGATATAACAGGTTGCAAATCAGTTCTACTTATACGGTCAACAATTTAAATCTTAAGGTTCTGTGTATGAGAAAATTACTATGACGATGTCATACATAAACTAAGAATGGTGGCTTAAATGCCGCGAATACTTCAGAGTATTTTGTGATAGAACAGTGTATCACTTACACGGTAGTCTTTGGTCCGGCTTTAACATATGCCTCGTAGTGTGGGATGATACACAAGAAATAAAAAATTAAAATAATAACGAATGTCACATTATGAAACCGATAGTGGGTAAAATTCAGTCTGAGATAAACAGGTGGTATCAGCTAATATTGAGGTGGACCTCAAGCACTAAATCACTCTAGTTAGTGTGGTCTTTGGCTTCAACTACCTCAAGTTGGGCACTCCAAGTTGGTTGAGGTCTTCTCCCATTCATGGAAATCACATTATGAAAATTCAATTCATCCAACCTTAACCTCCAATACCAAGCGTTCTCCATCTTCATTTTGAAGCATCGACAGCGATGCCAAAACTAGCATACATAGCTCGTCTCTAAGATACTATAATATGCGGTCTCAAAATCAATGGAGGTGGTGTATATCTGGAGTTCTTTCTACGATCTGCGGTAGTATGAATATTTGGATAATTGTTGACCACCCTGGGAGGGGCTAATCACATCGTTAACAAATGGATTCAGGCGTTCGCACAATACGGGAGACTAGATCTGGTTCGCGATGTTGCGGTAACTGCTGCTACTACAATTAGCGCAATTGAGAGGATCCATATTGTGAATCCATTCATTAGACACACCTTTCTCCGACCAAATTTTAGAAATGAGTTGCTGTAAGATCTCGACCATGTCATCTCTTGACGGCATATATAGGGTCAAGTACCGTGCCGACCACCGACGAGTGCACACGTTATCTTGCACTCGTATTTCTCCGTGCTGTAAAAAAAAAAAAAAAAAAAAAAAAAAAAAACCCAAAACCACCGCGCGCGCGTGAAAAAAAAAAAAATAATAATAGTGCAGTGCCATAGAGAAAAAAAAAAAAAAACATTATCACACAGTGTGGGAATCCTACACCTCTCCCGCTCCTGGTCGTAGTACTGTTGCTTGCACTCGGTCGCTGCCGTTACGGTATTTATCATACGGTACGGGCATTGACTGAGTATATGTAACAACTGATGGATAGCGGGTTGTGTGTGAAAATTTTGTTGGTGCACTGTTTCATATTGTTGTAAGGGCATAACACCTACAGCAATTTGATTCAGTAAACCATCGTCAGAATTTTCACTTCGCAGCCCTGCTTAGTATCGTCGGTGTTTGTGTTTACTATGTTTGTTTGTGATTATGTCTAGGGAATTCAGGGTGGACGTAGCCAATATACGCGGGCTAAAAAGTAATCACTTTTCTGCATACGTCCACGTCTGTAAGTACCGACCAGCTGTTTTGGCACTTAGCGAAACACAGGTAGATCCCCGCCCACACCTCTCAGACCACAATGATCTGAAGCTACCTGGCTACGAACTAGTGCCACTATTCTTTCCCCGTCGCGGTCTCGCCATTTATGTGCGTAGTGATGTAGCTTACCAAATTCCACCACAATGTAGTCCCTGTTCCAATCCGGAATTCAATTTCATGTGGTTAAAATTCCATCTCCGTAAGCAAATTATCCACTACTGCTTTATTTACAGAAGCCCCAAACTGGACAGCAACTCGACCTTCCACGAGTTTGATGCGCTGTCTGATTCCATTCAAAGAATTGTATCCCTGTATCCTCATACTGAAATCGTGATTACGGGCGATTTCAATATACACAATTCTGGTTGGCTTCGACATTCTGGACAGACAACACCCGAAGGACGGTGTGTTGAGATCTTCGCTGCGGAAAATAACTTAACCCAGCTTGTAAATGTGCCCACACGCATACCAGACGTTGATAGTCATACCGCCAACACCCTGGACTTGTTTTTAACCTCTCACCCTGACAAGTACTGCGTTGATGTACTCTCCCCTCTAGGCTCGTCGGACCATTGTGTCATATCAGCTAAATTCTCGTACACCCACCACACAGTTAGAGAAAAGATTCCTAAAAGAACCGTATGGCAATACGAGAAAGCCAATTGGAGCGGACTTAACAACTTCTTTAGGAATTTTAACTGGTCGTTATGTTTCCTCGATAACGACGTGGATGCCGCTGCTGACATGATCACAGAAACTATTCTCTTTGGAATGAGATGCTTTATCCCACATCGGATGAAGAGTATCAAACCAAAAGAAAAGGAATGGTATGATTCGAGCTGTAAAGAGGCTGTCAGGGTTAGAGAACTGTTTTTTCGGTCCTACAAGACCAACCCGACAGAGGAAAACCGAAAAAAGTTTAAACGAGCCAGAAATGACTGCAACGCCTTTCTTAAGCGTGTGAAATTCCAATATGACCAAAACCTGAGGCAAAAAATACTACAATGTCCCAAAGGCAGTAAAAATTTTTGGTCATTCGTCAAAAACATTAGAAATTCTGCCTCATCCTCCATCCCAACGCTCATTTACAATGACATTCCAGCTGTCAGCTCTTTGGACAAGGCCAATCTGCTTGCTGCACACTTTGCGGCTAGCTCAACACTCCCAGACTGTGCTTTGTCCCCGCCTACACTCGAGTGCGTCGAATCTACAATGGGACGAATCCACTTTCGCACTCGTGTAGTAGCAAGAGTACTCAAAGATCTCAACATGCATAAATCCGCTGGTCCAGATGGTATATCTCCCCTTCTTCTGAAGAGGTGTTCTTCTACGCTGGCAAAACCACTGCGTAAGCTTTTTCATCAGTCCTACTCTTTAGGACTCTTTCCGAGCAGATGGAAAACAGCATTTGTCCAGCGAGTCCCTAAAAAAGGCGAATCTTCTTCTCTATCCTCCTACAGACCCATTGCACTTACGTCCCTTCTTTCCAAGGTCATGGAAACGCTGATAAATCGTCAGCTCATGAAATATCTCGAAACACGAAAACTTCTCAATGACCGGCAATATGGTTTTCGTAGCAACAGGTCCACTGGTGATTTGATGGCATGTCTCACCGAAAAGTGGAACCAAAGCGTACATCAATCTGGCGAAAGCAAGTTAGTTGCACTTGATATTTCTAAGGCATTTGACAGAGTTTGGCATCAGGCTCTTTTGTCGAAAATGCGTGCTCTTGGGATCGATGACTCTCTTCTTCAATGGATTAGAAATTACCTTTCGGAACGTTCAATTCAAGTCGTCTTGGACGGTTTCAAGTCTGATATTCACAAAATAAATGCTGGTGTGCCCCAGGGCTCCGTTCTGTCTCCGACACTCTTTTTAATTTTCATCAACGATCTCTTTTCTGCTACGTCTAATCCAATATATGAATTCCTTTTGCTGACGACCGTACTCTCTGCTTTTCATATTCGTTCCCAGACTCACATTCCTGCTCTACGGCTGTAGAACGGGAACGATAGCGTCTGTTAAGCTCATTAAATTCTGATATTACCAGCATAACTAATTGGGGAACTATCAACAGAGTGGAATTTCATGGTTCCAAAATGCAATGATGTCTGCTGTCGCTAAAGCGAAATTTAAACACCCAGCCATTATCCATGGATGGCACTTGCACCGTCGAAACTGATAAACTTTCCATTCCCGGTATGTGTGTCAATGACATCTTATGTTGGAATGACCACATATTCGATGTCGCCAAAAATGCTGCGAAATGTCTAGGTTTTCTCAAGCGATGTAAGAAATATTTTACCCCCTCTGATCTGGCCACAATATATAAGGCATTTATCCGCCCAAAATTGGAGTACAATGCCCACATCTGGTCAGGTGCTCCTAAAACATCTCTGCACCTGCTAGATAGGATTCAAAACCGTGCGATAAAACTAATTGGTGATACTAATATCAGTCAATCAATTGACACCCTCGAACACCGACGTAAAGTCTCCTGTCTCACTTTGTTTTATCGCTATTTCCACCACCAGTGCTCCATTGAAATTGCCAGTAGCATTCCGCCCATTCAAACTTTCAACCGTAACACCTCTCTCTAGGAATGCTCATCAGTATACCCTCAAGCCCATTTTCGGACGTACTCTTAAATATCGTGATTCTTTCCTAAGCCGTACAACTCGCTTATGGAATGCCCTGCCGACCTCTGTGTTTCCTGGTCGTTATAACTTGCAAACATTTAAAAACAATGTACATCGGTACCTGTCTTTTCTTCCTCCCTAAATTTCCTTCGCCCGCGCTGTGTACGAACATTTTAAGGGTACAAAACCCCTTGAGCGCGCGCCGATTATAAAAAAAAAAAAAAATAGGGTAGTCCAACATGCCGTTAGCATTTAAAGCGGCAACTGCGTCTAGCAGGGAGGGAGAGGTTGGCCGAACGAGATTCGGATAGTTAGAGGGGCCGATGTGAATTTAGTGTCATGGAGTCATTCAATGAGAAACAACGTGCGTCCTGCGTACGCGAGTACTATCGAAACAACGATTCTTCGACTCTAGCGCAATAAAAATTTTGCGCTCACGACAATATCGGCCTAAAAATGAAGCTCCATCGATTTAATCGATTAAGAAATGGGTCCAGAAATTTGAAGAAATTGGTTCAACAATAGATCTGGCCGACCTAGAAGATCACGGGATCCCAACAACATAGAGAGTGTAAGAGCGTCTGTTCGTGAAAAACCTCGACTCTCTACTGGAAAATAGTCTAGAGTCTCAAATGTGTCCAAAACATCTTTAAACATTGGCTGCAGTTTGCTATCGAAATCCTAGAGAAGATCGCCAGCTTCACTAACATTTTTTTGTCAGACGAAGCCCACTTTCACCTACATAAATGGAGATATAAACAGACAAACAGACAAAACTGCAGATATTGGAGTGATACTAATCCGAAATTGAACCATCAAAAACCCATAATTGAAAAAAAATCAGGAAATTGGCATAAAGTACCCTTATCTTAGCCATTGTATGTCGCATGAGAAAAAGTTGACTAATTTAATTTTAATTTTGGTGAGGGCTGAGACCCCCATTTATTGGCTTAATACAAGCTTGATCTTACTTAAAGACTAGGACTAAAAACTAACAGAAAGACTTAAGAGCTAGGGACCAAGGGAGTGATGCAGGAGATCTTGTTTGAGACGAGGAGTGCTCAGGTGAAAATCAAAAAGGAAGAGGTTTGAGTTGACCTTTCGGAGCATGCGGGAGATTGGTTCGTTGGAGCCATGAGAGATGTGGTGGACCGGTAGATGGCAGAGACGCGGACAACGTAGATTGCGGGGGTTGGCATTGAAGGAGATGGAGCTCAAAATGGAGCAGTCAATGGAACCAGAGAGAAATCGATAAATGAAAAGAATGTCTGCACTATTCCTAAGAATTCATATTGAGAAGTTTGAGGTCCTGATAGGAAGGTAAGATGAAAGGGTCGTTCCATGACAGACCACGGAGAGCAAATCGGAGGAATCGACGTTGAACACCCTCGATTCGGGAAATATGAAGCCGGTGAAAGGGGGACCAAGCTTGACTGGCATACTCAAACAGGGGGCGAACAAAAGTAACATAGAGAGATCTAGTTACATACGGGTTGGAAATATTCTTGGATCACCGTTTAATAAAGCCAAGTGATGAGTTAGCTTTGAGGATCATCTTATCGATATGCGAACAAAAATTAAGCTCACAGTCGAATAATATGCCAAGGTCTTGAAAAGAACCAGGGGAATTGGTTGACCATAGAGAAAATAAAGTCGGGAAGGAGACGGTTTGCATTTATGGGATTATTGATTGACAAGTTGTGTCGTCAGCGTAAAGGGAACGAGTGTTGAATGACCCTCTCAACATCGTTAATAGTAAGAATGAAGAGAAGAGGACCATGATGACTGCCTTATGGAACTCCAGATGAGGTCAGGAATGGAACAGAAAGGGCGGATCTAAACCGAACGTTACAATATCGGTTTACCAGGTAAGAAGAAAAATCCATTGTAATAAAAGAGGCTCAAAGTCGAGAGCAAACAATTTGAAGAGGATCAATTGATGAGATATCTTATCAAACGCTTTAGTGAAATCAGTTGCGATAACATCGATTTCTTTGCCATTTTTTAAGGCTGAGAGCAAAAGATACGAATCCAACTAAGTTTGTGGCAGTTGATCTACCTTTTGGAAAACCATTTTGTTGGGGCGAAGTAAAAGGTTTGTATTTGAAGCTTAAGGCTTCGTATAAAATACTTTCAAAGAGCTTGGGTATATAGCAATGGTAACTTCATGCTTAGATCCCTTTTTGTGTATAGGGATTATAAAAGAGGTCTCCCAAATCTGGGGAAATTCTCCCTTTAAGAAACACGGCGGGGAGTCCACCTGGGCCTGGTACAAATTGACTTTTGAGTTTCACTGACTTTTCTTCAATAACTGCAGGATCAAAATTTTGAGTGAGAAAGGGATCAATGGAGAAATTTGGTAGATCATTAAAGTAAGAGGGATCTGGTGCGAAGGAGTTGTTGGTAAATGATTGCTTGAAAAATATAGCAAAAAAGTTGGCGATGGTAGGAGGATCACATGAAGTTTTGGTTTCGAAAGCGAGGATGGAAGGATAACCATCAGTCTTACTTTTGCAATTGACAAGTTGAAAAAAGGACTTGGGGTCATTTATGAGATTGGTTTGCGCTCTATTCAGGTTGAGTTGATAGAGAGAGTTATAGAGTTCAATGAAATGAAGAAATATACCTAAATAATTTGAATAATCGGAAGAAGAGTGGGTGCGAAGGAATACCGCCCATAACTTGTTTCTTTTGTTTCATAGAGAGCGAAGTCTACGATTATAGCAAGGAGCGCATGTAGAATGTAGAATGGCGGGAATATAGCATATAAAAGAAGATGGATTTGAATATTTATATGTAAAAAATGGAGAGGGCAGCGACCAGGGACAGATTGGTAAACTCGGAGGAAGACCTGCTTAGATAGTTATTGATTTTACGGAAATTAGCTTTTTGAAGATTGTAAGAAAATAGAACTGCGGCGGAGGCGACTGGAGGGGAGAGTTGTTGAAAAATGAAAGAAGAAAGTGATAGGGGACAACACGATACTGAAGAGTTGTGAAGATAAGGTCTAATTGCCTTTCCATATAGTTGGAAACGCCGCTGACTTGGCATAGACTAGAGTCTGTTAACTGATCTAAGAAAGGACATTCCTTAGTAGAAATGGGATTGGAAGCATTAAAAAAAGATAAGTTTTCAGATGGAGTCCACTTCAGCTGAGGTAGATTGAAGTCGCCGAAGATAATGATATCATCAAGCGAGTCCGATAAGTCGATCAAATTGTCAATTGCTGCAATACAAATTGGTAGGATTCGTTAGGTTGCGCCAGAAGAATGTAACAACACATAACATACAAGCATCTACGGGTAAGTGTTATTTTAACTGACATAAAGTCGAGCTTAGGAGGAGATGAAGTTGCATCTGGAGAGGGGTCCAAGCTGTTGTGAATAGCCAGTAGAACACCTCGACAAGGTGATTCAATCAAGGGGAGTGTGCGATCATCATCCCGAAAACCATTAAAAAAAAGAGGGAACAACTCCTGTTTTTTTTTTATGTTTGGGATAAGATTAGTTTCGATCAGGGCGTAGATATCAAATTGGAGAGCATGAGATTGGCGCAAAACGGTGTGGGTTTTAGAACGTGTATAGTCCTCTTACGTTCTGTTAATATTGTAGAAGGTGAGTGGAAGGTTTTTACATGACTCTTTAGGGTCGAAAAAATGTATCGTGGTCAAATCGATTGCGTTGGAGGTGTGAGACTCTTTTAGAGTGTACATAGTGACGAAGAGCGGCAAGATCGTCTGCAACATTTTGGGGAGGCGTATTGAAAATCTCGTGGTACTTTATATTAAGTTTCCTGAGACTGGTAACGTCGGTAGGAAGGCCTTCCTGCTGTACGGAAACCATGACGCTTGTTTTTATTTTACCTTCGTAGCACACCGAGTCGGATTTATCGTGCTGATAGGCGAGACTAAAGAACTAAAGACTAAAGTGTTCGTGCACATAATTAGAAACGCTGACGCTTCGAAAGAATTTTGTTAATATTTATTAAAGCAATTAATATAATTCATCACATAGCCATGATTTTCAATTACGGCTTGCAATCTGTGGGGCATAGACTCCACTAGCTTTTGGCAAACGCCCTGTGGAATGTTCTCCCAGATAGCCTTCGTTTCGTCAACAAGAGTGTTGAAGTTTCCAGTTTTTTTGAAGACGAGTTGTCTTGTAAGGTGTTGCTATAAATTCTCAAAGCCTCAGCTGATACCGAAATATGTTTTATGAAGGAGGTGTCGATAGCTAACATCACCTTTGTAACTAAAGTTTTTAGCTTATAAGAAAACCTCTCTCACTTAAATAGTAACAGCTGAAAAAGACGTTTCAGAAAGCATAACTGAAGCACTGTAGTGAACCTTCTCCGATTGAAGACCAGAATTTCTATAGGTCCAAAACAGAAAAGTAAACAGCCAAGCGAGACAGTTTTTGATGTCTGGTTTCTCGTTTCATACAATTAAACGTGTATCTGTAGACTGATTTTCGGTTGTGGAACAAGGTGCCCTTATGTCTATATGTTCACATAGCTAAAAGCATTGTGCTACGTAAACAAACTTGATTTTTTTTTTATTTCACTAAGAAATTATTTGTCTTTATTAAAAACCTCCATATACTCGTATTCGTACTCGTAGCTCACATTTGTCTCACTGATCTCAATACACTCGTTCACAGTTTAAATATTGGTTTTTTATTAAAATAAAGAAAAGAAGATTCAAGCAAACACTTTTGGCTGGTGTACTGGTGTATCATACTTTAATCGTTTAACGGATGTGTCGACTTCCTCCTTAAGCTGAATTTTATCATTCATTTAAATTTTTTATTACTGCGCAGAATGCAGATGAATAAAACAAAGCTCGTTGAGTCTACCAAGCAACCGTACCTCCACATCCTGTGTAAGGAATATGTATCCTGCATCGTGTTGAAAAAAATATATGTGAACCTTGGATACACTTTAGCATACCACTTGAAATATTCCTTTAAATGGTGGTAGGTACTAGGTAGGTATAAAGAAGAAAGAAAGAAATAATAGTAAATTGTCTCGCCAGCTAAGCAGTGGCAAAGGGTAAGTATGCATGATCTATACGCTACCAGTAGTATTTAATACCATTAAGTATAAAAATGTTCATGCGAGTTGGTCATTAAGGGCGTTCACATGGTTTACAAGTGTTTTTAGTGACCTTGAAGAGGTACTTCTTCTAGTTTGATTGACAGGGGTTAAACACATACCATTAGGGTGCTTTAACCGAATTATCTATGCTGCGGCCTATGCCTATATATACTCGTATTCACATTCGTATTCACATTCGCATTCACATTCATATTCACGTACTATGCTTGTACTGCCACCCTCTTCGACACTTTTATGCGTCATCGAGTCGTTTTTATAATGGCAGTGCTTTTCGTGTGTATATGTCGTTATGTCGTTATGTCGTATGACTACAATAACCTATCCATCATTCGCAAATTTTTTTTACCCATATTTGCATAAAAGCATCTGCGTGATTTGATATTGACGCAGTCACTCCATTTGTGAAGCATCAACTCCACCACCAACCAACACGACCACTGCTGTCGCCTAGCCGATACATTGTAAAAGGGACATCTACAATCTACATATTACATACATATATTGTATTATAATATTCACTAGTAAATATATTTTTTTTTTCCCATAAAGGTTTATATGTACATACCTTTGATTAAATACCCAAAAATACTGCCGAACAAATGAGGGAAACCAAATCCTTTGACCTTTATTTCTTTTCATAAACAAATTGAGATCTAAATGATTTGAACTATACGAGTATTTCAGTTTTCTGTTTTCTGTTTTCTGTTTTCAAAGGTATACGAATGCGAGTAACAGCCTTTTTTGGTTGAAGGATCCTTTTTTTATCATTTTTTTCTTTATTTTTTTTTTTTTATTAAGAAGGAGGCGGTTAAATACAGAAGTACCGGAATAAAAGTTGTGGTTTTATATTTTGGTAAAATATCCATGCCTAAGAGTATAAGTATAATTAAATGGAAGTAGCTCCTACGGAAAAAGTTTCCTTCAAACAGGTGCGGTATTTTATTACCACTTAGCAACGTTTTTGGAATTAATTTGAAAATGTTGAAGTTCAAGATGAGATTTTTCGTTTCGTTTGTAAATTCGTTTGTAAATTCGTTCGTAGATCCTCGTATTCGTATCATAGCAAATGTAATTGAATCAAGTTAGAAACTTGTTTCGAAACATTTACAGGCAGTGTTTTATGTGGGCAACATACTCGTACATATATGTTAAAGCAAGAAAAAAATTTTTGTAGTAAGTTGTGTTGGCGTTGCTGCTCCTTTTTTTTGGGGGCGTTCGTTCGGATCAGTTTTGGTTAAATTTTGATGACTTGTGTGGAATATCAATTGGACGTTCACAACCATCTCATTCGGAGACCGCCTTTTAAATGTCAAACCTTCACGATGTGTAGTATTTTGAATGTATTTTGAATTTGAGGAATCTTTTACATTTCCTTCAGTGTGTGTGTGGGTTTAAATCATATTAACGGAAGAAGCCTATCTTTTTTATTCAACAGAGAGTACAGTGTTTTAGAACTCCCACGAGTTTTTTTATTGCGCTCTTTTTGTTATCGTTGAATAGGGGAAACGTTATCTTATTTCACCATCAAAGGTTTTTTTTTTTATTTTATTATTTTGGCAAAATCTGCAGAGGAGTTGGGACGAGAATTGAGTTTATATGACCGCTAAGCAACTAAGTTCGAAGCAATTGAAATTTCCTATTAATTACAGAATATTGTGTGTTAAACTGAATAATAAAATGTCTGAAGCTCGCTTCGGTTAATTGCCTACCCCTACATCTTTAATGTAATAGTCACAACATCCGTTCTAATTAGAGTACGGAATTTGGCGAAAATAAATACTCGTATTATGTTACTATTATTTTTTTAAATGCCACTCCATAATACCAAGTTGGGAAAATGACAGTGAAGATAGATTAGATTAGATTAAGCCGGGAGGTGGGACTATGTACGCTTATCACTGCAGCCAGATTAGGCCTATTGTGATTTCCTCAATTAAGGGCTCACGCTTGATGACTGAAATTGTAATAAACTCTGTTGTACATATATTTGAGTGAGCAGTCATATCTTCTGCCTCAAGGTATGGCTTATCGAGAAGGCATAAACGTGTTCTGCTTAAGTGGTTACAGTGGCAAAGCATATAGTATACTCTGCTGTTTCTTCGTCCTCGTTGCACATGCTACAGTTGTTATCTTGTGCTATTCCCATAGACATAACGTGTTTTTTGACAGTCCAGTGGCCCGTAAGGAATCCGGTTGCTGCGTGCATCTGACCCATAGAAAGCTGAATGAGTTGTTTTGTTCTTTTCAGGGAAAGGGTTAGTAAAAGGTTTTTGGCTTGCCTACTACCTTCAGTTTCCTTGTACCTAGTAATGGAGTGACCAGTTATTTGTATAGATTTTCGTTGTTTTGAATGATTTTTTTATGATTATCCTTTATCCTTTACATTTATAAAAGACAAGTTCGATTTGATGTATTTTTGTCTGAGACACGAAATCACCGAATCTACCAATCGAGTTTGAATACGGTTTTCTCCTACAGATTCAGGAGGTTCCAAGGCAGTGTTCTATATCATAAATTAAGTTGTTTTACACAAAAATCTATTAAATAAACAAAATAAATATTTTTGTTTAATTTTTTCCAGTTTTTCGGTCACTTATCCTAATTTTCCTTGACTACCACCAAACAGATGTAAATTAAATAAGACCGTATCTTGTATGAATTTTTATGCGTTCAGTGCAATCCACCGTTTCGGACAATTGGCAAACCAGTATGGGGTTGACATGCATGCAAAAATTGAAACGGAACATGCTTTTTTTTTCAAAATTTGAACGTTTATTTAGGAAGATCATGTACAATAGTATTGTTCAAAGTATTGCCCATCTGAAGCTATGACTTTTTCCCATCTTTCTGGCAATTTGTGGATCCCATCCCAAAAGAACTGCGCCGGCTTGACAGCCAAGAATGAATCAAGCCAATTTTTGATATTCTGCTCTGATGTGAACCGTATTTCAGTGAGGGCGTTCTGCATCGACCGGAACAAATGGTAGTCAGAAGGGGCAAGGTCTGGGCTATAAGGCGGGTGGGGTAAGACTTCCCATCCACTGTTTTCCAAATATTGTAGTTCTTAACCGGAATAGCAACGTGGGGCCGAGCGTTGTCATGATAGAAAATTATTGCCTCGTGTCTGGTCGCATATTCCGGGCGTTTTTCGGCCACTGCTCTCTTCAAATGGATTAATTGTATTCGGTTGCGTTGCCCATTGACCCGGTTTCAGCAGCTCATAGTACAGCACACTCATTTGATCCCACCAAATACAGAGCATTACCTTCGCGCCATGGATATTCGGCTTTGCCATTGATTTGGCTGGTTGGCCGGGTTTCATATATGATTTTTTTTGCTTGGGGTTGTCGTAATGGATCAATTTTTCATCAACAGTAACAACCCGATGCAAAAATGACTTCCTTTTGTGGCGTTCCAGCAGCATTTCGGACATGCAAAACCGCCTTTCGACGTCTCTCGGCTTGAGTTCATGTGGAACCCAATTTCCTTGCTTTTGAATATATCCAGCTACTTTTAAATGTCTTGAAATGGCTGCTTGAGTGACACCCAAAGATTGTGTTTGGCAACAATGTTCATAGAGTAATGCTTCCAGTTCTTCATCTTCAAACTTTTTTGGCTGCCCAGGACGTTCATCGTCTTCCAAGCCAAAATCACCACTTTTAAATCGTGCAAACCACTTTTGGCACGTTCGCTCAGCTAGCGCATGTTCACCATAAATTTCCACCAAAATACGATGACTTTCGGCAGCAGTTTTCTTCATATTAAAGTAATGAAGAAGAACTCCCCGCAAAAACACTTTTTCAGGCACAAAGTTCGACATATTTGAGTGAAAAAAAATTATTGTTGTTTACGCTTCAAATGAATGACATATACTGAAATGACGTACAATGAAAGTAGCTTTCCAACGTATGTTCCAATGGAATAATAACAATGAAATAATACAAGTTACGCCATCTCTTAGCAAACCGCACGAATTAATTATATTCGACTTAATCAGAGAAAACTTAGAGCAGAAAGCTATATACATCTACGCAATGCCTTGCGTGCCGATGAAAATGTTTCGAACATTGGTAAGTTGTATATTTTACCTTCCACTGTGACCGGGAGTATTCAATATACGCGCGAAAGGGCTCAAGATGAAATGACGTACGTTAGAGTTTATGGTTGATTTTTTTATTGGGAATAACAACCAACTTGCTTCGGAGTAATAAAAGTCATGATCGGCGTGATATCATTGCCAGGGTCTTTCATGGAAAAGTTAAGAAGCAATTCAAGTTGTTTTGAACGGTTTCAAGTCTGATGTTCACAAAATAAATGCTGGTGTGCCCCAGGGCTCCGTTCTGTCTCCGACACTCTTTTTAATTTTCATCAATGATCTCTTGTCTGCCGCTTCTAATCCAATATATTCCTTTGCTGATGGTAGTACGCTCTGCTTTCCATATTCGTTCCCGGACTCACGTCCCTGCTCTTTGGCTGTAGAACGGGAACGGCAGCGTATGTTAAGCTCATAAAATCCTGACATTAATAGCATAACCAATTGGGGAACCACTAACAGAATAGAATGTAATGCTTCCCAAACAATGCTGTCTGCTGTCATTAAAGCGAAATTCAAATACCCAGCCATTATCCAAGGATGGCACTTGCATCGTCGAAACCAATAAACTTTCCATTCTCGGTATGTGTGTGAGTGACAACTTACGTTGGAATGACCACATATTCGATGTCGCCAAAAATCCCTCGAAATGTCTAGGTTTCCTCAAGCGATGTAAGAAATATTTTACCCCCTCTGATCTGTCCACAATATATAAGGTATTCATCCGCCCAAATTTGGAGTACAATTCCCACATCTGGTCAGGTGCTCCTAAAACATCTCTGCACCTGCTAGATAGGATTCAAAACCGTTCGATAAAACTGATAGGTGATATTAATATCAGTCAATCAATTGACACCCTCGAACACCGACGTAATGCCTCCTCCCTCACTTTGTTTTATCGCTATTTCCACCACCAGTGCTCCGTGACACCCGTCTCGCTTAGAATGCTCATCAGTATACTCTCAAGCCCACTTTCGGACGTACTCTAAAATATTGTGATTCTTTCCTAAGCCGTACAACTTGCTTATGGAATGCCCTGCCGATCGCCGTGTTTCCTGGTCGTTATAACTTACAAACATTTAAAAACGATGTACATCGGTACCTGTCCTTTCTTCCTACCTAAATTTCCTTCGCCCGCGCTGTGTACAAACATTTTAAGGATACAAAAACCCCTTGAGCACGCGCTGATTATAAAAAAAAATAAAAGTATGAACCTCATAACCAAAGAGAATATTTTCGAAAAGTGTCTTTGTTATATGTATGTAGTATGTATAGGTATAGCATTGAGAGGAAAAACATTTGCTACTCTGGTTTTCAGAAAAGATTCATGGCAACGGCATTGATTCCGTGATATATGCAGAAATACCCGATCCTGAAGTAAGCAAAGAATTGGACGATATCGTAATGAAGAATATGATCCAGGGTCCTTGCAGTACTCTTAACCCAGCGTCACTCTGTATCAGCTCTAATATGTGCACAAAAAGATCTCCAAAATCTTTTATGGAGCAAACGGTAACAGGAGATAATGGCGACCCTAAGTACAGGCGATGGGCTCCACCAAATGGTGGGAGAACTGCAGAAATAAAGGTGGGTAAACAAAACTTTACTATTGATAATCTTTGGGTTGTAACGTACATCCCGTTTTGCTTCGCACATTCAATGCACAGATTAATGTTGAGCTATGCAGTTTAGTTAAATCTAAATCAATCAAATATGTATGCAAGTATGTTAATAAAGGAAGTGATTAAGCGATGTTTTCCTTACAAAATCAACAGGACGAGATAGACATATATCAAAGTGGACGGTATATGTATAGTACCTCGGAAGCAGTGTGGCGAATTCACGAACACTCGCCTACTGTCGTCCTCCTTGCGATTCACCTAGAAAATGGCCAAAGGGTTTTTTTTAATGAAGAAAATGTTCAGGACATTACTGATGCACCGCGTGAAACCACTTTAAGAGCTTTTTCTAAACTTTGTAAAGTAGATGATTTTTCAAGAATACAATGAAATACCAATGTACAAACATGGAATAGAAATAAGTCCCAACGTCGGAAACAAGGCGAGAGTGGTTATCCCGGTGTACGGAAAACTAATGCCATAGGACGTGTATATACGGTACGTCCTAACAATTCAGAGTGCTTTTATCTCCGCATGCTGCTTCACCATATCTGAGGTAGTCCAACATCATTTTCCAGCTTAAATATGGTAAACGGAGAATCTCAAATCTACTTGCAATGCTCTAGGAATGATAGAAGATGATACACAGTGGAATGAATGCCTGACGATACTCTTTCTCGATCACCGACATCTCTCCGATATCTTTTCGCTATTATTTTGGTTTTTAGTCATGTCTCCGAACTACTAGGGTTTTGGCAGGAGTTCAGAAATAATTTTGCTGAAGACATATTAAATCGCATGCAGAATGTATGTGCAGATGTTGATTACAACGACCGCATTTATAATGAAGCTCTTATGCTTTTTGAGCGAGTAGTACAATCAATAAGCAAGATTTTGGACTCTCTGCCAACTGATTTTGCTAATGATCATATGTACATTACTTGATACGGAATTTATTAAAGAATTCTCATACAACAGAGAGGAGCTACTGCAAGAAGTGGATAAATGCGAACAGTCCTTGACGGTGGAGCAAAAAGTAGTGTTCAATAATATACTACTCAACACAAAATAGGACAAAATAGTTTATAGGTACTCATTTGGGCCACCAAAATGGTCAGCTCCGTGCATGCATTTGTCGATAAAGGTGAACGTTTTATCGTGTCTTTTCCACACGAGTACTCGTTTATCGTCACTAAAAAACTTGACCTTACCTTCGTCTGTAAAGAGTACAGGCCTGCAGTTGTCCATAGTCCAATCCGAATGCTCACGGCAGTAACGTAAGCGCGCTGCCCGATGTGCCCTTGTCAGTTTCGGTCGAATGGCGCGCACTCTGGATCGTTGACCATCTTCGTGGAATCGATTACGTACGGTTTGATCACTTACTTGAGCCAGTAGATTGCCGCTGTTGATTTTGTAACGCCCAGGCGGTTACGGTACGCCCACGACGTGCAATTAATCTTACGTACGTCTTCTTGCGCTGTTGTAACTTTGATTCTTACTGATCCAGGTCTCCATGCTACACTCCCGGTTTCTTGGAAGCGTTCCCAGACGTTTCGGATAGCTCGCCGCGATACACCGATGCGAATTGCGACAGACCTTTGAGAGTCTCCCTTCTAAAGCAAATTTACCGCTCTTACTGCGTTTTCGATATCCATATGATGCCAAGAGCCGGGCATGCTAATCACAATTAATAACGTTGTCGAAGAAAATAATTCCGGAAAAAAACACTTAGCGACAACGCTTAGAATTAGACTGAGAAAACAAGTACAGGATACGAGTATTTTGCATTAGTTATTTAAAGCAATGCGCTTCGCATGGTTTTGCTAGCTTTATTAATGAGCCCCCTAGGACTGTATCTGGCAGATGCTTAGATCATATTTTTGGACGTTTTAACAACATCTGTGTAAATAGCTGCGAAAAATATGTCTTTGATCTGATAACTGATCACTCCATGACAGGGCTCCTAGTAAATGTTTCGTGTATAATTAATAAAAAATTATTCTGGGACTTCTAGCAAGTTCTTGAAAATCAATTTCTGTCAGCTAAAGTACACTCTTTCTCATGAGTTTAGGGAAGATGTAACACATGGGCTGAAAGTCCGTTTCTAAGAGAGGGCACCACTTGAATTAAATCCATACCATTTTCAGTTAGTACCAACTTTCAAAAGATACGTGTATAAATTTGACAGCTGTCGGACGATTAGTTCTCGAGATATACCGTTGTGAGTGAAGCAACTTTTGTTTTTGTGAAAAAAATGGATTCAAAGCAATTTCGTGTGTTGATTTATCATTGCTTTTTGATGCGAAAAAATGCAGCCGATGCAAAGAAATCGCTTGATAAGTGTTAGCCGGACTTTGCACCTTGCGAACAAACCATTCGCAAGTGGATTGAACAATTTAAAAGTGGTCATACAAGCACCGAAGATGATGCACGCAGTGGACGTCCAAAAGAGGCTGTTTCAGATGAAAACATCAAAAAAGTCCACAAAATGATTACGAATGACCGTAAAGTGAAGTTGATCGAGATAGCTGAGGCTCTGAAGATATCAAAAGAGCGTGTTGGATATATCATACACGAATATTGGACATGAGAAAGCTCTGTTCAAAGTGGGTGCCGCGTTTGCTCACTGTCGACCAAAAACAACTGTCATCGAGCCACAGTTACCTTTTTTTGCTTTTCTAAATACTTAAAAATTGTTAAAGTATAAACACAGCCCAAGCCCACTGCATTCAGCCTTCATGCATTCAGCTTGATGAATTCAGCACCGCTTGTACATTTATCTCTTTCGCTCCTTTTTGCGGCAAAAAACACCGCCACGAGCAAGGAAGATTATTGCGTCAGACGACTTAAAACCGCGTGGTCGAATTTTGTTTCAGCGAGTTTTCTAGAAATTTTCTACAATTTTTGCACTTTGATTTGACTTGGATTTGTTCTGTTCTGCAGTGGACTTGGGTTGTGTTCCGACCCGAAAGAGGCTTGTAAGTTGTCAATGTTCAATTTAATTAAAACTAGAATATGATTTTACTTTCCAGAAAATAAAAATGGATTTGAGAGAGTAAGCCGAATTTATTTCTCGAAAAGGGTCGCTGAGCCTGCTGTGAAACAACAACAACGTGTTGATGATTCAGAGGAGTGTTTAAAGCTGTTCAACCGCAATAAAGCCGAATTTTTGCGTCGGTATATGACAATGGATGAAACTTCACACCAGAGTCAAGTCGGCAGTCAGCGGAGTGGCGAGCAGGCGACGAACCTCGTCCAAAACGACCAAAAACTCAACAGTCGGCTGGCAAGGTTATGGCATCCGTATTTTGGGATGCACATGGAATAATTTTCATCGACTATCTCCAAAAGGGGCAGACTATCAACAGCGACTATTACATTGCGTTGTTGGAGCGTTTGAAGGACGAAATCGCAGAAAAGCGGCCGCATTTGAAGAAAAAGAAAGTGCTGTTGCATCAAGACAATGCACCGTGTCACAAGTCGATGAAAACGATGGCAGAATTGAATGAATTCGGCTACGAATTGCTTCCCCACCCACCGTATTCTCCAGATTTGCCCCCAGCGACTATTTCCTGTTCGCAGACCTCAAAAGAATGCTCGCCGGAAAGAGATTTAAGACCGATGAAGAAGTAATCGCCGAAACTGATTCCTACAAAACTGGTATCGAAAGATAGAAAAATCGTTTCAATCAGTGTATCGCCCTCGAAGGCAACTATATTGATAAATAAAGTTGAATTTTGCAAAAATTTTGTGTTTTACTATAAAACGGCACTTTTCAGCCCATGTTATATTCGTGTGGGGATGCTTCAACTTCTTTTACAATATTTATTGATACCCTTAAGAAGCACATTCAGTCTTGCTCTTCCTTTTCGCCCTTTATAAAAGTGGAAAAAAAGCACAAACCTTGGATTTCAAGGGATTTTTTGAATACAGTAAAAGGCAAAAACAAACAACGAATTATTTGTTATAAGCATACCCAGAATACGAATTTAAAAAGAAAATACAAAAAATTGTGGGCTGAACTCAAAAAGGCGATATAACTTTGTCGCGAAACATATTATCGTACTCAGTTTTATTCTGTAATAGGTAATTTAAAAAGTGAATGGCGTGTAGTAAATTCGATTCTAAATACTTAAATCTTCGCCCTGTAAAAAACCGACCATTATTCATATCGAAGGCCGTGAAGTCTCTGACAAACGTGCTATAGCCAATGAATCCAATAGATATTTTACTATTACGAGTATATCCCACAATTTTATAGTGTTTCTCCGATCTGTTGTACATCCTCGCGCTCTCACAGTACTGCTGAAGAATTTCAACCGAACAGTTTTGTTTTTGAGCCTATAACTCCCCTCGAGGTTCTACAAGTTACCGGAATATTAGAAAACTCGATTTGATGTGGTGCTGATGGTATTTCAAGCTTTGTTGTTAAAAAAATTGCATGTTTTGTACTTGAAGTGTTAGTATTTATATATTTTTAATCGATGCATATTCGAGGGAGTTTTCCCTGATGTTTTACCCCTGTGTAAAAAAGGTTCTCCTGTCAAAGTCCTTAACTATAAGCCAATTTGATTTCTTTCTATCTTTAGTAAAATTTTTGAAAAACTTATTGAATATAAGTTAGCGAGTTTTCTGAATGCAATTAAGTTTTTAAATTCCTCTCAATTTGGATTTCAAAAACGTAAATCGACTGAAGATGCTGTACTACAATTTTGCTCTCAGGTTATCTCAAGCCTTAATAAGAAAAAGAGTACGGCTGGCCTATTTATCGACATCACTAAAGCCTGCGATATGGTTAACCATAACAGCTTATTAAAAAAACTGGAAAGAGTTGGGTTTCGTGGCATCACGCTTAATTGACTCAGGGCCTATCTTGAAATTAGATCAAAGGGTAAACATAGATGAGGTTGGAAGCGAAGTAGAGATCATTAAAATTGGAATACCACAAGGCTCTGTTATGGGTCCTATTTTATTCTTAATTTATATAAACTCAATGCTTTCACTTTATTATAAAGGTAGACCAACCGCTTTTGCGGATGAAATTGGGTTTTTTTATACCTGTAATTGTCCCTTGGATTTGGTTTCTTATATAAACTGGGATCTTAATTTATTGACGCTGTTTCGGAGATCATAATCTGGTAATAAGCCCTAAAACTAAAATAATGTATTGAGTCTGTCATCTGTTAACAATTTGGAAGCGAATGTTTATTTTCATGCACCAACGACTTAAAATGTCTATTTGCAATAATTTTGTGTGTTGTCGTTCTTCTCCTTCTTTCTGTTGCAAGCAAATCTGTAGTAATAAGTATTTTTTAATTGAAAAAGTGGAGGAGTTTAAGTATCCGGGTCTAATTATCGACTCAAGAATTAGTTTTTTGCATCACACGGAATCATTGAGAAACTATTTTCGGTTCACTCTTAGGTACTTTTTTTTTAATTGCGAAATATCTGGTCAAGAAATCTTCTTAAAACTATTTACTATGGAATTAGGGTGGTGCTTATTAAAAATAAAATCCAACATTTGTTAATTTTGCGGAAATATGTCCTAATGAATATTTGCCAAAAGCCTAGAAGATATCCTAGTTTTACTTTGTTCTGTT
Organism: Volucella zonaria; assembly: GCA_963966105.1. NCBI lineage: Eukaryota > Metazoa > Arthropoda > Insecta > Diptera > Syrphidae > Volucella > Volucella zonaria. Next base: position 363,506,060 of record OZ014530.1, on the reverse strand, counting down.
TTGTTCCAGTTCGTCATTTATATTGTTTGAAAGTGTTGAAGACTTTCGTTATGATGTCTGGTCATCGTAATTTTCGTCTAATTTTTAGTCATAATTTACGTGTACATCTTTCTTACTTGTACCCATCTTTCGTACCACTGCGTATCGTAATTTTTTTTCAGTTTCATTGTATCGCTCTAGCAATGGCAATTTGGCTTATTGACATAGCCGCTGAGCCTCGTCCGAGATCATAATTTTTTGGCCAACATTCGGATCTCCGGCCAACATTTCCAGCGTCAATTAGCGAACTTACGGCGTTGCATATAGTCGTTCGGTTTCAATTCTTGCGTCAGCATAATCTTATATGGATGTGGGCCCAAATCCAATCGCAAAATAAGCCGGGTTGACTCTCTGGCGATTCCCAATTCAGCAAGGAATCGACATTTATCGGTCTTCTTCGATACTGGCCGCTATGGCGACTATGTTTTCTGCATTTCGCTCAAAACTCTGTCTGGTTGGTGGCTTAAGATCTAAAAGAGTGTACTGAGGCTCGAACTTTTCCTGCACACTGAAACCATGATGATGACTGACCTAACGTTGCGTATTTACAACCGAGCCGGAATTTCGATAATATTTTTTAATAATTTCCGCACGTTCGGCAAGCGTAAATTGACGCTGATGATTTTCACAGTTGGATGCCATTAGTAGCTTTGACAGCTGCTGAAACATAACAATTGGAAAAACTATCATTGCTATAATAAAAATAAAATGTCTGAGAGTGCAGCGCAATTATTTCTTACGTGTGGTTTGAAAAGCTCATCCTGGAGTCAATAATAAGTCCTAAATACTTAAACGCACTCAAGGAAGCGTCATATTGATATGGACAATTTACCCCTGAAACTGCATCCTACCAATTTAAATCGATACATGAAAATTTAACTCAACATTAGGGCCAGTTGAAGCGGATAAATTGAAAAACATAATTTTAGTTTTAGAGCTTATACTTAATCTATGTTCGGCTTACTAGATCCCAAATATATTACGGTCCCAGTTGGTGTCAGCAGCCAAGTTCGGCTCCGTATGCAAAGCCTGGGAAGGCAGTAATAGTAGTAGTGATCTTCTAAAACTCAGTTCGAACAGCGAATTAATTTAGACTAGAAACAAAATAGGTCCCAAAACAGAACCCTAAGGTAGTCTCAGATTCAGAAACAGAATGTCACTCCTGGTGTCCCCAAATTTTACTTTGTAAGTTCTATTTGAGAGAAAATAAGAATAAAGCCACAAAATTCAGCCTTTTCATATTTCTTGAGAGCATCAGGGAAAATTCTTGAAAAAATGATACGGTTAAAAATAATTGCTACCACATGTTTTTCAAGATAATATTTGAGATACTATCAAAACCGCAAGCACTTGAATTTTTTTTAGAGAATCAATAGTCTTCAAGAAATCTGTAGTAGTAATGGCAAAGTAGTAAAGGAAAAGCTATTATTTTGTAAGGTTTCACCACCACTGGCAAAAAATTAACACAAAGGGGCGAATGCTGAAGATAAATTGCAGTTTATTGACGCGAAGTAGCTATTGAAAGCATTAGCAATTTCAAGTTTATCAGGAACTCTACGAGTATAGTTCTTTAGTCCTAGGAGTCTTCTAATAGCCTTCAAAAGGCTATTGATCACCTGCCATTCAATAGAACGGTTTTTATAATAACAATCACGATATTCAGGTATTTCTTTTTTTAAATTGACAGCATAATTTCTTAAACTTTGTTCTTAATCTTTGGTTGTTAATATTTTTTGACAATTTCATTATTAGTTTATTTCTCAGTTTAACCTTCTTAAGGAGCGAGCTTGTAATTCAAGGGTTAAGCCTGCTGGCACATTATAGGTGCACACAGAAATATGTTTACAAGGAGAATCAATAAAAAGTGAATAAGAAGTGGTTGCATCATTTTCAGAGTAAACATCATCCCAGCATCCATATAAAAGATTGCTTTGAAATTTACGTAGTAAATTTTCGACACAATGTTTTTCACAATATTGACACCAGCAATATTTTCTGTTTTAATACCAATGTTTACTAACAGACCAGTCATAGAGGGATTGCTGGTATTAAAATTTAAAACACATTTCTTGCAGGAGCTAACTGAAAAATTGGGCAATCTACCAGAAAAAGGGTCTACATAAACACTTTCCCGAGGTAGGTTCATTGATAAAGCTGGCTTGACGATGGCTACGATGCCAGAAGAGTCAAGTCAAGTAGTTTGAAACCATATCGCTGCTTCCAAGTAAATTGATATAATGAGGCTTCTTGATTTTTAATTTTCTAATAGACATGAACGTCACGACATTATACATACGTAATCTATAAACACATAAAAAAAAAAACATGTTCAACACGATTAATTCCAATAGAAACTCTAAGAACATCGGCGCTAAGAAAATCGACACTTTTCACTTCATTAACTATGTACTCATTTTTTATAAAGCACCCTACACCACCTGCCGCATAATTTTCATTAGGGTTCGCAAAAAAATTATAACCAGGCATATGGTAGGCGTTCTTTCGATGCCATAAATCCATATTTCAGACGCAATAACGACGTCTGGGGTGTTTCAAAAAAAAAAGTTAAGATGGGCAAAAAGAGAAGAATATTTTTTCCTCAAACTTCTAATGAATGGGTGAATCATAGAAAAATTATCATTACAATGGGAACTATTATTAGTAAAAATAACATCACAATTTATGCTCTTTGGTTCGAGGATGGAAATGTCTTCAATAATATCATTATTATGATTAATTTGAAATGGAAGCATGCGAGTTGAACTAGAAGGGTTGTATCATGTATTTAATGCTTCAAAAGCACAATGCTGTCTGCTGTCGTTAAGGCGAATAAACCGAAAAAGTTTCAATTCTAAGTATGTGTCAATGGCAGCTTACGTTGGAATGACCACATATTCGATGATGCCGAAAATGCGCTAAAGGTTTCCTCAAACGATGTAAGAAACAATTTTCCCCATCTGATCTAGCTTCAATATACAGGTGTGCCAAAAATCAATGTCAAACCGGAAACGGGTGATAGGTCAAGTGGTGTCGGTTATCACAAAATTATAAAAAAAAATCTAAGTCATGTATAGTACTTTTGAAAAATCACAAAATCTAACACCCTGTGACGATCTTTCAAGTACTGTGACCGTAAATCTTTACTTTTCTTCGATTTTTTTTGTTGCCACGTAACCCTGAGTAACTCTTCTGTAAATTACTCTCCAAAATTGAAACATAACTAGGTATATCGGTTTTGACTAAAGTATTCCTTTTTTGTCCATCCATGTATCTGAAAATCATTAATCACCCAACTTGAACTGACTGTACTGACAAAAAAATGTACTGTACCATTTTGGCAAGTAACTCTAAAAGATGGCGGATTTAGTCTGGATTCCAAAATGGTATGACACTTGCTAGGCTAACGTTTATTTGAGGACAAAAAAAATATTTTGTTAAAGAAACCCGATTCATAGTTATTTCTTTTTAATAAGTTTAAATGAGTACCAAGTGTGAGTGGAACAGACAGTGACGCTGTGATTGAGACGGATAAACACGCCATTTCGACTAGTGTGAGTTGAACAGATAGAGATGCCACCCTTGTCAAGCAGTGACGCATAGGCTCATCGTGCAATACTTCAGTGGGTACGTTACGCTCCTTCGCTTACAGCGCGATTTTGGGGTTACAACTTTGGCTTTCTTTATTGGAATTCATTGCATTGCGACTTTGATTTGCTATCTGACCGTTTCTGTCGAACCTGGATTTCTTCTGGACTAGTGTTGATCGTTGATCCCGTGATTGTGTAGTATGAATGCCATCGTGCCATCTCGATACACTGCTCAGGAATATGCTAACATGCATCTCATTTATGGGGAATGCAGGTGTAATGCTAGTGCTGCAGCCAGACTTTATCATGAGAGATACCCAAATGCTCAGCGTCATCCGGATCATCGAGTGTTTTTAAATGCGCACCGGTCATTCTCAGAGGGTCGATTTCCAAATCTAGTGGTTAGTGAGGGAAGACCCGTCATGCCCTACGGGGACGAAGTCTTACAAGCAGTAGCACAAGACCCTAGTACCTCAGTACCTGCAATTGGAGAAAGCATAGGAGTGCCCAAAAGTACAGAACATCGAATTCTAAGGAAAAACCAGCTCCATTCGTACCATATACAACGAGTCAAAATTCTATGCTACCCCGAGATTATCCAGACAGAGTGCAATTTTGTCAAACGATGTTGCAGAGGTTCAGAGAAGATCCGAGATTCTTCGAAAAAATTCTTTGGTCGGACGAATCAACTTTTCAAAGGGACGGTTACATGAACCTCCACAATTTGCACGAGTGGCACGTGGAAAATCCACATTTGATGCGGGAAGATAGATCACAGCACCGTTTTAAAGTAAACATGTGGACGGGAATTTTGAATGGTAGAGTTATTGGCCCATTGGAGCTGCCGCAGAATTTGAATGCCGAGGTTTATTTAGATTTTTTGGAGAACTACTCGTACTAACCAAATTTATTGAGAGACATGCTACTACATAAATATTTATGCATGCATGTGGTACTCGTATCAACAAGATAGCTGCCCTGCGCATTATGCTCGCACAGTACGAGAGTTCCTCGATCGGGAATACTCCAACAGGTGGATAGGGCGGTCTGGTACAATTTCGTGGCCAACCTGATTTAAACCCACTCGATCTGTTTTACTGGGGAGCAGTAAAAGAAGAAGTTAATTCTAAGCCGATAGAAAATTTAAACGAGATGCGACAACAAATCGCAGAAACCATTGAAGACATCAACTCCAGAAGATATGCCCCCGTATTCTTACCAGATTCGTTTGTAAGAAGATGAGGAGCTTGCACTGCCGCTGAAGGCAATCAGTTTGAACATTTGTTGTAAGATACAAGATCGGTAGATGGCGATCCTGAGAGTATACACCAAGAAAGCTTAGTGTTCTGTGACGGGAAAAAAATTAAATGAAATGACAATGGTGGCATCACTATCTGTTCCGCTCACACTTGGTACTCAGTTAAACTTATTAAAAAGAAATAACTATGAATCGGGTTTCTTTAACCTTCATCTCCTCCTGGTGTGAAAAATCACACAAAAAAATGTTGACCTATATCTTTTCACCTTTTTTTTTTGACTACTTGACAATTCCTGACGCATCAGTTTAACACAAAAAAGTTATTATTCAATGCAAAAATATATTTTGATAAGAAGATACGAGGGCGGGTCAATAAGTCCGTGACTTTTTGAATTTCTGACCTCTTTACTGAAACAGCAACACTGCTCCTGTCAACAGGCATCTGTCAGTTGACTTCTGTCAAAATTTAAACTTGCTGCGTCAGTTAGTTTGTGTTTGACAGCTATTTTTATCAGACCACTCACTAATTTGAGGAGAAAATGGAAAAAAGTGAATTTCGTGTGCTTATTAAGCATTATTTCTTGCCAAAAAAAAACCATTACCGAGACCAAGGCTAAGCTTGATAAATACTATGGGGACTCTGCACCATCGATTTCAATGGTAAAAAAGTGGTTTACTGAATTTCGTTGTGGCCGTACAAGCACTGAAGATGCCGAACGTCCTGGACGCCCAGTTGAGGTCTCTACACCCGAAACAATCGAAAAAATTCACGATATGGTGTTGGCCGACCGAAGATTGAAAGTGCGAGAGATTGTGGAAGCCGTAGGGATCTCGCATGGCTCAGTGGTTTCAATTTTGAATGATCACTTGGGCATGAGAAAGCTTTCCGCAAGATGGGTGCCGCGTTTGCTCACAGTCGACCACAAACGCAATCGTGTAACAACTTCACAGGAAGATTTGGCGTTGTTTAATCGCAATATGGAGGAGTTTTTGCGCCGTTTTGTAACCGTGGACGAAACATGGATCCATCACAACACACCAGAGAACAAACAACAGTCAAAACAGTGGGTTTCTAAGGGTGAATCGGCGCCAAAGAAGGCCAAGGTGGGTTTGTCAGCCAATAAAGTTATGGCGACTGTTTTTTGGGATGCACGCGGGATAATCCACATTGACTACCTTCAAAAGGTTGGCATAATATTCCCCATTGATTGTTCTTATCAATGGGGAATATTATGCCAACTTATTGGACCGATTCAATGACGATTTGAAAAAAAAACGACCTCATTTGGCCAAGAAAAAAGTTCTTTTCCACCAAGACAATGCAAGGGTGCACACATGTGCAGTTGCCATGGCAAAAATCCATGAATTGGGCTATGAATTGCTCCCTCATCCACCCTATTTTCCAGATTTGGCTCCGAGCGACTACTTCTTGTTCCCAAACCCGAAGAAATGGCTTGGTGGAAAAAGATTTGACTCTAATGATGAAGTCATCTCGCAAACAAAGGCCTATTTTGAGGACCTCGACAAATCATTTTTTTTGGAAGGGATAAAAAAATTGGAGAAGCGTTGGACAAAGTGTATAGAGCTTAACTGAGACTACGTTGAAAAATAAAATTATTTTTTTATCAAAAAATCTGTGTTTTAATCCAAAAGTCACGGACTTATTGACCCGTCCTCGTATTTGAAAACTTAGGTTTCTAACCCTCGTGTGTGACTCTTCACACATATGGGATTCCTATGTATTTTGCAGTAGAAACACCATTTCTTAGTCAAATGTCCATGTTATTTGATATTTTGGCAAACTAAATAGATATAGAACAAAAACAAATTTACTTCTGAAAGCCACTGAAAGTGGGAGCGTACACGGCACTAAAAGAAGAAGGGAAAGAGAGAACAAAAGTGTGTAACAATGATCGAAACCGTTAGCGACAACCCGCCAAAAGTCGAATGCAGTGAGCGAATGCTTGCCAAAGTCATGCACCATTGCTCTAGGTCAGTGTGCTTTTTGCTTTATTTTTGAAATATCACATACTCGTACTTGGAGAGCGCGCTAAACTCGTTCGTGTGTCGTTGATTCGTTGGACAAGCTATATTTTCAACATGAACAGACCGAAATATCTTACCGCGGAAGAGGTGGACGATATTCTGATGAATATATTTCCGATAATGATGAAAATTATTCGTCGGAAGAAAATGTCGAATTGATTGGAAGTGAAAGTAATTCTGAATTTGATGAAACGGAACAGAGTGAAGAATATGGAGCAAAAACAATTGCATCAGCTACTGATCGTCGAACCATTACTCGTTTCAAAAGACGGTATGATTTGGAAATCACAACCAGCGCAAGATCGAACCGGAAGATTACGAAATGGAAATGTTATCAATTTGCGTCCAGGTACAACAAGATATGCAAGAACACGTGTTGATGACATCAAAGATGCTATTTTCTTGTTGTTTCCACCACCAATTGAGAATGTGGTGGCAAATATATAGAAAGTGATTCAAATTTGTTGAATCCATATATCGCTGCTCTCCTTTTTTTTGTCTCATATCTCTTGTTTTTCTTAAAATCAATTTTATTTAGATCCAAAAATGAATCAATGTTGGATTTATTTGATGGTGAATATGGACGTCCCATTTTCAGAGCGATAATGTCAAAGAAAACATTTGAATATATGAATCAAATAATTCGATTTGATGATGTTATGAGCTGAAGTCAGCAAAGTTCTACCGACAAATTTGCTCCAATCCGAGAACAATTACTTGGTTTTCGTGGAAGAAGCAAGTTTCGCCAATACATGCCATCTAAACCTGAGAGATATGGTATAAAATATTTGCTATTGGTTTGTTCTGAAACTTGCTATATTTGGAAAATCCAACCGTATTTGGGGAAACCACTTGGTGGTTCGGCAGAAAAACATCAAGGTGAACGTGTAGTACTGGATCTGGTTCGTGGGCTAAAGGGGCACAACCTAACAATGGACAATTTTTTCTCATCTTACGATCCCGGTCAAAAGTTGTTGTCTCAAAGATTGATAGTGTTCGGTACAATGCAGAAAAACAAAAGAAGCATCCCACTAAAACTTCTGGAATGCAAAAGAGTTAAGTTGTTCTAATCAACATTTGCATTCACCGAAGATACAACACTTGTATCATACGTCGGCAGAAAAGACAAATGCGTAGTTCTGCAAAGCACAATGCATGCTTCGAATGCTGCTCAGTCGGACGGGAAAAAGTTGCCAGAAATAATTCAATTTTACAACAAAATCAAAGGTTTCTTCCTATGCTCATAATTTTGATTTTATTGATAAACTTTTTCCTTTAGGTGGCGTGGATACTGTTGATAAAATGCGGTCTTGTTACAGCTGTAAAAGAAAGACGAACTGATGGCCGATGGCGGTATTCGCAAATATGATCGACATCTCAGCTCTGAACGTATTGATTGTTTATAAAGATGTAAATCCAAATTGGCAAATTGAACAAAAAAACAATGCGACGAGTTTTCTTGCGTGAGCTTGCAATATCCCTTGCAAAACCATACATGACAATGAGAACAGATATGCCACGAACCGAATCAGCGGCTTCTTTGCTTACAACCATTAGCAGAGAATCAGTAAATGAAGCAATGACCAGGCCCAGGGGTTCATTAGTCCACACATCGTCAACACTATCTTGCGAATCTTCAGTGTCTCGTGAGAGCTCACCACGAATATTCGACATTCCTCGAAAGAGATGTAAAAGTGTTCCACCGAATATCAAAAGATGCCACATTTGTTACAGCGAGAAATCGAAAAATAAGAACAACACACATGAAACTATGTGCTGTTTCTGCCAAAAAGGAGTTTGCAAGCGTACTCACAATAGAAATGTTTGTATTAATTGTATTGCAGATAAATTAATTTGATGTAACTAAAAAATAAAAATAAACATAAATGTGATTCATAAATTGGACTACAAAAAATTACGTTTCTGGTGCAAAATACATAGAAATCTCATATTTTTGAAAATTCACACACGAGGGTAAGCAACGTAAGTATTTTTGAGGATGAGATGAAGGTTAACAAAATATATTTTTTGTCCTCAATGAAGCGTTAGCCTAGCAAGTGTCATACCATTTTGAAATCCAGACTATATACGCCATCTTTTCAAGTTGCTTGCCAAAATGGCACAGTACATTTTTTTGTCAGTACAGTCAGTTCAAGTTGGGTGATTAATGATTTTCAGATACATGGATGGACAAAAAAGCAATAATTTAGTCAAAACCGATATACCTACCTAGTTATGTTTCAATTTTGAGCCGTAATTTACAGAAAGGATTATCTTAAGAAACAGCGGATCTAGTTCGACTGCATTAGATTTGATAGAAATCAAGTTTTCATATACGTCAACACAGTTTACTCCCATGAAGTTTATTCAAAGTAAAATAAATATGTTCGACAGGAAAAGAATAGTACGTATGTATGTATGTATGTGCATATGTATATGTAAAAAGAGGAAGAAAAAAGAAAATAAAGCAATGATAATGAATAACTAAGTACTTACATTGTATAATAAATTAAAAAGATAGAAACAGAGAATAATATATAGTACATAGTTTACTGTAGCACAACAAATACTCCACAAATATGTATTATGCCTAGCCTGTGCAAGTTTGATTTTCAGATGTCTATTCATCTTCAGATTAATACTCCAAAATTAAATATTTCGGCAATCTTCACTTTCGCACCCTGACACTTCCGCTTTCTATTTTGGGCTCATCTTTCTCCGCTATTCCTGAATGTCACCATTCTGGACTTCTCAAAATTTGAAATCAAATTCCAACTTCACACATGGACTCAGCCAAAAAGATAGTATTGTCGGCAAACTTTTGGGCCACAATATTTATCCTATTCATCCCTATTCAAACCAGTTACGAGCAATGTCTTAAATATGAAGTTAAAAACGTTTTAATTTATTTATTCATTTTATAATAATTTATAAAGATAAATTTATAAACTATTTACAAAAAGACATGCGGGCTACGGGACCATATGATGTCGTCTTTTGATTCTAACTTAGGATAGATAATTATGATTATATTTATAATTCTTATTTATGTACATGATGGAAAAGAGATAATTAATTTAACAATAAGTATCTAAATACATTAAATTTCAAAATTATGGTCTTTGCCTCAAATGTCATAAGATTTTTTTTTTGTTTTTTGTTTTTTTTTTTATTAATTCATTATTTTCTTAACAATTATACAGTTTACCTTAAGTTTAGTTACAAAACATTTATTATTTTTATTTAAGAAAATAGCTAGTGACATTTGTATATTGCAGTTATAGCAATAAATAGGGTTAAATGCCACTTCAAGGAGAAATAACTTAAATAACTTTAATTATTGTGGGGTGGCAATATTTTAGATTAAGATTAAGATTAAGATAAATTAAAAGTTAACAATATAAAAAATTCCGGAAACTATAAATGAAAAATGAAAAAAAAAAAGAAAAAAGAGAGAAGATAACAATTACACAAGTGAGCAAAACTTCAATCTCGTTGTGATCGAAACCAAGAAGCCATGCTTTGATTTTATTTGAAAATTTACTAGAAGTTGACATGACTCTTATATCGGCTGGAAGACGGTTAAAAAGTTTATAAGATACAACTGGGTAGGAGTTTCTATAGTGCGTTGTGCGGTAGGCTGGTACTTGCACAATATGACGGTAAGTTCGACGTAAGTTGCGTGCATCAGATATAGGACTCTCTAAATAGCCACCTCTCATAAAAAAGATCTTAGAGACTCTAAAATAAAACAAGTGCCTTAATGGGAGTATTTTCAAGGACCTAAATAATATCATAGAATTGGCTAGGCGGTGAGCATTACAAATTCTACGTAAGGCGCATTTCTGCAAAACGAGAAGAGGCTTTAGATTGGTAGTGTAAGCACCTCCCCAACAACTAATTCCATATTGCAGTTTCGAGTGGAAAATTCCATGATAAACAGTTTTAAGAAACCTGTTGGAACAAAACTGTCGAAGACGATAAAAACACCGAATAGAAGAACGCAAATATCGCTTCAAGTCTAAAATATGCTCAGCCCAACTCATGTCGATTCTTGTGCCAAGGTACTTGAAGTTCCTAACAACTTTAACCTGAAAACACTTCGAGCTGCATAAGGAATTTGCATGGAAAGTAGGTTCGGATGGCTCAGTGTAGGGTAAAGCGCGGGCAATCGCAGAAATGGAATTTGATGTCAATTTCTGCTGGCACAAGCGAACCTAAGCTAAAAAACATTAGTTTGGTTTTGGTACTTGCCACTAGCCTGTGAGCAGCAAACCATACCCTTAGCAAATGGATATCATTATTTATATCTGCTATTAAATTAAGAGGGCTTGTTGAACTATAAGCGATGCCAAGGTCATCAGCAAACGCTGCAACTTTGCCTGCCAAAGGTAGAGAAAAGAGGGAGTTAATAAATATCAGAAACAAAATAGGGCCCAAAACAGACCCTTGAGGTACCCCTACGTTAATCACCTCACAATCACTAAGGATGTCTCCTATTCTAACCCTTTGTTTGTGGTCCTTCAAATATGTCGCTAACCAATTATGGAAAAATCCACGAAATCCTGCTCCATACAGCTTGTCCAAAGGAATGTCAATGCAAACTATGTCAAACGCTTTGGTAATATCGACAAAGAGGTCGGCGCAAAACTTTTTACCATCCAAGGCTTTGTTTATAAAATTGCAGAAAAATAATAAGGTATCTTCCGTGGAGTATCTTCCCTAAACCCAAACTGCACCGGACTGAGAAATTGAGTTCTTTGTAAATGCGCACACATACGCCTTTTGACAGCTTTTTCAAAAACTTTCGAAATTTAAGACAGCAAGGAAATCGGCCTGTAATATGTCCACTAAGTTAGGCGCAATATTCTTGAGTACGACATTACAAATACCATAGTTCCCACACGACCTGGTGTTTTTGAGTGAGTAAATGATTCGCAAAGTTTCTAACCCAGTAATTTCTTCAAAAACGAAACTATTCACATCAGGCGTTCTTTTCGCTAACTGAGACCAAACACAGGAGTTGCAAATTGTGTTAAATTTAGATTGAGAGAACATAGAACCAACTGAAGCAAAATATTTATTGAACTCATTGGCAACTTCTACGGGTTTCACTATTTCAACACCTTCACTACACAGCACAATATTTTTGGGATTGCATGAAGTATTATGAATAGATATGGCGTGGTTAATAATTTGCAGTGATTGTGGATTTGTTGGATTAAGGATTACGGCGAGTTGTGATTGTATGTCGTCGGAATCAGCTCGAATTTCTCTAGACAAAGGGCAGGTGACTCGAATATGCCATATGGATAAGACCGTCCCACAGTTTTGAGATACTTCTGGAGCTACGTGGTTGTATAAATTTTGGTTAGTAAAAAGAGTTTTTCCCAGTCTAACCCATAGAAGTTTAATACATTTCTCTCTTGAAAAAATTGATGTGATAAGGGATACGAGAGTTTCGCCATGTCTCTGCCAGTTCTTCTTTCTGCATTGCTATAAGTGTACGCCGGGTAGGCTGAAAAAAATTAGGGGTTTGCAACACGAATGGATATCGGGAAGCTTCCTTGGCGGCGATGTCTGCCAACCCATTACCTTGGATTCCGACGTGCCCAGGTACCCAGGCCAAAGAAATGTTGCTGAAATTATGAATAAGGAGTCTAATGGACTCTAATGAAAGGCACTTGTTGATCCCGCTTCTAAGCCCCGTTAGGATACTCAGATTATCTGTTATTATAAGGGTAGGCTTGTTCTAATTTTGAAGGATAGATATTGCTTTGTGGATTACTGTGGGTTCCTCAATATACTCGTAGCTACCAGAAAACTCCAGGAGTAGCCCTTGATGGATAATAGACATTTGTCCATAGGAGGAGTTGCTGTCTTTGCGTGACCCGTCTGTGTATAAAATGCGATCTGCTTCTGATGATGATATCAATTCCGTATGCAACATTTGGAAAATTATATCAGGTGTTTCAGTTTTTCTGAATTTTGCAAGTGTAGTGTCGATGTTTAACAAATTTCTTTTCCAACTTGGTGACGGATTAGAATTCAGACAATCATTGGAATCCTGAAAGGAGATTTGATGGTTGGATATGAGTCCTACCATATTGCCAAGTGCGGAGATCGATCTTATGTGCTTATTCTTCTTTCTCAGCAGGACTTCCTTCATCGTGTTGTCAAGCGGGTGTCTGACATCAGCTAGCGTTTTACTTATTACGTTAATCGCTCTTATTCTTCCAAGGTGTCTGAAGGATGTGTAACCAGCTTCTATACGAAGACCTACTATTAGCGTAGTTTAGAGGACACCAGTGGCTGTCCTATAACATTCATTGATTGAAGCATCAATATTTTCACAGTGCTTTTTAGTGGTCCACATGAAGACCGTCAACCCATGTTGACCATCATCAGCCATTTTCAGAGCTATTTCTAGATGTGGTCCTTTACGTCGTGAGCAGGGCATGGTTGCGTAATTTTAATTATTTTATTACGTGTTTTGTGTGCATTTTGTTTTTCTGCAAAGGCGTAGAGCTTCTGTTTTTGCACCTCTTTCTTTTTTTTTTTTTTTTATAATCGGCGCGCGCTCAAGGGGTTTTGTACCCTTAAAATGTTCGTACACAGCGCGGGCGAAGGAAATTTAGGGAGGAAGAAAAGACAGGTACCGATGTACATTGTTTTTAAATGTTTGCAAGTTATAACGACCAGGAAACACAGAGGTCGGCAGGGCATTCCATAAGCGAGTTGTACGGCTTTGGAAAGAATCACGATATTTAAGAGTACGTCCGAAAATCGGCTTGAGGGTATACTGATGAGCATTCATTTTTTTTTTTTTTTTTTTTTTTTTTTTTAATGCATTTTATTTTATACTTCTTACATTTACTATACTTACATGCTAACAGAAAAAATGCTTAAATATTAGCTTAGAATAACTTATCGAACTTATACTAACTTAATGGCCCTCCAAACGGGCACTCTAAGCTAAACTATATTATTGTTTTGTGTCTTTCGACGTCATTACAAATAATAATTATTATTCTTATACATCTATTTAAACTAAGAAAATAAGTATTTAGAAAAAACTTAGTGAACGAACAATTTTTTTGTATTTATATAAAACTTATATTTTAACCTTAAACTACTTAGCCTAACTATACAATCTAACCTAGCCTAATTGTTAGCAAACTTAAAGTTGCTAATCTGATCATTAGCTAACCCAAGGTTGCTAACTTCAAACACTTAAAACTACCCTAACCTATGTAAGTCGGCCATTCCAAAAGGAAAAATAAAGAAAAAATAAATAAAAATAAAAACAAAATGGCCCACTTTGCCTTTTGACTAGGCTAGCTCGGACTTGAAGGAAACGACGCAGGAATCAGATCTTCTTCACTCAACCACCAAATATTTTGGTGCTGCAAAAAAACATCTTTTATGTCGCGGCTTGAAACCGCCCTACTAAACCTGAGACGTTCGATACTGCCGTGTGCGACGTCTTTGTTGTAGTTGAGTCGCCCCTCACCCACTGCACGAGCTACGTGGAAGATTAGCGGCACCGCAAAGTTATCCTGTATAAGCCCTTTCATGTCAAGATAGAGAAACGCTTCAGGGGGGATGAAGCCCTTCAAGCGCACACTCTCATGATATAAGTAGTTGGGGTAGTAGGCCCCAGATATCAGGTTATTGGACGAGGTCATTGCTCTTGCAATATGCCTTCGAGTCAACTTAATAGCGAAGTTGTCCACTCTATTCAGATTCGCCCTGTTGTAAAGGACCTCATTGGGATAGAATTTTATGTACTCCGATTCTGGCGTTCTGTAAAGGCGAAGGCAGACCCTAAGGCAAGCCCTCTCAAACACCCTAATCTTTTCCATTAAGCTTGCTCTCACATTAAACCACACAGGACACCCATATACCAGCATGGGCCGGATGAGGGCCATGTAGCAGATAACTTTCACCCTCGCATCGAGTTGGCTGCTATAAAACAGTCTCTTTGTAAGGGCAAAAGCACCTTTGGCTCTGGCCAGAGCAGCATCTACATTCTTGTTAAAATATAGATAGTGGTCTAGCCAGATCCCAAGGTATCTAACTACATTTCGACAAGCAAGTGGCTGGCCGTGTTGTCCAATGATCGAGAATTTTCGCCAATTTTTTCTGGTGTCCCTAGAGGCACCAGACAACGGCGTCCTAAACAGAATGGTTTCCGACTTCTGAAAGTTGATTTTCAACTTCCAGTCATCGCAAAACCGCCTTATTTGTTCGAAGTCACGTTGCAAAAGCATATTAATGACTTCGACTTTTGGACCTGATCTGTACGCTATCAGATCGTCTGCGTACGCTATGCTATGGGGAAGTGAACCTATCAGATCACTTGTGTAAATGTTGAATAAGATCGGCGAGTTAACCGCACCTTGTTGCAGACCGTTTTTAATTTGAAATGTTCCAGCAGAAGTTGCATCGCCATTTTTCACGATGAACTGTCTGTGGTTAAGCATATTATGAAGAATATACAAAAGTGGCTTACTGATGCCCAGTCTGGTCAGCTTATAGAAAAGTCCCTCTAACCATACGGTGTCGAAGGCCTTTTCCAGGTCAACCAGACAGGCTCCAGTGCACTGTTTCTTGCCTTTGTTCCACTGGATATCAGAAACCAGTTTAGACGCGGCATGTATGACATCATGCCCCGACTTAAAACCGAATTGATTATCCGGAACTATATTTTTGTCCTCAACCCACTTAGTCAGGACTCTATTGATTACCTTTTCGAACACCTTACTGATATTCGGAAGGAGACTTATCGATCGGAGATTCGCCGGATTGGATGTATCTTTTCCCCTTTTAGGGATGGGATAAATCACCGCAGTTTTCCAATGCGCTGGATAATACGCATTATTCATTACATTGTTAAACAAGGTGGTGTAAATGTCTACCGCTTCTAGAGGGAGATGTCGAAGCACAATGTTCGGTATTCCATCAATTCCCGCTGATTTTTTACTTCTTATTGTGTCGAAGATCTCATGGAGTTCCTCCTTTGAAATGAACGGGGGTAGGTCCCCTTCATTGGCGATGACATTATTTGCCATATTCTCGTCACTGAACTGGGTGAAACCCGAGCTCTCGAATCGCCAGTTCTGTATGTCATTTCGCAGGTAAAAATTTTGCAGAAGGACTCGATTCTCCAGGTCGTGATTTGAACCAATGACGTCATTGGACTTAAACACTTCCTGAAAAGTCGCTCCTATGGCCTCAACCTTCTCCTGAGGATCCTCGATCACAAAGAAATTATCATCATTTGCAGCTTCACTTGGATCTATGCCTGCCGTAGTCAGTATTCGTTCGTTGTCCATCGTTCGAGGGATTTTAAGACACTGATGGTCGTATTGATTTTTTCTCCGAAATATTTTGTTTATTTGGGGGAACATACTCGGGCTGTGAAAATTTACAGCGCGAATTCTGTTGTTCCAGTACAAGCTTACAGCTGCTCTGTAATTCTCTCTTATCAATATTTGGAGGTTTTTAATTGTTGATTTCAGTGTCCTAATCTCTACGTTTTGTCTGTCAGTAAACTGCCTGTACAAGGTTTTTAGTCTTGACAACAGTCTACTTTTGTGTCGGTGTAGTGCGTCAATGGTAGCATTGCGGAATAAGTCTTCGTTGGGCGTGTGCTTGCATGACCACTTTTAAATTTTTCAATCCACTTGCGAATGGTTCGTTCGACTGGTGCAGAGTCCGGGTAACACATATCAAGCCATTTCTTTGCATCGGCTGCATTTTTTCCCATCAAAAAGCAATAATAAATCAACACACGAAATTGCTTTGAATCCATTTTTTTCACAATAACAAAAGTTGCTTCACTCACAACGGTATTTCTCGAGAACTAATCGTCCGACAGCTGTCAAATTTATACACGTATCTTTTGAAAGTTGGTACTAACTGAAAATGGTATGGATTTAATTCAAGTGGTGCCCTCTCTTAGAAACGGACTTTCAGCCCATGTGTTACATCTTCCCTAAACTCATGAGAAAGAGTGTACTTTAGCTGACAGAAATTGATTTTCAAGAACCTGCTAGAAGTCTCAGAATAATTTTTTATTATTTGTATCAGTTATCATCAGATCAAAGACATACTTTTCGCAGCTATTTACACAGATGTTGTTAAAACGTCCAAAAATATGATATGATAAGCATATCTGGCAGATAGTCCTAATGGGCTCATTAATAAAGCTAGCAAAACCATGCGAAGCGCATTGCTTTAAAAAACAACTAATGCAAAATATCCTGTACTTGTTTTCTCAGTCTAATTCTAAGCGTTGTCGCTAAGTGTTTCCTTCCGGAATTATTTTCTTCGACAACGTTATTAATTGTGATTACCATACCCGGTTCTTGGCATCATATGGATATCGAAAACGCAGTAAGAGCGGTAAATTTGCTTTAGAAGGAAGAGTCTCAAAGGTCTGTCGCAATTCGCATCGGTGTATCGCGGCGAGCTATCCGAAACGTCTGGGAACGCTTCCAGCGGCAATCTACTGGCTCAAGTAAGTGATCAAACCGTACGTAATAGAGTCCACGAAGATGGTCAACGATCCATTCGACCAAAACAGACAAGGCCACATCGGGCAGCGCGCTTACGTTACTGCCGTGAGCATTCGGATTGGACTATGGACAACTGGAGGCCTGTACTCTTTACAGACGAAGGTAAGGTCAAGTTTTTTAGTGACGATAAACGAGTACTCGTGTGGAAAAGACAAGGTGAACGTTTTATCGACAAATGCATGCACGGAGCTGACCATTTTGGTGGCCCAAATGAGTACCTATAAACTTAGTGGGTCCTATTTTGTGTTGAGTAGTATATTATTGAACACTACTTTTTGCTCCACCGTCAAGGACTGTTCGCATTTATCCACTTCTTGCAGTAGCTCCTCTCTGTCGTATGAGAATTCTTTAATAAATTCCGTATCAAGTAATGTATGATCATTAGCACAATCAGTTGGCAGAGAATCCAAAATCTTGCTTATTGATTGTATGACTCGCTCAAAAAGCATAAGAGCTTCATTATAAATGCGGTATTTGTAATCAACATCTCCACATATGCACATTCCGCATGCGATTTAATATGTCTTTAGCAAAATTAGTTCTGAACTCCTGTCAAAGCCCTACTGTTTCGGAAACATGACAAAAAACCAAAATAATAGCGAAAAGATATCGGAGAGATGTCGGTGATCGAGAAAGAGTATCGTCAGATAGGCATTCATTCCACTGTGTATCATCTTCTATCATTCCTAGAGCATTGCAAGTAGATTTGAGATTCTCCGTTTACCATATTTAAGCTGGAAAATGATGTTGGACTACCTCAGATATGGTGAAGCAGCATGCGGAGATAAAATCACTCTGAATTGTTAGGACGTACCGTATATACACGTCCTATGGCATTAGTTTTCCGTACACCGGGATAACCACTCTCGCCCTGTTTCCGACGTTGGGACTTATTTCTATTCCATGTTTGTACATTGGTATTTCATTGTATTCTTGAAAAATCATCTACTTTACAAAGTTTAGAAAAAGCTCTTAAAGTGGTTTCACGCGGTGCATCAGTAATGTCCTGAACATTTTCTTCATTAAAGAAAACCCTTTGGCCATTTTCTAGGTGAATCGCAAGGAGGACGACAGTAGGCGAGTGTTCGTGAATTCGCCACACTGCTTCCGAGGTACTATACATATACCGTCCACTTTGATATATGTCTATCTCGTCCTGTTGATTTTGTAAGGAAAACATCGCTTAATCACTTCCTTTATTAACATACTTGCATACATATTTGATTGATTTAGATTTAACTAAACTGCATAGCTCAACATTAATCTGTGCATTGAATGTGCGAAGCAAAACGGGATGTACGTTACAACCCAAAGATTATCAATAGTAAAGTTTTGTTTACCCACCTTTATTTCTGCAGTTCTCCCACCATTTGGTGGAGCCCATCGCCTGTACTTAGGGTCGCCATTATCTCCTGTTACCGTTTGCTCCATAAAAGATTTTGGAGATCTTTTTGTGCACATATTAGAGCTGATACAGAGTGACGCTGGGTTAAGAGTACTGCAAGGACCCTGGATCATATTCTTCATTACGATATCGTCCAATTCTTTGCTTACTTCAGGATCGGGTATTTCTGCATATATCACGGAATCAATGCCGTTGCCATGAATCTTTTCTGAAAACCAGAGTAGCAAATGTTTTTCCTCTCAATGCTATACCTATACATACTACATACATATAACAAAGACACTTTTCGAAAATATTCTCTTTGGTTATGAGGTTCATACTTTTATTTTTTTTTATAATCAGCGCGTGCTCAAGGGGTTTTTGTATCCTTAAAATGTTTGTACACAGCGCGGGCGAAGGAAATTTAGGTAGGAAGAAAGGACAGGTACCGATGTACATCGTTTTTAAATGTTTGTAAGTTATAACGACCAGGAAACACGGCGATCGGCAGGGCATTCCATAAGCAAGTTGTACGGCTTAGGAAAGAATCACGATATTTTAGAGTACGTCCGAAAGTGGGTTTGAGAGTATACTGATGAGCATTCATAGCGAGACGGGTGTTACGGTTGAAAGTTTGAATGGGCGGAATGCTACTGGTAATTTCAATGGAGCACTGGTGGTGGAAATAGCGATAAAACAAAGTGAGACAGGAGACATTACGTCGATATTCGAGGGTGTGAATTGATTGACTGATATTAGTATCACCTATCTAGCAGGTGCCCAATTATAAATAGCTCCGTTTGCTGCTTCCAAAATCCCTTTTACGACTACTGGATCTCCTAACGCTGGTAGGAAAATATATCCCAATAAAATCAGGGTTGTATCTTTGTAAAGTCAGTTCAATTAGTACAGAGAGTGGAGAACCTTGTGGTATCCCGTTTTTAAATTTAACTAACTGGGAGTTGTAGCCATCCACATAGACTCGGAAGGTTCTTCCAGAAAGAAAAGACGAAATCACTTTCAGGATACCGTTAGGCACCCCCAGGCATTTAGCTGATTAATAACTCCAAATTACCCGATCAAAAGGCTTTTCCACGTCCGATGACAAGATTACACTGTGTTTTCATGCCGATAAGTTTTTGCTATTTTGTGCTTCAACAAATGTAGAAGGGTATGAACACCTGATTTTGGTTTAAAAGCATATTGTCCAGAACTAAATTTATTCTCCATTAATCAGCCGATTCTTCTCGCAATGATTTTTTCAAAGATCTTGAAGAGCACTGGAAGAAGAGAAATAGGACGATACCCATCAAAAGAATGACGTCTTCGAGGGTCTTTGGGGATGGATTTAAGCTGTGCTTTTTTCCAATCATGGGGGAAGTTCCAGCTACTTAGGATGTAAAAGTTACAAATTCTAATTTTGAGACTTTCAGAGCAAGACTTTATCATGTTGTATGTAATTTTATCATAACCCGGTGTGGTTCCCTTAGCCGTTTGGAGAGTCATTTCAAATTCAACTCGGGTCTTCAATGTTAAAGGCTCGTTTTGTCTTAACACGTTATCAGGATAGGTGTTATCAGCACTATATCTAGCCCATTTGCTTGCAAAGATGTTGGCAATCACCTCGAGTTATTCTGTAGAGAGTCGTCATGAGTCGTCATGTATGGGAAGGTTTGAACAGGCTTAGAAGAGCGAATAGATTTTATTGTACTCCATAGGGTTCTCAAATCTAAGGACGAGTTCATCGTGTTAATGAGGTTATCCCACGATGATCTTTTTGTCTGAATAGATTCCCTCCGAAGCTTGGCGCAAGATTTCTTGTACGCTACGCAATTCTCTGTTGTTGGGTTCCTAGACACTTTGGCCCGAGATTTATGTTTGTCCTTTACCAATTTTGCTATGGTATCTGTGAACCATATTGGGTTGGATTTGTCACATGTTTGGGATTGACTTTTATTGTTGCAGCTTCTTGGTTGGTATTGCCAGACGTGGGTGTTGTGAAGAACATAATTTTGGTAGTGGATTCAAATAAGTTCCAGTCTGGTAGATTTTCTTTGAAGC
Source organism: Volucella zonaria (assembly GCA_963966105.1). Lineage (NCBI taxonomy): Eukaryota > Metazoa > Arthropoda > Insecta > Diptera > Syrphidae > Volucella > Volucella zonaria. The sequence goes on along the minus strand of OZ014530.1, from coordinate 363,485,102 downwards.
GTGTCATAAACTTTTAATCCCTAGTACCTAAGTACGAAAGCACTTCCCAGTGAAGGAGAGGCGCCAGATCATCAGACGCAAAGCTTACATCGATAGCTGTCAAAGTATTCCTAGTACTGAAACGGGTTGGTGAACCATCATTTCGTACTATAAGTTTTCGATCATTGGCGAACTCTTCAAATCTTAAGCCCGTAGTACTTGTTGCGTTCGATGTCCAAAGTGTATTAGTGGCATTGAGATCTCTAAGTATTAGATGGTTGGAGCTGTTACTTTCTGGAAGACTATCAAGAGCGTCTGGCGTAGCAAAAACATCATGTTCTCTATACAGATTTGTAATTTTGTTAGGTCTTCTTCCTGGAATTTCAATCGTTTGGTGGAGTAAATTGGTAGTGGAGGTGATGTGCGAAGCTATGGGAATAGTGTTTTTAACTAAAGAACCTATGCCTGATTTGGCATAGTTATAAACTTTATTAAAGGGAAACGGTTTGTGGTTTTTCATATTAAATAAATGCGAGCCTTTCGATATGATATGTGTTTCCTGAAGGGCGATGATATCTGGGTTGTATTTAGCGATTAAAAGTTCTAGAGCATGTTTGTTATTAGAATAGTCTTGGACGTTATACTGGAGAGGACAAAAGAGACATTATTATTGTTTTTGATTTTTTGCTGAGGGTGAGGTATGGGTTGTAAAGGTAAGTTTCGAGAGTGGATTCTGGGAAGTGATTATGTGTGACTGTGACAAGTAATGGTTGTGCAGCGGGATAGGGTATGGTTGCTGGAGAGCAGTTATCCGCTCCAAAGTCCATATCCATGCCAATAATTTTTGGTTCTGACAGAGGAGATAACATTAATTGATCTGATATATGGTAGGTTTTATTTCAGTGTATTCTTCTGCATGTTGCGTAAGAGTTTTGTTGATCGTTTGGTTTGATACGGATGGTGTTTTGTCTATAAAATTTTCTGTTATGGGAGAAGTTTGTTTGTTTTGTTGAGATTTTTGTAGCATATTGTATTGGTTCGGGTTCAGCGCTTGAAGAGATGTTTTGGGGTGAGAGGGGATCGGTTTCTTTAGGTCTAGTGGAGATGGAGGAAAGGTTATGGTTGGAAACATTTGCTGTGGTCTTTTTATTATCATTGATCCGACTTTTTATTAATTCTGCCATTGTCGGACTTCCACTATTGCGTTTTGTTTTTAATCATATGCAGATGTTAAATTATTATTCCCCAGTTATCAAAAATATTTAAGGAATGAGACGGTTATTATTAACTTACCCAGCGGGCAAATATTATTACTATCAACACAAAACATGTCACTGACTGCGTTTTAATTCATTTTAACGCTGTATTAGAAAGAGAGGAAATCTACGAGACTACATCTGCAAATGAATTTCAGCTAGCTTAGGTTAACTCTCGGTTTCCTAACCCCGATACTTAAAAAGAAATCTGACGTTCACCTGATCATCAACCAAATCAAATCAAATTAAATTTATCAAAAAGCCTCGAACTACTGCCTAGTTGCAGCTAAGGTACGTCTACAGATATCTCTGCCCCCCGAACAACGAAAAAATACTTGAGGAGATTTAACATTAAACGCCTGCAATCGCGATAAACCACCAGAACTTTGCCATGGATAACTTGCTGATTTTCACGCGACCGCCCGCACAAAACCCTTGGTTCGGTGAAGGCTGCATCAATTACAAGTTACAAGCAGCGTTTCAAAGAACGACGAGGAGACGATTCATGCGGTCTATGAGCAAATCGGTGGAAAGAACATGAATTCGCAGTCAGTGCAGATATAGGAAAAATATTTCTGAGGGCTGTTAAATGGCGGAAGTGACCCACATTCCGCTGTCTGGCAAGGCGAACCATTCTGCCTTGGCGATGAAACCTAATATTTTCGAAAGCAAAGTAGTTATAATAATTTTTAACATCTAATCGCAAGTATAACAAGGCTTCATTTCCAAGATTTGCTTCAAAGAAAGGATTTCCTGCAATATTTGTCCCATCCACAAATTAGACGAACCTCTAAACTGCGCTAACTATAGAGGCATCAGTTTGTTTAACAACGCGTACAAGGGATTTCTGTTATATTTTGTGAAAACCGTAAAGGATTTGTCAACGATTTGATTGGCCTCTATAGGAAATTATGTGAATGATGATGGTCGGCATCAATCTCACTGAAACTTTTAGTGTCAGAAAAGGGTTTAGACAAGGTATGGTGCTGTCATGTCATGCACAATTTTCCAAAAGTGTACCACCACGCGCCGACGATGGTATCATTAACAGACAACAGAGAACTGACATTGGTGCATTCACAAGTTTTTTTTTTTTTTATAATGAGCGCGCGCTCATTTGTTTGTATACAGCGCTGGCGAAGGAAATTTAAGGAGGAAGAAAGGACAGGTACCGATCTACATTGTTTTTAAATGTTTGTAACTTATAACGACCAGGAAACACAGAGATCGGCAGGGCATTCCATAAGCAAGTTGTATGGCTTAGGAAAGAATCACGATATTTTAGAGTACGTCCGAAAGTGGGTTTGAGAGTATACTGATGAGCATTTATAGCGAGACGGGTGTTACGCTTGAAAGTTTGAATGGGCGGAATGCTACTGGCGATTTCAATGGAGCACTGGTGGTGGAAATAGCTATAAAACAAAGTGAGACAGGAGAGGAGGAGACATCGGTGTTCGAGGGTGTCAATTGATTGACTGATATTAGCATTACCTATGAATCCTATCTAGCAAGTGCAGAGATGTTTTAAGAGCACCTGACCAGATGTTGGCATTGTACTCCAATTTTGGGCGGAGTACAATGGGGCCAGATCAGAGGCGGTAACCATCGCTTGAGGAAACCTAGACATTTCGCCGCATTTTTAACGACATCAAGTATGTGGTCCTTCTTACGTAAGTTGTCACTGACACATACACCGAGAATGGAAAGTTTATCGGTTTCGACAATGCAAGTGGTATTCATGGATAATAGCTGGGTATTTGAATTTCGCTTTAATAACAGCAGACAGCATTGAGTTTTGGAAGCATTAAATTCCACTCGGTTGATAGTTCCCCAATTGGTTATGCTGTTAATATCGGAATTCAATGAGCTTTGCATACGTTGCCGTTCCTGTTCTAAAGCCGAAGAGCAGGGGCGTGAGTCCTGGAACGAAAGGAATATATTGGATTAGAAGTACCAGACAAGAGATCATTAATGAAAACTAAAAAGAGTGTCGGAGACAGAAAGGAGCCCTAGGGCACACCAGCATTTATTTTGTGAATATCGGACATGAAACCGTCCAAGACAACTTGAATTGAACGTTCCGAAAAGTAATTTCTAATCCATTGAAGAAGAGAGTCATTGATCCCCAAAGCACGTATTTTCGACAAAAGAGCCTGATGCCAAACTCTGTCAAATGCCTTAGAAATATCAAGTGCAAGTATCTTGCTTTCGCCAGATTGATGTACACTTTGGTTCCTCTTTTCGGTGAGACATGCCATCAAATCACCAGTGGACCTGCTGCTACGAAAACCATACTGCCAGTCATTGAGAAGTTTTCGTGTTTAGAGATATTTCATGAGCTGACCTTTTACCAGCGTTTCCATGACCTTGGAAAGAAGGGACGTGAGTGCAATTGGTCTGTAGGAGGAGAGAGAAGAAGATTCGTTTTTTTTAGGGACGGGCTGGACAAATGCTGTTTTCCATCCGCTCGGAAAGAGTCCTAAAGAGTAGGATTGATGAAAAAGCTTACGCAGTGGTTTTGACAGGGAGGAAGGGGAGATATACCATCTGGACCAGCGGATTTATGAATGTTAAGATCTTTAAGTACACTTGCTCCTACACGAGTGCGAAAGTGGATTCGTCCCATTGAAGATTCGACGCACTCAAGTGTAGGCGGGGACAAAGCACAATCTGGGAGTATTGAGCTAGCCGCAAAGTGTGCAGCAAGCAGATTGGTCTTGTACCAAGAGCTGACAGCTGGAATATCATTGTAAATAAGTATGGAAGATGAGGCAGAATTTCTAATATTTTTGACGAAGAACCAAGAATTTTTACTGCCTTTGTTACATTGCAGTATTTTTTGCCTCAGTTTTTGGTCGTATTGGAATTTTACACGTTTAAGAAAGACGTTGCAGTTATTTCTGGCTCGATTTTACTCAGTTGGCCTGGTCGTGAGGGACCGAAGAAACCTTTCTCTAACCCTGACAGCCTCTTTACATCTCGAGTTGTACCATGCCTTTTCTTTTGGTTTGATACTCTTCATCTGATGAGGAATATCAGCAGCGGCATCCACGTCGTTATCGAGGAAACATAGCGACCAGTTAGAATTCCTAAAGAAGCTGTTAAGACCGCTCCAGTGAGCTTTCTCCTATTGCCATACGGTTCTTTTAGGAATCTTTTCTCTAACTGTGTGATGGGTGTACGAGAAATTACCTGATATGACACAATGGTCCGACGAGCCTAGAGGGGAGAGCACATCAACGCAGTACTTGTCAGGGTGAGAAGTTAAAACCGAGTCCAGGATGTTGGCGGTATGACAATCAACGTCTGGTATGCGTGTGGGCTCATTTACAAGCTGGGTTAAATTATTTTCCGCAGCGAAGATCTCAACATACCGTCCTTCGAATGTCGAAGCCACCCAGAATTGGCTTTGAGGATACAGGGATACAAGGATACAATTCGTTGAATGGAGTCAGACAGGGCATCATACTCGTTAAAAGTCGAATTGTTGTCAAGTTTCGGGCTTCTGTAAATAAAGCAGTAGTGGATAATTTGCTTACGGAGGTGGAATTTTAACATTGTGGTAGAGTTTGGTAAGCTACATCACTACGCGAGACCGCGGTGGGAAAAGAATAATGCTACTAGTTTGTAGCCAGGTAACTTTAGATCAGAGTGATCTGCGAGGTATGGGCGGGGATCTATCTGTGTTTCACTAAGTGCCAAACAGCTGTGTATATTGGCTACGTCCACCCTGAATTCCCTTGTCATAATTACAAACAAATACAGTAAAAACAAACACCGACGATATTAAATGATGCTTAAAAAAAGTATACACTGCCAGCGCGAAGGGGCGCATACCGATAGTTCAGATAAAACATGGCAAAAAACTTATATCTTTAAGATAGTTATGGTTTCTGTCTGTCTGCGTTAGGCTATTAACTCTGATAATGATCCCTCACCTAAAATCAAACGGAGAGTTACACTCATCAATCGCTGTTTGATTAACATTAGCGGAAGCAAATGAAGATATCATTGGTCGTTTTGAATGCAAGATTTTTGGTCCCGTTTGTGTTGAGGGGCCTAACAGCGATCTGTAAATCGGCCTAAACAGAAAAATGCTCATCAGTCGCCTGAGCTGATTATATTAACAATCCGGCCGGCCTGATGAGTCTCTGATTCGTCCCCGAATGGACGAGAAAGACCTAGTCTCGAGTAGAGCACACAACCGGATTTTGACTTTAAATGCTTTTGAGGGCATAACTTCAGACAGTTAACTAAAGAAAATGCTAACTGAAGACGTTTATTGATTGGGTCCTAGGAACAAAAGGAAGTTATATCAATAGAAGATTATGTATTAAAAAAAAAGGTTTTAATAATTCCCGAACACTCAATTAAAATTAAAAAAACTAATAATTCAAGATTTAATTTTCTTAATAACTTTTTTCGTAACCATTACAGTTTTGTTTTTTTTATCAAACTGAAACAGCTAGGTGGAAATGTTTTTGACTTTTATTCAGTTAAAAGGTTCTTCATGAAATGCCAAAGTAGTGCTTTCACTGCTACTACAACATGTTGAATTAAAATCGCTTACAGTGATAAAAAACATTTGTACAAAAGTGAATTGCCATTAAGCTGTAAGTGTACCTGCGACCCAGTTGTGCCCTTTATTTTTTAATTCATTTCATCACTGAAACACACTTAATCTTACAGGAGCTTCCCCCATAATGAAAAAGCCTTTCTACTTTCATCCCTTTATTAACATTTTACAAAACGTCTGCATAAAATACGTGCAAGGGATTGAAGGTTTTTACTAGGTCAGCTATTAATTCAGGACATTGAATCTAATGCAAAATTACAGCAGAAGCAAACTTTCACTTAGAAAAAAAACAAAAAAAAAAACTGCATAATAGGTTAAGCAATTAAAAAGGGATGAAAGTGTCCTAAATTTTCCTGCCACCTTGTATCTAATGGGAAAAGTTTTTATTTTTAGTTCTATCCCCTATTAAAGATATTACCTAAACGCAAACGCAAAATGCCCCACATACTGAAACCGAAAACTTGACCTAAAGAAATAGCACAAACGTGCCTAACAGGGAACCGAAATCCATCAGGAATAAAAGTTCTTTCCTCATGAATTATGGCTCCAAGTTGTTCCACCTGCATTCTCCTTTTTTTTTTTTGTCTTTAATTTCACGTTGTCACAACTTTTGATTGCACTCCAACGTGAACAGTTCAAGAGTGCAATGCGAAAATATGCGAGACAAGAAAAAAAAAAAAAAAGGTGAAACTACATTTCATCCTTACCGACATGTGCGATGAAAAATAACCTGCCGGTGTGAGTTTTAAGGCGTGCAATGTATGTATAGGTATCTAGGTATGCGCAGCACCCACCGGGCAACCGGAATTCATTTGTAAAATGTGAAAATGCTGCGACATCAAAAAAGTTGACTTTTTCCTACCAGTTTACATTGCATAAGTAGTTTTGCAACAAAATTTTGATAATTTCACAAAATAAGTCATGAAATTTGATTACAGGAGCCAAAATGCGGGAGCTAGGAACTTTGGGACGCTAAATTGCTTCCGGTTTCACTTTTTGTAAAAATTATGTCATTTACACGACCCGAATACGAATGACGTGTCTACAGCTTTCCGATGTTTTCATAAAACTTTTACTCGTAACCCCCTGTAATTTCCAGCTCGCTACTTTTTCATTACGAGTATATTGTATGTCACGTTTTGGTGAATAGTAATTTCTTTTAAGAAAATTAATATACACATGTACGAGTATGTATACATTAACGTGTGTACTTAAGTTTCAGTAAATGTTGGTATTTATTTCATACATGCGAGTATGTAGGTACTGTGTACCATCTTAGACTTGTCTTAATACACAGCTCAAGGCAAGTACGAGTATGACATTTGCACTCGAGGCAGAAGAACTGTTCTGACTTTATTCCTTTATCTCCTTTTTGAAACCTTTATCGCTAGCCATTCCAATGCATAAAATTGTGAGTGGTTATACGATTATTTAAGAGTCCACACAAATACCAGACGTTGATAGTCATGCCGTCAATATCCTGAAGTTTTTTTGAAATTCTCACTCTGGATGTACTTTTTTCTAGGCTTATTGCACTTCTGTGTTCGTAATTTGGTAAAGGAACCATACGGAAATACTAGAAAGCCAGTTTGAGCGAACTTAACTGCTTCTTTGTAAGCCTCAACTTGTTGTTATGTTTTCTCTATAACGATGTGGATGCTGCAGCAGAGATGCTCAGAAGCACTATTCTCCTTGAACTGAAACCATTCACCCCACATCAGATGAGCGGTAAAGAGGCCGTTAGGGTTAGAAACCCGAAATTGCCTAATCGTCGTATATACTCGTACTTTGGAATAACAACAAATTGGATGCACAACTGACAACTTTTGAAATGTGCCGATGTTACTTTATTTACTGATTAAAAGTGAACGAGTAAAGTGTTTAACAAATGTTTTCGATTCGCGAATACGCCGTTTACTGTTTCTGTATTGGGGATGCAGGGTTAGCTAGATTAGAGTACCAACGGCGGATCCCTTCTAGGCCAACTTTTATCAATGCTTTTCACCGCCTTTCAACCGTCGGCTCAGCATCTGGGTTAAGAAGAGAAAGATTATCTAACATAACAGCAGCAGAAGAGGAAGAAAGAATTTTAAATGCTGTAAGAATGCAGCCATCTATTAGCACCAGAAGGCTTGCAGCACAGTTGTAAACTCCAAGAACTAAAATCCATAGAGTTCTTCAGGCCAACCGCGTTTACCCCTTCCAGTATTCGACCGTACAGGAACTTATGCTAGTGGACTTCTAAAAAAGGATTGAATTTTGCCAATGGCTGCTGCATCAACAAGATGAGAATGAGCAGTTTATTCAAAAAATTTTATGGACTGACGAAGCCCAGTTTACAACCATTACCAACCAACCAACGAAATTCCCACTATTGGGCAGTGTCTAATTCTCTCTTAACACGAACAACATCTTCTCAAAGCTAAAGATTCAGTTGAAATGCAGATGTTTTTCTTAACTGTATACCATTTTACAGAAGGTTTAGTGTGATTGTCTGGGCCGACATATTGGGCTATTAATCGGGCCATTCATACTTCCACATGTCCTAAATTCAACATTCTATTTAGAATTTTTGAGAGACCAGTTGCCGGAACTCCTGGAAAAGGTTCCTCTTGCCTAGAGGCAAAGAATGCTTTCAAAACATGATGGAGCTCCTTGCCATTGTAGCAATAATGTAACTTCGTTTTTAAATCAAAAATTTAATGGACGGTGGATTGGCCGATTTGGTCCTTTTCCTTGGCCACCTAGATCTCCTGAACTAATGCCAATGGATTTCTGGGGAGCCATAAAAGAAAGGATTTATTTGACTGAGATTTCAAGTCGGAATAAATACAGTCGCATCGAACGCGCTACATCGTGCATCCAAAGGCACAGGCAACATTTCGAAAATTTACTATAAAAGCGTTTTGAAATCTTAAAGCACAACAGTCTTTTTTAGGACCACATCCAATTATACTTAAGAAGTGTAATACCATGTGCGGGCAACTCTGTACCCGTTATTCCGGCCGGTACTGACTTGCATCCCGAATTTCGAGATAGCTCAGACCTATCAGTCTGAATTATTTTATTCTTAAGAGCACGAAGATGCTAGTTGAGCTTCATATGTAAAGAACTGCTTTACCAATATATCCTCTGTCTAAGATGTAACATGAATTCTAACGTGGACAATGTTATAATGCCTTCACTTTAAAATATAGTGGGTACAATTGTATATGCACTCGACAAGAACGAGCATGCCTTGAGGATTTTCATCTACGAGTACATTGAGGGTGCCTTAACAAACTTAACTTTGACGGCATTTCGGCCAATGGGAGTAATGAATATCTAGCTTGGCGGATTAGAGCTAAGGCTATGGATCTTGGTTGCCCTTGGTGACCTTGGTCCAGATGCAGTGGCAGGGGTAAAGAAGAAGTCTTGCCCGCGGGGAGACGTCTTGTCACCACTGTTATGGCCCTTTTTCATCAATTCTCTTCTTAAAGTTCTCAACAGTCCTAACGTCCATTATATGCAGATGATGTAGCCATACTGTCTGTCCAACAGGTCCGACTTACTTACTGCTCAAATTCGTCTCATCCGTTTCTCTAACGAAATTAAATATTTGGGTGCCATACTGGAGAGCAAACTTCCTTGAACTAAATATAGAGGGTGAATGACTCTAACTCCAACTTTTTAAAAAGCTATAATTTTTTTATTTTTTGATAAATTTGATTGTGCCAAAGCAAAAAATGTTGGAAAATACATCAATTTTCAAGTTGTATCAGTAGTTTTCAATATGTCCACCTTTGGCGCGAATAATGGCCTTGAGACGGCCAAAGAAAGCATCGCACGCTGCACGCAAGTGGCTCTGCGGTATTTGGCCTATTCCCGGAAAAGTGCTTGTTTGAGGTGGTCAAAACTTTGGTATTTTTTAGTGCCAACCTTCGCCTTCATAATAGCCCAGGCAGAGATATCCAACGGATTTGCATCCGGAGAATTTGCAATCCATTGTGTCGAAGAAATGATGTGTGGAACATTGTTTGCCCAAAGCTTCAACACTGCCTCTAAGACAGTTTCACGGCATACGATCGGATTAATTTTGACGCCACGGTCCAAAAATACAAGCTGGAGAGTGACCATCGGACGGCGGTTATGGCGGCCCAAACCATCACCATCGGTGCTGCCTGCTTTCTGGTAGCCGTCCGAAGGTGTAAATTTTGGCGTTTTGCAACGCTGCCAGTATCACGGTAATGAGCTATGGTTCAAGACACAAATGATTTATTCACGTTGAGGTGCTGGAGGGCTCTAACGATAACTACTTGTGGTTTTCCAGCCAAAAATAAAGCAATCCCACTATCACGTTTGAATTCCATCGCGGATAAAAATTTTTCAACACAATTGAGACGCAAATCGTTTAAAAGACTTGTAAATAATAAAATTATCTGTCATGTGTTAAAATATGAGCTCACTGTCATGAACGGTTTGGAAATTATAGCAGTCTGAAGTTGGTTGCAGTTCGAGTCATTCCGGGTATATACGAGTATATGGCGCATGTCTGATGAAACGTGCTACCAAAACAAAACCTAATAACTTTTTTTTTGTGCAAGTAAAGTATTTTATTTAATAGGTAAATAAATTTCCCAAAAATTGAAGCTCACGACGATGAAACCAGCATTTAGACAGGCTTTGCAGTCCATAATTTCCGTCCAAAGAGAGTTTATGCGGATGTTTAGCGGACGTTTAGCGGACGTAAACTCTTCTTCAGATAATCGCAAGAATGCCTTACCACCGAGAACCTCCAAATCGGACACAGGATATGATTGCTACTCTGGCTGCTGTCATGCAAACAAATCCAAGCGTCTCGACCCGGAACTTATCTGCCCAAATGAGGATAAGCAGACAATTCCCCACAAAGTCTAAATTACAAACAAATTGAACCCGGCTGACTTGCCGATTAGTCTGGTATTTCGCCAGAAGATCATTCAAATAGTGAAAGAAGCCAACAACATGTTAAACTACATTTTTATATCTGTCGGGGACCATTCTGATTTGAACAACTCGTACATGTAAATAAGAAAAATCGTCGAATATGGAACAATTCTTGCTCGGAGATATTCCATAAGATGGAACTGGATCTATCCCGAGACATAGTGTTGTGTTTCATCAAGCTGGATTGTTGTGTCAGTTTCACTTCCATTTCCCTTTCAACTCTGTTTGGTTTCAACATGATGATGAAACTTCACATATAGCCAGGCCTTTTGTGATAGGAATTACAGCGAAAATTCCCCAAAAAAACAGGTTTCCAGGAACTCCGCTTTCCGTTGGCCTACAAGGTCTTCTGACTTGACTGCATCTGACATTGTTTTGTGGGGTTATTGCAAACAGGAAGTGTACAAAACGAAACCTACAACTGCCTCAAAAAATGTTTATCAAAGAAATACGTTTGCAAGTCATCAGGACTACTTTGGAATTCTAAATGCCACAAAGTGATCTCAAAGTCAAAAATTAGCATGGGCAATGAAAATGGAACAGGCTTAGAAATTGGATATCTAAAGACTGGAATAAGGGATTGACTTTATTTAAACGCTGCTACAAAGGCTAGTATTTCTTCTAAAAATAAAGTCCTAAAGGAAGTTTTTACCATCAGTATTAACAGAGCAATTATTATTAACATGGATCAGGGTACACCAAAGTAAGTCTTTTCTTAACCCATTTGCACCGAAATACAAACTATTAAAAACATTTTGAAAAAAACTTTATTAATGTACCATTAAAGACTACTTATACATTTTTCTGCAAAAAAAAAAACAAAAAAAAAATATTCTTTCCATATAAAAATAAGCCGTCCTCACTTGGGGCCAATGAGCTTATGTGTGATATTTTTCAAAACATCCTTGTGCTTTCTTGTGGCATTCGACGCATCGCAGCTGGTTTTTCGGTTTCTTTAGCACGTGTCCAACACCATCTAAGTTTATATTTGGCACTGACGAGGAAGGTTTACGACGTCTTCCATCGCGTCTATCAGGGCGTACACGGCTCAAGTAAAATCGGGCGATACTTCGGCGAAATTGGAGCTGATCTAATTTATCTTCCGCGGCCAGAACATGAAGACGCTAAGCATTAGCTACAGCCAAACCTAACATGTAGGTAAGAAGTACCCACCACCATTTTTTTCCTCGTATAGCTGATCTGTACACTGCGACTGACTGATCAGCTTGATCGACTCCACTTGTTGTTTTGTTATAGTTTTGAAGAACAAAAGGGATATCTACGTCTACCTTTTTTTTGTTCTGTAGAGTTCCATCTTTTAACCTTGCCCAGAGGGTGAACAAAGTCATAGTTTGTACCCATGGTGCAAACGCTGTTATCAGGCTATCGCACAAACAAAATTTATTGGCTATATCGAATCGATGGTCAAATTCTGCCTTCATACCTTTGACAGATGGCAGTCCAATTTTCCCTCATAGTGCCAGTCGCACGATAACCGGCTTCACGTAGGTCTCGCAGCAGAGCGTGACTGGTGAAGAAGTTATCAAAATACACCTTATGCTCATTGGGAACGGCATTTACTTTTTTCAATAAATTCTTCATTACTTTTGATCCCAAAGGATCATTACTGGTTTCTCCTGCTGATTTATCACAGTAGACGTTAAAAGCGTAACAATAACCATTTGCACTTGCCATCATCCAGTTTTTGTATCCAAATCTCACTGGATTTCCTCTTATAAACTGCTTAGCTGGATGACGTCCAGAATACTTTATCATAAACTCATCTATCGATAGATTCTCGTGTAATACACCCCACTGAAGAAATTTCTTGATCAGCAAGTCACAAAGTGGTCGTACTTTGAACATCTTATCGGCGGATCCGGCAGCAGCTTTATTGTCGCAGAAATGCAGGGCTTTCTTTATTTCCATGAATCGATTTCTAGACATTGCTTTTGAAATAATATTAACATTGCAGTCTTCATCAAAAGACCAGTACAATCGTTCTCGAGGAAGTGAGTGACATCCAGTCAAGAGTAGAATTCCAAAAAAAGTTTTGAGGTCATCGACAGCTACTTGAAACTCACGATTGTTATGTTGTGCATCATATAACTTTGTGTTCAGGTCGATCATGTCAAAAACCTCCTCATCAAAAAACTTTTTAAATATGTTGACTGGCGTTTGTTCTTTGAGCTCGTTGTGAACATTTGCCTTTCGATTCTGAACATTTTTCTCCTTTGAGGGTAAGTCAAGGTAGGAACCGTAACATTTACGCCAACCTGGTTCCTGGGTGTCAACTCTTTCGAACTTTTGTAACGGTTCATCATCACTACTATTCCATTCATCGTCATTCCTGGACTCAAACACTTCAACTCTCCCTTTTGCTGCACATCATCGTCATCGCCTTCTTCATCCGTGAGGATACTCGGGTCTAGGGGAATTGCGCTGACGTCGAGATCATCCTGTTCATTTGAAATTGTTTCTAGGGCTTCCTCGAACCCTCGATAGTCATTTGCAAAATTAAATATTCGCTTCGCCATTGTTCACTTCAAAACTGAGACTGTGGAAAATAAACCAAAAAACATGTGCAATTAGCCCATTGGACCCATTTGGGGACATACAACTAAAATGTCTTCTCTTTTGGTCAATTCTTAGAAAATACATAATACCATATAGCAGTATTATTCACTATAAAAAATTCTGATGTACATAAAAAAACTAATGGTTTACTTTAATATACCACCTTGATCAAAAATATTCCAGAATCAGTTCAGAAAATTAAAAATACAAGTTTATACCTCCTTGAGAATGAAAAAATTTTTTTTTTTTATTTCATTCAATATAGTCCCCTTTTAGTTGGATACACTTATTCCAGCGATTTTCCAACTTCTTGATCCCGTCCGAAAAGTAATTTTCCGGAAGGTCTGCAAAATACTCCTCCGTGGCGTCGATGATTTCCTCGTGTAAGCTGAATTTTTTATTGATGAGCCATCTTTTGAGGTTTGGGAAGAGATAATAGTCCGAGGGAACCAAATCGGGCGAATATGGTGGATGCGACAGCAATTGGAGCCGTAAGTCATTGATTTTAGCTGTGGTTGCGATGCTCTTGTGCGCCGGCGCATTGTCTTGCAAAAACAAATTTGTTTTTGGGGTCATGTGAGGCCGTTTTGCAGCGATTTCGGCCTTCAATCGCTCCAATAATACACAGTAGTACTCGCTGTTGATGATTTTTCCTTTTTCGAGGTAGTCCATGAAGTATGCCATGACAATCCCAGAAAACCGACGCCATAACCTTTCCCGCCCATCGATCCTCCTTCAGCCGCTTCGGAGCACTCGTGCCGGCTTCAGTCCATTGCCGGGCACTCATTCTGTTCTCTGGTGTGTAATGGTGGATCCAAGTTTCATCAACAGTTACCAATCGACGCCAAAAGTCCGTCTGATTCCGCATCAGCAAGTGGAAACACTTTAGAAGTGCTATCGCATTCGTGTTTTTGGTCAGGAGTGAGCATTCGCGGCACCCAGCGGTAGGAAAACTTTTTCATATGCAGAATATTGCCCAAAATATGGCGTGTGCACTCAGTACTAATCTTTGTGGTATCTTCTAGCTCGCGCACCTTCACTTTCCGGTCAGCCAACACCATTTCATGTATTTTTTTGACATTGTCCTCTGTAAACGCATCGGAGGGCCTGCCACTGCGGACTTGATCGGTAATGGAGTTGCGGCCACCACTCTCGAAACCAATATTTGACGGTGTAATCTGACGGAGCATTAGCCCCATAATATTCATCCAACTTGTCTTTTGTTTCCTTCGCCGTTTTGCCTCTCAAAAAATAATGTATTATGAGAGAACGAAAATCGTTTTTGTCCATACTCAACATGATGCCAAACACGTCAACAACAATCAGCTGTCAAAACAAAACTAAAGACAGTATCGCACTGAAATTTGGCATGTCTGCCTAAATATGAACGGACTTCAAGGCACTATAACCTTTTTTGCAGTAGCAGTGCATTCTGGCGGTCAAGGAGGTTACTTTTCACCCCACCTAGTAAATCTATATTGCCCCCTTCAGAGCAACCACCATGGACTGCAACACATTTATGCTAGCGCTTGATTCAATCCTTGAAATATTTTTTGTATTCGGTTTTCGGTATGTCCATCAGTGCTTCATGCGATTTTTCGATTACTTCCTCTCGGCTGCTGAAACGCGTTCCCCGTAGTGGTTTTTTTAGCTCGGTACTGTCGTCAGCAAGGGAAAATGTCGGATTAGAAGTCGCAGACAAGAGATCGTTGATGAAAATTAAAAAGAGTGCCGGAGACAGAACGGAGCCCTAGGGCACACCAGCATTTATTTTGTGAATATCAAACTTGAAATCATCCAAGACAACTTGACTAGAACGTTCCGGAAGGTAATTTCTAATCCATTGAAGAAGAGAGTCGTCGATACCAAAAGCACGCATTTTCGACAAAAGAGCCTGATGCCAAACTCTGTCAAATGCCTTAGAAATATCAAGCACAACTATCATGTTGTGATTGATGTACGCTTTGGTTCCACTCTCAATTCATCAGTGGACCTGTTGCTTCGTCATTGAGAAGTTTTCGTGTTTCGAGATATGAGCTGACGGTTTATCAGCATTTCCATGACCTTGAAAAGAAGGGACGTAAGTGCAATGGGTCTGTAGGAGGAGAGGGGAGAAGATTCACCTTTTTCCATCTGCTCGGAAAGAGTCCTAAAGAGTAGGATTGATGAAAAAGCTTACGCAGTGGTTTTGCCAGCGTGGAAGAACACCTTTTCAGAAGAAGGGGAGATATAGCATCTGGACCAGCGGATTTATGATTGTTGAGATCTTTAAGTACTCTTGGTACTACACGAGTGCGATCCATCGGCTGAGAAGTTTACATTATGTTGGGAGGCAGACAAATCAATCCAACGTTTTCCAATTCAATTTGAGCATGTGAAGTGACATTATCGAGAAATAGCAAAATTTTCAAACCTTTAAGTTTCATTTTTCTGTGTAGGTGCTCCATTCTGTGTTGTCATACACCCTTTTTGATTCGCTTTCTAATCTATGTTTGACAGCTTTCCGTCAGACGTTCTTTAGCAATATCTCCGCCTGAAAAAAGTCTTTCCGTTTGTAATCATGTCCGGTAATGCTCGATAAAAGAGGCCAGTTTCGTCGGCGATAAAAATGTCTGCCTATTTGTAGAATAGATTTTTGATTACCAGTCACTTACTGTTCCAATATCAGCAGAGGCTGACTCTCTACAAACTGATTTCAAAACTATATTGTGCCGAGCTCGAAAACGATCCAGGCAGCCATTAGAAGTTTTGAAGTTTTCCTTCTTCAACTCACGTACAACTTCCCGAGCTTTTTCCTTCTTCATAACCTCCGATACTGGCAGTATTTTAGATCTGACTCGATTGAACCATTCCAGCACTATTTTATCAATCATTTCTCCAGATCCTCCGTTTTGAAACCGGCACATTTTTTCATTTGTAGAAACAAACACAAAGGCTCATCTTTTTTCTTTAAAATATCCGACACTTGCGTTTTATCAGTTCGGAACATTTTAGAAAGTTTACGAACAGAACAGTTGTATGCGTGTAGAGCTAGTAAGCACGGAGATGCATACATGTCCCCGTTATGAGGATTAAAACTGCGTTATATGGGTTAAAATTCGTGTCCGTGTCCGGTATGGAGAAGGTCCATTGTAAAGAGGCTGAAATACACGAATAACCCTATCTTCATGCCGAGGTGTCGCTTATAGAGAAATGTCCGTAAAGACAAGTGAAACTTTAAGGAAAAGGAAGATAAAACATGTATGTACGAGTATACACAGTTACCTCGGGTCTAGATACCCGCATTACAATTAAACAGAACACGATTATCGGCTTCGTAGTAATATGGTTTTTTACCAAATGCGGCTGTACAGTCAATATGATGATAATAAACGCTTTCTTTTCTTTCACTGGCGCTATCGTTGGGGTTCAATGCCATTTCAGGATTGGTCCTGGAGTCTAAAGAGGCACAGCTGATTAAGAACGATATATTGTTGATAAGGATATGAATCTGAGTAAGTTCCCCAGCTCAATTTTGATTCGGTCCCCCAGTTGTTCAATGATTTAACTAGGAAGAGCTCTCATATTTCTGTCAGAAAAGGCGGAACTGTACTTGATGAACAGTTCCGGTTCTATTCCTCATTCCTGTCGTTGTTGTATGTACATATATATAGGTTCCACATGAATACCAGGGACACAATGTCTAGTGATGATTTCGGCAAAGTAACGACTAAAGTTGATTAATTGGTCCGAATTTCACTTGCCGGATCTAGAGTTCCTGCCGTTGAGTAGGTGTCCACATTGGTCCAGCTTATTGTGACTGCTAGTTCCTACATTTTTCAATTTTTTAATAAACCCTTATGGTAAGGAAAGGGCCTTGGACACCTACATTTTTGACACCTTCCTTGCAAGTCTGTCTGCTCTTTTATTGCCTACGATATAATATTACCCAGTACCCAACGTACGTTAACCCTGTTAAATTTGGATATTTCATTTTGTTGTCTGCTTATATGCTTATTTGCTTTGATCTTATAACAGTAAAATTTGTACGGTTGCCTGGTTATCTGAGTAAATAACGATGACCGTGATCTAAGCTTGGGAAACGCCATAGTCGTTAATTATTCTTAAGGAACGTTTAACTTCTAGTGTTTTAGTGTGAACTACGGCTATATGTAGAGCTAGGTCCTTCTGCTTGAGGACTACCGGAAATCTTTGTTAAAAATAAATATTCAGGGATAGATAATAACTTTACATCATTATTTTAGCCGCAGTCTATCTCGATTGGATGGAGGCGGGCGAAGTTATATCAAAGCCTATTTTCTCTTTGGTGAGGTTGGGGAGATGGCATTTTCTTGGGAGTGTTTTCTACCAGACTATTGCACCATAAGTTCTATGTACAGTCATAACTGTCTTGTGCCTGATCATTTATAAGAAGTAGTAGAAGGTCATCCAACAAGAGGTTGTTGGACATTGTTGAACTGTCAACACTCGACTATCATTGCGATGACTTTTGGTAAGTATAAACTAAGATGTCATTAAGTATGGATCAATACAAAATCGCACAATGTGGTGAAATAGTGAAAACTCACTACAAAACTGATAAAACCATACAGCTCTTGGCTATCGTAAGGCATTTGCTCTCATAGCTATAGTGAATTTAATCGATAGATTGGAACATCTTGGACAGGTTAGTGATGTTAGGATTCCAACTCGTATACACCCAGCAACGTCGGCTGAAAATATGAATATATGAGACGATCACAGAAATTGCGCCTATCCGCTTTGCACCGCATTTTGCATAAAGATCTTCGCCTACATAAAACAAAAATTTAAGCCGGCAGACTACGCACAATGTCGTACATTCGCTGATTCGGTGCTGGAGATGAATGAACAAGATCATGATTTTTTACATAAAATTATTCTGTGCCATGGGGCTCATTTTCAGATGTCTGGTTATGTAAACAAACAAAACTGTCGCATTTAGGGATTTGAAAGCCAAGAAAAATAGTTGAACAACCTCTCCACCTACAGTTTGGTGCGGTTTTCGGGCTGGAGGCGTAATTGAGTCATATTTTTTTGGAAAATGATTCTGGTGCGACCGTTTCAGTGAATGGATTGCGTTACCGAACTATGTTGGTAGAATGGACGTGGACGACGTTTATTATCAGCAGCACGGCACCACATGCCACACAGCTGCTGAAACAATGGCTCTATTGCGTGACAAATTTCCTAAACGTGTGCTTTCTCTAAATGAAGATTTCAATTGGCCACCGAGATCGTGCGATTTAACACTATTAGGCTTTTTCTTTTGGAGTTATGTGAAAGATTAAGTTTACGCCAATTCCCCACCAACAATTCATGTACTAAAAGAAAATATCACAGCTGTTATTTGCGAAATACAGCCGCAATTATGTGAAAATGAGATGAAAAATTTTCATCAGAAGAATGAATATTTGTAGGCAAAGCTTAGGTCGACGTTTGGCAGATATTGTACTCCATTACCAAACTCAGTACTTGTGCTTGAGAACAAAATAAAAACATTACCACTTTTCATAAAAATGTTACATTTTTCTTCTGAATTAAAATTACACCTCTTGTTGGATGACTCTATTCACGATTGAATATTTTGCTTAGGGTCTGAAGAAGAAATTTCCCCCAAACTAGGACGACAATATCGTGTGCATAAGCTGTTACCAGGAACGCTACCCTATGGAACTCCTGCTGTGATTGAAGTATTCGACTCCATGTGTAACACGAAAGACGCTGTCAGATGAGTAATAACTTACAATCTCACATATTTGAAATGTTAATATTTGTCTAACCCCTTTGTTACTACAAATCTAAGGCGCCCACTATCTGAAGCACATTTTTGAAAAGTCAAGGCTAAAAATTAGTTCACGTCACAAAAATCGATATCGGTAAAAAGACGTACCATTTGCTTGTATGCTGTTTATTTGGTACTGAAAGCTACCATCCCTTTCTTCGAAAGTTCGCCTAAGGGTAGCATTTGATTTATGCACCAATAATTTGAGGAATTGAACTCGAAAATTATGAAAGAAATACTTCAAAATGTCATGTTAAATATTGTATTTGTTTTGTTACGATTTTTTAAATATTTATATATAACTAAAAAGTGTTTTGTTGAGGCAGTAATTCTTATCTTACGCATATTTCATAAGTCAGTAATTTTTTATTATTTTATCGTTTTTATGACGATGAATATTTTGGTTTAAGAAAAGCAAACATAAAATACTACCCGAACAAATCCACTCACTGCTACGAAGATAAACTGATTTTCGCTTGGTTGGCTATGAACTTCATTTGATTCTAATCTTACAAATATTGATGGCATAAAAAAGCGTAACATTTGTTTATCAAGCCAAAGAAAAAGGATGTTCTTGGCTTACGCTACATAAATTTTTACAAATGGAACGAAACAACATGTGTACGAGGAGTAGGTACATAGACATATTCCTACTATATGTGGAATAGAGTATCCACCAAATGACAGCCATGACTACGCTCTTTTAGAGAAGTTACTGACTACTTTTTAGTATATGGTAATTGTCCTTCAACTTCGCCAGTGCTTCGCTCAGCAAATGCTTCCCGCAATAAATTGATGGTGTCGCGCACCGTGTGGCATGTTGCGCCATGTAATTGAAACCAAAGCTCTATCACGTCAATGTCATTCAACTGATGACCGAATAAGTCAGAAATCACGTTTCAATAGCTCTCCATTGACAGTAACATTCTGGCCGGCATCGTCCTTAAAGAAATATGGGCCGATGATTCCAGCAGCCTATAAAGCACACCAAATAGTGAGTTTTAATTTTAATTTGGGTGCGGGCTGAGACCCCCATTTTTGGCTTAATACAAGCTTAATCTAACTTAAAGACTAGGACTAAAAACTAACAAAAAGACTTAAGAGCTAGGGACCAAAGGAGTGATGGAGGAATCAAAAAGGGAGAGGTTTGAGTTGACCTTTCGGAGCATGCGGGAGATTGGTTCGTTGGTGCCATAAGTGGTGCGGTGGTCCGGTAGATAGGACAACGTAGATTGCGGGGGTTGGTATTGAAGGAGATGGAGTTCAAAATGGATGCACAGTCGATGGAACCTGAGAGAAATCGATGAATGAAAAGAATGCCAGCAGTATTCCTACGTTCTTCTAACGAATTCATATTGAAAAGTTTGAGGCGGTCCTGATAGGGAGGTAAGATTAAAAGGTCGTTCCACGGTAGACCACGGAGAGCAAATCGGAGGAATCGACGTTGAATACCCTCGATTCGGGAAACATGAACCCGGTGAAAGGGCGACCAAGCTTGATTGGCATACTCAAGCAGGGGGCGAACAAAGGTAACGTAGAAAGATCTGGTTACATACGGGTTGGAAAATTCCTTGGACCATCGTTTAATAAAGCCAAGTGATGAGTTGGCTTTGAGGATCATCTTATCGATATGCGAACAAAAATTAAGCTCACAGTCGAATAATATGCCAAGGTCTTGAAAAGACTGAACCAAGGGAATTGCTTGATCATAGAGGAAATAAAGTCGGGAAGGAGACGGTTTGCATTTATGTGAGAAGGTTATAGATTGGCATTTTGTGTCGTCAGCGTAAAGGGAGAGGGAGAAGTGTTTAATTAGCCTTTCATTAAAGAGAAGAGGGCCAAGATGACTGCCTTGTGGAACTCCAGATGAGGCCAGGAATGGAACAGAAAGGGCGGATCTAAACCGAACGCTATAATATCGGTTTACGAGGTAAGAAGAAATCCATTTTAATAAAAGAGGTTCAAAGCCGAGAGCAGACAATTTGAAGAGGATCAATTGATGAGATATCTTATCAAACGCTTTAGTGAAATCAGTTGCGATAACATCGATTTCTTTGCCATTTTCTAGGGTTGAGAGAGCAAAAGACACGAATTCAACTAGATTTGTATTAGTTGATCTACCTTTTAGAAAACCATGTTGTCGGGGCGAAGTAAAAGGCTTGCATTTGAAGCTTAAAGCTTCGTATGAAATGTTTTCAAAGAGTTTGGGTATATGAGAGAGTTTAGCAATGGAACGATAATGTAACTTCATGCTTAGATCCCTTTTTGCGTATCGGGACTATAAACGAGGTCTTCCAAATCTGTGGAGATTCTCCCTGTATAAGGGATAGACGAGCATTTTTTAAAAAGCACGGCGGGGAGCCCATCTGGGCCAGCTACAAATTCATCTTTAAGATTTAGTAACTTTTCTTCAATAACTGCAGGATCGAAATTTTGAGTGAGAAAGGGACCAATGGAGAAATTTGGTAGATCATTGAAGTAAGAGGGATCTGGTACGAAGAAGTTGTTGGCAAAAGATTGTTTGAAAAATGTAAAAACCAAGTTGGCGATGGTAGGAGGATCACATGAAGATTTGGATTTGGTGAAGGAGGAAGGATAACCATCAGTCTTACTTTTGCAATTGACAAATTGAAAAAAGGACTACATTTATGATTGTAAGTGTGTTTCGACAAAGGCTTCTGAGTTTTCTACACTTCAAATTCGGCAATTTTGCTTGTTTACATATCCATTTAACCAAAAACGGGCCTCATCGAAGAACAAAATTTTGCGTTGAAAATGAGGATCAAGCTGAATCATGTTTTCGGCACATTCACCGAACCTACAACGCCTATAATAGTCACGCAGTTTCAATTCTCGCTCAAGCTGGATCTTATAGGCTTTTAAGCCAAGATCTTCCACAAAGTGGATGGGCATACCTCCAATTGCTGTGCATGATGTCAAATCGACTCATTCGGATTATCCTCAACACTGCGCTCCACAACGGGCAATAACTTCTTCTGTTCGGACTGTTTGTCGTCTTTGGGGATGCGTATTAACCACAAATCAACTTTCAACTATTAAATTGACAATCTCTAAAAAAACTCCCTGTACTATTTCGCTTGTCCATTCTGATCACCAGCGCGTGAGATTACACGGCCAGTGTGAATCTTAAGCAATAATTGCATTGTTTCGCTCGATTTTTGACTCGTTGTCCCGTCCTGTAAAAACTACGTCTCGTAATACACCTTGGTCAATGGCTATAACGATCAATACATGTTATAGTTAAAATTTCCGTGCTGGTATTGCAATAGCGATCACACTTCCTTGCTAGCTCCTCGAAGAAGTATCGTTGAACTACGCCAACATTTCCAAATCCGTACCAAACGGTTAGTTCTTCTGACTACGTTGCTTTCCCAAGTACAGGGTACGCCACCTGGGGTCTTCGATATAGAAATGTTTAACAACTTTGACAATTCTCAACCGACCGGCTTCAGTAAGCGCGCTTTGGAAACGTACATTTAGTACAATTTCAAGCAGAAATAACTTTACTGCTTGGCTTGCTTACTGAGAACAGGATCATCCGAATGATTGAAACTGAACCGAATTTTTGGGAGCGAATTGTGATGACTGGCGGAATAAACAAACAAAATTGTCGCTTTTAGGGAACCGACAATCCTCACAAAATTCTTGATAAAGTGCCTTTTCTTTTCTTTAGAGTTGGAGAGACGGTCGATGGCGATCAATGTTGGTGCATTTTATATGTCCGTAAATGCGTGGAAAAGGTCTACAAGACGAAATAAAACTGGCAACATTACGAAGCCTATTGTTTCTTTCTTAAAGTTATTAACCATTTCTATACCGAAGCTCCGGATGGCACACCCTGTATAACATATGGATTCTCTGCACTCTAACTCATCGCTAAAGAGACTTTTTCGTACAAAATCAGCTTCCATTTGTTCAATTTCCAACACCAAGTTGACAAAAGTAAGGCCTTGCATAGGAACACTTGGCTTAAGTTGTAGAGTCAATTGAACGTTACAACATTCAAATTACTTCCAACCTTCTTGCCAAAATTGGCAATTGCTACGAAGAGCAGGGAATCGATTTTTCTGGATTCTCTCCAGTCTACGGTTAAGAAACCAAGCGTTTACTGGGACAGAGAACGACCGGAGTCTTCACGTGTAAATAAAATTTGCTGTTCGTCTGCGTATCATTCAGTGACTGATAATTGCGATGTCCTTTTGACAGATATGCTGTGGTCAAGTCTCGCGCTCATTTTGAGGCACGGTTTTGCACGTGCTTAAGAGCAATTTAAAAGTTTAAAGACTGGTAACATATTATACAAGGTATCTCTTAATTCGTCAGTGATAATTTGGGAAATGATTCCTGGGTATATTCTATGAAAAAAATCAATCTACTCGTACAGTAAGGGAATATTTCCAATGTTAATATCATACTACCTTGATCAAAAAGTTCGCGGAATGTATTCAGAAAATCTGAAATACAAGTTTATTCATCTAAATCTATATTTTCCCGTTCCGAGTAATCCCCATTGACTGCAACACACTTATTGATCCAATCCTCGAAACATTTTTCATATCGGCTTTCGGCTGCTGAAACGTCTTCCCCATAGTGGTTTTTTTTAACTCGATTGAACAGAAAGAAGTCACAGGAAGCCAAATTAGGTGTATTCGGTGGCTGTTGCATGGTATTTGTTGCATTTTTCGTCAAAAACTTACGAATAATGATGGCACTGTGCGACGGTGCGTTATCATGGTGCAAAATCCACGAGTTTTCTGCCCACAATTCTGGTCCCTTTCGGCGAATTGCTTCACGCAAACCTCTCATAACGCCCAAATAATTCTCTTTGTTTACTGTCTGGCCTTTTGGCAAAAATTCATGATGCGCTACACCGTTGTAATCCATGAAAACCGTGAGCATTGCCTTCTTTTTTGGCTGAAAACGAAGTGACTTTTTTGGTCTCGGCTCATTTGGTGAACGCCATTCACTTGTCTGATGTCTGGATTGCGTGTCGTACTCATAAACCCGCGTCTCGTCTCCAATAATGATGAATGTGGGATCGGATTCAGCCTTGCAAATCATCTCTTTTGCGGCGTCACCACGGTTTGTTTTTGGCATGAAATTGAGGTCTTTTGGCACCAACTTTCCTGCTACACGACGGAAACCCAAATCATTAACCAAAATGTCTTGGACGGATCCATAGGCAATGTTCAAGTCCTCCGCTATCTCTCTGATGGCTAATTAGCGGCTATTGACCAACATTTTTTTGACTCGTACTTCATCAATGTTTTCGTCGGTTTTCGATGTCGATGGTCTTGGTCTGCCACTGCGTTCATCATCTTCGATTGATTCACGATCACTTTTGAACCGCTCATACAACTGGTAAACGACCGTTTTCTTTAGAAAATCGTTGCCGATTTCCAACAACTTTCCAACATTTCCAACGTTCGCGCACCCTTAAATCTATTTTTTAAGTAGTTGACAGTATTCGTAAGAGTGGTTTTCCAAGAATTTATAATTTTCCAATATTTTTTTTAACACTGCATAGCTATTAAAGAGTTTGAAAGCGTGCTCGTTTATTTGACTACCTGTCAAAACCATCATTTCTTATTCCTTATTCCTTGCTCCTTAAAAGTTCTCAAAAAGAGTGAGGTTTGGGGCTTGGAAGCCTATTTCGAAAATTTACCAAACAAAAATGGTATAAAAGATTAGAAGAAAAAAGTAATTCATCATTTTAATTTTTTTGCGCTAAGGTTACCGTTGTTTAGAAACGGTATTGGAAATGTCTGCATTTATAAACTAAGAATACGCAGGCATTATTTACGTTTATGGGCTGTGTAATGGAACCATGAACTTTATCCTAACCGATGACTTCCTAGTAAAGGAGTATTTGGAAATACGTATCGAATCCTTAGGGAAGCGGGATCAGTTTCAAATACACGCCCGAATGCGGGAGTTCCACAAGTAAGAAGGTTTTCGGCTGATGAGAGAATACTGGAAGCTGTTACAACTGATCCATCAATCAGCATCAGCTTTGCAATCCAATGTTAACCATACCACCACACACCTGTACAAGAACTGCTTCCCAATGATTTGGAAAGGAGACTTAAGTTTTCTAACTTCTAGCTGGAGCCGAGCTTGGATGACAACGGGTTTATTAGCGTCAATATGTGGGCAGGTGTACTTGGAAACAAGTTAATCGGCCCCATCAAACTACCACCTAGGCTGAATTCTGCAAACTATCTGGAGTTTTTGCGAAATGATTTACCAGAACTATTGGAGGACATTCCACTGATTCAATTAACTTCATGATATTTTCAACAGGACGGTGCTCCAGGCCACTATGGTCATGAGGTTAAGAATTGGCTAGATGAAGAGTACGGTAACCGTTGGATAGGAAGAAATGGACCAGTTCACTGGCCCGCAAGATCTCCTGACCGTACAGTATCGAATGTTTTTGCATGGGGAAGAATGAAAAAACTTGTTTGTTCACCCGAAATAGCAGCTTTAAGTGAATTTCTCGAAGCATCATCAAAAGTGAGGCAGCAGTTATCATCAATAAACGTTCTCATTGAAATCCAAAAATGAGCTCTAGCATGCATACAAAGCCAAGGAGGACACTTTGTGCTTCTGTACACACATAAGATAACAATTATCCATAATCACATTTTTTATTCATCGCCTTTGGAGCTTAAAGCAAAAAAAACCATTTTTTTTAAATTTCATCTGCTGCATGATTTACAAGTATCATAAAATCTATGGATTTTTGTGCAAAGTTGATGATGATTTTTTTTTATCATTGTTACTTTCATAAGAAAAAAATAATGAAATGTATTATTAGTTAGGCATTTTGTGGAGAAAAGTGACCTCAAAGTCGAAAATTAGCATGGGCAATGAAAACGGAACAGGCTTAGACTCAAGCAAGATATTAACTTTATTTAAACGCCATTACAGGGGCTAGTATTTCTCCTAAAAACAAAGTCATACACGAAATTTCTGCCATTAGTGCTAACAAAGCAATTTCGGCTAACATGGGTCAGAGTGCACCAAAGTAAGCCGTTTTTTTAATCCTCGATAAATGATATCAATATTGGAGATAGACCCGTACTGTACAACGATTTTTTTCTTTGGATATGCCCAGCAATCATTTCTAAAATTATCGTTGACGAATTAGGGGACAACCCTGTATAATTCAGATTGCAGCTTCCTTCTGTGATCTTTGATAATGAAGAAACAGGATGAAAGTGTGGTGCCTATATCTCATAGTTTCATAAAGAATATACAGAGAACTTCCGACATAGGCTTTCATAGACTAAGGAGTTTTTCGGTGTTTTATTGATGTTCTACCTTCAAGAGCCAAAAAGGGGTACGAGTAGGTTTTTAGGCCATCTAATCGATCTTCTAATTGTTCGAGTTAGGGTTTTAATGCAAAGACTTGGAGTTAAAAATAGTAAAACATTCATTTCTAAATGTTTTCTCTTTTCACCCTAAGGAAGGCGACACAATTTCAGGGTTGGTTACTATGATAAATACTGGAACAGTATTTTGTCTCCTCTACATAATTAATTAGTTATTTCTTTTCCTATCCGCTTTGACTTCAACAAAATCGGACTATACTCCTTATTTATTTATTTATTGTTTCTACAAACTATGATTGTCAATTCAACGTCACTGAATAAGCTTTGTAGTACGAGTATCTATTTCTATTTCTCTATATAAATCTACGTTTGTCACTATATCTAGGTTTCCAGTAAAGTCAAGTAATATGCCGTATTACCATAAATCTTTACTTAGTTCACTTTAGCCGTAAATAGGCTCATTAATCTTACTCAAGTTCTAGGATATTCGTCAATAATTTCGTCTTTCTTTAAGTCAAAAATTAGACATTCTATAACTTTCAATATATCATAGTTTGGATTGTTCTTGCTCTTGTTATCACTATAAACCTACAACTTCTCTCTCGCTGACGCACAATCTTTTAAGTACTTTCGCACGGATTTTTTGAGAGTTCTTGGTTTGTGATCGACAGAAAACTAACATAATACGAGTATTACTTTTCAGTCAATATTTTGTACAGAGTAGAAATCATATTTTAACATAAATTAAATTTGGAAGAGTTACTTTGGGAACGATAATGGAAATATGGTTCTGGTTCCATATATTTTCATACTATTGTAAGTCATGCAAAAGTAGGACTGTAGCAGACTGGAAGAATGTTTATCTTTAACAAAAAAAAAATCTGACAAAAGATGGAAGGCAATTTTGTATGAGTAACAGTAAGACTTAAACAACTGTTAAGGCAACATTTAAAAAAAATAAAATAGAACCAGAAGCTGGAGAATACATACGAGTACATGTATAATTAACTTATGTCGATAAAACACAGGAAACAATATAAAGTATGAGTACGAGCTAGATAATACAAAAGCAAACAGTTCAAATGATTTACTCATTGAAATACTTTCATTGGTGAGGTCAGTCGGTATGTAGTGTCTACTTCAAAACAAAAAAGAAAACATTTTACAATGACTCGAAGTTCATAATGTGTGCTGACCTTCATATCAGCACTCGATATACTGCTATATTTCTTCAAAGCTTTTTTTTCTGCATTTAAGTAATTAACTCTTGTTTACACATAAAACTTACCTGAACTTTATGCCAATGGCCATCGTGTAGCTCCCGGCCCACGGTGATAATTTGTGCACCACCTCCTAAATTGTATCGTAAACGTAAAGCCCCCTCGACTAATTTCAATTCGAAAAAGTCATACGTTCCACCATCGTCGGTATACAATACCAATCCATTGGGTTGTTCCGTTTTAAATTCAAGCTCAAGAGAACCATTCAGACCGGTATACCATTTCCGAAACTGAGCAAACGAACTTTGCGAACCGTCCAATTGAAACGCTCCGCACACGGACAAGCTTAAGTGCAGCAATAATCCGAACGTAATAAACTGCACCATTGTTGTTCGCGGAAATTCGAACATGCTCCTTCTATTTACAAAATTAACTATTTTTTTTATTTCATTAACATTCTCATCAGGCCGTCGATGCACTGACCTATGCCTGATGTTATTGTTGGTTGTACGTTTGTTATTTTTATTATCCTTCGGTATGTCACCGTTACCGTCACCGTCACCGTCACCGTAATCGTAACCGCCACCGCCACCGCCACAGCCACCGTCACCATAACCAATGCTGCTGAACAACTTGACAAGGACACCATTTGTACTACGAGAAATCAAGTTTAATTGAAGTTTAGATGAAAAGCGTTCGCTACTACAATTACTACGATATTTTCTACGAGTATTTGTGTTTGTGGACAATGGCTTGTCGTCGGCAGGATGACACTCTTTTCTCGATTTACTCGGCACTAGAAGAGCCGCCATTTTAAATTTCGAATTTCGAATTTCGATAATATATGCTCTTTGCTCTTTGCTCTCTGCCCCCCCGTTGCGAGAGTAAAGGTTTTACCATTCGCGGTCACTCATCAATCAAGGAGAAGCTTCTGACTAGCCTCCAAATTTTGTGAATAAGGACATTTGTTTCATTTTTTTTTTGTTTTTTTTTTTTTCTAAATATCAATATTTTCTAAATGTTTTTTTGTTTTTGTTTTTGTTGTTTTATTTTCTATAGATTGGATTTAGAAAATTTCAAATGGTCGAAAAATTCTGTTCTATAGAGATAGAGATACAAGTGAGAGTCTAGAAGAAATACTTGGACCGAAACTACGTTTTTCACTCTCTAGAAAGCTTCTCTGGGTTTTCGGTATTTGTGTGTGTTTTTTTTTTTTGTAGTTGTTGTTGTTGTTGCTGTTTGTGTAATACAAGAAATTTTGTTAGACACTGTATGTAGAAGTATTTAAAATAGCAAGGACGACAATGAGGCAGGAGGTAGCTTTAAGGAGCTTTTTAAAATTTTCTTTTTGCTGTAATTTTCCGAAAAAATGCATGTTTCATTATTTCTACGTTGGAAATGCTATTGCCTTGGAATTTTCAATTTTCACAAATTTTTTCACATTTTTTGTTGTATTCTGAATGAATATGAATTTGAAGTTTAAATTAATCGAAATATTTTCGCCTTCCTTTGGCGTTCCACACACAGTTTGAGCTTTTTTCACAGAAATCAATTGCATGTATCTGAATTTTTCTTATAAAATTTTGCTGCCGTTTTCTTACACATTTCAACTTGATCCATTGAGGATATCTTTAACATTTTTCTCTTTGCAAATATATCTATACCATAACTTTTTTTTTAAAAAAAAAACCAACGAATATATTTATTTATATTTCATTTAAACATATATGAACAACAATTTAACTAGGGTTAGATACTTAAGCGGATATTCTTTTTGCAGATAAACTGGCTTGCTATTGTATTAACTGGTATTAACTTTATCAATTTTTTCAATCGGAGTAGATATATTTTATGAATTTGAAAGAAGTTGGGACACCATTTTTTCTCATATTTTTTTTTTTCACTTTTCAGCCAACGAGTACGAGGACGACGTTTTTATGAACAAACCTTACTGCATCCGACACGAAACTGAATATAAGATTTCAACTTTTCCTTCTCAGCTTAATGCGGGAATAACTATGGGAATATAGAAGGAAAGCTAAAAGAGCTTTTTATGCTTCTATGAAAGAGTCTTTGACATGTAGTACCTTGAACTAAGCCTCCATGTAGTTCGTATTGGTAGTGTAGTTCCAATACGTAGACGTATTTTTTTTTTTTTTTTTTGAAAAACTTGCGCTACATGTGCGCTGTGCTTTATGGAAAATAACAATTTTTTTTTGTTGGCTTAGCAAAGGCCTATGTATAGGAATGTTCATTCAATCCTCATACTACAGCGATATTTGTGCACATGCAAACAAGTCATTTGCGCCCACTCTTTCGTAGAGGACGATACAATATTACTGCCAGTGTTTTTGTAGCTAAAGGTTTCTGAATAAAATGTTTGCAAAGGTTTTTTGGTCTTCAAATCACTGGTTGTATCAATAACAAGTGACAGTTAATTTGTAATTTTACTTTTCATGTGATTGTTGGAGGGTTCTTGGTTGGAAATAAAAATTAAAAATTAAATCTCATTCATTAAATCCTAAATGCGGGTTTGCAATCCACCTCCATAAACATTAAAATTGACTAAAGGAAGATCTAACTAGTCATAATGCTTCCTCCTATTTTATTAACCTTTGAAATACAGAAACATACAGTGTTGTGCAAAACATACCGGATTTTTATCGAACATTTTTCTTTAGTGAATTTTAGGAAACGGAACGTTGTCAATTTAAGAAAACTTATTGTATAAGTACAAATAAAAGAAAAAAAAAGGTTTTGCGATAATAAGGTTTTTTATACAAAAAAAAAAAAAAACACTTAACTTAACTCGGTAACGGCCTGTGCAAAAAAACCGGACCTTCGTTATACTTAATATTTTGTCCAATAACTGTTGCTTTTTAAGACCTCCTTGCATATTTTAGGCATGGACGGCACTAGATTCTCAAAAATTCCTTTTGGAATGTTCTCCCATTCATTCTTTACTGACGTCATAAGTGCGTTTTTGGATGGGTGCATCTTTGACTCTACCCGTCTTTTTAAAATGGCCCACAAATTCGGAATAGGACTTAGATCGGGCGATTGAGAGGGTCATTCCAACACATCAACATTTTTCTACGCAAACCATTCCTTAAACAGCTTTGATGAATGTTTTGGGTCATTATTATTTTAATAAACCCAACGCAGTGGCATCTCCTCCACAGGATTACGGATTCCAGGATATCCATATACTGAAAACAATCCATAATACCACTAATCTCATGTATTGGTCCACATTCCGCTCCAGAAAAACATCTCTACACCATAATTGAGCCTCCACCATGCTTCACGGATGGGCAACAATGGCGTGATTGAAGACGTGTCTCCTTCTTTCGTCTAACATGAATACTTTCATCGGAAGCAATCAAGAAGAACTTACTCTCGTCACTTAAGACTACAGATTTCCACTTCATTGCTGACCAATTCCAGTCTAGAAAACGATTGGCGTTAGCAAATTAATCAAAGACTTAGTATAGGAATAAAATGGTAACTTTTTTGTCTATGCTTAGCAGTAAGTAGAGACTTTTTCGCTGGCCAAAAACAACAACTGATAGTGTAATAAACTTAATTTAACATAAACGAAATTCATCAGTATTTTGTGGGATAACAGTTATTTTTTATAACAACAGCACATCGGCGGAGAATTGAGAGCTTGACAACCCTCGAGCGATATCGTGTTTCAATTTAGCAGAACTTCCGACCAAAGTTGATTTAAATTTGAAACTGCTAATCTGTTACTTGTCCTGTCAAAGTTGTTTCACAAGTTCTCAATTGGGTTGATTGGATAGTGGACTGTGCTGGACAACTGCATCAATTTTTTGATACAATTTCTATTTCAGCGGCAGTTCGTACGATAAATATATCCCATACCGTACCACGAAAAACAAGCCAAAACAACGGCCTGGCCTCCACCGTGTTTTACGGTCTTGTGTACTTTGTGTATTTAAGGTTATACTCCTGGTTAATTCCGCGGCGTTAGTAAAGTTTGCCATCAGATTCAATGCGATAAAACTTCGACTCGCCAGTCTATACAACATTCATTTTTCCACCAATTTGGGCCTTCAAAAAAATGCAAACATCCTTTTCCATTCCGAATGGAAACCAGTGGCTTTTACCTCGCAGCGCGTCGGAATATTTTTTTTTTCTCTAAGGCTATTCTTAACTTTGCTTACAGAAGTGCTAACGTGAAATTGCTGTTCGATTGTTTGCTTTATTTTGGGTGTGGCTATGAAAGGATACACTTTGCTCAGGCGAACAATGGCGGCATCGGTCCGTACTGTGGTTTTGCGCTTCCAACTCTTTGGTATTTTGCTTTGGATAGATCCTACGCGTATTTCATTTTCCCGACACTCCAACATTCGTCATATTGCTGATCTTGAAAAGCCCCCCATTCTTTATATGTATACAAAACGCGTTTCCTAATGCTTTCTGTCGAAAGTCTACCACGTCCCATATTAGAAACTTTGTTTAATTGTCATTATAGCTAACAGAATAACTTTATATAACTAACTATATAACTAACTATATAACTAAACTCAGAAAAAAATGACAAAAACCCCTAAAATATGGCAAAAACCAGTTATTTAAATTGTCAGTACAATTTAACAGTTAGATTGCAATACTTTGGTTTTAATTTTGTTAAGAATATCTAAAAAAAATTAATACAAGTAGGTTGGAACTATATACACCTAAAGGCATAAACTCGATAGTGACTGTTATGAACCGACAGTTGGCAAAATATTCGTTGATTGCCAGTTGTTGGCCGCTAGAATCGTGCCCTTTTTTCTAGTCTGAACTCAGTTGAGTAAGAACACTCTCTCTGTAATTTATTGCTGGACTTATAAATTAATTGATTAACGCTTGTGTTATTAAGGAAAAAAGTTGTATATCCCGACATTTTTATAAGAGAGAAAGTTGCTTCAACAATCAGTCTGACCGAATCCAGAGTACAGGTTTGTTTTAATAATCGTCGAGCAAAGTGTCGACAACAATTACAACAGCAACAGCAATCGAATTCTTTGAATAGTTCAAAAGGCAACAGTGGTGGTGTAGGATCCAGAATTTCTGGTTCTAATCGAAATTCATCGGGTGGCATTTTCAATAATAATTCGGGAACGAATTCTTCAAACCCTTTAGTAAAGTCAAATAATAATAATAATAATGGCAACAATAACAACAAATTGTCGAATAATTCAACGCTTCGTCTGCATCTGGTAGCTAGTCTCTGAAACCACATCACAAATCCTTTTTAAACTCGCATTCCCTCTTATCACAGGCGGCATGGGTGGCAATAATGTTAACTCAGCTGGCAACTCACTGAACCTCGGCAGTGTAGGACATAACTCTTCCCACATCTGCCACTTCAGTCAGTCCTGCAAGCATAGTCTGTAGGAAAGAGCATATTGGTGGCGGTAGGCGGCGGAGGTGGTGGATACCCATCATCAGGTGGCTCCAACGGTGAATCCCTTCGTTCTGTCTACGATCAGCACCATGGACTTTAGCTCCAGCATAACAACCCCGTCCCCACCCATCACACCAATGTCACCACAGAGTGCCGCTGCAGCCCAATCCGCCCAATCGGCTCATCATTCAGCTGCCGCTCACTATACCTACATGTCAAATCACAACTCATACAATTTCTGGCACAATCAGTACAACCTGTATCCGAACAACTGCCAGACGCCCAGTTACTAACTACACTCAAATGGAATACCTCAGCAATCAAAATGAAGTCAACTACAACATGGGCCACTCTGGCTACTGTGCATCAAATTTCGGACTGTCACCTACTTAGCTCCCCATTCACCTGCTCAATGTCTGAGTAAACCTTCTCACGGAACCGTCTCGACTACATGTCACCACAGAACAAATACGTGAACATGGTGTAGGAGATCCTACAATCGGCGGCGGGCAATGTGGATTTAGAACAAATCACCGAAAGCCAGAGCCTCGAGAACACATATCCAAAAACCCCAAGATAAACTGTGTAAGCAGTCAATCGCTAACGCTATACAGCGTGCCCGCATAAACTAAGTACTGAAACGAATACAATTTGGAAACTTCAAAGTAAAAAAACACATATATTTTCATAATTCATGTAAATTTTTTTTATTTGCTTTAAAACTCTGTTTTTATTAAATTCATTCACAATTACAAAAAATAAAGTTTTGGGTTCCCATTCTTTCCTCAACTTCTTTCGAATGTCCTCCATAAGGTTGGTGACAGTTACATCCGTGATCTTTTTGGACGCTCTTTTCCATTTAGCACTAAAATCTTTTACGTTCTTTGCACACTGCTCACTTTTCCTCAATTTAGCATGACCAAAGAACAATACCTTTCAATGGGACGGCACTGTGCAACATTGGGTGGATTCATGTCTTTTGGGACAAAGTCGTCATTTTTAGCAACAAGAAAGCTCAACGTCGTTGAAGCTAAATCTGGCCAAAATAATGTTGAACCATAGTGTTTGTTTAAGAAAGGAATCAACGGTTTTTTTAGGCACTCGTTAATGTACACTTCTCCGTTAATTGTGAGCTTCTGTGTCCACATTGGCAAATGGCCTGCCAAACGAGATATTTTGACCCGAATTTTTCCATCCCAATCGATGTTGTTGATTGCGGAAGAATCTCAGCTTCAAACGAGTTGTAAAACTGCGCACCTGGAAGAGTAGTAAAATCGGCTTTAACATAAGTTTCGTCATCCAAAACCAAGCACGCTTTCTTGTTGCCGATCAACTCGTATAGCTTTCGGGCTCGTGTTTTTATGACTTTTTTTTGCTTTTCAGTAACTTTTGGTATTTTTTGTTTTTTTCGCGTTTTTAGACCGTTACGTTTTTTAGATCTTTGTACCATTGTTTGGTTGATATTACATTTCCGAGCAACATCTCTGGATGACATAGTCCGGTTTTTTACGATGGTACCCACTATTTTCCTGTCCAAATTTGTATCCTGAGCTCCACTTTTAGCTCCACTTTTCTGTTTTCGCTTAACTGTCAACGTCTCCAAATATCGTTTAATAACAGAATCCACTGTACTGCGTGCTATGTTTAAATTTTTTGCGATGAAATGGTTTGGACGCGAAGTATTTTCGAGCCATTTGTCGATGATCTTTTATAAATATTTTAAACCGCGCCGAACTAAAATCAATAACAAACTGAAACTAGACAATATACAGGCCAATTTGGGTACAAAATGGGATTGCAATTTTTACGCATTGGAAGTATAGCCCGTATTAAAATTTACAGATTTTATTCGTTTCAGTTCTTAAACTCATAAGTGATAAGCTAAAAATTATTATTCAAAAACAAAAATTCATCTTTTGGATTCTGATTTTTGTTCATTTTATTTTCTGGCCGTGTATGAAAAAAAAATGTAATTGAAGTGAAAAGTAATCTCCTTGACCTCCAGAATGCGCCGCTACTTCAAAAAGGTAATGGTGCCTTGAAGTCCGTTCATACCTAGGCAGACATGCCAAATTTTAGTGCGATACTGTCTTTAGTTTTGTTTGACAGATGATTTTTGGTGACGTGTTTGGCATCATGTTGAGTATGGACAAAAGCGATTTTCGTTCTCTCATAAAACATTATTTTTTGAGAGGCACAACGGCGAAGGAAACAAAAGAAAATTTTGAATAAATACTATGGGCCTAATGCTCCGTCAGATTACACCGTCAAATATTGGTTTCGAGAGTTTCCACTACCGATCAAGTCCTCAGCGACAGGCCCTCCGATGCGGTTACAGAGGACAATGTCCAAAAAATACATGAAATGGTGTTGGCTGACCGGAAAGTGAAGGTGCGCGAGCTTGCAGTTACCACAATGATTAGTACTGAGTGCACACACCATATTTTGGACAATATTCTGCATATGAAAAAGTTATCCTGCCGCAGGGTACCGCGCATGACCAAAAACGCGAAGGCGAGAGCCCTTCGAAAGAGTGTTCGAACTTGCTAATGCGGAATCGGGCTGACTTTTGGCGTCGATTGGTAATTGGATTTGGATCCATCGGACAATTATCTCTTCCCAAACCTCAAAAGATGGCTCATCAATAAAAAATTCAGCTTATCATCGACGCCACGGAGGAGTATTTTGCAGACCTGTGTCCGGAAAATTACTTTTCGGACGGGATCAAGAAGTTGGAAAATCGCTGGAATAAGTGTATCAAACTAAAAGGGGACTATATTGAATAAAATAAAAAAAAAAAACATTTCAAAAAAATTTTTTTTTCATTCTCAAGCAGGTTACTTTTCACTCCATATATTGTAGTATGTACGAGTATATTACAATACAATCAAACTGCCAGGGATTTGTTCCATTCATTTATTGTAACTCATGAATATGTACCTTGAACTTACAAAAAGAGAAACCTGATGACCAACGCGCATTGTGCTCAGACCTGGAAAAGAATTGTTGCCACGGCTTCTTCTATTCTATACAATATCTACTCGAAATGGCGTTTAGCAGACGCCACAGAGGAGTATTTTGATCAAAAACCTGGCCAAAAACCGATTTTCTGAAAAGTAAAATTGACAACTAAAAGCTTGGTATAGCGAGTGCTGAATACACATGGGTCAACATACTGTTGTTGTTTTTTTTGTTTTTTGTAGATTGTGTGTTGTGATAAAAAGAGTTCAGTTCACAGTTGCATATTTAAGTTTATAAAGTAGTTTGAATATTTCTTAAGTCAATGTAACAAAAATTGGTTGCTCCTACGTGCTGTTAACAGTACTGTGGGTCAACGAATTTGTCACTTTTGTGTAAAAAGCACTCATAACATACGTATGCAGCATTTGTTTTAATGAAAATTACTGGTGTTATTTGTATACTTTTTTCTTGCGTGATCAAAATTTAGATTGAGGTGAAAAGAAATAATTTGAGCAGAAACATTTTGGGAGAAAGAAGTGGGCCGTCCAATAAATTTACACGTGAATTTTTATGTTACAAAGTACGAATATTATATTAATGAAAAATTAAGTTACTTAAAAAATTATCTATGAAGTACTACTTCTTCTTGTTCAACACAGCAACTTGCAATTTTTAAGTCAAATGTAGCAACATTTCTGTGCGACCTTAAACAAAAATGGTTAGAATCAAGAAGAAAATAGAATTTCTTTTTAGAAAGCAAAAAATCATGGCTTGAAGGAACTTTATCAATACAAAACACAACTGTCGGACCAGGTAGACCTGAAAAATCATTTGAAGAACTTAGTGATAGAAGTAAAAGAAGAAAAACCGAAAATATTCGGGAAAATTTTCAAACCGAGGAACTAGCATTTGCAATTAAGATGAAGTTAAGGGAGGCTGGGAAGACTAATGCTTCAAAATTAATGACAGAGATTTTAAAAACACCCCAAAGAGCGCTGAAGTATAGACAAGCATATCTTGATTACCTTACGGAAAATAAAGAAAAATTGCCGATATTAAAGGCTCTTTCAATGTTTGTTGAAGCAGACTTATCGCGAAAACAATATGAAATTAGCGCAGCAACAAATAAGAGCTTTTTTCCTTGTTACAGTATCCTTCAAAAAGCCAAAAAAGATTGTTATACTATCCAAGAATCGTATACTTTAACTGAAACGTTGGCCGAAATATCCCTGCAGAATTTGTTGGATCACACTATTGGGTATATAACTTAATTTGTGCGGTTTTTTTCAAAATTTGAACGTTTATTTAAGAAAAACATGTACAATAGTATTATTCAAAGTGTTGCCCATCTGAAGCTATGACTTTTTCCCATCTTTCTGGCAATTTGTGGATTCCATCCCAAAAGAACTGCGCCGGCTTGGCAGCCAAGAATGAATCAAGCCAATTTTTGATATTCTGCTCTGATGTGAACCGTATTTCAGTGAGGGCGTTCTGCATTGACCGGAACAAATGGTAGTCAGAAGGGGCAAGGTCTGGGCTATAAGGCGGGTGGGGTAAGACCTCCCATCCTCCCATTGTCATAATGGATCCATTTTTCATCACCAGTAACAATCCGATGCAAAAATTACTTCCTTTTGTGGCGTTCCAGCAGCATTTCGACGTCTCTCGGCTTGAGTTCATGTGGAACCCAATTTCCTTGCTTTTGAATATATCCAGCTGCTTTTAAACGTCTTGAAATGGCTGCTTGAGTGACACCCAAAGATTCTGCGAGCTCTTCTTGTGTTTGGAAACAATCTTCATAGAGTAATGCCAAACTTTTTTGGCTGCCCAGGACGTTCATCGTCTTCCAAGCCAAAATCACCACTTTTAAATCGTGCAAACCACTTTTGACACGTTTGCTCAGCTAGCGCATGTTCACCATAAATTTCCACCAAAATACGATGACTTTCGGCAGCAATTTTCTTCATATTAAAGTAATGAAGAAGAACTCCCCGCAAAAACACTTTGTCAGGCACAAAGTTCGACATATTTAAGTGAAAAAAATTATTGTTGCTTACGCTTCAAATGAATGACATATACTGACGTACAATGACAGTAGCTTTCCAACGCGTGTTCCAATGGAATAATAACAATGGAAAAATACAAGTTATGCCATCTCTTAGCAAACCCCACGATGTTACAGCTAGCTTAGATGAAAATGAATGCACGTCTCTAGAGCTAATTACAAAGTGGGGTTGCAACTAATCCCAGCAATCCCAATACAGACAAAAATTTGAAAATAGATCAGAGTCAGATGCATTCATATTTCAAAGCTCACTTGTTCCCTTGCACTTAGTTTGTGGTTCAAAAATCATTTGGCAAAATCCGACACCCTCTTCTCCCCGATTCTGTAGACCAATTCAAATCAACTTTGTTAAAGAAAGTACAGACATTATAAAAAGTTAAATAAACTACGTTCAACCCAAAATTGATTCACTAGTAAAAACTACAATGACTAACATGGAGGTAAAGCATACATTGATTTTTACTACGGTTGATGGCAAAATATGCGATGCAGTAACTGAAACTGCATCAACATAGAAGTGCTATTTTTGCGGATTGACATCAAAAGAATTTAACAAATTAAGTAAATCAAACTTAATTAACGAAAAATCTATTGAGTTTGGGTTGTCTATCCTCCATGCTCGAATCAGACTTTTCGAAAGCCTTCTGCATATTGCTTATAAGTTCCCAATAAAAAAATGACAAAGTGGCATGTATGTTTCGAAAAGCTCAAATTCAGGAAGAATTTAGACAAGTTTTTGGCCTTATTGTGGATTTTCCACGTGCTGGTTTTGGCAACACAAATGACGGAAACACCAGTCGAAGATTTTTTTAATAACCCGGAACTTGCCCCTGAAATAACGGGAATCAATTTGCAGTTCATTTTCCTCTTTAAAATCATTCTAAAGACCATTCCAAGTGGATTCAAGATTGATACTGGCAAATTTGGGTTGTATACCATTGAGCTAGGCTTTATGTCGAGTTATACCCATGGTACCCTATGACTCCAACCATGCATAAAATCTTAATGCATGCATCTGTAGTCATAGAAAACGCCCCGCTTCTTATTGGTCAACTATCAGAAGAAGCATCAAAAGCTAGAAATAAACACTTCAGGTAAGTTTATCTTTACTTTTTAAAGTAAATAAATAAAAATAACAAAGGTAAATATTACTTAATAATAAAATTTAAACTTACAGACTCTACCGTCTAAGGTATGCTAGGAAGTTCTCTAGAAGAGATTGTAATATGGATATCCTCAACAGATTACTTCTTAGTTCTGATCCACTCATAAGTTGTCTCAAAAAGTCGGTATCGAAGCCAAGACAGTCATTTTCCAAGGAGACCCGAGAACTGCTCCTTCCAGAGGACTCAAATATAAATAATGAAAGAATTTTTTCTCTGAGTGAAGATGAAATTAGCGAAGATTATTGGGCAGAATAGTTTCACCGTTATTACAAAAGAAAAAATAATAATATGCTAAACATAACAAACTTTTTTTTTAATTAAAACATATCTAAAATGAAGTGAATGCACTATATATTGTACTTTAATGTGTGAATATTCATTTTCTAAAGAAATAATAGCAAAAATAAGGAAAAATAATTTTGGCCAGGTTTTTGATGCAAATACTCCTCTGTGAGACGATGGTTGCAGACAGACAAAATCTAAATGACATAAAAGATTATGAGTTTCCAAAGAATTCCCTAAATGGTGCAAGAGCGTGGTAGAATTTCAAAAATACTTTTTATGCCTGGCAAGACTCATTTTGGCCTAAATGGCAATGTCAAAAGCGACATATATTCCATAACTGTGCGTGGTTTTCCCATATTACCCGAGGTCTGGTTTATTGAAAACCACATTTACTATACGGCGGCACAGGAATCGTGGAATTCCCCAATATTATCTTTGCAGTGTTTGCGTTGTTTACCAATCCCCAGTTTTTTTTTTCAGAATTTTCCAGAGTTGTTATCCTCTCATCGTGACATTCCTTATTTTATTTACAACTGGGTTACGCAAAGAGCGATACATTTGGTGGTGGCAATCTAGTCTGAAGCGTTTACATCGTTTGTTAGCCCGGTCACGTAGCAGTAATAGTTGGCGAATTTCACTGGTAAACCAAGGTCGTTGGCCATGTTTAACGGTCTTTCTTTTAAGTGGAAGGAAATTATTGAAAATATGTCCAATGTTAAGATTTAAAAACTCAGTTTCATCTATGGCAGAGGTTAAATAGTAAACGTTTTCCCAATCAACACTTTGTTCTAGGCTGTAGTGGTCAATGTTTTTAAAATAACAATATACGAACGAAGCTACCGGAGCTTTAATATGAAAGTTATAAGTCAGGTATATGAGATCATAGTGAGAAAAAGCAGTAGCTTGGAGTTGGTCATAAAAAAGCACATTGTTGGTGTTGCTAAAAAAGAATACGTCTAAGAGTGTATTTGAATCCCTGGAGTAAATGAGTTGGTCTTGTTGTGTTCATTTAAAAGATTACTATTTATGTCACCACTTAGGGTAAGATTTGGAGAGTTAAGGGTTCAAGAGTATCATGAAGTGGTGAGAGATCAATGTCATTGTATGGACAATATATTGGCCCTATTAAACAATTTTCTTTCCCGGAAGTGATGTCAACAAAACCAAATCAATGACACTGGCAACATTATATCGGCAATTCTATCATACCTGTCAGCTCGGCAGTGTTTCTTGTTTCCACTTAAGTGGTACGTTTCGTCACTATATCCGGCTAAAGTCATGTTTCCGAAACACAAACAACATCAACATGAGAGCCCTTAAACAAGTGTCTGCACTTATCAATTTTGTAAAAGAAAGTGTTATGAATATCTAAGGTTAACATGAATTTCTATTTCTACCATCTATGACAAAATGATGACTAAAATACTCTTCAAATTATTAATTTAAGAAAGATATGAAAATAAAAGTGTTTTTATATAACTTTGAGCGATGCCTTCGATCTCACAAATTAATAGCAAATATACAATATTTAAAATCTAAGAGGAAAGCTAAGGTCAAAATTGCGAGAATGACAGTTTTTGAGCTGCGGTGAAATTA
Source organism: Volucella zonaria (assembly GCA_963966105.1). NCBI lineage: Eukaryota > Metazoa > Arthropoda > Insecta > Diptera > Syrphidae > Volucella > Volucella zonaria. The sequence continues at coordinate 363,443,876 of OZ014530.1, read as the reverse complement.
ATCGATTACCTACTCGTATATTTTTACCTCCAAAATACTACGCAATTCGTCTTTGGTTTGCGCGCACTGATGCCAAATAGAGACATTAAGCACATTCAGGGCATCGTTGACTTGTTCTGCGATTAGGACTTCTAACTGAGATTAGGACGTTTTTTTTCTTTAAATTCTAGTCCAGGAGGGTCAGAACTTATGCGAAGTATTTTGCCCATTTTATATAATGCAGCTTTGTCATTGACCAATTAGTAGGTGGTGGATACCGAACTGTTTTTTTCAATGGCCAATGATAGCAGAAGGTATAAAGCTGACACTGATAAAATTTATTGATCATGAGCTTCAATCTTTCACCTAATACGCTTAATAGAACTTAATATGCGATACTCAGATGACTTTCCCTGGATACGCCATATGTATAGCGGAATTTGTAGGATTATAAATTGGACAGAGTACGGTGAGATTCCAGTTCTTTTCTTACGATCATATTTTACCTAAAAGAGTGCGCGTCCGCTGTAGCATACTCGCTTCTTCCACCGATCTCTCGGTAAAAATCACTATTCCAGTGGTGGAACAGCAAGCGCCGATGGATACATGGCTAAGTGGGTACTTAGTCGCTAGTTTGCGAACTTCGGATACCAGACGACCACGGAGTAGACCACGGGTGAATTGAAATCGATAATTTCATTCCAAAAACAACAGCAAATGATGCCTCTACAATTGCATCATCAGGTAGGGATATTTTAGAACACTCTGTCGATGCCGACATGACATATGCCAATCGAGCGGAGTCATCAAGCATCGTTTCGGAGATAGATGACTTAGAAGAGAACTTGTCTCTATTTAGCGACTTCGTCTCAGAAACCAGTACTTTGTGAAACAGTGTACGGACGATTACATCCCGATGAGACAGACGTACGCAAGACCTCTGGCGAAGGTGCTGAAACTGAGTCCAAGTACGTTATTTTCACACCAGCTGAACAACGCATGTTCAACCGTGCGCTAAAGAAGGGGTGCAACTACGAGCGAGCTCGAATTTATGCAAAAGATAAAGTGGTAGAAAAGGGTTCCGAGGTGAAGCGCACGCGATCCGAGAACAACAACCCTCCCCAATCCTAAGGAAATAGGTTCGCCCTGGGAACACAACCGTCGACAAAGTTTCGTATAGCACAAATGAATAAATGGTTTAGATACAAGAGATGATTATGTATATCAAGACCGAACTACGTGATGAGGAACAGAAGCCAGCATTCCGCGGTGGGACTTTCAAAGCCGGTTGGTTTTTGATAGTTTGTGCGGATGCCTCCACTGCAGAGTGAATGAAGAACAACTTCGCTAAGCATAAAGAGAAATGTGGGTTAGAGGTGATGCTAATCTTGCAAAATCGCATGCTATCAGAGGGTTTTTCTCACAAAGTACCGAGAGAGCTAACGAAAGATTACTGGCATTCTTGATGGCCAAAACAAAGAACTCAACACACGTACGTGAAGAGTTCTGCAAAAATCAATGGCATTTGCAATAAACGAAAACGCTATGAAGCCGCTCGTAGAACTGAAGAGTCTGCTCTCGTACCGTTTTGGTCAGACCAAGCTCGGACAGAACAGCCAACCAGAGCTCGAAATCAGTGAACGTAAACACGACGTATACGCCGTCGGAAGAAGCTTGGCGTAAGCGTGAGTCGCATCCCACTTAGAGCTGCGCCATCTCAAACGCAAGCGCTGTAGTTGCAGACAGCAGAGTAGGTGCTTCCGTAAAAACCACGGCACAGAACGACACTATGGCCAAGTCCATATCGGGACTTGGGAACAATATATGTATATCCCTTTTAACCTGCTACAACCGAGAGTTTCGAAGGCCAAAGAGAAAGTCGAAGAACTTCCTGCTGTAGCAAGACTCCATAAAGCCCTCACCCAAGATCAATCTAATTGCATGGGATTGTAAATCAAACCAGATAACACAATCACGCGCGACCGTGAGAAAGCCCTGAATACCTTGCTTCGGATTCACTTCGCAAGGTCTTTTAATATTGACATGTCTTATGGACAGTCAACGGAGGTTTCACCTCCAAGAAACCATAGCAGAATCAATAGTTTATCCGGAAAACTCTTCAATTCGGATAAGGTTAAGTGGGCTATCAACTCATTTAAACCATACAATGCAGAAGGCATAGACGGAATTTTTCAAGCTCTGCTACAAAAGGGTCTGGAATTCCTTGTACCTACCCGAACAGTCTTATTTAGGTGCAGGTTCAACTTGGAGCAAATACCACACACCTGCAGGGAAGACAACGTGGTCTAGGGAACTTCCTAAATCATACCGTCTTATTAGCTTGACATCGTTTTATCTGAAAACAATGTAAAGAACGTCCATATCAGAGAAAGCTTAGAAAATAGCTCTGCACCTCTGCACCCTGATGAAATTGACAGCTGAAATCAAAAGCTGCTTCCGCTGTAAAGGAATTGCGCTTGCCGTATTTCTTGACATAGAGGGTGTTTTTGACAATATTGGATAAGACTCCATATCAAATGCTTTCCTTCCTAGAAACATCGATCAAAGCTGGATGACTACTACTTCTTCAGGACCGACTTCGGTATCAGTATCAGCCGTAAGGGGCGTATTATCGCATAAAGACGTTTGGTTGTTGATGATGTGCTTAACAAATTAAGCAGCTTAGGCTACAACACAAATGGTTATGCCGTTGATCTAGTCATCAGCATTAGGGGCAGAGAGATTAACGAAGTCACTGCACGTATGCAAAACGCTCTTATATTCCTCGACTCGCGCACCAGAGAGAATCTCTTCATAAACTCAAATTAGTGATAGTTCCTTTCACTAAAAGAAGAAACATGAACTTAGGTATAGTTTCACTTAACGATACAATCGTTGAGTACTCCAAGGAGGTCAAATATCTGGAACTAATCTTACACAAAAGGCTCAACTCGAACACTCACTTGGATTAAAAAAAAATAACTAAAGCAACCAACAAGTTTGGAACAAATTAAAGAGTTAAGTTTTAGCGATCACTTGGACTTAAGTATCCTGCTCTCCAAAATACCGGAACTTAATATGATTTGCGCGAAACTTAACAGACCGCCTTCAAAAAACATTATTCTTCAATAAAGCCTTCTCCACGAAGATTCCCAGCAAAGAAGCTTGGGTAATCAATAGCCCACCAAACAGCAAAAATGGCATAAAATGGTATACGGATGGGAGTCGGGAGTGGGAGCAGGAATACACGGACCTAACCAAAATATTTCCACAGCAATGGGGAAAAGTCCCGGTGTATTTCAGGCAGAACACCATTCAAGTATGTGACAATCATATTTACAACTCTGGTACTCGTAACAAAGGCGGAAACATCCACATATTCACGGAGAGTCAAGCAGGTATAAATGCCCTTAGCTCGCACACCATTGACTCATTTACTGCTTCAAAATCCTCCAAAAACTAAGTTCTAGGAAGAAAACCAAACCGTGGTGGGTTTTTGGTCATAAGGGCATTGATGAGAAGGAAAAAGGTGACGAACTGGCCAGAAAGGGCCCAGAAACTCCATCTAATGAACTCCTGTACTCCTAAACCAGCAGTCAATTTAGCTATTAAAAGATGGGAGCAGTCGAGATGCATCTCATATTGAGAGAATAGCTCAGGTCAAAGACAGGCCAAATGAGCCATCCTGCTCTTCAACAAAAATGCCACTATATGTCTAAATCTAAGTCGGCACAATATCAAAAACTTAGTAGGTTACCTCACGGTTTAATATATCGCCTGACTTTGTGGACTGCCGACTTTGTCTTGAAGAAAACGGAACAGCTGAACGAATCTTGTGTGAATGTCCAGCCCTAAATGTCCAGGGAACAATTCGGCTCCAACACACTACATAATGAATGCCTATGCTAGTAGTGTTATCAACTTCATTCGGAAGGTAGAAACCTACTGGCCTAACTACAGTTCTGACTAAATGGTACAAAAAATCTTTTAGGTCAAAGAGCCTTACTTCGCAATTGGCGAGTCAGAAAATTAAAAAAAACACTACGGCGAGGTGCTGTTGTTTTTCATCTGGGAAACACCTCTTCAAATTCAGTTCTAATCAGGTGAGAACACCATCATTAGCTACTGCGTTTAATCTCATCGGCATTCAGCAGTTTCAAGAACTGCTTTTGACCATATCGTCAGCATACACTGAGCATTTATCACCAGATATCCGCTTCAAGAAGAGACCCCGTTTTCCAAACCATAAGTGAAACGTCTTATTTCCAGGGTTCGTTCCTCCCACAAACATATTGATCTTTGCAGCCTGGAAAATTTTTCTGCCTGGAAAAATCGTTTCTCATTCCTCCTTTCATGCTATAACTCTGCTCAGCATCTCGTAATAGCACTGCGACATTCTTGGTCGTCCCTCTGGTTTTTCCGATAGCGTTAGAAGCCAATAACGTCTTCGGCAGCGACTCACATAGAGCGGCACCACTATGCCTACATCGTATATCGTCTAGTTTATGAGCTTTATGCGTGTTTGTCCGTTTTGGTTACATTTTTACGTTGCTCAAAACTTTGTTAATCTGGTTACGGGTTAGTCGCCCAAAACTATTTAGTAGTATTCCTTTAAGTCGTGTTTACTACTTGTAATGCTACAAATACTACCTTTCCGTACGATAACGACACCACCGGTACATGTTCTAGTAGCGCATGTCCCCAAAGTAATAAAGCTCATAAGTATAAGTGCTATCCTACATTGTCAATGGATGTGAATGAATAGAAGCATAAGCAATAAAACACCCTGTTCTACTCGTATATGTGAAAGGGTATGTTTTAAAAAAAAAAAAGCTAACGTTGACCGAGCGTGCATGCGATTTATTGATTGACAAAGAGTAGTAAAAGCTTTTATCCTGACAAATAAACGGTCTGTAACGCTTATTGACAAAAAGCTGTCAGATTTGCATGCTGGTTGGCAAATTGAGGATGAACTGATGGCTGATGGAATTCATGGGAGTATAGTAAATTCGATTTCCTGCCCCTTTTCCTGTGCCACATGTATCATTTCGAGTGGGTTAGTTGATGCATTCATTAGTTGCGAATTTAACCTTCGCATTGCTACATAGCCAATTAGTTGCTTTGCTGAAGTTTATGCAAATTCATTGTTTCACCTTGTCTTCCTTTAAAGAGATGCAGTTTTTTTTTTTAAATTTAAAAATGTAATGCAATTGTTTTAAATAAAATCTAAATTTGATATGATGTAGGGTTTAGTTGCCGTCATTGTATGTAGGAGTATACACGAGGTTTATTGTGGCATCCACCTTCCTTAGCCAAAATCAAATTATTCTTTCATTTAAGTTAGTGTGCGACGATTTTTATTCGTACTGCAGGTGCTTTCTCCTGGCATAGTACTCGTAGATATCTGTGTGATATTATCACTTTCGGCTGAGTGAGCTTAACCAAATTATTGCCTTCCATTACATAAATTTTGAGTTTAAGTGACCGCAGGATGGAGATATTCTTATACGAAAAACACAAGGACCTACTGGCTTGGCTCGGGTTCCCAAAAAGATAAGACGTTGTGTTTTCTAACGTCCTGGAAAGATTATACATTGTGATCGGCTGTAACAAAAATTAATCAGTTCAATGAAAATGCTCCTAAAATTAGTTTTTTCTCCTGGAAGAAGATATTGTTATTTTATGAATTCAGTTAAGTCAGGTGAGCTTTGGAAATGGACTCATTTAGATAGTCAAAAGTGGATAGTAACTCCACCTTAATCGGAGAAAGCGATGAGGAAAATAATATCACCATCACTTTGCACCAGCTGAGTCTAAGCGTACGTAAGTAAGTAAGCTTGATTGGGACAAGAACGTTTCTGCGGAGGTAGACTCAGGACAATAAATCCAGAGGCAACCCTATTTGAATAACTTTGAAATTTTGGGCTTCAAGTCATCTGAGTATTTTTCGACAGGATGTCGAAATAAAGATGTTGGCAAATGGGTTTCAAGCTAAACCAATGGGCTTGTATACGTAACGCTATTGTCTCAAGAATTTGGCATTCCAATATGGTGGTTGTGCCCGTATTAAGTACTATATAATGTGAAGTGACAAGCACACCACTATCTAGCAAATATTGGCACTGCCATCCAAGGAGTTTAATAGGATAGGGTGGTAAAAGAAAGCTTAACACTGTGAAGTTTACTACAGTAATTGCCAGAGAAGGTAAAAACAGCGCTCATTTTGTTATTGGTTTATTACCAGGCTTAGGCAAGACGGCTTGAGCTTCAAGCATCTGACATGCATCAAGCCCTCTAGAGTTTCTTTTAACAAGCTCATTGACCAGACATATCAAGATCCGTGGTCAATTGGCCAATTAATCATCAGCTAAATCGTTCAATATGCTATTGATCCAAGACACTGTTTCAATATTCTGGATCCCCGAACTTTCGGAGAGGGCGACATTGACATACCATATATCACCACCCAACAAATAATGTGATTGTTATCAACAGCTCTAAACCATGGATTACTAGGTTTAGGGATGATTGACTGCAATCACAAATAAATATAATATCCTATTCGTAAGCCTGTCAGAAAATCCTATATCGCCAACAGCTTTCAAAACTGCCGCCTCTGATATACATGGTTTCGTCTACAACTTGTGATTCAAATAAGTGCATCAGAGTATTAGAAGGCGGCGTAAAAAATGACGACGAAAAGACTGACAGTATTTGCTGACAATGTAAGAATGGCACTTACCAAGTTTGTTTAACAAAGATGCGGGCTATCGCCCATCGCCATAATTCCGCTGTCAGGCAGATGAAAGTATTCAGCATTAGCATTCTTCAAGCTAAGCCAAATAAGTCTGCCAGAACTGACGACTGACGACATCGAATTACCGAAAGCAGAGTGAAATGATTTGATACTTATATAGAGTATGCTATGTCTCATCTGTAAAATATTTTTGGATGAAAGCGCGCTCGATGAAAGAAATCTCAACATTATCCACTAGTTTGTGTGAGATCCCAAAGTCTTTATAGAATAGTCTTCAGAGTTGTTTAAAAACAATTTTTTTAAAAGATTGTGCAAGACCCCAAAACCAATAAACAGGCCGTTTAGAAGTATATGTGACTACTGGTATACTGCTTTTTTTTTTATAAAGTAGAGCTTGCTCAAAGTGTACCCCTTAACCCTTAAAATGTTTTCATACAGCGCGGGCGAAGGAAATTTAATAAGGAAAGAAGGATAAGTACCGATGTACGTTGGTTTCAAATGTCTGAATGTTATAATGACGAGGAAATAGAGAGTTCGGCAGGGCATTCTATAAGCGAGTTGTTCGGCTTAGGAACGAATCACGATATTCCAGAGTACGTCCGAAAGTGGGCTTGATGGTATACTGATGAGCATCCATAGCAAAGCGTGTGTTACGGTTAAAGGTTTGAAGGGGCGGAATGCTACTGGCGATTTCTATGGATCACTGGTGGTGGAAATAGCGATAGAACAGAGTGAGACACGAGACATTACGTTGGTTTTCCAGGGTGTCCACTGTTGGTGTGATATTGGTATCAGCTATGAGTTTGATTGCAGATGCAGAGATGTTTTAGGCGTACCTGACCAGATGTGAGCATCGTACTCTAATTACTTTGGGCGGATGAATGCTTTATATATTGAGGCCAGATCAGAAGGGGAAAAGTATTTCTTACATCGTTTGAGGAAACCTAGACATTTCGCAGCACTTTTGGCGACATCGAATGTGTGGTCATTCCAACGTAAGTTGTCATTGACACACATACCGAGAATGGAAAGTTTATCGGTTTCGACGATGCAAGTGCCATCCATGGATAATGGCTTGGTGTTTAACTTTCGCTTTAACGACAGCAGACAGCATTGTTTGGGAAGGAATACATTCTATTCTGTTAGTGGTTACCCAATTAGTTATGCTATTAATGTCAGAATTTAATGAGCTTAACATACGCTGCCGTTCCCGTTCTACAGCCAAAGAGCAGGGCACGTGAGTCCGGGAACGAATATGGAAAGCAGAGAGTACTACCATCAGCAAAGGAATATATTGGATTAGAAGCGGCAGACAAGAGATCATTGATGAAAATTAATAAGAGTGTCTGAGACAGAACGGAGCCCTGGGGCACGTCAGCATTTATTTTGTGAATATCAGACTTGAAACCATCCAAAGCAACTTGAATTGAACGTTCCGAAAGGAAATTTCTAATCCATTGAAGAAGAGAGTCATCGATCCCAAAAGCACGCATTTTCGACAAAAGAGCCTGATGCCAAACTCTGACAAATGCCTTAGAAATATCAAGCACAACTATCACGCTTTCGCCAGATTGATGTACGCTTTGGTTCCACTCTCAATTCATCAGTGGACCTGTTGCTTCGTCATTGAGAAGTTTTCGTGTTTCGAGATATGAGCTGACGGTTTATCAGCATTTCCATGACCTTGGAAAGAAGGGACGTAAGTACAAGGGGTCTGTAGGAGGAGAGAGAGGAAGATTTGCCTTTTTTAGGGACGGGTTAGACAAATGCTGTTTTCCATCTTCTCGGAAAGACTCCTTAAGAGTAGGATTGATGAAAAAGCTTACGCAGTGGTTTTGCCAGCGTGGAAGAACACCTCTTCAGAAGAAGGGCTGATATACCATCTGGACCAGCGGATTTGTGAATGTTAAGATCTTTAAGAACTCTTGGCATTACACGAGTGTGAAACTGGATTCGTCTCATTGAAGATTCGACACACTCAAGTGTAGGCGGAGACAAAGCACAATCTGAAAGTGTTGAGCCGGCCGCAAAGTGTGCAGCAAGCAGATTGGCCTTGATCAAAGAACTGACAGATCTAATGTCATTGTAAATAAGCGTTGGGATGGAGAATAAGGCAGAATTTCTGATGTTTTTGACAAATGACCAAAATCTTTTACTTCCTTTTGGACATTGTAGTATTTTTTGCCTCAATTGTTGGTCGTATTGGAATTTCACACGCTTCAAAAAGACCTTGCAGTCATTCCTGGCTCGTTTAAACTCTTTTCGGTTTTCCTATGTTGGAGTAGTCTTGACAGACCAATTATATCTACCTTATACGATATAAACAAAAATAAGAGCGGCAAAGATTGGGCGAAAAAAAAACGAGAGCAAAGCAAAGTATACCCAATACCCACATTTAGAACAAATCTCCCCAACAGACATGAAGGCCAACTAACGATTTAAACAAGAATAATTCTTACCAAGTGATATGGCTGATAAGTCAAATGGAAAATAAAGCGACGCTAAACAACGAAAATAACATCCTGTAAACCACCAAAAATCCCAGACCTACTTTATGAATTAGAACTCTGGGCATTATTAAAAGTGTATGGATGGCAACTGATTGTTCCTAAGGAAAAGTAGTTTGTATAACTTTCAGTCTTGTATTGGCGGAGTGTAATGTAGAAAATAATGACAATATGTTCAGAGTTTTGGCAGAAATGCTTCAACCCGGAGCACCTTCCAAATAAGTGAGTAAACTTCCTGGAGCCTGGAGTGGAGCCTTCTAATTGATTGTGATCTACAATTGCGCAGACAGCCCACCCTACAAAAGAAAGTAGCTAAAATTTAGCTAATTGCTATGTGGATTTTAAAAAGAGCTCTTTTTACTTTGAATGAAGACTAACTCACTAGGAGTATACCTAGCACTAGCAAATATTATGGTACGCGAAATGAACACATTCACTCTCCGTCGATTTGAAGAGTGACGTCAGTTATTTGCCAACATGGAATTGAGTCGCGTGTTGTCGTACTTGGCTTGCAAAAATTTGGCTGCGAAATCTTTCGGATGTTGCGATCGCTGAAAATCACACGAAACTGGTGGAATAGCCGACCGTGCAAAATCAGGCCGTCCACGTACTGTGCGAACGTCACAAGTCATCAAAGCCGCTGAGAATTGAATTCGTGGAAATCCGTTGCGCAAGTAGAAAATCATGTCTCGGAAGATGGATATCAGCAAGGACAGTATGTCGCGCATCTTAAAATGTGGTTTAGGACTCAGCGCCTACAAGGCGCAACTTGTAGTTGCACGACTTTTATATGTATGTGTATAAGTTTTTCTCTCACTTTTGATAGCAGAATAAAATAAACATAACTGGCTTCCCCAGATTCGGGTATATGCCCACATTGATGCTTGAATATTTCACAGTAAACCTGCTGTCAACAAAGTCAAAATAAATGCTTAGCCCTTCGGCAACCTGCATCACCTGAAACCTTCGCATTACCCTGCTGTACACTTTTCTAAATCACAAGCCATTTCTTATGAAGATCTTACTTTATTATGATATACAACATTTACAAGGTGCGTCCCAAAGTAAGAGGACTTTATAAAAATACGAACAACAAAAAGTTGGCAAATCGATTTATTTTAGTCAAAATATTGTAATCCGGACTCTGTAGAGCGATTTGCACGGTCGAAAAGCACGTGGAATGAGAGTTTTGAGTCGTTTCTACGTCCATAAAATACTCTCCCTTCATCAGCAAATTTATTTTCCCGAAAAGGTAAAAGTCGCACGGTGCCAAACCAGACGAATACGGGGAGTGGTGGACAGTTAAAATGACATTTTTAGCCAAAAAATTGGTCACAAATGTTGATCGATGATATGGCACATTGTCGTGAAACAAACGCCAACTTCTTTTAGCGCGATATTCTGGCCGAATGCGTTGCACCAAACGCTTTAAAACACAAAGAGATAGAATTGTGTATTAACTGTTTGGCCCAGTGGAACGAAGCTTTTGTAGACCATGCCGCTGGAATCTTCAATAGGATTTAAACGTAAATTAGTCCACAGCTTTTTCGATGGTTGATCAGCACCCATTTTGCACAAAAAGTATCTTTCCTTAGCTCTTCTCGTGATGTAGGAAGAGTGATTTCTGGCTCTACAATACTCCCCCCAATTTTGGCAAGAAGACATCAGTTTCCATTTGGCATACACCTTTCTACGAGCTTTAATAGCACTACAAGCCTCGGAACTAAACCATGGGCATTTTTTATTGCGAACTGCCACTGTTTTTATGGGAACATGCATATCGAAAAGATGGTTTATCAATGTCTGGACAAGCTCCACTTTTTCGTTGACATCATATACGAGGTAACAAGAATTGCGGAGCATTGTTTTTAATCGATGTAGAGTTTCTAAATTGAAAAGATCCTTGCAAGGGAGCACAAGAAAAGTCAATATTGTAGGTGCAAAAGAGAAGATCATGGTGTGATACATCCTCAAGCGATAGTTGGTCAAAGAGTAAGACAATAGAAAGGTCAGAAACTATTGGCAAATCAAGAAGACTCGGCCGAGAGTCAGGCCCAAAACATGTAGCGAAGGAATTGATAACCACCAAACCGGTGGAACCAATATTGTCTAATAACTGGCTTGATCTGCTGTCTGATTTATATAGATCTGCATTAAAATCACCACGGAGAATAATATGTTCATATGATGCTGAAAATTGTTGGATTGTACAAAACAAATGATCAAAAGAACAGTTGCGATTAGGGCTATAAACAACACCAAGGATGCATTAGACGAACAAAGTTTCTGCCCTTCAACAACCCACCAAAACTGTTGGTGTTGTCGAGCAATATTCCTCATGTCGCAACTCTCTACTACCCTGCTGGACCGGAGATGCTCCGCACTGCCATATGCGACGTCTCTGTGGTAGTTGAGTTGCCTGTTCGCAACTGTTCGAGCGACGTGGAAGATTAGTGGCGTCGCTAATTTGTCCTGGGTCAGACCTTTCATATCGAGGTAGAGGAACGCTTCTGGAGGGATAAAGCCGTTAAAACGTTATAAATGAGGTAAGATCAGGTTGTTTAGTTTGTTAAAATATAGATATTGATCTAGCCAGATTCCAAGATATCTGACTACATTTCGATAAGCAAGTGGATGTCCGTATTGTCCCACGATAGAAAGCTTTCGTCAATTCCCTAGAGGCCGTAGACAAAGCTGTCCTAAACAGAATAGTTTCTGTCAATCTTTGGACGTGATTAAGTCGTCTGCGTACGCTATGGTAGGGTGAAGTGAACCTATCAGATCACTTATGTAAATGTCGAATAGGATCGGCGAATTTACGGCACCTTGTTGCAGACCGTGTTTAAGTTGAAATGTTCCAGCAGAAGTCATATCGCCATTCTTCACGATGAACTGTCTACTGGGGAGCATATAAAAAAGAATATACAGCAGTGGTTTACTAATGCCCAACCGGTTCAGCTTGAAAAAGAGTTCCTCTAACCATACGGTATCGAAGGCTTTTTCCAAGTGAATCAGGGAGGCACCAGCGCACTGGTTCTTGCCGTTGTTCCATTAGTATTAGAAACCAGTTTAAACGCGGCATGAATAACATCATGCCCCGCTTTGAAACCGAATTGATTATCCAGTCACCTTCACGAAAACCTTACTGATGTTTGGAAAAAGACTGACCGACAGCAGATTGGTCGGATTGGATGTGTCGTTATCCCTTTTGGGGATGGGTTGTACCACCGCAGTTTTCCAATGCGCTGGATAATGCAGTGAATAAGCATTATTAAATAGGAAGGTGGGAATGTCAACCGTTTCTAATGGGAGAAGCACAACGTTCGGTATTCCATCGTATGGGAATCGATGTTTTCAGTGTGGTGAGGCCGTTAACATTTGTATAATATTAGCATCGATAAACAAGAAAAAGAATTTACTCTCTTACACTGGTGCATTCAAACACTAAAACCATACAACTGTAAAGCAGCAATTAACCTGCAACACTCCTCACTTTAATACATTCTTACAAATGTTGTGTAAGGACGACAAGGGTTCGTATCAGCAAGTCTCAAGTTCTACAAATTCTGTTTGCTAGTTCAATAAACCCAATGAATGTGCAAAGCATGTCAAGAAAATGTCTCTAAACTTTCCAACACATGTACTGTCTCAAATAAAATTGAAGTTAACATCATAGGCTGGCACCCAAACCGAAACTTGCTGAAAGAACGAAACATTGATACGTATCCGAACATACAAATGTATTTTAAATTTAATAACCAACGATATACATATTCGTATGTATGCAAGTACGTAGTCCTGAAAACGTGTAAACTAACTTGGACTTTTCACTTCGATAATTTATTGTAGATTCGTGCAAAGTGAAAATGACTTTTGTACCTTGAAGACGTAAAGAAATTTCATGATGCGTGCAACATGGCGATAAGAAATTACCTTTCAAGTGCATAGGACTGTCGTTTTAAAATATGCTAAACTGGAAAATATTCCACGGGAGAACGAAATAATTATGATTTATAATTATACACAAGATGTTTTCCTTTAGGTGTAACTACATCCATATTGGAAATGGGACGGCAGTTGATGCATAAAAAAATTCTTGTTTTCTCCCTGATTTAAATTAAGGTTAATTAAATGTAAGAAGTTACATATTTGTAAACACATGTACGAGTATGTACGAGTATATAGGGGATATACTTAATTCCGCACATACTCGTATATACTACAATGTATTTAGTAGTAAACTTAAGTTAAATTCAATTAAACAATGTGGGTCATTGTTGATAAAAAAAATTATTGACTGCTTGCTAGAAGCGTTGTCAGGTCTGTCGGGGCTTCTCAATGTGAGGAGATAGTACGTTACTTGCCTCCCCGACTAGTCGAATCAACCAGCTGCTAAAGTCTTCCATGGTCTTGGATGGTATCAAGCTGAGTTTGTGAATTCTCCAGACTGTGCCTTAGAGGCCAGCAAGTTTATTGACCACCTTGACCTTAATCAACGGATTAAGTACCCTTAAAATGTTTACATAAAGCGCGGGCGAAGGAAAATCAGGGAGGATGGAAAGAAAGGTACCGGTGAACGTTGGTTTTAAATGTTTGAAGGTTATAGCGACTAAAAAATAAAGAGCTAGGCAGGGCATTCCATAAGCAAGTTGTACGGCTTAGGAACGCATAACGATATTTTAGAGTACCTCCGAAAGTGGGCTTGAGGGTATACGAGACGGGTGTTACGGTTAAAAGTTTGAAGGGGCGGCATGCTACTGGCGATTTCTATAGAGCACTGGTTGTGGAAATAGCGATAAAAAAGAGTGAGACACGAGACATTATGTCGGTGTTCGAGGGTGTCCATTGTTTGTGTGACATTGGTATCACCTAGGAGTTTTATCGCACGGTTTTGAATCCTACCTAGCAGGTGCAGAGATGTTTTAAGCGCACCCGACTAGATGTGGGCATTGTACTCAAATTTCGGGCGGATAAATGTCTTATATATTGAGGCCAGATCAGAGGGGTTAAAGTATTGCTTACATCGCTTGAGGAAACCTAAACATTGCGCAGCATTTTTGACGACACCGAATATGTGATCACTCCAACATAAGATGTCATTGACACACATACCGGGAATGGAAAGTTTATCAGTTTCGACAGTGCAAGTGCCATCCATGGATAATGGCTGGGTGTTTAAATTTCGCTTTAGCGACAGCAGACAGCATTGCGTTTTGGAACCATTAAATTCCACTCTGTTGATAGTTCCCCAATTAGTTATGCTGTTAATATCAGAATTTAATGAGCTTAACAGACGCTACCGTTCCCGTCCTACAGACGTAGAGCAGGAATGTGAGTCCGGGAACGAATATGAAAAGCAGAGAGTACTGTCGTCAGCAAAGGAATACATATATTGGATTAGACTTAGCAGAAAAGAGATTGTTGATGAAAATTAAAAAGAGTGTCGGAGACAGAACGGAACCCTGGGGCACACCAGCATTTATTTTGTGAAAATCAGGCTTGAATTGAACGTCCCGAAAGGTAATTTCTAATCCATTGAAGAAGAGAGTCATCGATCCCGAAAGCACGCAGCTGACAGCTGGAATGTCATTGTATATGAGCGTCGGGATAGAGGATGAGGCAGAATTTCTGATGTTTTTGACAAATAACCAAAAGCTGCCTTCGGGACATTGCAGTATTTTTTGCCCCAGTTTTTGGTCATATTGGAATTTTACACGTTTAGGAAAGGCATTACAGTCATTTCTGGCTCGTTTGAATTTTTATCGGTTTTCCTCTGTTGGGCTGGTCTTGAAGGACCGAAAAATCATTGCTCTAACCCTGACAGCATCTTTACAGCTCAAGTCGTACCATACCTTTTCTTTTGGTTTGATACTCTTCATCCGATGAGGGATAATTTATTCATTCCAAAGAGAATGCTGTCTGTGATCATATCAGCAGCGGCATCCACGTCGTTATCAAGGAAAGATAACGACCAGTTAAAGTTCCTAAAGAAGGTGTTAAGTCCGCTCCAATTGGGTTCTTGTATTGCTATACGGTTCTCTTAGGAATTTTTTCTCTAACTGTGTGGTTAGTATACGAGAAATTAGCTGATATGACACAATGGTCCGACAAGCCTAGAAAGGAGAGCACATCAACGGTGTACATGTCAGGGTGTTGGCGGTATGACTATCAATGTCTGGTATTCGCATGGGCTCATTTACAAGCTGCGTTAAATTTTTTTCCGCAGAGAAGATCTCAACACACCGTCCTTCGGATGTTGTCTGTCCAGAATGTCGAAGCTACCCAAAATAGTGTATACTGAAATCGCCCGTAATAACGATTTTAGTATGAGGATGCAGGGATACAATTATTTGAATGGAGTCAGACTGTGCATCAAACTCATTAAAAGTCGAATTGCTGTCCAGGGCTTCTGTAAATAAAGCAGTAGTGGATAATTGGATATGGAATTTCAACCACATGAAATTGAATTCCGGATTGGAACAGGGACTACATTGCGGTGGAGTTTGGTAAGCAACATCACTGCGCACGTAAATGGTGAGACCGCGATAAGAAAAGAATAATGGCACTAGTTCGTAGCCAGGTAGCTTCAGATCAGAGTGATCTGAGAGGTGTGTTTCACTGTGTTTCACTGTGTTGCACTGTGTTTCACTAAGTGGCAAAACAGGTGGTCTGTATTTGCCGTCGTGGACCTACGCAGAACAGTGATTACTTTTTATCCTTTTGGGATAGCATTCCCGATGTTTTCATGATAGCGGATATATTTTGGCGACGCCAATGACGTATCAGGTTTTCGAAATCAGAGGACCCACAAAGACCAATAGTCCGTTCATAACTATTGGCAAATAAAAGTCATTCCACTGGGTTGCCAATGGATTTTGGAAGCTCATATTCTCGTATATGCCACTGCCGGCCGGCAGCTGATTTCGGATAACACGGTAGAAAGCTGTTCTAGGTTGTTTCTCCTCAGTGGGATAAGTTAAATGGGTTGGATACAAGGTCGACAACTATGCTTATGTAAATGTGTTGTCAACACTCGGTATATACTCGTACTTCGGCTCTAAGTCCAGAAATTTCTCCAGTGTTTGCCAAAGGATTAGATTCTGCTGTTATATTAAAGAGACGCTAGAAATTCCTTTCGCGGCTAAAAACTGTTGCTGCGGTTATAATGTGCGTGAGTAATGTGCTTTCTTAACAATTTGATTGTAGCTGCGTTTTCTACTCTAATTGTATCAGCATACGTGGCGTTCATTGCACTGCTTTCTTTTAAGCAACTCTTCACTTCGACATGTTTTCCTTTGTCGTCATCAGATCCCGAGGCATTGCCCATTTCCTGTTCATATTACACTATTATATCACTCTGCTTTCATAACAATGAGTGGTTCTACTGTACCAGATACTCATTTTGTTGCAAATTGAGTTGTTGTTTACGCAAAGCTCGGTTTGCTGAAGAGATTAGATGACCAACGAGAAGACGGACTCACTTAATGCCATGTGGGAAGACATAGAGCAGTTGAGGGTAGAGCGTAGAGATTGGCTTTGAAAGGTATTTAGACCTGCAACAAAACACTCTGTTGTCTCCATCCTCGTCGAATGCTTTGCTAGAGATTGTGTTCGGTTCATCCAGTAGTATTTCATTAGAAGCTGCGTTTTTGATTTTAGATTATTCTATTCACCATGACCATAGGGGTCATTGCCAGATCCGTTCCCACAGCAATATAAATTGCAATGCTTTGTTAACCAATCTGCTAAAAAAAACAAGATGTAACTTTTGGGATAGTTGAACACGTCCACAAAGAAAAAAGCTTTAATTTCAAAGGACCTTGGAGGGTGGATGGCTTTTTTTTTTTATAAACTAGCGCGGGCTCAAGGGAAAATGTTTGCACACAGTACAGGCGAAGGAAATTTAGGGAGGAAAGAAGGATAGGTACCGATGTACGTTGCTTTTATATGTCTGAATGTTATAATGACTAGGAAATAGAGAGCTCGGCAGAGCATTCCACAAGCGAGTTGTTCGTCTTAGGAACGAATCACGATATTTTAGAGTACGACTGAAAGTGGGCTTGAGAGTATATTGATGAGCGTTCATAGCGAGATGGTGCGCAGAAGTACGGCTAGGCTGTAACAATTGAGAAGAAAATTAAACTTGTATATAAATTTAAAGTCAAATTTTAAATATTTATTATATTGCAACAAAAAATTCATTTAAATATAAAAATGAAAATAATTAGAGGAACACGCTACAAATTAATACCGTGGCAAATATAAGTTGTTTTGACCAGACCTATTTTGGAAAAGATTTCTCTTTGCCGTTTCCTTTCTTTCTGTACTATGGGGATTTATTGCGGTGGTCCAAAAGTCCGTTAGCATTTGAATCGGCACCTGCGTTGAGTAGCGAGGGAGAGGTGGGGCAGGCAAGGTACGGAAAGTTAGAGGGCCGTTGGGAATTTAATGTCACACTTAGAGTCATTCAACGAGAAACAATGTGCTTTCTGCGTACGCGAGTACTATCGAAACAACGATTATTCGACTCTAGCGCAATGAAAATTTTGCGCTCATTACAATATACCGCATATCGATTAAAAAATGGGTCCAGAAATTTGAAGAAACTGTTTCAACAATAGATAAACCACGATCTGACCGACCAAGAACATCACGGGATCCCAACTACATAGAGCGTCTGTTCGTGAACAACCTGTACTTTCTACTCGAAAGGGGTCTAGCGTCTTAAACGTATCCAAAACATCTTTAAACCGCATTCCACACAAGTTTTTACATTTGCATCCTTACAAAATCTAAATGGTTCAACAGTTAAAGCCTCATGATTATACCCACAGGCTGCAGTTTGCTAACGAAATGCAAGAGAGGTTCGCCAGCTTTAACAATTTTTTTTTTCAAAGGAAGCCCACTTTCACCTAAGTGGACCTGTAAACAGATAAAACTGCAGATATTAGAGTGACACTAATCCGAAATTGAAGCATCAAAAACCCCTGCATTCAGCCAAGGTTACTGCATAGCCAGCTTTATCAGGAAGAGGCATTATTGTCCATATTTTTATGAAGATCAAAGATGAAAAGCTGTTACAGTGAATACAGAGCGGTATATTGCCATGTTACAGTACTTTTTTGCTCCAGCGCTTCAAAATTTTGATGGTTTCAACCAACGATTGTACTTTCAGCAAGATGGGACAACATGCCACACTTCCAACGACTCTTTAAGTGCAGTTCGCGAAATGTTCGGTCAAAAAGTTGCAACCGAAAGAAGTGACATTAGCAGGCCACCTTGTAGCCCGGACTTATCCCAAATTTCCGACAGTAAAAGCTAGTGAATGCTAGTTGTGCATCTTTTGGCACTTACTTCCTGAAGTTTCAGTAATTTTGACGCGCAGTTTTTAGTTTACAGTCGTTTGAGTGAGTCGATGTGAGTGTTTTTTGTGAAAATGGAAAAAATCGAGTATCGAGCTGTTATTAAATTCTTGGTTTTGAAATTAAAATGAGTTGGACTCTGTGTATGGGGACTTTGCACCATCATTTACCACAGGGAAATTTTGAGCAGCTGAATTTAAACATGGCCGTAAGAGCTTGGGAGATGATGAACGTTCGGGACGTGCAAAAACTGCAACCACTGATGATAACATTGCCAAAGTTTACCAAATGGTGTTAGACGACCGCCGAATTAAAGTAGAGGTTATAAAAATGCCCAGAGAACGTGTTTGTTACATATTAAATCAAGATTTAGGCATGAGAAAGCTGTCCGCGCGTTGGGTGCCGCGTTTGCTTACGTTAGACCAAAAACGTGTTCGAATGAACATTTCCAACGCTCTGTCGGCGCAATTTAGGCGCAATATTTAAATCCGAATTTTGGCGCCGATTAATTACTGTAGATGAAACTTGGATACACCATTATACGCCCGAAACAAAAATTCAGTCAAAACAGTGGACTGCAAAGGGCGAGTCGGCTACAAAAAAAAGCAAAAACTGTTTTTTTCGGCTGGGAAAGTGATGGCGACTGTTTTTTGGGATAGTAAAGGAGTTATCTTAATCAATTATCCTCAAAAAGGAAAAACCATTACAGGAGCATACTACGCATCATTACTTGGCAAGCTGAAGGCAGAAATTGCGGAAAAACGGCCACATTTGCAGAAAAAGAAAATCCTGTTTCACCAAGACAACGCGCCGTCTCACACCTCAGCGGTTGCCATGGCGAAAATCCATGAATTACGGTTTGAACTGCTTGACCATCCATCTTATTCACCAGATCTAACCTCAAGCGACTTCTTTTTGTTCGCTTATCTAAAAACTGCGCTCGGAGGCAATCACCTTCGTTAACAATTATTTTGCAGAGAAAAACGCTAAGTACTATTTGGACGGGTTAGAGAGATGGGAGCATCGCTGGCAGAAGTGTGTAGAGTACAAGGAGACTATGTAGAATAATAAAAAAAAGATTTGAGAAAAAATGTCTTATATCATTGCTCGGTCGGAAACTTTTCAGGCAACCCTGGTAATGTTCTTCTCCAAATCGTAGTTTGAAAATACGAGTATACACCGCTGCCTTTTTTTCCAAGCCTATGGAGCAAGTGCCAACGTTAAGCTCAGCGGTCCCATTTATTCAATGTAGCACAGCAAAAAGACTCTTACTAAGTTCTTAATTACATTAAACAATTCGCAGCAACTTTATTCAAAACAAAAACCTGGGTGCCCTTTTATATTTTTCTAATTTTAGCTGTAGTACAATTGAATCAATGTTATGTAATCACTTCATAAAATGCACCCCTGAATGCTTGTACAAAATACATGAGTATTTTCGCCTGGCAACACTTATTATTACCACAAAACGAATGC
This sequence comes from Volucella zonaria, assembly GCA_963966105.1. Taxonomy (NCBI): domain Eukaryota; kingdom Metazoa; phylum Arthropoda; class Insecta; order Diptera; family Syrphidae; genus Volucella; species Volucella zonaria. Next base: position 363,423,795 of record OZ014530.1, on the reverse strand, counting down.
TTCTCCTTAAAGCTTTTTACTTTTGGTTTGTGTCTGGAATATGGTATAGCATCTTTTTGTCTGAGAAGCTTTTTATATTACCCAAGTTCTTTGTGTCTTTAATTAATTACACACGAAAGATGGCTATTTACGACTATAAGGCGGCCATCCAGGGACACGTAAGAACCTTTGGGTTTGTCCAAATAGTTTGCAATTCACTAGCACGAGGGTATTCGCATACCACTTGTAAAAACAAGGTTTCTAGTTTAAATTAAGGCGTTATAGAAAATATTCCTACTCGGTGGAATCCTGTTACAAAACCAAAATTGGTATTTGCATGAGAATTACTTACAACAACTAAAGGCGAAAAGAGTGGCAAATAATTTTTAAGGATAGATTTTGCCATGAACTATTATTAAAATACTTCTTCAGAAGACAAAAAACAACCGACCTCTCCTTACTATCTCACTTCGTCCTAATCCTATTCAACTTCATGACTTTTGTTGTCATGCCACTTTACGAATGAGCGGTGTGTCCCGATGGATGCATCGCACAGAGGACGGTTAATGTGTAAAATCGGGATATCAGGCGACCTAAGTTTTAAATTTAACCTTATTGCAGTATCTCTGTCTCCATTGTCTTATTATTGATGCAGATAGGGAGCTGATTATTTGAATTAAGAAAAACGTAGTTGGCTGCTTCAATGCCTTCCGAAACTTAGTTAAGGGTATCATGGTTAGACTCTGGTGTGAACTAGATCACAGATGCATTGAAAGTAATTGATGAATTAGCAATAAAGAGCTCAACCGAAAGTTGAAATAGTATATGTAAGTGCCTAACTATAATATTTTGCGGTATCCCTAACTCTAAGCAAAGCAGCTTACTTTTCTTTTTCCTTTTTATTAACTACAATATATAGAAATATGCAATCCTACATATTTCGTATCAATCTGCATTGCTACTTCACAGCTAGTGGTCACCCACTTAGGATTACCAAGGATTACCTCGCTAGTATCTTCGTTAGTCAAGAGTTTGTTCATGTTTTCGCAGTTGAGTGATCCTGCTGTTTTTCTTTCGGCCTCTACTAGAACTTGAGCCTGTATGGGTTCCTCTTATTGCACGATTCCAGGATTTGTTAAACCACCTCACATTCAAACATCCGCCTGTGCGTGTTGTACTACTCACAGTCGCGGTGCCGCAGCGGTGTCGCGGTCACAGGAACCAAGCCGAATGGGTTGATGAAGCTAAGTTTAGGCGACTGACGGCGTCACAGGTTGTGGATAGTGAACGGCCTGCAGTAATGGAGGTTAACCCTGAATACAAAATAAGCAGTCCACCAAGAGCCGCGGAGAAGGAGGGCTCTTAAGTTCTTAATGTACTCGTAGATGTTATAGTTATTAGTTAATCGTACGCAAAGTGGAAGTTTATTGAAATAGCATGGGGCAATAAATGTATAGAATTTTGAAAAATGTGTTCAACGTGCAATTGGTACGTTTTGCTAAGACTGTGCTATTTGTCTTTAAATTATAAGTTGAATTAGTCCTGCTAGGAATGTTTCCGCTTCGCTTAAAAAATTCTCTAAGCACTTTAAAAACCTATAAGTGTCTTATTGGTAAAATATTGCATTTTATAAACAGGGGCCAACTATGAGTACGACGATTGCAGTTAGTAATATGATCATTGAATGCATTGAAATATGATCCTCCCCAACACTCGAGTACAATGCCATATTGCAATTTAGAGTTTCCCAGTCCATAGTAAAATTTTGATAAAACTTTATCTGAGCAGTATGGTTTGATAAGATACAGTTTACAAGCCACCAGGTACAAGTGTGATTTTATTGTTTGTAAATGTTCCTTCCAGTTCAGATTTTGATCTATTAAGACTCCTTGATATTTAAAATTCTTGACTGATTCGATTATAAAACACTTCTCAGAACACGTATTTTGTTCATAAAAGTTTTGTGTGTCGCAAGTATGAAGCGGTAGGCTACTATAAATCTAGTACATTCATGCGAGTGAAATCGAAGGTTGTATTCTGGTATAGTATTGCCGGATATTTTCAATGTTAATAATTTGGTTTTTTCGCTAATGAGTAACTTGTGATGAGCAAACCACACCCTAAATGTTTCTAGATCTTGTCCAATTTTCGTAATGCAATCAATTTGGTTTTGGAACGTATATGTAAAGGTTATATCATCGGTGAATGCAGTCGCTATTCCATTGAATTGCTGTCTGAAAATCGAGTCAATATATATTAAAAATAAGAGTGGCCCTAGTACAGAACCCTGAGGGATTCCATTTTTTAAGACCAGTGGCTTACTGAAAACGCCATTTACCTTCACTTTTTGAACTCTGTCTTTAAGATATGTTTTGAACCAGTTATGTATTGTTCCCCTAAATCCAGCATTGTATAGTTTTTCTAATAATAAGTGATGGTCAACCATATCAAAAGCCTTTGTCATGTCTATGAATAAAGCCATAGTAGACATATTTTTGTTTAGCCCTTCGTGTAGCTGGCTGCAGACCCTAAGGATAGCAACCTCTGTTGATAATCCAGGTCTAAAACTAAATTGAAAACAACTTATTTTTCTCCAAGAATTGTATTATAGCATCCTCTTTTTGAGAATTTTTTCAAATATGGGTTTGTAGTTGGACACATCGTTCTTGTTACCTTTCTTAAAAAGTGGAATCACCTCTGCACATTTAAGTGGACTTGGAAAACAACCATTATTGATACTTAAATTAAATAAATAGCTCAACACATCTATTATTTGCCAAGTAATATTTTTTATTAAGTAGAATACTTGTGATATCCTCACTTGTGCAAGAATTTTTGTTCTTTAAGTTCATAATGACTTTCTAGATTTCGACAGAATCAATGGACTCACATACAAAACTACAATATTATTTTGAACTCTGTCGGTAATAAGATTACTATTTAAAGAACAGTGACAGGGAAGGCAGGGTTCGATTGAAGGTTTTAGTAGCTCTGAAATTTCAATAAAATGTTCATTAAGTTTATTGGTGATTGCTTCTGAAGCTGTTATTAGAATTCCATTTTCTTCCAAAACATTTATTTGTTCAGATTGTTTGTATTTGCCCAGAATACTATCTATAACTCTCCATTCGTTCCTGCTATTTCTATTTGCCCTTTCAAATAAGTTTAAGTAATAATTATTACATGTTCCTTTAACTTTAATAGTAACCATTTGACAAAGCTTTTTATAATATTTATTTAGTCTTTCATTATAAGGATATCATCATGTTTTTTTGCATATATATTTTTCTTTCTTATAAAATTTAGAAGATCTTTTGTTATCCAAGGTTTTAAGTGTTTATTTCGATTTGTTATGGTCGAATCTTCTGTAGTGCAAAGTCTTATATACTTGTGTAAAATCGATAAGAATATCTCAAATGCACTGGAAGGATCATTTAAGCAAGTGATAGTCTTTTTTATTTTATAATCAGCGCGCACTCTTAAAATGTTCGTACACAGAGCGGCGAAGGAAATTTAGGGAGGAAGAAAAGACAGGTACCGATGTACATTGTTTTTAAATGCTTGTAAGTTATAACGACTAGGAAACACAGATATCGGCAGGGAATTCCATAAGCGAGTGTACGGATTACGATATTTTGGAGTACGTCCGAAAATGGGCTTGAGGGTATACTGATGAGCATTCAAAGCGAGACGGGTGTTGCGGTTGGAAGTTTGAAGGGGCGGAATGCTACTGCCGATTTCAATGGAGCGCTGGTGGTGGAAATAGTGATAAAACAAAGTGAGACAGGAGACATTACGTCGGTGTTCGAGGGTGTCAATTGATTGGCTGATGTTAGTATCACTAATGAGTTTTATCGCACGGTTTTGGATATGATATCTAGGAGGTGCAGATATGTTATATTAGCACCTGACCAGATGTGGGCATTGTACTCCAATTTTGGCGGATTTTGTGGCCAGATCAGAGGGGTAAAGTATTTCTTACATCGCTTGAGGAAACCGCAGCATTTTTGACGGCACCGAATATATGGTCATTTCAAAGTAAGTTGTCATTGAAACACATACCGTGAATAGAAAGTTTATCGGTTTCGACAATGCAAGTGGTATTCATGGATAATAGCTAGGTATTTGAATTTCGTTTTAATAACAGCAGACAGCATTGAGTTTTGGAAGCATTAAATTCCACTCGGTTGATAGTTCCCCAATTGGTTATGCTGTTAATATCGGAATTCAATGAGCTTTGCATACGTTGCCGTTCCTGTTCTAAAGCCGAAGAGCAGGGACGTGAGTCCGGGAATGAATATGAAAAGCAGAGCTTACTATCATCAGCAAAGGAATATATTGGATTAGAAGTACCAGACAAGAGATCATTAATGAAAATTAAAAAGAGTGTCGGAGACAGAACGGAGCCCTGGGGCATACCAGCATTTATTTTGTGAATATCAGACTTGAAACCGTCCAAGACAATTTCTAATCCATTGAAGAAGAGAGTCATCGATCCCAAGAGCACGCATTTTCGACAAAAGAGCCTGATGCCAAACCCTGTCAAATGCCTTAGAAATGTCAAGTGCAACTATCTTGCTGTTGCCAGATTGATGTACGCTTTGGTTCCACTTTTCGGTGAGCCATACCATCAGATCACCAGTGGACCTGTTGCTACGAAAACCATATTGCCGGTCATTACGAAGTTTTCGTGTTTCGAAATATTTCATGAACTGACGGCTTATCAGCGTTTCCATGACCTTGGAGAGAAGGGACGTAAGTGCAATGGGTCTGTAGGAGGAGAGAGAAGAAGATTCGCCTTTTTTAGGGACGGGCAGGACAAATGCTGTTTTCCATCTGCTCGGAAAGAATCCTAAAGAGTAGGACTGATGAAAAAGCTTACGCAGTGGTTTTGCCAGCGTGGAAGAACACCTCTTCAGAAGAAGGGGAGATATACCACCTGGACCAGCGGATTTATGCATGTTGAGATCTTTAAGTACTCTTGGTACTACACGAGTGCGTCCCATTGTAGATTCGACGCACTCAAGTGTAGGCGGGGACAAAGCACAATCTTGGAGATCGCGATGAGAGAAGAATAATGGCACTAGTTCGTAGCCAGGTAACTTCAGATCAGAGTGATCTGAGAGGTGTGGGCGGGTATCAATCTGTGTTTCACTAAGTGCCAAAACAGCTGGTCTGTATTTACAGACGTGGACGTACACAGAAAAGTGATTACTTTTTAGCCTGCGCTAGAAAATAATGGCTACGTCCACCCTGAATGCCCTAGTCATAACTACAAACAATCACAGTAAACACAAACACTGACAATACTAAGCAAGGCTACGAAGTGAAAATTCACAACCCGCTATCCATCAGTTGTTACATACACTCACTCACTGACCGTGCCGTATGATAAATACAGTAACGGCAGTGACCGAGTGCAAGCAACAGCATAATGACCAGGAGCGGGAGAGGTGCTACTGTTGTGGAGAAGAACAGCTTTCAATGTCAATTTTGAGGCGTCTCCATTCTGTGGATTGTATTCAATCTTCAAAGCGTTCATCAAGCCATTTATGCCATGACAAAATACAAGTTGATTTTCTGATTTAAGGTAGGGCATCAAGTCTTTCTGACGATTTCTGAAAAAACACTGATTTTAATATCCGGTTGTAGCAAATGCCATTGTTTAAGTTTAGATCCGAGTAATTCTGCTTTATCTTTTGGCAAATTTAAATATCTATGAGGTTCGTTACAAACAAAACTGGTTGCGGTACAGATACAACGTCAGGGTATATTACGCTCCGCCAAAAGGAAATTAAAGCTTCTGTTTGTTTAGCCACTTAATCAAATTAGTAGAACAAGTACTGCACATAAAATGGGATACAAACGATTTATCTTGGTTGCTAATTTTAATTCCAAAATAATGGAAGTAAGCTGTTTCTAATCGCCAAGTTATTGGGCATCTTTGGCTATTAAGGGTCATTTTACCACATATGTTGCAAAAATTGTCCGCACTGTTAACACAATTACGTGACATAGTAAAAAATGTAGATTTCTTACTAAAAATTTGACAAAAATGTTAAAAAAATGTAATATCACGTTGTAATAATTAAATACACGGGTTACCACTAAATATTGAGAACTGTTATCGTAACTGTAATAAATACCATATATCGAACCCAAGTTATTTGTTTTTGAATCATTCCCAACGCATGCAGTCACTTGGAAATGGCTTGGCCGGTAAGTCCTAAAACTGAAGCAAGCTCTACATGCGTTTGACAGGGGTCCTCATCGAGCAATGCCACCAATTCAGTAGATTTTGGCCTTCCAGCACGTAGACGGTCGTCAACATCGGCACGTTGTTTCACTTAGAGCAGCACCTCCGTAAACTTTTTGGAGCTTTCGATATGCCTCAGCCACCGTTTTTTTCGAATGCAAGAAGAAAATAAACACTACCCTCAAATGATGATTATTTGGCACAAAATCAGACATTTTCACACAATCAAAAGTATATGACGCCAAAACAAAATCACTAATGTATCAAAACGATTTATTTACCATATGTCTAAGCTTGGTTCATGGCGTTTTGGATATGTCAAAATCGACCAACACTTACTGCTGGAGTCATCTATTGACTTGACTAAGAACTTAGTTGTGCACCTGATAATTTTTGCTGAAACTCTTAAACTCTTACGGCCAAAAGATTTTACACTCATTCGGAAGTAATTAAAGAATTTTTTTTGGAGTTTCTCTAAACCTTTGTTGAGTCGAAGATTGGCCAAAGGATGTAGCCAATAACGTGGTTTCTTTTTCATAATATAATTTTTGCACACAAGGTACGCAAAAATTGCTCGTTTTTTTAGAAACCTCATTGGCGGGAGCCAAACGCGATTACAGATTGTGTCGAACGGCAAAATCACGCATGTGTGCAATAAACTACTGGGGCCTTGATGCGGTGTCGGGCCTTAAAAAAACCAACGTGTGTACCGACTCTTAAGCTTAAGCCGCATATTTCTGTCAAAATTTAGCGGAACTTTCTCAACATTTAAAATACCCCACACCCTAATAGAGTCAGGGTGGTCTAATAATTTAAATTTATCGCACTTTGGCACTATATTCGGCCTTAGGACTTATTCCTTACTCGTTGTCTTCTATCGGATGTGCCAATTATTATTAAAAGTTGCTTGAAGGACTCTGACGTCATTGCTTATAATAGCGCTAGCAACGAGAAGTTGTTCCAGACATGTTAATATGATCCTTCAACAGAAATGTTTCACAGCATTCAAAAGCAACGGACTTTGTACCCTGCCTTGATGTATTCCAACTTTAACTTCGCATTCTTCAGTTATTCCCGCAGATTTTTTAACTTTCGTTTTAATGCCATCTTACGTTCTGAGACCTTACCAGCTAAGATATCTTAGAACTCTGTCGAATGGTTTCTTTGCGACCAAAAAATCTGTTGTTTCCTCTTCATGTGCAATAGCCGGTTTCCCTGCTCATCTTCAACATACCGTATTCGACAATTTAATCTCCTGCGAGTTTTTTCTTCTTTGTGCCGCAATCTTAAACATGTTACTAGTACATGCCTCGTTTACCTGTGCCTTGATGCTACAGTTTTTCTACTGTTTGTTGCCTTCTTATGGGTTATTAGGGTACCCCGCTGCTTATTAAGATGAGATTATGTAAAAACACTTGAATTTTTTATGAAATCGTTCTACAGAAACATTGTACTCGTATCTGTTGTTTCTTGTTGGTGATGGTTGCTGAAATCATCTACACATCTGTCATTTAAATTTAAATGTGAAAAGAAAAGTTACAAGTACGATTGCTATGGAAATAAATTTAAAGTAACATTTTGAGAATATCAACGAAATATTAAATATGTAAAAGAGTTGTACATACTTTGAAGATAAATATAAATAATTGTATTGTATTAAAACCAGAATGGAGTCTCTCATGTAGTATACACGCTAATAACACACAAATTTTTAGATTTTGTTTGCTTCTTTAATTCAACAAATTTTTTTCTACGTTCGAAATTCGTAGTCTTTTTTCATACTTCACGTCCGGGGCACACATCGTTTGAAATTATTATACCAAACCAGGAGGTTTGGGCTTCTATTTCTTCTGGAAAATGACTTCAAAAACCTTCTTGTCTGAAGCACTTTTTTACGCACTTGATGTGACCGAGCCACTATATTAAAACAATTTTCCTTCCGAACTATTTCATTTCATTCATTTACTTGGCATGTACAATAAGATTTACTTCTTTTTTAGTATTTAGATATTATAGATTAGCTAACATAACTTTAATAGCTTAAGATTAATATAATTATAATAATAATATAAGAGAGGGGAAATAGGACCTGCACTCAGGGTTGGGTTGTTAAGGATGAGAGGTAAAGGAGGAATGCACTTTTAAAATTTGCACGGTTAGATATCACTTTGATCCGCGGTGGAAGAAGGTTCCAAAGTTTGACAGCGTGGATGAAAAATAAGCGTGACGAATTTAAATATTGGCGACGATGGGGGACGATACTTAAATTACTTGTGGAATGGTTAAAGGCAAGGCAGCTTCAGAATATGTAATGAGAGGTGCTATTAAGATGAGTACCAACTTACGTCTGGTTTCAATAGGGGTAGAATACGAATTTGACCACAATTTGCGTAGACAACCGTAGATCCGACCAATAATTGCATTAGTATGATTATAACCTGAGCGGTTACGATCAATGATAAAGCCAAGGCTAGTGCAGTGTTCAACAGCTGTTATTTTACTCAGTTGAAAACCTCTTTTAGAGATCGGCATTACATGAAATTTTTTTGGGTTAAGAAGCAATCCATTTGCTGCGGACCAGACAGAAATTTAAGTAAGATCTTCATTGATGTGGTCAGCAAGCTCATCAAACTTGTTATATGGTTTTGCTAAATGAAGTTGTACGTCATCTGCATAGAGGTGGACAGAACTATACTTACAGACTGATGGAAGATCGTTAATAAACATACAGAAAAGAATAGGACCCAGAATTGAACCTTGTGGAACTCCTTGAACTAAGGCCTTAAGTAGGGAGGATTTGCCTCCAGAGATGACTTTCTGGAATCTCTGGGAGAGATAGCTGCCAATAAGATGGTAGCCAAGATGGGTAAACCAAACAAATTGTTGAGCTTCCAGCTTAGAAAGTTGTAATCTACCCTATCGAAAGCCTTCGAGAAGTTAAGTAGGCAACGAAGACTTATATTACCCTTGTCATAATCTTGCCTTATTTCACCTTGTACATTTATCGTAGCGGTAGAGCAGCTGTGATGTGCCCTGAATCTTGATTGTTTCTCGTAAAGCAAGTTGTAGTTACCTACGTGACTAAGTATTTGTTTTTGCAAGACTTTTTCGAAGATTTTAGATAAACTGGGTAATATGCTAATCGGTCTAAAGTCAGAAGGGGCATAGCTGTTTGTTTTCTTTGCTACTGGAAGGACTCTTGCTATTTTCCATAACCTGGGAAAAATTGATGTAATTATGCAGAAATTGATGATATGAGTAAGTTGGGCAACTATCTGGGATAAGATAAGTTTCACAAACCGGATGGGTATTTCGTTCTCCTCGATAGCTTCAGACTTAATAGCCATTGTGCCTTTAAAAATTTCGCTTTCGCTTACAACTTTAAAATCATCCAGTCTATGCGTAGATCTGGCCGAACAGGCTGATGCTCGATTTGTATCAAAGTTACCATTAGCGAATTATTCACCTATGAAATAGTCATTAAGAATATCAGGATCGATCTTGATCCTCTGTTGGTTACAGCCTTTGGAAACATCAATCGTTTTAAGGTTGCTCCATAGTTTTTTTGCTGGTAAGGTGGTATTGAGCTTGGATGCATATTAATTTTGGTGACATCTTGTGTTGAAGAAGTTGAAGAAGTCATGCAATACGGGTAGAGCCTCACTTTCCTGAAATTCAATGCACGTCTAGGAGGCTTTTGAGCCTTCTCGAAATTCCAAATAGCATCACTTAATTTGGGGCAGACAACCCAATTAATGTTTTGAAAAAATAGCAATGGGCCATCGATTTATAAATACGATGCAGGCTTTGCGACGGATGCTGTTGTATGCGACTTTGAAGTGGATGAAGATATTGTAGGTTCGACATGAAATTTGTTAGTCACGTTTTTATAATTTCCGCTTTCAGAAGATTTTGCACACCGCGCTGGTGACGAAAAATTATGGAGGAAAGAAAGAGAGGTACCGATGTACGTCGGTTTTGAATGTTTGCAGGATGTCACAACTAGAAAATGAAGAACTCAGCAGGGCATTCCATAAGCGAGTTGTATAATTTAAGAAAGAATCACTATATTTCAGAGTACATCCTAAAATGGGCTTGAGGGCGTTACGATTGAAGGTTTGAAGGGACGGAGTGCTACTAGCAATTTCAATGGAGCACTGCCGGTGAAAATAGTGTAATTCCTGCGCTTCAACTCAACCTTTCTCTGCCGACTCAAGGCACCGGATGGAGCTCCCTAATTCTAGATGCTCAACCTTACTCTACCGACTTCAATCAGCGCGGATAGAGCTGTCAAAAAGTTATGGAAAAAAATCTGTCTGTGTAAAACATTCAACAGACACGTATTTGAGTGAATTTTGATCTTTGTCCTTTTTGTGATTCGAACCAAAATAAAACCAATAAATTCGCTGAAAGTAGTTCTTTATGTGTATCCAACCCGAGTGTAACAATTGATTACAGGTGTGGGGCTTGCGATCGAATTGTTACGCTAAAACATGGCGGAACCTAATGAACTTCAAGACAAGCACAAACAAATCCTGTTCAAATTGGAAAAAACACGGCCCAATTTCTGAGGGAGCAACGGTGACCGACTTACAGCAATCATTGGTGAATGTAAATTCGCGAGTGGCAGCGCTCGAAGTCACTCAACAGGAATATGTTAATAGTCGATTAGAAAATTTTGCTGAAATGTCTATTTATTGAAATTAAGAAGGCAGAAAAAGAGGAAAACAAGAGATCGAAAAGCATTTTCGCATTGAGACTGGGCTCGATATCGATAGACCAAAACAAGGATTTGGAAATTGTTATGGATTATTAGATTTAAGATTTTTTCAAGAATCAGAGGCAACAGCTCTGATAAGAAAACAATAGAGTTGTTAAAGCAAATATGTCCCGAAAACAACTCACATAATATACTCTTCATAAAATGTTGGTTCATAGTCAAAATATAATCGAGTATCAGTCCTTACCAAAAATAAAGACGACAACGGTGCGGCAGAATGAAGAATTTTTCAACATGCCTCAGGGATCCAATCGTTAAGAAAAATAAAAAGATCTCAAAGCACAATACTCTCCACAAATGATACGTTCATTGGACATTACCCCAGATGTTGACGAAAGTTTCCAACAAATCACTGAAATATTTTATTATGCACTATGATGTGCTACAAAATTAAAAATATACTTTTTTGGTACACAATAAAAAACAGCACTGTTTTGCTCGGATTAGCCGTTATCCCCCTTGTTATTATTTCAATCATGGACTGGGCTACTTTTAAAGTAAAATATTACGTTTGTCCCCTGTGGTGAGAAAGTCCAATTTTGGAAGAAGATTTTTTTTTCAAAATTCTTTTCGCGATATCAATATATTCGTTTAAGAGTTACGATTTTTGCATGCAAAAAAGTCAAAATAAGCCACTGTACCCCGCATGGAAGACCTCTAGGAAAAGAAGGCTTCCATATCAGATTTTACAGTTAATATTTTGAAGCACGATACTTTAGAAATCCAGCAACAATTCAAAGTTTTTTCTTTAATTTTTTTCTTCAATTTAATTTCAATGGTTCGACAAAATGTACTCATACATACCGCCTTCCGGAATTTATTCAGAAAATTAAAAATACAAGTTTATTCCTCTAAACCTATATTTTCCCTTCAAAGTAATCTCCATCGACTGCAACACACTTATGCCAGCGCTTGATCCAATTCTCGAAACATTTTTTATATTCGGTTTTCGGTATGTCCATCAGTGCTTCCTGCGATTTTTTTCATTACTTCCTCTCGGCTGCTGAAACGCGTTCTCCGTAGTGGTTTTTTAACTCGATTGAACAGAAAGAAGTCACAGGGAGCCAAATCAGGTGAATCGGTGGCTATTGGACGGTATTTGTTGCATTTTTCGTCAAAAAATTACAAATAATGATGTCACTGTGCGACGGTGCGTTATCATGGTGTAAAATCCACGAGTTTTCTGCCCACAATTCTAGTATCTTTCGGCGAATTGCGCCCAAATAATACTCTTTGTTTATTGTCTGGCCTTCTGCAAAAATTCATAATGAACTACACCGTTGTAGTCCATGAAAACCGTGAGCATTGCCTTTTTTTCTGACTGAAAACGACGTGGTTTTTTTGGTGTCGGCTCATTTGGTGAACGCCATTCACTTGCCTGATGTCTGAACTGCGTGTCGTACTCATAAACCCACGTCTCGTCTCCAATAATGATCCTTTTGATGAATGTGGGATTGGATTCAGCCTCGCAAATCATCTCTTTTGCGACGTCAACACGGTCTCTTTCTTGCATGAAATTGAGGTCTTTTGGCTACGTAACTTTTGCATATGTCAAGCTATGATGCTAAAATTTAGAGGGAATTTCAACAACAGATTTACCAACTTAAAAAAAAAACAGAACTCGAATCGGAATAATCGGAACGCCACAAGGTGGTATCCCCCGGGAACTTTTTGATCAAGGTGGTATAATACAAAGAGTGATACTAAAATCTATCTAACTGGCATACGAGTGTATATCATAGCTTAAAGCCATCTGCCAAAAAATATTGATGTTTTACTTACAAAATATATATTTAAACTTAGTTAGTATAACGACTTCTATTTAATTTTGTTCACAGTGAAAAATTGTTCTCTATTATTTTTCTTCTATATTCTATAGTTCGACTACAGTATGCTACTAGGGTGTTCCAATTTGGTTCGTCTAATAGATCCTCCACTTCGTCGGTGGATATGGTGGGTTCCCAAAGCACTGCCACCTAATACAGGTCAATATCTGGCAAATTCCAAGAAAATGGATGGTGTCCTCTATTTCTTCTATAGATTCTAGATAGAACATATGTATAACCGGAAGATCATCCTTGCGTGGTACAAAATTAAGCTGCAAGATCGGAGAGGTCCTGCCGACTCGGAAACTTTGAGAAACCGATCTTATACTCGTAAATATGAGATCCGTGAAGTAGTTCAGATGACCCAAATCAAGTTGCAGCGATTTGTAAATCTCTCTGTGCGTTGACGCCTCAGCTTCATTAATGTATTTTTGTCTAAAACATGGGTCTAGGTGTGAGAGAAACTCGTAAAGCGTATCTTTCCCACTCGTGCGAGCATTCCAGATCAGTGTTGAAGTTCGTAATCAAATCTCTCTGCCAAATTCAACCAACTTTTATACCAAAGACTACGGCTATTGATAGCGAAAATAACAGCCTTTTTAGTCAATCTGTCGTGTCCTTTTTCTAGTATACCAATCATATAGTCAATGCTTAGCTTAAGTGTTTGTAGCTGCAGGGGAGCCAGCCCTGCTTCGATCATGAGCACATAATTTGTTGCAGTAGTCGGCAGCAAATCTCAGCAACTTCTCTACCTTATCATAATAGATATGGCTCCATGCTTGTAGATTCAGCCAATTGCAGCTTTAGCCTCTGATAGCTTTTCCAGGTATTTGAATTTGCTTAATACTTTTACAGGTTCGCCGTTGAATGCCCACGGTTCTGTCCTCGCAAGTCTCCATTGGCTCCTTTTTTTTTTTTTTTTTTTAAAGAACTTAACACTCAAGTGGGTATGAATACACTTGTAATGCCTCAGCATGTGTTAAGTTTTTTGGAAAATGGGATAGAGAGAGAAAGAAAGATGTTTGGGCTCAGTGGTTATTTCGCTCCATGGCCATAGGTGGCATTCAACATTTAATGGGGAGACTAAATTCTTAGTGGAAGTTGGCTTGATGTTGATTTCTAGTCAACTACTCGTCTTACTTGATTTTCTTTAACCGAAAAAATGGATGATTTGTCTTTCGGGCGAGGCTGGGATTCGAACACCGAACCTTCCGATTTGGAAGCCAGTCCACTACCACTTGAGCCACGGCCACCCATCCTTTTAAAAACATTATCTCCGATTTGCTTGTAGATTCCATCATTCTCAATATACGGATACTCGATTTATCATAAGCTGCAATGACTCAGGTGAAGGAGCCAGGAGAATAACGACATATAGAAAAGCCTCGATGAGAGTGTTGGGGAATGAAATTCCTCCAGGTAGGCAATCAATAACATCTTCGATATATAGGATGAAAACCGAACGGCTGGCATTACAACCATGTCTGACTCCCACCGTATATTGAACCACTCTGATAGTTTATCACTACTCCACACTAGTGTGGAAGCTTTGACTAAATTAAACACACATTTATTGTGAAATCAATGTAAAATTTTATAAATGGATTATTGGCATAGACCCTACTCTTCAAATAACTTCACAGGAAGAAGTCTACAGGTGTCAAATTGCATGAGCTTGGAGGCATCTCATCTAACCGAAATAATGTGATCTTCAAAATTCGTACGCGGGAAATTGATTGATTGATGGCTTGTGGGGGCAGTAGCACCATCCTGTTTAAACAAGAGATTGTCCAGAGCAAATTCATTACATTTTGGGAAAAAAATAGCCGGTCAACATGTTGCGGTAACGTTCTCATTCACTGTCTCCCCAGCCTGACAGAAAAGACAATTTTGTTTATTTACGTACTCATCAATCCAAAAATGGACTTCGTCGGAAAAGATCAAATTCGATGACAAATTGTCCTGCCGATCCAACGTCTAGTTAACAAATCGGCGAGATTGTAGATGGTCCAAAGGTTTCAATTGTTGTGTAATTTAGATTTTAAAGGCGAGCAAAGGAAGATCAACTTTTAAAATTCGTCGTAAAGTGCCATAAGTGAGGCCCAATTGTTGACTTCAGCGATGAATTGATTTGCCTGGCTGAACACTTTCGATCTCAGTGGTGATGTTTTTGGCGCGTATGTTGATATGGAGTTCAACCCGCTACCGAATCAGTTTCTTCAAGACGCTTCACCATTGCACGAATTTGGGATTCACTAGAGCAATTATGCTGAAGATTCACGAATTTTACGAAATGTTACTTTTGCAGATCACCCATTTTTAGTAAACGGGTCCATGACTAAATTTGCCAAAGATTGTATGACATCTGTTAAAAATATGAACCACATTAAATAACTGATAAAGTTTATAGAAAAGTTTGATCGACAGCCTTTAGATGCTGTGAAATCAATAAAAAAGGCACAATTCAAAGTTCTTGATCTATCCTTAATGAAAACAATTGACGGAATTGAATCAAAGCTGACGCTATACGAACAAAAACATGATTTGACAGCTCTGACTTCAAATTTAATACAAATTTCGAACGAATTCAGGAAGTCATTTTAAATGTGATACTGAACTAAGTCACGCCAAAATAAATCCGCAATTAATAACGCTAAAGTAGTTTAATGAGCAGTTACAGTTAATTCGTAGTACACTTCTACCAACACTACAATTACCAAAGGAATCTATAGTAGGTATGTGCAGAATGGCTCCAGTTAATGGCCGTAATCTTAATGATTCCATCGTATTCAAGATGCGACTGCCCGTAATTAATGCAGATGAATTCCGACTTTTTAATTTGCTCGGAGTTCCAACACAACATGGAAATTTAAGTTACTTGGTCGGGATATCTGCACTATATCTCGGAGTTTCGATGGCCACGGATAAATTCTTTTCATGAACAGCAATTCAGTTGGCATCGTATAAATTACTGTCACCCAAGTATTATCTATGTAATCTAGCTGTATCCAACGAATACGAAGAAGAATAAATTAAACCGTTGTGAAACGGATCTTTTGAATCATGTGCAAAATGCTCTATATCAATCGCAAGTAAATGAAGTGCCCTCCAAGGATAAAAGGAAGGCTCTTAGCGAGTCCACTGGATGGTTTTTTTCCGTAATATCTGGCGAAACAGGTCACCTTATTTGTGAAAGCAGAACAAGTAGTATACGTACATAATTTAGGGAAACGGCCTACTGGAATTCCGAAAATGGTGAATACTGAAGTGACCCTGCACGATCCTTAATGGTCGATCCTTCATTCCTTCATTTCGAGCGCAAATATCGGCAACTGGATATTTAACAGAAATACGAGTACGACAACTACTATTTAGGTACCACCCGAGGCTTAGGACTGATAAAAAAAAAACAAAACAGTTTAATAATCAAAAATCTAGAATTGACGAAGTTATGAAGCAAACCAAGGTGCTACCAATATCTCCTATGACTTCACATGGTTTCTACTGACTGGCATGATTGGGATGGTCATTACATACTAAGTTCTTCATTGGAGACCAACACCGGCACCCAGACGCAGAGTTTCACGCTTTGTTGTGGATGCTCAGTTTTAAGAAATTCTTTGTTATAAAGTTAAGTTTAAATTAGAGAGTTAAGAACCTTCAAAAGGGGGTAGTAGATATGATAAGCAAAGGACATACATACGAGTACGAGGACAAGTAATATGCAACTTACATGACCAATACACGTGCGCAATATCGCATGCACAAAAATAATTTACCTTAATAGGCAAAACAAGGCTTTAAGCTTCAAGCGTGAATCCAGATACAGACTGCGATTCACGAGCATTCTTTTCGACCCGTCTCTCACGCTTCTTCGTTCCATCAGAACCATCAATCAATAAAGTAATTGTTCCTTTTCATTCAGTCGTTGTGTTTTTATTTATTTTTTGTCGGGTTTGAGCTGAACAAGTTCACTTTAACGAGAGAGTGGGTGCGATCAGCCCTTGCTGACATAAAGAGCGACAGAGCAGACCACGCACTCTCAGAGGAAACTGGGACCTTGATAATGGGCCTGGTTTGGAACCCCTCAACAGACCGAGAAAAGTTTAAACGAGCCAAGAATGACTGCAACATCTGTTTTAAGCGTGCAAAATTCCAATATGACCAAAAGCTGAGGCAAAAAATACTACAATGCGCAAAAAGTCGTAAAAATTGTTGATCGTTCGTCAAAAATATTAAAAATTCTGCCTCATCGCCTATCCCAACTCTTATTTATAATGACATCCTAGCTGTCAGCTCTTTGGACAAGGCCAATCTGCTTGCTGCATACTTTGCGGCCGGCTCAACGCTCCCAGATTGTGCTTTGTCTCCGTTTACACTTGAATGCGTCGAATCTGTAATGGGACAAATCCACTTTCGCACTCGTGTAGTGCGTTCTTACAGTTCTTAAAGATCTTAACATTCACAAATCCGCTGGTCCAGATGGTACGAGTATATCAGCCCTTCTTCTGAAGAAGTGTTCTTCCACGCTGGCAAAACCACTGTGTAAGCTTTTTCATCAATCCTACTCCAGTCCGTCCCTAAAAAAGGCGAATCTTCCTCCCTCTCCTCCTACAGACCCATTACACTTACGTCCCTTCTTTCCAAGGTCATGGAAACTGGTGATTTGATGGCACGCCTCACCGAAAAGTGAAACCAAAGCGTACATCAATCTGGCGAAAGCAAGATAGTTGCACTTGATATTTCTATGGCATTTGACAGAGTTTGGCATCAGGCTCTTTTGTCGAAAATGCGTGCTCTTGGGATCGATGACTTCAAGTCTTATATTCACAAAATAAATGCTGGTGTGCCCCAGGGCTCCGTTCTGTCTCCGACACTCTTTTTAATTTTCATCAGCGATCTCTTGTCTGCTACTTCTAATCCAATATATTCCTTTGCTGACAACCGTACTCTCTGCTTTTCATATTCGTTTACTGAGTCATCTCCCTGCTCTTTGGCTGTAGAACGGAAACGACAGCATATGTTAAGCTAATTAAATTCTGATATTGACAGTATAACTAATTGGGGAACCACTAACAGAATTTAATGCTTCCAAAACAAAATGCTGTCTGCTGTCGCAAAAGCGAAATTTTAACACCCAGCCCCGTTATCCATGAATGGCACTTGCATCGTCGTAACCGATAAATTTTCCATTCTCGGTATGTGCGTCAATAACAACTTACGTTGGAGTGACCACATATTCGGTGTCGTCAAAAGTGCTCCGCAATGTCTAGGCTTCCTAAAGCGATGTAAGAAATACTTCCCATTTCTGATCTGGCCTCAATATATAAGGCGTTTATCCGCCCAAAATTGGAGTACAATACCCACATCCAGTCGGGTATGCCAAAAATATCTCTGCATCTGCTAGATAGGATTCAAAACCGTTCGATAAAACACGTAGGTGTTACCAATATCACTCAAAAAATGGACACCGTCGAACACCGACGTAATGTCTCGTGCCGCACTCTGTTTTATCGCTAATTACTCTAAAAGATCGTGATTCGTATTCGTTCCTAAGCCATGCAACTAGCTTATGAAATGCCCTGCCTAGCTCTTTATTTCCTAGTCATTATAACCTTCAAACATTTAAAACCAACGTTCACCGGTGTCTTTCTATCCTCCCTGATTTTCCTTCGTCCGCACATTTTAACGGTATACTTAAATCGCTTCGCGCACAAATTATAACAAAAAAAGAGACCAGATACGCTTCACGGTGCAAGAGGACAAAACGGAGAGCAAAGCCACGAAGCGTGCAGTCGTTAGTGCTGTCGCAAGGTGGTATCATCCGAACGGCTACATTTCTCCAGTAACTGTGAATGCGAAATTTATCATATGGCATATGGCAACCCGGAGTGCAGTGGGAGCAAATCCATGCAGAGCAAAACCCCAAATGGGAAGAAGGGCAGCCTTGCACGGGACCGAGTGCAACTAGCAGACATAACTACTCTGGCCCAGTGCAAATACGATCAGAGCAGCGTGGTCGGCTGCATTGCAGTGTTTGTATCTATGGTGATGAAAGCCATTCATCTCGAGCTTGTGAACAGCAGACACAACCCTCATTCCAAAAATTCACTGGACACCGTGGTAGTTGCTCGATATTATGGAGCGATATCGCCACGATATTTTTTGGGGCAGACCGCGAACTTGGCAGGAGCGCGAAGGATGGGGCCATAGGCTTCCTATCGGGTAAATTAACAACATGAGCTAAAACACCATTTGCGTAGAATAGAACTATGGACGAGCAAATATTCACCTTTTTACACATTCGCCAGAACGTGTTTAAAGAAGCATATCTCTAGACTAGACCAGAGCAAAGCATTCCTTGTAACCTTATACAGTCCACTTGAAAATAAAATAAATCAATTTATTTATATTTCTTGATTATTCAATTTGCTGAAAGCCCTACCAATTGTGTTCTCGAACATTAACAGAGGCATCATTATGGGGTATTTCAAAATCTAATATTACTCTCAGAGAGAGGAAAGATAATTTGATTTGATTTGCGGCCCGGGTCAACCCCGGACACGTTTATTAAAGCTTATTGGAAGCACATTCTTAAAACTAACAATTTCACTTAAAACTAAAGATAACAACTAGGGGGTGGGAGCGGCTAAAAAAAGTAAGGACGTGAAGCATAGGTGGAAATAAGAATGTTCTTGAGGGAGAGTTTGCTGAGGTGGTAGTCGAAGAGAGGCAGAATATCGTTAACTTCACGAAGCATTCTAAACATTGGCTCCAGGTATCCGTAGTTCGTTCTGTGAGGGTTGAGCCGGAAAAGTGGCACAGGCCTAAGATTGCGTGGATTGGTCTGAAAAGAAATAAGTTGTAGTAAAGAAGGACAATCGATATTGCCAACTAAAATTTGTGGAATAAAGAGAATGTCGGCAAGATTTCGGCGTATAGAAAGGGGGTATATAAGTTCCAGCCGGTAACTTGACTTGCATATTCAAGAGGAGCCTAACAAAGTAATGTAAAGGAATTTGGTAACATATGGATTGGAAAACTCCTTAGACCAGCGCTTGATGAAACCAAGGGCAGAGTTGGCTTTTTTAATTATCAATGTGAGAAGGAAATTGAGTTCCTAATCACAGATAACACCTAAAGCTCGCAGCTGACTCACTAAGGGAACATGCAGATTAAAGATTAGATAGCAGCGAGGTGAAGTAGGAGGACGCTTACGGGTATACGTTATATCCTGACACTTATTGACGTTAAGTTCAAGAAAATTCTTCTGACACCAAATACAAAATCTGTCCAGATCTTAAGATATCTAAAGATTTTCAAATCATCTGCGTAAACAGATATGTATGAATTTTTAATCATGCAATCAACATCATTAATGGTCAGATTAAATAATAAGGGAGCAAGGTGGCTGCCTTGAGGGACACTAGACGAGGCTTTAATTGGGTTAGAAACCATGGACCTAAATAGAACATAGTAATGTTGTTGAGAATGTGCAGGAACAACTTTCTATATAATTCCCAATGAGACTTTTGTAGGTTCCCAAATTCAATCCATAAACCTTTATAATTTAAACGATATAACAATTTATTTAAATTCAAAGAAAACAAAGTAAGGTTTATATAAAGAAAATGGAAGATGGTCGAGAAGGGCTTCAAATTTAGTCTCCTTGCTCTGGTGTTCAAAAATGAAATGAATCGTTGAGGCGTCCCTCTTGTCAAATTAGATTCCTCTCTTCTTTTCCGTCAGGTGGCGCTATGGTTTAGGAGTGATGCCAATAAATGTCGTTCACTTAAATAGGATTGAGCCCATGTTATAAAGCTTATTTGGAAACAAAAGGCCTTTGAGAAATTCTATCAAAGGCTTTGCTGAAATCGGTGGCAATCACATCAACTTCCAGATCCAGATTCAGAATTTCGTTAAGTTGGTGGTCGTAGATCTATCTTTGCGAGACCCGTGCTGGTTTTGGGAAACAATAGATTTACAATGGAAAAGCATCATGTCATAGATATTGCTCTCAAAAAGTTTGGGTATGCAGGAAGCTTAGTAATTGATCGATAGTTGGAAATATCGTCTTTTCGACCTTTTTGAGGGAAATAATCCCTAGGTGATAGAGAGCTAAAAGAGAACTGTAAGAGGTTGGGCTAGGTGCATTTCACATTTCTTTAAAATACGAGTATAGGGGGAGGGTCGTCAGCGCCAGTAGAATAATCGTCTTTGAGGTTTATTATTTTACCTTCAACTCGCTCTAAAGTTATAGACACAGATTCCAAAGTCGTTTGTGGGCTGCTATTTAAAGAGGAAACGTAAGAGTGGATGGCAAACGCTTGGCTAAAAAAAATTGCGAAGAGATTTGCAATAATTTGGGGATGGCCCGAGGACTTAACCAGAAAATTCAGATATGATGGATAGTTATCCGATTTACTTTTAGTTTTGATAAACTGAAAGAATCCTTTAAATGGTTGTCATAGAGAGTTTGGCAAAGTACAGGGAAATTTATTTCAAATTTCAATTTAATATTATTGGCATAGTTGAAGTGTACATTCTTTATAGTGCTCAGAACATATCTAAGCATAGAAACAATTATGTGATAAACTTTTTCTATCTACGCACTGTTATGGTAGAGTTTATTATAATGAAAATAATTGTTATGGTGTTAGACGACCGCCGAATTAAAGTGAGAGACATAGTAGAGGATATGAAAATGTCATGTTACATATTAAATCAAGATTTAGGCATGAGAAAGCTGTCCGCGCGTTGGGTGCCGCGTTTGCTTACGTTAGACCAAAAACGTATTCGAATGAACATTTCCAACGCTCTGTTGGCGCAGTTTTGGCGCAATAAATCCGAGTTTTGGCGCCGATTAACTACTGTAGATGAAACTTGGATACACCATTATACGCCGAAACAAAAATTCAGTCAAAACAGTGGATTGCAAAGGGCGAGCCGGCTCTAAAAAAAGCACAAACTGTTTGTTTTTCGGCTAGGAAAGAGATGGCGACGGTGTTTTGGGATATTTATTTATTTATTTATTTATTTAGTTTAGCAAAGCTAGAACAGTAAGAATGAATCTTATAACTTTGTAATAGCTAGTTACAATATACACTTAGTTACAATTTAGTTATTACAGAATGAATGAACTACATATAAATGAATTATGCAAACAAAAATTTAAAAACGATTAAAGAAAAATAGGATGTGATAACGAAGGCTATGAAAAGAACAAAAAAAAATTAAATAAATACTATAGACAAAACTCAGTTGTTTCGACATGACAGAAGATGCTGTAATTCTTTTTTAAACTTGTGTATATCGCTTAGTGCTCTTATAGGGTTAGGTAGTGAATTCCAAAGACGGATGGCATTGATAAAGAACTGTCTTTCAGATATTAAGTAATTATATTTCGGTAAAATAAGATAGGTGGATCTATTTGACGTTGGGAATTGTAAATTATTGTAGAGGTAGGAAGGCTGTCGTGTTCTAAGAACATTGAAGAAAAAGACCAAAGTGCGAAATTTAAGATGGTTTTCGAAAGGCATACCTAAAACTTTTACTGAGAGATGTGACACATGATCATATCTTCTTAGCCCATAAATGTATCGAATGGCACTGTTGAAGGCAACTTGTAATTTTCGTGTGCATACTGAATCACAATTTCCATATAATTCAC
Organism: Volucella zonaria; assembly: GCA_963966105.1. Taxonomy (NCBI): domain Eukaryota; kingdom Metazoa; phylum Arthropoda; class Insecta; order Diptera; family Syrphidae; genus Volucella; species Volucella zonaria. Next base: position 363,401,284 of record OZ014530.1, on the reverse strand, counting down.
ACCCATGTACAAGGATTGGAATTAAAAGTGATTTTACCAATATGATTCGTGTATCCATTGGTGTAATTGGTTGAGCTGTCCACAAGGTTCGCAAAACGCCATAAGCCTTCCCTACGATGGTGTTAATATGGTCGTTCCATGTTAAAAATCTGTTAAATATAACACCCAAATCCTTTGATGTATCCACAAAATGGACGGGGGAGTTATTTAAAGTGATTTGCGGGAAACATGACAGATCCAATTTTGTTTTAGACATAACCAGGCATTTGGACTTATTAGGGTTGAGTGTCAGGCCATTTTGCAAAGACCAGTCAAAAATACTATTAAGATCCTGATTAGTTTCAACGCAACAATTTTCAATGAGACGTAGCGTGCATCTTCGATAAATTTGGACGTCATCGGCATAAATATGTATTAAGAAATGTGTGACTAGATCTGGTATCTCATTTATATATAGAGAGAATAAGAGAGGACCCAGAATTGATCCTTGAGGGACCCCTCGAGTTAAACAAAGAAAATCAGATAAGATATTATTAACAAAAACGACTTGTTTTCTGTTGCTTAAATAGGATGAAATCAATTTAACAGCAGAAGGAGAAAACCCAAAGTAGTAGTGTTACAGAGTAGTGCATGTTTGACAGTGTCGAATGCCTTAGAGAAGTCTAGAAGTATCAAAAAAGTTACTTCATCTTTATCTAAACTAGATCGAATATCTTCAACAACTTTTACCATAGCAGTAGTACAACTGTGTTTAGCTCGGAGGCCTGATTGCATATAGGTTATCATTTTATTGCGAGAAAGATACTCGTCAAGTTGCCTTTGCATTATTCGCTCGCATACTTTGGAGAGGAATGGTAGGATGGAAATTGGTCGAAATTCGTCCCCAATAGAGTTTTTTGGCAATGGTATTACTTTAGCCATTTTCCACTGATGTGGAAACGTTCCTGTCGTAAGGATAGTGTTTATCACATGAGTCACATACGGTAGGATCAACGGTAGAATGGCTTTGATAAAAACTGGATGAATTTCATCGACTCCAATTGCACTGGACCTTATAGATAAAAAGCTTTTGACTACCTCTGTACTGTCTACACATTCAAAGCTAAATGGTGATTGTACAACAGGCGCATACCGATTTTCTAAATTAATAGTAAAGGAGTTATCTTAACCGATTATCTTCAAAAAGGAAAAACCATTACAGGAGCATACTACGCATCATTACATGCCAAGCTGAAGGCAGAAATTGCGGAAAAACGGCCACATTTGCAGAAAAAGAAAATCCTATTTCACCAAGCCAACGCGCGTCTCACACCTCAGCGATTGCCATGGCGAAAATCCATGAATTACGGTTTGAATTGCTTGACCATCCGCATTATTCACGGAATCTAGCCCCAAGCGACTTCTTTTTGTTCCCTCAAAGATTTTCGTCAAATGAGGAGGCAATCCCCTTAGTGGGCCAAGTACTATTTGGACGGGTTAGAGAGATGGGAGCATCGCTGGAAGAAGTATGTAGAGTTACAAGGAGACTATGTAGAAAAATAAAAAAAAATTTGAGAAAAAAAAATGTCTTGTATCATTGTCGGAAACTTTTCAGACAACCCCCGTACTACAGTCTCGTTAACTCACAGCTACAATATGGCATATCTAGTTGCGGTGGAGCTTATTCTAATACTCTGGAGCCATTGTTAATAGCTCAAAAACATATCATACGGATCATTTGTAGTAAAATAGGTTGGCTGCTAGTTGGCCTTTGTTCTGTGCTATGCGTGTGCTACATCTATATCTATTCAGTTCTCAAAGTGTCCTTTGTGCGAAGCGGTTATAGCTCGACACTCAGAAGTTGTAATGATTTATGATTTAAGAGTAAATTCTAGAGGTTTATTTAATATCCCTTATTCTAATAAAACGGAATTTTCTAACTTTTTTACTGTAACAGCACCCAAATTGTTTAACCTATTGCCATACGAAATTTGTAATTTAAACGTGAGCACTTTGTTTTTAAAGAGAATCAAAAAGTGGCTTTTTACATTGGACAATTCTTCGGTCAAAAACTTACAATAAATAGAACTTAGAAGTCTTGTTTTGAATTGTTTTTCAATTTTATTTATCTTTTTCTTAAAATATTGTTTTTTCCTAATCTTTTAATTTTTCGAGTAATTTATACGAGTAAATCTGATTACATTTATCCCACACATATGTAACTATTATTAACTTTGCTGATGGGTAATTCGCCTCTAGTTCTCTTAAGACTAAAGAATGACACCTAACTTTACTATTATTCCAAAAAAGAAATGTGTACCACATATGTATAGTAATTTATCTTTTAAAGTGCAAGAAAATGGAATAAGAATAAAGAATTACAAATAAAAAAAATTACTTGTAGCATAAAATTTAGCAATTACAAATGTCAGAAACTATAATATTCATTGTTAATAAAAAATTCAACATAATAGAAAAATTAATAAACAGTAAAAAAAAAGCAAAAATACCAAATGATCTTTGAGATCGCTCAAATTGTATTTTATTATATCATATAGGCACGGTGGGGATTTAGTATTAGTGACTTGATGTAGGTAAATGCAGTTTCGTGCACTGAGATATTGTTTTAAGGTACATTTGAGTAAGCTTTTTGAATGTGCAGAAATATGGTCATGCCTACGAAGCCCATATACGAGTATATATCGCATTGAGTCATTGAAAGCTACTTGAAGTTTTCGGTGAGATAAGGAATCAAGGTCACTATATACCACCTCAGAATAGCTTATAAAAGGTGCAATTAATGTCCTTACCAATTTCTGTCGAGTCGCCATTTGGGGTAAAGCTAGCTGTTAGCCAGAACTTTCGTAGAAATCCGTAAATGCGACCTATGACAAGGTTTGTATGATCGTATCCGGATAAGTTTCTACTTACGATAAAACCGAGACTTATTGCTGACTCTACACGTTTAATCCTAGAGTTAGAGAGCCATAAGTCTGGTACGATGTTAATGTCGAATTTCCGATTACATATCGGGAGAACTTTTGATTTCGCTAGGTTAAGCAACCACCGATATATTTTTCATATATTTTTAACAAGCCTACATTTAATTTTAAAACAAGTTCATCGATCAAATTCGAGGGACGAGACAAATATAGCTGAACATCGTCAGCGTATAATTGGATCGTTGCATGCTGGCATACTGATGGCAAGTCGTTACTGAATGCACAGAATAAGGTAGGACCAAGAATCGATCCTTGTGGTACACCTCGTGTAATTATTTTCAAGACTGAAGATTTGCGACCAATGACAACTTTTTGCGATCTATTGGAAAGATAACTTCTAAGAAGCTGAACAGCTTGTTCACTGAAACAAAACAAGTTATGTAATTTCCAGCATAGTTATGTTTTGATTTACCTTATCAAAGGCTTTGGAGAAATCAAGTAAGCAAAGAATTGTTCCGTATCCCTTATCAAAGTCATGCCTAATATCATCTAAGACATTAATCATAGCCAAGGAACAGCTATGATTGCTTCTGAACCCAGATTGGAAAGCATTAAGGAGATTATTAGAAGAAAGATGACTTATTATCTGCTTCGATAGATACGGTAAAATGCTAATGGGCCTAGAGCCACTGGCGGAGGTTGCATACGGTTTTTTTGGTAACCGGTATAACCCTTGAAATTTTCCAGGGCAGACTGGTAGTAGAAGAAATCGGTGTCGAGACGCGTTTTAAGTAAGTATACCAGAGCTTTTATTTCTTGTTAGGAAGAGACCCCAGTTCTTTGTTATATCAGTGTGGTGATGATGAGGCATTTTTTGGGGTAAAAAAGGTACAGATTGGGAGAGACATTTTAAAATTTCGGTATAAAAGGATGCGAGAGCATTGTTAACCGTAGTGTTAGGATTATCGTTAAGAAAGTTAAAATTGACCATACTGAGGAGGTTGCCCTGTTTGGCGTAGTGAGCCATATGAAAATTAAAACTGTAAGAATACTCATAGGAAACGAAATTAAGACCATTGTCATACGACAAGGGAGAAACGGGAGGGTGGTAACTATCCTATCTACTTAGAGAGAAGATGTCTACTTTCTAAACTACGCAATTATTTGTTGTGTGGAAAAGAGTAGGTCGAGTTGTCAGCCAATGTTACAATATTTGGTGACAGGCAGTCGATGAAAAGATTTTCTTAATCAGAGGTGGAATTTGTTGCAGTAAAGTAGGACTGGTCTATCTGAGCCCATAGAAGCTTAGGTAGATTAAAATCACCTTAACAAAAAAACGTGTATGGTCAGCGGACTCCTGTTAGGAACAAAGTTCCTTTCGCTTTTTCTTTGACTTCCAATGTAAAAATATAAATTTATGCAAATTTTTTTAAGTGCGTCGCCTGTTGTATAACCTTAACATAACTAGTCCTGCCATAAGTTCTGTTACATGATTTTCAGTGCTTATCGTTCAAAACTTCTTGCGGGAATAGAACCGTTAACTTTTTTTTCAGAACACATGCACTAATCAGAGAAGAATGTCAGTTAAAGAGAATCGAGTCGCGGTAATAGCATTGCATAAGTGCGGAAAGAGTGCTGGCCGACTCACGCGCGTCGTCCATACAAATGTGGTAGTAAAGGCAGTGCGTGAACGAATTCGAAGAAATCCCCTTAGGAAGCAGATCATGTCCAAGGAATCATATATATCAACCAGATCCATGTCTTGGCTGATTCGGGATGATCTGCATATGAAAGCCTATCGTCGGTCCACGGATCATCTTCTAACTCCTCAACCAAAAAAAATTAGGCTGAAAAGATGCAAGCGACTTTTGCAGTGGCACGCGGATAATGGCCATGAAAATATTTAGTTTACGGATGACAAAAGTTTTACCATGGAAGAAGTTTTCAACAAACGAAATGACAAAATCTATGCCACTTCATCTAACGAAGCGAAAAAAGTTGTTCCAAGGGTTCAACGTAGATAATGGTTTGGTGAGGGGTCTCTTATTATGCTGTCACAAACGCAACTACAAATAAACCTAATATTGCTAAAGAACAGGCAGTGAAAGAAAGAAAATCCGTCGTGGTAAAGTCGAAGGATATACAAAAAAAGAACGCAAAGGAAGAGCCGCCACCGATTGACGCGCTAACGTATGCACAAGCTGCGTCGCAAGGAAATAATAAAAGCGGTGTTACGCCAGATCCAGTAGCTCACGTTTTCTCCCTAATTTTCACGACTCAATCTCGAGAAAAAAATACGTAAAACTCGATTTCAAGCATGAATATGAAACAAGTGCTTAAAATATTGACGTGGAACGCAAACGGCCTTATTAAAAAACTCGACGAACTGGAAGTGTTCTTCCAAAAAGCCAATATTGACATTTGCTTGATTTCTGAAACTCACTTGAGGAAAGGACCTCTTGTGGAACTAAAGGGATACTGTGCTTATCATGCATACCACCCATAAAACAATGCCAGAGGCGGATCCTCATTGTTCATTAAAGATTATATTGAGCACTCTATAAATATGAAGATTGAATGCGATGCAATGTAGTTAAGTTCGGTTCGAGTAAAATATAACCACCTGCACTACAACATTGCATCCATTTATTGTCCTCCGCGATGCAAGCTAGAAAAGAATGACTGACTTTAAAGGTATATTTGATTCACTCGGACCGAATTTTCTAATTGGTGGTGACTTTAATTCGAAACATACCTTCTGGGGCTCAAGATGTAATACAACGAAAGGCATACAACTCTATGAAGCCGGTATGCAATGTAAAGTTGACTTTTTCTCGACAGGAAAACAAAAGGGAGCAGCCAAAATTTATACAAACATCGAGGAAAGTTATGATCTCTCCTCAGATCACTCACCATTCATTTTAACACTAAGCACACTCTTAATTAAGAAAGAAGTGGCGCCTAGATTAACTAATAACAAGACTAACTGGGACGGTTTTAGAAACTACTGCAATGAACATATTGTTCTAAACGTGTCGCTAAAAACACAAGACGAAATAGAAGACGAAGTCGACAGATTCATCAAAGTCCTGCAGAACGCTGCCTGGAACAACACTACAACTCCAACAGGAAAAATAATGGCGAATGGGCAAAAGGAGATAAAGAGAAGGCGGATCTATTTGCCGAGCACCTAGAAGAAACGTTTAAGCCTTTTGATGGACAGGCGTTAACAGGAGGTTCTAATTATATAATTACAATTTACACCGGACAATTTTAGAATAAAAACAGTGTCGCTACGAGAACTTAACCAAGCAATTAAAAAATTGAAAAATAACAAAGCCCCTGGTTATGATTTAATAACTGCTCAAATTCCCAAGGAGCTGCCAAAGAAAGCCCTGATCAAACTGCTCCAACTTATAAATGCCGCGCTAAGACTATTAAACGTTCCAAGCCAATGGAAAGTTGCCGAAGTTATAATGGCCCCAAAACCAGGCAAATCTCTAAATGAAAAAAAGTCCTACAGACCCATATCGCTTCTGCCGATAATATCTAAAATATTTGAAGAACTCCTATTGAAGCGCTTGCAACCGATCATTGAAGAAAGACCTCTAATTCCTGAACATCAATTGAGAAAGCCTTAGAGGGGAAAAAGATATGTTCTAGCGTGTTTCTTAACGTGTCTCAAGCCTTCGATAAGGTATGGTACGAAGGCTTAAATCTTAAGCTAAGCCAGGTTCTTCCGAGAGAGCTACATACGATTCTGAAATCGTACCTGGAAAACAGAATTTTTCGTGTTAAACATGGCACCGAATACTCGGAATTTAAAGAGATAGCTGCTGGAGTTCCGCAAGGAAGTGTACTTGGACCGGTATTGTTTTTACTCTATACTCGAGACATACCGGAAGAATCAGGTACCATTCGCGGATGACACGGCGATACTAGCTACAGATACTTCAATCGAGTTAGCTACTGGAAAGCTACAAACGGCTTTGGATAAAATCTACGAATGAACAAAGATATGGCGAATTGTTCTCAACGAGACCAAATCTACTCATGTTAATTTTACTTACCAGAAAATAAACAACCTTCCCATTTTTATTAACTCGGTACAAATACCATATGCAAATGAAGCAAAGTATCTAGGAATGACACTAAATGTAAAACTGAAATGGAAGCCGCATGTTAAGAAGAAACGTGATGAACTTGAAAATAAATTCAGACAAATGTACTGGCTACTAGGAAAGCATTCCAAGTTAAGCATACATAACAAACTGCTCATCTATAAGCAAGTGCTTAAACCTGTTTGGACGTACGGTATACAACTTTGGGGCTGTACTAAACCAAGCAACCGAAATATACTCCAAAGCTATCAACACAAAGCTCTAAGACAAATCGTGAACGCCCCATGGTATATCAGAAACAGTGATATCCACAGAGACTTAGGAATAGTTACCGTCGAGGACGAAATAATGAACTTTGCTCGCAAACTCCGTATTCGTCTTCATGGTCATTGTAATAATAAAATACTCCAAATTCTGGACGAGACAAACTTAGTGCGTCGATTACAAAGAATGAAACCATTCGATCTGGCGCGATAAGGACTATCCGCATATAATAGCGATACTAGCAGGTGCTTTTGCTGGAAAGCTACCTGCCCCACGCGAACATTATTTGAAACGGAAACTACTTGATAAGGTAGCTTAGTTGTAGTCGATAAGAAGGGAGGCGTGTTTTTAGTGAGTAAGAATCTCACACTACTATGAGCTACGCAACGGGTTCATAGTGTCTATGAAGATTTTCACACCTACCCACAAAAAAAAAAATAAAAAATTATGTTGTCACATCCCTCCATTTCTGTGAATGTTGGCGTAGAAACTGGTGCAAAGGTTTACCAAGAAGATGTTCTAGAGGGTGTTGTGAAGGGTTTGACCAATACGCTTTTCAATGGATACAGATGGATCTTCCAACAGAACCCTGCTCCAGCGTACAAAGCCAAAACCACACAGGAGTGGCTCAGTATTCCTAGCTTTATAGCAGCAGAAGATTGGCCGTCGGGGAGTCCAGATCTTAATCCACTGGATTATGGTTTGTGGTCAGAATTGAAGAATATGGCCTTCAAGACTCCCCACAAAAATGTGGAAAGCCTTAAAATAGCATTAACCAGAGCAACGTCCACGATCTCCATGGAAATGCTACGTGCCGCTATAGCCTAATGGTATCTAACTGAAGTCAATGTGCAAGTCTCCAGCCAATTTGAGTGGAAGCTTATTGAAACTGTTGCTTAAGTAATTTAGAACCCCTCTCAGTATATTCTAACAGCGCTCGATGAATAATTAATATAATATCCTCACGCTTTTGAGGAGGGTAACTACTTCAACGCCGTGTCCTCAATTCTGTAATGTTTGACAAAACCGTTTCCATATTTTCTGTACAAATGTGGATAGTATCTTCAGAGTTCTCGTATATTGCGACTCCACCTGTAAGAAAATTTTTTTTTTGTTTTGTAGTGAGAAATGCAATTGAAATTTGAGACAGCAATTTTTTATTAATTTTTCATCCACGTTTCAGAAAGTAAGAGAAGATCAGAATTTTGAACAACTGAATCCATAATATCCAAGATATGATTTCTTAAGCTTTGACAATTAAAAGTGAATAATGATTGGCCTGTTGTATTACGAATCATATTCAGGATATCTTGTGTTCTGGTCTGCAATGTATTTAAGGATAATCTATGGAATTCTTGCAGCAACCTCTCTGTTGATGTAGCTTGCTTTCGATTATGATAAAACTTAAATCTTGAGGTGTTAAAATATACAATTTTTCGATATTTGTTACACGAGATAACTCAACGTAAACGAGTTCTTGTGAATGTTCTTTGCTGTACTCGTAAACAATTTCACTGAAAGTTCCACCCAGTGATTTATGTATAGTCATAGCACAAGCTGCTATCAAAGGAAAATGCTTTCGAGTAGCATTAATTTTCTTATCCGATATCAAGGAAATATTCGCAGATCGTAGTTCAATAGGCAGAACAAGATTACTAACTCCACTTTATACAGCTAATTGAGCAGCTTTTCTTCTCTTCTTACGACCAATACTTGTTGAGCCATTGTTATTTGTATCCAAATCTAAATGAACTAATTTTCCAGTTGAACCGTTACATAAACCATCTGATACTGTAATAAGATAAAACTTGCCTTTTACAAAGGTTATTTCGTACGGTAAACCGCCAGTATCGATAACTAACTTTTTATGTAACTTTGATCGAAAATTGGCATCTGGCTCATGGTTTTTAGATTCAGTAATCCTATCAGTAGCTGTAGAGATAATTTTATCTTCAAATTGTTGTAGAACGTAATTGTTCTAGGCATTCACGTGTACGTGCTCATTTTTCAAAAAGAAGCGAATCCCATTTGGGCTTTTGTAAAAAATCTTGATTCAATCAATTCTAGTTTAATGGTTCACCATTACCTACTTTAGTTAGTAAAGTAGGACTTGGTTGAGTTGATAAACTCTACGCGATTAAGTCATCTGCGTACGCTACGACATGTGGAAGTGAACCTATCAGATCACTTGTGTAAATTTTGAATAAGATCGACGAATTTACCGCATCTTGTTGCAGACAGTTTTTAATGTGAAACATTCCAGCAGAAGTCACGTCGCCATTCTTCACAATGAACGGTGTACTGGAGAGCATATCAAAAAGAATATACAGCAGTGGTTTACTAATGTCCAACCTGTTCAGCTTGAAAAAGACTACCTCCAACCATACGGTATCGAAGGCTTTTTCCAAGTCAATCAGGAAGGCACCAGTGCACTGGTTCTTGCCTTTGTTCCATTGGATATCAGAAACCAGCTTAACCGCGGCAGATGGCGCACTTTTTTCGAAACTTTTTTCGAAAATACAATAAAACTATTTCTCAAGCGATACATTACATGTACACCTTCAAGTCCCATTTGTATAGTTTCATACCACCGAGCTTGGCGTATCATACGCAAATATTGTTTCATGGGGTTTGTACTAGGAATTTATCTTTTCACAACGTACGGCGATAAGAACTCTGAACGCATCAAGTTAGAATGGATGATGGGATGGAGCCCTTGATAAATTTCTAAGAAATGTTTCTTAACGCCTTTGAATGCTCCGAGCCTTTCTGTGGATATACTCGTAGATATAAGCACACTCCACTATTCAAGAATAAAAAGATGAAACAGAATGTGGAACAAACAAAAGTTTTGATGCGAAATGTGTCGATGTTTGATTTTTATATAACACCAAATGTATGGTCGAACTATTCTGAGATACTTAGGTAAGTTTGCAGATACGAGTATGTACATATGTCTGCTAAAATTCATGATACGAATGAATATGTATGAAGGTGTATTGATAAAAAAAAAAAGATTCAAAAGATCTGCAGAATACGGAAAACGCAATTGTAAACGTAAAAAAGGAAATACTTCAATCAAATCCATCCTCTCCTTGACATTGGTTGGATGATGTTCTCAGTATGAATCCTTCAACTGTAGGGGGGTTGAAAACTTATTGATTGTTTTTTTTTTTTTCCTTCACAGTGGAATGTCCAATGCATGAAAAGATGCAAAAATTGTCTTGCTCATGTCAAGTGCAATCATTCTTCTTTTGAATTCCTATTCTTAAACCTGTAGAAAAAATTGTCACACTCACTTTTGAGGAAACAACAAAAAAAAAGATAAATAAAATAACAAAACCTACAAAAAGTACTTTCCACTTTAAAGCACTTAACGATTTTGAGATATACTAGTAAGTTGATCCACAGGAAGAAATACAAAAAATCTAAAAAATATGAAACATTAAACTGTTTCGAATTATTAAGAGATTTTTTTATAAAGTGGAGGCCCTGAGGTATAACGCATTTTGTAAGATGTGGTAAAAAGTCACAAAAATGTGTCAAACTAATTTGTTTGAACAATGCTGGCTAGATAAAGGCCAATGGTGCTTTTTTCGAACGAGCCAAAATTAAGCACATAGCACTGGCTCCATCACCGAATTTAAGTTCCCTGTTAAACCAAATATCTCAGCACAAACTTATTGAAAATATGAAAGTAAGGTAAAATTAGTTATTGTTTCTAACTTTGCTCACTATTGTCCAAAATGCATACAGTATTGTGCAAAACAAAAGCAACAAATTTAGCTCTCACATATAAGGGGAAATATTTTTTTTCCTAATGATCTTTCCAAAAAAATTTCGCAGTGTGCGAAACTAAAGCAACAATTTTTTAATTTTCCAAAAAAACAGCAGAAAAAAGTTAGCGGTACTTTTTCGTGTTCTATCACATTCTTACCAACCTATAAGGAAGTGAGTTATTGATCTCTCAAACGGATATCTTTCTTGTCAGTGGAGTTACAACTATGGCTTGGAATAAATTTGCTAATGAAATTAAATCTCAAATAATTGAAAATTTTTTTAATGGAGAGACTCAAATTTCCATAGCCAAGAAATATAATATAATCTGGTCAATTCGGGTGGTATGTCAACATTAAGACGTCAAAAAGGAGAGAAACTCAATCCTCGTAACTGAAAAGTTACATGCTTCTCAACTAATGGTGTTAGTCCCTTTCACCAGAGTGAAGGGATAATGGATCGTTTTAAGCATAAAAATATTATGGAGATGAAAATGATGCCCCATGCTGAATGGAATATGCCACTTCAATGGGAGTTTCAGCACGATAACGACTATAGTGTGCAAGTTCTTGATTGGCAGGCACAATCACTGGACGTGAATCCCATTGAAATCCTCTTTAGGATACTAAAACGACGGGTTGCTGGAGAACATTTCATGAATAAGCGAGAACTGTTTCAAGCATTAAAAATTGAATGGCAAAAAATACCGCAAACTACAATTTCCGATTTAATATCTTCGATGACACGCAGATGTGATGCGTTTATTAAAAATAAGGGCTCTTATAAAAAGTATTAGATTTATTGCTTTAGTTTTGCACACTGCCATATATTACATATACTGGTTTTTGTTACGATTTTCTTATGTACGAGTTGTTATTATTTTGGAAAATACATTACCATGTTTCTCTTTCATCATTATTATTATTAAATCAACATTTTAATTTTTTTGGAAAGATCATTGGGAAAAAAAATATTTCCACTTATATGTGAGAGCTAAATTTGTTGCTTTTGTTTTGCACAACACTGTACATATTTAGTCCACCTTATAAAACGCGAAAGAAAGTATTAAATTGTACGAGTATGTACGAGTATATGAAATGGGCGTTTTTAAAATTGAAATTTTAAAGTCTTGTTACTTTTGGAGGATTTAACTTTGTCAAAAAATTTTTCACCCATAACTTCGACAAAGTTTTTCCAACGAGATAATGATGCATTGATGCCTTTTTTTAGAAGCTGAAAAGCCAACCTGGAGTTATTGAGATCTTCGAAAATGGTTTTGACAGTTGCTTCGTCTGTCAGACTGCGTTCCACTTTTCATCAATAACATTTTTATGCAAAAAATGGTTGTATCTCGTTTCGAGCAAGCCGAGAAGAGTTAACCTACAATCAGCGTAGATCCTATTTACCCAGCCTTTTCAATTAACCAATTGCTTTCAAATGTCGAGTAACTTTTGAATAGTGGGATTCAACCAAAACCTTTTTCTTGCTTTTGGTGCATCGTGTACAAATTGAAGCTCATAAAAGGAAATTACGTAAGTAACATATTTAGGTGCCGCTACAATCTAGGATAGGTTTGAGCCTTAACCAACATACCTCTCCAGGCAACTCTGCTCTTTGTTATCAAATCTCACAAGCCAAGTTGGTTGAGGACCCTCTCCGCTTGAGTGTGCCATCAGAAGTCGGATCTTCTTCTGCTACGTTTTCCCTCGGAGATAAATTGGAAGAATTCCCGAGCTGCTGTCTATCCGCCCTACGTGCCACAACAATCGGCAGAGTTTTGACTCTTTTAGCAACCCGTAAAGTTTCTAATTGAATTTTCAATACGCGGACTTTCTTATCCACTTCTGTTTTATTACAGAAACTTGATAGCAATTCGACATTTAACGAGTTCGATGCGCTGTCTGACTCCGTACAAAGACTTGTATCTCTATATCCTCACACTGAAATCGTTATTAAAGGCGATTTCAATATACACAATTCAAGTCCGATATTCACAAAATAAATGCTGGAGTGCCTCAGGGCTCCGTTTTGTCTCCAACGTCATCAATGATCTCTTGTCTGCTACAGCAATATATTCCTTTGCTGCTGACAGTACGCTCAGCTTTGCATATTCGTACCCGGACTCACGTCCCTGGGAACCACTAACAGAGTGGAATTAATTGCTTCCAAAATACAAGGAATGGCATTTGCATCGTCGAAGCCGTAAAGCATGTGTATTAATGACAATCCAGGTTGGAATGACCACATATTTGATGGCCAAAAACGCTGCGAAATGCCTAGGTTTCCTCAAGCAATGTATGAAATATTTCACCACTTCTGATCCGACTTCAGTATACATATAGTATAAGGCGTTTAACAGCCCAAAATTGGAGTACAATGCCCACATCTGGTCAGGTGCTCCTCAAACATCCTTGCACCTGCTAGATAGGATTCAAAATAGTGCGATAAAACTCATTGGTGATACTAATATCAGCCAATCAATTGACACCCTCAAACACCTATGTAATGTCTTCCCTCTCACTTTGTTCTATCGCTATTTCCACCACCATTGAAATCACCAGTAGCATTCCGAACCTTGAAACCTACAACCGTAACACCCATCTCTCTACGCTGCAGAGGAAATGTAGAAGAGATGGCAAAACCGGCTTCAATATATTTTTGATTTAAAAGCGGTTTAAGTTTGGTAGTCCTGTTTTTAATGCCAGGTTCTGCCAATCAGCGTCGCAATATGTTGACGAACACTTTAATACCTTTGCTGGAAAATTTTCCTTTTGCGCTCTTCAGACTAATTGTGGGTTTTTTCCGAAACACTTCACAAATTAATTTATTGTCTTAATTGGATGTGCTTTATATTTGATATTATTGCATTCTTTATACCTCTTTATTCACTTTCTCACAAATGCCTCTGAAGTTTGTAACTATTTTGCTGCTGACTTATTAAAAGGGCCGCAACCTTTTGCATGAGTTACTTAGAAAACATCCTCGAAGCGGTTTTTAAAAGCAGCATTTATTTTGGAATGATATTATACCGCCGAAGTATGAAAGTACATATGTATGCTGAATAAATGAAAACAATCCGCGATCGGCAATTAAATGCAGAAAATAATTTGGCTACACACATGTGTGTGTGAGCAAAGTAAAGGAAGTAATCTAAGACACGTTTTTCTGGAACACACTGTACACCATTTAAAGCGATAGTGCATAGAGAAGATCTTATAAGCGATGCTAAGGTGGCTGATGCCTCTTGGTTGGCGTAGACCAGAGAGTCTCTTTCTTTAAAATCGGGGGTGCAATGCTAAGATTCCATTCGTCTGGTATTGTTTCGGCCCACTATATTTTAAAGATGATTTGGTGCCCGGCAGCTTGCCCGTCGGTATCGTCAGGCTCATTGAAATTTAGTTTTCATTCTGTTTAACACTCTGCAGTAATAATTCTTCCATATCCTCTCGGATCTAGCACTAGGTACTCGTTCTTACTCGGCTCCCGGAAATTACGCCGGAAGAAATTATGCCAGAAAAAGTTTTTGTTTTCCAATTTGGAAAAAATAGCAGAATTTTGTTTGGAAAATATGCCAGAAATTACGGAAATTAGGCCAGACAGATGTTTTCGGGTGTTTTTCCATTATAAGGAAAGTAAAATATGTCAGAAATGGTGACGGGAAATAAGGCCCAACGAAATAAGACCAAATGTTTTTTTTCTTGTTTACATGAATTTGCATTGATATCAGCAAACTGTAATACAATTAACAGCTATTACATAGGCGCCTGCCCGACAGTCGTTGGGGTACCCTTAGCGGAGCGCCGAAGTTGCGTGAGCGTCCAAACCACCCCGGAAAGTGGAGTTTAAACAAATGAATCGCGCGAAGCGCTGCACCTTCTCCCTTTTGGCTGGCGTTATTTCTTTTTGCAAAGCGAAATAAAGCCAAATCGGAAATTTGGTGTTATTTTCAGATTTAAAAACGAAATAAGGCAAAATTTTGCATTTTTGGCTTTATTTCGTTGGGCCTTATTTCACGTCACCGTCAGAAATATCGTTTTTGATATTTTTTCCAAACATGTTCTCTCTGGCGTTTTTTTTTGGAAAAAAGGCCTGAAATTTCGGAAAGATAGCCAGACTTGTATAGAAGATTTTCTGGCGTTTTTTCCATAAAAAAAATTTGGCGTTATTTCCTCTGGCGTAATTTCTGGGAGCCTACTTACTCTACATATGGATCCAGCATCTTCCGTGGCGGAATCTCTGATGGCAGCTTTGACACTGGGTTTCGGGATATAATGCTGCCGTATGGTGTCAATATCTCTTGAGCTTCATCCTAAGGATTTATTTTGGGCCTCCACGAGTTGTTCGGCTAAACGTGGACAGTAATCCCTTACGATGTTATAAGTGCTGCTGTTGATTTGGATTTTTTCACCGCCATCCCTGCCGTTTTCAGACCAAGGCATTGATATTCATTCCATAGACTGTTGAAATTGGATTGTGACCATTTTCCAGATTTTATAAATACCAACTTATGCAACGACACTGAAACTCAAGTTACTGAAGGAATACGAATACGAAATTTCTCTGTATGCACACTCTGCCATAATATGGGTCACAAAAGCAATGGATTCGGATTTTCATTACTTGCTCTAAAGAGATCTTTGAAGTGGCACTGGCATCTTTGTGAAGAACGGTTACATTAGTCTCTGGTTTTTAACGTAAAACGTGTCATGTAGAGTTATGTTGACGGGATGACCATACATCCATGGGAGCAAGGATACGCCTTTCCATCGCTCTCCGCCAATACTTTGATACCAATTCGGAACTGTGTTGGAGGCACAAGTTCCACCCTTGGTATGAGTCGAGGCCGATCTAAAACCTCTTACTGCTCTTAAGGTCACAGCACCCAGTACTTATTTGCTACTCTACAATGGGTCAACCAAAAGGAATACCCTTCCCTCGATTTGGGTTTAAACCACAGCCACCATGACGCTCCCACAAGGGGGCCTACCTCAACAAGTCAGGCCCGGACCGAAATCCGGGGGGCTCCTGACTCCCATGGTACCGAGATTTAAGTCCTGGTAGGGACTACCGGTGGTCTTGCCGCCAACAAGACGTATGACCGGCAACTTGTAACTGGTCAAATCGTAGCAACCTTCAGAGGCGTCATCTGAAGATGTTTACGATAAGACCAGTAATATGCTCTGCCCCCGATTTTTATTAGACAACGTCTAATCAAGGGCGAAGCCTTGATAATTGGACGGGGACCCGAAGAACGGCTACAGTAAATTTACTCAATAGGCAAACCTGCGTTACGTATTATGACGAACTGGTAAAAGGAGCTTGACACCGTTGTTTGTTGAGGTAAGCTAGATTGAGAATGCAAGAGCAAATGTTTAGCTGAGTCCCATGTTACAAACGAAAATGTTATCGTAGATGAACTTGTTAGGCAAAGCTCAACGAGGGACTTTTCAGAACCTAGACCCTAGATGCGACCGCATGAGGCTCCTGGCTTTTATTGGCTGTTGAGTGTATTATGCGGACAATCGTAGGCGATATGACTTTTCAAGTTCAATGCAGACTTCCGAAAGTTTATAAAAAGTCGCAAGCGTTTCCGTTGTCCTGGGGGGAAGGCCTGTAGATATGATACCGGCGGTTTAACAGAAGGCTTTTATTAAGCGTAAGTGACACCACATCCTGCAACGCTTGAGTTTGATAGCGACATCGACGTCCATTTCCTCTATGAATGTCCGACTTACACTCGCATTAATCTGCAGATCCTGGGTTAGCAGTAGTGTATGTTGCTAATGTAGCACTTTATTACTGACGCCATTACTCATCTTTCTACGAAACACTAAGAAATTCAAATAAAAAGAAAACACACGGAGTATAATGAGGTAGTTCTTAATCAGAATGCTTTGTTCCGAGGGAAAAAAAAAAGTGCTTCTAGAGAGTTTCGGCGTAGAAAAAATGGGGATTAGTAATTATCTACCGTTTGTTGTTTTTGTATCTCATTGACGGCTTATAATGTTTACTTAGACAATTCATTAACCATCGTTGGCGTCGTAAATGACTTCCGTATGTGTGCAAGAGATACAAAATACATGTAACCAATTTCTACAGATATCCTATCGTGGGAAATCTTCGATTCCGTATTTGATTACCAAAATAGGCCTGCGGACTGCGGAGAAAGGCAATTCTGCTAAGTTGCCTAAGAAAAACCTTCAGTTCAGTTGCTTACATGTACGAGTATTTTACAAACTACAATTTACAAGTCATCTACGAGTAGTGAAAAGAAGCTTTCCTAAGGAGATTGTCAAAACTGACAACCACCCTCTTAAATGATTTTATATTCTCATGTTGATAATACGAGTCAAATTAACAGCTCGGAATGTATTCCTATTCACACATCTACCGAATTGCTGTACAAAAACTGAACGAAAGTCTTGCCCAAAGTTTTTCCACTTGAATTATCGCTTTTGTCTCGTCCACACTTCAAATGATGGGGGCGTTTAACCTACTAATACATTGGCAAAAATAAGAGCTTTTTCCCTACAGTACACACGGATATGAGTACGTAACGTATCCGTAGAAAGGGATACAGGACTCTCATGGTTCCATGATTTCATGCTCATCTCATGTTCATGTTCATCCTTTGTCGTTCGTCGCTCGTCGCTCGTCGCTCGTCATTCTTCGTTCGATGTACATTGTACGTCGTTTATGTTTGTGTGTTTTGGGAAATCATCTGTTTTTGACTGTGTTTCATTATTGTTCGTCCTCTATGTTCTGTTAGTTTTGGTTAGAAAGCATAATTGAGTGTGTGCTTTGCGCTCCTGGTTAAAAGTTGTTTCTTCTTTTCCTTGCATTTGTCGTGCAGTATAGGTTTGCGTTCTGTTCAATCGAGGTGTGACATTGGCAAAAGCGGAATATATACATTGTCACCACTACCTTTGGACTTTTTTTTTTTTTTAAATTAAGGCGGGTGTAACTACTGCTATTGAAAGTGAAAACTGAAAATTGTCTCTGTGTGTTCAATTTTGGATGTAAAAAATTGCGCGAATTACAAATTGTTAAAATTTAAAAAAAGTATTGCAAAACGAATTGTTCGAATCGCGTACCGGTTTGGATTTTTCGAATCATCGATTTAACCAACAATCCTCCTTATCAGTTACATTAGGTGAATTTTCGTAAGGAATGGAATGAATAACGTGCCCGTGTAAGCAGTAGTGACCCCATTGATACAGGAAAAAGCGAAAACACCCATCTTCCATTCAGCTTTAGTGTTATTGACATTTTCTTCATTCTGAGAAATTTCTTTCGATTTTTTTTTTCGTTGTTGTTGTATGTGTACCTGTACCGAGTATTTAGTTGTTAATATGTGCACTTGCAATTTATAGTTTTTTTTTTTTTCTTTGAGATACAACAAAACATTGCTATTGAAAATTCCCTCCAACAGTATTTCCGAGCAATCCTCTGAGCAGCTGTTAAGAAATTTTAACTGAAATTCAGACACACTACAATCAACTAAGGTCGACTCATTTTCAATAAATTTTTTTAAGGAAAAAAAAAAAAAAAAAAACACCAAAAGTAATGTTCTCCATGTGCTCCAAAGTGAAACCGAGAACTCCACCCAACCTACAACATCCGACTGGTAAGAGTGTTAAGCTTAAGTGTTATCGCCTCGTTCATGATGCAATTTATTCGCACTTTTTGATTAAAATCATTAAAAAGCACGTTACTTCGCAAGAAGTTTGGTTTTATTTGTTTTATGGTTTTGTTTTCTTTCTTTTTGATAAGGAAATTAAAAATTCGGTAGAATAAACACATACTCGTAAACGAAAGGAACTGGTGAAGGTTAGTGCTTGTCGTGCTTAAAGATCTAATTTATTGAAATAATGACTCCTGAGAGCATTTAATGAAATACCTCTTGCAGGATTTACGAAAGGAAAGCCTCGCAGAATAGAATCAAAAACAATAAAAAAAGAAAAAGAAAATACAAAATACAAAATACAAAATACAAGAAACCAAACAATGGATTAAGGCAGACAATTGAAAAAGTATTAGCATAAGAGGACACGCCCAGATTTAAAACAAAAGGATATTCAGGAGATATTCATTTTTGTGTGCTCTATAAACTCGAAGCAAGCAATGCATTTTCTGGTTAGGTAGTTAAATCGAATACCGTACACAGTGCCAGTAGATTAGATATTTAATCTATCTATGTAGGTATGTACGAGTACTCGTATCTGGGGTTTATTCATGTGACCTCATGTGCTCAATTAGATTTCGCTGGTTTTCGATGTTGTTCAATCTATAGCTAGTGGTCATACGGTTTCCTCATTAAATTGACAGGCTTTGAATTTATCCATATCAATATACGAGTACATATATACGAGTAGATAAATTTTCAGATAGAAAAAAAAAACCAATATTAACCAACTGCACTTCTGGACAAGGTTTTTTTTATTGAGAAGTCCTTGTTTTTTCGCAGGCAAACGAGAAAAGCCAACCTTGTTGTTGTGCAGCTTAGACTATCAATTCCCTCCATCTGAACCGCAACAATTTTATAGAAAATAAGAGTGAAGTAAGCACTTAAGAAATTCTGATATGTTTTGTATCCATAGTCCCCCAGTTGCGGCGCTCTGGGTGGTACTATGTACTTTAGAATAGCACTTTAAAATGTAAGGCACAAGTCAATGCCTATTATAATTTTAATTAGATTTAAACATGGAGCGAACGTTCTAAATTGTTGAAGAAATTCAATTCATTTACGTCTACCTTGAGAAATCGTGTCAATTTAAGGCAAAATAAAACAGGATAATAATAAAAAAATAAAAAAATTTATCAATGAACTCACACGACACAAAAAAAAAAACTCTTTCCATATACAGGTAGACGAGGGCTCTTTTACGGGTAATCTTATTATACGAGTACATTCATATTTATGTATCTTTTGTGTCCTATGCGGGTAATGATACCCCAATTTGAGTTGTGTTGCATTTTTGCTGCCTGATGAGGACGTACATATTTTAATAAAAGTACATAATTCTTGTAAACAATTAAGATTTAATATAATCTTTACTTTCATAGCAGAAGCTGAACATAAAAAATATACAAATGATAGCAAGATATTTTAACAATCACTCAACCGATGTATCGTACAATATATGCATCAGAATATTAGCAAAGTTCTTGCAATTAGAGGATGACGGGAAAAAAAAAACTACATATTCAGGAAATCGCGTTCATAGGATTGGCTCTCGTTTCGTTTCGTTTTTAATGCATTTTTATTTAATTAATTAATTTACTCTTACTTGCTAGACAAAAAACTGCTTAAAAATTAGCTTAAATAACTTACAAAAATAATCTTATACTACTAGATGGAGCGAAAAGTGGCATCCTTGACCGCCAGAATGCGCTGCTACTGCAAAAAAGGCTATGATGCCTTCAAGTCCATTCATATTTAGGCAGACATGCCAAATTTCAGTGCGATACTGTCTTTAGTTTTGTTTTGACAGCTAATTGTTGTTGACGTGTTTGGCACCATGTTGAGTATGGACAAAAACGATTTTCGTTCGAGACAAAACGGCGAAGGAAACAAAAGAAAAGTTGGATAAATATTATGGGGCTAATGCTCCATCAGATTACACCGGTAAATATTGGTTTCGAGAGTTTCGTGGTGGCCGCAACTCCACTACCGATCAAGTCCGCAGCGGCAGGCACTCCGATGCGGTTACAGAGGACAATGTCAAAAAAATACATGAAATGGTGTTGGCTGACCGGAAAGTAAAGGTGCGCGAGCTAGATACCACAAAGATTAGTACTGAGCGCACACGCCATATTTTGGGCAATATTTTGCATATGAAAAAGTTATCCTATCGCTGGGTGCCGCGCATGCTCACTCCTGACCAAAAACACGAAGGCAAGAGCACTTCAAAAGAGTGTTTGGGCTTGCTGATGCGGAATCGGGCGGACTTTTGGCGTCGATTGGTAACTGGATTTGGATCCCTCGGACTATTATCTCTTCCCAAACCTCAAAAGATGGCTCATCAATAAAAAATTCAGCTTATCATCGACGCCACGGAGGAGTATTTTGCAGACCTGTGTCCGGAAAATTACTTTTCGGACGGGATCAAGAAGTTGGAAAATCGCTTGAATAAGTGCATCAAATTAAAAGGGGACTATATTGAATAATATAAACAAAAAAACATTTAAAAAAAAAAAAAAATTAATTCCCAAGGAAGTCACTTTTCACTCCATCTAGTAACTTACTGGCCCCATGCGAGCACTCTATGTTAAACATAATACTTAAAAATTATGTCTTTCGACGTTTAGGACAGTTCTTATTCTTATTCCTATAGTTACGACAATACAACTTAAACTAAGAAAACATTTTTTAAGCCAAAACTTAGTACGTGGACTCTTTTAATTTTAATTTTATTATAAAACTTAAAACTAAAAGCCTACAGACAACCTAGAGATAAATCTTAATCTACTTACGAGTACATCTAATATATTATACAGGGTGAGTTTTTTAACTTGATACATCCAAATTACTCGAAAAATACGCGATATCGCGAAAAATGTTTCAGACAAAAGTCACAAGGTTCTGAAGGGGACATAAGATGGTGATCACGAGTTTGGTCTTGAGCCCCATTTTCAAGGTCAAACGAAGGTCACTTCTGATTTTTCAAATGATAATTCCTGATTTTCATTGCTCAGTAGTATTCCTCAATGCGGCACACGACTTTGTCTCAAAGATCTTATTCATTCAGTGCTAGATACCACTGCACTGGCACGCCACGGTTTCCAACGTTTTTAGGGTGTGAGAAGGTCAAGATTTGTTTTGAGAAAGTAATTATTCCCTCGACTGAAGATAAAACTCAAAGAAATTTCAGATAGAGACAAATTGTCCTAAACTTATCTGAGAGTGCATGAAGTGCACTCTGCCCTTTTTTCTACTTGAATGGAACTATACTTCATTTAGAAGTTCGATATTTGTTTTGAGGAACTGATTATTATTAGTAACGTTTTCCAGATTAATAATGCAGGCTATTTCAATTCAAGAGAACATTGAAATGATATTGATTTATGAAGAAAGTGGAAGGAACATCGATGGTGCTGTTGTTCTTTACGCCCAACTGGTGAAGGAAGTGTGCAACCAAAGAAAAGGAATCGGTCAGATAGGATGGCTGTTGAGGACAATGAAATAGCAGTGTTAGCTGCCGTTGCACACGATCCTCACATTAGTACTCGCCAAATAAGTCGTGAATCAGGAATTTCTCAAACGACTGTCTGTAAGATATTACATCGGCATAAATACCATCCTTATCATGTTTCAATGCATCAAGAACTTTCTAGTGAGGATTTTCGCAACCGGGTTTCCTTTTGTCAATGGGCACTTGAGCAAATTGAACGAGACCCCATTTTCCTCGCCAAGGTGTTATTCTCTGATGAGTCGACTTTCACCAATCACGGTACGATCAATCGACATAATATGCATTACTGGGCTACCGAAAACCCTTTTTGGCTGCGGCAAGTTGAACGCCAGCACCCTTGGAATGTTAATGTTTGGGCGGGAATTATTGGGGATAAATTAATAGGTCCATATTTTATTGAAGGCAACTTGAATGGCGAAAAGTATGGAAACTTCTTGCGGGACCATCTTCCAGTATTACTAGAAGAACTGCTATTGGAGTTGCGACAAACACTCTGCCCCATTATTCCTAAGTAGCCCGGGGCGTATTAAACAATGTTTACCATCAACGATAGATCGGACGAGGGGGTCCGAGGCAATGGCCTGCTAGATCATCTGATCTTACGTTACTTGATTTCTTTTTGTGGGACTACTTAAGAAGTGAGGATTACAGAAAAAAGCCAACAACACGTGAGGACATGAAAAGACGAATAACTGAAGCTTGCCGGAGGATTACGCCAGAAATACTTCTCAGTTCTGTTGATTCATTTAGAGCGCGGATAGACAAGTGTATTGAAGTGAATGGTCACATTTTCGAGCATTTGTTGAAATAGTCTCGGGAAATAAACGTCGAAATGGGAAGAATTCAATGATTCAACGGTGGGAGGCAAGGGGACCCACTCTAATTAATCACCCCGAAGGAAACAAAATACTGCTACGTCCACGTTGTTGTTTTTGGGTTATACTAAACGCAGTATGTAAAAACAAATGACAAGCCTACGAGCAATACGACTGAGCAATGAAAATGAGGAATTATCACTTGAAAAATCAAAAGTGACCTTCGTTTGACCTTGAAAATGGGGCTCAAGGCCAAACTCGTGATCACCATCTTATGTCCCCTTCAGAACCTTGTGACTTTTGTCTGAAACATTTTTCGCGATATTTCGTATTTTTCGAATAATTTGGATGTATCAAGTTAAAAAACTCACCCTGTGTATACATATGTACATAAGATATGTATAACTAATATATAAATGTATGTATGCATATACAGGGTGTCCCAAAAATCAACGTCAAGCCAAAAACGGGTGACCTATCACCCGGTGTCGGGTATCATAAAATTATAAAGAAAAAATCTAAGTCATGCACTTTTAAAATTATTGGCACTCAAATAAAAAACTCAAAGAATTCTGACCTCCTGTAACGATCTTTCAAGTAACTCTGAGTATCTCTTCCGCAAATTACGGTCCACAATTTAAACATAATTATATCGGTTTTAACTAAAATATAGCTTTTTTGTCCATCCATGTATCCAAAAATCATTAATCACCTAACTTGAACTGACTGTACTGACAAAAACATGTACTGTGCCACTGTGCCATTTAAAAGATGGCGTATTTAGTTTGGATTGCAAAATGGTATGACTCTTGCTAGACTAACGCTTAATTCTAACCGGCCATGGGTAAAACAAGACGACCCACTTTGCTTCACATGAAGCTACCAAGTATTGAAGGAATTCGACGACGACGCAGACTGTCCTTCAAAAGGCTACCAAAATTGTTGGTGCCGTTGAGTAACATCCCTCATGTCGCGACTGTTAAAAAATAAACGAATACATCTCAGCTTTCTTTTACGTATATCTGTGCATTACTTGAGTACATAATCGAATTAGAGTTCAAAGTAAAGAAATCATGTAACTAGAGATCAGTTGCTATTTTAACCACGATCAATTAACAATTGTCCACTCTTATTAGATTCGCCCTATTGTACAAGGCCACATTAGGATAGAATTTTATGTACTCAGATTCTGGTTTTCTGTATAAGCGAAGACAAGTCCTAAGACAAGCCCTCTCAAACACCCGAATCTTTTCCAAAACATTTGCTCTCACGTTGAACCACACAGGACATCCAAGTACAAGCATAGGCCAGATAAGGACCATGTAGCAGATCACCTTCACCCTCGCATCGAGTTGGCTGTTATAAAACAGTTTCTTTGTAAGGGCAAAAACACCTCTGGCTCTGGCCAGAGCAACATCTATATGTTTGTTAAAATACAGATATTGATCTAGCCAGATCCCAAGGTATCTGACTACATTTCGACAAGCAAGTGGCTGTCCATGTTGTCCGACAATAGAGAACTTTCGCCAATTCTTTCTGGTATTCCTAGAGGTCCTAGACAAAGTCGTCCTTAACAGAATGGTTTCCGACTTCTGAAAGTTGATTTTCAACTTCCAGTCATCGCAATATTGTTTAATTTTGTCGAAGTCACGTTGCAAAAGTGTATTAATGACCTCACTCTTTGGACCTGATCTATACGCAATTAAGTCGTCTGCGTACGCTATGGCATGGTGAAGTGAACCTATCAGATCACTTGTGTAAATATTGAATAGGATCGGCGAATTTACCGCACCTTGTTGCAGACAGTTTTTAATGTGAAACATTCCAGCAGAAGTCACGTCGCCATTCTTCACAATGAACTGTGTACTGGAGAGCATATCAAAAAGACTGCCTCCAACCATACGGCATCGAAGGCTTTTTCCAAGTTAATCAGGCAGGCACCAGTGCACTGGTTCTTGCCTTTGTTCCATTGGATATCAAAAGCTAGCTTAACTGCGGCATGAATTATATCATGCCCCGCCTTGAAACCAAATTGATTATGCGGAATGATATGTTTGTCCTCAACCCACTTAGTCAGGGCTCTATTGATCACCTTCTCGAAAACCTTACAGATGTTTGGAAGAAGACTGATCGAGCGGAGATTCGCCGGATTGGAAGTATCTTTATCCCTTTTGCGGATCCACCGTAGTTTTCCAATGCGCAGGGTGGTATAAATGTCCACCGCTTCTAGTGGGAGATGTCGAAGCACAATGTTCGGTATTTCATCGGTTCCCACTGATTTCTTACTCCTAAGCGATTCGAAGATCGTTTGGAGCTCCTCCTTCGAAATGAACGGGGGTATTACCATTTCGTTGGTGATGACATTATTTGCCATATTCTCGTCACTGAACTGGGTGAAACCCGAGCTCTCGAATCGCCAATTCACAATCTCATTTCGAAGGTAGATATTGTGCACAAGGACTCGATTCTCCAGATCGTGGTTCGGGCCAATGATAACATTCGCCTTGTACACTCATTTGGATCTATGCCTACTGCTCCAAGTATTTGTTCGCTGTTCGTCGTTCGTCACTCTGGCGATTTTGAGACATGGAAGGTCGTTTTGATTATTTCTCCGAAATACTTTATTTATTTACGGGAACATATTCGGGTTGCTGGTGTTTACAGCCCGAATTTTATTGTTCCAATACAAGCTTACAGAATTTCTGTAATTTTCCTTTATTAATGTTTGGAGGTTTTGAATCGACGACTTCAGTGTCATAATCTCCGGGTAATGTCTGTCAGTAAACTGTCTGTAGAAGGTTTTTAGTCTTGAGAGCAGCCTACTTTTATGTCAGTGCAGTGCGTCAATAGTTGCATTGCGGAATACGTCTTCTTCGTCAGTGTGTTGACACCGAGGTATCGTTTTGTCCATTGCTCGTTTGATTGTCTCGTCCATTAGTCTTAGATATCTGTCAATCTCATCGTTTGACAGATTTCTGTTGGACGGCGGGTAGAGCGAATTCGAGAAGAATGCTCTTGTCAGTATTCTTGAGAAGTGTGTCCAACACACCCTACTATAATTGTAGGAATGCTTTTGAACACACTCTTCCAATTCCGCAATTTCGTTGGGAACAGTTATTTCGGTGCTGAGACCGCAATGGTCGCTGTCATACACGAAAGTGCGTAGACAGTTTGTAGTTTGTTATGTAGTTGGTGCTCGTCAGTTGTACTCGTGAGTCGAACAGCAGGTAATCCAAATAGGACCCGTGTCTGGGAAACGACAGACTATCAGTCGCTTTGAGGGCGAGTTGATACATCATATTGTTCTGACCCCACCAATTGAATAGTAGGTTCCCTCTAGTATTTGGAGTATTATAGGACTAGCTCTGATAATAATTCCATGACACATTCAGAATGCTCTTCAATTCTTTTGATCATTCATCCGTGATCAAAAGTGTTGAAGAGTTGAACCATATATTGCTACTGGGGATCAATTTTTAATAAATCAGTGTTGCGTGCAATGTGTCGCAGGTTTTAAAGCCGGTAATTCCTCGACATATTTTGCGAATGGGTTTTGGGGGATATGGATACCCTCCGAGATACAGAGGTTTTAAGCAAAGCCTTACACTACCCTCTTTTGACTCTTATTGCAAATAACATATTTCAAATTAACGGTGTATGGTAACACTCGTTAATCATGAGTACTTTAACTGTTTGATAGTTAATCATGAGTACTTTAACTGTTTGATAGTAAATACTCGTATTGTCCTAAATGTAATTGAAGCGATTTTTTATATAAAAACTTAAAATTTTGACCTTGTCATAACTCTTTTCGGAAAAATATCTAGTTAACCCCCACTTTTGCAGCTCTGCATGTATCTAGTTATAAGATACGACACAACTTATTGAAAGAGGTAAAACATTAAAAATTGATTGCACATTTTTATTTTTTATCAAACCTTATAGCTGATAATTGCAAACCATTGCTTTGAATGCACGCCAGAACTCGTCTTTGAAAGGTTCTAACCATGTCCATTCTTTCCAATTCAATCTAATGTTCTTATTTCTGATGAGTAAACAATGTCTCCATAAATAAAAGTTAATTGGGGTCAAATCCGGAGACCTTGGAACCTACATTCAGTCAAGTTTTTAACGTAAACACCTGTCGTGTAGTAAGTTTACGGGATACCCATATATCCATGGAGCAAGGATACGCCTTATCATCTTTCTGCAGCCTTCCTGAGATAGAGTAAGTGAGGCAAATATGGCCTACCCTTAACATTTTTTTAAATAAAAGCATAAAATTAAGTAGAATTAATTTATTTGTTTTTTAAACAGTCTTACAAGTCATTAAGAGTTCAGTCTTTAATAACTCGAATAACAAAAAAAAACATAACAAAAAGATATAAATGATAAAATTAAAGGAACGTTATATTTTAGTTTGTAAAAAATTGCGGCTAATGTGGCCTACCTGGTGTTAAATATGGCCCACCCTAGGCCACGGTTTTTGAGAAGAGTGGGTTTAGCTACAGCAAAATTACATACGAAATATTGTTGCTCGTTGCAAGTACAATCCACATGAGCCCAGATACTGCATACAGCACATTGTACCCAAGCTTCACCTTGCTTATCGTCAGAGAACAGGATTGTGCAATAGATGGATCTAGCATCCGTCTGGTTACTTCCATCAGGACTTAGATCTGAACCGTCGTGTGGAATGAAGTCCTCCTCACTTTCTGATGATGAGGACTGGGCTTTGTGATAGCTTCTCTTTTCATTAAACCTTAAATTTGTAGAAACCATCTGAAACTAAAAATAGAGCAAAAAGACGTTAATATTATGGGATTAAAGCCTAAATATATAAGATATACCACCTTGATCAAAAAGCTCCCGGAGCCGGTTCAAAAGTGGGCGTGAGTCAATCGAAGATGATGAACGCAGTGGCAGACCATCGACATCGAAAACCGACGAAAACATTGATGAAGTACGAGTCAAAGAAATGTTGGTCAATAACCGCTAATTAGCCATCAGAGAGATAGCGGAGGACTTGAACATTGCCTATGGATCCGCCCAAGACATTTTGGTTAATGATTTGGGTTTCCGTCGTGTAGCAGAAAAGTTGGTGCCAAAAGACCTCAATTTCATGCAAAAAAGAGACCGTGTTGACGTCGCAAAAGAGATGATTTTCGAAGCTGGATCCGATCCCATATTCATCAAAAGGATCATTACTGGAGACGAGACGTGGGTTTATGAGTCCGACACGCAATCCAGACATCAGGCAAGTGAATGGCGTTCACCAAATGAGCCGAGACCAAAAAAAACACGGTTGGATGGATTACAACGGTGTAGTGCATCATGAATTTTTTGCCAGAAGGCCAGACAGTAAACAAGGAGTATTATTTGGGCGCTATAAGACGTTTGCGTGAAGCAATTCGCCGAAAGAGACCAGAATTGTGGGCAGAAAACTCGTGGACCATCGCACAGTGCCATCATTATTCGTAATTTTTTGATGAAAAATACAACAAATAGTTGTTGGATGAACCACCGAATTCACCTGATTTGGCTCCCTGTGACTTCTTTCTGTTCAATCGAGTTAAAAAACCACAACGGGGAACGCGTTTCAGCAGCCGAGAGGAAGTAATGGAAAAATCGCAGGGAGCACTGATGGACATACCGAAAACCGAATATAAAAAATGTTTCGAGGATTGGATCAAGCGCTGGCATAAGTGTGTTGCAGTCGATGGGGACTACTTTGAAGGGCACAATATAGACTTAGATGAATAAACTTGTATTTTTAATTTTCTGAATAAATTCCGGGAACTTTATCAAGGTGGAATGTATGTTTCTACCATTTTTTTGTTTTAAACCCCATGGTTCTTCTTTAACTCTTTTTCATCTCTTTTTTTGATGGATTCTTCTAAAGCTAGCTTATAGGGAGATGATGAAATCAGCTCCGATTTTCTTCGTTTTGTTCCACGAGTTGAAGGTTTTTTTTACTCGAACAGGGATAGGAGAAATTTTATGTGGAGTTACCAAAGTTGTTGATTCCGAAATACATTTTATCCCAGTAGAAGTCGAAGGTTGTGAATGTTTATTCGACTCATCTTACTTAGACTGCGTCACCTCTCCATTATTATCACGTTCATCAGCAGGAGCAGGGTTTTCCATGTTAGATAAAGGTATTTCATCTTCCTCTGCTACTAGAAAATCGTTGTCTTGGAACACATTGCAATCAAAGTTACATATACCTATGGACGAAGAGCCTTTCAAAACAATTTTTGCAGTTTGAGCTTTTAAAAAGGCTCGACCGAATAGCTCAATTATATCATACTGTGTTAATATGGGCCCAGCGTCTAATTTCTTCAGTCAAAGAGGTCCCATGAAAGTCTTATCGAAGGGTTGAATTTTGTGACTTGAACGCGGAGGTATAGATAGAATATGAACATTATTTGTTCGAGCCAGTTCTATAAGTTCTATATTCCTGGTGTGGCTTGAATGTCCGTCCATTATAAGGTGAAGATGCCGTTGGTTTCATTGTAGTTAAAAAGTGTTTGAACCACTTTGTGATCTGCACCGATCCTCATGGATGATTAGCATATATTGAACCCGGCGGTGCACCATTGATGAGGTGTGGATTGTCTCTCCTTCGCGGAAAAATTAACATAGGAGACACTAACGACCCTCCTGCACTCATACAAAAAACCTAGTAAATGATCCCCTTTCAGCAGATGTTAATGCTCCCGCCTTTTTTCAACCTTTCAAAGCCAATACCTTTGGCACTTTGGCTGGAACTACTGAAATACCCGTCTCATCCACATTAAAAATAGTGTTGGGGGGTAAAATGGTACTTGGTCATGAGCATTTCTAAATTGTCAAAAAAAATTGCCACGTTTTGTTTTGAAAACCTAGAAGCACGGGCTAAAGACGTTCCAGTCGGTTGGCGGAATGACAGCGATGGATGACGTTTTAGAAATAAAAGTAGCCAGTCCCTTCCCGCAAATTCCTTTCTAACATAAAATGGATTGGGAATTTGGTTCTTTATAGCTAGCTGGAATGCTAACGATCTAATGTCATTCCTGGATAGACCAAATAATTTCCCTTTCATTTGCAGGCAATAGTCTACTAGTGACTGCTCGACTTCTGGAGGAAAAATGACTTTCCTGCCTAGTTTAGCACTTACCACTTCCTCTAAAGGCTTATCCTTTGTTGCCACTAAACGCCTCAGTGTGGTTCTCGGGACAATGAACATTTTTGATGCCTGCAAAAAGCCCATCTCTTTCAGGTTTACGGCAGTGATTGCTTTCATCATATCATCCTTGGCCCATGTTTGTTGTTGTTTTCAACAACTAGGGTCACCTGTTAAATATGGCCTACGATTGATTGAGCAAAAACCGGCTTGAATGTGCATGTAATGAATGTGCTTTTAACTGCGGGCGCTTGTGTATTGAGGAAATATTGTGGTGGACCTACCAAAGCAGAACTTGTGTTGGAGGCAGATGTTTCACCAAGGTATGAGTCGAGGCCGACTGAAAACCTCATAATATTCTTAGGGTCACAGCACCCTGTACTTATTGCAACTCTATCAACAAGAAGACCCTGACGTTCCCATAAGGGGGCCTATCTGAAGAAGCCAGGCCCGAATTGAGATCCGGGGGGCTTCTGACTCCCATGGTACCGTGATTTAAGTCCTGGTAGGGACTACCGGTAATCCTGCCAGCCAACAGGATCTACGACTGGCCCCCTTGGAGACTACAGAATGGATCTATCCCCCCCTAGTCACGAATTTTCATACAAGCGATCTAACCACTCTCTAACTGCATGGCAATAGTGTGCGGGGGCGCCATCCTTCTGGTACACAATGACTGTTATTTGTTGCAGTCTTATATCACCTAATAGTTCTGGTAATTTGTTTGGCAAAAATTCTAGATGGAGATTCGAAATAAGCCTTGGAGAAAGCCGAGAGGGTCCGATCAGGTTGTTACTCAGCATGCCTACCCACCATTGACGTTGAACTTATGGAGTGGAGGTTGCTTTCTACTCAGGTATGTAACTTCTGGAAATTAGTGATTCCATCCCTGGTAAATTGGGACATATCCGTCCATAGAATCCGGTTAATAAAGTTATCTTCCTCAAAGTTTCTTTCCAGAATGTAATTGCAAAACTCCAGACGCTGCTCTGAATCCCCGGGTTTTAGCTCCTGCACTGGTATATGATGGAATGCATGCATGCATTTTGAATGCGGAATTCTCCATATGAAAGCCCTGATAAGATCAAAATATCTGCTCAGTTACCTAAGACTGGTATTTGGATGGTTTCTGACGTAATATAAAACATCTTCGTATCTGCGAACGAATTCTGCTAAAGCAGGATGTAAGTCTCTCGACGATTTCCGCGTTATTCCTATCTCGCTCGACCTGAACTACCAGTTCTATCAGCGTAACGTCTCAGATATTTTTATCTCGCTCGTTGACCGTTACCGTTTCAGAAACCATAGACATAAACTATGTCGGTATATTCTTGTGTTGAAAAGTCCATCATCGAGGATGTTATGAATTAAAAGCCAATATCAGCTAAAAACTAAAAACTGGTTATGCAAAAAATTAGCATTCTTTTTATATTATTTCATAAGAGATCTGTTTAACTTTTTTTTTCTGAAAAATATTCCGACTTGAAAATATTGGCGTTACCAACTCGAGGTGAACACTTTTTCCCCTTTTAGGGGCATAAAATGAACTCTTTTCAAAAAGATCTTTATTGGATTTACATTGCTCAATAATAAACTTAATTTCGAAGCCACTGTAAAGACTACCCCATAGTTGAGTCGTATCATGAAAATTACTGACTTGAGATAAAATGTCCTGGTGTTCTGTTTTGTCTGTAAACAGTATATACCGATTTCAAGGTTGCAAAAGTGGGGGTTGACTAACCAGAATCAACCAATTCAGCGCTGATGACCTGTAGCGCAGTCGGCAACCCGAGAAGTAATACTATCTGCAATTGTGCCCATATGAAATCCAACTGTATGTGAAAGTCCTAACCGGACTCTAACTTAGGTTCGGGTCCTGAAAAACTCTCATTTGAGCCTTCGTCGGGGATTTCATTTCCCGTGATTCCACTCTGATCTGGAAACCAATTTAGCCTACTGACGGCGTTCTGTAAAGTCTTGCATTCTTGAACTACCACTGAAATCGTGAGAATAAAAAGGCAGGGCTTTAAGCGCAACTTGGCAGTCGCTATGGGTGCAAATGCTCCACGCATTCTTCACATTATAGTTTCTTGCCATTAGGATTCCAAACGGAGACGAATATTTGCGTCTGTCGCAAGAAGTAACAGAACAAGAAGTGAGATCTGACGCTGTCGTCCTCCAGATGAACGCGAGCGCTGCATCTTTAGTCGGTTTTAGAGCTGTCCATGAACATTTGTCCGAATACATTTCTTTCTTGGTGCAGATTCCGGCCGAAACCATTCCTGAGTACGAGGAAGGTTGATTTCGTTTTTTTTTTCGATTACAGGAGTTCTGGTGTCATTGCATCAGTCGGCATGCTTATAAGACCAGAGTCGAAAGACAGTTGACGCGCAAGATCATCTTAATTCCAACGCGTGTTGTACCAAAGACTATTTCTTTTTAAACGGAAGATGGCTTGGAGGAGTACTGCCATTATATGAATATCGGTGCGTCTAGAACAGAGCCAGGCATGCTAGAGAAAGCGCTCATGCAGCCAACATAGACAGCTCTGAGAAGAGTCTAGTATTGTAAAAGCAGCAGTGAAATATTTTCGTGGAAGCTTATTTCGTCAGACAACCTATGCATTGGATATAATTGGTTTTTTCATAGCTGTGTAGATCATAAGGACCCCCCTTATAGCCCCATTGTCTTACCGATAACTTCCTTAGACTGCCAGACGGCGTACAGCACCTTGGAGGCTCTCGACCTAACGTATTTAATTCAAAGAAATTTGTAATTCAGGATGACACATGAGCAGATAGTTTCTAGACATTATCTAACAGACAGAACAGCTACATCATCTGCATTCAAATCAGACAACAGGTTTCCTGGAATACAACAACAGGACAAATTACGAGTACACTTATAGTTTCCTCATTAAGTGTCGGATGCCACCAATGGTGCGAGATAGCCACTGAGCCCAAAATCCAATTTCTCAAATAATTTAACACATTGTCAGGCAGTTTAAGAGTAGTCGTATTCCCTTGAGTGTTAAGCCCTTTAAAGTCCTATGCCTGGGCATAGACCTCAGAACTATTGAGAGCGTTAACCAGTGAATTGACCAAGATTGCGGGCAATCACTGCTTACCACCATCACATATTGGTCGCAATCCTATTCAACAGCATTGGTTTTTTCCACAGAACTAGTGATTTGTTTACGACTTTTTTGTATAGTTGAATCACTGTAGTATAGGGATTCGTTGTAAAGGTGAATTCTCCGAATCTCGCCACACAGAAACAGCCACAAGCGTTCTGCTGCTTGTTTTACTGTTTATTGGACGACGGTTTCACAATGCACTTCTCAAGGGATTGCTTAACAAAAAATGAAGCTTCTACAGTGAAAATAAC
Source organism: Volucella zonaria (assembly GCA_963966105.1). Classification (NCBI taxonomy): domain Eukaryota; kingdom Metazoa; phylum Arthropoda; class Insecta; order Diptera; family Syrphidae; genus Volucella; species Volucella zonaria. The sequence continues at coordinate 363,367,639 of OZ014530.1, read as the reverse complement.
GTTGGTCCTTTTTGCAATAATATTTTCCTTGCTTTCTGAAATTAATCTTTTCATTTTTCCAAATGGAGTTCTTAACGGCTTTTGAATGAGTGCGGTGTCTTTGTCAACGTTTCCACATTCATTAAATCGTTTCATTCGATTCCTTATAAAACTCTTGGACATTCGGAGAAATTTTACTGCAGCGGTGAGGGTAATTTTGCTTCAAACCGACATTATATCGAGCACGTCTCGCAGCATATAAAACTAAGGTGCAACTGAAGTAAAATTCTAACGAAACTCAAAATTGTTTATCGTATGCGGTTAAACGGTTAATTTTTACGAGCCATACGCAAATTGTGTTTTTGAAGAGTCTCAAGATTATTTTGAGAATTGATGAATTGTTTTTAACTTTTAATTCTTCTTTCCAAAGCATCTTTAATTGATCACTAGGTAGACAGATAGGTAGGTAAGAGTGGCTGTTCGAAACACCAACCCACTTACACCTATTGGCCCATTGTGATGCCACGTGGATCTATGATCCTCTTACTAATGGGATCAGTTTGAACTTACGATGAAGCGTAGGAGACAGTTTATGTCTATATTTTGTAGATCGCTTAAGTCATTGTAGAAGAAAGCTTTTAAGTGAAGTTTTCTTCTCTGGGAGAGAGCTGGACATGTACAGAGAATGTGGAGGTGTGTCTCCTCTTCCTCCTCTTCCCCTTCTTCATCCTCGTCCATGCAGCTTCTACATAAATCGTTTGTTAAAACCAAAAGCCTTCTTGCCTGCTTGTCTACAAGGCAGTGTCCAGTAATGACACCTATGATGGCGCTGAGGTGTTTCCTATTTAAAAGGATCAGACTCTTAGAGCGATTCATATCCCGGTTTGGGCAGATCTGTTTAGTCCCTAGACATGTTGGTCCAACAGTCCACCTAAGGTCTGTTCTTTTATTGGCATCCAGCTTTAATATTAATTTGCATGTAGCGATTGGTATACGAGTACCTATGCTACCCTTTTCCGGTAGAATAGGTAGAGTGGTTCCAATTTTCATTCCGAGTTCATCGGCCCTGCAGATCCCTGGAATGTCTCTGTGGCCTGGCAGCCAGCAAAGGTGAAGGTTGAACTGCTCTACCATCTCCATAAGAGATGATCGACAGGGCGGTTTTAGAATTTGATGAGACTGAGTCCAGGGACTTAATAGCGGCCTGACGTTTTTCTTCAGCCAGGAAGGAGCTTCTTTAATTGCCAAAATTTCCGCCTGGAACACGCTACAGTGATGTGAGAGATGGAAAGAGAGGCTTAGATTTAGCTTATCTGAGAAAACACCGCCACTAACCCCGTTCTCAGTTTTAGATCCATCTGTGTAGAAATGGATTGACTTGTTCTCCATGAAAGCATCTTTCTCCCAGAAGGATCTAGAGGGGAAGCTTTCATGGAAGTCTTTGTCAAAACAAAGTTCAGATATGGTGTAATCGATGTTCTCTGGGAGGATTCCTAATGTGTTAAGAAAGTTAGCGTGGCCAAATGAACTATTTGTCCACTGCGAAGTCACTTTAAGGCGAATAGCTGCAGTCACACCTACTTGCCTGCTGAAAATATCGAGGTGTGTCAAATGAAACAGAATGTGTAATGCCGCAGAGGGAGTAGTCCGTTAGGCTCCGCGTAGACATGCTGTTCTTTGGACTCTGCTTAGTTTACTGCAGTTGATTGAATTATCTAAGGCCGTTCACCGGACGACAACCCCGTAGGTGAGTATCGGTCTGATTACCGAGATGTATAGCCAGTGGGTTATGCGAGGTTGAATGCCGCATTTATTCCCAATGGCTTTTTGCAAGAGATTAAAGCTTCTGTAGTTTTTTTGATTGTTAGGTTTCCAGTTTAGTTTTCTGTCAAAACGGAGACCTAAATATTTTGCTGTATCGGAAAAGACTAAACTGGTACTGTTTATTGAGGGAGGGTCTATACTTGGAATTTTGTATTTCCTGGACAAGAGGACAAGATCAGTTTTATGGGGGCTTACTCCCAATCCACAGCGATCTGCCCAACTGGTTAATCTGTTGAGATTTAGCTGAAGGACTTCTTTAATGGTATTCAGATGCTTACCTGAAACGGCCCTAGCAACCCTGCTACCACCCGCTTCAAGGTGTATCAGCAGTTCATTAACCACAAAGTTCCAGAGAAGGGTACCTCTGCTGACACATTTTGTAGCAGAAGCCCCACCCAGTTTGAATTTGATTATCCTGCTGCTTAGCATAAGACTGATCAGCTCCCGAAGTGAGTCGTCTACCTGCAGAGTTGACAGCCCAGTCGTCATTGCGGATGTGTGGACGTTGTTAAAGGCACCCTCTATGTTATGTCTAGGAAAGTAACCATTGAGTACACACTATATTGTAGGGATCGTTCGATGTGGCTAGCCAGTGAATCCAGAGCCGTTTCCACGGACTTTCCTTTACAGTAGGCATGTTGCCGTTGACTAAAGTCTTGGATCAATTTTAGCTTGTATATGGATATGCTCGTATATGATAGACTTATAGGTCTGAAGTCCTTTGGGACAACAAGAAAACATTTTCCGGCTTTGGCAATAAAGACAACATTTACTTCTCTCCATGACAGTGGAATGTGGATCAGTTCTACACAGCTCCTCATTCTATTTTCTATCTGAGTACCTCTGTAGCTCGTCAGGTATTATACCGTCCGGACCAGTAGACTTGTATGGTTTGAAGCTATGCAGCGCCCAGAGCAGTTTGTCTCTTGTAATCAGACCCTGAATTTTGGTCCCGGTTGCAGTATTCCTGTTTGGGTTGCTACTGGCCGCTAATTGGAAGCTACCTGGACAGTGGGTGCACAGTAGCAGGTCGAGTGATTCATCACTTAAGGTTGTCCAAAAGCCATCGGTTTTTTTCAAACAGCTAGGCATCATAGGATTTGTAGAGAGGATTTTTCTTAGCCGCGATGCCTCAGAGGTTTCCATGATTTTGTCACAGAACGGCCTCCAGGATTGTCGCCTTGCCTTTCTCAGTTCTTTTGTGTATTATTTGAGAGATTCTTTGTATGAGTCCCAGTCAGTCACTTTTCTTGTGCTTTTTGCTAAGTTGGAAAGTTTTCTGCAAATGTTTCTAAGCGGTCCCAGTGCTGATGTCCACCAGTCCGGCTTTTTCTTGCCTCTAGGTTGAATAAGAGGGCACGAAGCGGCCATGGTCTGATTGAGAGCCAGGGCGAATTCCCTGACTTTCATGTACAGCTCATTGTTTCACGCGGGACGTGAGAGTTCAGAGGATATTGCTTCTGGCAGTATTCCTCTGTATTTTGGCCAATCAGTTTTCTGATAATTCCAGAATTCTGATCTGCTAGGAGGAGCATCACTCAGGCTGAATTGATGTATCTGTGGTCTGAAAAAGAGTGTTCAGACGATACCATCCAGTTCGTTAGCATTTGATAGTGATATCCAGCACTTCCTGTCGGTTTCTTGTTATAAAAGTGGGCTCATTGCCAATGTTGTAAACAATGAGGTTAGTACTTATTATATAATCAAAAAGTGGATCACCTCTACCGTTGATGTCGCTACTGTCCCATACCGTGTGATGAGCGTTAGCGTCACATCCGATGATGAGGTCAGTTTTTTGCCTTCCAGCTTCCAGTACCACCCTTTCTAGGTTATCACCAGGGAGAGGGCCCACATGATTGTGGCCAAGATATGCCGATGCCCCTTAGTTCTTCCAGTTTCGCGACTTTTCAGTCATGAGTCAGAAGTGATCTCCAGAATGCTTTCTGGGGATGAGGGTTCGACTGGGATCCTGGCGCGAATTCGAGGTCTGCTAGGGATGTCCCCCTTAGACACGACCTCGAATTTTGCACCTGGCCAAATCTCTCCTAAAGCACCTATGGCTTTGGTGAAAATATCAGATCTTTGATTGGCACATGCGATAAGCTTGACATGGCCTCGATGCCAGCCAGCGTCGCTTGTGATGGGAGGTGGTTTTCCCGCATGATGGTCAAGAAGTTGCTCGCAAGCTTTAGCTTGACCAACTGCCACCGTCCGGTGTTATTGATCCGTCGGTGTCGTTCCTGTCGATTACCACTATCATTATTGCATCCTTCAGGTCTTCGCTGAACCACCTCCGAGATGTGCTGTTAGATGGCACAGGGGTTTTGGTGTTGTAAGTTTTGAGCCTCTTGAGAACCGACACGGTTTCGTCTAACGATCTCTGGCGCTTGGAAGAGTCTTTTGGTGTTTTGGGAGCAGTGGAAGCAGTTGGTAATCCGTCTTTTAGGATGTTATTAGCCCACTCAATCTTACTCTCTCAATCTCAGCAATGGATCCGAAGGTCTTGATGATGCGTAAAGCATCCTTTAGTTTTAGGACTCACTCGTCTAGAGAATTTCTCGAGATTCATTACCCCTACTCAGCATCTACAACTCGACAAGTTCGATGCTCACGGTAGAGGAATTGATCACTAGACCACACCAGCACCGATCAGTCTGGGAACAATTTCGTACAAAATAAAAGTTAAAATATGAAATTTTCTTAGAATATTTTTGAAATGTAGCTCAATCCAGCCATAAAATTAGAAAAATATTCGTTTCTTGAAAAATCAAATATTATTTTGCCTTCCTGACTGGCACTAACCTCTTATACTCGTACAAAGGGTTCGTTTCTGAGTTGGCATCAATGGTAAGGAGTTAAGAAGAAGAGAGGGTTCACCTAAGCATTTTCCACACATAGGTCCTATGAACAACTAATTGGAAATTCTGAAAATGTGTACATATGTGCATTTGTGCATATGTATGTATTTATGTCTTTATTTCCTTTATAATCGTAGTTGCATCATAATGTGAGGAGCTCGCTACTTTATTCCAAGCAACTTCTGAGTACTTATTATCTTTAATCAAGGACATCAATCTATGACATTTAACATACGATTACTGCTATACATATAGCAACGATATGTTATGTCACAAAGGTACTTGTAGATGTCACAGATACCATTTAATTGACCCTAGCTGGTGTAGGCGTTGTTCGATACCCTGACAAAGGTTTAAGATCTTAGTACACACTGGTGTTACGAGTAATTTGCATATTTATGTTATTTCATTTCCTAGAAAGGCTAATTTTTTTAATGCAACGGTTTTCTTCATTTTTGCGTTTAGAAAATTTAAACCTAGTCTGATGAATCCATTGGCAAGGGTCGGCTTTTCAGGACTTAAAAGAAATATGATGAGTCCGTCGTTTTCGGCACAAACTAGCAAAAAGTGTTATTACAAATCCACCCTCGCATCGCCAAAGCCATCACCATCACTATCGCCATCTTTTGTCTTATAATTGCAGACCTGTTTCTTTATCAACTGTGTAGAGATCTGTTCTCTAGTAGAGAATGGCTTATGCTTTGTCATCATAATAAAGAATACTTGGATGTAAGCCTGGAGCACCCTTATTAGAAATAGATTGACACAGGGATGAAGGATTATGCACCACACGAATATTCACATGCAAGCGCTGCCAACTTATAAAATTGCAACCCTCGTTGCATGGGTATGGGTATGTTCGTGTTGTTTAAATTGCATTCACGTTTGAATGAAGCACTTTTTTTTAAAAGCTCTCTAAGCAAACAGCTTTAATGCAACATACACGAGACAAATGCCATGCGGGAGGATGATACAGCAACAACAAAAAAGAAAAAAGAAAAATAAGTTGTTGCAGGAAAAGGAGAAGAAAAAAAAGATACGAAAAATATGAGTAAGTAACATGCACACATAGAGGTCGACTTTAAAGTTTAAAACAAAAGAAGAGACTCTTCGCATTCGTAAAGGATGCCTGAGCGTTTTGAAATTTAATCAAAACTAATTTATTCACTCGCATGTTTAAATACATACTCGTACTCGTACATGGAATCGCATTTCACAAGGCTATCGTAAATTGTTGATGTACTCGTATACGGCTTCTAAACGATGAAATAGTTATTTCAATCATTTTTAAAGACTTTTCCTCATCAAAGGAAACTCAAGCAACGCCCTCACTCACGCGCTTTCGAATTTTAAAGGCTCTGATCTTGAGACATTTCAGCCCTTTCAATAATGTCCTTTTTATGATAGAGATACATGTACGAGTATGTACATAAGCAAGTTACGTTTATCCTATGCGAGTAAGAAGCATTTATTTAGCTTTTTTGTGGTGAAACCCTTCAGAATTTAATGTTGTTTTTATAGCAATCTTTAGAATTAAGAGCTCCAAACGATAAGTACGAGTATGTACTTATCTAAATAAATTAAAATTTTTCATTTGAGTAAAAAAATTTGGGTGGATTTGGCATAACTCTCATTCGAATTTTAATGAACTTTTTCGACAATTAACATTTAACTATAGCTATTGTCGCAAAGGGATCATAAGATATGAGATATCTTATGACTCTTTAACACATAGAAGATTTTCGCACATTCTTAATACCTGAACTGATCTTCATTTTCCCGGGCCAGACTTCTGTTGACAATTTGGTTTCCCTCGAGCGGACCAAGAGTATTTTAAGGTTCTAAGCATATAAATTGTGCCTGCTATAAAGCAAACCAGCAGGGATCTACCAGAATGATTTTTGAGAAACACTATTCCCTCTCTGGCACAAAATAAGATGACAAGTTCTTTTTGTATGTATCTGAGAGATGCATCCATAGAGCATAGTGTTTAGGAAAATCTGCTTAAGCATTCATAAATGCCTTCCTGGTTAAAGCATATCATTGTCTATCCTTCGTTTGACTTGTTGCATTATACAACAGTACTTTCAGACTTGATTGCTCTAAGTATATAGTGACCTACTATAATTACTTCAATAGCAATTGCTGTTAGCTACCCTCAAAAACTAACGCTTCCAACCGGAAAATACTGCATGGTGTCGGATGTAGTGATACGTGTTTGTTGGTAAAGCAGCATCAAAACAGAACATTTTTACTACTTTAGTTTTCGGACTGCGTACATGTAGTTTTTGATTCTCTTCCTTAGAACGAGTGTCTTTTCAAAGTCACATAAACCAGTCTTTAAGGATAATACAGCTGAATATATAACATTCATTGAAATATACTTAAAGCTGATAGTTCTCACAAATTCCAGTGCTTAGATAGTGTACTCTATCAATGTGCCACGTGCCTCTTAGAAATACAACCTTGATCAAAAAGTTCCCGGGGGACACCACCGTGTGGCGCTTCCATTGTTCCGATTTCAGTTCTATTTTCCTTGTTAGGTTGGTAAATCTGTTGTTGACATTTCCTCTAAATCTTAGCGTCATAGCTTGACATTTGCAAAAATTACGTAGCCAAGAGTGCATCTATCTATGTGTGTGTTGGCGATTTTTTACAATTTTAGAAATGGATTTCAATTTGCAACAACGAACTTGTGCTCGTATTAAATTGGCACGAGCGGTTCAAAAGTGGTCGTGAGTCAATCGAAGATGATGACGCAGTGGCAGACCATCGACATCGAAAACCGACGAAAACATTGATGAAGTACGAGTCAAAGAAATGTTAGTCAATAACCGCTAATTAGCCATCAGAGAGATAGCGGAGGACTTTAACATTGCCTATGGATCCGTCCAAGACATTTTGGTTAAAGATTTCGGTTTCCGTCATGTAGCAGCAAAGCTGGTGCCAAAAGACCTCAATTTCATGCAAAAAATAGACCGTGTTGACGTCGCAAAAGAGATGATTTGCGAGGCTGAATCCAATCCCACATTCATCAAAAGGATCATTATTGGAGACGAGACGTGGGTTTATGAGTACGACACGCAGTTCAGACATCAGGCAAGTGAATGGCGTTCACCAAATGAGCCGAGACCAAAAAAACCACGTCGTTTTCAGTCAAAAAAGAAATCAATGCTCACGGTTTTCATGGACTACAACGGTGTAGTTCATTATGAATTTTTTGCCAGAAGGCCAGACAGTAAACAAAGAGTATTATTTCGGCGTGCCATCATTATTCGTAATTTTTTGACGAAAAATGCAACAAATACCATCCACCAACCACCGAATTCACCTGATTTGGCTCCCTGTTCTTTCTGTTCAATCGAGTTAAGAAACCACTACGGGGAACGCGTTTCAGCAGCCGACAGGAGGTAATATAAAAATCGCAGGAAGCACTGATGGACATACAGAAACCGAATATAAAAAATGTTTCGAGGATTGGATCAAGCGCTGGCATAAGTGTGTTGCAGTCGATGCGGATAACTCTGAAGGGGAAAATATAGATTTAGATGTTAAAACTTGTATTTCCAATTTTCTGAATACATTCCGGGAACTTTTTGATCAAGGTAGTGTTTGTTCATTAAGATCGTTTTCAGTTAATATGGGAATTAAGTCCTATTTATTTTTTTTCTGACCACGGTAACTCCAGAAAAGACCTGCTCTAAAGAGCAATCATCTAAGAACCAGTTAAAAAGGGGAAAGGGGCGCAACACTCTTCCATTCGCTACGCTAAAAGAAACAGGGCCATGGATGTGATACCGATCAACACCTCGGAGTTAAAACTGCTTTCTTCTTTTGCATCTCGGAGAGGACCAAATACGCTTTTTTATTTTTTTATAACTTGCGCGCGCTTAAGGGATTTAAAAACCCTTAAAATGTTTGCACACAGCGCGGGTGAAAGGAAATCAGGGAGGGTGGAAAGTTAAGTACGGGTGAACGTTGGTTATAAATGTTTGATGGTTATAATGACTAGGAAATAAAGAGCTAGGCAAGGCATTTCATAAGCTAATTGTACGGCTTAGGAACGCATCACGATATTTTAGAGTACGTCCGAAAGCGGTCTTGAGGGTATACTGATGTGCATTCATAGCGAGACGGGTGTTACGGTTAAAAGAATGAAGGGGCGGAATGCAACTGGCGATTTCTATGGAGCACTGGTGGTGGAAATAGCAGTAAAACAGAGAGAGACATGAGACATTACGTCGGTGTTCGAGTCTTTCAGGTGATTGACTGATATTAGTATCACCTATAAGTTTTATCGCACGGTTTTGAATCCTATCTAAAAGGTGCAGAGATGTTTTGGGCGCACCCGATCAGATGTGCGCATTGTACTCCAATTTCGGGCGGATAAACACCTTATATATGGAGGCCTGATCAGAGGGGGTGAAGCATTCCTTACATCGTATGAGGAAACCTAGACATTTGGCAGCATTTTTGACGATACTGAATACGTGATCATCACAACGTAAGTTGTCATTGAGACACATACCGAGAATGGAAAGATTATCCATTGAAGAAGAGAGTCGTCGATCCCAAGAGCGCGCATTTTCGACAAAAGAGCCTGATGCCAGACTCTGTCAAATGCCTTAGAAATATCAAATGCAACTATCTTGCTTTCGCCAGATTGATGTACACTTTGGTTCCACTTTTCGGTGAGACATGCCATGAAATCACCAGTGGACCTGTTGTTACGTAGACCATATTGCCGGTCATTGAGATGTTTTCGTGTTTCGAGATATTTCATTAGCTGACGGTTTATCAGCGTTTCCATGACCTTGGAGAGAAGGGACGTAAGTGCAATGGGTCTGTGGGAGCTGAGAGAGGACGAAAATCGTTGGAAGTGGCCAGCCTCACTAGTCAAAGCAATAGTAGTTGTCGGTTTCCTCCCGAATTAAAAAGATGCTGTTACCAGCAAAAGTTGCAAAACCTACGATTGAATCCACTTTCATATAAGCCAAATTAAAGAAAACTGGTTAACCTTCCCCGTCATTTACTCTCTGGTAGGACTTACGATGATAAAAACAAACCTCCAGACAACACTTTGTTTGGTCAACACACCAAGCTCTTGAATAGCTAAGTAAATCTGTATCAAACATTTGTTGTTGAAAACCACAACTTTTAGCATTTGTGGGCCAACACGGAAAAGAATATGTATGTTCACAGCCAGAACTTTGGACTCGTGTTAACAAAAGTGCAACAGAGTAGATTATAAATTAGAATAAGTTTATTTGACATTTCATAAAATGAGATATTACAATGTTTACTTAATTTATGAATGTATTCAGCGATAGTTTTTCATTCTCAACACCTTCCCTGAAGAACTATTCAATATTTTTAAGAAATTCATTTCTTTTATAAGAAAGTAAACAATTAAATCCAAATTGAACAATTTAAATATTATCTGAAAGTTATTTAACTATAGTTCATAAGAACTAAAATATTAAAAATTAAAAATAAAAAAAAAATTATGTTATGTATATTATGTATGTAAATATATGGAATTCATTAGAAAAAAAACTTTATATATTATTTTAATCCAAAATCTTCTGCAAAAAAAGTTTGTTTGGCTGCAGGTACGCCTTTTGTGAGGATATCTGCCAACATCTGGTCAGTTGAAAGGTACTCCAGCTTGATTTCTGAACTCTAATTTTTCACGAATAAATTTTGCCTTGATGTCGACATTCTTTGTTCTTGGCGAATAAGAGTTATTTGTATCGATGTGAATACCATTTTTATTGTCGCAGTGAAGTATCATTGTTTTTGGTGCATCCGGAGACAGCTCACCTTCCAAGCGTTTAAGCCAAACAGACTTGGATCGCAGCAATGACAGACATTATCTCAGCTTTAGTTGAAGAAAGCGCCACAGTTTTTTGAAGTTTTGTAGACCAAGATATAGCATCCGATTGAAACGTAAACACATAGCCAGATGTAGAACGTTTGGCATCCATATCGCCAGCCCAGTCTGCATCGCAGAAACCAGCCATATCATATTCTTCCTTCTGATAGACAATGCAATCGTACCCTTTAAATACTTCATCCTTCATTTATCGTTTTTCGTTTTCCTTTTTGGGACACATGTCTGAAGAGAGCTTTTGATTCAGGTCTATCGGTGTGGAGATAGGATTGCACTCATCCATGTTAAATCGTCTCAAAATATCTGAAATGTATTGAGATTGATTAATTTTTAAAAACGACTTACTTCGCTTGATCCGTATGCCTAAAACTGATGTAGCTTCGTCCATATCTTTCATTTTGAAGTTTTGGACAACTCATGCTTCAAATGATTCACCAGATCAAGTGAGTTCGAAAATATCAGAACGTCAGCGAAATAAATGGCAATGAATAACATCTGGTTTCCAGAATATTACTAAGTTTTTCATTCTACACTCGACTGGATTGTTTGAGTCCATAAAGGGATTTACGTAGCTTACATACACGATCAGAACCATCTTCAAAACAGCTTGGCTGAGTCATATAAATATCTTCTTTTAACTCACCGTTCAAAAAAGCCGTTACAACATCCATCTGATGCAGAAAAAGATCATGTCTAGCCGCTAGTGCCAACAAGTAACGGATTGATGTGTATCTCACTAAAAGTTTCTGTATAGTCGATCCCTTTCTGCTGACAAAAACCTTTTACGACCAATCTTGGCTTCCGTCGAATGGGTTTTCCTTCAGTATCAAATTTTGTTTTGAGAACCCATTTGGAACTATGTAATAGCCTTCTTATCAGCCGGCATCTCAGTTAAGGTCTAGGTTTCATTAGAAAGCAATAAGTCAAATTCTTCTTGCATCGAGTTCCTCCGCAAATCGACATCACAATTCGAAAGAGCTTCTTTTGGACTTCCAGGATCACTCTGAATTTGATCTGTTGCTATGAGATCGTAGTTCGGTCTTGGCAGCGTTATAATTCGCTCAAAACGCCGCATAATTTTATCATCTTCTAAGGTAGTGACATCCTCATCCGGAACAAACGTTTTGTCATCAGCATCATCATAGTCTGAATAATCGCTCATAGTGGATCTGCAGATAATTTCGCTCAATTCGAACCTTCACTTTCCGAACCATTTCTGCCAATATTGCTGTTTTTTTATGACCACCTCTATGGCGTTTTGCAACGCTCGCGCTGCCAGTATCACGGTAACGAGCTATGGTTCGAGACACAAATGATTTATTCACGTTGTGGTCCTGGAGGGCTCTAACGATGGCTACTTGTGGTTTTCCAGCCAAATATGTATAAAGCAATCACACTATCACGTTTGAATTCCATCGCGGATAAAAATTTTCCAACACAACTGAGACGCAAATCGTTAAAAGGCTTGTAAATAATAAAATTATCTGTCATGTGTCAAAATTTGAGCTCACTGTCATGAACGGTTTAGAAATTAGAGCAATCTGAAGTGGTTGCAGTTCCAGTCATTCAGGGTGTATATTACGAAGTGAGCAATATGTTCTGTGAAACTCTTCCACTCTGAAACGCTTCCATTTGTTGTAAGCTTTGTTGCGTTTTTGCATTAGGTGGCGAATATCTGAGATCAACCGGAAATTTTGGTTAGGTTTAAAAGTTTTCATTCGTATGGGTACGTGGCTCTTAAATAGTTCAACCATTTTCAACTGTAAGAACTCGACTTGTGGATTAGGTGAAATGTATTGGGTTGGATGGTATACTGAAATTGAAATCGAACGTTAAGTAAAGGAGATCAATTTCAATTTTTCAATTTCAATTTTCAATTTCAATTTCAATTTTTTTATTTATAAATCGTAGTACAAGTAAGATCATAAGTCTTTTATAGTACATAAAGCTCGTGGAAAAATTAAATAATTCAATACAAATTAAAATTTATAATAAAAACACATTATAATTGTAAAAATAATAAATACTAAAATGGGAAAATGTAATTAAAACTAAGCAAAGAAGGAAGAAGAGGGGATAAAAAGAGAAAAGCAGAATAAGGAAGATCACACTATAGAAATTAGAACTTTGAAGAACATACATACATAGACTTATAGCTGTCCGAAATGTGCCATTACTGCATTTTTGAACTGCTTCGCTCCTACTATTTGCTTTATACTGGTTGGTAGAGTGTTGCAGAGTTTAGTGGTGTGGACCAGAAAGAGGCGCGACGTGTTCAAATACTAAGATGAGGGTGTTGTTAAGTTTAGTGTACGTTGCGAATGTGCAAATTGAAGTTTTGAAAATAGATACAATGATGATTGGGTGTGTATTATCTCAACATCTCAATTCGCAAAAATTTTTAAATGTACACCCCAGGACTAACTTATGAAAATGGGATATGTGGGCATGTCTTCTTATTCCAAAGGCATACCTTACCATATGATTGAAGGCAACGAGTAGTTTGTGCTGAGAATATGTATCTAGTTTACAGTAGACAGGGATGGCATATTCAAAGATTGGCACAAGCAGAGTTTTAATCAATCTCAATTTGGTGTTAGCTGGAGTAAAAGAGGAAAATAACCAGAGTTTTCGCAATCTAGAATAAATACGTGGCACAGTATAGTTTATATGATCGCATGCTGAGAGGAAACGGTTTAACTTGTCACCAAGATTTGTCACTGTATCGGAAAAAGTAAACCTAGTTGAATTAAGGAAAATAGGCGGTATCTGTTCAGTGCAATATGCTTTTTTTCGAAGTTACAATTAATTGACTTTTTGCAGGATTTAAAATTAGATCATTATTTTCAGCCCAGTTGACTATTGCTGATAAGTCTAAATTAAATCTAGCCAGAAGATCTTCCATTAGGCCAATGGGACGGGATAAATAAATCTGAGCGTCGTCAACATAAAGATGAACAGATGCGTTTTGACAAACTTGTGGAAGATCATTTATAAAGAGACAAAACAAAATTGGGCCAAGGATTGAACCCTGAGGCACACCAGTAAGTATTTTGATTGATTTTGAGCATTGCTTATCAACGACAACCTTTTGAGAGCGATTCATAAGATAATTCCTTATTAAATTCACCGAGGATTCATGAGATCCAAAATATAACTTCAATTTCAAGCACAAAATTTGATGGTTAACACTGTCAAACGGTTTTGAGAAGTCAAATAAGCACAACAGCGTAAGATATTCCTGATCAAAATTTAATCTTATATCATCGAGCACTTTGATCGTAGCTGAAGAGCAGCTTTGGTTAGCGCGAAAACCTGATTGCACTGGTGATATTTGATTTCCAAGAATTTTTTCAAAGATCTTACGTAGATAGGCAAGGTAAAATGCTTATGGGTCGAAAATCGGTCATCGATGTTGGGTTTGCTTTTCTGGGAACAGGAATAACCTTTGCTATTTTCCATGAATTAGGGAAAGTCGAAGATGCAACTGTAAACCATCCTCACCCTTTGCGTTTGATTTCAGACTTTGAAAAATAAGGATAACCTCGGCTTCAGAAACTACTTTGCACTCCAAATGACGAGGTGAATCAATTAGGAGACTGTTTTCCGGATGAAATGAGGAGTTGCAACTACGATTTGATACAAATGAATTGTTTAGGTATATTTGGTGACGCTTGAGTTTTACCGATACCAATGGAGCGCAAATTGCTCCAAAGTTTTTTTGAAGGTTGGTCAGCACACAACTTGGAAAGAAAATATCGTTTTTTTGCTCTTTTGGTGACGAATGAAGAGTAGTTTCTGGCTCTATAGAAAACTTGCCTATTAAAACTGGTTGGCTCTAATTTCCATGACCTCATGTTTAGAAAAACCGGGAGCCGATAACTAGTCATAGAAGAGCGCCTTATTGAGTTCACTAATGAATATAACATCCAGTAGGGTGCTAGATGTGGCACCAAAATGGGTTGGAGTGACTGAGTTTACGGGAAACCAGTTTAGTGATCCTAGATCATCTATTAGGTCAGACTCTGTAAGGAGGTTATTGTTCAAGTCACCACACAAGATTAAATTCGGGGCAGTCAGTGAAATGTCTTCGAGTATCGATGTAAGCTGGTACAGATTAATATTTTTATTAGGCCTGTAAACCACACCAAGCAGAATTGAGTCGTGAGCAGTAGTTCATAGGACACGCACCCTGGGATTTTTATATTTCTTAAAAAACACATTAAATTGCTCGACTCAAATAAAACATTGATTCATATTTATTTGAAAAATATCATATAATTTGTTAACGTCCTACAAAAGTATGCATTACCGACGAGGGATTGAACTTCGTTGACGAGCGAGAAATTCAATAGCTGAATCGCTAATTACTAGTGATGGTGATGGTGATGGTGATGGTGATGATGATGGTGATGGTGATGGTAGTTGGTCGTTCCCATGTGAAGGCTTCTTATTATGAAACATAGTTTTTTCATGTAAAATTTCTTGATCTTCACGTACAGACTCTCCATCTTCATATGAAGATTCCTCTTCAGAATAAAAGGGGCCAAAATCATGGAACCGATGTCCATGGTCACAGTCTTCGTAGGATGATCCATGCCTATATTCCGGGTACATTAAACCCGTATTTTGAAAATAGTATTGTCTTACTTCTTGCGAGGGATAGTACTGCGGTCGTAAGTAGAACCACAAATCAGAACTTTTTCCATTAGAAGGTAATATTATCAAAACGAACAGCACTACACAGTACTTAAAATTTTGCATTTTCATTGTAAATTTACAAAGAATACCTCGAGACTTGTCTTAAATATGAAACGTACTGATTAACTCGTAAACCACAGAAGAAATGCAAAGAATAGCTTTTCGACTTCTGAACATGTAAGCTGTTTTTGAATAAGTGATAACAGATTGGTGACATTTTAATCTTATTTTTCGCCAATAATCGTTTCTGGGAAAAAACCACAATTATTTTTCGAGCGATTTACGGTGATAACCAGTCTATTATTATTCCATTATTATCTTTTATTAACACGTATTTTAAATTATGCATGATGTAGGGTGAACAAAAAGAAAGCACAACTGCACTCTTGAAAAGATTGAAGCGATTTTATTTGTCACAATTCGAAATACAGTTATCAGAATGAAATGAAATGAAATGAAACACATTGACAGGGAAAGCCGCCAACTCAGATGACCAGGGATGATATCAATCTCCAACACATAATAATTTTAAAATTAAAGAGCCTAGCTGCGGAGACTATTGGTTCTGCCTCTATTATAAGGAAATATGATATAACGAAATATAATATTGTATAAAGGTATTATGTAATAATATTTGCGAATGATAAAAATTTATCTACACAGGGTGTCCCGTAATTCGTCAGCGATAATTTGGGAAATGATTCCTGGATATACGAGGGTTGTCTGAAAAGTTTCCGATCGCAGCATAAAGATAGCGGCACTCGTCAATAAAAGCTAGTGAATGCTACTTGACATCTTTTGGCAGTTACTTACCGAGGTTTCAGCCATTTTGGAAGCGCAGTTTTTAGTTGACAGTCGTTTGAGCGAGTCGATGTGAGTGTTTTTTGTGAAAATAGAAAAAATTGAGTGTCGAGCTGTTATTAAATTCTTGTTTTTGAAAGGCAATACGTCTACGCAAATCAAAAATGAGTTGGACTCTGTGTATGGGGACTCTGCACCATCATTTACCACAGTGAAATTTTAGGCGGCTGAATTTAAAAGTGGCCGTAAGAACTTGGGAGATGATGCAACCACTGACGATAACACTGCTAAAGTTCACCGAATGGTGTTAAACGACCGCCAAACTAAAGTGAGAGAGATAGTAGAGGTTATGAAAATATCCAAAGAATGTGTTTGTTACATATTAAATCAAGATTTAGGCATGAGAAAGCTGTCCGCGCGTTGGGTGCCACGTTTGCTTACGTTAGACCAAAAACGTGTTCGAATGAACATTTTCAACGCTCAGTTGGCGCAGTTTATGCGCAATAAATCCGAGTTTTGGCGCCGATTATTTACTGTAGATGAAACTTGGATACACCATTATACGCCCGAACAAAAATTCAGTCAAAACAGTGGACTGCAAAAGGCGAGCCGGCTCCAAAAAAAGCAAAAACTGTTTTTTCGGCTGGGAAAGTGATGGCGACTGTTTTTTGGGATAGTAAAGGAGTTATCTTAATCGATTATCTTCAAAAAGGAAAAAACCATTACAGGAGCATACTACGCATCATTCCTTGTCAAGCTGAAGGCAGAAATTGCGGAAAAACGGCCTCATTTGCAGAAAAAGAAAATCCTGTTTCACCAGGACAACGCGCCGTCTCACACCTCAGCGGTTGCCATGGCGAAAATCCATGAATTACGGTTTGAACTGCTTGACCATCCGCCTTATTCACCAGATCTAGCCCCAAGCGACTTCTTTTTGTTCCCTCATCTCAAAACTGCGCTTGGAGGACAGAGATTTTCGTCAAATGATTTTCGTTAAGGCAATCACCTTCGTGAAAAATTATTTTGCAGAGAAAAACGCTAGATACTATTTGGACGGGTTAGAGTGATGGGAGCATCGCTGGGAGAAGTGTGTAGAGTTACAAGGAGATTATGTAGAAAAATAAAAAAAATTTTGAGACAAAATGTCTTGTATCATTTTTCGCAAACTTTTCAAACAATCTTTGTATTCTGAGAAAAAAACCACCCTAGGGTCTATCTCCAATGTTGACAGCATTTATCGAAGATTTAACAAAAGGCTTACTTTGGTGTACTCTGACCCATATTAACGGAAACATATATTACTCCAAAGGAGTTTCCAAATATGCTATCTTGGATAGCAAACCTCTTTGGACTAAACATATGTGAGAGAACTTACACACAAAAAAAAAAGGGAGAGAGAGTCAGAAGAAAGTGTTATCGCTTTTATTGATTGCACTGAACTGATTATGAGTACACACAACACAATGCCTTTTATGTGGTTAATCCATTGGAATAACACCGCTTCGAATAGATCGCACGATCGGATGGTAACAGGATGTTATGTACATAATGTGGACCGGTGTACACACTTGTGTTTAAAAGTGAACGAACTTTTTTTAATAATTGCCTACACATAATGCATCAAAATCTGCCCAAATGATGAGACTCTTTAGTAGTGGAAGCGACCTTTCCACATGGCATAGGGATTAACACTGAGGAGAGGCCTCTGCATGTATACAACTATTGTACAATAAGAGCACTTGTATCTTGTAATTGTATAATTTTAACTCTGATTGCTGTGAAACTTTTCTCTGAACGTATAACTGCTTTTGAATAATATACAATAGAATCATTGGAATGTTAAAAATTTCAAATTTTTGTAGAAGAGATTGCGTATCTAACCGATTTTTTTTAAATATTGCCTGGTTCGTTATTGATATACTAGCCTTTATTTTTAATAAAAACAATACTCGCAGGAACCTTTCCTGGCGTATTTAAATGTGTCGATGTAGTACCACTCTTTACAAATGGCAAGACAGATAATATTAGCAATTACTGGCATAAGGACTGAAACGAATAAAATCTGTAAATTTTAATACGGGCTATACTTCTAATGCGTAAAAATTGCAATCCCATTTTGTACTCGAATTAGTCTGTATATTGTCTATTTTCAGTTTGTTATTGATTTTAGTTCGGTGCGGTTTAAAATATTTATAAAATATGAGTCAAGAGGAACGCCATAAAAAGATCATCGACAAATGGCTCGAAAATACTTCGCGCCCAAACCATTTCATCGCAAAAAATTTAAACATAGCACGCAGTACAGTGGATTCTGTTATTAAACGATATTTGGAGACGTTGACAGTTAAGCGAAAACAGAAAAGTGGAGCTAAAAGTGGAGCTCAGGATACAAATTTGGACAGGAAAATAGTGGGTACCATCGTAAAAAACCGGACTATGTCATCCAGAGATGTTGCTCGGAAATGTAATACCAACCAAACAATGGTACAAAGGTCTAAAAAACGTAATGGTCTAAAAACACGAAGACAACAAAGAATGTCAAAAGTTATTGAAAAGCAAAAAACAGTCATAAAAACACGAGCAAGAAAGCTATACGAGTTGACCAGCAACAAGAAAGCGTACTTGGTTTTGGATGACGAAACTTATGTCAAAGCCGACTTACCACTCTTCCAGGTGCGCAGTTTTACAACTCGTTTGAAGCTGAGATTCTTCCGCAATCAACAACATCGATTGGGATGGAAAAATTTGGGTCAAAATATCTCGTTTGGCAGGCCATTTGCCAATGTGGACACAGAAGCTCATCGTTTATTACAACGGGAACAATTAACGGAGAAGTGTACATTAACGAGTACCTAAAAAAAACGGTTGACTCCTCTCTTAAACCACCACGAGGGTTCAAAATTATTTTGACCAGATTTAGCTTCAGCTCACTGTGCTCATGCGACGTTGAGCTTTCTTGTTGCTAAAAATGTCGACTTTGTCCCAAAAGACATGAATCCATCCAATGCTCCACAGTGCCGTCCCATTGAAAGATATTGGGCTTTGGTCAAAGCTAAATTGAGGAAAAGTGAGCAGTGTGCAAAGGACGTAAAATATTTTAGTGGTAAATGGAAAAGAGCGTCCAAAAAGACCACGGATGTAACTGTCACCAACCTTATGAAGGACATTCGAAAGAAGTTGAGGAAAGAATGGGAACCCAAATAATTTTTTTTATTTTTATAATTGTGAATGAATTTAATAAAAACAGAGTTTTAAAGCAAATAAAAAAAATTTACATGAATTATGAAAATATTTTTTTTTGTACTTTGAAGTTTCCAAATTTTATTCGTTTCAGTCCTTAGAGTTGTGAGTTTTCTCTATAAAAATAAATTTTTAAGTCTGTTTAATTTGGTTTTCAAAAATGCAAATCAACTGATTCAGCTCTTTAAGAAGTTTGTTCACAAATACGAGTATACTCTAGACAGAAAAAAAAATACTTGAGCTTTTTTTATGGGTATAACGGAAGCCTTCGATATAGTTAACCATAATATTTTACTAAGAAGTCCTCACATTCATTACGGAGCACTTTTCATTACCAATGAAATACTAGACGCGCCTATAATACAGGATGAAGTTTGGAAGGTGTTAATAAAGCTCAAGGACTGAAAGGCACCAGGGACAGATAGGATCGCCATGGAATTCCTTAAGCATGCGCCTGAAAACTTCATCGAAAAAACAACAACCATATTTAACCAAATATTAGAAACGGGTAATATGCCGCAAAATTTTAAAGAAGCTAAGTATTATATTCCCTATTCATAAAAAAGGCAATATAACAGATCCAACAAATTACCGAGGAATATCCTTTCTCAATTCATCGTATAAGGTATTCACAAAACTTCTAAATAATCGCATGTCAAATTGGATTGATAACAACAAACTGATCAAAGTATACCAAGCAGGATTTCGAAAAGGCTATTCAACGGTAGACAATATCTTCGTACTGCAAAATATTGCCGGATCTTTCATAGAACAAAAAAAAGAGATTTGCTTTTTTCATTGATTTCAAGGCAGCGTTTGATAATATCGATCGAAGAGCCCTAATTTTTAAGTTATACGACGCCGGAATAAGCCACAAGCTTGGGAAGGTCCTCGAAAACATCTATAAAAAAAATCATTCAACAGTATGGAGCGGAATCGAGACTTCGGAGTGGTTCGAAACATCATCAGGAGTAAGACAAGTTTGTGCACTTAACCCGAATCTCTTCGCCATACACATAGATGACCTTGTAGACTTCCTTTCAGGAGAAATTGAGATTGCTGGAGTGTTAATAAGGGCTCTTTTGTTCGCAGATGATGTGGTAATTTTTGCATATTCACCAGAATCCCTTCAATTTATGATTAATCATAACACTTCTCGAACTCGATAGCCTTTAGCTCTTTCAGCGATCTCGGTCTTGGCGTGCGAGAATGCCTCCACTGGGACGATTGAGCCTTAATTTCGACGTCATATCTGTAAACCCATATTTCGTTATAACACGTTTAAGTAATTCTGCATCGTCGTTGACTTCATTTCTTGAATCCTGAGAAACTTCCATTTGTCACTGTTTTTGTTCAAAGCTTAACAATTTTGGAACAAATTTTGCTGTCACGCGGTTCATACCAAAAACATTTGAAAAAATTTCATGCCATGAGCCAATCGATATGCCAACATCATCAGCGACTTCTCTGATTGTCATTCGGCGATCGCTCATAACCAGTTGTTTCACTTTTTCTACGTTTCCATCGGTTGTTGATGTGCTGGGGCATCCGGGGTGTTCGTCATTTTCAACGTCTTCACGGCCATTTTGGAGACGCTTATACCACTCGCAAACTCTTGTTTTACTCATAGCAGACTCACCATAGGCCTTTGTGGTCACATTTTTTTTTTTTATAATTTGCTCGCGCTCAAGGGATGTAAGGTCCCCTAAAAATGTTTGCACACAGCGCGGGCGAAGGAAAGTCAGGGTGGATAGAAATTAAGGTACCGGTGAACGTTGGTTTTAAATGTTTGAAGGTTATAATGACTAGGAAATAAGGAGCTAGGCAGGGCATTCCATAAGCAAGTTATACGGCTTAAGAACGAATTACGAGTTCGGACGAGTACGTCCGAAAGTGGGCTTGATGGTATACTGATGAGCATTCATAGCGAGACGGGTGTTACGGTTAAAGGTTTGAAGGAGCGGAATGCTACTGGCGATTTCTATGGAGCACTGGTGGTGGAAATAGCGATAAAACAGAGTGAGACACGTAACATTACGTCAGTGTTCGAGGGTGTCCATTGTTTGAGTGATATTAGTATTACCTATGCGTTTTATCGCACGGTTTTGGATCCTAAATAGCAGGTGCAGGGATGTTTTGGGCGCATCCGACCAGATGTGGGCATTGTACTCCAATTTCGGACTGATAAATGCCTTATATATTCAGGCCAGATCAGAGGGGGTAAAGTATTTCTTACATCGCTTGAGGAAACCTAGACATTTCGCAGCAATTTTGATGAAACCGAATATGTGGTCATTCCAACGTAAGTTGTCATTGACACACATACCGAGAATGGAAAGTTTATAGCTTTCGGCGATGAAAGTGCCATTCATGGATAGTGGCTGGGTGTTTAAATTTCGCTTTAATGACAAAAGGCAGCATTGTGTTTTGGAAGCATTATATTCTACTCTGTTAGTGGTTCCCCAATTGGTTATGCTGTTAATATCAGTATTTAATGAGCTTAACATACACTGCAGTTCCCGTTCTATAGCCGAAAAGCAGGGATGTGAGTCAGGGAACGAATATGAAAAGCAGAGAGTACTATCGTCAGCAAAGGAATATATTGGTTTAGAAGTAGCAGACAAGAGATCGTTGATGAAAATTAAAAAGAGTGTCGGAGACAGAACGGAGCCCTGGGGCAAACCAGCATTTGTTTCATTTTTTTACGCAAAATTTGATACAAATTTTTTGATGTATTAAAGAATGTATCAAAGATTAGATGTCAAACTCTACTAATACTTTTGCAAACTCTTAACTTTCGCACGGACGCACTGTAAGTGAATTCCAACACTTTTACATCTCTATAACTTTCCCCAAATTTGCTAGAATAAGAGCGATGGTGCAAGCGGGTGTGTTTTGTATAAAAAGAGAGGGAAATTGTCATTGATGACAATTCACACGATTCACAGACAGGGTTACACGGATAGGGGAGGTCAGTAGAAAACCGGGTTTGATTTTCCAATACCGGAAAAGTTTGCCATCTAGGTTAGTTCATCTCTGCCTTAGCGGCTGACACAGACAAAGTAAATAATGAGCACAGACGAAAATTTTATCATACTGCAGGGCATGTATACCAACCTAAATAAAAAAAAATTTACAATCGGACTCTCCAAACTCGCGAAATTTAAAAATTCCCGTTATTTTCTGAACACACCTCGTATGCTCGATTGGCTCACATCCTATCTAGACGAAGGTTAAAAATAGAACAAACTAGAAAAAATTGTATCAAAACGGGTGTGCCACAAGGTGCGGTACTAGGACCAATCCTTTTTTTGATCTACATACATCACTTCACCATTTGTGCTCGATTTTAAAGGGATTAGAAGAGCTTTGGCGTGTGTGTCTGGGTCGGGTACTTCTAGAGATCTAGTTGCAGATATAAATCGCCACCTGGACTTACTGAGAATATGGTTTGCTGAATCAAAAATGATGTTCTCGGCTTTTCTGAAAAAAAGTCTTTTGGTGAAGATATTTTTTTTCATGCACAATATTATCCAAAAGTCGTAAACTTTGCTCTTCATCCTGCCACTTCCTTCTATAGTGAGCGTTACTGCAATGGAAATGGTTTCCGGATTGAGAAAGCTGATGAATTGAAGTGCGTAGGCTAACCATTTTTTCTTGTCAGCCATGACCTTGCGAAAATATTTTTTCAGTACGTTAACATATTTCTTATACTACATATATATTTCTACAAACCTATTAACTTCAATTTGCTATGGAATATTCCATTCTAAACTATGGTACGGTATTAGCTACTGGGATGGAAAATATTTCAAGAAAATGCAGTTCCTTCTTACGTTGTGAAAAGGATTAGTTTTAAACATCGCTCTCATCCCAGCTGTACATTGTTTGGTGATTTGAAAATTCTTCCAATCCGTCATCTGTACGGTTATAAAGTGTTAAAGATATTTTTTAATAGATCTGGTAATCTTTAGAGTCCTTGATGATTACAATCTTCGTCGAAATTGCGGGCATCTAGTAACAGTCCCTGTATTTCACATTACTTTTCTTCGTAATTTTTATATCGTGTCTGCTTGTCGCTTATTTAACAAATTACCACAGTCCCTTTTCTGACACAATTAAAGGATTGGCCATACAGTATTATATTTGATGGTCCGGAAATTCTTCTGATAGTCCTAGATAATTAATTCACTGTACATGTATAGGGTGGATCTTTGAATTTGTCCTTTTTTCCATTTAAATTTAAATTGTTTTGTTTTTTTTTTTTTGTTTTCATGACTTTTCTTCCTTTTCTTATTTCTATTTATCTTTTGTCACGTCTTTGTTGATTTTTTTCTTTTTTTTCTTGACAGGATTCCTTAATTCATTGAATTTTTTTTTCTTAAGCTGTTATATTATATTATATTGGCTACCCCACATATTTTTGAATTAAAAAGCTCACCGTTGTGAAGTGGATTCAATACTATCTTTATTTCAAAATACTGATTGTGACTAATTGTTTCTCAGTCTTTTTATTGCTGGATTTGTATACTTAGCCTAAGACAATTCTGTTATGTTTGAGAAATAAATTAAAAAACTAAAAAACGAAAACAAAGTTAACTTTTCAGTTAGTTAGTTAGTTAGTTAGTTAAGTAGACTCTTTATTTTCTTACAAAAAATAAGGTTTTACAATAATAGTCTATATGAAGGCCGTCTACCAGATTGACAATGACATAATTTACAGAAATACTTGTATTTACTTAAGAGCAAAAATTAAAATTTGATATAAGAAAGAAAAAAATAAATAAAAAGTGCAAAATACAAAAGGAACATTTATATTAGTTTGGTATAAAGTTTTCAAAAATTTTCTTCGATAATTTGAGATCTGTAACGCTACGCAGTTTCGGTGTAGCTGTCTAGAAGGTCCCATCCTTGGTCACCATTAAGTGTTTGCTCCATCTCGAATGTATAGGAACCAAAATGGGCGTAACGGGCTTCCTTAGGAATGGGGCATCTCGCTAAGAAATGGGACACATCCTTCCGTTCCCTCAGGTTGCAAAGTCCGCATAAAATTGGGATCTCCAGTCGGTGGGGTATATAATTTAAAAATTCTACTTGTTCATAAAATATGCCCTTTCGTGCAGGTTGTACTGGAGTTAGCTATAGTGCTGCCTGTATAGTGATGAACGTGCTTCACTCACGAAACCGTCGTACATTTTATGTCCGTTTTGTGTTAACAAAACCTTGAATTTTTCCTTTTCTTCATTGGACGCGATGGTTAAATTGAGGTCTGACGCTAGTTTTTCCTACTCTTGCTCACAATTACCCCTAGTAGTCAGAATGTGCTTGGGGACTATCTTCGGCAATCCTTCACTTCCCAAATCCATAACTCTTGCTATGTAGTCAAAGTGGAGTTTTAGAGTGTTCAAGAATATGGGCGCTACGCCGGTTTCTAGGTGCAACATGTAGTTTGGAGATACTGAGGTAAACTGAAGACCTTCTTGATAAAAAAAACGAAGAAATTTTTCTACTGCATCATACGAACGATATCCCCACACTTGAGCTCCTATACGATCGACTTTACAATTGATTGAAAGATTGTATGTTTCGAACTGTGGTTTATATGCGCATTGTTAAGACAAACACTCAAGACTGACTGGCTACGCGTTTCGCTTTGGCTAATTTACTTTGAAGGGGTTTGGCCATATTGAGGTTTGACGTTATCAGTACCCCGAGGTATTTATACACGATTTCAATGGAATTCCCGCCAAATGTCCACCTCTCATTAGGAGCATACCTTCCACCTCAACTTCTAAATATCATTATTTTCGATTTGCCTAGGTTAACTGATAAGTTCCATAGTTTGCAGAAACCTTGAAGCCAGTTTATCATGAGATGAAATGACTCCACCGTTTCAGCTAGGGAGATGAAGTCATCTACAAATAATAGTGCTGGAATACTCACACCACACAACCTAATTCCGCCTTTCACGCATCTGTTATAACATTTATAAATAAAATTAATAATAAAGTGCTCAAAACACATCCTTATTTTACTCCAAATAATGTCAAAAATTCTTCCGACAAAAATTGACCGTCCCATAGGCACGCTACATTGTTGCGATACATTGCTCTAAAAACGTTTATAAATTTTCGTCGATATTCCATACTTTTGAAATTTATAAAAGAGTTTCTTACGCGAAATAGTGTCAAAATCTGAACGGAAATCAACGAAGAAGCCGTTCCTTTTTTTTGTAAATTCCAGCAATATTGTAAAGCGTAAATATTTGGCCTACGGTTGAGTATCTCTAACGGAAGCCGACTTGGTACTCATGCAAGATTTTGCTGTTTTTAACCCACTCGGTAAGCCTTGTAAAAATAACTGCACAAAACAATTTGGTCCCTGTTTTCAAAAACGAGATTCCAGCTCCTTTCTTGTGCAGTTGAAATATAACTGCATTTTGAAAACTTTCCAGGACGTTCCCTGTCTCGAATATTCGGTTAAACTCAAACGTAAGCGATAATAGAAATTGAGGCGTAAAATTTTTACAAAATTCGTAGGTTATATGATCATTACCTGGTGCTTTGTTACATTTGGAATTATCAATGGCCGTTTGGAGCTCCTCCACGATTATCTGTGCATCTAAGTAGTCATCAAAAATCAAAGGGCTAGCATATTGGAACATCGGTGATGTTCGCGCTGTGTTAAGGAAATTTTCGAAGTTATCCTTAAGTTGGTGGGCTTCTAAACCTGGAGCAATTGAGTTACCTCTGCCGAGGACTTTGATCTGTTCAGTAAATCAATATTATGCTGGCGAAATGATAGTTTTTTCGGTCGGCAAAGTTTTTTGAAATTCCTGCTTACTAACGCATAATAATGTCTGAAGGAGCTTGTGTTGCAGATATTTTTAAATTGTTTCATGCAAGATCATTGATTATGGATAACACCACACTATTATTTTTTTAATATGGATGCTGAATATATACAATCGCCAAATTCCTAAAATAAGTCGGCATTTCAATGAAAGTTCCCCCACGGCTCGAATCCTCGCTACGTCCCTGAAGACACTCGTGTATAAAATCTCTAAAACCAGCATTATAAAATTTCCTTAACAGGATTGAATGATATCCTGTCGAAGTCTTTGCTAATATCAATAAAAAGTGCAGCTGGAATACGCGACTCATTTAATGTAGGTGGCAGTGTCTCAAGTGGTAGTGGACTGGCTTTCAAATCGGAAGGTTCGATGTTCGAATCTCAGCCTCGCCCGAAAAACAAATCATCCATTTTTTCAGTTAACGAAAAACAAGTAACTCATCTTACTTTGACTAGAAATTAACATCAAACCAACTTCCGCTAAATGTTGGATGACACCCATGGAGCGAAATAACCACTGAGCCCAAACATGTTTCTTTCTCCCTCTATCTCGTTTTCGAAAAAACTTAACACATGCTGAGGCATTATAAGTGTATTCATACCCACTTGAGTGTTAAGTTCTTTTTAAAAAAAAAAAACAAGTTTTTATTTAATTTACTTGTTAACTTGAGCAGGACATCTTCAGCAGATTTACCATGACGAAAGCCGAATTGAGTCGAGTTGAGCCGAATTGAGCCGAATTGAGCCGAATTGAGCCGAATTGAGCCGAATTGAGCCGAATTGAGCCGAATTGAGCCGAATTGAGCCGAATTGAGCCGAATTGAGCCGAATTGAGAAACACTAACAAATTTATTCTAGCTAAGAAGGGCAACATTTTGGATTTTACGCCTTTTTCGATAACTTTAGAGAACGTTGACAAAAAACATATTCATCTACCTTCGTCGAGTCACAGCGGAATTACTACTCCAGTCTTGAGCGATTCTGGAAAAATTGCACGTTGAATGCAATTATTAAAAATATGACAGAGAATATCCGAAACATGAAAAGCAGCGATCTAAATTACGACTTAAACTGACCGCTAAGGCATTCGATTCGACTTCTTGTAAATGAGTGACTGTTATTGTATCTTTGTTCCCTTTGGCTGGATGGGTTTCTGATCGGTGTCAATAATATTTTTAAGCATGGATATCCAGCGTCGCCAAGCAAAATACCGTGGTGAACATTTACGGTCGCTTCCAACATATTTTTTAGGCGACAGTTGTTCCAAATATTGAAGTCATGAAGCAAGCCTCGAGACCTTACAACTACGTATGTCCACTATTTTGCAAATAGCATCGGACAGAATTTGCACATTAAGCAAATAATAACCTATAAATATCAAATTAGTTTGTGTTATATTCGTCTTTAAAAGCTAGTTACATTTTCTACTGATAAAGTGTCCGGCCATTACCTGCCCTACACTTTTGGCTAGTCGCTTAATTCTGCAATGAGGGCAATCGATGACTCCTATAACCCAACGGAACCTTGCGATAATGAAAAAATATTTCTTTGCCTCATTATACATATTCTACTACTGCCAAAGGAAACTTAATGAAATGGAGCAGCAGAGAAGCGATTTTTTTTTGTCCTACGTCTGTGACATTCCATGCAAGGCTCCTTGAGTTGTACGGTTAGAAAGATGGGAGCATCGCTGGGAGAAGTGTGTAGAGTTACAAGGAGACTATGTAGGAAAATAAAAAAAAATTTGAGAAAAAATGTCTTGCATCATTGTTCGGTCGGAAACTTTTCAGACAACCCTCGAATAAGGAATAGCGATATTCACCGCGATCTGGGAATTGCAACCATGAAAGACGAAGTAAAAAGCTTTGCTCGTAAACTTCGCACTCGTCTTGTGCATCATTGCAACCAGGAAATAATCCGGAGATGATACAAATCTTGTGCTGCGACTTCAAAGAACAAAGTCGTTCGACTTACCGCCTTAAGGAGAAATTGTATGAAATAACGGTAATAGTAGGTACCTTCTCTGGAAAGCTACCTGTCAAACGCGATAAACTACAGAAGTTTGAGCTATTTGTTAAGGAAACTTGGTCGTAGTCTTATAGAAAATGGGAGGTTTTTTAGTGAGTAAGAATCTCACACTACCATGAGGGCGTGCTTATGAGGGGCCCTGCTAGGCAGTAAGTGCTCGTGCTTATGGTACCTGCTGTCTTTGTGTGGTGGTGCTCTTATGAGCGCGTGCTTATGGTGCCTATGACGGTTTTTACCTACCTACGAAAAAAAAAATAAAAATTGGTGAATTATTGCTATTTAAAATGATATCTACATTTGGTCTATTCCTCTTCAACAGCTCTGCTGTTCACTTTTAATGTTAGCCTAGTTTTGAGCTAGTTTCGAATGATAATAATTACACCCTGATTGACTCGAACTGCAACCAAATCCAGACTGCTATAATTTCCAAACCGTTCGTGACAGTGAGCTAAAATTTTGACATATGACAGATAATTTTATTGTTTACAAGCTTTTTAAACGATTTGCGTCTAAGTTGTGTTGAAAAATTTTTATCCGCGATGGAATTCAAACGTGATAGTGTGATTGCTTTATATTTGGCTGGAAAACCACAAGTAGCTATCGTTAGAGCCCTCCAGCACCTCAACGTGAATAAATCATTTGTGTCTGGAACCATAGCTCGTTACCGTGATACTGGCAGCGCGAGCGTTGCAAAACGCCATGGAGGTGGCCATAAAAAAACAGCAACATCGGCAGAAATGGTTCGGAAAGTGAAGGCTCGAATTGAGCGAAATCCGCGTCGAAGTGGAAGAAAAATGGCTCGTGAGCTAAACATATCGTTGGAACGGATGCAACGCATACTGAAAAATAAGCTTGGGCTCAAGCCATTGAAGTTCCAAAAAGCACCCGATCTTACACCGCAACAGAAAAAAGTTAGAGTCGAAAGAGCGAAGGAGTTGCTACGCTTCTACGAAAGTGGTAAGTTGCCGAATCTGTTTTTTTCCGATGAGTCGCCATTTGTTATCGAGGAATTTGTCAACAAAAAAAATGACCGAGTTTACTTCCTAGAGAGGTCCTTCGAAAATTTACACCTTCGGACGGCCACCAGAAAGCAGGCAGCACCGATGGTGATGGTTTGGGCCGCCGTAACCGCCGATGGTCGCTCTCCGCGACCTTGGCGTCAAAATTAATGCGATCGTATACCGTGAAACTATCTTAGAGGCAGTATTGAAGCCTTGGGCAAACAATCATTTCGGTCGGAGACCGTGGACATTTCAATAAGACTCGGCACCGTCTCACAAAGCGCGCGTCAACCAAGATTGGTTAAAAAACAATGTTCCACACTTCATTTCTTCGACACAATTGATTGCAAATTCCCCGGATGCAAATCCGTCGGATTTCTCTGTCTGGGGTATTTTGAAGGCGAAGGTTGGCACTAAAAAATACCAAAGTTTGGACCACCTCAAACAAGCATTTCGCCAGGAATGGGCCAAAATACCGAAGAGAAACTTGCATGCAGCGTGCGATGCTTTCTTCGGTGGTCTCAAGGCCATTATTCGCGCCAAAGGTGGACATATTGAAAACTACTGATACAATTTGAAAATCGATGTATTTTCCAACATTTTTTGCTTTGGCACAATAAAATTTATCAAAAAATAAAAGAATTATAGCATTTTAAAAAGTTGGAGTTCGAATCATTCACCCTGTATGTGCTCGTATTTACGTGCTTACCGTAGCGGAGATTCCTTCAAATGATACTGAGATAGGATTCGTCGAGTATCCATTTGTTTAAACCTATTAGATAATTTTATGCCCCTTACTTAATAAGCGCATGTGATTTTTATAGCTTGAGAAAGTATTTCCATTTGCTTTTTGTACTTCTGGGCATAATATTTCCTTTAAAGCTACGTTTTCAGCACACAGAAAAATACCATGCTCTAACTCAATAAGACCCCGAAGGCAATTTACCTAATGCAATGCTTTCTAGCGTCGATCGGAATTGAAAATTGGAAAATCCAATGTCTACTTTCTTTCATTAAATCGACGTAAAATATTTGAAAATTTAATAATCCGCTACAACTACCCTCTGTAGCAAAACTTTATGAAACAAATTTTCAACCTTTAATCCCTTCTGCCACAATGTCCCACTAAGCTTATTTTCGACACAAAATTTTCCAACAGTACAATTTATTAGAGCTGGAATTTCCCTAATCAGCATTGATAAATGTCAATTTCCATTGTAACACCGGAATTTTACAAAGAGCGTATTTAATATTAGCAAGTATTGCTAAGGACATGCCGCGTGGAATTAAATTCATGTCACGTCAATCGAGATTAAACGAAAACGCGCAAATATGCACCTAACTACTCGTACCTCTGCTATCTTAAACAGTGAGCAAGTTCTGGGAACTTTTAGAAGAGTAGATTATGATAAAATTCTGCAATCCATGGAATTCTGAAAATTAAAAGCAGGGCATATGATTCGAAGAAACTTTGTCTTGTGTTTAAATAAATTATAATTAATTATTCTCATATTTTTTGCACCATATCTTAATGGAGTAACTAGTATTGTACAACACATTCATACACTGCCAAGAAGTAAGTAATTTCCAGTTACCATAACATCTTACCAAGCGTTTCAAAGGTTTCAGTGTTTTATTTTTTTAGAAACTGTTGACGAAGGATTAAGGTGTCTTGAAAGTACTGTTCTTGATTTATGAGGAAAGCGGTTTTGTCAGAGCTAGGTTGGTAGGTAATAGTGGCTGTTGGAAACACCAACCCACTTAGGCCTATTGGCACATTGTGATGCCACGTGGAGCTATGATCCTCGTACTAATGGAACCAGTTAGAGCTTACGATGAAGCGTAGGAGACAGTTTACGTCTATTTTGTAAATCGCTTAAGTCATTGCAGAAGAAAGCTCCTAAGTGAAGTTTTATTCTTGGGGAGAGAACTGGACATGTACAGAGTAGGTGGAGGATTGTCTACTCCTCTTCCTCGTCCATGCAGGATCTACAGAAATCGTTTGTAAAAGCGCCAAGCCTTCTTGCGTGCTTGCCTATGAGGCTATGTCCAGTGATGAGACCTATGATGGCGCTGAGATGCTTCCTATTTCGAAGGATCAGACTCTTAGAGCGATTTGGATCTAGCTTTGGCCAGATCTATTTAGTCGCTAGACAAGTTGGTCCAATAGTCCACCTAAGGTATGTTCTGAGATGCTTCCTATTTCGAAGGATCAGACTCTTAGAGCGATTTGGATCTAGCTTTGGCCAGATCTATTTAGTCGCTAGACAAGTTGGTCCAATAGTCCACCTAAGGTATGTTCTTTTATTGGCATCCAGCTTTAATATTGATTTTCACATAGCGATAGGTACACCAATGCTATCTTTTTCCGGTAGAATAGGTGGAGTGGTTCCAATTTCAGCGAGTTCATTGGCCGTACAGTTCCCTGGAATGTCTCTGTGGACCGGTACATATCAAGGGTGAAAGTTGAACTGCTCTGCAATCTCCATAAGAGATGATCGGCATTCAACGGCGGTTTTCGAATTTAATGAGACTGAGTCCAGGGGCTGCCTGACTATCCGAAAAGATGCGGATAACCTTTTAGCGTTTTCTTCAGACAGGAAAGAGCTTCTTTAATCGTCAAAATTTCCATCTGGAGCACGTCATAGTGATTTGGAAGACTAAAATAGAGGCTTAGACTTAGCTTATCTGTGAAGACACCTTCACCAACCCCGCTATCAGTTTTAGATCCATCTGTGTAGAAATGGATTGACTTGTCCTCCATGAAAGCATCTTTCTCCCAGAAGGATCTAGAGGGGAAGCTTACATGGAAATCCTTGTCATACCAAAGTTCAGGTATGGTGTAATCGATGTTCTCTGTAAGGACTCCTAAGAACATCGAACAAGAACACGCTAAGAAAGTTAGTGTGGCCAAATGAATTACTTGTCTACTGTGCAGTCGCTTTAAGGCGAATAGCTGCAGTCGCAGCTACTTGCGTGACAATATTGGGGGTGTCAAATTAAACAGAATGTCTAATGCCGCAGAGGGAGTAGTCCGTTAGGCTCCGCGTAGACATGCTGTTCTTTGAACTCTGC
This sequence comes from Volucella zonaria, assembly GCA_963966105.1. Classification (NCBI taxonomy): domain Eukaryota; kingdom Metazoa; phylum Arthropoda; class Insecta; order Diptera; family Syrphidae; genus Volucella; species Volucella zonaria. The sequence continues at coordinate 363,335,387 of OZ014530.1, read as the reverse complement.
TTAGTTTACTGACGACAAACCCGTAGGTGAGTATCGGTCTTATTACCGAAATGTATAGCCAGTGGGTTATGCGAGGTTGAATGCCGCATTTATTCCCAATGGCTTTTTGCAAGAGATTAAAGCTTCAGTAGTTTTTTTGATTGTTAGGTTTCCAGTTTAGTTTTCTGTCAAAACTGAGACCTAAATATTTTGCTGTATCGGAAAAGACTAAACTGGTACCGTTTATTGAGGGAGGGTCTATACTTGGAATTTAGTATTGCCTGGAAAACAGGACAAGATCACTTTTATGGGGGCAGCGATCTGCCCAACGGGTTAATCTGTTGAGATTTAGTTGAAGTAGTTCTTTAATGGTATTTAGATGCTTACCTGAGACGGCGCTAGAAAACCGGCCACCACCCGCTTCCAGGTATATCAGCAGTTCATTAATCACTAACAAGACACCGCCTTCGCGGCAGAAGCCTCACCCAGTTTGGAGTTGATTATCTTGCTGCTTAGCATAAGACTGATCAGCTCCCGAAGTGAGTCGTCTACCTGCAGAGTTGACAGCCCAGTCGTCATTGCGGATGTGTGGACGTTGCTAAAGGCACCCTCTATTTTATGTCAAGGAAAGTAACCACTGAGTACTGTCTATATTGTAGGGATCGTTCGATGTGGCTAGCCAGTGAATCCAGAGCCGTTTCCACCGACTTTCCTTTACAGTAGGCATGTTCAGCCGTTGACTAAAGTCTTGGATCAATTTTAGCTTGTATATGGTATATGTATATGCTCGTATATGATAGACTTATAGGTCTGAAGTCCTTTGGGACAACAAGAAAACATTTTCCGGTTTTGGCAATAAAAACTATATTGACTTCTCTCCATGACAGTGGAATGTGGATCAGTTCTACACAGCTCCTCATAATATTTTCTAGCGAAGGCAGAATAATATCTGAGTACCTCTGTAGCTCGTCAGGTATTATACCGTCCGGACCAGTAGACTTGTATGGTTTGAAGCTATGCAGCGCCCAGAGCAGTTTGTCTCTTATAATCAGACCAAGAATTTTAGTCAAGGTTGCTGTAGTCCTGTTTGGGTTGCTACTGTCCGCGAATAGGAATCTATCTGGAGAGTAGGTGTCCAGTAGTAGGTTGAGTGATTCATCACTTGAGGTAGTCCAAGGGCCATCGGTTTTTTCAAACAGTTGGGCAACATAGGATTTGTAGAGATGATTTTCCTTAGCCGCCACAACTTAGAGGTTTCTGTAATTTTGTTACAAAATGATCTCCAGGACAGTCCCTTTGCATTCCTCAGTTCTTTTTTGTATATTTTGCGGGATTCTTTATATGAGTCCCTGTCAGTTATTTTTCTTGTGATTTTTGCTAAGTTGAAAAGTTTTCTGCAAAAGGTTCCTAAGAGGTCCCAGTGCTTATGTCCACCAGTGCAGCTTTTTCTTACCTCTAGGTTGAAAAAGAGGGCCCGAAGCTGCCATGGCCTTGTGAATTCCTTGACTTTCATGTCAAGCTCATTGGCGTCACGCGGGGACTTGAAAGTTCAGAGGATATTGCTTTTGGCAGTATTCCTCTCTATTTTGGCCAGTCAGTTTTCCGATAATTCCGGATACTGGTTGGCTGGGAGAAGCATCACTCAGGCTGAATTGTGGTCTGTGGTCTGAAAAAGAGTGTTCAGACGATACCATCCAATTCGTTAGCATTTGAGTGATGCTGTCGGAGACAAGGGTAATATGTAGCACTTCCTGTCGGTTTCTTGTTATAAAAGTGGGCTCATTGCAAATGTTGCAAGCAATGAGGTTAATACTTATAATAGAAGCAACAAGTAACCCACCTCTTTCGTTGATGTCGGTACTGTCCCATACCATGTGATATGCATTAGCGTCGCATCCGATGATGAGGTCAGTTTTTTGCCTTCCAGCTTCCAGTATCACCCTTTGTAGGTTATCACCAGGGAGAAGGCCCACATGACAGTGGCCAAGATATGCCGATGCCAGCCAGTAGGAGCCTTTAGCAGTCTCTAGTCTGGCAATGGTTAAGTCGGGGTAGCTGAGATTAGGAAGTAAAAATGCATTAAGGCTACGTTTCACTAACATACAAGTTCTAATATTACCTTTGTCGATCCATGGTTCTTGGATCCTTCTACGATCCATGGTTCCTGGATTAGGATAATGTCTTCTGCGTTTTTGGAGAGACGCAGAATAAGTGCGGCCGAAGCCTTTTTTGAGTGATGATGATTAATCTGGAGAAACCGCATCATTGCTAGAGTTTACCAGAGTAGCCTCCATCACGGTACTGTTGGAGTTCTCCGATTCTGAAGATGTACTCAAAAGCTCATCTTCTTTCTCTGATCGTATAGGACCTCTTTTTGCTTCGTCATCGGTTTCCATTTCCGACAGAATGTCAGAAGAGGAGACCGACGGATTAATGGTCACCTAGGATAGATTGGAGTTGTCGTTATCCATTTCTGGAAAGGATATTGATGCTCCAAGATCTAAGGTTGTATTTGGTGTCTCCGTTAAAGGAAGAGGAAGTTGCTTATCAAGGCCGCATATAAAATGGGGACAATTGCGCATAAAATTACAAAAGACTTTCAACATTTTTGCAAAATGTTCTGCCGATATGAACCATTGACTAGTCTCTCCAATCACTGTGTTGAGCGTCTCAATATTTTGTGCATACATGAAAATTTAGGCAGCAACATTGACATTAAAAGCTTGGCATCAGACTGGCTTTCAAAAGTTACTCCTACATATTACTGCTTTTTCTTATTTCGGTCTCTCATATTATGCAATGTAATGCTGGAAAGGTCGGGGTGGGATGCCTAACCACATTTCCTTTTCTAGACACACTGGATTACAATACATCGAAGAAATAACAAGGATAAATGACATATGTTCAGAACGCCATAATAAAAAGAAGGATTCATAAACTTAGCATTAACAGAAAAATTGCAATATGCATTAAAATATTCGACCATGGAGGGAGTACTATACAGCGATAGAGATGAAAATGTTTCGAATTTCAGTCAAAAACCTCCAGGCTAAGTGCATCATCCAATATTTCTATCTTCAAAAAAGTTCGCGGGAAATCCTATCCGAAAAGCAATTTCAGCCATCACATAACGCAAAAACATCAACATACTGTCAGAGCGGCATGTGGAAGACTGTTATTTACTAACTTTGCTTTTGATGACCTCTTACAAACTGCAGCAATTCTAGGCCACAAGCAATACATCTCATCAGCCAGCTCACTCCTTAGCTAGTTGCTCAAAGCTGTCCACACATTTAGGTCCACTAAAGATACCAGTAGTTCTTCGTTGTACTTAGTCCATCACACTTCGTCAATTCAAATATGACTGAAGCCCAAGCCTTTTTTGAGTATAGAAATCGATGTATAGAAATTTGGATACAGCGATACAATTGGTAAGCGATAGCAGCGGAAGTGGTAGCAGTTGTTTTCAATACAATTATGTTTCTCCCTCACATAGATTCGCCAGACCTATGGCGACGTATTTTTTGTTGATCAATACTGGCATTCATTGCTCACCGTAATGACTTTTGAGAGGTCAACAGAATATATGAACATAAATCCACCTCTGACCATACGTTTTCGCTTACGGTTACAGCCAGATACAGGGCACTCGCATGGGTTGTTACTAATACATCACCCGGCTTGTCATTTCAACGTTGAAGTTCACCCAGATGAACAAAATCAGTTGGGAGTGTTCAACTATTGGGGTTTGGCCAAACTTGATACATTAACATCGTTAGTTCACTAGACTATAGTAAATCCATCATCACGGAGAAGTAATGATGCGATTTTTGCTAAAAACAAAATTCATGAGTTGTTAAGACGCAGACCTTGTAATTGTATTGTACAAGCGAAATGCGAATAGTCGTTTCAATTTAATAAAAAATTATCTTCTTTGTGATTATTAAGAACTGCTAAAGGATATCCCATTAAGAGTGCGTATTTTAAGCAGTGTTTATTTGAAAAGTTCTGGTTTTTAAATTTGAATAAATAATGTTCACATGGAAGTTACGAGTATGTATGGAGCACAATATCCGATAAATGGCAGCTTATTGACTGATGGCACACGCTGGTCCTTTTAAAGAAATTTTCGATGACATTTTGGCATAGTGTCGGCTCAATTTCATCAATAGCGCGTCGAATCTCATTTTTCAGTTCTTGGATTATTGACATACACCTTTTCCATCTTTGGGGTTTTTTACCCAACTGGGCGAATGCAAAGGCTGGGTTATGTTTTCCGTATCTACATATGTATGTAGGTACGTGGGATTCTTCATTCCATCATATCATCCAAACGGCTGGATGGATTTTAATAAATGAAGTGTCATTAGATCCCTGTGAATCACGAGAGTGACATAGGGGCAAAAATAAGGCTAGAATATATAATATTGCTGTTGCCAGATGTTTGTCGTACTTCTTAAAATTAATTAATAATTAATACATATATGTGAATATGAATGATTGAAAATAATATTTTATTGAAAACGATACTTCAATTATAAAAAATGTGTAAATTTAGGAAATTAAGTTCAATGTTCAATGTTTCAAATTGGATTATACAAAATAAATCCAATAGAGATAATTTTAAAGTAGTTCCTCGTAGTTCGTCTTCTCCTTCTTCGTAGTCGTGATCGTCTTATCCGCTTGCTCGCTCGGCTCTTACTCCGTCTTTTTTGATTTACGTCATGTTGACATTTTGCATGTTGTTGGTTGATGTGTTTAATTCTGTTCGTTCTAGTATTTCTCAAACCCCTTTCACAATCTTCATCCTACAGTCTTCGGCCCCTGAAGATTGAGTTTCCTCCTCGAAGTTCCATCGTTTCATATGGAACTGTTGCCCCAACTTTTTCTACTTCGTATCTGTCATTGTTCCCCACTTTAATAATAATCTTATACGGTCCCAAAAACTTTGGCTTCAGTCTTGAGTCTGGCTTGAGTTTGGAACTGCGTCTTTTTCATTGCAACCCATTCACAAACTTCATATTTGTCTGGTGTCTTACGATTCCTGTTGTATTGCCGTCTTTGCTGTTCCTGTGCAGCTTTTGCGTTCGCCCTAAGCTCCTCTCTATCGTCGATAAAATTCTGCAAAACTTCCTCTTGTATTATTTTTATAGTTTTTATGTCCTCTTTTTGTCGCATGCTTACGCCGAAAAGCAACTCGAACGGCGTTGATGAAATAGAGCTTTGTTTAGTACTATACGATTATATCTTTCAACACGATCTATGTGTTTGTATCACATCTTTGGTGTTTCTAGGCAAAGCTTTGTTAAAACCTGGTGAACCCTCTCCACCTGTCCGTTACCGCGTGGGATGCCCGTTGTTGTCATTTTATTGTCCACCTGTTCCTGTTCGCACCGGTCTTTAAACTCGATGGATGTAAACACTGCTCCTCGGTCGCTTACGATTCGCCTGGGACAACCGTAGTCTTTTTGATGTGTACGTAACTTGTCCATTTCCTATTTTATATTTATTGTCTTTGTCGGATAAATCCAGATGAACTTTGTAAACGAGTCGATAATCACAAACAAATATCTATACATTTTCGCTGTTTCGTTCATCTGTCCAAAGTGGTCTATGAATGGTATCGAACGGAGAATCGAACTTTGGGATTGTTTACGGGTTGCCCCAAAATACATGGAATACAACAACTAATGCAGTACATAGTCTTTTCTTTCAGTCTGGGGATATCAAATTCTTTGCTTATTTTTCCTTCTAATTTATCCGCTGCCAAATGACCTGTTTCGTGCACTCGGCGTGTGACCTCTTTCTCCATTGAACGTGGAACACACAATCTGTCGCCGCAACTTTTCCATAAGCACTTTGTTTCGTAGAAAGTAGTCTCCATAAGCTTCCTTTTCCAAAATTTTTTTGATAGCTTGCAAACAACGACCGTCTTCATCTTGTTTTGCTGTTATCACTTCGTATAGCTGATTTGTGTGGACTAAAACCGATGCTCTGCTAAGCGCATCGGCGTGCTTCATTCTATTAGCAGAACGGTGTTCTATAACGTAGTCAAATTCCTCCATGTAGAGCGCCCACCTTGTTATTCGAGGTAAAATGTCATCTTTCTTCAGTGACTGTTTGAAAGCTGAGCAGTCGGTTATAATTTTAAATTTTAACTCGTACAGGTAGTGCCGTAGGCGTTTGACTGACTTAACGATGACTGACTTTACTCCCGTAGTACACTGGACGAAATTGGTCTTTGATATCCTTTTGAAGAAGCACTCCAGCCCAGGCGTGTTTTGAGGCGTCCGTGTGAGACTCCGTTTCTGCGTTTCGGTTGTATATACCCAACACAGGGTATGTCGTTAAGTATCGCTTAAATACTTCAAATCATTCTTGACCTTGCTCGTCGAATTCGAATTTAGAATGATGTAAAAGTAGCTTGACAAGTGGTCTAGACACTAATGAACAATTAGGGATAAACTTCCGAAAGTATCCCGAAAGTCCTAGAAAACGCTGAACGTCTTTGAAGTTCCGTGGAACAGGAAATCGCTTGACTGCTTCGATTTTCTCTGTGGATGGAGTTATGCGGCCTTCGGTTATTATATGCCCAAGGAACTCAATTCTTCTCTGAGAAAATTGACATTTTTTCCATTTAATTTGAATACCATTCTCAGGTGCAATCTTTCAGGTTCCCTCTACTCGCATGAAGTTTTCATCTGCGTTTGTTGATGGCACTATTAAATCGTCTACGTATGCAAATAATTTACCTTCATCCAGTTGCTGTCGAAAAACTTTCTCAATAAAGCGGGCAAAGCTAGCTGAACTCAGGCAGAGACCAAATGGCGTCCTTAAGAACCCATAATAGCCTCTGTGTGTTGCAAATGCCGTATATTGACAACTTGATTCCTCCTTGAAAAAATGAATTCTTAAGGTCGATGGTAGTGAAGATTAACGCACCCGCTAGTTTGTCCAGTTGTTCTTCCATGAATGGCATTGGAAATCGATCTTTTACTATTCTTTTGTCGAGATCCCTGTAATCCACGCAAAGTCGGAATGAACCCTCCTTTTTCTTAGTGAGAACAATGCGGCTAGGAAATTCGCTTCGACTGGGTCTGATTATGCCTTGAGTTAACCAATCTTTGATTTGTATGTCGATAAAATCCTTTTCTTTCGGTGGGAACCTGCGTGGTCGGTGGTAGACTGGTTTTTTATCCGTAAGAGATATTTTTGTGCGAATGGAAGTGATTGGTTTTTTCTTTACTTGGTATTCCTGAATCAGATTTCAAACTCTGTTATGGTACTTATTGTAAATGGAGCGTTCACTGTCACTTCGTCATCGACTGCTATAGACAGAAAAACTTCACAGCCGTCGTTGTTTGTACCAGGATTTTTGTTTTCTTCGTGCATTTAATTCCATTAATAGTGAGGTTTATGTCCGCTTATTCAAGGAAACTGAGGCATTCTTCGGTAGAATGAAAAACACAACAGGATCGTAGACGTCTTGGTTAATTGTTAGGTAAAGTAGTACGGTACCAACGGCTTGGACTATTTTACCACCTAGTCCCGTGAAGAATTTTGTTTTAACCCATTCCCCTTTCACATATATTGGGTCTATAAGTAAGTTTCCAGCGTTTGTCAGAGATGGCGCCACCAGTGGATCCCGGGCAGAAATGTCTGACCCCATGTGTTTTATTTGTAGGTTTTGTATCTGTCAACAACTTTGCAGCGTTATATTTGAGCAGTTCTATCGGTGTCGTACATTTTATCGAGCAAAATTATGGCAAGTTTGCAGCCAAATAAACGTCATTTGCGGGAAGCGCTGCTTTTATTCTTTAATATGAAGAAAAGTACGGCTGAGACCTGATGTATTGGTGAATCGACGTGCCGCGAGTGGTTCAAACGGTTCAAAAGTGGTGATTTTGGAGTTGAAGACAAAGATCGCCCCGGAAAGCCGAAAAGTTTCGAAGACGAGGAATTGGACGCTTTACTGGATGAGGATCCGTGTCAGATTCAAGAAGAACTTGCTGCATCATTGGGCGTCACGCAACAAGCCATTTCCCTGTGCCTAAAAGCACTGGGATTCATTCAAAAGGTTGGAAACTGGGTGCCGTACGAATTGAAGCCAAGAGACGTCGAACGGCGATTTTGCATGTCCGAAATGTTACTGCAGCGGTATAAAAATAAATCATTTTTGCATCGTATTGTCACTGGTGATGAGAAATGGATTTATTATGATAATCCTAAACGCAGAAAATCGTATACAAAGCCCTGCGAGCCTGCCCAATCGACGCCGAAACGAAATATTCACGTGAATAAGATCATGCTCTGCATATGGTGGGATTAAAAGGGTGTCGTATACTACGAACTGCTTCCGAGTGGTGAAACTATCAAAGGACCATTATATCGAACCCAACTAGTTCGTTTGAAGCGGGCATTAAAAGAAAAACGGCCAGAATATGAGACCAGGTATGAGTCCGTCATTTTTCATCACGACAACGCTCGGCCAGATGTTGCGGTTTCGGTGAAAAACTATTTGGAAAATAGTGGATGGGAAATTCTGCCTCACCCGCCTTACAGTCCAGACTTGCCACCATCTGACTACCACTTTTTTCGTTCGATGTAGAACGCTCTTACGGGAATACGCTTCAGTTCAGTAGAGGAAATCAAAAATTGGCTCGATACGTTCTTGGGCTCGAAAGACGAGAAATTTTTTTGGTCCGGAATTCATAAATTGCCAGAAAGATGGGGGAAAGTTGTAGCTTCCGATGGATGATACTTTGAATAAAGCATTGTAACTATGTTTTCATAATAAAACTTCAAATTTTGGAAAAAAAAAACCCTGGAAACTTACTTATAGACCCAATATATACTCGTAAACACTTAATATTGTACTAAAAAGACAAAAAATATTAGAAAATCAAAAAAACTGGACTGTGTAAAAAGCGAACTAAAAAGATGGAAACAAGATGAAATAGAAAAATTTATATTGTTGTTCCTCTGCTTAAAATGGTCACGGTTGTCAGCCTTGAGGGTGCGATGTTGGAAGGTAATACAAAATATAGTAGACTCTCTAAAATTTGCTAAATCAAATGCATCCACGGAGAGTGATAGTTTGGTGTGCGGATTTTAGAGTGGTGTCACTATTGGCCCATTTTATTTCGAAAATGCTTTTGGAAACGCTATTTGGGTCAACGGTGAATGCTATAGAGCCATGATTAACAAATTTTTGTGGGCTAGAATTAAACACATGAACATGGACGATCTTTAGTTTCAGCACGATGGCACGCCATGCCACAAAACCCATCAAACAATCTATCTTTTGCGCGCTAAGTTCGGTAAACGTGTTATCAGCTGCCCCATAGTTGAGATTAACTCCATTAGACTTCTTTTTTGTGGAGGGCCCTTAAAGATCGATGTAGTGCGGATAACCCAGAAATAGTTCAAGCCATTCATGAGATTAGAAACAATTAACAGGTCTCGGAAAATTGGTTTGACAGGATGCGCTACTGCGAAACCAGCCGAGGCAGTCACATGAATAAAATCATATTTTAAACTAATGGAAATATTTGTTCTTTCCAACAATGTCATTACATATAGAAAATAATTAACTTTTATTAATTTTATTTTATTTTCAAAAAGAAACTTGTATTTGGACCACCATGCAAGAGGGTCATGCAACAAGGGATGTCATTTTAAATTAATAGAAAAACGCAACGTTTTTACAAAAAGCGATGACATTTTTGTTTTAGTCTAAAGTACAGGGTGTCCGGTGGAAAATTTATGTTTTTGAATGTGAATGGAAAAAAAACTATAAGACCTTTTGTTTATTTCTTACTTTATTATAAAAGGGAAATATGCGGATTTTATTTCTTGAAAACAACGTCATCCATTTAATCGCGCACACTGTTGTAAACGGTCCATCGTATTTCGTGCCACACGCTGCAGTAAGCAAGGCTGAATATCGATAATTTCTCGACGGATATTGTCCTTCAGCTCCGCCAGGGAGCTCGGATTGTTATTGTAAAGTTTACTTTTAAGGCACCCCCATAAAAAAAAAAAAAAACTAAAGGGGTTAAGCCTGGAGACTCGGTGGCCACGGAACGTCTCCAAATCCGCTAATCAGTTTCCCTGGAAACTTTTCACGTAACAAAGTCATGGTGGTTCTAGCGGTATGCGGAGTGGCTGCATCTTGTTGAAACCACGTGTGTGACGAGTAAGATGGATGTGCTCGCAAATGCGCTAAAAAATAATCTGTGATCACGTTCGCATAATTTACGCTGTTCACATTTATCGACTGTTCTCTAGCACTTGAATTTTAAAAAGATGGAATTTTAAATCTTTCTTTAAAATTTCACTAACTATAGTTTTTTGGAGGCCTAGAGAGGACGCTCTTTTTCGAATAGAAGCTGTTGGATTTTCGCGTAAGCTTCGTTGCGCGGCTTTCGCGTTTTCGATGGTCCTCGAAGTTCTGCTGAGCCCTGAGTATGGCGCATTTAGAGCTGAAGAAGTTTGTTGGAACCTTTGCACCCACGAACGAATTAAATTAACACTTGGCCCGTTAATCAATCGGCGAATATTATAGCATAGGGATCATCATCCTTAAAAAAAAGAGCGAATGCACGATGCTCTCCCGACCACTGTGACATTTTAATTAATAAATCCGCAATGAGAGTAAACCGGTCCCGCCCGGCTTATTACGTTTTAAAACATAAATTTCCCACTGGACACCCTGTACAAACTCTGAGGTTATTAATGGAATGCAATATCTGCGAAATGCCCTTCTCGGCTCTACCTACAATACTAGATGGAGTGAAAAGTGACCTCTTTGGGAATTAAAAAATTTTTTTTTTTAAATGTTTTTTTTACATTATTCAATATACTCGTAGTCCCCTTTTAGTTTGAAGCACTTATTCCAGCGATTTTCCAACTTCTTGATCTCGTCCGAAAAGCAAGCTTCCGGAAGGTCTGCAAAATACTCCTCCGTGGCGTCGATGATAAGCTGAATTTTTTATTGATGAGCCATCTTTTGAGGTTTGGGAAGAGATAATAGTCCGAGGGATCCAAATCCAGTTACCAATCAACGCCAAAAGTCCGCCCGATTCCGCATCAGCAAGTCCAAACACTCTTTCGAAGTGCTCTCGCGTTCACGTTTTTGGTCAAGAGTGAGCATGCGCGGTACCCAGCGGCAAGATAACTTTTTCATATGCAGAATATTGCCCAAAATATGGCGTGTGCACTCAGTACTAATCTTTGTGGTATCTGCTAGCTCGCGCTCCTTCACTTTCCGGTCAGCCAACACCATTTCATATATTTTTTTGACATTGTCCTCTGTAACCGCATCGGAGGGCCTGCCGCTGCGGACTTGATCGGTAGTGGAGTTGCGGCCACCACGAAACTCTCGAAACCAATATTTACCGGTGTAATCTGATGGAGCATTAGCCCCATAATATTTATCCAACTTTTCTTTTGTTTCCTTCGCCGTTTTGCCTCTCAAAAAATAATGTTTTATGAGAGAACGAAATTTATTTTTGTCCATACTCAACATGATGCCAAACACGTCAACAACAATCAGCTGTCAAAACAAAACTAAAGACAGTATCGCACTGAAATTTCGTATGTCTGCCTAAATATGAACGGACTTCAGGGCACCATAATCTTTTATGCAGTAGCAGTGCATTCTGGCGGTCAAGGAAGTCACTTTTCACTCCATCTAGTACGTAGTCACTCTTTTGATGAAATTTTTGATCACGTTTTCGCTGCTGTATTTCGCGAATAACAACTGTGATATTTTCTCTAAGTACATGAATCATTCGTAGACCCCAAGAAAAAAGTCTAATAATATTAGATCGCACGATCTCTGTGGCCAATTGAAGTCTCCATTTCGAGAAATCACATGTCCTTGAAATTTCACACACAATAGAGTCATTTTTTCAGCACCTGTGGGGCAAGTGCCGCCATCCTGCTCGAAATAAACGTCGTCCATATCATCAATCTCAGGCAAACAAAATCAGTCAGAATCATTGAAACGATTGCACCAGAATCATTTTCGAAAAAATATATCCCAATGACCCGCCAGCCCAAAAATCGCACCGAACTGTGGCTTGCTGTAGGCGGAGAGGTGGTTCCATTTCTATTTCTCTTCGGTTTTTGGAGCCCAAGATCTTCACAGATATAGAACCCGTTGCTCATAATAGTGTGAGGTTCTTACTCACTAAAAACACGCTTCCCTTCTTATCGACTACAACTAAGCTACCTTATCAAGTAGTTTCCGTTTCAAATAACGTTCGCGTGGGGCAGGTAGCTTTCTAGCAAAAGCACCTGCTAGTATCGCTATTATATGCGGATACTCCTTATCGCGCGAGATCGAATGGTTTCATTCTTTGTAATCGACGCACTAAGTTTGTCTCGTCCAGAATTTGGAGTATTTTATTATTACAATGACCATGAAGACTAATACGGAGTTTGCGAGCAAAGTTCATTATTTCGCCCTCGACGGTAACTATTCCCAAGTCTCTGTGGATATCACTGTTTCTGATATACAATGGGGCGTTCACGATTAGTCTTAGAGCTTTGTTTTGATAGCTTTGGAGAAATTTCGATTGCTTGGTTTAGTACAGCCCCAAAGTTGTATACCGTACGTCCAAACAGGTTTAAGCACTTGCTTATAGATGAGCAGTTTGTTATGTATGCTTAACTTGGAATGTTTTCCTAGTAGCCAGTACATTTGTCTGAATTTATTTTCAAGTTCATCACGTTTCTTCTTAACATGCGGCTTCCATTTCAGTTTTACATTTAGTGTCATTCCTAGATACTTTGCTTCATTTGCATATGGTATTTGTACCGAGTTAATAAAAATGGGAAGGTTGTTTATTTTCCGGTAAGTAAAATTAACATGAGTAGATTTGGTCTCATTGAGAAAAATTTGCCATATCTTTATCCATTCGTATATTTTATCCAAAGCCGTTTGTAACTTTCCAGTAGCTAACTCGACTGAAGTATCTTTAGCTACAATAGTATCGCCGTGTCGTCCGCGAACGTGGCTACTATGGTACCTGATTCTTCCGGTATGTCTCGAGTACAGAGGAAAAACAATACCGGTCCAAGTACACTTCCTTGCGGAACTCCAGCAGCTATCTCTTTCAATTCCGAGTATTCGGTGCCATGTGACAGTTTTGTTTTTCTATGTACCCAGAAAATGGAAATGAACCTCATCACTCAGAACAATTTTGAACAAAAAATCATGATCTTGTTCATTCGTTTGCAGAACCCAATCAGCGAAAGTACGTCATTCTGGGTAGTCTTGTGTCAACTGGTCCTTATAAATATGTAGACCAATATCTTTATACAAAATGCGGTGCAAAGTGGTTACGGATATGCGCAATTCGTGTGATCCTTTGATCGAAATGGACACACCTGAGTTTCCAGTCATATTCTCAGCTACGACGGCGATATTTTCAGCTTATCGGACGAACATGGGTTGGAATCTTGACTTCACTGGCCTATCCGCAAATTCAAATTTATCAATTAAATTCACTATAGCTGTGTGAGAAGGCGCTTCAGGATGACCAAAAGTAGTAAAAACTTTACGAATCGTTTTTACGATACTTTCACCTTTTTTGTAGTGAATTTTCACTTTTTTGGCACGTTATGCGAATACGTATCGATCCATATTTACAAACTTCTAAGCTTTTATTTATAAAAAGTCATCGCAATGTTAGCTGAATGTTGACAGCTCAATAATGGCGCAAAATTTAAAACGACACTTCTTGTTGGAAGAGTCATCCAACATGCCATATCAAAAAAGGACAGCAAATGGCATTCAAGAATAGCAAATTAAAATTTGTTCCTCCCTGGGGATTACGGTGAAAAATATTGATTGCTATATTTGCATGAAAGATTTAAGTATACGAGTAGGAACAGTTCCGATTATCTTCAAATTTATTCAAAACCATTTATAACAAATGGGCGAAATGTGAATTTCTTTGAACTTGCAATGAGGACTTTTTTATATTTTGGGTCCCTTTTAAAATTACACTACCTACATTCTCTTGCATAAATAATTTTTATTTTTTTTTTTTAAATCTAGTTTCTCTCTTCAAAAGTTTGGAGGAAGCGTTATTTATGCGTACACTTTCTTGGATTGATGATAACCTACAGCCGTGCAAAGAAACGAATTTAATATATCTCACTGAGTCAAACCATCCGTGATGATGAAGTTACAAATATTTATGTTGATATTGATTTCGATTCGAAATAAGTATACCCCGTATACCCCAATGAGAAGACATCAATTTAACAATGTATAGGACGTAGCCCATAATATTAATTGCACCAGCTGTACATACAATTATATGTAGTATCCGTTTTGGCTCCAACCTATTGCTTGTGTGCGTCTATGAATCTATCCGACATTGGAAGTTTGGATGTGATATAACCACATCGCGGAATTTACACCTTTGTACCAAGGACGACGTAGCAACATCTTGTAGCGTGTATTTAAATATATAGCTTCATTCAAATATCCCCTAACAAAATTCCGGCCATAAATCCATTTTACTACATGCGAGTATGGTACTTTTGCTCCCAGAAACATTATAGAGCTCTCAAACAAATTCCTCCTTCTTTAGTGAAAAGCTCTAAAGAAGATATATATACTCGTACATGCTAATGTGGGCAAGCAAAAAAAAAAACAAACACGAAAAACAAAAACATCAATCTTATGCTTATTTTTGGTCCGCAAAGGCTACATGATTCAATTTTTACGAGGTCAGGTGCTAGTTTCTTTACATTGACAGACTTTGGAAGTTTATGTTGTGAAAACCAATTAATGGCATACGTTAGAGGGCGGTTTCTGGGGCGACAACAAAATTGTCCTTGAGATAAAAATTCCATTATTATAGAAATTTGATTTGATATTATATTTCATGAATAAATTAAAATCACATTATAAGTTTTAAGGTTATGGATTCATTCGAGTGAAATTTGAATTTTTCAGGTGCAGTGGGGAAGCAAGTGAAAGGCGGATATTTGCTAAGATATAAGAGTAAGTGTGCTTTTATTGAAATCACTTTATTTATGATCTTTTTATCACATTCATAGATTTTTGCCCAGACATCATTTAAATTTAAGACATTGCTAAGGTGGATACGCTCAATAATACTGCAAGCATTTTATACAAGTCGAGTTGAAATGGGTTAATCAAACAAGACGCAGAATCTTAAATAAATGAGAACGTTAATAACGTTAATTCTCTTCGTGTTAAACTTATTTTATTTCCTTTCCCGGTGCTTTAGATCGGAATGGACCTTGGTCTCACCCAACATGGATCGTTCGTTAAAGCCGTTTACCATTTTCTTGCCCCCTGATTTGAGGTGTTCTTGGTATCTCCCCTTCAAATAGATCCAATTTATATCTGCCTGAAATGGCGTTCTATCCGAGAGGTCTGTGTTGAATGCACTTTATTGTACACAGGAAAAATATCTTTTTGCTGTCGTTGACTGCTAGATGCATATTTGCCCTTTCTAAAGCGATGCTAAAGAATGTGAAAGTGCAGCTTAATTTTGTATCAGCCTTGATGAAGCAGCGTGGATTTTCCACCGCCATCCTACAAAGTTGAACGGGGTATACCAAGAAAAGAAATTGCCCCGTAAAGCCAGTCTTTATATGTAAATGCAACCAAACTCAACCTTAAGACCGAATGTGTACCCGTATCAACCTCCTCATAATATTTTCTAGCGAAGGCAGAATAATATCTGAGTACGTCTGTAGCTTGGCGGGTATTATACCGTCCGGACCAGCAGACTTGTATGGTTTGAAGTTATGCATCACCCACAGCAGTTTGTAATCAGACCCTAAATTTTGGTCCTCGGTTGCAGTATTCCTGTTTGGGTTGCTACTGGCCGCGAATAGGGAGCTACCTGAAGAGTGGGTGTCCAGTAGCAGGTTGAGTGATTCATCACTTGAGGTTGTCCAAGAGCCATCGTTTTTTTTTTAAACAGCTGGGCACCATACGATTTGTAGAGAGGATTTTTCTTAGCCGCGATGCCTCAGAGGTTTCCGTGATTTTGTCACAGAATGACCTCCAGGATTGTTGCTTTAGCCTTTCCCTGTTCTTTTTGGTATAATTTGAGGGATTCTTTGTATGAGTCCCAGTCAATCACTTTTCTTGGGCTTTTGGATAAGTTGAAAATTTTCTGCAAGTGTTCTTAAGCAGTCCCAGTGCTGATGTCCACCAATACGGCTTTTCTTGGTTCTAGGTTGAATAAGAGGACGGGAAGCGGCCATGTCCTGATTGAGAAGCAGGGTGAATTCGCAGATATTATGTCAAACTCATTGGTGTCACGCGGGGGGCTTGAGAGTTCAGAGGATATTGCTTCTGCCAGTATGTCTTTGTATTTTGGCCAATCAGTTTTCCGATAATATCGAAATGCTGGTTGGCTGGGAGGAACATCACTCAGGTTGAATTGGATGTATCTGTGGTCCGAAAAAGAGTGTTTAGACGATATCATCCAATTCGTTAGCATTTGAGTGATGTTGTCGGAGACAAGAGTGATATGTAGCCCTTTCTGTCGGTTTCTTGTTATAAAAGTGCGATCACTGCCAATGTTGCAAACTATGATTTTAGTACTTATTATATTATCAAAAAGTGACTCACCTCTATCGTTGATGCCGGTACTGCCCAATACAGTGGGATGAGCTTTAGCGTCGCATCCGATGGTGAAGCATCCGCTTCCAGTACCACCCTTTGTAGGTTATCACCAGGGAGAGGGCCCACATGATCGTGGCCGAGGTATGCCGATGGCGGCCAGTACGAACCTTTGGCAGTCTCTGCATTAAGGTTACGTTTCACTAATATACAAATTCTAATCTTACCTTTGTCTCTTGTATAGAGCGGAGCGTATACACGAGTCCTAAGTCCACGAACCACGCCTTCTACAATCCATGGTTCCTGGATTGAGATAATGTATTCTGCGTTTTTGGAGGGAGTGCGGCTGAAGCCTCTTTTGAGTGATGGAGATTAATCTGGAGAAACGGTATCATTGCTACAATTTACCAGAGTAACCTCCACCACGGTGCTGTTGAAGTTCTCCGATTCTGAAGATGTGCTCAAGAGCTCATCTTCTTCCTCTGATCGTACTTCGTCATCGGTTTCCATTTCCGATAGGATGTCAGAAGAGGAGACCGACGGCTTAAGTGTCACCTCGGACAGATTGGAGTCGTTGCTATCGATTTCTGGAAAGGATATCGACGCTCCAAAATCTAAGGTTGTATTTGGTGGTGTCTCCGTTGAAGGAGGAGAAGGTTGTTTATCAGTATCCAGCTCATCCTTTCTATAGACACTTAGGTGTATTGACTGGAAGCCGAACCGAATCATGCCTTTTGTCTGCGCTAGAGGGTTAAGGGATTCCTTATTGATCACGATCAATGCACATCTATAAGAGTCCATTAGTTGCTCCAGCTTCCCGACTTTCCTGTCACGAGTGGGAAGGGTCGGATTGCTGAGCCTGATGATTTCTAGAATGCTGCTAGGGATGTTCTCCTTAGACACGACCTATAGTTTTACACCTGGCCAAATCTCTCCTAAATCACCTATGGCTTTATTGAAGAGATTGGCACATGCGATTAGCTTGACGTGGCCTTGGTGCCAGCATTGGTCGCTTGTGATGGGAGGTGGTCCAGCATTTTCCTGCATGATGCTCAAAAGCTTTAGCTTGACCAACTGCCACCGTTCAGGTGTTATTGATCCGTCGGTGTCGTTGCTGTCGATTACCACGATCATTATTGTGTCATTCAGGACTTCGCTGAAAGACCTCAGAGATGTTCTGTTGGATGGCCCAGGGGTTTTGGTGTTGTAAGTTTTGGGCCTCTTGGGAACCAGCACGGTTTAATTCGACGATCTCTGGTGCTTGGAAGAGTCTTTTGGTGTTTTGGGAGCAGTGCAAGCAGTGGGTAATTCGTCTTTTAGGGTGTTGTTAGCCCACTCAATATTGCTCTTTATGAATGGATCCGAAGGTTTTGATAATCCGTAAAGCATTTCGGCGTCTTAAGTAGCCCGCCTTAGATGGAGTTTGTCGATGCTTCTGAGCCCCTGATTCCTCCGTAAGGGGCGGAGTTGTAGTAGCAGCGATAAGTCCGTGGCCTGCCACAATCTTGCTGCTGTTAGGGGTGGAGGAAGTGATAGGACCATGGCTTCCCATAGTCTTAACACTCATTGAAGATTTCTTTTTAGGATCGTTGTGTTTGCCTTTAGAGGATGGTGCACCGTGGTCTGCCACAGTTTTACCTCCTCTCGACAATGCAGGAACCTTGCCGGTAGTCGCCGCAGTCATCGTTCTACCGCCCGGTATTAAAGGAGTACCGGTCTCGGGTTTTGTTTTGTTTAGGTTTTCTATGATGTGGTCCCACGAGTAGCGGAGAAAGGATGGTCCATCTGCACAGAGATCCGCTGTTTACAGATAAGGCTAGCTAATCCGGAGGTCGCCAGGTATTCGCATACTCCGTTCGCGACTGAGCTATTTTTGGAGATGCTGGGCTCTTAGTCAAGTTGATCACTGGCACGGATCGTATGACACCTTGATCCAGCGCAAGGGAAAAAGGAGTGGTTGTCAAGGTGGGTAGGTGGTGGAGGATCCTTTAGTTTCAGGTCTCGTCTGGAGATTCATTGATCCTACCCAGCCTCTACAACTCGACACGTTCGATGCTCACGGTACATAATTGTAAATTGAAATTGAAATTACATGTCCTTTTTTTCAAGCCTAGATTATTTTCAATTTCCGTGTTCCACAACTTTCAACATCTATAGTATAAATGAAAAGGTAATTTTAAAGTATACTATGAGTGTTGTACTTATACGTACGAGGGTAATCCCAAAAGTACCCGACCTGACGTATAGATGGCGGTTTTTGTTAAAAATTTTACGGCGCTGTTTTGTATTTGTTCGGCAGCCATCAATAGTGAACGCTCTCAATGAATTTTTAAATATGGAAAAAATTGGTCATCGCTATGTGATACAATATTCTCATTTGAAAGGTCTCAGTCCAACCAACAGCAAAATGGAACTGGATTCTACTCTGGGGAAGTCTGCTCCTTCTTTACAACAATAAACTAGTTAGGGGCAGAGTGTAAGCGAGGTCATACGAGTTGCCAAGACGAAAATGGCAGTGTCCGACCAAATGAGGTGAGCTGACCAGAAATGTTGAAAAAAATCCAAAAACGGTATTGGATGACCGTCGATTGAAAGTGCGTGAACTAGCAGGTGGGCATTTCAAAAAGCGCTGTACATCACATGTTCACTGAAAAATTGGATATGAGAAAGCTGTATGCAAGATGGGTGCCGCGATTACTCACAAGGGAACAAAAACAAGGTCGTGAGGATGTTTCAATCGAGTGTTTGGCGAAGTTTCACAGCAAGTGTTTACGTCGATTCATAACCACTCACACCCGAGACGAGGTAACAGTCAAAACAATGGACTCAAAGGGGAGGATCGGCTCCAAAGAAAGTGAAGACAGTTTGATCTGCAGACAAGGTCATGGCGTCAGTTTTTTAGGATGCGCGTGGGATAATTTTCATTGATTATCTTCAGAAAGGAAAAACAATCAACGACGCGTATTATGCGAACTTATTGCAGCGTTTGTAAGATGAAATCAGGAAAAAACGGCCGCATTTGACGAAGAAAAAAGTTTTGTTTCATCAAGACAATGCACCAGTTCACACATCCGTGATCGCGATGACCCAAATCAATGAGTTAGAGTTCGAATTGCTACCTCATGCACCATATTCGCCAGATTTAGCCCTCTCAGATAATTTTCTATTTCCGAATTTGAAAAAAATGGCTCGGTGGTAAAAGATTTGCCACCAGTAAAGAGGTGGAGTCTGCGGTTGATGACTATTTGAAGGAGCTCGAGGATTCTCACTACAAACAGGGTATCGAAGCTATTGAACATCGCTGAGAAAAGTGTATTGACCTAAAAGGAGAGAAATAAATAATACTTTTCCCCAATTGTTGGTGTTTTCTTTGTTAGGTCGGGTACTTCTGGGACTACCCTCATTTAAATAAATACTACAATGAATACTGACCGATCTTCTAGAAAAATAACTTCAAGTTCAATGCGCTCAAAATTTCAAATGCTACATTTTCAATATTTACCTGATAAAATGAAGTATACTTCGAGTAATACAATTCATTTTGAAATGATGAGAAAAAAAAATATTTTCACAGAAAAAATAATAATACGTTCTTAAACTGCTTAGTAACACACGATTTCACTATTACTAGACGAGTCTATGATGATGTTCAAGATGGTTAAATTTCCCTTTGTAGTTACATCATTCAATAAATCGGATTAGTTTGTTGGGTGATGATTACCATCAATTTCATCTCTAGAGAAAAGGAATAAAATTCCTTCAGGAGTGACGATAATATTTATTTACTCGTATAATATATAAAATCGACTCAGCACTCTCATGATTGAAAATAAGCAGGTTCAACCAGTTAGCAATCATCATAAGGGCTTACAGTAGAACCTTTTGCTTGGCATGCATACTTACAATATTTTTATAAATTATTTATGTATTTTGCCAGCATAGTTATTTCCGTTCAATCTCACAACTGAATAAAGACCTTTTTTCAAACTATTAAACAGCTTCATTATATTTAACGGGGTAAACTTGTTTGAGTCGCAATTTGAAGGCCCGTATTTCCGGTAAGGAAACTCAGGATATTTTCTTAAACTTATCTCATAATTCTCTTGTGCGATTTAAAACTTATTTGCTGTGATAGGACGTAGAAGCAACAACGCTTTCATTCATAAATTATTGGAATTATTCGTTGGATTTATATTGTATCTGCACCCACATATCTGAACAATTTAATGAGCTGAAATTTGTAACTGTCAAATGGGAAACTATAATAAGTACATACTCCTGTACGAGTATCATAGATGCTTACGGTTTATTGAAAGCGTACACCTTAATTTGGTTTATTGTTATTGGATTAGTGAAGTTTTCTTCTTGGTTTTCAAAAGCTATACATACACATACTCGATTGTATGTTATATCCTTGTGGTGTGAAAGAATGATGACGGCGATATGACTTGCATGTCTCGGCAAATGTATGGATTTATCATAAATTGTGTGCTTTGTACCAATACCTGTTTCGTACGATGTTCGATTGCCAGATTAGGATACGTGAAAGAGCACTTCATTACTATCAACGGATGTACTACGTGGTATATTCTCTTACTGGATGGCTCCATCTAAGCAACAACTAACCAGAATAGCGACATCAAACTTTGAAAATGCTCCCTTTTCTTCTGCCTCAGTGAGCAATCTATCATATGTACGAAGTATATAATAAGTATATAATAAGTGTGTCCATTTGGTAAGAGTACCAAATATTGTTGCTTCCACTATTCTGGGAAAACCGCCCTCTTTCAGATACTCCTGCATTGTTCTTAAAAACATGTCTTTTGAACGGCGACTTTCATTGCTTTATTTGGGATGCCATCAGTTCCAGGGTCTTTGTTGATGTCTATCTTCTTGCATGCATTAAGAAGTTCGTCTGATGTTATTAATGGAACTGCTTCTGTGCTAGCTTCTCTAATTATATTGCACAGAGTCGATGATTTCTATGTGAATAGGACTCTACAATAGACCTTAGTATTGTTGGGTACGATCAGCTTAGTCATTATCATTCTGAACGCCGTTCCGCAAGGATTTATGTTCGCTTCGTCACACAGGCGCTTGAAACCACTTGATTTACTTTCTTTGCCAGTCGGAATATGTTCAGTCGTTCTTGAAAATCAGCTCTCCTTCTAGAACGCCGAAGTCTACGTCGGGTTTGTAAGCAGTTTGCTCTGAGTGCTTTTATTTCTTGGCTCCACGGTGTGCTTTTTTACTGGGTATTAATGTGGGCATTGCTGCTCCAAATGCTGTGGTTGTAGTGCGAGTTTCTCTGTTGCTTCGCTGTTGGCTAGCTCGCTGACATTCATCGTTTCGTCAAACCAGTCCTTGTCGAAGTGTTGATCTTTCCATTTGGGCCCACTAGTTTACGGCGCGGAATGGCCTTTTGTTCTTTAATATCAATTGATGTCGCCTGATGGTCACTATGAGTATATTCTGCGTTTACCCACCATTCTGTGTAGCGCAGTAGGGACATTCCCATGAAGGTAATATCGATGGTTGATCCCATTCCCGCTTTCCTAGAAGTGTTTGCTGGAATATTGTTTGCAATGCTTACATCCAGGGATGCGAAGATTTCTAGTACAATGTATTGGTGAGCCTGCTACCCCATTGCTCAGACATTGAAGTCTCCACCTATAACCACTGGAGATCTTTCACGTGCATCTGCACTTACGCTTTCTAACATTGCCTGGAACTCACTTATCGTCCAACTTGGCCAGGCATAGCAGCCATAGAAGTTGATCCTGTTTATTTTTACACGAATCTAGCCATCCGCCGGATCACTGACATCTTGTGATGCAAGTTTTCCACATTTCCGAATTGTGGCAGGCCTTGATTTATTACAGATCCACATGTTGCTTGCGACTGTTTTATACCATTCGCTAATCAAAGTGATCTCCACTCCCTCATCTCTAGTCGTTTGTGCCAGGATGTCGTGTGCTTTCCTACAGTGATAAAGGTTAATCTGTATTATCTTCATGGTTGCTTGCTGGTAATGGCTCTGTTGAAGACCGGGCATTTGCTGCTGCCAGCTACGTGCCTAGCGATCTAAGGGTCGTTCTTATTGCAGAAGAAACAAGCCGAGTCTTTGTTGCAGTGTTTGGTTATAAGACCTATTTCCCCACATTTTCTACATTACTTGGGCTCGTCCATCTTACTTTTGCATTGCCATGCAAATTCAATTCAAGATATCTGAAATACGAGTAAGTAGTTAGGGTTTTTCGTTCACGGACGCGGCAGTCTAGCCATCCAATTTTGATTCTGCCTGACTTCAACAATTAGTGTGCATTGCATGCAGGCAAGCTAATCGTCGCAATTTGGGTATATCCGTGGGCGTATCTCAGGCTAATTATGTCTGAATTCTCTATATCATTGAGCTGGTATTACTAGCTGGCTGATTCGCAGATCTCCTCCTTCGTCATGGTCCCGTCGATGTGCTTCCATAGTAATGCGGTATGCCAGGACTTGAATCTCCACGTTGTTGCCAAGGGTTTCACCAATTATCTTTTTATATTTGGCTGTCATCCAATTTATTCGTAACCGATTCACCGAGAATGCTGAATTTTGGGTCCGCCCTAACTTTCTGGAGTATGCCCGCATAGAAAAGTTTCTAATTCGCTGTTATCACAAATACGTCGGGTCGAACTTAGTCCTTGATTGGCCTTCGCTTCTTGGCTTGCATTCTTTTTTTTGATGATCTTTCTCCAAGTGTTGTTTTCGTCACTGGTCGGTTTTTTATCACTTGTGGCGGGTTTGTCGGCCGTTTGCAATTTTTTCCTCACTCTGCGTGCCCAACTTGTTGCTAGATTTTTCATTTCCATCAGATGGAGGTAGTTTTTGGCTCTGTTTCGAGTTTGGGGCCTCATCGTCCGGCTTCAGTCTTTGTTTTGGGTCCGCTGGCGTTTCCGCTGCATTATTTTCCTGTACCCCATGTCCAATCCCTTCGCGACCTTGAAATATCATACGATAGAGACTTAAACTTGCGTTCGCATATAGCCGAGATAATCCTTAAAGCCAACTCATCGCTCGGTTTTATCAAACGATGGTCTAAGGAATTTTGTAACCCTTATGTGACAAGATCACTTTACATTACCCTTCTCCGGCCCCTTCTCGAATATGCCAGCCCTTCGGCATTCCCCCTTTCAGCGAGTTCATAAATTCCGAATGGGGAACATTGAACATTCAGCGCCGTTTTCTTCGATTTGCCCTTCATGGACTACCCTGGGATGATCCCTTTATCTTACTTCCCTACCGTGACCGCCTCAAACTCCTTAACCTGAATAAAACTCAGAGACGTAGCTGACATTCTCTTCATTCATTGACTGCTGTCTGGTTCTGTGGATTGCGCTGCCCTTTACAATTCCATTTCCTTCAAACTCGTAATTTGCGCTGTCCTCGTCTCTTCTATATTCCAACCCACCGCACCACTCATGGTTTCAACGAACCAATATCCGGCAAGCTCCGTAAGATCAACTGAAACCTCCTCCTTTTTGATTTTAACCTGAGCACTTCTCATCTCCTCCACCACTCCATTACCTCCTAACACTTAACTGTTGTTAGTTTATAAGTCCTAGTTTTTCAAGTTAGTCTAAGCTTGTATTAAGCGAAACAAATTGGGGGCGTCAGCCCCCACCAAAATTGCAAAAAAAAAATTAATAAACTGTTATCTTTTATCGAATGGAAGACATATATACTTTGACCGAATATATAAATTCCCGTTTCTCCGAACCCGCAAACCAAACTGCTGACATCTGTCATCTCAATACTGGGCTCGGAGGAATATATTGGTATAGTTTACTCCCTGTACGTCGGGGAATTGAACAAGCAATTGGGAAGGACTCAAATATCAACTGTTATGAATTGTTTCCACTTATGAGATTTAATTTTGAAGACAAAATTTCTTATACAGGGTGAGTTTTTTAACTTGAGACATCCAAAATACTCGAAAAGTACGAAATATCGCGAAAAGTGTTTCAGACAAAAGTCACAAGGTTCTGAAGGGGACATAAGATGGTGACCACGAGTTTGACCTTGAGACCCATTTTCAAGGTAAAACGAAGATCACTTTTGATTTTCCAAATGATAATTCCTGATTTTCATTGCTCAGTCGTATTGCTCGTAGGCTTGTCATTTGTTTTTACATACTGCCTTTAGCATAATCCAGAAACAACGACTTGGATGTAGCAGTATTTTGTTTTCTTCGGGGTGATTAATTAGAGTGGGTCCCCTTGCCTCCCACTGTTGAATCATTGAATTCCTCCCATTTCGACGTTTATTTCCGGAGACTATCTCAACAAATGCTCGAAAATGTGCCCATTCACTTCAATACACTTGTCTATCCGCGCTCTAAATGAACTAACTGAGAAGTATTTCTGGCGTAATCTTCCGGCAACCTTCAGTTATTCGTCTTTTCATGTCCTCACGTGTTGTTGGCTTTTTTCGGTAAACCTCACTTTTTAAGTAGCCCTACAAGAAGAAATCAAGTGACGTAAGATCAGGTGATCTAGCAGGCCATTGCCTCGGACCCCCTCGTCCGATCCATCGTTGATGGTAAACATTATTTAATACGCCCCGGGCTACTTGGGAATAATGGGCTGGACAACCATCATGTTGAAACCACATTGTTTGTCGCAACTCCCACGGCAGTTCTTCTAGTAATACTAGAAGATGGTCCCGCAAGAAGTTTGCATACTTTTCGCCATTCAAGTTGCCTTCAATAAAATATGAACCTATTAATTTATCCCCAATAATTCCCGCCCAAACATTAACATTCCAAGGGTGCTGGCGTTCAACTTGTCTCAACCAAAAAGTGTTTTCGGTAGCCCAGTAATGCATATTATGTCGATTGACCGTACCGTGATTGCTGAAAGTCGACTCATCAGAGAATAACACCTTGGCGAGGAAAATGGGGTCTCGTTCAATTTGCTCAAGTGCCCATTGACAAAAGGAAACCCGGTTGCATTGAAACATGATAAGGATGGTATTTATGCCGATGTAATATCTTATAGACAGTCGTTTGAGAAATTCCTGATTCACGACTTATTTGGCGAGTGCTAATGTGAGGATCGTGTGCAACGGCAGCTAACACTGCTATTTCATTGTCCTCAACAGCCACCCTAACTGACCGATTCCTTTTCTTTGGCTGTACACTTCCTTCACCAGCGAATTGTTGGATGACCCGATAAAAAGAAGCGCGCGATCGTATCTGGTCTGGGAAACGATGGGCGTAAAGAGCAACAGCACCACCGATGTTCCTTCCACTTTCTTCATAAATCAATATCATTTCAATTTTCTCTTGAATTGAAATAGCCTGCATTATTAATCTGCAAAACGTTATTAATAATAATCAGTTCCTCAAAACAAATATCGAACTTCTAAATGAAGTACAGTTCCATTCAAGTAGAAAAAAGGGCAGAGTGCGTTTCATGCACTCTCAGATAAGTTTAGGACAATTTGTCTCTATCTGAAATTTCTTTAAGTCTTAACTTCACTCGAGGGAATAATGACTTTCTCAAAACAAATCTCGACCTTCTAACACCCTAACAACGTTGGAAACCGATTAATGATTTAGGCGTGCCAGTGCAGTGGTGTCTAGCACTGAATGAATAAGACCTTTGAGACAAAGTCGTGTGCCCCATTGAGGAATACGACTGAGCAATGAAAATTACAAATTATCATTTGAAAAATCAAAAGTGACCTTCGTTTGAACTTGAAAATGGGTCTCAAGGTCAATCTCGTGGTCACCATCTTATGTCCCCATCAGAACCTTATGACTTTTGTCTGAAACATTTTTCGCGATATCGCGTATTTTTCGAGTAATTTGAATGTCCCAAGTTAAAAAACTCACCCTGTATACACCTTTGCTAGTTATAGTATGTTCTTTAATTTGTTTCTTATTTTATATTTATATTTATGCATTACCTATTTTTACAGAACAACTCCTTTGGAATCGTTGGTCTGAAGAATGGGTTGTTTTGTACGATGACTCCACTATGGCCTGGTTTACGGTAAGTTTCACGATGTACACATAGAATGTAGAATGTAAATGGTTAAGTTAGATTTACTCGTATTTCATTCAATAAATGAGATTACTTAGTTGTAATTAGAATAACAGCAGAACCAGTTGATGAAGACTGACTTAAAAAATAGGAAGCTCTTTCCAGACATGACGTCATCGATTAAGTGTAAGAGTGACAGTACGTGTAGGGTAGCTGCGCCTACTTCCGGTCATCCGGTATTTCATCCGACTCGGTTGAAGGGTTACTAATTGTTGTGGTATTTACTGTTCTTTACTGAGTAGCGTCCACCTTTTCCTTTTGAGATCACTTCCCTTGGACCCAGAAAATCAGGAAAAAAAACACCCTAAATTGTGTTATCTTCTACTTTACAGCTGCCTTTCTTCTTCTACTAAATGTGTTTTGATTTTTCAATCGCGGAGGATCGAACGCTTTCTCTCTTGCCACCATGTTGGTTGAGAAGTTCCAGTTTTACCATCTCCAAAACATCGGTGGTATCTTTTTTCCACATAGTAACACCAAACAGGACCTTAAACGGAGTGCGTTTAGTCAATTTTTGAACGTATTTATCGCTATTTGTACTACCCTTGGTAAAAATTTTTCGAACAAATCGGCAGAGAGCCTCCGGATAACAACACGGTTTGAACGTTCCGGCCCTTGGCGAAGCAGCGGTAGACACACAAATATGGTCGATATTTTGATTTGCACAGAAGACTTAGAACATTTATGTGCAAAATGCGCTGCCTTTATCAGGATTACCGAAATATTGTTGAACTAATTTTATTTTTCCCAAAGTTTCTTCAGCCGATACAGTTTTTTTTTTGAAAATAACCAGACTTCGAAACTCCCTTTGTGATTGTAAGAATGGGATTTTGATGTCAAATCCATTGGCCCAATATGGTCGAGATGAAAAGTGTCGCGCGACTTTTCACTTTGTCCAGTAGATGAAGGAATCCTTCCTTCTTGCCTGTTTTCCGATTTGCCAGGATGCACTTAATACAATTCACTAGACACTGCAGTACTCTTTCTTTAAGCTTGGATAGGATAAATTCTTGTGATGTTTGATATACATTATAGTGTGCTCCTTCACGTTTGTACTTTATGGTTTCGGTTTCCATATTTCGTGACATAACTAGAAAGGTGAGCATTTTGGTTCCTGAACGATGCTCAATCTCAAATCGTAATCCTGCATGTACATTACCCACTATCACCCTTACAACGTTTGCAGCTCCTTCTTCTTTAACCTTTGCCAACCGCTGGAAACTTTAAATTTATTGCACAGCAGGCTTTAAAGACAGCAAACACCTCTAGAATATAACTGATATCGTTTTTCTATCGTAGAAATGTCCGGGTGGAATCTTTTACCGTGTTCATCGCTGACAGCGCCCAAATTTTTAGGAAAGAAATCTAAATGTGAATGTAGAAAATGTATTTTCAACGACATACCATATTACATCCCAAAGTCTTATACGTAAATTTTATTTATTTATTTATTTTTATTTACTTATTTTTTTAAATTTCATATTCCATTTAACTCAGAGCTTTTAGTACAATAATGCTATAATACTGATGGTAATATATACAAATTTAGAATTATAGTTAAATTATTAACAATAATAGCGAGTTACTAAAAGTGTTTTCCTATTACAAAGACAATCATTGAAATATAAAATTAAGTAGACACATTCTATAATTTAAGAAAAATTAGTGTCGAATGTATCGAGCTATAAACTTTTAATAAAACGACCGATTATATGAGAGTGGTGGGGTAGTAGCACGTAAAATATAATTTATTAATTAACAATTGCAGCACACTGTAACACAGCAATAAATAAGCAATAGTAAAGTAAAAGAATAAACAATCGAAAAAAAAAAACCATTCAACTTATGACTCTTGTTAAGTGATTTATTTCTTTGAAGTCAAAATTAAAAAGCCATTTTTTAATACCTCTATAGAATGAATAGGATTTCCTAATATTCCAAAGTTCAGAAGGTAGTAGATTAAATAACCTAGGTGCTACTAACGTATAAAAATAAAAAAAAAGTTGTGAGTGCTGTATGTTGGAATGATAACCAAATTCCTGTCATTACTGCGAAGTGCATAGGCAGTTGAATTTTGATTCCTTAGATAATCACTTCTTATAAAAAATATTTTTAACACTTTATAAAAGTATAGATGCTTCAGTCGAAGGATTTTTCAATTGCAGAAAAGTAAGATGCTATGCTCGCATAGTCTTTTTTTCCAAATAATTCTTAGAATATGTTTTTGGCTAATAATCAGAGGTTATATCTTATTGTCTCAAATACCGCCCCAGCAAGCCAATCCATACTGCAACTTTGATTGCACTAAGCCATAGTAGACCGTCTCTAACAGATTGCGAGAGCAAAAAACTCTTAGATGATATAGTATATAAGTAGTTGTTAGAAGATACTTTTTTAGTGAAGAAGTATGTAAACCCCAGTTCATTTTATTGTCAAAGTGTTAATCCAGGTACTTAAAATCAGCAACCCTTTCAATCATAAAGCACTTGGATGAGCACCTAGGATCATCGCTATTTTTTTTTGACCAAGTATTTATTTATAGTATAATCTGTAGTATGGAAGATCAAATCTGGCGAATGTACATCTAATGCAGGTAAGTTGAAAAACATAATCTTCGTTTTATCGCTTATTACTAGCTTGTGCATACCAAACCAATGCCTTAAGACTTCTAAGTCATGGTTTACATCAGCAACCAAGTCTAAAATGGAATTATTGGAGTATGTACAAGCTATATCGTCTGCAAAACCAGTTTGTGTGCCCTTCAAATTTTGACTAAATATAGAATTAATAAATATTAGGAATAAGATGGGGCCAAGAACGGATCCCCGTGGGACACCAACCTGAATATCAAAACATTCGCTAAAATGGTCTTCTATCTTAACCATTTGCCTCCTATCCTTGAGATATGATCCAAACCAATTCAGCATAAACCCTCTAAAACCTGCCTTTTCCAACTTTATTAGTAAGAGCTCGTGGTCCACAGTGTCAAATGCCTTGGTAATGTCTATAAATGGCGAAGCGGTAATTTTTTTGCTATAAAAACTATTATAAATTAGACTGCAAAAGTTTAAGAGCGCGTCCTCCGTTGATTTACCCGCTCTAAAGCCATATTGATTTATGCTACAAAAAGAATTTTTCTCCAGGAATGTAATAACTCTACTTTTTACTACTTTCTCAAAAATTTTTGAAAAAACAGAGAGAAGAGAGATTGATCGGAAATTTGTGAGTTTTGATCTATCTCCCTTTTTGAAAATTGGTATAACCTCAGCAACTTTAAGGTTGTCAGGAAAGATTCCGTGGAATATACTTTCGTTATAAATGTGAGCTAAAACGTCAACAATATTTAACGCAATCTTCTTAATAAATTTATTCGAATAACTTTAACGAGTAGATGAATTGGATTTATTCAGCAACATAATAGTTTTAAACAATTCAAGAGATGAAATAGGTTCAAAGAAAAAGCTAGTTGTAAGCAAGAGTTGGGAGTATTTTTAAAACCCACATCAGCCAAGGTGTTGGTGGCAATACTCGTAAAAAATACATTAAAAGCATTAGCTATTTCAGAAGAATTTTCAATAACTGTATCATTAAATCTTATACTAGATGGTGCACGTGAAGATGCATTTTTATTGAAGAGCTGATTTATTAAGACCCATTCCTGTTTTAAATTTCCAATAGCCCTATGAAATTTATTGACATAGTACTTTTCTTTACATAAAGGAGTTTGGATTTTAATTTCATTGGAAATCTTTGCATAAGCTTCTGTAACATGTATGTCATTAGGACGTTTTCTTATATTTTAAACGGAGTTTAAATAACAGCTCCGCGACAATACTTTTATACATAGTCACTTGATCGGTGATTTCCAAGAAAATTTTAAGTCACTTTCATAAAAGATTGCCAAGCTGATTTTTCCAAATCACTAAGCTTTTCTTTAAATATTTCATCTTTCATTAATTATCGGATTTGAGGACCAACAAAAATGCCTTCTTTAATTTTTGCATCACTCAGCTTAGGAAATTTTTCTTTCAAATATAAAAAGCCATCTCCACTCCTATCCATAGCTTTCATAAAGTTTTTCATGAGCCCAAGTTTTACGTGTAAAGGTGGTAAAAATATATTATCACGCTGCACTAATGGAGGATTTTTAAAATTTGTTTGTCCATTATGTCCGAACATAATGATTTTCCCGGTCTCCGCTGTCCGACTCAAGAATAGCGCAACAGTATTTTGTATATTCTAATTCTAATCCTAAAATTAGGAGCATAACCCTCAAATCTCCACAAAATTTCCAGTTGTGTTCGTTATATTGAATTTTTTCCAAGATACATTTAATAGTTTCATAAGACTCTTTCATGTTAGAAGCCTCACCTAATGGTATATGGTTCATTGCCGGTATGCAAAAGAACAGCCTTTCAACTTACTTTCGAACCATCGATAAATAAACACTAGTCTTCTGCTTTATATTCTATACCCAAGACAGTCATTACGCCATAAATATTACTACAAAACCCCAGATGATCATCTTGTGAAAAAAAAACCTTTTAACTCTTCATCTCCATTGCGAAAGTAACATACCTTTGTTTTTGGTCGTAATAAATTGCATCCCTTTAATCGAGAGCCCAAAAGTTCTGCTAGTTGTTTGGGCAAATTTAAGTCGCGTACCAAATCATTAAGATCTCCTTGAGGTAGTAGATGTGGCTCGTTAACGATTCCATCTGGCGCAGCGGACAAATCGGAAATTTGAGGTAGTTCTGGTACAGGCAATAGTTCGTCACTATGCGGGAACGGTCTTTTAGCAGATGGCAGGTCAGGATACTTAATTTTACTTTCTGTTTTAATTGAAATACATTTTGTATCAGTAAGACCAAAATAACAATCATGTGAGTGGTTTGATGGTTCCGTCCAAATCATTAGAATTGCAAAAATCATAGACCGAGATCTTTTCGCCCATCCAGTAAGAAGACCCACAACAGATGTGTGGAACCCACGCTTTGTCTTGTTGTCCGATTGGAAACCCAAAATGCTGTTCATATAACTTAGTTACAAATGGCGTAAAATTTCTTCGCTGAGTTTAAAAAGTGTGTAATGTCGCCGCAAATGTAACAAAACATGTCAGGATCATCTTTACACTTTCTTGGCATTATTTAAGAATCACTTAACCCGGAAAACATAAAACACAACTACACTCTTCAAATAACAAAACTTTTGGCAGTATGCGACATACGCTAGAAGCTAACACGTGAATAACATCGGCAACCGCAATCTGCATCGATCCACTTGCCATGAATTGCAGAGTTATGAGCAGTTGTTGCTCAAGCAATATGTGACGAACACTGCTAAAAGATAAAAAGGAACGCAACGAGTGAATAAAACTGAAATCACATCGAATCCATTTTTGACGCCGAAAAAAATCAAAATAGTCCCAAGTACTAGGTGGCGCAAAATTAATCACCCTATCGGAAGATGGTATAATTTTTGCCAATTTTTGCAAATGGCGTCGTACGTCAATCACATTTGACATATGTGAACTAGACAGCTGCAGTATACAAACAGACAAGCGATGGAACGCTATACCCCGCAAGAGCGTGGAATAATTGTGTCGATGTTTTTGACCAATAATCGGTGCTAACACAGCGTCGATTTCCTAATCGTGTCACGCCAACAGGGCAAACATTCTGGCGCTTAGCTACTCGACAGGGCGTGACCGCCACCGGACTGATTGTTTGGCCGAGAATATCGCGGCTGTGACTGCCGATGTCGCTGAGAACAAAGAAACAACAACCAGACGACGCGCCACGCAATTGGGCATCACCAGACGGTCCCTACAGCGAATTTTAGTGAAAGACTTACAAATGTACGCGTACAAAGTGCAAACAGTCAGGAGACATTAACTGATGGACTCAACAACGAAGAGGACGATTTTGTGTCGAAAATCATCATGAGCGACGAGGTGCATTTCTACTTAAGCGAAATCTTTGTTTCTGAGGCACTGAAAATCCGCGTGTGATGCACGAAGAGCCATTACATCCACTTAAAGCCACTGTGAGGTGCGGCGTTTACGTGGGAGGAGTGATTGGGCCGTAATTTTTTGAGGACGCCATCGGCAATACGGTTACTGGCGAACGCTACAGGGCCATGATAAACGACTTCTTACTGCCGGAATTGGATGAGCGGGGCTTGATGAGTATGTGGATTCAACAAGACGGTGCAACCTCACACACAGCACGAGCCACAATTGATATTGTGAAGGAAGCGTTTCCTGGTGGCATAGTCTTCCGTTTTGACGATTTGGCATGACCAGCAAGATCGCCCGATACTTGAAGTCGCGGATTTATGCCAACAAGCCTTTTTTTTATAATTTGCGCCCCCTAAATGGATTACTTTTTTAGTACCCTTAAAATGTTTGCACACAGCGCGGGCGAACGAAAATCAGGGAGGATGGAAAGAGAGGTACCGGTGAATGTTGGTTTTAAATGTTTGAAGATTATAATGACTAGGAAATAAAGAGCTAGGCAGGGCATTCCATAAGCGAGTTGTACGGCTTAGGAACGAATCACGATATTTTAGAGTACGTCCGAAAGTGGGCTTGAGGGTATACTGATGAGCATTCATAGCGAGACGGGTGTGTTACGGTTAAAAGTTTGAAGGGGCGGAATGCTACTGGCGATTTCTATGGAGCACTGTTGATGGAAATAGCGATAAAACAGAATGAGACACGTGACATTACGTCGGTGTTCGACGGTGTCCATTGTTTGAGTGATATTAGTATCACCCATGAGTTTTATTGCACGATTTTGGATCCTATCTAGCAGGTGCAGTGATGTTTTAGGTGCACCCGATCAGATGTGGGCATTGTACTCCAATTTCGGGCGGATAAATGCCTTATATATTAAGGCCAGATCAGAGGGGGTAAAGTATTTCTTACATCGCTTGAGGAAGCCTAGACATTTTGCACCATTTTTGACGACATCGAATATGTGATCATTCCAACGTAAGTTGTCATTGACACACATACGGAAAATGGAAAGTTTATCGATTTCGACGATGAGAGTACCATCCATGGATAATCGCTGGATGCTTAAATTTGACTTTTACGACAGCAGACAGCGTTTTGTTTTGGAAGCATTAAATTCTCTTAGAGGGCTCCCCAATTAGTTAGGCTGTCAATATCAGAATTTAATTAGCTTAACATATGCTGTCATTTCCGTTCTACAGCCAGTGAGCAGGGGGGTGACTCAGTGAACGAATATGAAAAGCAGAGAGTACGGTCATCAGCAAAGGAATATATTGGATTAGAAGTAGCAGACAAGAGATCGTTGATGAAAATTAAAAAGAGTGTCGGAGACAGTACGGGGCCTGTGGCACACCAGCATTTATTTTGCGAATATCAGACTAGAAACCGTCCAAGACAACTTGAATTGAACGTTCCGAGAGGTAATTTCCAATCCATTGAAGAAGACAGTCATCGATCCCAAAAGCACTCTGTCAAATGCCTTAGAAATATCAAGTGCAACTATCTTGCTTTCGCCAGATTGCTGTACGCTTTGGTTCCACTTTCAAACCAACAGTGGACCTGTTGCTACGAAAACCATATTTCGAGATATTTCATGAGCTGACGATTTACCAGCGTTTCCATGACCTTGGATAGAAGGGACGGAAGTGCAATGGGTCTGTAGGAGGAGAGAGAAGAAGATTCGTCTTTTTTAGGGACGTGCTGGACAAATGCTGTTTTTCATCTGCTCGAAAAAAGTCCTGAAGAGTAGGATTGATGAAGAAGGTTACGCAGTGGTTTTGCCAGGGAGGGAGAGAACACCTCTTCAGAAGGTAGGGAGATATGGACCAGCGGATTTGTGAACTCTTGCTACTACACGAGTGCGAAAGTGGATTCGACACACTCAAGTGTAGGAGGAGACAAAATACAATCTGGGAGTGTTGAGCTAGCCGCAAAGTGTGCAGTAAGTAGATTGACCTTATCCAAAGAGCTGACAGCTGGAATGTCACTGTAAGTGAGCGCTGGGATGGAGGATGAGGCAGAATTTTTAATATTTTTGACGAACGACCAAAAATGTTTACTACCTTTGGGACATTGTAGTATTTTTTGCCGCAGTTGTTTGTCCTATTGGAATTTCACACGCTTGAGAAAGACGTTGCAGTCATTTCTGGCTCGTTTGAGCTTTTTTCGATTTTCCTTAGTTGGGCTGGTCTTGAAGGACCGAAGAAACCTTTCTCTAACCCTGACATGTCCTTTCTTTTGATTTTATACTCTTCATCCGATGAGGGATAAAGTTTCCCATTCCAAAGAGAATGCTGTCTGTGATCATATCAGCAGCGGCATCCACGTCGTTATCGAGGAAACGACCAGTTAAAATTCCTAAAGAAGCTGTCTAGTCCTCTCCAATTGGCTTTCTCGAATTGTCATATGGTTCTTTTAGGAATCTTTTCTCTAACTGTGTGGTGGGTGTACGAGAATTTAGCTGATATGACACAATGGTCCGACGAGCCTAGAGGGGAGAGCACATCAACGGTGTACTTATCAGGGTGAGAAGTTAGAAACAAGTCCAGGGTGTTGGCGGTATGACTGTCAACGTCTGGTATTCGTGTGGGCTCATTTACAAGCTGGGTTAAATTATTTTTCGCAGCGAAGATCTCAACACACCGTCCTTCGGGTGTTGTCTGTCCAGAATATCAAAGTCACCCAGAAGAATTCGACCTTAATAACGATTTTAGTATGAAGATACAATTATTTGAATGGAGTCAAACAGCGCATCAAACCCGTGAAAGGTCGAGTTGCTGTCCAGTTTGGGGCTTCTGTAAATAAAGCAGTAGTGGATAATGTAGTCCCTACATTGTGGTAGAATTTGGTAAGCTACATCACTACGCACATTGATGGTGAGACCGCGATGAGGAAAGAATAGTGGCACTAGTTCGCAGCCAGGTAGTTTCAGATCAGAGTGATCTGAAAGGTGTGGGTGGGGATCTACCTGTGTTTCACTAAGTTCCAAAACAGCTGGTCTATATTTTCAGACGTGGACGAACGCAGAAAACTGATTACTTTTTAGCCCGCGTATATTGGAAATATCCACTCTGAATTCCCGAGTCATTATAACGAAAGACAAACACAAAAAACACGAACACCGACGTTACTAAGTGCAGATGTGAAGTACAAATTCAGAGTTGGTTTGTCGAACCAAATTGTTATTGTATATGTAGGCGTTATGCCCTTACAACAATACGAAACAGCACACCAACAAAATTCATACCGACAGACCGCTATCCATCGGTTGTTACATACACTCAGTCACTGCACGCGCTGTATGACAATGTAATACAGCAACGGTAGGGACCGAGTGACAGAGTGACAGGGGCAGGAAGGCTTTGGATTTCGGTTTCACTGCGCGTTGTTGTTGTTGTTTTTTTGCCCGCACAGTGAACTTGATGTTTTTTGCACTCTCGCGCGATTTTTTTTTTTCTCAACGCACAGTGCACTTGTGAGTCCGCACTGGTCAATGGTCAGCTCGGCAAGCCTCAGAGAATCGCAGCCCTTAAGGAGAATATTCGACGGGAATGCGAACAATTATCACAGGGAATCATGCGGAAAGTCATGGAAAATGCGATAAAACGGGCACAAATGTGTATCAACACTGGCGGCAGCCACTTGGGAGATATCATCTTTTCCACTTAACAGAAACAATTGTAAAGGTTCAAGTAAAGACCTCCGTCACTCAAAATCTTTTTTTTTTATTTAGTAAAAAAGTAATTCAAAAACAAAATTATATGTATTTATGGTATTCCGTTCAGGAATATGGTAGATGCGGCGGTCAAATCGACGAACTTCCAATCCTTCGTCGTTCCCGTTCTCGACGTTCTCGAAAATCGTGAAAATAATTATCGCCTCCAAAAATCAACTTCATTTTCTACACATAAGAGACAATTATAGAATACATAAAATGAAAAAAAAAAACAGCAAATAGAACAGAAATCAATAGAAACTAAAACCGAACACACGTACGTATTTACTCTTTTCACAATAACAGTCAAGAAAATATCATAATCGAGTACTATCTCTTGTGGTGAAGAAATAAAATTGACCTAATCCAGGTACTAACGCCGCTACATAACTGGTCCTCGGTGAAGGAATCGGCTGTTATCCTTCTTCAAAAAGAACTCGATAGGTTTTCCACTTTCTGTCTAAAAAATTATTTAGAGCCTTGCGATGGCCTTGTCACGTAAGTGCAGTCAATCTCCTCCTCGACTCTATCTTCTGCATGACCAATCTAAACGCCAGGTTCAGTCCCTTCGCCATCTTGGAATATTGTACGTTAGAGAGTTAAACTTCCACTCGCATATTAATGAGATATCATCATCACTTGGCCCTATCAAACGTCTGTATTCAGATTGGATTAACACAAATTTAGTTATGAAAAATCTTTATTGTCTCATGTATAACATAATTGCAGTTTTCTAGGTTTGTTACCTTACGCTGTGTGAGCTACAGATTAACTGCCACTTCATCGTCCATACCGCATTATAAACAAACAATATGTGACATAGCTGAATTACTTTACATGTTGAATATATTGTACATACATAATGAATAAAAGGCTAAATTGCTTTTACAATGACGGTCCAACGAATTTTCTATCCGCTTTGAGGCTGGGTCCCTTTAAATTAACTTTACCCGGCTCCCTCTCAAATATACCAGCCAAATGTGGTCCCCTTTTCATATATCCCGAATCAAGAACATTCAACCCCGTTTTCTTTAATTTGCTTTTCGAGGAATACACTGGCATGACACTTTTGCTTTACCATCCTATCCAGACCGCCTCAAACTTCTTAACTTAATACCCTCGAAAAACGCAGAAGCGTAACTGACATTCTCTTCATTCATCGACTGTACTCTGGTTCTGTGGATTGCGCCTCCCTTTACAACTCTATTTCCCTCAACATTAACCCTCGTAATTTACGATGTCCCCGTTTCTTCTATATGTCAACCCATCGCATCTCTAATGACTCCAACGAACCAATCTGCCGTATGCTCCGAAATGTTAACTCAAACCTCTACGTTTTCAATTTCAACCTGAGCACTCCTCGTCTCAAATTAGATCTCTTCCGCAAGTCCCTGGCTCTTAAGTCTTTTTGAAAGTTTGTAAGTCCTAGTTTTTAAGTTAGATTAAGATGGGGGCCTCAGCCGCCATCAAAATTAATTAAAATTTTCGCAGTAATGATATTTCAACGCCCGTGTCAATTAACGAGTGGTAAAACGTACCGTTTATAGAAATTTCCTTGGGCTTACGAACCGAAAATGTTAGAGTTGCTTTAGAAAATATTATCGATCCACAATTTGTTGGCATGTGTCCTACTCCGTTGCATTCAAAACATTTTGTTTCAGATTTGCAGTCTTTTCGCTGACGGTGAGAAGAACCGCAATTGGTATGCTCGCCATGTGGGAACCGCTCACGCCACAATTGTTAGTACCGTCTCTGACTTTAGCTTTCAATTTTTTTGGAAATGTCATGTTTTTTTCAAAAAAATCTGATAAAGTTTTTCCCCCATATAACAAAATTTTATGATCTTCAGGAGCAGAAGTCGCGTGTCATCTATGTCTGTTAATTTCCGAATTATTTCATTTTGTAAACGTATTCCCAAAAAACTATCTTTTTTCTGTAAATGTCTGCTTTACAAAATACCTTTTCGAACTCCACGCCAAAATAGGTTTAAAATCGCGGTACGATTTCGAGAAACACGTTAAAAGACTGACCGCATACAAGGACTGACGACATTTTGCACAGAGTTCGCACGACAACTTCGAATTTCGATCTTGAAATTAACGACGAGATGCGCAACGAAGCGTTAGTTCTGATCGAAGACATGTGCGCTCTCATGTGGGCCAGTCTGCTCTCGACATTGGGAATGCCAGCGCCAAATCCTTCGATGCACGATGCATTCAATCGCGAATTGCAACGGGAGCAAGAAATGAGCCGGCCGAAAGAGCCCGAACAAATGTGCCGCTGTTAAATGCCGAGCAGGAGACCGTGTACGATTCGCTGATGAAGGTTGTGGACGATGGAACGGGAGGTATTTACTTTCTCGATGCTCCCGGTGGGACAGGCAAGACATACGTCATTTCGTTGATTATGGCAATAATTCGGTCAAGATCTTAAATTGCGTTGCCCGTTGCATCCTCTGGCATTGCTGCCAAATTGTTGGAAGGCGGTCAAACTGCACATTCCGCTTTGAAGCTGCCCATGAATCTTGCACAATGACCAACAATTCGGCGACAGCGAAATTGATGCGAGAATGCAAAATCATCTTTTGGGATGAATGCACGATGGCGCATAAGCGAGCTTTGGAGACAGTTGACCGAACGATGAAGGATTTACGAGGTGATTCTAGACGATTTGGTGGGGATATGATATTGCTCTCCGGAGATTTTCGTCAAACGCTTCCCGTCATCACGAAATCTCCTTCTGCCGATGAATTTAATGCATGCCTGAAATCGTCGTCTTTGTGGCGGCTTGTCAAGAAGTTGAAATTGACCACGAACATGAGAGTCACGTTGCAAAACAACTCATCGGCTGCTGAATTCTCGATACAACCGCTGGCGCTTGGCAATGGCCAAATTTCTTTTGATGTTTCGACTGGATTGATGTCGTTGCCGGCAAATTTTTGCGAGTTCACATCGCCAAAGGAGGAACTCATCACCAAAGTGTTCCCCGGCGTTGCCGGGCAATACTAGCAGCGAAGAATAAGGACGTCGATAGCTTCAATTTCAATATTCAAAGTCAATTCGCTTTAGAACGGCATTCGTACAAGTCCGTTGACAGCGTGACTCACTTGATGTGTCAGGAATTTACAGCTGAAGGTGGGATCGATCACAATCATGTTGCGGAATCTGAATCATCCGAAATTGTGCAACGGTACGTGGTTGTTCGTCAAGAAACTGATGAAAAATGTGATTCAATTCAAAGGAGAGGAAGTTCTTATCCCACGAATTCCTATTATTCCAACTGATCTTCCTGTTAATTGCTTCCTCGTAGAAATTAGTTTTCCAAGCTCGGACAACTTTAACAAATTTGCAATTTCTTCGAATTCTATTAACCACGACAGTAGTGATAAGATGATAATCATCGCCGCTGAATTTATCGTAGATATAGGATAGAAGGTTTAAACCTGCCTTCGATATAGTATTTAGTTGTCTATTGCCGCTATTTGAACTTCCCTAAACCAGGAGCTGTTCCTTGGTTACTTCATTTGTATGGAAAAATATTTTTATATTTTTGAAATCCATAGAACTTACCATTTTATTCGCATTAATTTTTAAAAATAATGTCTTTAAGATGGCGGCCGTTAGCTGCAGTATATTGCTGGAGCCGATTTCTAAAGTTTTGAATTGCTCTTTGACACATTTCGAGGGGTACC
Source organism: Volucella zonaria (assembly GCA_963966105.1). Classification (NCBI taxonomy): domain Eukaryota; kingdom Metazoa; phylum Arthropoda; class Insecta; order Diptera; family Syrphidae; genus Volucella; species Volucella zonaria. The sequence continues at coordinate 363,295,262 of OZ014530.1, read as the reverse complement.
GTGTTCACTTCTTTAACAATTCGCTCCCTTAGCTCTAGCAGACTTTGGGGGTGACGTTTAAACACTTTATCCTTATGATATCCTCAAAGAAAGAAGTCGCATATGCTCAAATCCGGCGATCACGCAGGCCACCCCACGTCACCTCTCAAAGACACTAGACATCCGGGAAACATATTTCTTAAAGCAGTTAGGGAATTCCGGACTGTGTGGGCTGTAGCCCCATCCTGTTGGAACCAAACATCTTCTTCAACAACCACTTCCACTCGGGGCTGCAGGAAATTTTGTAACCGCAGTTCACGGTAACGGTCACGCCTCCCTCTTCAAAGAAGTACGGTCGAATAACCCCACATTGTGATACGGCACACCACATCGTTAGTTTAGGAGAATGTAGTGGTCTTTCGTGAACAATTTGGGGGTTGTTTTCAGCCCAGTAGCGAAAATTTTGTTTATACACAATCCCGCTTACGTGAAAATGTGCCTCGTCGCTGCTGAAGAATGCTGCCTCAGGAGTATTGCAAGTATTTCCTCACACAGATTTTGGCGGTTGGCGTAGTCTGCTGGGTTCAATTCTTGACGTCATTATTTTGAAGGGATAGAAATTCAAATCTCTCATCTTCAAACTGCGGTCTGAAACCCCCAATGAAATAGCGTGCTTTCGAGCAGAATGCCATGGCTACTCTCACTAACTCCACATTTTCGGTTGTTCTGATGCATCTCCGTCGGCCATGTGTATCTATTCTTAGTGTGCTACCAGTTTCCTCCAGCTGCCGAATCCAGGACCGAATTGTGTTCGCAGTAGGAACAGCATTATTGCGCGGAATGTTAAAACTTTGTCGAAAAGCTCTTTGCGTCGCAATCACAGATCGGTTGTTTTCATAAAACGCACGCACGGCAAAGCCACGATGTACTCCAGCCAAACCATGTTTGCTACTAAATGGGGATGCGGACAAAACAAAAGGAGACCTAGTGCAGCTGCCTACCCCTGCCACCGCTCGAACACCTGCCCCGCCAAACTGCTCAATTGGTTATGCCGCATCCTCTATAAGTTATGTTAGAGCTGAACAACTTGATGAAGACTGACCTCGAAAATTGGTTTCCTACTAGCAGCGAAAATAACAGGTAGGAGCAATTTACAGACGTGACGTCATCGATTAAGTATAAGAGTGATAGTACGTGTAGGCTAGGTTAGGTTAGGTAAGAGTGACTGTTGGAAAAACCAATCCACTTAGGCCCATGGAGCTATTCAGATGCCACGTGGATCTGTGATCCTCCTATCCTTGGAACCAATTTGAGCTTCTGATGAAGCGCAAGAGGCTGTTAACGTCTTTATTGTTTAGATCGCTAAATCATTGTAGAGACAGCTGGACATGTACAGAGTAGGTGGAGGACTGTCTCCTCCTCCTCTTCGTCCAAGCAACTTCTGCAGAAATTAATAGTAAAGGCCCAAAGCCTTTTTGCATGCTTGTCTATAAGGCAGTATCCGGTGATGACACCTATGATAGCGCTGAGATATTTGCTATTTTGAAAGACCAAATTCTTAGAGGGATTCAGATCCATCTGTGACCAAGTTTGTTTTGTCGCTAGACCCAACGTTGACCCAACAGTCCACCTAAGGTTTATTCTTCTATAGGCATCCAGTTTTAGTTTTAGTTTGCACGTAGCGATTGGTATACCGATGATACCTTTTTCAGGCAGCATAGGTCCACTGGTTCCAATTTTATCGAGTTCGTCAGTCCTGTAATTCTCTGTGCCCCGATAGCCAACATAGGTGTATATTGAACTGCTCTGCCATCTCCCTGAGATATGATTGACAGTCAAGGGCGGCTTTAGAATTTTGTTAGACTGAGTACAATAAGATGCGGATATCGCTTTTTCTTTTGCCAGGACAGGACTCCTTTAATCGCCAAAATTTGCGCCTGGAACTTACTACAATCATTTGATAGGCGGAAGGAGAGGCTTATGTTAAGATTAACTAAGCACCGCCATCAACTTCGCTATCAGTCTTGGCTTGATCCGTATAGAAATGGATTGACTTGTCCATGAAAACATCTTCCTCCAAGAAAGATCTAGAGGATATGCTCACATGAAAGGCTTTATCAAACCAATTTTGGATTATAATGTAGTCGCTGTTCTCTGGAAGGAATCCTAGTGTATTAAGAATATTAGCGTGACCAAATAAATAGTTTATTTGTCCACTGTTTATTTGCCGCGGAAGGCAGACATGCTGTCATTTGGAGTTTGCTTAGTTTGCTGCAGTTGACTGCATTGCCGAACCGTCCACCAGACAATCACCCCGTAGGTGAGTATCGGCATTATAGCCGAGACGTATAGCCAATGGATAATGCGAGGTTGAAAGCTCTATTTGTTTCCAATGATTTCTTTGCACGAGAATATGGCTACTCTAGCTTTCTTTACTCTTTCTTGAATATTAGGTTTCCAGTTCGGTGTCCTGTCAAAAATATTTCGCTGTATTTGAAAAAACTAAGCTGGTACCGTTGATTGCGGGAGGGTTTATGATTGGAATTTTATATTTCCTGGAAAAGAGGCTTACTCCCAAACCACAGCGATCCGCCCAACGGGTTAATCTGTTAAAATGTTGCTGTAAGAATTATTTGATGGTATTGAGATTTTTTCCTATGACGGCAGTTGCAAGGTCATAGGCAATCACTTTACTACCACCCGCTTCCAGGTATATCACCAGTTTGTTGACCAATGAGTTGCAGAAAAGGGCTACCTTGTGGCGTACCTCTGCTGACACATCTTTTAGCACAAGTCCCACACAGTTTGGAGTTGATTATCCTGCTATTTAGCATAAGACCGATCAACTCTTCAAGTGCGTCACCAGTCTTCAGAATTGACAGCGCAGTTGTGATTGCGGATGTGTTAACGTTGTTAAATGCACCTTCTATGTCCAGGAACGCGACCATTGTTTACTCTCTATAATGTACGGGTCGTTCGATATGGCTAGTCAGTAATTGTAGAGCCATTTCCACCTACTTTCCTTTACAGTAGATGGTATGTAAAGGAAAGTCGTTCTACAGTTTTCAGAAGGAAAGATGAAAGACTTATAGGTCTGAGGTCCTTTGGGACACCATGAAAACTACGAGTACGTTAACTTCTCTCCATGACAAGGGAACGTGGATCATTTCTACGCAGATTCTCATCTGATATCTGAGGACCTTTGTAGCTTTGCAGGTATTGTATTATACCGTCCAGCCCAGCAGACTTGTATGTTTCGAAGCTATGCAGTGCACAGAGCAGCTTGTCTCTTGTAATCAGACCGTGAATTTTAGACGCGCGTGTAGTAGCCCTGCTAAGATTTTTACTGAGCGTGAATAAGGAGCTACCAGGAAAGAGTGTGTCCAGTAGAAGAGCAATTGGTTTTTTTTCAAACAGCTAGGGGTCGTAGAATTTGTAGAGATTGGTATTCTTTGGCGCGATGCCTCAGTGGTTTTTGTTATTTTGTCACAGAATGACTTCCAGGATTATAGCTTTCCCTTCCTTAGTTTTTTTTTATATATATATTTTGAAGGATTCCTTATATGACACACACGTGTTCGATAAGTGGCCGTATATGCATTTTCATTCAAAATCATGAACTCAGAGTAATATGACATGATAATGTAATTTAATAGTAATTATTTGGTAAAAATGTACGAAATATCTATATAACCCTAGATTTAGTAATTTGTTTTTGTAAGCTAATGCACTTATTTATAATTTTTACAGGAGCCCGGACGATCTTCACCAGCGGGAAAAATTCTTGTGAAAGAAGCTCCAGAAATGTTAGCAATAGCGCATTGGACAGGACAAATACCTCGAAGACCTCCGCTGCCAGAAGGATGTGCTGTCTCGCAATTAATAGCCCTTGGATCGAGGCGGAAAAAGTCAAAGGTTTATTGGATGCTTGCGAAATCTGAGCAAGAAGTTAGGTAAAGTAATTTTAGACATACCATACACTCATAGAGTAATACTCGTATATCGCTCATTAAGCAAAGAAGAGGGCAATTGGAAATTGTAGCTTTCGGAACATGTAGGAGTCTTTCATTTTATTTCAAAATTACTCATTTGTTTATATTAGAGTTGTAATTTGAATGCAGACAGAATTTTCTCTTCAAATCAATTATGTCTAAAATACATGTGCAGATTTTCTGCATACAGCGCTAATTGCACTTCTCTAAATAAAACGGATGTGTAAATAGTTTTTTGACATACACCGCATGTTGGCATTCGATAACTGACAACTGATTTGTTTATTTTCAATATGTTTCAAGGGAAAACAAATGAATAACAAGTGTACAAATTTTCAGAAATAAACAGGGACAAACAACGAAGCATCAAAGTTCGGTGATGTCACAACGAAATTGAGTTTTTTTTTTATATTTCTTGTGTGCAAGTACAATCCGTGCATTTAAGTACATGAGCTCTGGTATTTTTATTGCAAGGATAATTCTGTGCATGTGTTTGATGTTATCTTATCTCATTAACCGCTCAAATTATGATATTTAACCGACAAACGAACTGGTAACATATTCTTAGAATACAATGTTTCTTTTATTTTCATAAGCATTAACTATCTGTCCAGTCAATAAAATAGTGAAGATACATTTTATGCTACTCGTATGTAAGTTCAGTCATCATCGCTACTACGATATTTGTACCATTGTTTGCATGGGTACCTAGAGCATATTGTCTGGAGTTTGGGCCTAGATTCTCCCATACATATATTTTCTATTTGAAAAGTTACGCTGAAATCCTAATGAGAAATCTTCTCTGGTTTTTTGAATTTGACATAATTTATTTTCTTTGTTTCTGTAAACTTACATTTTTATTTTTCATTTTTGGTATATACAAGTGTAATTATAACATTAATTAAGTAAATTTCTGAGCTTTCCAATCAGGAAATAATACACTTTGTGACATATAATAGCCAGTAGCATATGTAGGGTAAAAAAGATACGAAAAAACCAGAATTAGGACAGAAGAACGCGAAGTAAATGCAAATATCTTATCTATTGTAGAACGCATTTTAACCAATTTTATCAGGAAACATTAGTTAATAATGAGAATAACAAAACACGTGAATTAAAAGTAATTGAAGATACTTACGAGGGTTGTCTGAAAAGTTTCCGACCGAACAATGATACAAGACATTTTTTCTCAAATTTTTTTTTTATTTTTCTACATAATCTCCTTGTAACTCTACACACTTCTCCCAGCGATGCTCCCATCTCTCTAACCCGTCCAAATAGTACTTGGCGTTTTTATCTGCAAAATAATTGCTCACGAAGGTGATTGCCTCCTCATTTGACGAAAATCTCTGTCCTCCGAGCTCAGTTTTTAGATGAGGCAACAAAAAGAAGTCGCTTGGGGCTAGATCTGGTGAATAAGGCGGATGGTCAAGCAGTTCAAACCGTAATTCATGGAATTTCGCCATGGCAACCGCTGAGGTGTGGTCTTGGTGAAACAAGATTTTCTTTTTCTGCAAATGTGGCCGTTTTTCCGCAAATTAAGATAACTCCTTACTATCCCAAAAAACAGTCGCCATCACTTTCCCAGCCAAAAAAACAGTTTTTGCATTTTTTGGAGCCGGCTCTCCCTGTGCAGTCCACTGTTTTGACTGAATTTTTGTTTCGGGCGTATAATGGTGTATCCAAGTTTCATCTACAGTAGTTAATCGGCGGCAAAACTCGGATTTATTGCGCCTAAACTGCGCCAACAGAGCGTTGGAAATGTTCATTCGAACACGTTTTTGGTCTAACGTAAGCAAATGCGGCACCCAACGAGCAGACAGCTTTCTCATGCCTAAATCTTGATTTAGTATGTAACAAACACGTGCTTTGAACATTTTCATAACCTCTACTACCTCTCTCACACTTTAATTCGGCGGTCGTCTAACACCATTCGGTGAATGTTAGCAATGTTACCGTCAGTGGTTGCAGTTTTTGGACGTCCCGAACATTCATCATCTCCTAAGCTCTTACGGCCACGTTTAAATTCAGCTGCCCGAAATTTCACTGTGGTAAACTCATTTTTGATTTGCGTGGGCGTATTGCCTTTTAAAAAACAAAAATTTGATAACAGCTCGATACTCAATTTTTTACATTTTCACAAAAAAACACTCACATCGGCTCACTCAAAAGACTGTCAAATAAAAACCGCGCGTCCAAAATGACTGAAACTTCGGTAAGTAACTATCAAAAGATGCACAACTAGCATTCACTAGCTTCTATTGACGAGTGCCGCTATCTTTACGTTTCAGACAACCCTCGTATAAACTCCTATGCGTAGGAGTACATCAAGATAGAACTTGAAGCAGGGTTTCAAACTGAGATCGTGAAAGTAGCCAAGCCTTAAGTTTTCTTAAAAATTTACTTCCATGTATTATTAGCTTGGATATACCGAACGGCAGTTTGTTAAAAATGTAAGGTGCTAGAGATATCAAAAAACGTCGACTGCGTTCTTTATTAACCTTAAGAACGTTTACAACAAATCCATTTCAGAATGAATATACATATTCCGTTTCTTCTAAATTGTACAAGGTGGCGCAAACGTTGTCAACCGAAGTTGGCTATAACTCTTTTATGAAGTTTATTTGATGTCTTGAATTTTTTCCATTACGTCGAGAAAATGATATCGGCTAAGTGATGGAAACACTCTTTCCCAGAACTTCCGGCGATAGCTCCTTACATTCTTGACGGATATTCTCTTTGAGGGCTTCAAGAATCTGAGGCTTGTTAACATATGTGGACTCGTGACTTCAAAAGACCCCCCAAAAAGAAGTCTGGAACGGTTAAATCAGGCGATCTTGCCGGCCAGTGCAAATCGCCAAAACGAGAGATTAGGCGATCCGGAAATGCAGCCCTCAGAATTTCGGTTGTGGCTCGTTTAGTATTCGCTGTTGCTCCATCCTGTTGGAACCACATGTTCTGCAGTCCCAATTCACTCAATTGAGGAAGGAGAAACTCGTTGAGCATGGCTCTGTAGCGATCGCCGTCCACAGTAGTCGTTTGTCCCTCGACGTTTTCATCGTTAACCACAGCTGCGATATTCTCAGATAACGACAGATAACGACAGCTATATTCTGCGATATCTGTCTCAGTCTATATTGTTCCTTGCTCTTTTCTGAAGCCAAATTGGTCTACTACTGCTAGCAGTCTATTATAAATTATCCTCTCGAGAATCTTTCCCATGATGCTCAAGAGGCATATAGGGCGATAGGAAGATGGCCTTTTAGTTTCCCCATCAACATTTTACATATATGTTGAACACCATAGATTTATGTCGACTTTTTCACAGAGACATTTGAAGCGTGTGGTTTTGCTTCCTTTGATGGCTCTAGTTAGGTTGCGTCTCGCCAGTCTAAGAGTTTTCAGCCATTGTATGAAGTTTGGTCTCCTTCTAGCACAAGCCAGGAGTGCCACAACCACACGGTGAGACCTACCTGCTACTTGCTCTTCTAGGCATGAATGCATCGCACGCTGTTCCACATACAGTCAAATCACCAAATCTCTTTTAAAAAAATGTATATCAAAAGACTTACCATTCAATTTTGGCCCCGTAAGTTTTAGGAGATGGGCCGGTTTCATTTCTTTGACTTCCATAAATATCGCTTTATGGTCGCTATAAGAATTCTCCTCACTGGCCCTTCACTTAATAGTCCCTAGAATAGAGTAACTCGCGAAGGTGATGTCGACGATGTGTTAGTGAGTCTACTGTCCCAATCTGTGACCCATGCATTCAAGTCGCCTTCTACAACCACAGGGTATCTATGGAGCGCATCCGAAGTCAGATTGCCAAGCATCAGTTGGTATTCGGTGGCCGTCAAGTTAGGTCTTACATAGCAGCTGTAAAAATGGACCCCCGGCACACAGCCATCTGTTTTTCCGCTTGCGTCGACATCTTCAAATCTCTGTCTGATTTGCCTTGTCACAGATCTAGTTATCGTATTGGTCGGGACGCTTATAGGGCTATCTGATCATGATAACGTACGCCCGTTCATTCCTTGCAATTTGTAGAAAGATGTCCTGAACTATTCTACAGTGCTTCAGATTTATACCTATACTATCTTCGTGATCTTTTATTTTTAATAATTCTCCGTCTGTGTGTATTATGTGTGAGTACGTATGCCCGTAGGTGTCAATTTTGTTGGCCCACGATAACTCGCGAGCATCGTTACCTATCGATACTTTAACAAGTTGTTAAATGTAATATTACGTATTCTCTTAGAGAAACATGAGATCCTCTCATACCTACGAAGCCCAAAGACGTATCGAGCTGCATTGTTAAGCTTTCTGTAACTGACAGCGTCACACTTTCCGTAAACTTCACATCCGTAGGTCAATATAGGGATAATGAGTGATTTTACAAGAACTATTCTAATTTTCACAGGAGTATAATACTGAGAGACCCATAACGAACGAAGTACGTAATAAACTTTGCCTACTGCTTAACTTATGTGATTGCTCCAAGTCAGTCTTCAATTGGGTGTCATGCCAAGATCCTTTGCGGTAGTGCAATACTCAATTGGAGCATTATTAAAGACGACAGAAGGAAAGTACGAGGTAGACACATCGTTTTTGGAAATGACAATGCATTTTGACTTTTTCGAGTTCAGTAAAAGAAGATTTTTTTAGACCAGTTGGCGATATTGTCTAGATCTGTGTTAATACGGCAAACACAGTTAGACCAAGTGGACAACTTAGGTGGAGCTGAGCATCATCAGCATATAACTCAATTTTGGAGCTAGTAACTACAGACGGCAGCTCACTAATATATGAACAGCAATGAAGTCAGACAAAACATTGTTAATGGGGACGGATTGTTCTCGACCTATAAGATAGGAAAGTAGAATTCTAGCTGCAGGGGATGAAAAGTTGAACATTTTTATGAGCTTATCCCGAAGAAGAACCTGATCGATTGTGTCGAAAGCTCTAGAAAAATCCAACAATACGAGAAAAGTTATCAGGTCTTTATCGATGTTCTGTCTTATGTCATCTACAACTGTTAGGAGAGCTGTTGTACAGCTTTGCTTCGCTCTGAATCCTGATTGTCTGGGAGTAATAAGGCTGTAATAATGTAGAAAGACGTTCATTTGTTTCTGCAAGATTTTTTCAAAAGCTTTAGATAGGAAAGGAAGTATAGATATCGGCCGATAGTCTTTACCACCTGAATTTTTCGGTACGGGGATAATTGTAGCTTTCTTCCAAATTTTAGGAAACACACTAGTAGTCAAGATTGTATTAAATGCAAAACTTTCAAAAGGCATCAATAACGGCTGTATTATTTTTAGGAATTTCGGGTGAACACCGTCTGTTCCAATGGCATTAGATTTAATAGAAAGTATACTCTTAACTAATTCAACTTGGTCTACCCCGGAGAAGCCAAGCCTTTCCCCCGGTAAAGAGATATCATCGGAAATCAAATCTGAACTTTGAAATTCAGATTGCGAGTCATTTGAAGTCGTCGGTAGGGTTAAAAATGTTTGGTTGAGAACATTACCATCAACACCATGAGGGGACAAAGCTTTCTGTTTTCCCAGGTATAGACTGCGCAGGTTTCTCCAAAGTCCTTTTCCATTTAAAGACGGACTGAGTCATTTTGAGAAAAAGTTTATTTTTGCGGAACGAAAAAGATTGCGATAGACTCTTCGAAAAGAATCAAGTCTATGTCGCTTCCATCGTTCATAGGCAAGGTGGCCGTGGTGTAGTGGTACTAGCTATCGCTTCTCACTCGGAAGGTCAAGGTTCGAATCCTAGCCACAACAAGTTTTCATTTGTGTAATTGGAACTCAGTCAGAAAAATCTGCGTGTGAAGGCATAACACTGACATGTAGAGTTGGCTGTGTAGGGTTTTTCAAGCACAAAACAACCGTTAAAATTCACTACCTCACATTCCGAGAGAAGAAAAATCTCTCCGTCCTATTTGGACTCCCACCCCTGTAGAGTCAATATCGAAACCAAACACACCTGAGTTTCAAACCACTACATCACAAACTTTCCTTTCTCCTCCTTCTACCTTTCAGCCCGCGCCCTGGCAACAGTGTAAGGGTATTCATAACCCCTTAGGCGCGCGTAAATTATAAAAAAAAAAAATAAAAAATATGAAAACGAATTTCATTAGTGAACCATGGGCGCTGTCCAGGCCTTACAGATTTGACCTTCAAAGGGAGCTGCTTTTCAAATAAGAAAATAATATTTGAATGAAGAGAACTCATTTGCTCATCGGAAGAAGACATACAATATATTTGTTCCAATTCTATGCTTCGATTTAACTGTCGGAGGTCCCTGTAAGTGAAGGACGATGGTGAACTATGTATGTTAAAGTCGGAAGTTAAATAGATGAGGTCAGGTTTCGGGAAACCTGGGGTAGTCCATCGGTCTTACAAAATAACGTTTCTAAAGTGGCCCGGACGGTTCGGGGTTCAGTGGCCGAAAGTCGTTTTTTCAGGCAACTAAAATCTCGTGAATACATCAAGTCAATTTACTGTAAAAATTTAATCTCCCCATTAAATGTTGGATGTCACCCATGGAGCGAAAATAACCACTAAGCAAAAACATCTTTCTTTCTCTTTCTGTCCAATTTCCGAAAAACTTAACACATGCTTTGGCATCATAAGTGTAAAAATACTGACTTGAGTGTTAAGTTCTTTTTAAAAAAAAAAACAAGTCACTCACAAAAAACACATCGAGTAGCGAACATGATTCATTGCTAAAATGTGTTGGATTAGAAGTATTTACGGAGAAAAGATTTAAGGTGAGCATGCTTTCCAACAAATGGCTTTCCAGAAGTAAATCAGAATTCAAATTCCCACACACGAAGACGTAACGACGAAGTAACAGCGATTTTTTCCAGTAAGGAAATAAAAGATGCTGTATTTATTGACTTATGTGGTCTATACATATATTACCCCTAAAAGAATTCTGTCATCTTCGCCAACTGCCACACCACCACCTCTGCATCTTGTTCTGTCAGCCCGAAAAAGTCTATAGCCCGCGAGATAAAAAATAGTTTCTTTAAGATCTATAGGGAACCACGTTTCGGATACACAAACAACGTCAACCCCAGTTTTTTCAGTTTCAGTTTAAATGCATTTTTATTTCAGTTAACTCATTAATTCTTACATGCTAGACAAAAAAATGCTTAAAAATTAGCTTAAATAACTTACAGATAATCTAATTCTAACTTACTGGCCCCATGCGGGCACTCTAGGTTAAACATAATACTTAATCTATGTCTTTCGACGTTTCTTACACTCTACTTTTATTTTTGTTTTTACATTTATTAAACTAAAGCTAAGAAAATAGATTTTATTAAAAAAAAAACTTAGTGTCTGGACTTTTTTTGTTGTAATATAAAACTTAAAACTAAACCTATACACTACGTAAAAAATAAATCTTAACCTACTTAACCTACTTAGACTATCTAATTTTACTTATACCTATATATATGTACATAAATATTTTTTTTTTTTGGATTACCCCTTTTTTTTAGAGAAGGTTACCCACCTCTTTGTTCTTTTATAATTTTTTTTTTTATTTTTTTTTTTTTTATTTTTTTTTTTTTATCCTTAAATCTACCCTAATCCTACCTAAACTATGTAAGTCGGCCACGGCTAATAAACTAGATGACGACCGACTTTGCTTCCTTATGAAGCTATCATGTACCCGAGGAATTTGACGACGAACCCTCTCCTCCTACAACCAGCCACCAAAATTGTTGGTGCTGCCGAGCAACATCCCTCATGTCGCGACTCCCTACCGCCCTACTGAACGTCAACCCCAGAGCCTACAAAATGGTCTCGAAATTCGTCTATTTTACACTTTACACTTCGTGCATTTATATGGCAAGTATGTAGACCTAGTCTATGTCTTGATAACACTCTGATCATGGATCTCAATACGACTTGACTACCCGCATTAGAAACGACCCCGCTACAATCAACCGATTCCAAATCGATAATGTTTAGAGAATAAATTTGAACGACAAAGCGACGAGAGAAGTGGGGACGAAGGAGAAATTACAAAGGTTAGCAAGAGACAGGAAGTAAAGGAAACAACTAGAGAAATTGAATACAAAAACAACAGATATATTCTAACTAAATTTATAATAAAAAGGAAAAAAAAAGAAGTTAATAATTTTAAGTAATTTTAAGCAAAAATAAAATTTTGAAATGAAACTGGTATATCTGGCAATGCTGTGTAAATTATAAATTTTAATTAATCCTAAGTTCGTAAAGATGGTATATCATATTGATATATCAATGCTTGTGAAATGGTGCGCAAAATCCGCCGATGACTATATACACAAAATACAGTGTGCGGCAGAACCAGTTGAGCAGTTTTGAAGAGTTATAAAAAAAAAGAGGGGATATATGAAACAAATGTTTTTATTTTTGAAATCCGTAGAACTTACCATTTTATACGCATTAATTTTTAAAAAATAATGTCTTTAAGATGGCAGCCGTTAGCTGCAATACATTGCTGGAGCCGATTTCTAAATTTTTCAACAGCGCGTTGACACATTTCGAGGGGTATCACGTTCACTTCTTCAACAATTCGCTCCCTTAGCTCTAGCAGGTTTTGGGAGCGACGTATAAACACTTTTGCCTTAAAATAACCCCAAAGAAAGAAGTCGCATACTTCCACCCGCCACCCCACGTCACCAAGGCACTAGACGCCCGGGAAAAATTTTTCTTAAAGCACTTAGAGAATTTCGGGCTGTGTGGGCTGTAGCCCCATCCTGTTAGAACCAAACATCCCCTAATCACTCTTCTTCAACAACCACTTCCAGTCGGAGCTGCAAAACATTTTGTAACATTGAAACATAACGCCCGCAGTTCACGGTCACGGTCACGCCTCCCTCTTCAAAGAAGTACAGGCCAATAACGCCAAATTGTGATACGGCACACCACATCGTTAGTTTAGGAGAATGTAGCGGTCTTTCGTTAACAATTTGGGGGTTGTTTTCAGCCCAGTGACGAAAATTTTGTTTATTCACAATCCCGCTTACGTGCAAATGTGCCTCGTCGCTACTGAAGAATGCTGTCTCAGGAGGGATCACTGCAAGCATTTCCTCACACAGATTTTGGCGGTTGACGTAGTCTGCTGGGTTCAATTCTTGAACCCTCATTATTTTGAAGGGATGGAAATTCAAATCTAAATGCAGAATCCTCCTCAAACTTCGATCTGAAACCCCCAATGCAATAGCGTGCTTTCGAGCAGAACGTCTTTGCGATTGCTCGAGTGCAGCTCTCACTAGCGCCACATTTTCTGGTGTTCTAATGGATCTTCGTCGGCCATGTGTATCTATTCTTAGTGTGCTAGCAGTTTCCTCCAACTACCGAATCCAGGGCCGAATTGTGTTCGGAGTATGAATAGCATTATTGCGCGGAATGTTAAAACGTCCCCGAAAAGCTTTTTGCGTCGCAATCACAGTTCGATTGTTTTCATAAAACGCATGCACCGCAAAGCCACGATGTACTCCGGTCCAAACCATGTTTTCCAATTGGTTCTGCCGCACCCTGTACAATTCATTTCTCCTTAAAAATAGAGGAATTTTTCGAAATTTAAATGTAACAAATATTTGACGAAAATTTTAAAAATATCGCAGTACTAACTACGATTTTGTTAACACAGAAGTCTCACATCTGATCGGTCACACTTTTATGGGTGATAGGCTTTCTTAATTCGAACAGGATATGAAATATCAAAAACCAGGTTCTCTTTATCAGGAAATTCTTGGCGTGACCCATCGTTCACACCTACTATATTTCGGCTAGTAGTATTTTCAATGTACACCCTGAATGACTCGAACTGCAACCAATTTCAGACTGCTATAATTTCCAAACCGTTCATGACGGTGAGCTCAAATTTTGACACATGACAGATAATTTTATTTATTTACAAGCCTTTTAAACGATTTGCGTCTCAGTTGTGTTGAAAAATTTGTATGCGCGATGGAATACAAACGTGATAGTGTGATTGCTTTATATTTGGCTGGAAAACCACAAGTAGCTATAGTTAGAGCCCTCCAGCACCTCAACGTGAATAAATCATTTGTGTCTCGAACCATAGCTCGTTACCGTGATACTGTCAGCGCGAGCGTTTCAAAACGCCATGGAGGTGGTCATAAGAAAACAGCAACATCGGCAGAAATGGTTCGGAAAGTGAAGTCTTGAATTGAGCGAAATCCGCGTTGAAGTGGAAGAAAAATGTCTCGTGAGCTCAACATATCGTTGGAACGGATGCAACACATACTGAAAAATGAGCTTGGGCTCAAGCCATATTGAAGTTCCAAAAAGCACACGATCTTACACCGCAACAGAAAAAAGTTTTTTCCAATGAGTCGCCATTTGTTATCGAGCAATATGTCAACAAACAAAATGACCGAGTTTACTTGCCAGAGAGGTCCTTCGAAAATTTATACCTTCGGACGGCGACCAGAAAGCAGGCAGCACCGATGGTGATAATTTGGGCCGCCATAACCGCCGATGGTCGCTCTCCGCTCGTATTTTTGGACCGTGGCGTGTCGTCAAAATTAATGCGATCTTATACCGTGAAACTGTCTTAGAGGCAGTATTGAAGCCTTGGGCAAACAATCATTTCGGTCGGAGACGGTGGATATTTTAACAAGATTTTTGGATTTTTCTGTCTGGGGTATTTTGAAGGTGAAGGTTGGCACTAAAAAATACCGAAGTTTGGACCACCTCTGCTTTCATCGGCCGTCTCAAGGCCATTATTCGCGCCAAAGGTGGACATATTCAAAACTACCGATACAATTTAAAAATTGATGTATTTTCCAACATTTTTTGCCTTGGCACAATAAAATTTATCAAAAAATTGAGTTCGAGTGTATCTTTAAATTTATTTTTGCTTCTTTATTTTTCAGTTTTTATATGTTTTGATTTGAATTTTATGTTTTTTTAATATGTTCACCCCACAGCTTAAATCCTTATTTGTAGTGACATTAATACTGTTTTTCAAATATCTAATGCCACTAACTATTATCCGGTTTGTTGTTAGAATAATTGTAAGCTGTACGTGTTAATTTATTTTGTAATAGAGAATAATCAATAACAATGATTGAATGAATGAATATATCCTCGTGCTGCGAGACGCAGGATGTCAAAAGGTCAAATGGCAAAGTCAAATAAACGAAGTAGCGATAAATAACAATGCAATGATATAATATGTACATAGTATGCTCACATTAAGGCGGCATTTAAAATATTGTAAACGACCGATCTGTAGATTTATAAAAGATTAACTTATCATTTTCGAATTTTTGTCATTCATAGACGCCCGAGTTGTAAATCACAAAGAGCAAAGAGCAAAGAGCAAATTAAATGGTTTTTTATCTATGGTTGGAAGGGGACAACTTTCATATTTTTGAGTTAATATGATAGATAATGTTTAACCTCTTCACAAAGACAGTAAATACCAATCGTACAAAAGTCCTCAAATTGTCTGCATATGTACGAGTATGTACCACCAGCTATGTATGTATCTTTTTACGTAAACGGATTTGGAAAAGTAGGTTAGAAAATTTTTTCTTTTAGAAAATAAAAACAAAAAAAAAAAAACACTCAGCGGTAGTTCAATTTATTTAACAACCAAACTCTAAGATTTCAATAACCAAAACGAAAAAGTTCTAAGTTTTTGAGGAAAAACTTTTGAAGGCAAGCCCATCATACTCGTACATTATTTTTCTGTCTGGCTTTGTGCGACATACACTCTAGAAAATACGTTGGCGTAGCTCTGGCTTGGGTTCATCGATTTATTTTTGCTTGGTTTATTGACATCGTAAAAAACATTCGTTTTTATTGATGAATAAATTTTCTTTTTCACATTTTCATTGGACTGCTATCGATGTTTGTTGAAGAGAAAAAAAAAATCAACATTCAGATAAAAAGTGGAAATTGAAAAAAGGAACAAAGAGAACTTTTTTGAAGTTTTGGCGGAAAACACATATAACACGTATTTCTACTTTACGTAATTTTTGTGTCGAAATATTAAGATAATAATAATATAATAATTGATTGCTCAATTGGCACTTAAGATTGGTTACACATGGGATAATTTGTGGCGCCAGGGCTTAATTGCGCCCACACGAGGGCCGTTATATATTCATAATTCTGTAATTCGGCCTTTACATAAAGAAAACTAAGAGCTTTGGAAAAAAAGTAAAGTAAAAATATGCAGTTCTGGGCTTGGAAGTAAACGCTTAAATATACATTTTGAAATACAGGTAGAACCACGCCCAGATTCCTCGGACAACGACGAGTAGCTGCAGCTGATGTGAACTCAAAATTTATTTTCTTTGGAATTAAATGAATATTATGGTTTCTCACATATGAAATTGCTGAATTTTATCCTACTGTTTTTATGCTGAGTAAGGTACTCGTATGTTCTGAGTATTATAAAAGAAAATGTTCTTAATGTGCAACTTGAAATATGCTAAGTGCTTTGATGGTATTAGGAATATATGTCTTAAGAACCTACCACCTTTAGCTCTTACGAAATTAACGGAACTATTTGATTGCTGCCTTAGCTATAGACCAATTAGCTTGCTTAGTTCTCTGAGTAAATGCCTAGAAAAAATATTAAAGAATAGAAGTATCTCTTTCTTAGAGAACAGCTCTGAACAATTTGGTTTTAGAGCTTTTCACAGTTCTACTCACCAAGTACATCGTATCACAAAGGACATTAAAAACAATCTATCAGATGGAAAAAGTACCGGTATGATAATTTTTGATGTTGATGGCTTAATACATAAGCTTACCAGTATTGATCTGGTTGTATCTTGTCAAAATTATTCAGTCGTTCCTAACATCCCGAAGTTTTAAAGTGTCCATTAATCGTTACTTTTCGGACAATAAATTAATTAATGCTGGAGTTCCACAAGGGTCCGTTCTGGCTCCAGTCCTATATAACGTTTACACTTCCGATTTCCCCAATCTGACAAACTGTAGTATCGCCCTGTTCGCAGATGATACTTGCATTTACTCATCTGATGCAAGCTATCCTTTTCATTCGTAGAAGGAAAGCTTGTTTACTACCAAGCAACAGACTTCTATTGAACGGAGTTCAGATTGAAACCGAATGGAACGTATCTTGGTATATATTTAGACAAACACTTAACCTCTAATCTTCATGTACAAGAAGTAATTACAAAAGTCAACACAAGTATAAGAATTTTTTACTATCTAAATGGCTATCATTCAAGCCATTATATCCTACGGATCTCCAGTCTGGGGTAGATGAGCGAAAAGTCACTTGCGCAAACTTCAGACAACCCAAAACAAATTATTGAAAATGTAATTTTTTTTAAATTTTTTTTTTTATTTTTCTACATAGTCTCCTTGTAACTCTACATAATTCTCCCAGCGATGCTCCCATCTCTCTAACCCGTCTAAATAGTACTTGGCGTTTTTTTTTCTGCAAAATAATTGTTCATGAAGGTGATTGCATCCTCATTTGACGAAAACCTCTGTCCTCCGAGCGCAGATTTTAGATGAGGGAACAAAAAGAAGTCGCTTGGGGCTAGATCTGGTGAATAAGGCGGATTGTCAAGCAGTTCGAACCGTAATTCATGGATTTTCGCCATGGTGTGTGTTTTTCTTTTTCTGCAAATGTGGCCGTTTTTCCGCAATTTCTGCCTTCACCTTGCAAGTAATGATGCGTAGTGTGCTCCTGTAATGGTTTTTCCTTTTTGAAGATAATCGATTAAGATAACTCCTTTTCTATCCCAAAAAACAGTCGCCATCACTTTCCCAGCCGAAAAAACAGTTTTTTCGTTTTTTGGAGCCGGCTCGCCCTTTGCAGTCCACTGTTTTGACTGAATTTTTGTTTCAGGCGTATAATGGTGTATCCAAGTTTCATCTACAGTAATTAATCGGCGCCAAAACTCGGATTTATTGCGCATAAACTGCGCCAACAGAGCGTTGGAAATGTTCATTCGAACACGTTTTTGGTCTAACGTAAGCAAACGTGGCACCCAACGCGCGGACAGCTTTCGCATGCCTAAATCTTGATTTAATATGTAACAAACACGTTATTTGGATATTTTCATAACCTCTAATATCTCTCTCACTTTAGTTTGGCGGTCGTTTAACACCATTCGGTGAACTTTAGCAGTGTTATCATCAGTGGTTGCATCATCTCCCAAGTTCTTACGGCCATTCAGCCGCCTAAAATTTCACTGTGGTAAATGATGGTGCAGAGTCCCCACACACAGAGTCCAACTCATTTTTGATTTGTGTAGGCGTATTGTTTTTCAAAAACAAGAATTTAACAACAGGTCGATACTCAATTTTTTCAATTTTCACAAAAAAACACTCACATCGACTCCCTCAAACGACTGTCAACTAAAAACTTCGCATCCAAAATGACTGAAACTTCGGTAAGTACTATAACTGTCAAAACCACAACTAGCATCTACTAGCTTTTATTGACGAGTGCCGCTATCTTTACGTTGCGGTCGGAAACTTTTCAGCCAACCCTCGTAAACTTTCAAATTACATCGTCTTAACTACGCAAGAAAGTTCTCAAGAAGAGATTATAACCGAGATGTTCTAAACGGATTGTTACTGAGCTCTGATCCTCTCATCACTTGTCTTAGAAAATCACAACAGACTTTAGAAATGCTTCTTCCAGAGGATTCAAACACATAAAATTAAAGCTTCATGGGAAGAATCTAGCGATTGATTTTAACTCGATTTAAAAAAAAACATTTCAAATAGCCAAGGCATCAATATCTACTGTGTCCGCCCACTTTTCTTTTCAATAAAACATTAATAAATAAATATAAAGTAATTAAAAATTGAATAAATATTAATTTTAAACAAAATAATGACAAAGATAACAAGAAATAATTTTGGCCAGGTTTTTTATGCAAATACTCCTATGTGCAGCGTGGCCCAGTGGCTGCAATGAGTCTTCTTGTGTAGGTTACTCTTAGGGATCATTCTACGACTTTATTCAACAAATCGGTACCTGCCACCAGTTATCTACCAGAGTATTTACCCGAGTATTGCTTTGTTAATCTATATAACGACACTTAATAGCGTCTTTAAGTTTGTTTTATTCTAAAAGCATTTCTGCACATTAGCCTGCATGATGCATTACATCTAGTTTTTTTTATTATTGAAAGACTGTGTGCTTTTTTTTTATAATCAGTGCGCGCTCAAGGGATTATTTTTTTTTGGTACCCTTAAAATGTTTGCACACAGCGCGGGCGAAGGAAAATCAGGGAGGATGGAAAGAGAGGTACCGGTGAACGTTGGTTTTAAATGTTTGAAGGTTATAATGACTAGGAAATAAAGAGCTAGGCAGGGCATTCCATAAGCGAGTTATACGGCTTAGGAACGAATCACGATACTATAGAGTACGTCCGAAAGTCGGCTTGAGGGTATACTAATGAGCATTCATAGCGAGACGGGTCCTATGATTAAAAGTTTGAAGGGGCGGAATGCTACTGGCGATTTCTATGGAGCACTGGTGGTGGAAATAGCGATAAAACAGAGTGAGACACGAGACATTACGTCTGTGTTCGAGGGTGTTGAATGACTGTGTAGTATTGTCATCACCCATGAGTTTTATTGCACGATTTTGGATCCTATCTAGCAGGTGCAGTGATGTTTTAGGCGCACCCGATCAGATGTGGGCATTGTACTCCAATTTCGGGCGGATAAATGCCTTATATATTGAGGCCAGATCAGAGGGGGTAAAGTATTTCTTACATCGCTTGAGGAAACCTAGACATTTTGCACCATTTTTGACGACATCGAATATGTGATCATTCCAACGTAAGTTGTCATTGACACACATACGGAAAATGGAAAGTTTATCGATTTCGACGATGAGAGTGCCATCCATGGATAATCGCTTTATGCTTAAATTTGGCTTTTACGACAGCAGACAGCGTTTTGTTTTGGAAGCATTAAATTCTGTTAGAGGGCTCCCCAATTAGTTAGGCTGTCAATATCAGAATTTAATTAGCTTAACATATGCTGTCATTTCCGTTCTACAGCCAGAGAGCAGGGGGTTGACTCAGTGAACGAATATGAAAAGCAGAGAGTACGGTCATCAGCAAAGGAATATATTGGATTAGAAGTAGCAGACAAGAGATCGTTGATGAAAATTAAAAAGAGTGTCGGAGACAGTACGGGGCCCTGTGGCACACCAGCATTTATTTTGCGAATATCAGACTTGAAACAATCCAAGACAACTTGAATTGAACGTTCCGAAAGGTAATTTCTAATCCATTAAAGAAGAGAGTCGTCGATCCCAAAAGCACGCATTTTTGACAAAAGAGCCTGGTGCCAAACTCTGCCAAATGCTTTAGAAATATCAAGTGCAACTATCTTGCTCTCGCCAGATTGATGTATGCTTTGGTTCCACTTTTCGGTGAGACATGCCATCAGATCACCAGTGGACTAAAACCGTACTGCCGGTCATTAAGAAGTTTTCGTGTTTCGAGATATTCCATTAGCTGACGGTTTATCAGCGTTTCCATGACATTGGGAAGTAGGGACGAATGTGCAATGGGTCTGTAGGAAGAGAGAGAGGAAGATTCGTCTTTTTTAGGGAGGGGCTGGACAAATGCTGTTTTCCATCTGCTTGGAAAGAGTCCTTAAGAGTAGGATTAATGAAAGAGCTTACGCAGTGGTTTTGCCAGGGAGGAAGAACACCTCTTCAGAAAGAGGGGAGATATTCCATCTAGACCAGCGGATTTATGTATATTAAGATCTTTAAGTACTCTTGCTACTACACGGCTGCGAAAGTAGATTCGTCCCATTAAAGATTCCACGCACTCAAGTGTAAGCGGGGACAAAACGCAATCTGGGAGTATTGAGCTGGCCGCAAAGTGTGCAGCAAGCATTGGACGGATGGCCTTGTCCAATGAGCTGACAGCTGGAATGTCATTGTAAATGAGCGTTGGGATGGAGGATGAGGCAGAATTTCTAATATTTTTGACGAACGACCAACAATTTTTAATGCCTTTGGGATATTGCAGTATTTTTTGCCGCAGTTGTTGGTCCTATTGGGCTTGAGAAAGACGTTGCAGTCATTTCTGGCTCGTTTAAACTTTTTTCAGTTTTCCTCTGTCGGATTGGTCTTGTAGGACCGAAAAAACATTTCTCTAACCCTGACAGCCTCTTCACAACTCGAGTCATACCATGCCTTTTATTTTGGTTTGATACTCTTAATCCGATAGGGGATACAGGATCTCATTCCAAAGAGAATGGTGTATCTGATCATATTAGCAGCGGCATCCACGTCGTTATCGAGGAAACATAACGACCAGTTAAAATTCATAAGGAAGCTGTTCAGACCGCTCCAGTTGGCTTTCTCGTATTGCCATACGGTTCTTTTAGGAATCTTTTCTCTAACTGTGTGGTCGGTGTACGAGAATTTAGCTGATATGATACAATGGTCCGACGAGCCTAGAGGGAAGAGCACATCAACGGTGTACTTATCAGGGTGAGAAGTTAGGCGGTATGACTGTCAACGTCTGGTATTCGTGTGGGCTTATTTACAAGCTTTGTTAAATTATTTTCCGCAGCGAAGACCTCAACACACCGTCCTTCGGGTGGTGTCTGTCCAGAATATCAAAGCCACCCAGAAGAATTCGACCGTAATAACGATTTTAGTATGAAGATACAATTATTTGAATGGAGTCAAACAGCGCATCAAACCCGTGATAGGTCGAGTTGCTGTCCAGTTTGGGGTTTCTGTAAATAAAGCAGTAGTGGATAATTTGCTTACGAAGATAGAATTTTAACCACATGAAATTGAATTCCGGATTGGAACAGGGACTACATTGTGGTGGATTTTGGTAAGCTACATCACTACGCACATTGATGGCGAGACCGCGATGAGGAAAAAATAGTGGCACTAGTTCGTAGCCAGGAAGCTTCAGATCAGAGTGATCTGAGAGGTGTAGGCGGGGATCTACCTGTGTTTCACTAGGTGCGAAAACAGCTGGTCAGTATTTGCAGACGTGGACGTGATTACTTTTTAGCCCGCGTATATTGGAAATATCCACTCTGAATTCCCGAGTCATTATAACGAAAGGCAAACACAAAAAACACAAACACCGACGTTACTAAGCGCAGATGTGAAGTTTAAATTCAGAGTTGGTTTACCGAATCAAATTGTTATATGTAGGTGTTATGCCCTTACAACAATGCGAAGCAGCACACCACAACCCGCTATCCATCAGTTGTTACATACACTCTGTCACTGCACGCGCTATATGACAATGTAATACAGCAACGGTAGTGACCGAGTGCATGCAACAGTTTGACCAGGGGCAGGAGGGTTGTGATGCCTGTGAAGGATGTGGATTTCGGTTACACTGCACTCGCGCGATGTTGGCTTTTTTTTGTCCGCACAGTGAACTTTTTTTGTACCCCACGCGAGGAGCGAATTTCACAGTGCACTTGTCGATGGTTAGCTGAGCACTCGAAGCTGCGTTCATCAAATCAAATATTTTAGATTGATAGATATTTTCTCAAATAAAATATTGCACTTGAAAAGAAAATATTAGTGAAGTTAATCACATTGTATCCATATTTTACGTTAATAGAAGTTCACATGTCGCTCAGTGGTGCAAAATCTGCTGCCACTAAATGATTTCAAATATAATTCATTGCGTGGAAAATGCATCAGCAGTGCTCGGACTAACAACAAACAGAAAGTATTTATACGAAGTTAATAATCGATGCATATTGAATGCTGACACTGAATACAATATCTGAAATTGAAACAAAAAAGGATATAATCGAACAAATACGAGTATCATGAATGCAATGGACCAGCGACCAGCGACCAGCATTTATTTCATTCACATGACACAGATCTCATAAATTGGTTTACCCTTACGAATTGAACACTTTTAAATTCATGAAATAATTAAATTCATTATCCAGTTTTGTTTAGTTTAAAGTGATATTGGTTGAATCGATTTCTACCACACAAGCCGAGGACAATTGCTCCTGCGATTATATTGATTATAAAACCACTTGAATAAATTATCTGTTAGCAACCACGAGCGTCGTTTCACCGTAATCGCCGTACTCAGTTCTCTTATGTTCGATTTATTCCAAAGAGGAATTTCTCGTCGCTTACAATTCAATTAGGACGCTTTGAGAGGTTTATATTGAATTTGGGAGATGGGAGAGATTATGTAAAAGGCAAAATTAAAATTCGGACTCGAAATGCATGCTAGAGATGCCGGAGGATACGAGTAAGTTCTAACAAATATTCATGCTCGTTCATATGCATGAATACGAGTATGTGCAGGCATCTACGAGTAGATGTATAAATATATGTGTAGTTATGGTATGTCATACATGCATACATATTCTCACATATATTTTCAAAGAAGTTATTTTTGATAGAATTAAGATGAATGGGCTTGGTAAAAGGAATGGCTAAACGTATTTTTGCTGAATTTGCCTTAAGGATATTTGACATTTCACATACGATTATATCGATTACCTAGCAGAACTTTTTAGTAATGAATTGCACAACTTTATTCGATAATTTTTTATACATACGAATACTATGTCCTAGTTAATGTGTACATTTTATACTCGTACATATTCGTACATACCATATGTATTCATTTGGATTATAATTATACAAATAACTGTAATTAGTTCAGGTTACTTTAAAGGTAATACAACGTTGACTTTGCATTACTTTTACATTAGAATCCATGAATTTCAACATTTCACCTAGGACTAAAAACAAGTCCATTGTAGTCCTTTGCTGTTCGTCTCATTTCTAATTCATGATCGACTTAAAGATTTTATAATTTTTTTTCGCAGATACACCCTCTATATTCCCGACGAGTATCTTCAGAATAATAAGAACACTAAGAGCATTGGCTGAGTAAAAATCAACTAAGGTTTCGGTTTTGACCCATTTAAGTCACTGGGACCGGATGGCATCTTTCTTGCCAAAATCCCGAAAACGTCGAATATATGCCTTACCACGGCAAGAAGTCACCCTAAATGGTAACTTTTTTCTTATTGTACAATCCCTGAATATGGACGGAAGTCAATGAAGGAGAGACAGGCATAGGTCTATCTCTACATCTTTAGACATATAAGGATGACATAATTTCTTCTAAAAGTTTAGAAAAACTGATTGGCACTCTATGAAAAATCCTTCTAGAGTCTATCAAACAGGCAGTATTTCTTGGAGAGAAACTGGATGGTTAATGGAATTGGAAACCAAATATCCGACAATGCGTTAACAGAATGTTTTTTTTTTCTATTCAGATTCTCAGTAGATTACAAGTCACCTAAAGAGCTTCAATTTATTGTCTCTTGTACAGTCAGGTTTCCGAGATCAACATGGCTGTTCAACGGCCTTGATTAAAGTTCTAGACGATATAAGATTAGAATATGATAAGGACTATCTTACATTTCTCTGCTTGTTAGACTTTTCAAAGGCCTTTGACGCGGTGAGTCACGACATTCTATGTAAGAAACTTGAACTCTACTTTGGTTTTAGCGACTACGCGGTGAGATTAATAAGCAGGTTTTTGTTGAGCAGAAATACTCTCGCCCGGAAATTATACTCGCTGGTGTACCTCAGGGTTCAATTCTGGGCCCGATCTTGTTTTGTTTATATATAAATGATCTACCACAAGTTTGTTGCAATGTACTTATACATATTTATGCGGATGACGCGCAGATATACTTATCTCGACCAATTAGACTAGTGGAAGATCCCACGGCAAGATTTAATTCAGATTTATCCTCTATAGTGAAATGGAGGCAAAATAATGGATTAATCTTAAATCCGAGCAAAACCCAATTTATTTAAATTTCAAAAAAATTGTATGACACTGAGCTAATACCGCATATTTATTTAGACTCCTGTAGACTCTTGTTTGCGGACACTGTCATTAATCTTGGTTGCAAGTTAAATTAATCCCTTTCTGCTATTGACAATCCAAATTACATTGTAGCGCGTATTTATGCAAACCTACGTAAGCTTTGGTTGTTTGCCAGCCTTACTCCTATGGACAGTAAGCTCAGGCTGATTAAGATTTTACTTATACCAATCTTTGACTATGTCATAGCTGTGTACTCCAAACTAAAATCACAATCTCAACATAAGTTACTTGACATGGTGAGATATGTCTATGGAATGAGGAGATTCGATCATGTATCCGGCTGGCACAGACTTGTTCTTGGTTGCTCATTCTAGAGTTTCTGAGAAATGAGATGCTGTGTTCTCATGCACAAAATAATTCAGACTCGTTCTCCATCATATCTTTATCAGAAATTGCAATTTGTCCAGTCAACCCGAACCTTTAACCTTATAACGCCTACTTGTAATTATTTAAATACGTCTCGCCTCTTTCTTGTCCACACTACCAGACTTTGGAACTCATTACCTGTCACCGTCAAGTAAATAATGGTAGCCGACCAATTTAGAACTGCAATATGAGCACATTTCGAAAATAAATAATTCTACGAGTAAGTACGTAAATCTTTTCTAAATTTCTTATCTCTTTTATTTCTTTCTTAATTTTTCGCATCCATCTCTATTTCATCTCCTCGTGATCCTTCTCTTTTAATCCAGTCCCTAATCCCTGTAATATTTAGTTTTTCTTTTTTTTACCTAATTTTTTTGTAAATTTAAATGTTAATTTAAAAGTATTTTTTAAACTTAGTTCTTTATTATTTGAATTCATTTTATCTTAAAATTCATTGTACTATAAAAGACTTTGATTTTACTTGTACTTACCGATTGTTATAAATAAATTAAAACTGAATTGAATTGACATAAAGAAGAAATTGGAACTAAAACCTCAAATTACCAATGAACTCTATAATTCGGTCATCAGAGCTATGCTAATGCACCTATGGCATAGTAACATGGTGACTAGCCCTAAATGAAAATGATCAGCTGTTTAAAATTAAGGAAGATGCAAGATTAGCCATCTTGTGCATCACTGGTGTTCTTAAATATATGGTACACTCACTACTTCATTAGATATAACTTTCCCCTTTCAGTGGAACAGGCTCCAAACAAGTCACTCGTTCATCCTTAAATAAAAAATATCATTTCTTCCCCCATATCTAAAAAGGAATTCAGAGCTACAAAACTATACGTTTTCCGATATACTCGTATAAAGGGTCTTTCATTAAGCGCTTCCTATTTTTAAATTTAAATAACACAAAGTGTATGTGAGATATCATCGAAATTTTTTATTCGATGGAATATAAATATGCGCCGCGGCATCTTTGGGTGGCGCGCATCCAAAATGTCCATTTTTCCATGACTCTGGCGCATAAATCAGGCTGAATTTGAACGATGGTATGGGTTATGTTGGCTTTGAGGGCCGCTGTGATTTGTGGCTTATTCGCATAGCGCTACGTTTTCAGAAGACCCCGCAAGAAAAAGTCTAACTAGGTCAAATCGCACAATCTCGATGGCCAGTTCACATAAACTCCACGTGAGGTTACCATGCTCTCGAATCGCTCGTGCAGAATTTCCAATGTGGCGTGAGCTGTGTGGCACGTAGCGCCGTCCTGTTGAAACCACATGTCGTTGGTGTCCATATCATCCAATTCAGGCCAAAAGAATTTGGTAATCATCGAGCTATAAAGCTCGCCGTTGACGGTGATAACCTAGCCAACGTCGTTCTCTAAGAAACGTGGACCGATGACGCGTCCAGCCCAAAATTCACACCAAACAGTGACTTTTTCGGAATGCATTGGACGCTCTTGGATCTCATGTGGATTGGTATCGTCCCAAATTCGACAATTTGGTTTGTTGACGTACCTATTCATCCAGAAATTCGACTCATCGCTGGAGATGATTTCAGAGTCAATATCCAACTGCTCCAGAGCCCATTCAGCGAACACATACACGTCGTTGTCTATGGTCGTTTACCTTCAGCTCTTGGGTCAGTTGGATTTTGTACAGGTGCAGGCCCAAGTCATGACCCAAAATTCGCCCAGTTGTGGTTTGCGAAAGGCGATTTCTTGTGAGCGATGCGAAATCGACTGCCTCGGATTCTGTCACGGACAGCGGCGATGTCTTTGGCAGATCTTGCGTTTCGTCAACGTACGGATGTTGGTTTATCGTATACTGAACCAGTGGACTTAAATTTATCCCCAACACTGCGAATAGTCTTCTCGGTAGGACGATTATGGCGACGGTGAAATGGGCTAAGCGGGCGGAAGGTTGTCCAAACAGAACACCCATTTTGATAAAACAATTTTATCATTTGTACGTTGTGTTGAACGTTGAATGTCCATCTATTGTGATTTGACAAAACAGACTGAATAAATGACACCCAATTTGAAGATGTATGTAGCTTCAAGAGTATGGCCGCTTTCAACTGTCAAAGTTCTTCACTATTGGAAGACCCTGTAGATATTATACATCGATATCTCAAAACCAATCAAAAACTGAGAGGAGATGTACGAGTATTCTCCATATATTTCACAGGCATCCCGGAGACTTCGTCGCACATTAAGCTTCATACGGTCCTCAAAGTTACTGACGTAAACGGATCGGGTCAAATTTGACCCATTACAATTATTTCAGAATTTATATAAAATATTTGACTAGTATGGTTTATAATTTAATACAATAGTTTAGATGTTTTTAATGAAAATAAAACTTATTTTAATTTATATTTATGGGATTTCTTTGCAACCACAAAAATGTTTGTTATATTGTACATTTTTATCTTATTTGTACTTTTACAAATCTTTTTATTGACTAATGAAAAATAAAAATATAATCAGTTATTACAATTCGTACACAAAGTGATAGTTTGAGAATGCTACTTACATATAAATTTATTGCAAATCATATTATCATATTATCAGTTTTTTGACATAATTGGCATCAGCTTCTTTTGGTTCTTTTCTTTCTTGTACTGTGTTCCGACTGAGCTGATGAAAAAGGTTGTGGATCGTTTTGAAATGGATCTCGTGTTTTATTGGGGATTTCATGTGAAAAAGGTGTTCGAGGTAGTGTTTGCCGATTTTTTATATAGGAAGTAACAAGCTCCATACCTAGATTTTCCAAAAAGTAGCTGCGCTTAGCAAGACAGTTTTCTTTCCAGGCATGGTTATCCGATTTGAATAGGGCAAAGGCATTATAAGCTGATATACCGACCATATTACTGAACACCACTTGAGGCCATCGCTTAGTCTTTCTTTTGCAAGTGTATCAATTTACAGCTTTGTCCAATGTGTCTACATCAGCTTTACATTTGTTGTAGTCTAGTATTATTGCTGGCTTTTTATCTACGCGATTCAGAGATTTACTTTTTTTTCGGGATATATGACACGATAATAGTATTCTTGGAAAAGACAAAATTTGATGACAATATTGGTCTTCCTTCAACATTTACTGTTTATGGTAGTAACTCGGGCTTGTTTTGCGTATTGTTCCAATTTGTGTAAACTGTTTCTCCAGTAATTTTTGTCCCGGTTGATAAGATGTGAAAAAGTTATCAGTCGTTAGATTATGCCCGCTTAGCCCTACAACCAAATCAAGAATTACACGCATACCTTGATTTCTTTCAGGTGTACTTCCGAGTTCCTTGCCTGAATACTTGATTCCATACTTCGCAGGCTTTGATGGAATGTACTGTCGGGAAGGACATTTTCCTCTGAATGCTACCAGTTGTTCATCTATTCTTACATTTTCGGATGGGTTGTAATGATTCCACAATTCACGTATAGGAGCAAATTTGTCTAACAAACGCCGTTCACTTCGAGTTTCTCTGTTATGGAACCTGATAACTCTAGATATTTTTTTGAAAGTCTTCAGTGACATAATTGCTGCAAATATTCGTCTTCCTTTTTGAGAGTCACATAAACTTTCAGAGGTTTCGTTTTTTGATAGAAAAAGTCCGAATGCAAACAGTCCAGTGCTATCAATATGAGTCCATTCTTCATAAAATATGCGTTTACCGTCAATGTTTGTGTAGTACGTACCAAAGGAGGTGGAAAAAATAATACGAAGCTGGCAGTTTCTTCTTCTGTGATTCTTGAGGACGAATAACGTGTCAATGCTGGCAACAAGTTTATAATGTTTTCCCTCGAAGATCTTGCGGCACTGTTTTCAAGGGATTTTTTAGAATAAGTTATCAGGGCATTTTTTGACTTCATCATTTCGGCAGGAATAGATGCATTTCCACCCTCACTAAAACTGCTATCCGATGAATCAGCTTCCTCAACATAATCTTCGAACTCAGAACACGATTCCTCCTCATCCGACACTCGCAAAGAAAAATCACTTTCACTATAACTCATTTTCAAATAGGAAATAATTAGTCCAACTTGCAAACAAAGGCATGTCAGTAAAGTCTATAAAGGCACTGTCCGTAAAACAATGCAATCGCACAACAATTACTGGATAACCTGAAAACAAATAAAAACGCAATTGACGTTCCGTACGTACGGTATGGTAAATTTTGACCCGAAGTCAGCGAACGTAAAAAAATGTGTACGTCGTAAAATAAAAGATATTTTTATAAAATTATACCCTTTATAGCTAGGGTTTTTTTCAGAGATTTAGTTTTTAAACTGCCAACGCTCTTTCTAGAGATTGTCAATTTGACAGTTGAAAGATGATTTGGGGTTAGTACGTTTTGCAGTTTTACGATTAATAGACTAACCCCAGAACAACGCGTGCGGATGGTGCAAACGTATTTTGAAAACCATGGTTCGGTTGGCCAAACTTATCGTGTGCTACGTTAATTTTACGGTCGACATAATCGTCCATCCGAGCCAGTTATTCGGAACACGATGAATCGTTTTCAAACCATGTACACTATAGTGGATAATACGCACCCCAAAGACCACAAACAGTGCGAACAGAGGAAGTTATTTCCGTTGTGGTGCGCAGTGTTGAGGAGAATCCGAATGAGTCGATTCGCCATCGTGCACAGCAGTCGGAGCTACGCCCATCCACATTGTGAAGATTGTACGGAAAGATCTCGGCTTAAAAACTCATAAGATCCAACTTGTGCAAGAGTTGTAACCGCGTGACCATTATACGCGTCGTAGGTTCGGTGAATGTGTCGAAAACATGATTCAGCTTGATCCTCATTATCAACGCAAAATTTTGTTCTCCGATGAGGCCTATTTTTGGTTAAAACGATATGTAATCAAGCAAAATTACCGGATTTAGAGTGGGAAAAACCCAGAAGCCTTTGTCGAGACGCCCTTACAATCATTAAAACTCACTGTTTAGTGTGCTTTATGGACTGGTGGAGTCATCGGCCCAAATTTCTTTAAGGACGATGTCGGCCAGAATGTTGCCAGAGTGCTATAGAAACATGGTTTCTGACTTCTTCGTTCCTAAGTTGAATGATATTGACGTGATGGGAAACATTTGCTGAGCTCATAATTTCGCGTAATGGACCTGTGAACTGGCCGCCACCTTTAGATTTTTTTCTAATGTTGCTAACTCATCTATTTCGGATATCAGGCTTGCACTTCGTAAAGGTGACATTAGATCCGTTGCAACATTATTGTCGCCACGGGTTTAGTGCTTTACCTTGATATTAAATGCATTCTCATCCAACTGAACTCAATCCAACATTGGTGTACTTCTATGCGTTATGGGGTACATAATCTGCTCTGCATATAGGTTTTCTCTAATTTATGCATATTTTTGCATAATTTTTCTTATAACCACGCAAATTATTCAATCAAAAAGTGTATAACTTTCATTCCTTAAAGCAGTTTTCTATAGTCCAAAACAAGGGGACCTTCCCCGATATAGTGATTCGTAATTTCAATTAAAAAAGTAAATAAATTGAGTTAACCTCTCACCCAATTTGTGGTAAAAATCCTATACCCTCGAAATTAAGAACCGTTTTTTTTTTTTTTTTTTTTTTATGTTGTGCTTTCGTAATTACGTCCATAAATTATTTGTCTACTTTGATTTTGTTGGTAAAATGTGATTACGGCGTTATACGATCCGTTTCAGATGAATTTAGTTTTTTCCTTCGTTCGAAAGGCTACTTACAAAAAACAAAAAAAAACCCTAAAAATTCGGTTAATGACTGGGATTCTCTGCTTCGCTACCCTTTTTTGAAAAACACGTATACATAGACACAAATGGTTTTACGTAACTCCATAAAATTTAACGAAGAGGAAAAAAATGGAAGTCGCAACCGGGTATTGCATAGTGAAAATCTGTTTTTAAACACGAGAATTAGCTTTCAATTGTGAAAATGGTGGGAAATATATCAAAGACCAATGTGGGGTAAGGTATAATCTAGGAGGTTGGTCGATGGGAATAGTCTTAATGTGAAATAGAAAAAAAAAAAAAAATAGGAAAACAATTAACCAATCCTCCCTGGTACCGTCGGTCTTGGTGGTTTGGTTTTATCGTTCAAACGACAGTTTTTGTATAGACAACGATAACTACCCTCTCAAGGGGTTTATGTAAAAGCATCTTCTCAAAAAGTATGTCAAGTGTAATACATACTCAGAAGATATACCACCATCCTGCGGCATTCAACTGGAAGACATAGATATGAAAAATACTATGCCGCCCTTGGATTATTCACAGTTTAAAAAAATAAAAAAAATAAAAAAATCCTATCAAAATGTATCTTTTGCTCTTTGTTTACTACGAGTATACGAATTTTTATCCAGAAAACAAAATTTCCACTTGTAATGACAGAAAAATATTATGCACAAAGTATACGACCTGTGAAATAGAACTTTGTTTATGTATGCATGCATATACGTATAGGTTTGCACCTGTAGATACACATGTGAGATATGAATATACAAGTACATTCGAAGCGGAAAGGATGCATCATTTATTTTTTTTAAATTGTTTTGAGCGTACTTAAATGAATAGCATTAACGATGTCGAAAGAACAGATCAATAAATTCAAACTTGCGAACAGCAAGTCCTTCCGATTTGGAGACCATTGTGTAATTACATACCCACATCTACAGAAATACTCGTAACGACAGCCCATCCGTCCGACTGACCCACCGATCCAACATTTTATTTTTCTAGCAAAACCCTTGTTTTTCTCTCTCTCGAAATTATTTATTTATTTTTCTGTTGACAGTCGAGAACAGAGTGAGATTAGGAAAATGAAAATGAAAATGAAAATGAAAACGAAAACGAAAACGAAATAAGAATTGAATACTGCCTACGAGTACAGGAGAGTTTTACTGGTATTGTACTATGCATAGCCGGATTCGGTTTTCTATGCCCGAATAACCATAATGATTGTAAGTCGTTTTCGTTGCCTTTTCTAATGACAATCTTCTGTGACAAGGAGTGGGACACTACTCGTAGAATGGGGATTGAATTGAAAATGGGAAAACTTTATTTTTATCTAATGGGCGTTCTCTCATTTCAAAGTATGATGATCCGTTTATTTATTAGAAATCCTTATTGAAAGGAAAAGGAGACGTAGACGAAGACCAAGACGAAGGCTAAGACGTAAGCACAGAGTTGATAATGAAGTTTTGTGTGCTTGAATATATTACTTTGGATATATAACATACTATATACATTCATATGTACATATCGCACATTGTATTTAAATACAGAATTTAAAAAAAAAACAAAAACAACAATATTCCTCCTTAATACATATATACTCGTACAAACAATAAGTAAATTTCGTTGCTAACTCTGTTATTTGGTTATTTTTAGCGAATGGATAAAAGCTATAACGAAGACGGTAAGGACTCTGCTTCAATATATTGCCCGAATATCTTTTGTCATCTCTATATTTTGCAGTTGCCGCCACCACCACAAATCGAATTGGTCGTGGACAAGCCACATTTAATGAATGTTCTCCGTAGACCACTGGTCCGAATAAGACGTGAGTTTTAACAGTTTAATTTTTTCCTTATTATTTGTTTAGAGTAACTTCGGGTATAATGTGATGTAGGCATTTGTTTTTTAACAAATACTCGTATTTTTTATAACATATCTCATACAGCATTACACCTTATAGTTTTTCGACGTATGAATTCCATAGCGTATGCCAATTTTGTGTTATACCATATCACATTACCCGAACAGCTTATAGCCACAAAATACATGCATTAGAATTATTTTTCAAATTAAAAATTAAAGATATTTAATGATTTCATTTATTATTTTTAAAAAAGTGACATTGTACATATTGTAGCAACTATAGTACTACATTAGAAACTGTGTAAACCTGTAATGTGTAAACCTGTCTTCTACTAATTAAACACCAATATCT
Organism: Volucella zonaria; assembly: GCA_963966105.1. Lineage (NCBI taxonomy): Eukaryota > Metazoa > Arthropoda > Insecta > Diptera > Syrphidae > Volucella > Volucella zonaria. The sequence goes on along the minus strand of OZ014530.1, from coordinate 363,262,004 downwards.
CGAAGTAACTAGTAAGTAAAGCACTTCTTTATTTGTAAGCTCTGAATGGTTCGACCTCTAACACACAACTGACTCCCACGCATCATGGCACTAGTTCCCACACACGATCGCTCTCTTGCGGTCTCCACATCCCTCCTACGTTTTTCAGCTTCAAGGTCAATCGGGAATCGCTGCTTTCAGCATCTCTGGGTGCTTCTGCCACTTCTGGTGTTGGTTGTACAGTAGTTGTGATCAGCGAATTCCTGTTTGGTCCTGTCGAAATCTGGGTACCTGTAAGATGTGAAGAAGACATACTAAGTGTACAACTAGGCTCCAATTCTAATTGAGAAGTAGGAATCTTTTTAACATGGCTTATATTACGTCTGAATACTTTGTTTCCAGCTTTTACCGTCACCTCACTTTTCCCCCGACCTACCACTTCAAATTCAGTTGGATCAAAGTTGGGGGTTAGCTTTCTTGGGAATGCTACGTTTTTGACTAACACCTTATCCCCTACCCTGATTTCTGAAGGTTTAGCTCCCCGTTCCTTATCTTCCCTTTAATTTCCCTTGTATTTGTTTATTGCGTCGCGATCTTTGGCTTCCAAGTCAAGCATTGGTTCTTCTATGTCTTGTATCGAAGGGATTTTGTCCCGGATCAGGCGATTGTAAATAAGCTCCGAAGGAGTTTTCCCTGTTGTCCCGTGTGGGGTCACATTATACATCATGACGAACTTTTGTATTTCATCTTTGTAGTCATTTCCATTGGCGTCTGCTATTTTTAGGCGTTTTAAAATTGAGCGGTTCATATTTTCCACCTCTCCGTTTGCTTATGGCCAATACGGGGTGACGTTATGAGCTCGATGTTATTCTCGTTGCAGTAGCTTCTAAACTCTTCGCTGATAAACTGCCGCTTATTGTCCGCCGTGATCACCTTGGGATACCCAAGTCTGCAAAATATCTCTTTCAAAAAATCATTTCTGGATGTTATTTTCCTTAAAAACTTAAGTTCTTGATATCTGGAGTAATAGTCAATTACCACCAGGATATAATCATGGTTGGGCAGCGGCTCCAATAAATCCATCAACGCATGCCTATCCATGGGCACTGGCTGTACAAAGTTCCAGTCGTAAAGGAAAATAATTAGTCGGCGTCCTCGAGTCCCATGTATCATTCTTAACGTTAGTCACAGCTTCCATGAGTTCTTGGTCGACCGCATTATCAGCACAGATCTCTGATATAGTGCCTGTTTTGGGATGGATTTTTCAACTATAGTTATGCTCCCCTTCTTCATCGAAAGTGTTGGAAGTTTGTATCTTACAGAGCCGTGAAACTGAATCTGCGATGTTAAGTTTACCAGGCTGATATATTACCTTGAACTTAAACACTTGCAACCTTAACACCCACCTTTCAATACGGGCTGGTGGCCTTGATGTTGGTTTAAAAATAGCCTCCAGCGGTTTGTGATCTGTCACCAGCTCAAATTCTGTTCCCGCCAAATAATACGAAAACCTTTCAACCGCCCACACTAAGGCGAGCCCTCTTTCTCCATTTGAGAATACCTCTTTTTCACTTCGGATAAGCTTTTGCTGGCAAATGATATTAGCTTTGGAATTTCGGTTTCAAATTAGATGAGCACTGCACCTAATGCTACCGGACTCGCATCTGCTATTAGCCGCGTGCGGTTTCTGAGGTCAAAATACGAAAGGGTGGACCATTGTGCCAGCAGTTTTTTCAGATGTTGAAACTTGACATCTTTCTTTATGAAGGCTCTGAGTGGCTCTGTAATTTCAGCTAAATCAGGAACGAATTTTCCCGAAAAAGTCACCAATCCTAGAAAACTCCTAGTTTCTTCTTTACTTTCCGGCGAACGAAATTCTAGTACGGTCTTTATCTTTTCTGGGTCTGGGCTTATCCCTTCAGTGGATAAGATATAACCCAAGAACTTAAGTTTCTGGACTTTCCACAAACATTTCTCTTTGTTAAGGGTTACATCGGCTTTCTTAAATATGTCTAACACCCTCTTCAACCCCTTATCATGTTCTTTTTCATCGCGCCCGGAAACAATCACATCATCTAAATAATTAAAAACGTTTTCGCAAGGGGCCAAAAGGTTCTCCATTACTTTTTGGAATATTTCCGGGGCCGAATTTATCCCAAATAGTAATCTCTTATACCTAAATATACCTTTATGAGTTATAAACGTAGTTATGCATCTACTATCTTCGTTCAGTTCCAGCTGGTGGTACGCATTCTTTAAGTCCAGTCTTGAAAAGTATTTTGCACCTATTAGCTTAGTCATCACAGCTTCAAATGTGGGAAGGGGAAAATTTTTGCGTTGTATGGTCGCATTCACTCGTCGCATGTCGATACAAATCCGGATCTCTCCATCACTTTTAAACGCTACTACAATTGGCGAAATCCAAGAACTCGGTCCAGATAGAGGCTCGATGATATCCTGTTCCATTGTCTCCTTTAGTTTTGCTTCGACCTTCTCTTCTAAAGCCGCTGGAACACGGCGTAGTGGCTGCTGGACTGGTTTAATCGATTCATCAATTGATAGCTTAATTTTAATCCCTTTTATTTTCGGGAACGGTTTCGCATCTTCGAGGTAGTTAACGTCCTATCGCAGTTTCAAAACTTGTAACTTGATTTCTGTATCTCGCCCCAACAAAGATTGTCTTCCATTCTCAATCACGTAGAATGAAGAAATCTATTCGGCTCCGTTTACAACGCATATCGGAGCTTGAAACACCACCTTAACTTTTAGTAGTTGGTCACCCGCATAAGCCCTAAATTGGTTTAGTGTTTCATATCGGGTGTTCCACACAACTGCATTATTACTTTGTAGTTCCTGCCAATCGGATACGCCAAGAAGGTTGAATCGTGACCCCGAGTCGATGACCATCTGTATCTGATGCCCTCCGATATGACAATTTATGATTCCACCGGCACTATCCTCGTCCCCCTCTACAACTGGGAAGCAATCATGTTCTGTCAATTGATCATTTACTTCCCGCTCAGTTGTTTTTCGGGTTTCTTCCTTGATGAAGCGCACTTTTGAAGAACCAGATCTATGTTGTTTTGTGAATCGTTCCCTTTCATCATATGCTTTGCACTTGATCAATTTTGTTTTGCACTTACGCGTATAGTGTCCCATTAACCCGCACTTGTTGCATTTCATGTTTTTCGCCGGACAGCTTGGAAAGCTCCCCAAATGGCCTTGCCTACCACAGCTACTACACTCATCGTCTTTCTTTCTGCCCTCATGCCGAGAAGATATTTTATTAATATATGTACTTAAGGTTGGTGGTAACATCACTTCAGATTGATTGATCTGCTCGTAGACCTGACACATTTCAGTGATTTCTGTCACGGAATATTCTTTTTCCAGCAATCTTTTCTTTAGATCGTTTGGCGCCCATGAATCTATGATCTTATCTTTTAGGCATATCTCAAGAATTTCTTCTTTGGTTTCTCTGAATGAACATTTTGCCGCCTGATTCCTTAGTCTTATCATAAACTTGTTTAAATTCTCCCCTTGTTCTGGTCTCAATGATCGAAATAGATGACGTTCGAAATTTCTTTGTGGTGAGAAATATTGGCTAAGCTTGTTGACTAGCACTTCGAACACGTCGACCTCTTTTCCCTCCACTGGCTCAAATAGAGCACCCGGTATGTTAAATGCTACGTCTTGGAGTTGTGGCCCCCCTAAATGCAGAAGCTTATTTTTCCTCTTCACTTCGTCTGAGCTTGGTAGATGCAAACTTTCATCCGAATTGCTAGAGAAACTTTCTATGGTTTGCTTTGTCCGTTTTGATTTTACTGGGATGGATCTTTTCGTCACTGGTTTCTTGGGTTTTTCGATATTTCGAATACTCTCTTCCAAGGCTATTTTATATTGTGATGTTGTTAGCACCGTTGCGACTGATCTTGTACCTCTGCCGCTGGTACGTCGTTGAAATTTAGGTGATTTTTTTTGGGGGGGAGGAGAAATGCCTTACGCACCATAAGGAGGTCTGTTGGCGTTGACCATCCCCGTGTGTCCGGCTCTCTCCGCATGCTTTCGAATCATACGGACTAAAACTCCTCCCAACCCTGTGGCTTCTGACACAACCCCCTGGGACCGCTCTTCGCATTACTTCAAGGGACTGTGAACCTTAAACCTTTTCGGGTTTACGTGCTTTCCCGGTATTGTTCTTCTTCTCTTTTCTTTCTTCTGAGAATATCTTCCACAAACTGGCAAATTCTTCCCCAGTTCAGGTCACTCGTCAGAATTTTATCCACTATGTTTTCTAGGTTGAAGGCACCAATGCTGTTTTCCAGTGCTGTGCGTTGGGCTTCCCATCTTCTGCAGGCAAAAAATGTGTGATGTACGTCGTCTGCTGGGGAGTCGCCGTACTGGCAGGCTGGGCTATCCGTTTTGCCGGTCCTATGTAAAAAAGCTTTGAAATTTCCATGTCCGGTGAGGAACTGGGTGACGAAGTAGTTGACCTCCCCGTGCTTCCGGTCTTTCCACTCAGCCATATTTCTTATCAGCCTCGCTGTCCACCTTCCTCTACTTTCTGAGATCCAGCGCTCTTGCCAATTTCGTATCGTTTGCTGTTCTGCTTGGTCGATTGCTGCTTCCAATCCGATTTCTGCCTTGTTTTCGTGGACGTAAGGAGATCGATGGGAGTCACTCCTGCTACTACAAGAACGGCTGGTTCCGACACCGTTCGGTAAGAGCTAGCCACGCGTCTGCAAAGCTCCACGTCTTTGCACTGCCGCCATCTCCGTCCGATACTTTTCTTGTCGAAGTGCGTCTGCCCAGATCTCACTTCCATATAGGGGAATGGCATGCGTTGTCGATATTAATAGCCTGCGCTTACTTGGCGTTGGACCATCTATGTTTGCCATTAATCTACTGAGTGATGTTGTAACTGTAGAGGCTCTTTTCGCTGCGTACTTTATCTGTTGCCAGAAAGTTAGTTTTGTGTCAAGCCTCAATCCCAAATACCTCACCGCGTCCTTGCTCTTAATGACTTCAGAGCCAATTTGGAAGTCTATTTGTGTCGGGATTTTCTTCTTCGTCAGAAGGAATATCTCAGTTTTCTCTGTTGCCAAACTAAGACCGTGCACATCCATCCAGATGGTTGTTCGTCGCATGACTTGGTTCAACTTTCGTTGGGCGTTTTCAGTGTCTCTTGCCGTTATCACTGCCGTGATATCGTCTGCGTACCCAACGAGAAAGGTGTCTTCGGGCATCTCCAACCGCAGTATATCATCATAGGAGATGTTCCAGAGGTCTGGTCCCAAGATTGATCCCTGTGCTGCTCCAGATGTTACTTCCTTCCTTCGTAGGCCTTCTATGGTCTCGTAGATCAGCTCCCGATCCCTGAGATAGTCCTTCATCATGTGTAATAGATAGGCTGGGATATTGAATCTATTTTCTAGCGCATTTAGTACATCACTCCACCTGGCTGAGTTGAATGCAGTTCTTACATCCAGGGTTGCCAGCAAAATGATCTTCTTAGAGCGGCAACTTTTTTGTTGGACGGTTTGAACAGACTTCACCACTTCTTCAATAGCTCCGACCGTGGAGCGTCCTTTCCTGAACCCGTACTGCCTTCCTGCCAAGTATCCCGCTCTTTGTACTGCATCTGTGAGCCGTGATTTGAGCAGCTTTTCCATCAGTTTTCCCGCAGTGTCCAGCATACATAAGGGCCTGTATCTGGGTCTCCTTTTCCTTTGCTGATCAGTACCAATCGTTGTTTTTTCCAGCTCTTTGGGAAGACTCCTTCTTCGAGACAACTGTTGTACATGTCACTTTTATTACTTCTGCTGGGATTCCATCTGGGCCGCGTGCTCTTCTGTTTTTCATTATCTGTGCAGCTAATCCCAACTCGTCTTCGTTAAAACCTGGAGTTTCCTGTCGTCGGGCTGGTGTGTTGTCGGGAGGCCTGACCGGATGAGTTGGGAAAAGGGTGTTTACAATGCACTCCATCTTGTCTTCGTTTAGAATAGGCGGTGCCGATTGGACTCCCAGTTTTTGCATTACGACCTTGTATCCTAGCCCCCAGGGGTCCCTGTTTATGTCTCGGCGGAGATCCTCCCACTTCCGTTTTTTGCTCGAATTGATAGCCCTCTTGAGCTCGGATCTGTTGGTTCTGAACTCCGCTAGAGTTTCCTCTATGTTTTCAGCGCCTAAGTTGTAGGCATCTCCTACGAGCTCAGCTATCTCGTCTGTCCACCAGTACACTGGATTTCTCCTTCTGTTGTTGCAGCTTCTCCTTTGCATTGAAGCATCACATGCGAGCCGTATCAGTTGCATCGTGGCTTCAGCTTTTACTTCCGCGGATCCTTGTATTTGGAGCACGGAACTTTCTCCTTCTTCAATGGCGGATTTGAAAAGCTCTTCGTCTAACCTGTTGATGTTCCATCTCGGTGCTGGTGAACGGTTCCAGATAGGAGTTCGCTGGTTTGCTTCTAAATCAAAAACAATGTATTCATGATCGCTGCCCGTATAATCCTCGATTACTCGCCAGTTTTATATTCTTGCGAATGTAGATTCCGTAGCGAAGGTTACATCCGGCATGGTGCCTCTTTGCCCTGGCCTCCTGAAAGTCGGGGTGTTACCTACATCTAAGACCTTGTCTCGCAGCCATCTCAAGTATTTGCCTTCCTCGAGAGTCTGTAGTTGGTATTCTTGAGCTCTGGCGTTAAAGTCGCCGGCAACCAGGATCTCGCCTGTTGTTTTTGGCGGAAATCGTCGATCCTGTCATTCGGGTTGAAATATATGCTTACAACCGTGAGTCCATCGGTCTTGGCCCACGCGAAACCTCTTTGTGTACCTTGGTTTCGGCCTCGACTCTTACCAATGGTGGAACTTATGCCTCCAACACAAGTTCTGCTTTGGTAATATACTATTAATGTAGGTATGCGATGGCAAGGCGTATCCTTGCCCCCTATGGGTGTATGGGCACCTCGTAAACATTAAGCCTTACGTTAAAAATCCAGGTACGTTCTGTACCTTGGTTTACTGGGCCCCCGCCCAATTATCAAGGCTTCGCCCATTAATGACGTTGTCTAATAAAAAGCGGGGGCAGATTATTCTATACTAGTCTTATCGTAAACATCTTCAGATTACAGCCTCTGAATGGTTTCTACGATTTGACCAGTTACAAGTTGCCGGTCATAGGTCTTGTTGGCGGCTTGACCACCAGTAGTCCATACCAGGACTTAAATCACGGTACCATGGGAGTCTGGAGCCCCCCGGATTTCGGTCCGGGCCTGACTTGTTAGAGGTAGGCCCCCTTGTGGGAGCGTCATGGTGGCTGTGGTTTACACCCAAATCGCGGGTACAGGTTTCCTTTTTGGCTTAGCCCATTGTAGAGTTGCAAATAAAGTACTGGGTGCTGTGACCCTAAGAACAGCAAGAGGTTTTAGGTCGGCCTCGACTCATACCAAGGGTGGAACTTGTGCCTCCAACACAGTTCCGAATTGGTATCAACATTTTTGTGGCGAGCGTAACATAAGGTCTCATGACAGGTGGTTTACGTTAAAAATCCAGGTACGTTCTATACCTTGGTTTTTCAGGGAGAATGACCTTGTGTTTGGTATCCAGATAGCAGCGGTTCCGAAAATTTGGGTGGTGGTGAAATCTCCCAAGGTGTTATCAATTTTTTCAAAGCTGCACTACTAGTACTAGGAACGGGTCCTTCCGGTGTGATTGCATTTATCATAGCCGCTTTACTAGTGCTGGCAACTGGTTCGTCTGGGTCATTTTCCCGTCTGGAAAGATCAAATACTTCTTTCGGATGCTTTTCAGACATTTCACCAATAAAGTTATGCTCCTAAAATAAATTTTTAACGAACGGATAAATTCCGGTACATTTGAATCCATTAATTGCAATCTGTGCTGTTTGGACTTTAAGATAGGCTTTGGAAAAAAGTTCGATGATATCGAATTGGGTTATTTGTCGGCCCTGTTCTCGCATATATCTTCTGATTTCGTCATTGTAGTATGTCTTGAGAGGCCCCATAAATGCTCTATCCAGCGGTTGCAGTTTGTGAGTACAATGCGGTGGTAACCATATAATTACAACACCATTTTGTCGAGCTTTATCCTGAACCCCAATATTTCGGGGATGACTGTAATGACCATCCAGAACCAGCAGCATAGGATTCTCCTTGGAAGGGTTTGTGAACCGCAAGAAGTGATCAAACCTTTTGGAAAATATCGGGATCCATCCCGATATGTGGCAAGCGGAATCGGAGCCAGGAGGAGCATATTTCATTAGAACTGGGGAATATTTTTTTCTGGGAAAAATAAAGAATGGGGGAACAAAAGTTCCACCGGCGCTCATTCAGCTGACAACCGTAATGAGAGAGCCTCTCTCTGCAGACGTCATGCAACCTATTTGCCTCTTTCCCTTAGCCGCTAAGATTTTTAGTTGCTTGCTTTGAACAATACACACTCCTGTCTCATCCACATTCCAAATACGTGTTAGGGAAAAATTATAATTTTCATATTCCTGTTCCAGTAAGGTGTAAAATCTGGAAACATTTTCAGAACTAAAGCCTTTTGCTCTGTCGGTTTAACGTGCCGGTTGGAGTCCTGATGCTAATTTCGGATTTGTGTCTTTTCAGAAATGCATATAGCCAGTCCTTTCCGGAGCATTCTTTCATTACTGAAAATTTTCTTTTTGCCACTTGGAATGCTAGTGAGCGAATATCACTGCGAGTTAGTCCCCAAAAGCGTGATTCCATTTCCTTAATACAATATACCTTACCAGCTCCAATTCTATTCCCAGGGTAAAAACTGGTTTGCGTCCCAAGGGCGTTGATAAAATATCGTTGATTTCTTTGTTACTGCGAGCTGCCCTTTGCAGTGTTGCAAATGGAACTCTAAACGTCTTCGAAGCCAAAAGTATGCCCATTGCTCCTCCTCTTACTGCCAAAATTGCCTTTCGCATTGCTTCCGCATCCCATATGCGTATCTCTCCTCTCTTTGACATGATCTGGAAATAATTATAACTATCTTTTATAACTTATAATCAATGTGGTATGGTATAAAGTGATATGGTATATGGTATATCACTTTACCCTACTTTGACCATATCACATTACCGGAAGTTACTCTAATAAAAAATTGTGAAAATAATACATGCATATGAGAATGGTTTTAAGCTCCAGGAATTTCCTAGATATAAGATGGAAGTGAATAGTCTGGCCCGTGCCGTCAAGTCAGGTGGAAGCAAACGCAGTTGAATTGATCAGGAATTGAATCCCTGCTCGAACAGACAATTCACTTCATACAACCTAAGTAAAGAAAAATCAAAACCAATTGGGAAGCGTTCTTCAAAAAGGTACGAGTCCTGTTCAAGTTTCTGTTGTTAAGGTTAAACAACAGGAAAGCAATTAAAAATGACAATGAAGCTCAATTTTGACTGTCGTAGTTGGAATTATTGGATAAACATGTTAGAGAACCTGAACAATCCTAAGTAGATTTCTGAGAATCAATTACACCCAGAAGAACATCAATTTCATTTTTTCATTTAAAATGTATGGATCTTATATACCTACATGTGACAGCAACAGGATGACATTACAAACCATTCCTAAATCAATTCAATGTGATTGAATTATTTTCATAGTTATACTCGTATGTTGAGGCGTTCATTCGAAAACTGAAATTGTTCTTTAATTCTGATAAATTAGAAATATTCCCAAACAAAAACTCGCATAAATCCATTCATAAAACGGCTATAGCTTTTCAAAAAAGGGGCTCAAGACCTAGCGAGTAGAGCAGGACGAGATATCAATATCACGAGTCCTGTCTTCACAGCTAGTTTCTAACGTAAACACCTGCCAGGTAGACTTTGTCCAGCCCGTCCCTAAAAAAGTCGAATCCTCCTCTCTTTCCTCCTACACGCCCATTGCACTTACGTCCCTTGTTTTCAAGATCATGGAAACGCTGATAAACCGTCAGCTAATAAAATATCTCGAAACACGAAAACTTCACAATGACCGGCAATACGATTTTCGAAGCAACAGGTCCACTGGTGATTTGATGGCATGTCACACCGAAAAGTGGAACAAAAGCGTACATCAATCTGGCGAAAGCAAGATAGTTGCACTTGATATTTCTAAGGCATTTGACAGAGTTTGGCATCAGGCTCTTTTGTCGAAAATGCGTGCTTTTGGGATCGATGACTCTCTTCTTCAATGGATTAGAAATTACTTTTCGGAACGTTCAATTTAAGTTGTCTTGGATGGTTTCAAGTCTGATATTCACAAAATAAATGCTGGTGTGCCCCAGGGTTCCGTTCTGTCTCCGACACTCTTTTCAATTTTCATCAACGATCTCTTGTCTGCTACCTCTATCCAATGTACTCCTTTGCTGACGACAGCACTCTCTGCTTTTCATATTCGTTCCTGGACTCACGTCCCTACTCTTCGGCTGTAGAACGCGAACGGCAGCTTATGTTAAGCTCATTAAATTCTGATAATACCAGCATGTCTAATTGGGGAACCACTAACAGAGTAGAATTGAATGCTTCCAAAACGCTGTCTGCTGTCGTTAAAGGGAAATTTAAGCACCCAGCCATTATCCATGGATAGCACTTGCATCGTCGAAACCGATAAACTTTCTATTCTCGGTATGTGTGTCAATGAAAACTTACGTTGGAATGACCACATATTCGGTGTCGTCAAAAATGCTGCGAAATGTCAAGGTTTCCTCAAACGACGTAAGAAATACTTTATCTCCTCTGATCTGGCGTCAACATAAAAATGAAAAAAAATAGTCCCCTTTTAATTTGATACACTTATTCAGAAAAGTAATTTTCCGGAAGGTCTGCAAAATACTCCTCCGTGGCGTCGATGATTTCCTCGCGTGAGCTGATTTTTTTATTGATGAGACATCTTTTGAGGTTTGGGAAGAGATAATAGTCCGAGGGATCGAAATCCAGTTACCAATCGACGCCAAAAGTCCGCCCGATTCCGCATCAGCAAGTCCAAACACTCTTTCGAAGTGCTCTCGCGTTCGTGTTTTTGGTCAGGAGTGAGCATACGTGGCACCCAGCGACAGGATAACTTTTTCATACGCAGAATATTGCGCAAAATATGGCGTGTGCGCTCAGTACAAATCTTTGTGGTATCTGCTAGCTTGCGCACCTTCACTTTCCGGTCAGCCAACACCATTTCATGTATTTTTTTGACATTGTCCTCTGTAACCGCATCGGAGGGCCTGCCGCTGCGGACTTGATCGGTAGTGGAGTAGCGGCCACCACGAAACTCTCGAAACCAATATTTACCGGTGTAATCTGATGGAGCATTAGGCTCATAATGTTTATCCAACTTTTCTTTTGTTTCCTTCGCCGTTTGCCTCTCAAAAAATAATGTTTTATGAGAGAACGAAAATCGTTTTTGTCCACACTCAACATGATGCCAAACACGTCAACAACAATCAGCTGTCAAAACAAAACTAAAGACAGTATCACACTGAAATTTGGCATGTCAAGGCACCATAACCTTTTTTGCAGTAGGAGCGCATTCTGGCGGTCCAGGAGGTTATTTTTCACTTCACCTAGTATAAGGCATCTATCCGCCTGAAATTGGAGAACAATGCTCACATCTGGTCGGGTGCGCCCATTTGGATAGGATCCAAAACCGTGCGATAAAACTCATAGGTGATACTAATATCATTCAAACAATGGACACCCTCGAACACCGACGCAATGTCTCGTGTCTCACTCTGTTTTATCGTTATTTCCACCACCAGTGCTCCATAGAAATCGCCAGTAGCATTCCGCCCCTTCAAATTTTTAACCGTAATCAGTAATAATCAGTATTCCCTCAAGCCCACTTTCGAGGGTACTCAAAAATATCGTGATTCGCTTATGGAATGCCCTGCCTAGCTCTTTATTTCCTGGTCATTATAACCTTCAAACATTTAAAACCAACGTTGACCGGCACCTGTCTTTCCATCCTCCTTGATTTTCCTTCGCCCGCGCTGTGTGCAAACATTTTAAGGGTACTTAATCCCTTGAGCGCGCGCAAATTATAAAAAAAAAAAAAACTTCAGTTTACGGTATACCCATACATCCATGGCAATGATACGCCTTGCCATCGCTCTCCGTCAATATTTTGATACCAATTCGGAACTGTGTTGGAGGCAAAAGTTCCACCCTTGGTATGAGTCAAGGCCGACCTAAAACCTGTTACTGTTCTTAGGATCACAGCAGCCTGTACTTATTGCAACTTTACAGTGGGTTAACCAACAGGTTAACCCGCGACTTTGGGTTTAAAAAACAGTCACCATGATGTTCCCACAAGGGGACCTACCTCAACAAGTCAGGCCTGGACCGTGATTTAAGTTCTGGTAAGGACTACTGGTTGTCCTGCCGCCAACAAGACCTATGACCGGCAATTTGTAACTGATCAAATCGTAGCAACCTTCGGTGGCGTCATCTGAAGCTGTTTACGATAATACCAGTAATATGCTCTGCCCCTGCTTTTTATTAGACAACGTCATTGATGGGCGAAGCCTTGATAATTGGGTGGGGGCGATTCGCAGCTTACAGTACGTCACACAAACACATACAACTTTTTGGAACCCATGATTGCTTGATCATTGTAAACAGGGTGGCGGCTGAAAATCAGATGACAGATGCCGCATGGTGATCCTAATTTTATTGTTTAAAAAAAATTGGGAGGAGAAATTCTGCAGTGTTGACTGGTTTTTAGACTTTTTCATATCCTGTTGCCCTTTCTGTCTCATGTCTATCAAGCAGCTATGAGAAAAGTTGGTTAAATGCATTTACGATACTCTAGAGATCGGTAACAGGATCCGTCTGAAACTCTGGCGAGCGAGTAGTTCTCCTTTCCGATTTTCGGTATAAAGGGCACTCTGTTCGCCAGGTTTCCGATATGTATGCCAGTGCCAGGCTAGCAGTGAAAATTATCTTCCAGCAGCTGGTCTATATCTTTTTGTAGCATAACTGGGTATATACCATTGGTGTCAGGCGACTTGAAGCAACATCATGTTTAATGGCCTCATCCGTCACCACAACTGATGAGATATACCAGCTATGGTTTGTTGTGTTGTTTAGCTCACTAGCAGCTTCGTTGATAGGAGCTAGTTGTGAGCTGGTTCTGATTAGATTACCTGGGAAGTGAGACTGAAGCATGAGACGGAGTCTCTCCGCTCTCGACTCAGTATAAGTACTGTCAGATTTTATGAGTGCTTCAAGCCTGGTTAATCTTCCCCTTTTGTGGACTTTTACCAGTCCACTGGTTTCACCGATAATTTCGATCTTTTCGCAAAAGATTTTGTAAGAGGCGAGGCGCTCGAAATGCAAATACGCCTCTTAAATTATTTTTACTTCGATCTGTAAAGATTCTAATCTTCCCCCAAATTGGTCTTAAGTGACCTGTTTAGAATTTTTCTGGATTATGCGAAGACGTCGCAGATCTGCGTTCCACCAAGGAACAGGCGAACTGCAGGATTGCTTACTAGCTGTACATGCCATTTCGAAACACTTGATGAGGGTATCGTTCAGGTTCTGAACAGCTTCCTCTAGATTTTGTTTTGTTCTGAGCTTAGGGGGAGCACTATTGTAATTATCGAGCTCCTCCTTAAATCGTGTCCATTTGGTTGTGTGTGGATTCTTCGTCTTCAACAAGGTCGGGACCTCGCATCCGATTCGATGTATCTATGGTCTGACATGGAGATTTCCGACAGTACTTTCCAGCCAGTAATCTCCTTATCTTACTCGTTAAGTCGATTAGTTGCTGTCTTACTGTCGTAACAAAAGTTGGCTGAGAGCCAACATTGTTGACAGCTAGGTCAGACGATAGTATGAAATCCAGGAGATGCCCGAATAGCGTCGCAGCATGTGAAAAGTTTCATCTTCTTGGAATCACAATATTCAGTGAGTTCTGCTACCGCCTTCGGTGGTGGCGGCAGTATCGAATCATAGGGAAAATAAGCAGACTCAACGACGAATTTGTGCCATTCTCCATTCGTTTTGTAGCTTATGTCAACTAAATCTCGGCCTTTCCGATCGCTCGTCATAAAGTGGTGTGAAACTCCTGAAACATACGAAACCACAGATGAGTTTATTCCATAGCCATAGCTCCTGCGGAGATATTATGCGGGGTTCTGTATTCAAGACGGAAACCCTTCTACATCGGGATGCCGTAGCAGACTTGGAATGTTGAAGGTTGATTTGAGTAGATAAAATACTTGTACATGGGCACTGGGGTAGCCGTCTCCTATCCGCACACATTTGGAAACAAAGTGGTAGTTAAGCCTTCTAAGGTACAGTTAGGGACGTGAGTCATACGTAGACTTAATTGTCTCCACAGAAGCTTTGCCTAAGTCCACAACAAGAGAAGAGCCGTCCTTGTTTTCCCGATTCGTTCTCTCCCTGTGAAAGTAGATTTTCACTTTTCAGTGTAGAGTCCAGGTTTCAGGGTATGAAGACGCATCAGAACATCTCCCGTTTCACTGAGTTGGCCCGAAACATAGTATTGGCGCGCGTCAGTTTCCAGGGGTGGGATTTTGGGCATAGATTTGTTTAGCCATTCAAAAGTTTGTACTATTAATGTTCAAAGTGCGAACTATCAGGTCTACAAATAAGTTTCCGCCGTTTTTTAACAAAAATTGGAGACTGTACAATGTATTTCTGCCTAGAGACGGATACCACGGCAGAAGAACGCTTCATATTTTGTGGCTATACACAAATCGACCCAATTTTTGGTTTCTTCATAAGACGTGAAGCACTGCTCAGACATGCCACACGCCATCGACCAAAACAAGTGATAATCCAAAGGAGCAATGTCTGGTGAATATGGCCGGGTAACACATCGCGTTTGAGTATTTCCAAGTAGGCTTTGACCGGTCGTTCAATATGTAGCCGGGCATAGTGAATCTGGAGAATAATTTTGCCGTGTCTGGAGCAGAAATGGGCTCGTTTTTCCTTGAGTGCTTAGCTCAATCTCATAAGTTATTTTCGGCGGTGTACCTCAGTGATGGTTTCCTTCAGTTTGAGCAACTCATAATAGACGACACCAAGTTGTTCCCACCAAATACACAGCATGAATTTTCTGCATAGCCAGGTCATCCCTATAATTTCTTCCTTTCTTCCTCTTTGGGCTATCGCAGAAGATCCATTTTTCATCATGTGTGAAAAAAAAAACAATTTTTTTTACATAGTTTCTTAGGCTACATACTCACGAAATAATCTGAATGCTTCCAGATAATAAAAACACTAATCACTAGCGTGCAAGGTACGCGATTGGCTCTATAATATTAGGGGCTGCGACTTCTCCACATAGTTCAATTAGCTTATTGATTTGCATTGACCCTTCACTTAAGATCCATGCAGATCTTGCGACTTCGTCAAATAGTTCTAGTCAATAGTTATTGAGAAGATAAACAGCTGAAACATAAAGATAGACTTTAACGTCTCGCTGCATTTACAAAAAGAAACACTCGAAGGGATCGAACAACAGTTGTCATAAAGCACTTGGCAATCAAACCTTTTAAGGTAGGTACTACGATATTCCCTCAGTGAAATAAGGATGAAATTTAATTTTTAAAAACAATTATTCATTTCTTTCTATTATTGTATAAAATCAGAATTTTATAAAACTTATCTCATCTATTGTATTTTTTTTTTCTAAATCAACAGCAGCTACAGCTACTGAAGTTAAAGCTCGGAAAAATCAAACGCAAAGCAGACAAGCACAAGAGGTGTTACCGGCTCCAATTCAAAATCCATTAGTCAAAAGCGATGCAGCTGTAGCAATTCTTAGTAAAAAACCAGATTCCAAGGCTTCTTTGGCTTGCGTGCTACCATGGGGTCATGGTTGGGGATGGGCAACACTACCAAATGGTGTATGGAGTGGAGGTAAGCAATATTTAATTACAGTATTTTCCTTTAAAAGGTGTCATTTTAAAATTCGCGCTATTTTCAGCTTTCAGTTAAAATTCATCGTTAGTGTGTCTTTGGTCAACTGCTTCTAGTTGCGCTCAAATCAAAGCGATCTTCTGTACAGCGCTAATTTTCCGGATCCGTCAATACCCATGTTCCAGTAGTCTCATTTGGCTCTAACCAGGTTGATGCCGCTCACAACTCATCGAAATGTCTATACCTCAAAGTTGATGAACCTCTATTGTGAAGTCCTGTGAAATTCACAGCATATTTCTGGGTTTTCTTGCGCGTATGTTTCAATAATTGATAAATGCTAGTGATAGTTCTTTGCGTTGCCAATGATGTCAATATCATCAGCGTATCTATGCACCGACTTAACTCCTAACTTTCTTTATGAATTCGATTAAGTCACTAGCCGAGACCCGTAACTTCCTCAGGGGTCATAGTACTCTTGAGGAAGATACGCCGTCTAAAGTAGCAAAGAGTCACATAGTCACACATGTGATTTCTAGTCTCGTCATCTGCTGAAAAGAGTGGGCACTCAGTTTCTGAGCACAGGTTAACTTTATGTAAACGATATCAGTGAACACGATGTACAGAAAGAAAGTTGGAATATAATTTCTGTTGTACAATAATTGGAGTTTCTGTTCAAATGATGTATGTATGTCGTATTACTTAAGTGTGAGTTATTTTCCTACCAGCTCAGACTATTGGGCTTAGAGTAAAGGATACCGAAAATGGGTTTATTGACATCAATAGAGCTCTTTTTTGCTAGTCCACTTCTGTGCGTGTGTACTTCTGTGACTAATAACCACCACTCTCGGCTGCTCAGCTAGGGGTAGATTTATGGTTAAAAAAAAATAGACGACAGAAAAAGGATGCACAGATGTGTTGGCAGGCGCCACGCAATCTTTTTGGAAAGAAATTGTGAAACTTTTAAAAAAAATTAATGAAAAATGACAAAAGCCAAAGGGTAGGTTATAACTACTAGTGATTTATTGATCAGAATTTTGTATAGAATGAGCGGTATCAAAAAAATGTACTGACCAAGTTAAAAAAATGACAGCTACAACTACTGGAACGGAAACCACTTAAGAGTGGGCCCTATGTTCGGTCTTTCCGAACGGTTGAAAAGTCATGTCTTTGGCGAGTCGCGTGTTCCGCTTGGTTTTCTTTTTTTCTTATTTACTACACGGAAGAAAGCCGGGATCTCAGTACCCAATCTCACAACACAACTTAGCTGTCATCAGCTGTTATCCGTCTTCCCTCATCTTGCTGGCTCTCCCTATTGTTCGTTTATCCTGTGCTGTTTTCCAGTGTTATATTTCCTTGCTTTTTTTTCCTATATAAATCAAAGTACCTTAAATCTTCCTCCTTAAATCTTTTTTTTTTGCCAAGAGAAACCTCTGTAAAACATTATGGTCAAATAAGAAGTGGCCGCCCTCATTCAAGCTGTGTCCACACAGACCATTGGCCACCCACACACACATCCATTCCTTCCATCCAATCAGTTCTAGCGAGCCCAATGTCTGGTATATATGTAGAAGACTTCGCTGCTTAGCTGGAGCATGTAACCATTGCTTGGAGTTCCACTTTACCGCTCTTTCACCCTCCCCAGTGTACCAGTTTCGCTACCCAGATCCTCGGGGAAATTTCCGACGTCTGAGGATTTCCTTTGGCCAGAGTGAACATTTCCCCTGGATTATCTTGGGTTCAAATAACTCCTTCTTTCCCCGAAATTGATTCCTGGAATAAGTCAAAGTGACAAAGAATGTTCATTTCCTATTTGGACTAGGAAAGGTGAACCAGGGTTGGATCTAGGGGTTTCAAGTTAAAATTTTTTGAAATTTTTTTTTTTTTACCTTTGCGACGAAAGAAGAAAGAACCTTTTCTCAACCGTAGTTAAATCAACTTATGGACCAGGTGGACTTCCGTGCAGATTTGAGGAGGAAAGAGGAATACTAGATAGCGCTCCATTCTTTACATTGATAATGTTTTTTTTTTTTCTATTATAAAGCGTATTTTTTTTCGAGGTATACAAATTCAATATGAAATAATACACTTCAAGCTAATGTTAATGTTAAAGTGCCTAAATATGATATCGGGCATATGCGCGCCACGGCTAGCTCGGATGAAGCGTAATCGTGTAGTCTAATTTTCGACAACTTTATCAAGCAACTGGGGCCGTATATCAGCAATAACACGGCGACTTTTGACTTCCAAATCGTCAAACGTCTCTGGTTTATCGGCATAGACTAATAGCTTCACATACCCCGAAAGAAAGTAGCCTAAAGGTGTGAGATTACAAGATCGTGGGGGCCAGGTCACAGGTCCATTACGCGAAATTACGCGCTCAGCAAATCTTTCCCCCAATAAATTGATGGTTTCGCGCGCCGTGTATCATGTGGGGCCATCTTATTGAAACCAAAGCTCTGTCACATTAATGCCATTCAACTGAGGAACGTAGAAATCAGAAATCAAACTTCCATAGCGCCCTGCATTGACGGTAACATTCTGGCCGTCATCGTCTTTAAAGAAATTTGGGCCGATGATTCCACCCGCCCATAAAGCACACCAAACAGTGAGTTTTAATGGTTGTAAGGGCGTCTCAACAAAGGCTTCTGGGTTTTCTCCACTCCAAATTCGGCAATTTTGCTTCTTTACATATCCATTTAACCAAAAATGGGCCTCGTCGGAGAACAAAATTTTGCATTGAAAATGAGGATCAAGCCGAATCATGCTTTCGGCCCATTCACCGAACTTACGACGAGTGTAATGGTCACGCGGTTTCAACTCTTGGACAAGCTGGATCTTATAAGCTTTTAAGCCGAAATCTTTCCGTAAAATCTTCGCATGATGGCGAATCGACTCATTCGGATTCTCCTTAACACTGCGCTCTACAACGGCAATATCTTCTTCTGTTCGCTCTGATTGTCGTATTTGGGGATGCGTGTTATCCACTAGAGTGTACGTCGTGTGAAAACGATTCGTCGTGTTCCGAATAACTTGCTCAGATGGACGATTATGTCGACCGTAAAATGGACGTAGCGTACGATAAGTTTGGCGAACCGAACCATGGTTTTCAAAATACGTTTGCACCATTCGCACGCGTTGGTCTGGCGTTAATCTATTCCTAGTAAAATGGGAAGACGTACTAACCACAAATTAACTCTCAACGGTCAAATTGTAGAAACAGTGTTGCCAGTTTAAAAAACCTTTATAATTTGTGTTTTGGTTATTGCTTTTTTTTGTTTCTATCTTATGTTTTGTTTGCGTCTTCGCTTTTGTGGGTGCGTTGACTCTGTTGCAGAGTGTTGCAGACAGTCCGCCTGGCTCTAGGCAACTGGTATGAGTTGTAAGTGTTCCATCTACGCAGAGGGCTCTATATCGTCCACCTGGTGTATAATGTGCTCGAGGCAGTCCGCCTGGATATGTATTTTCCGGGAAACCTACTGGTTGTCACCTCCGAGGATCATAAAAGTAGAAGTCCGGGATTGGAAAAATCCACAGGTCCCCCACCGCCAATACGTGCCTGCAAAGCGAACAGCACACGAACCAAGGGTCGCCTACTTCGCGTTGGGCCCTTACCAAAAGCGTTTTCGTCGCGCTCTTGTAGCATGCAGCCCGTCTGCCCTGTTGGTGTCCATTCACAGGGCTTTTGACCGTTCGTCCTACCTGTTTATCTTGTCCTTCCAAGATACTAAGAGAATTCTCATCCGATGGCGAATGCACATTTGGCTGCCTATCACTCTCTCAGAATGTTGGGGAAAGATCTATTTCGAAGGAAAAGGTTCAAAGGAGTAAAGGCGAGAGTCTTCAAAGAAAGAGTCCAGCTGGCGTAATTTTCTGGATTCAAATATTGTTGTTTTTTTATTTAGATAATCAAGGTAAGACTAGGAAAAACTTGAGAAATATCTCCAAAGTTTCATGTGACGGGTGGTAAAGTCACCTTTTGCTTTTAAAAGCATATCGAGTCCATTTGAGTGTTCTATAGAATGAGTTTTGTTAAAAAAGATATTCCATAATATTAAAACGAAAACATATTTTGTTTGTTGGTATTCTTACAATTCCAGACTTATTTCAGATGAGTTCCTGTTTGTACTCGACGGTATTTGGCGCTCATCCCAAAGAAAGTAAGCAGATACATACACGCTTCCATCTTAGATGTCAACGCGCATGGTAACCGTATTAGATCATTTTTGCAAAATTCTAGAATTAGAGTACGAGTATAACTAATAGTAGAACTGGTCACATACCTGTTTGCCAATTACCATGGAGGTGCCTCACAATTGATCCTTAATTCTGTACCTAGGGTTGAATTCAAAAAAGCAGTATCTTCTCGCGATATTTTGTCAAACCAATTTAACCCATATTACACCAGCGCCCCATTTAAGGTGCATCAACATTTTCCATCAAATTTCCAGTTTTTTTAACAAGTGGGGGTATATTTAATAATTTTGTTCAAAACCTGACGCCTTTTAGTGTAACATAGTAGTCTTTGAAAAATACACACGCTTTCGTTTATCTCTACCAGTTATTTGTGTTTTTTGTACCTTACCCGGCATGTGTTCTAAATATAAAGAAAACAATATTATTAAGTATTTTTATTTACAAATTATTGACGTTTATTCAATTCCCCACTTAAGGTGCATTGGGAATAGTAGACACCGTGGACATTTCTTTCAAATCATTGTGTTTCTCGAATTTTCTTTGCAGACTCAGTGGTCATGAAATTATATCAGCACTGGAAGAAGATAGCCCAATTATTTCTGCAGATATACCATATTTATCACACCACCTGACAATGTCGATTTAAGTGATGAAGACAGTGGAAGTGAGGATGCAGGAGATATTGCCAACTTCGCTCGTCGACAATTGTTGGCTGAAGCCAGGTTCCATCAACTAAAGAAGTCTTGGAAACCGTTGAAGGAATTCCATTCATAGATCAGGATGAACAAGAGGAACCTACATACAAACCCCGTTTGGATGAATCACCTATAAAGAAAACTAAGTCTGTCATTATAAGGAAATGGAAACAAAAGGATATTACTTCAAAGCCTGAAATGGAGTCAACTGTACCCGACTTTGTTCTAGATAAAGATAATCCCTTAGAATTTTTCGAGATGTTTTTTAACGATGAACTGTTGCGCTCTGGAACAGAAAAAAATGCTATTGCTAAAGGACAAGTCAACTTCCGAATAACTGCAGAAGAAGTGGGTATCTTACTATTATCGGGTTACAATAAAACATTGATACTCATCATCCAGGAGTTGCCTCATACATGACCCGTAATCAATTTGAAGAGCTCTTACGTCATTTTCATGCATTTGATAACAGCCGTCTTCCACCGGATAATAAGTTTGGAAAAGTAGACAAACGAGTCGACGTCGACCAACCTCATTGCTACCAAAAATACAACACGTGGACAGACTTGACCAAAATTTGGGAAAGTATAGAATCGGGATTAGACTGAAGAGATGGTATTGGCAAATGATGGTATTTCCCATTAACGTGTGTATGAATAACGCGTTTCAATTGTACCGACTCTCGCCAGCAGGACAAGCTAAAGATTCTCACGACTCTCTATCTTTCACAAGATACATAGTTCAAACGTATTTGATAGTTGGCAAAGTTTCTACTTCCCTTCCAAATCGAATTGGACTCAAGTCGCCTATGTCTACCAAGAAAAAACTACCTGATTCAATAAGACTGGTTGATAGAGGGCATTACATTGTCAGAAACGCAACTCAAGTTCGATGTTGATACTGTTGTTGTTGTTGACGTTGTTGATGTTGATGCTGGTTGATGCATTGTTGGTGGGCCAAGTTGGGAGAGGCAATGACGAAAAGTGTGTAGCAGAAGAAATATGAGTTTTGCGGCCAACTGATTCTATAGTTGGAAAATCAGTGAAAGAACTTAGTAAAACAGGTTTTTGCTTTACAGAGTGCAACTGTACATCAGCAAAGGTTCTATTACGAGCTTTCGTTTCAGAAATTTTGTTCTCTGACAATTGCCGTACTTCGATGTATTCCGCTCTGCTTATACACGACGAATCAGTTGCTTTGTGTTTCCCATTACAGTTTGCACATTTTATTTGATTGTGGTTAGTGCAATAAGAAGTTATATGTGACCCAGCACATGATGCACAATAACTTTTAACATGACAATTTTTTTGGCCGTGTCCAAACATTTGGCAGTTTCGGCATTGTGTGAGCTTACCCTTTTGCTTGCATTGGTAATTCCATTTTACTTCATTATGAAATAGAGCTCGAACATTTTTCTCTAAGTCACTTAACTTGATCGTACCGATTTCAAACGCAACAAGGAATATGAAGTCTGTGAAGTATTCATACATTTTTGTTATTTTTTTAACTTCTAGGGATTTTAGTCCTACTTTAATAAGTTCAGTTTTCCCTAACTGCGGATCGATATCGTACAATCCGTACATTAAAGTTTTAAACGATTTGTTCTTGGACGTATCATGCGTGAAAAACTGACAATTATTATCTTTTAGTTTAGCAAGTACTTTTTCGTATGAGACAATAGAGTCACATCGAATTTTTATACCGATTGATAAATTTTTGATTGCCAATATGTTTACTTAGGCCACTTAGTAAGATGCTTGAAAAAATTATCAAAGAACAATTAATGAATGTAATTTCTGAGAGCAATATTTTACCTAATGAACAATTTGGTTTTAGGTAAAATCATAATACTATTCACCAAGTGATAAGAATAAACAATATTGTCAAAACAAATCGTGATCAAAGAAAATCAACAGGAATGATACTGCTGGATATCGAAAAAGCCTTTGACACTGTCTGGCATAATGGTTTGTTATACAAATTATTAAATTATTGCCCTCGTTTTCTTTATCTGTGCAAAATTGTTCGAAGTTTTCTGAAAAATCGTGTATTTCAATTTCAAGTTCATGTCAATTGTTCTGTCTCTGGTTTTTTTGATGTCAAATGTGGTGTTCCGCAAGGCTCAGTTCTTGGTCCTTTATTGTATATTTTGTTTACGTCTGACTTTCCTCTATTATCCAACTGTAAAGTCGCAATGTTTGCCGATGACATTGCTATACTCTCATCTTATCAATTTCCTCTCAACATTGAGAGAAATTTAAATGATGCGATAGAAGTAGTAAGTGAATATTTAAAAAAATTGAAAATTAAACTGAATTCTACGAAGGTGAAGGCTATCTTTTTTATTTGAAAAAGAAAAGCTTGCTACCTTCCAGGGAGCAGCCTCAGTGTCTGCAATACGAATATTAATTGGGAAAGTTCGGGCTCGGTTAAGTATCTAGGCATAAATCTGGATTCGAAATTAATTTTTCAGGATCACATAAACCATACAATCAAAAAAGTGAACATTGCCATAAAAATGCTTTATCCGTTTATAAATCGAAAATTTCATCTTTCAGAAGACAACAAACTGATTATTTATAAGGTAATTTTCCAGGCAATTGTATGCTATGGCTGTCAAGTATGGGGTCAATCTACCAAATGTCATTTGAAAAAACTGCAAATCGCTCAAAACAAAGTACTCAAAATGATGCTTAACCTTCCATGGCATTACTCAACCGTTCAACTGCATCAAAGAGCGAATGTCGAATTGATTAGCGAAAGAGTTGCCAAGCTTACTTTTAATTTTGTGGATAAATATTCCACTGCAGAAAATCCACTTGTTAAATGTTTATATACGCAGCATCCAAACTAAGCTCTTATTTTCTATGTTTTCTATGTTTGTATAGATTATATTATTTATTATACACACTTTTGCTGCCTATTTATTTTTACTTATTTCTTTACTTATTCATTAATTACTTATTTGTTAATTTATTTATTTATTTATTTGTTTACTTTCTTTTTTTACTTATTTATTTATCTATTTATTTATTTATGTATTTATTTATTTGTTAATTTATTTATTTATTCATTTATTTTCTCTCTTTCACCATTGAGCAGAACTTCTCATTCCAATTCCATTTGCATGTATTACTTGCCACTGAATTATTATCAACAATTGTTTTAACTTTTCTGACTTACCAACTCATATATACAGTATTGTTCGAAACTTAAGCAACTTTTTCTTCTAAATTATTCAAAGTCGAATATTTATGTATTCATTATTATTGTTTGAACTTAGATAATTTTTATTTATTAAAGTAAGTACTTAAATAGATTTAAAAAAAAACAAAAATAAAAAATCAATTTATTCAATGAAAAAAAAATAAATAAATGCAAAGTCCTCTCAAAATGCAGCTGTTCGAAACCTAAGCAACTTTTAATATTTAGTGTGATGACCTTTATTTGTGATTACCTCCGCACATCTACGGGGCATAGACTCAATTAGGTTTTGTATTGTGGACATTGGTATCGATTTCCATTCGGTTTTCAAACAGGTCATGAGCTCATCCTTATTTTTGAAGCGTTGATTCCCAACTCTGTGCTTTAAGATACTAAACAGATTTTCAATAGGATTCAAGTCCTGGATTGGCCAGCCCAATCCCCCGACAGCCATTCTTTGACCAGCTTCGATGAATGCTTCGGGTCATTGTCATGCTGAAACACCCATCGAAGTGGCATATTCCATTCGGCATATGGTAGCATTTGATCTTGCAAAATGTCACGGTAGACAAATCGATCCATTATAGTGTTTATTTGGCAAAAAGGTCCAACTCCATACGCAGAGAAGCAAGTCCACACCATTACACTCCCCCCTCCATGCTTAACTGTGCCTTTGCAATACGAGGGATTCAGCTTTTGACCCTTTCTTCTCCGAACGTGACAGATGCCATCAGAGTTGAACAGGTTGAACTTTGATTCATCACCAAAAAGAACCGTCTTCCACTTGGCTACGGACCAATTCATATGCGCTTTTGCAAAATCTAATCTAAAAGTGTTTTAAAATTTTAACATTCGAGACAAGAAACTAAAGTTATTTTAGGTATACCTTTTTTTTACATGTTTCTTTGTTAATAAGGGCTTATTAGATGGCGAATAACTTTTTAAGCCGTTTTCCAGTGCACGTTTTCTAACAGTGCTGGAACTAACGTTGAGTTGCAATTCATTCGCAATGTCTCTCGATGACATAAAAGAGTTCTTTGTGATCAAACGGAGAATTTTTCTATCGATCCGACGTGTTGTTTTGCGAGGACGTCCACCGAAATTCACTTTCTCGGTTGTTCCAATTGTTCTATATTTCTTAATAAGCCGTGAAATAATAGATTTGTTCATATTGAACTTTTTAGCTATTGATATTTGTGATTCTCCATTTTTAATTATTAATTATTTCATTTTTAATCGTTTGTTCATACTGTGTACGCGCCATAATTAATTAATATATCAATTGAAAAAACGGGTGTGAACCCGAACCTCTTTACACAACAAATGCTCTCAACTAATTTAAGCAAAAGGCGTTGCATGCAAAATTGCAAAAAAGTCGCAAAAAAATGACCGTAAGGTACCGTTTTTCGCTGAACAGTTGTGTTTACGTAGAAGTTGCTTAGGTTTCGAACATCTGCATTTTGAGACCAGTATTTATTTATTTAATTTTTTTTCATTGAATGAATTGATTTTTTATTTCTGTTTTTTCTAAACTTATCTAAGTACTAACTGTAATAAATCAAAATTATCTGAGTTGTAAAAATAATAAATATTCGACTTCGAATAATTTGGAAGAAAAAGTTGCTTAGGTTTCGAACAATACTGTATATACATATTCTTATTATTATTATTTTTTTTGTTGTCTTTATATAAAAGGTTTTTCTCGCTGTAAAAATTTTTAATTTAACTATACTTTATTTCAAATTATGTTAATAATGTTTAAGATAAAAGATAATTAACTATCGTATATCTTCACAAATATAAACTTAAGCCAAACTTGTAAAGAAAATTCTTGCGAAATAAAAAACAAAACTAAAAAAAAAAGTTCGATGTCGTCAATGCTATAAAAATACAAAGTTTGAATGCATTAAATGTGGAGTTGGTTTGCATCAACACTGTTCTCAAACCTTTCATACTACAAAATAGTTTTTTTTTCACTTTTTGTTTCATAAATTCGTACATGTACTCGAGTGTATGAATTGTTTAACAAGTCTTAATTTTTGTTTAATGTTTTTCCATAGTTTGTTTAATAGAAAATAAATATAAAAGAAAACGGCTTTAATTATTTGCATACAAATACCATAGCCATATTCTCCATTAAGGTGCGGTCCTGAAACTCAGATTGTATAAAATACAGATTTGCAAAACGGTAACCTTTATCTCTTTTAAAAGCTTTTTCTTATACTCGTATATTGATAAAAAAAAATATTAAAACTTTATGATTTTAATACTTTTGGATAATATGGATTAAAATGACACTTAATACGAGTAATACAAACTTATTTTTTAATTCTGATACAACTTTAATTAAATTAAGATTTTTTAAATTTGATATGCTGATAATATTTTTACTTTTCTAGGATTAACTTGGTCGCAGTGCGAAGACACATTTACCCTCCATGCCTTACCAACAACACATTGTACCAATCTTGTAGACAATATTGCTTGCAATGGAGCAATCTACCACACTGATGTTGGGAGTTTCGATTTACATTCAACCGGTGTTGAAGACTTGGGCGGTGAAGACTTTGATTATGCCATGGATTGCGGCGATTTTATATTTTAAATTAACTGTCAAATTGAATTTCATATGTACGAGTATAAGAAAATTCGCATGTTGACGCAGAAATTTTGCTTGGTTTTTTGAGAAAAAAAAAAAGAAAAGAAAAAAAAAACACTATTATATATATTTTTTATATATGTGTTTTGGGTAAAGTTACTGAAAAGTTATTAACGCTTAATTATACGGGTACCTACATATATACGAGTATGTACATGCATATACAACAATTTTTCCTTGTGTAATTTGATTAAATGATTCTCCTCAAACACCCAGGGTTTGCATAAGATTACTTTTTATTTTCTTACTACGAGTACATATATCGCACTTTTGCACTTAACTTGTTAAAGCCATCTTTGATACCAACATAAGTTTGATAGAATCCTTGAAAATTAACTGAATTGTGTTTTGGTAATTGCGGAACGTTTTTGAACTTTCTTCACAAAATTCCATATATGGTAAGGAGTACACTGAGTTTTCAAGATCTCCTTAAAATCAAGGTGTAATATAGTAGTTTCAGGAAACTTTAGCAATTCAAAAATGTAAATCTTAAATATTGGCTTCTGAATGGCACTAACTAAATGGTCATGACAGTGTCTAACTACCCAGCCAGCTTAAAAGATGCAACAAGTGAACTATTGGTTCAGTTTTCATCTCTTTGGCAAGTTTTAAAAATTTAGATGCTCATTTCGATTACATCCTGGATCACATGAATCAGTACACGATAGTTCAAGAACTGTCATATTTTTGCACTGGGAGATATTAAAGCTTAACGGTATAATTCGCTGAAATTAGAGAAAAAAATATATTTTCTCTAACAATTTACCATTGCGTGAAATTTCAAGTAGTCTAGTGTGCCAAACGAATCCGAAAGTTCAATAAAAAAACAAGTCCTTATATAAAATAAAAGTAAATATGAATTTTTTTTGTTTAAACCTGTAATTTAACGTTGCTAGTGTTCAAGAAAAAGGAAGTTACATATTCCATACAGTTCCTACCTATTTAAGTTTGAAAACTTTATTGTTTTAATCGTGAAAATAAGAAGAAACAAAATAAAATAAACCGAAAAATAAAGAAAATATACTATAGAAAAATTGTCAAGTATGAGTATTCAAAGAAATAATGACAAATACATGTAAACATTTCGTGTTCACTGCATAGAAAAGGCCAAACGATTTTTTGGCCAAATTCATAATAAAGAGGGGTTTACTCATCCATTCGATAGCATCGATTTTTATTGAACTGAACTGAGAATTTCGCCCACAATCAATGGAGTTAAATGTAGATTAATATTATGTATTGTATTAATGGAATTAAAATGCAACCCATAAACACAAAAAAAAAAAAACAAAACAAAAACAAAAACAAACAAAAGAAAACAGAACAATGTATTAGCCCTTAGGATTTTTAAATGTGATGTTAGATGTAAAGAAACATATACATGTATATTTATTATTGTCAAAACCAAAACAAGCAAAAAAAAACACAAGAAACAAAATGCAAAATAGTGCATTTATATATTTATATGTATAGACATTTTCTTAAACAAAAACATAAAACCAAAACAACAAAAAAAAAAGCGAACAAATAATATATGAATTAACAAAATAAAACTACAGCAAAAGTTAAAAAAAAAAACAAAAAACTTATTTGTATTGAAACGAAAACATAATTAAATACAAACACCTAAACCTAATGTATATTTACATACATATACAATATGTAAAACGTGTGTATTTCATAAAGTGTATTTGTTATAATACCGCCAATTTTGTATTTGGAGATTTTTATATTTTTAGTTTACCAAATATTTTGTAAACTAAAACACCACCACATAAAAATGTTAATACATATGTGTCAGCCCTTAGGAAATTCAACTGGCTTTATTTACAATATGTTTTTTTTTTGTTAATTTCTTATTCTTAAATATGCGGAGATATAAGATTAAAAATTAAATCGCAAATAACTTAAAATCATTTTTGAATTTCTATATTTTCAACAAACTATTGTACAATAACATGTGTACACCTGTATGTAATGAGGTTTGCCTAATGGTACATTGCTCGTAATTTACTAAAATTTTATTAAATGGACTCAAATTATAAGATATAGAGTTTTAGCCAAAACTGTATCACAAAAAATGGTTATACTACCTTGATCAAAAAGTTCCCGGAATGCAAGTTTATTTATCTAAATCTATATTTTCCCCTTCAAAGTAATCTCCATCGTCTGCAACGCACTTATGCGAGCGCTTGATCCAATCCTCGAAACATTTTTTATATTCGGTTTTCGGTATGTCCATCAGTGCTTCCTGCGATTTTTCCATTACTTCCTCTCGGCTGCTGAAACGCGTTCCCCATAGTGGGTTTTTAACTCCATTGAACAGAAAGAAGTCACAGGGAGCCAAAGCAGGTGAATTCGGTGGCTGTTGGATGGTGTTTGTTGCATTTTTCGTCAAAAAATTACGAATAATGATGGCACTGTGCGACGGTGCGTTATCATGGTGCAAAATCCACGAGTTTTCTGCCCACAATTCTGGTCTCTTTCTGCGAATTGCTTCACGCAAACGTCTCATATCGCCCAAATAATACACTTTGTTCACTGTCTGGCCTTCTGGCAAAAATTCATGATGCACTACACCGATGTAATCCATGAAAACCGTGAGCATTGCCTTCTTTTTTGACTGAAAACGACGTGGTTTTTTTTGTAATCGGCTCATTTGGTGAATGCCATTCACTTGCCTGATGTATGGATTGCGTGTCGTACTCATAAACTCACGTCTCGTCCCCAGTGGTATCGGATTCAGCTTCGCAAATCATCTCTTTTGACGTCAACAC
Source organism: Volucella zonaria (assembly GCA_963966105.1). NCBI lineage: Eukaryota > Metazoa > Arthropoda > Insecta > Diptera > Syrphidae > Volucella > Volucella zonaria. Next base: position 363,232,595 of record OZ014530.1, on the reverse strand, counting down.
GGTCTCTTTTTTGCATGAAATTGAGGTCTTTTGGCACCAACTTTGCTGCTACACGACGGTAACCCAAATCATTAACCAAAATGCCTTGGACGGATCCATAGGCAATGTTCAAGTCCTCCGCTATCTCTCTGATGGTTAATTTGCGGTTACTCGTATTGACCAACATTTCCTTTACTTCATCAATGTTTTCTTCGGTTTTTGATGTCGATGGTCTGCCACTGCGTTCTTCATCTTCGATTGACGCACGACCACTTGTGAACCGCTCGTGCCACTGGTAGATGACCGTTTTCTTTAGAGAATCGTTGCCGAAACACTTTTCCAACATTTCCAACGTTCGCGCACTATTAAATCCATTTTTTACGCAAAATACAAGTTCGTTGTTGCAAATTTAAATCCATTTCTAAAATTGGAAAAAATCGCCAACACACACAGAAATAGACGTACTCTTGGCTACATAACTTTTGCAAATGTCAAGCTATGGCGCTAAGATTTAGAAAGAATGTCAACAACAGATTTACCAACTTAACAAAAATAACAGAACTCAAATCGGAACAATGGGAGCGCCACACATGGTGTCCCCCGGGAACTTTTTGATCAAGGTGGTATAGGAAAAAAGTAAATAATATTAAAAAAGCTTATGAGAGTTTAAAAACTTTTATATTTTCGTTTTCACAAAATATTACTCTTTGATTTACAATTATTCATTTTACGTTAAATCATATCCAATTTTTAATAAAACAAATTAATTAAAAATCGATTGAAATATTAGTGGACAAAACTAAAGCACTTGCACCCTATTATTGCCTTCAGTCAGCAAATTTTACCGTTTACTTATAATATGCATTAAAGTTCAAAAGTTTATTCTCAACCTAATCTGCCACTCAACAATGCTATACAACCCCTTTAATCTGGCCTCAATATATAAGGCGTTTATCCGCTCGAAATTGGAGTACGGTACGGGAGGGCGCGGGAGGGCGGGCCCAAAACATCTCTGCACCTGCTAGACAAGATTCAAAACCGTGCGATAAAACTCATATGTGATACTAATATCACTCAAACAATGGACACCCTCGAACACCGACGTAAGGTCTCGTGTCTGACTCTGTTTTATCGCTATTTTCACCACCAATGCTGCATAAAAATCGCCAGTAGCATTCCGCCCATTCAAACCTTTAACCGTAATGCTCATCAGTATACCCTCAAGCCCGCTTCGGACGTACTCTAAAATATCGTGATTCGTTCCTAAGCCGTACAACTCGCTTATGGAATGCCCTGCCTAGATCCTTATTTTCTAGTCATTATAACCTTCACACATTTAAAACCAACGTTTACCGGTACCTCTCTTTCTGTCCTTCCTGACCCTCCTTCGAGAAAGCCAATTGGAACGGACTTACCACCTTCTTTAGGAAATTTAACTAGCCGTTATGTTTCCTCGATAACGACGTGGATGCCGCTGCTGATATGATCACAGACACCAGAAAAGGCGTGGTACGACTCGAGCTGTAAAGAGGCTGTTAGGGTTTGAGAAATTTTTTTCGGTCTTTCAAGACCAACCCAACAGAGGAAAACCGAAAAAAGTTTAAACGAGCCAGGAATGACGGCAACGTCTTTCTTAAACATGTAAAATTTCAATACGACCAAAAACTGAGGCAAAAAATACTACAATTTCCCAAAGGTAGTAAAAGCTTTTGGTCATTTGTGAAAACATCAGAAATTCTGCCTCATTCTCCATGCCAACGCTCATTTATAATGACATTCCAGCTGTCAGCTCTTCGGACAAGGCCAATTTGCTTGCTGCATACCTTGCGACCAACTTAACACTTGCACTCATGTAGTACCTAGAGTTCTTAAAGACCTTAACATTCACAAATCCGCTGGTCCAGATGGTATATCTCCCCTCCTTCTGAAGAGGTGATCTTCCACTCTAGCATAAATCCTACTCTTTAGCACTCCGTCCCTAAAAAAGGTGAATCTTCTTCTCTCTCCTCCTACAAACCCATTGCACTTACGTCCCTTCTCACCAAAGTCATGGAAACGCTGATAAAATATCTCGAAACACGAAAAATTCTCAATGACCGGCAATATAGTTTTCGTAGCAACAGGTCCACTGGTGTTTTGATGGCATGTCGCACCGAAAAGTGGAACCAAAGCGTACATCAATCTGGTGAAAGCAAGACAGTAGCACTTGATATTTCTAAGGCATTTGACAGAGTTTGGCATCAGGCTCTTTTGTCGAAAATGCGTGCTTTTAGGATCGACGACTCTCTTTTTCAATGGATTAGAAATTACCTCTCGGAACGTTCAATTCAAGTTGCCTTGGATGGTTTCAAGTCTGATATTCACAAAATAAATGCTGGTGTGCCCCAGGGCCCCGTTCTGTCTCCGACACTCTATACTTCTTTGCTGACGACAGTACTCTCTGCTTTTCATATTCATTCCCGGACTCACGTCCCTGCTCTTCGACTGTAGTACGGGAACGGCAGCGTATGCTCATTAATTTCTTCCAAAACACAATTCTGTCTGCTGTCGTTAAAGCGAAATTTAAATACCCAGCCATTATCCATGAATGGCACTTACATCGTCGAAACTGGAAAACTTTCCATTCTCGGTATGTGTGTCAGTGACTACTTACGTTGGAATGACCACATATTCGACGGGATTTCTAGAGTTGACACGTAGATTGCGGCTTTCATAAACTCTTGAAGAGTTATATCCAGATGTTACGAAAAATACTTTTAAAACCTTAAAAAAGTACAAATGCCTTAATGGTAAAAATTCAAGTCTCCTGAACAATTCAAAACTGGAATTTGGCGGTTAACCTTGCATAAGATGCGAACAGAATGTTTCTGTTTAATTAGCAAAGGCTAAGTTTTATTAAAATGCGTTCCACTCCCACAAGATATACCATACTGCAGTTTAGACTTAAGTAACCCATTATAAACTAGCTTTAAGATAAGCAAACTGCTATATTGACTGAGTAGATAATTAGGCAGATTTAGATAATGCTTTAGAGACGTAGTATGCTCCATCCATCTGAGCTTATAATCAAGAGTAATACCTAAATATTTCAAGCTGTCTACGAGTTCAATTTCAAAGCAGTCGGTTGCGCAACGGGCATGGCATACAAAAGTGGGTATGTCAATTCGTGTGAACAAGGGAATCTATTGCAATTGGATGAATGGTATTGTAGAAATTTTACCCAAAATATTAAAAATCATGAACTTTGTTTTGTTGGTTATGATCAATTTGTGAAGTTTGAACCATCTTCGCATTATTTCTAGATCAAAGTTTACATCCAAATAGATGTTGAAGTAACTCTTACCATAATACGACAAAGCAGTGTCATCGGCAAACCCATGAAAGGTTGACTGAAAAGAGAATAGGACCCAAAACAGAGCCTTGTGGAACTCCAATGCCTATGAGAATCTTTGAACTCAAACAATTTCAAATCCTTACTCTCTGATTAGCTAAATAAGACGTAAACCAGTCATGGATATAACCTTTAGAACCAGCACTATAAAGTTTTTGAAGCAATATATTATGATCCACCATATCAAAGGCTTTAGTGATGTCAATAAATAGAGTAGCAGGGATATCAGAAATATTAAGACTGCTATATATCTCTCCGCACAACTTTAACAATACATCTTCAGTGGATTTGCCACTTCGAAAGCCAAACTTTGATTCACTGAAGAACTTCGTTTTATCTAAAAAAAGACAGCATTCTTGATTTGACTCCCTTCTCGAAAACTTTTGAAAAGACTGATAAAAGAGATATTGGGCGGTAATTATTTAAAGACGTAGTATCACCTTTTTTATGCAGTGGTATAACAGCAGCCGTTCTTAGTGATTCAGGAAAAATACCCTTTTGAATACTTAAGTTGAAAATATGACATAAGACATCAGAAACAAACAAAAGATATTCTTTTCAAAATACTACTTGAAATTTGATCACAAGAAGTTGAATTAGATGACTTAAACGATTGAATGTAAGAATGTACTTCATATGGTGAAAATAAATCGAAGAAAAAACTTTGTCTTAGTCATTTTTCATCAGACGTGATTCTACGGTGCAAAACGGCTCATATTGGTGCGGTTCACCATCATCAACAGCGATGCACAGATTTCTAAGCGGCGTAATTTTTATGCCACATTAAGTTCATGGGGCACTCACTCTTTGAATTTTTTTAATTTATCCTATTAGAGATAGATGTCGGCTAATTATCATGGGAGATACTCCCATGTTATGTGCAATGTCGCGCACCGTTTTTGTTGGGTCTGCATCTGCCGTTGCCTTTAAAACATTGTTCGTAGTTCGTTTTCGAGGCTAAGATCTCCCGAATAGAACTTCGCAAGCCAACGTCTAAAATTTGCACTTTCTGCTACAGATATTTACTCGAGAGCTTCGTATTGTGAACTGAGCGAAAATCGGACATTTCATATGGTACGACCGTGTATCTCCGTTTTTCGTTCAGAATACAAATGTTCATATAGCTAAGTAACGCATATATGTATATAAGTGAGGTAGGTCGAACATTTTTATTATCTTTGAGGAAACTTTGTCTAACAAAACAGTGATTTCTGTCATATAACATTTCAGTCACAAAAAAACCAAAGATCTACTTCTATAATTTGAGTTCATTGAAAGAGGCTTTTAGTGTGAATATTGTCGCCCAAACATGTTCGAAAACTTCAATTTAGCTTTTTTGATTTTTTTATTAAAGTCTTCTAAAAAAAAATCATGGCATATTCGTGCATGATTATTAAATTGGTTGATATGTTAATTAGATTATAATTAGAAGCAATTTTTTACTTATGTACAGGTGAACAAGCAATCGGGCAATTAAAACATCGTTAACACTCTCCTAGCTAAAACAAATTAAATGACTTATGTGCTCAGTTTATTATTTTTCGAGTTTTTGTTTTTATTTTTAAATTTGCTGAAACAACTTTGACACAAATTAACCGAAAATATAAAAAAAAACAAAGATACATGAATTAAAACACCGAAATTAATGACTTTGTTTATAACAAAAATTTAAATAAAAATACGTATATTTTTCCGAAACGCATTTCAAGACGTAAAATATTTTTATACAATTTATTAAATTCGATGTAAGAACGAAACACCAATTTGCAATATTGAATAACTCGTGGTTATTGTACATATAAATCACACTAAACATTTTAAAATATACACATATATATCTTACTTTTGTTAAGTTTATTTTTTAATCCTTTTTAATATAGAAAATGTATGTAATTAAGTATATGCCAAAATATGTGCCAAAAACCACATATAACATGACTCATCAGTATAACAATCAAGGGAATTCTCAAACAAAAACAAAAACAAAAAAAAAACACAAAAACAAAAACAAAAACAAATTATACATATTCTTAGATTCTCTTAAAGAAAATTGAACCACCCCTCCAATTTAATAAAAAAAACAAAAAAAAATATGTAATAATAATAATAAAAAAATATTTTGTACTAGACACAAAGTAGAAAGAAAAAAAATTAATAAACAAACAAAAACTGTAGAAAATAATGCCTCAAAAGCTCGAAAAAGCATAATTATGCAAAGATCCTTTTAAAAATAAACAAAACAACTAAATAAAAAGCGATTTAAAAAAAGTTTATAATGACTTATATATAAATGCAAACTATAAATAAAAATCGAATCGGTACTGGTGTGTTAAACTTTAAATGAATATGAACCTGCATGAAATATTTTAACACAATTAAATATAAATAAAATAAAAGACTAAAATGCTGAAGATAATTACGAGTATATACACGAAATGTTATCAAACACGTTTGGTCACACTTTAATATTCTTGAATTAGGAAAATTAACTAAATGCAAAATATTTAATTAAATTTAAAGAACTAATTTAAATCTTTAATTATTGTCAATTAATGATAAATGACAAGTATGCAATGAAACCAATATACATAAATACATAGAATCTTATTTGTGAGAATGTAACTAAATGTTAGACTAAGAAGTGTGCGGTTATGCCAGCTATGTAGTTATTTGTTCACATGTCACAAATACTTATAAGATGTTTAAAAAAAATAATATATATGTATGAAAAAAATTGCATGCATTGTTAATGTAAACTGAAGCAAGTGTTATGTATTCATAAAAAAAGACTAAAACAGTTGCGAAGGAAACAAATTACATAAATAGTAACTACAATAATTATGTGTCTGTAGCTTCAGTTATTATTTTCTATCAAATAAGTTTTGTTGAATTTTAAGTCTATGACTGCGGCCGCCGTCTTTAAAGGTAATTCAAAAACGACTAATGATTTTATTTCAAAGCGAGGAGACAAAACATTTAAATCAGATCAATCAAATTAAGAAAGAAGTGTTTATTTGTTGTTAATTTCTTTAGAAATATTATAGTGCATTCATTTTTATATACAATATTTTTTTATAATTATACCACAGACGGTATAGTTTACATAGATATTGCACGCCGAAGGAAAAAATCTAACCATTTTTCAATTCAATGGGACGTACCCGTACGTCCCAGTTCGATCGAACTAGAGTGAATCATACTCAGACGTGATGTCACTCTTAATTGTTTTGTATTATTAAGTTGCGTGTTCTGTTTGTTGGATAGAAGTTTGCCGTTTTTCGCAACGTATTTTTTTTAAATCAAATTTGACTAATAATAAACATTATATGTACGAGGGTTGCCTGAAACGTTCCCGACCGAACAATTTTTTTTTTTTTTATTTTTCTACATAGTCTCCTTGTAACTCTACACACTTCTCCCAGCGATGCTCCCATCACTCTAACCCGTCCGAATAGTACTTGGCGTTTTTCTCTGCAAAATAATTGTTCACGAAGGTGATTGCGTCCTCATTTGACGAAAATCTCTGTCCTCCGAGTGCAGTTTTTAGATGAGGGAACAAAAAGAAGTCGCTTGGGGCTAGATCTGGTGAATAAGGCGGATGGTCAAGCAGTTCAAAGCGTAATTCATGGATTTTCGCCATAGCAACCGCTGAGGTGTGAAACGGCGCGTTTTCTTGGTGAAACAGGATTTTCTTTTTCTACAAGCGTGACCGTTTTTCCGCAAATTCTGCCTTCAGCTTGATGCTTAGTATGCTCCTGTAATGGTTTTTCCTTTTTGAAGATAATCGATTAAGATAACTCCTTTACTATCCCAAAAAACAGTCGCCATCACTTTCCCAGCCGAAAAAACAGTTTTTGCTTTTTTTGGAGCCGGCCTTTGCAGTCCACTGTTTTGACTGAATTTTTGTTTCGGGCGTATAATGGTGTATCCAAGTTTCATCTACAGTAAAACTCGGATTCATTGCGCATAAACTGCGCCAACTGAGCGTTGAAAATGTTCATTCGAACACGTTTTTGGTCTAACGTAAGCAAACGCGGCATCCAACGCGCGGACAGCTTTCTCATGCCTAAATCTTGATATAATATGTAACAAACACGTTCTTTGGACATTTTCATAACCTCTACTACCTCTCTCTCACTTTAATTCGGCGGTCGTCTAACACCATTTGGTGAACTTTAGCAATGTTATCGTCAGTGGTTGCAGTTTTTGGACGTCCCGAATGTTCATCAAAATTTCACAGTGGTAAATGATGGTGCAGAGTCCCCCTACATAGAATTGTAGGGTTTTTGATTTGCGTAGGCCTATTGCCTTTCAAAAACAAGAATTTGATAACAGCTCGATACTCAATTTTTTAAATTTTCACAAATAACACTCACTCAAACGACTGTCAACTAAAAACTGCGCATCCAAAATGACTGAAACTTCGGTAAGTAACTGTCAAGAGATGTACAACAAGCATTCACTGGCTTTTGTTGACGAATGCCGCTAACTTTACGTTGCGGTCGGAAACTTTTCAGCCAACGTTCGTATTGTATTTCCAGGTTCCATAAGCTCGGTCAATAATATGCCTTTACTGTCCCAAAAAACTGGCGGCCATCATTTTTCGATGGGAAAAAATTTGTTTGATTTTTTCTTGGCTTGTTTGCAGAATGAGTGTGCATCCAATGCTTTGACTGTTATTTGCTTTCTAAGCTTACATACTCGACCCAAGTCTCATCTCCAGTCACAATTTGCCGTAAAAATTCTTCACTTTCCATTTCCAAACGTTCGAGAAATGCTTTTCCTGAATTGACACATTGGGTCTTGTGGACATCTGTGAGCTGTTTTAGGACCCAACGGGCATAGAACTTGTAGTAACCAACGTTTTCAGACACGATTCTGTATAGAGTAGTTCGAGAAATTTCGGAAAATCTTGTCGCAAGATCAGAAATCGTAAAACGCCTGTTTTCTCGATCAAATTGGTTAACTTGTTGAACCACGTCTTGATTCATGATCGATTTGCGCCCTTGGCCTTCTTCATTATGCACATCTGTGCGTACGTTTTTAAATTGTCTACACCAATCACGTACCGAACCATCACTCATCACTGTATTTTCCGTAAACAGCACATAACCGACGATGAATTTGAGCTGCGCCATTTCCTTCGGCTTGCAAAAAATGAATTATAGTACACTTCGTAGCTCACAGGCGGCGTGAGATAAAATTGTATTCTCCATGTTAAAACGGCAACTATTGGAAAAATATTGAACGAACGGTGGAAACCGTTAGAGAACAATAAAAATCCTAATTTCAGCAAATATCAGGACAACTCAACGTTCTCGCTGGTTTAATAAAGCCAACTATGACTTAAGAAGCGAATGAGCATTGTTTTCATATCCTGGTTGTAATCCTTTTACAGGAGCCCACCTACAGAAAGAGGAAATGTGAGAAAGTTTAAAGCCAAGTCTATCTCTCAAAAATTTATAGGCGCTTTGCGATCTACGAGTACATGTAATAAATATTTTGGGAAAGTTCTTTTTCGTGGCTGTTGTATTTTGTAGTCTTTGATTCTTTCAGAAGCATTTTACAAAATGTTGTTGAATGGTCTGAATTATTGAGCCTTTCGATTTGAGACGTCACGTCGTAGATATTCTATTTTTATTAAAAAAATTGTATGGCAGTATGCGCTCTGTTTTTTTTACAATGTTTTATTTTTAAATTTCTTAATTTAAGTTTGTAACTTAATAACATTTTTTTTAAAGTTGCATTTTTTTTTCACACGAAATGTTGCAATTGCTTGACGTTCTTCTTCGTTTCGTTAAAGGAGACTTCAGATTTTCTAAGTTCAAGTTTGAACCCAAATCAGAATTTAAATTTAAGGAAGGAACAGCATCCGCCTTAACATATTTAAAAATGATCTCCACAAAAAAAGTATTTGCACAAATTATTTAAAATTTCATCTTTTTCCCCAGAAAGACATTTAAAAATTTTCAAGTCAGTTTAGTTTTCCTACAAACAGAACAAGAAACTCCAGATAATCTCTTGTCACACATTGCTATCGAAAAATAAACTGCAAAATATTATATCGCTGAAAAAGTACCGCTGACAAAATTTACTAAGAAAAATTATTCAGTCACATAAATAAACATCCAAATCGGTCCAAACTGGTTAGATTTTTTCCTTCGGCATGCAATATCTATGTAAACTACAGCATCTGTGATTATACTCTTATTATATGTTCTGAGTAATCCAATTAGATTTAATATTTTTTGTTACTTGTTTTTGTTTTAGAAATTATAGTTGTTCGCTAAGAATGCACATCTTGATACAGTTCTTACTACGATTTCGATTTCACTATAATTCGGGGTAGGCTTCGCACCCAAACTTTCCAGCTACAATTCTGAATGCCGAACTACTTGGATGTCTCCTTCAACCTGTGAACCACACTTTAAGTGCAGTAATCTTCGCTTGTCTCGTCTTTGGGTTAAAATTAAAGACTCCTTGGCCAAGTGCATGCGGGCCAGACTTCGTAGTCATCTGGACTGCTGCAAACGTGTATTTTTGAAAAATTAATTTTTTCTATTCTCGATCAACACGAATGAGACTCATATGCCTATATCACAAGAACTACTTTTCTTTCAAAACAGCCAAGGATACTTTTATCAGTTATGATGTTATCTTCATCGCTCTTGGTATGGCTCTGCTCATTTGCCTCTTTATGGATTATATTTTATTAATTGACGGTTGAATTTCTTCGTCTTATTTTGTTCTGTTGTCAGAGCTGCATAGACCTCGATTTTCTATGACTCTTTTCGTAGGCAACATATTAATATCAGAAAGCAAATGCACTAATTAAAAAAATATATATCAAGCGTTCATCTATTACTGCAGATAAAATCTTGAAAGCGATGTTTAGAAGGCTAATAAATATATATCCAGCATTGTTAAGAACGAGAATGTTCAACATGTAACTTATGTATCTGTGACTCATAGAAGAAATGGATTGTTGGTAGATGTTCCTTTAATACCATAGTGGACGGTTGTACAAACAATTGCATTCACTTTATTGATTTAAACTTTTTGTTTCATCCTTTATTTTATGTTTAGAGGATATTACAAGAATTGTTGTTACTACCTCTAATTAAAATTAAAACAAAAATAAAATACGGATATTCTTCCGATATGTATAGGGTCTTTCATTAAGTGCTTTCTATCTCTAAATTTAAATAGAACAAAGTGTGTGTGAGATATCGTCGAAATTTTTTATTCGATGGAATATAACATCGTTCAAATATCCGCCGCGACTTCTTTGGGTAGCGCTCATCCGAAATATCCAATTTTCCATGACTCTGAATTTGATCGATGGCATGGGTTATGGTGGCTTTGAGGGCTGCTGTGGTTTGTGGCTTATTCGCATAGACCTGCGACTTTAGAAAACCGCACAACAAAAAATCTAACGAGGTCATATCGCACGATCTCGGTGGCCAGTTCACATCACCTCCACGTGAGTTGACCATGCCCTCGAATCGCTCAGAATTTCCAATGTGGCGTGAGCTGTGTGTCGTTGGTGTCCATATCTTCCAATTTAGGCCAAAAGAAGTTGGTAATCATCGGCATACACTGGCGATCACTAGGATGAGGCCATACATCTTGCAATCGATTTTTACTCTTTATACCTGTTTGAAATTTTGTACCCGCAAACTTTTACTACCTGGCAACAGGTACATATTTTCTCGACAGGAAGTCATAACATTAAAGGTTAAATAAGAAACGACCGTTGGAATTTCCCAATATCAAACAATGAACTACTTGAAAAGCGTATAAAAAGATGCGCCACTAGGATAAGGCCACATGCAATATCTTCGCAAGAAGGGAAAAAATGAATAAAATGTTTACATTTTATGGTTTTAAAACATTTATTTATTAGGTTTTTCTACATTAATAATGAGTATGACCGCCATTTTTCGATATGACCTCTATAAGACTGTTTGGAATAGAATCATGCAGTTTTTTTTAAATAATCGAGAGAAATCTGGGCCCTGGCATCACAAGTAGCTTCGATTAAAGTGTCCTTGTCTTCAAATTGTCTGTCGCCGTCATACCCTTTACGAGATAACCATGCCCAAACATTTTCGATAATGTTTAAGTCCGGTGACTAGGGCGGCCGTGACAAAAGTTCCACGTCTTCTGATTGAATCCAACTTCTAGCAACCCTGGAAGTGTGGAAGGCAGGAGTCCGAAAATGTTTTTCACTTTTGGAAATGACCGTTCCAACAAACATTTGTAGTTGGTTCCTTTCATTGTTGTGGACAAAAACTTCAACTGGATTGTGCCATAGTAGGTAATAGCTCCCCACACCATTACACCTGAGGTACGGCTGTGGTATCTTGCCAAAATAAGGTCCTCCTTTCTTAGATCATGGAAATAAAAGTTGTAACCATCGGATCCGTCAAGGTTAAACTTTTTTTCATCCGAAAAGTCAACACGTTTCCATTCTCTGCTCCAAGCGACAGGTTCTCCTGCAAAATTCATTCGATGCTCCTTGTGTTCTTGCCTCAAAACAAGTTTCTTTTTAAGTTTTTTTTCTCTGTACTATATAGTACCACTTTTTCGTATTATCCTTCGGACCGTTACTATGCTGGCTGATACTCCGCTTTTGGCCCTTATTTTAGTCGCTGGTAGAGTAGAATTTGAGGCACGCTGTGGAAAGGTCTTACTTCTTTTAAGCTTCCTTGCAATTTCTCGACCTGAGAGTCCTAACTCATTGAAAGCATCTATTTTTCCCCTTTCTGTCGCAGTCAAAGTCTTTCCGGAACACTTTTCTTTAAACTAAATAAAAACAGTTCTTTTCAACGCTTTTTTAAATATTCTTAACAAAACTTTGAAAAAAATCGCTGATGTGAACTGTTACAGCGAAATACTCGCAATGGCCTCATCCTAGTGCGCATCTTGTTATACGCTTTTCAAGTAGTTCATTGTTTGATATTGGGAAATTCCAACGGTCGTTTCTTATTTAAACTTTAATTTTATGACTTCCTCAGCTTCCAACTGCTCCAGAACCCATTCAGCAAACACACCTCGTTGTCTATGGTCGTTTACCTTCAGCTCCAAGATCAGTTGAATTTTGTGCGGGTGCAGGCCGAATTTTGTTACGATGCAAAATTCACCAAATTGTGGTCTGCGAAAGGCCGAGTTCTTGTGAGCGACGCGAAATCGACTGCGTCGGATTCTCCTGCACATTCTCACGGACAGCGGCGATGTTTTCGGCAGATCTTACTTTTGTCGACGTACGGGTGTTGGTTCATCGTTTACTGAACTAGTGGACTTAAATTTATCCACTACACTGCGAATAGTCCTCTCGGTAGAACGATTATGGCTACCATAAAATGGGCGAAGTGTGCGGAACGTTGCTCGAACAGAACACCCATTTTGATAAAACAATTTTACCATTTGCACGTATTGTTGAACGCTATGTCCGTCCATGGTGAATTGGCAAAATAGACCGAATAAATGACATCCAATTTGACAGATGTAGCTTCAACAATATGGCCGCTTTCAACTGTCAAAGTTGGGAAGTCCCTATTGGAAGACCCTGTAGAACTACGAGTATAAACTGAACTCCCACAAAATAAATTTGAACTACGAATAACGAAATGTTATAATGCAGCATAAGGAAGTAGTCCTGGAAAAAAAGGACAAATATTATGCTGTCTTAATTCCTTCTATCCAACTATTAAATGTCAGAATTTTAGTAGGTAGATCGCAACATATCATAATATATCTACATAGTTGACTACCCTTAGTTTTGGGTTATTTTTTTCTTCTATCATAGTTGGTCGGACAAACAATGCTAAGATTTCATTCGGTCCATTCAAAGCATAGATTGGGTGAGAGATTTAATATAATAATTAAACAATGTAATACAGTCATCACCAGATTATTACTCCTCGCATTCCTGTTTAAATCATCGGGAAACCAGGCAAACAGCAAGATATGCACATGACTTTATGGGGCAAATTCATACAAAATCTCTCGGTTTAATATATCAAAATTGATAATAATCGGAAAACGCCTTTGAAGGATATCCCTAATATGGATATCGGAAGAGAAATTGATCAGTGCATACAAACGAGCAAGAGAGACTTACGTCTACTGAAAGTAGCAGTGACATTTTCTGCACCTACTATCTCTATCTGACGTACAGGTAAGAGGCTGTCATTTTGTAACTATAGTCTAGTTCAAAATTAGGATCATTTTGCACACTAGCTGCTTACGAGTCAGAAAGCTTCCTCATTTTGTTAAAGGCAACGAGTTCAGTCTTTAAAAAAATGAGGTAGGTGGCTGATTCGGTGTTCGAATTTCAGCCTCGTCTGAAAGACATTGATTTTTTCAGTTAACAAAAATCAAACAGGATGAGTAGTTGACTAGAAAAAACAACAACCCAACTTCAACTAAGAATATAGTCTCCCTTAGCACATGTTGAGGCATTACAAGTGTATTCATACCCACTTGAGTGTCAAGTTCTTTAAAAAAAGAAAAAAAAATTAAAAAATGAGTACACTAATACATCGATGACGTTTAGAATTGCTTCTGCATTCGAGGAGTTCGTCACTGTTGGCGTCTGGTGCCAGTAAATATATCGGAGTTTACTTCAATTCGCGACATCTAAACCACTCCCGTTGACGTCTTGTGCCACTAGTTTAAAAACTGCAAAAAAAATGGATCTAGCAAACGGATTTGCGTAAAATAAAACACCGGTAAGAACTGTGGTTCAAACGTTATAATAATTTAATTTTCATGGCGTTTATACGAGTATATACACCAGTTCGTATTGACATTTCTTTCTCTTCCTTTTGTGGCTTCTTTCTTGGGGGCATTGTTGTAGATCAGTGATGCCAACAGTCACTAATATGATTCTATAGCCAGTTAGACCTTAAAACTTTTGGGAGTATCTAGTGAAGATCGAACACAGCCCTACGTGCAGAACCAAAGTTCTCCTACGATGCTGCTTTGACCAGCTCCCATGGTCATTCTCTGTGGTATTTGCAATCTGTTCAATCTGTTGCAATTACCAATTTTTTCAATTCGATTCGTCAAAGAAGAAATATGAACTCCTTTATAGATGAACTAAATTTGTCACTTTCTGCGGAGAGCAATTTTCTAAAAGACCGATTTTTCTATTATACAATATCTAATTTTGGTTGGCTCGAACTACAGCTTTTGATGGTTTCGACATCAGTAACTTTACATAAAATTTGAGCACGGGACAAGCCAATATTTTAGTTGTTTTTGAAAATTGATTTCTCTCTGTCAAAACTATGAGTTTGGAGGAGTTTGGAGTGACGGTTTCCGATCATCATTCGCCGGAAAGCTTTCAACGCAAGGCGTACCAGAAGACTCTTCCACGTTGGGCTACTGGTAGTTTTACGCCTACCAGAGACTAATCTGTTTCCACTGGAGCGACTTCTGTGGATCAATTTCTGTTTACCGTCACTGATTTGAAATTTCGATTGTGGCTTCAGTTTTTTACTCTACATACTTAACTCACACCTTTTTCTCTGGAACTCTTAGACGATCGCCATTTAGTTAATCGCTACGATTGGAAAAGTATGAGTGTAATCTTTTTATAAAAATTCGCATGTGGCCGATTTCTCTTAAATTTAATGGTAGTGAATTCCACAGTCGTATGGCAGCTATTAAAAATTGTCTTTCTGATACCGAATATGAAAAGCGTGGTATAAATATACTGAAAGATCTCTGAGATACCGGAAATTGGAGCTTGTCATATAAGTATGATGGTTGACGAGTTTCAAGTACATTAAACAATTGCTTTATTGAGCGATATTTAACAAAATTTTCTAATGACATGTTTAGCAGGTTCTTAGATAAATGTGATACGTGGTCATATCGGCGAAGTCCATAGATATATCGTATTATACTATTAAAAGTGTTGGAATTGGTAAAGATTTGACTAACATCATTCTAGTTGGGAGGGGTGTATATATTTAAGCTGTCCAAAGCGATCGCAAAATTCCGTAGGTCTTACCAACATTGTTATTGATGTCCCAAGTAAGGGTCCGGTTGAACACTATACCTAAATTCTTAGCTGACTCGACATATTGAATTATTTTAGGTAATAACTGAGAAGTACGAAAGATCTAATTTGTTTCGGGATATAACGAGACATTTACATTTACAGGGATTTAGGATTAAATTGTTCTGCGAGGACCATTTTTAGGTCTTAGTTTATACTTTCAATACAGTTCCCAATAAGACCAAGAGGACAATTTTGGTAAACCTGGACATCATCGAATTGTGAACTATGCTGGGAATCTCGTTGATGTTGATCGAGAACAAAAGTGGGCCTAAAATTGATACTTTCGGGACACCATTACGAACGTGAAGGCAATTAGACAAGGCATTTTGAACAAACACTGCCTGCTTTCTACCACAGAGATAGTTCGACATTAACTTTATTGACAACGCTGAGAAACCAAAGGAATAACTTTATTATTACATGGAGTAGTGTGGTCGACCATATCGAAAGCTTTAGAAAAATCTAGTAGTACTAGACTTTAAGAAGAGCTGTAATGCAGCTGTGTTTCGTACAAAAACCAGACTGTATTTTTGTTAAAAGCTCATTATTGCTCAAATGTTTGTGAATTTGTGTTTGCAAAATTCTTTCATAAACTTTCGATAGAAAAGGGAGTATGGAGATAGGTCTAAATTCAGTGCAATCGAGGTTTTTTGGTATTGGGATAATTTTTGCCAATTTCCACTGGTAAGGATATAACTCTTACCCATGTTTACGATATAGGACAAAATTATAGGCAGAATTACCTTGACAAACACTGGATGAATACCATCCACCCCAACCGCATTCGATTTTACAGAAATTACAGCCTTAACTATGTCAAGATTATTAATTCCCGAAAATTCAAACAAGTTCTCCGGTGCTAAAAACTAAATGGGATGAACATTGTTCTTATTCAAACGTTCGCTTGAGTTATGAGGTAAGGTTGTGGAGCTGCTTGAAAAGACTGACACTGGAGATGTAAGAAAACTACTATTCAGGGCAATACCATCGACATAACCGCAATGCTTAGATCTTGATTTTCCGATTCCTAAGTTTCGAAGATTTTTCCATAGTTCACGGCCGTTCAAATTATTCTGAAGCCGACTTGATAAATACAGAGTTTTAGCTGCCCTTATCTCGCGAACAACAGTATTTCGAAAATGTTGAAATACTCTTTGTGGAATTCTTCAATTCGAAAACGCTTCAAATGACGAAATGCTCGGTCGCGTTGTTCTATTAGTACTCTTACATCTCCAGTAAACCAGGATTTTTGAGCCCTGTAAACTGTTTTTGTTTTCATTGGTACATGTGACTCAATAAGCATGTTCAAATTTTCATTAAGAAATTGAACTTTCTCGTCTGGTAGTTGCATTCTATATATATTATCCCACGGAATTGAATAAATACGTTGTTCAAGTGCATATTTATCAATGTTTCTAAAATCTCTATACTCGAAAGAAGAAGGCGCGGGATAACTAGTTTTAAAATCATAGATAAGATATACGAGTATTAAGTCATACTTTGGAAAGTTGATCGTAAAATAATATACTGTTGCTATCGTTTACAAAAATAACATCCAACAAAGTGCTTGAAACAGACGAAAAATGAGTTGGAACCGTAAAGTTGACAGGGTGAAGACCGAAAGAATTCACACTATCGCTTAAGTGATTCTCAATTAAAAGGTTGCTATTTAAATCTCCACAGATAATAATATTCGGGGATCTAGTAGAAATATCTTCCAAGGCAGCATAAAAAGATATTAAATCTATATACTTATTGGGTCTGTACACAATGCCGAAAAGAAGACTTTTACCACCTCAAACTATTTTAACAATTGAGGAACCAGGAGATGAAAACCACCTGTTTGCCATAAATGGCAACACCTCCATCCACACGATCACATCTATCCGAGCGGAAAACATGGTAGCCACTTAACTTAATACGCATATCGTCATCACTGGCCGTTGAGAGAAACCAGGTTTCGGATACACAAATTACATCTATTTTAGATTGAGCAAATATGTCGCTAAATTGATCAATTTTCAGCGTCAAACTTTGTGCATTGATGTGGCATATTTTTGTTTGTTATCCATATTTTTTTTAAATGCTCTATGTTACGCTTATTTTATGCAGATCTCTTTTTTATTTTACTATTTTTGTTGAGCGTTTTTTTTAATCTTTCATTTTTGTTAAGTTTTCGAGTTTCGTCACAATTGTAATTATGTTATATTGACTTCGATTTTTAATGTATACACATTCATACGAGTATTAAAAATAATTTTATTGCATTTTCAAGCCAATAAAACACGATTTTTACCATTGCATCATAAACGCATTAATCAGAATACAATCTCAAAATTGCGTCTTCGACAAAATTTGCTAATGATTTTATGAGATTTAAAACGCAGCATCAATAAAAAAAATTTTAGGAAACCTATGGTATGTTTTAGTTTCAATTCTAATCCAAAATTATAATTTCTAGTAAAAATAATTCTGGAATGTTTGTTTTCTATCTCTGACTCATTATATAAAACGTACTTTTTTTTAAACATGCTAAAAATCCAAAGTGTAAACAATACTGTTGGTCTTAACCATGTTACAATTGCCCCTTGATATTCGTAATCTAATTATTTGACCAAATATAGAATCATTCATTCATTCAAGTTTGTCTTAACATTTCATTTCATACTTCTGTTCACTTTGCTTCGTTTTCAATTTATTATATACGAAATACTACATTCACCCTTTTTTAAACAAATATAATCAGAGACAACAATATAAAGGGTTCCACGAAATAGCTGTTAGCTAAGGCATTTCAACAGATATAGTAGATTTTGAAAGTGATACTAACAATGAATAAAGACATTTATATGTCTGAAATACAACGTAATTGGAAAAAAACAAAACTAACAATAATATTACATACATATATACTTTAACAGAGAAGAAACTCATTTCAACAAAACTTAGCCGAGAGATCTATCTTCACCTAAACGTCCTAAAATCCACGTTTTATTAGAAAAATTGGCACAATTTTCTGCACTCTTAGAATACAAACAAAGTTTATTGGGACCAAACTTCAGTAAGAAGTTTTTAACTAAAATTCCAATTTAATTTTCAGATATTCTACCTACGCATATATTTTTTTGTTTTTGGGTTTTATTATAGGTAAATCATAGAAGATAATATTTTTGAAGAATTCATTTTACCATAATGCAAATTAGAAAAGCAAACAATCCGAAAAATTCTCACCCAATGTGTTCACGTGTGAATTTAAATATAAACATACACTTAAATGTCTCCGCAATAAATCATCACGTATAAATTAACAAGTTAACAAAAAAAGAAATGATGAAATATCTAACGTGTAACATAGACAGATACTTCAGCAGAACTTTGTTTGAAATGAAATATACAAGTACGAGTATATAACTTCATTTTTTTTTTTTGGCAAAGATTTTATTCATACAACTACATACAATATATCTCAAATATGAGCAATTTATAAGCTAACTCAGTAGTTCCAAACCTAAGTCAGAGTTATGGAATTTTATTCGATCAGAAATATTTATCTGCAATAATATGTATGTATAAAATAGGTACATGCAATAACAAATACTTGTATAACCTCTTCTCGCTTAAAAAAAAAAAAATAAAAAATAAATAAAATATCAGAAAATCCGTAAATTCACATTTATTAATCTGGCACGAAATCATATAAAACTTATGAACATAAATTCTACTAAATTTATGAATTTTATTAAATGTGCCTTTGTAAAGAGAAGATTTTATGATTAACGCCAATCTATTACTCGTATACCTAGTTCAAATAAAAACAAAAAATAAATCGAATAAATAGTTCATAACACTCGAATTGATTATAATCCTGGGAGGGGAACTGCTGTGCTTGTTATAAAAAAACAAAAATGTTAAATATGATACATAAAAATAGACAAAACAATTGGCTGTCTTACTAGCAATGGCTTGAAGCAATTAGGAAGGTATATAAAATTTAAAACACAAACTAGCCAACAATACTACATAATATAAAATAAAAAATTGGAAATACAAATATTGTATATTAGCACAAAACAAAAATTGATTTTAATGGTGAAGAAGAAAAAAATTTATTAAATTCATGTCGACAACGGTAACAAAAAAATTGCTATACAAAAGAAAAATTTTAAATAAAAAATAATCGTATATGGTATACATATACAAAAATAAAAACGAAAAACAAAAAAAAAAAACATTAAAACATGCAAACAAAGCAAATGATATAAATATTTACATAGACAAATAGTATTATGTATTTTGTTTTGCATTAGAAATATAAAAATTGAAAAGCATTTGTTTAGGGTTTCACATAGATTTAATTTAAATTTAAGCAAATTTTGTAAATTTAACGATAGGGACTTATACAACTGATTCCCATGATTATTTCACTTATTGATTTACAGTTGTAATTAATTAGTTATTTAGTTCTGTATGATATTTTTTAAGCAAGAAAAATAAAGAATATGATTGTGGAATGTTATAAATGTTTATTTTTTTGCGTAGTCCTTTGCATTAAGGGCTTAGGCCATACTAGAGATTTTACGGTTTTTTGTGATTTTTTTTTTTTTCAGGAAAAATATAAAATAAATCAAGTTTACAAAGGTAGAAGTTTATTGTACACTAGCTGATGTACCCGCTTTGCTGAGTGGGCACTTGCTATTATATTTGTGGTAATGAATAGACAGAAAATTAATATAAAAATCTTAATATTTGTTATTTTGAAAGCTTAAACATAGTGTATCCATATCCATGTACATATATCCATTCAATGTATTGTAATTCAAAATCCTTGATGTGTAATATTTTGATCATAAAGTTCTTCCCTGTGGGTAGAAATTAGTAAGTTTTTGAAGCGTTTGTATACTTACAAAATACGTTCTTACATACAGTGTTGTGCAAAACAAAAGCAACAAATTTAGCTCTCACATAAGTGGAAATATTTTTTTCCTAATGATCTTTCCAAAAAGATTAAAATGTAAATTTATTTATGTAATGATGAAAGAGAAACATGGTAATATATTTTCCAAAACAATAACAACTCGTATATAAGAAAATCATAATAAAAAACCAGTATAAGTAATATATAGCAGTGTGCAAAATTAAAGCAACAAATCTAATACTTTTTATAAGAGCCCTTATTTTTAATAAATTCATCACATCTGCGTGTCATCGAAAATATTAAATCTGAAATTGTGGTTTGCGGTATTTTTTGCCATTCAATTTTTAATGCTTGAAACAGTTCTCGCTTATTCATGAAATGTTCTCCAGCAACCCGTCGTTTTAGTATCCCGAAGAGGTTTTCAATGGGATTCACGTCCAGTGATTGTGCCGGCCAATCAAGAACTTGCACATTATAGTCATTTAACCAATCCTGTACCACCTTCGAGGTATTCTTCGGGTCGTTATCCTGCTGAAACATCCATTGAAGTGGCATATTCCATTCAGCATGGGGCATCATTTTCGTCTCCATAAAATGTGTATACTTAAAACGATCCATTGTCCCTTCACTCTGGTGAAAGGGACTAACACCATTGGTTGAGAAGCATGTCCACACCATCG
The DNA here is from genome assembly GCA_963966105.1 of Volucella zonaria. Lineage (NCBI taxonomy): Eukaryota > Metazoa > Arthropoda > Insecta > Diptera > Syrphidae > Volucella > Volucella zonaria. The sequence continues at coordinate 363,211,554 of OZ014530.1, read as the reverse complement.
CATTACCACCTCTATGCTTTGATGTAATTTTGCAGTTCTGAGGATTGAGTTTCTCTCCTTTCCGATTGAACTTAGATTCATCGCTGAAATCGACAGTTCTCCATTTGTCTATGGACCGATTCAGATGCATTCTGGCGAAATTTAACTTAATAATTAAAAACAAGTTGTTTGGTTTACGTTTGTGTTTTTAAAACGAGATTTTTTGAAAAGTACCTTTTTTGCAAATGAATTTTTTTAAGCGTAGACTTTTTTGCAGACCTGTAACTTTTTAAGTCGTTTTCGATTGCTCGTCTTCGAACCGTAGCTGGATGAACGGTTGAATTTAGTGATGTGACAATCCTTTGGGAAGTCAGAAATGGGTCTTTTTTAATTAGACAACACATTCTTCTATCCATCCTCTCAGGAATTTTTCGTGGTCGACCTCCCAAATGTACCGTTGTTTTATACTTTTTAATTCGGTGGGAAATAATGGATCCGTTTATATTGTATTATACTCGTACTTCTCGGCTATGGAAATTTGAGTCTCTCCATTAAAAAAATATTCAATTATTTGAGATTTAATTTCATCAGCAAATTTATTTTAAGCCATAGTTGTAGCTCCATCGACAAGAAAGATATCCGTTGGACAGATCAACGACTCACTTCCTTATAGGTAGGTAAGAATATGATAGAACACGAAAAATTACTGTTATCTTTTTTCTGTTGTTTTTTGGAAATCAAAAAATTGTTGCTTTAGTTTTGCACACTGCCATACACTTGTTGTTGTTGTGATTTTCTTATAAACAAATTGTTATGCTCCTGGAAAATACATTACCATGTTTCTCTTCCATCATTACATAAATCTGCATCTTAAAATTTTTGAAAAGATCATTAGGAAAAAAAATATTTTCACTTATATGTGAGAGCTAAATTTGTTGCTTTTGTTTTGCACAATACTGTAGATGGTATTTTTGCAGCTAGAGTACTTTTTTTTTTTAAAAGAACTTAACACTCAAATGAATATGAATACACTTATGATACCTCAGCATGTATTAAGTTTTTTGGAGAATGGGATAGAGAGAGAAAGAAAGATTTTGGGCTCAGTGGTTATTTCGCTCCATGGATGGCATCCAATATTTAATGGGGAGACTAAATTCTTAGTGGATTTTTAGTCACTACTCATCTTTCTTAATTTTCGTTAAATGAAAAAATGAATATGCCTTCAGAACCTTCCGATTTAGAAGCCAGTCCACTACCACTTGAGTCACGGCCACCCACAATTCTTTGTAAGCAACATTTTCTGTCATAGCATTTGGTGACAATACAGTGAAACCTGTAAAGTTGGCCACCCTTGTAAGTTGGCCATCTGCCGAAGTTGGCCGGTATACAGGGTGAGTTTTTTAACTTGAGACATCCAAAATACTCGAAAAGTACGAAATATCGCGAAAAATGTTTCAGACAAAAGTCATAAGGTTTTGAAGGGGACATAAGAAGATGACCACGAGTTTGGTCTTGAGACCCATTTTCAAGTTCAAACGAAGGTCACTTTTGATTTTTCGAATGATAATTCCTAATTTTCATTGCTCAGTCGTATTCCTCAATGCGGCACACGACTTTGTCTCAAAGATCTTATTCATTCAGTGCTAGATACCACTGCACTGGCACGCCTAAATCATTAATCGGTTTCCAACGTTGTTAGGGTGTTAGAAGGTCGAGATTTATTTTGAGGAAGTCATTATTGCCTCGAGTGAAGTTAAAACTTAAAGAAATTTCAGATAGAGACAAATTGTCCTAACCTTATCTGAGAGTGTATGATGAGCACTCTGCCCTTTTTTTTTACTTGAACGGAACTGTACTTCATTTAGAAGTTCGATATTTGTTTTGAGGAACCGATTATTATTAGTAACATTTTCCAGATTAATAATGCAGGCTATTTCAATTCAAGAGAAAATTGAAATGATATTGATTTATGAAGAAAGTGGAAGGAACATCGATGGTGCTGTTGCTCTTTACGCCCACCGTTTCCCAGACCAGATACGATCGCGCGCTTTTTTTTATCGGGTCATCCACCAATTCACTGGTGAAGGAAGCGTGCAACCAAAGAAAAGGAATCGGTCAGATAGGGTGGCTGTTGAGGACAATGAAATAGCAGTGTGAGCTGCCGTTGCACACGAACCTCACATTAGCACTCGCCAAATAACCCGTGAATCAGGAATTTCTCAAACGACTGTCTGTAAGATATTACATCGACATAAATACCATCCTTATCATGTTTCAATGCAACCGGGTTTCCTTTTGTCAATGGGCACTTGAGCAAATTGAACGAGACCCCCTTTTCTTCGCCAAGGTGTTATTCTTTGATGATTCGACTTTCACCAATCACGGTACGGTCAATCGACATAATACGAGTATGCATTACTGGGCCACCGAAAACCCTTTTTGGCTGCGACAAGTTCAACGCCAGCACCCTTGGAATGTTAATGTTTGGGCGGGAATTATTGGGGATAAATTAATAGGTCCATATTTTATTGAAGGCAACTTGAATGGCGAAAAGGATGCAAACTACTTGGGGGACCATATTCCAGTATTACTAGAAGAACTGCCATTGGAGTTGCGACAAACAATGTGGTTTCAACATGATGGTTGTCGAGCCCATTATTCCCAAGTAGCCCGGGGCGTATTAAATAATGTTTACCATCAACGATGGATCGGACGAGGGGGTCCGAGGCAATGGCCTGCTAGATCACCTGATCTTACGTCACTTGATTTCTTCTTGTGGGGCTACTTAAAAAGTGAGGTTTACCGAAAAAAGCCAACAACAAGTGAGGTCATGAAAAGACGAATAACTGAAGCTTGCCAGAAGATTACGCCAGAAATACTTCTCAGTTCTGTTGGTTCATTTAGGGCGGATAGACAAGTGTATTGAAGTGAATGGTCACATTTTCGATCATTTGTTGAAATAGTCTCCGGAAATAAACCTCGAAATGGGAAGAATTCAATGATGCAACAGTGGGAGGCAAGGGGACCCACTCTAATTTATCACCCCGAAGGAAACAAAATACTGCTACGTCCACGTCGTTGTTTCTGGGTTACGTTAAACGCAGTATGTAAAAACAAATGACAAGTGACCTTCGTTGGCCTTGAAAATGGGTCTCAAGGTCAAACTCGTGGTCACCTTCTTATGTCCCCTTCAGAACCTTATGACTTTTGTCTAAAACATTTTTCGCGATATTTCGTACTTTTCGAGTAATTTTTATGTCTCAAGTTAAAAAACTCACCCTGTATAGTAGCACCAAAAAAATTCCATACAAATATTACTCCAAATACTTCTGTATGTTGGCCACTTGTCTATCTTAGAACTCGGCCCCACATTTAGATATACATATTTCTTCATTTTTCGTCCTAAATTATCTGCGAAAGTTGACCAGCATCATAGTCGGCTGCTGGTCGCCATTTGCATTTTGTTGTGTGCATGTACAAGTGCTCTGAATAAAGTGTTCAAACATACATAGCTGTAATGTAATGTTCGTGTTAAATCTTTTTGGGATATTGTATCTTGTGTCTGGATCTTCGATTTTGTACATAGATGACTTGATTTCTGCATTTTGTGAATGGCTTTTGTGTTGCTCAGACTTTCGTGGAGAATTACGAAAATACAAAAACGTACCTACATCATTTCAAGGATTGATCTACATAGTGTAAGAGAAACACGTGGATATGCAAAATTTATTACAATAAGTAGATATTTTGTTTTAGATTTCAATATGCACCAAGGAAATCTATAGTTGAGCTTCCGCTAGCTAAAAAAGGCGAAATTTTGAAATAATTTAGCAATGCAATTCGGAATCTCGAAGTCAACTGTTGGAAACATATAGGCTCAAAATTTAAAACAAATTTTGAAGACGTAAACTTTGGGGCTCTTTTATTTTTCCAGAAATGTAAGTCTAAAAACATCCCAGTGAGTGGTCCATTGCTGCAAGAAAAAGCCAAGCTATTAGCGGATGAACTGCAAATTGAAGATTTTCGTGCTAGAAATGGGAGGTTGGAAAGTTTTCGCAAGAGGAATAATATACAATTTCGAGTGTTGTGCGGCGAGAGTGCTAACGTTAACCAAAGGACTTTCCACCGCAAGACCAGTTTAACGCAGATGAAAGTGGTATGTTTTACCGTCAGCTCCCAACAAAAAATTCTTGTTGCTAAATGCACAAATTGTAAAGGCGGAAAGATGGCAAAAGAAAGGCTTAGCGTTCTGTTTTGCCGTAGTACCACAGGCGAAAATTAAAGGTCCTTATTATTGGGTGGCCGTGGCTCAAGTGGTAGTGTGTTGGCTTCCCAACCGGACGGTTCGGGGTTCAATACCAGCCGTGACCGAAAGACTTTTTTTCAGGCAACTAAAATCTTGTGAGATGAATGGTTGCCTAAATATAACATCAAGTCCAATTTACACTAGTAATTTAGTCTCCCCATTAAATGTTGGATGCCACCCATGCAGCGAAATAACCACTGAGCCCAAAAATCTTTCTCTCTCTCTCTATCCAATTTTCCGAAAAACTTAACACGTGCTCCGGCATTTTAAGAGTAGTAATACCCTCTTGAGTGTTAAGTTCTTTTTAAAAAAAAAAAAAATTGGAAATGCTGCCAAACCAAGAGTTTTTCGCCAAAATAAAATTGATGTCCAGAACTTTATCGTCACGTGGGCACACAATAAAAAATCTTGGATGACAACTGTAATTTTCAACGATTGGCTTTGTTCCATTAATAAAGAAATGAAACTGCAAAAAAGGCAAATCATCCTCCTCGTGGATAATGTCACAAGCCATGCGTCGTAAAGTATTTGACGCCAAAATGTAAAAACTCGATACAGATCCAAAATGCTCCTATCACTCTTGGCAAAAACCGATGAGTACGAGTCAGGAAATGTATTTTTAAAATCGATGAATTATTAGACGCCATTAGATGGATTGTTTCTGCCTGGAACGATGTCGAGGCATCAACAATACAATCATGCTTTTATCGCGCTGGATTTCCAGTTGATGCTAACCCCATCGCAGGTCCTCCCGAAGATTTTCAAATACCTGCGACAATAGCAAGCTTACCTGCAAATATAAGAGTAGTGTTGTTGCCGAAAGATCAGGCTACAAAAGCAGATGAAGGTTTGACTATACACGAGATTGTGGTCGAATCCGAAACTGAAATAATGGAACGAGTTTTAAGAGAAGTTCGGAATGATACAAAAGACATAAGTGAAGAATCTGAAGAAGAATGGGTTGACCCATTACCACCGATGATGCTATTCATAATCAGCTTCTTTTATATGTCTCGTTTTATGTACATACATATATACATATTTAGTAAGCTCGTATTGATTTTGTTAAAATAAATACTGTGTATTGAAAACTTCTTTTATTGATTTTTTTTTTTGTTTTTAATCAATTGATTTTATATATCACACAATATGACAAAAAATCAAGTTCTTTATTAAAATGTGTTGAAAAAAAAAATTCGACCCCCTTATAAGTTGGCTACCTGCCTAAATTGGCCAGAAATCCTTGCAGCGCAGCTGGCCAACTTTCGCAGGTTTCACTCTATATGCAAATTTTCCTGATTATTTACTCGTGAGCAGGCCACGTAAAGTTGTCCGTGTGAAAAGCATTCATTACTCAAATCAATGCCCGAAAATTTAATAGTTTGAACTTTAGCCTTATTGATGGTCATAGCAAAGCATAGTGTTATTGGAAATTTTAAAAAGAAATTCGTAGTCCGAAGGTATCATTGTTTATTCATCTAAATCTATATTGTCCCCTTCAAAGTAATCTCCATCGACTGCAACACACTTATGCCAGCACACCTCAAAACATTTGTCATATTCGCTTTTCCGTATGTCCATCAGTGCTTCCTGCGATTTTTCCACTGCTTAATCTCAGCTGCTAAAACGCGTTCCTCGTAGTGGTTTTTTATCTCGATTGAACAGAAAGAAGTCACAGGGAGCCAAATCAGATGAATTCGGTGGCGGTTGGATGGTATTTGTTGCATTTTTCGTCAAAAAATTACGAATACTGATGGCACTGTGCGACGGTGCGTTATCATGTTGCAAAATCCACGAGTTTTCTACCCACAATTCTGGTCTCTTTCAGCGAATTGTTTCACGCAAACGTCTCATAACGCCCAAATAATACTCTTTGTTTACTGTCTGGCCTTCTGGCAAAAGTTCGTGATGCACTACACCGTTGTAATCCATGAAAACCGTGAGCATTGCCTTCTTTTTGACTGAAAACGACGTGGTTTTTTTGTCTCGGCTCATTTGGTGAATGCCGTTCACTTGCCTGATGTCTGAATTGCGTGTCGGACTCATAAACCCACGTTTCGTCTCCAGTAATGATCCTTTTAATGAATGTGGGATCGGATTCAGCCAAACCAAAATGTCTTTGACGGATCCATTGCCTATGGATCAAGTCCTCCGCTATCTCTCTGATGGTTAATTTGCGGTTACTCGTATTGACCAACATTTCTTTTACTTCATCAATGTTTTCGTCGGTTTTCGATGTCGATGGTCTGCCACTGCGTTCATCATCTTCGATTGATTCACGACCACTTTTGAACCGCGGCGGTCGTGCCACTGGTAAACGACCGTTTTCTTTAGAGAATCGTTGCCGAAACACTTTCCCAACATTTCCAACGTTCGTGCACCATTAAGTCCGTTTTTACGCAAAATTTAATACAAGTTCGTTGTTGCAAATTTAAATTCATTTAAATCCAACACACACAGAGATAGATGTACTCTTGACTACGTAACTTTTGCAAATGTCAAGCTATGATGCTAAGATTTAGAGGGAATGTCAAAAACAGATTTACCAACTTAGCAAAAAAAACAGAACTCGAATTGGAACAATGGGAGCGCGACACGGTGGTGTGGCCGGTAAAATTTTGGTCAAGATGGTAGGTCGATAATTATTCAACATTGTCTTATCGCTTTTTTTATGAGGTGGTAATACTATTACCATTTTTAAAGCTTGAGAGAAAATTCCCATATGTATACTTGTGTGAAAAATATAACATACGACGTCAGAGATGTGAAATGAAATTTTCTTTAGCAAAAAACTTCTGATCCTGTCAAAAGACGTGATCATAGAAGTTTTAAGAGAGCAAATTAATTTACAATAAGTATCTCAAAAAGACTGAAAAAACTCTCAGTTTGACTTTCTAGATCAAATTAGTCACTCCTGGGAAGGAAATTATTATTGGTTAAGTTCTGAAAAGAACTAATATTACAATAGAATTCATTAAATGAATTAACGATTTCCAGAGGATTACAGATAGATGAGAAGACAATATCCGCTTTTCTGCGGATGCTTTCTCTTAAGTATTTCTATTAAGTATTTCATCAACAACACGCCATTATTTTTTGGGATTACCAAGACTTGTTGTTATTTTATTGCGATACTTATCTCTGTAATAAGGGATATCAATCATTTTTTCATTATTTTTTTTTATATAAAATTGTCTGAGTCTAGAAATATTTGGATGTTTTTTTACCCAAAAAGCTAAGTTTATGTTTCCTTCTAATTTTTTTCAAAAGTGTGGAAGTCATCCATTTTATACATTGATTGATGCTATTTCTGCGTCTTGTAATCTGTTTGCTGTTCGCAATATGAGACTGTAGCTTTCTTAAGAAAATATCAAAGGCAGATGCAGGATCAGATGTACAAAACACTTCATCCCAAAATTCAAAATTCAAACAATTCTTAAGAACATTATAATTGATTTTGTCAAAAATTTGTAGGTTAATTCAGTTCGCGGAACATTATTATCTAAGAACTTAATACTTGTTAAGCAATGATTTGTTACTTGAAGGTCCACTGTCATAGTATTGGAAATGGTTTTATTATTGCGTAGGACCCTAACAAATATGTGGTCTAAACACGAACTAAAACGAGTAGATTGAGTCAGCAAAGAATCGAAACCGAATGCAGATAGCATCGACAAGAAATGGTCAACATCAGTTGAGTTAGACATTATATGTTACATATTAATATTAAAGTCACCGATTAGAATAAATTTTTTACAATTTTGAAGCTTCAAAAACTCAAAAAATTCTTCCAAAAAAGATTTAACCGAACATCCGTGAAGTCTGTAAACACAAGTAAAACAATAGCAAGAACCAGAAAGGACACAATTTAAGGTGATTATGTCAGCACTTTGCAAATTATATTTTTTAATTTTTATGCCAGCTATACCATTTTTAACGAATTCTCCAACACCGCCAGCTGCATACGAATGTTGCGTCAAAAAAAAAATTTGGAATACTAAAATCGGAAATCAGAAATTTCATTCTCAAAAATTCAGATTTCAGAAACAAAAATTAAATCTGGTAAATGGTCTAAAGTTGAGAGATGGGTGAAAAATGTGTCAAAATTCTTTCGCAAACTGCGAATGTTCTGGTGCATTACTGAGGCACTAGAAGATTGTTCATTTCTTGTATAGTTAATCTATCCAGTAACAAATGAAATGTTCGGAATGAAAAGAAAGGTTTACATTTATATTATTCAAACTAGGAGAAGATATACTAAAAGTGTTATTTAAATGAATATTAGTATCAGACATAATTAACAGATTAAAATTTAGGTTCTAACTTCCTCAACTTTTTGCAAATCTTCAAATGAATATATTTTTATAAAGTTATCCCCCTTCCTTTATCCGAACGAGAACGGTGGATTTCCTTACCCAAACAAATTTGCATTTGTTCTTACGTTTGAGTTCAATTGCTTTCTTAACAAGGATCGGTTATACTTTGTGAGGCTCATTCATGAAGATCTTGATGTTGTTGTTAGAGTTCTTGCTATCTCCACTGTCATTGTTGAATGCATTTGAAAGCTTCTCTCTGTGCAAACGCACTTTCCTCAATGAATCAATTTTCCGCCCTAGAAACGAAAACTTAACGCACACGATGCTGTTCTTTTTGTTAAGTCCCACTTTAGCTCTCTTTACAACGCATGAGACAATTGCATCAGAGGTGGACCGAACATCAATAGCTTCAAATATTTTATTGCACTTCTCCACAATGTTGGAAGAATCAACATCAAGAAGCCCAATGATATCCACAGCACATTGTTTCTCTTTTTGCTCTAGGAAGTTTCCGTTGGAAACCAAGTTAGCAACATCAATGAATTAGTGGACTGCATATACCATTTGTTCGAATCAAAAAAAACGTGGTAAGTGTCCATCAGAATCGGAATCTACGATGAATTCTAAGAAAATTTTACCATGCAACTATGTGTCTAAAATCAATTCCTAGCTCCCGCTGAGAAGCATACAAATTTCAGGTTGAGGTATTTTGAGGTATTTAAAAAAAATAACACATTTTCCAGTCATGTTGGGTTCAATTTTGATTCATATTCTTACAACAAATTTTATAAATATATTTTTTTTTTTATTAACCAAACAATTTTTTTTTTAATTGACGAAATGTGCCGAACATCCCACGTACTGAGGCTCATTTAAGACAGTGGAAACCAAAAGTCTGTAACTTTTTAACGAAGTGAGGTATCAGTCTAAAATTTGAAATATATATCCTTACAACTCCAAAGAAAATTTTGAACAACAAAATAAAAGTAGGCGTGAAATAAAAAAGGGGGTAACTTAACGGTCTTAAATTTAATTTGATTCAAAAAAAAAAATGTTGTTATTTTCATATACAAATTACGAAACTTTCAAAAGTTTTAGAAATAAAATAACAAAAAATTCTTAAAGAAAAAAGAACTTATTTGTCAGTTTTTAAAGTCTTTCTTAGACTCGATTTGAGGATTTTTGGAACGACTTTCTAAAGCCACTGACATAACATCATCTTGATTCTGCGGCATTAAGCGTCGTGAGACATGCGTTTACAACTGCACACATCGTTCGGTTCCCTGAATGTGAGATGGAATTGCTGGATCTGGCAGTGGTATTTAAGCAGAATTTATGTACTCCAACAAGTGTTCGTGTGGGATGCTTGCAGTAAAAGGAGGTTCAAATAAGATGTTGTCATTATCCAAATCAACTAAATGCATATAATCTGTGCAATCAAAATTAATGCGATTCTTCTTATAAGTTCTGAGTTCAGTTGGGTCATATAATTTCTCGCGATAGTACATAATTTTATTAATAGCTCTTTCGCTCTTTTCTGTATGGGCGAAAAATGCATCCATGTTTACAATTTCTCGAAGATTTAGTGGCAAGAATTGCGTTGACTGAATAAAATTAAATAAAAGTTTACTGCCATATACCACTGAATTATATAAACTTTCATAATGAAATTAGCCAATATTTTTAAATTTGCCGAAGGTAAACTACTTGCGACATAAAGCCGCAAAAGTCTGCTGGCTTTTGCTACCCAACAAGAATGAACAATTTGTCCCGGTTTCATGTTGGCAAGATCTTCTGGACACAAACCTTCCGATGCAGCTTTGGCTATTCGATAGAGATATAAAACATCAGTCGAAAGGCTTTTTTCATCTTTATTATCCATGGGTGGAGGCATATTCCCCAACGAAATGGGTTCAAAGTGAGTTATAGCCTACGACAAAATGTTTGTTAAAATTTGAAGATGTTGTATTAGAACTTGGTGGTTATCGGAAGTTGTTCACAGATCTCAAGTAACTTCGTTAAAGTCCCACCACCTGTACGTGGTCCGTTTGTAGTTGAATTTTCTAAGGCATTGAACAAATGGCGAAGTGGAAGTTCGTTAAAATGCAACAAGAAAACAAACCAATGTAATGGTTTATTCAACAAAACTTCAAACTTTCGAATTATTCCATTTTCAATTCCAGTGTTGGTGGGTTCTCCATCGCAGCAAAATCCTATCAAGCTAGTAAGCGTTAAATTTTTTTCTTTAAAGAACTCCCATAAATGGATTTGTTTAGTATTGGAGTCCTCAGAATCAACTTTTATGTGACCCAACAACTTGCCTTGCGATTCCTTAAGAATCACAATATGAGACTCCTTTTGTACTCTTGGATGGTATTTTCCATTAATTTCTTTCGTGTCAAAGCGTCATTTTTTCTGCCATCAAAAGAAAAAGCTAGTAAAGCTGAATCATTTTGCTGCATACGTCGAACGGATTCCCTGTATTTCATTTTTTCACTACCCACTTTGGATTCATCCATAATATTATGGATATTTTCATTAGTAAGCCCAATGTCTTTAAATAGGGCTGTAGCCAAGCAGGAGGCAACTCTGTCTGAAATGCCGAATCTGTCACACATCATAGCGAAATTATTGGGTATATTCGTGCGTTTTTTTTTCAAAATTTGAACGTTTATTTAAGAAAAACATGTACAATAGTATTATTCAAAGTATTGCCCATCTGAAGCTATGACTTTTTCCCATCTTTCTGTCAATTTGTGGATCCCATCCCGAATGAACTGCGCCGGCTTAGCAGCCAAGAATGAATCAAGCCAATTTTTGATATTCTGCTCTGATGTGAACCAAGGTCTGGCTATAAGGCGGGTGGGGTAAGACTTCCCATCCACTGTTTTCCAAATAGTTCTTAACCGGAATAGCAACGTGGGGCCGAGCGTTGTCATGATGGAAAATTATTGCCTCGTGTCTGGTCGCACATTCCGGGCGTTTTTCGGCCACTGCTCTCTTCAAACGGATTAATTGTGTTCGGTAGCGTTGTCCGTTGATGGTTTCACCCGGTTTTAGCAGCTCATAATACAGCACACCCATCTGATCCCACCAAATACAGAGCATTACCTTCGCGCCATGGATATTCCGCTTTGCCCTTGATTTGGTTGGTTGACCGGGTTTCACATATGATTTTTTGCACTTGGGGCTGTCGTAATGGTTTCATTTTTCATCACCAGTTTTTTTTTTTTTTTCAGTTTATATGCATTTTTATTATATTACTTAATTTACTCTTACTTGCTAGACAAAAAATGCTTAAAAATTAGCTTAATTAACTTAAAATTATCTTATTCTAGCTTACTGACCCCATGCGGGCACTCTAAGTTAAACCTAACACTTAAATTATGTCTTTCGACGTACCTTACTACTATACTATACTATTTCTATTCCTTATAATTAAAACTAAGAAAACATTTTTTCAAAAAAAAAAAAAAACTTAGTAACATGACTTTTTTTTATATTTTATTATAAAACTTAAAACTAAAATCCTAAAAACTACCTAAAAATAAGTCTTAATCTACTTAAACTACTTACATCTAGTACATACATATATATATATATACATAATATATATATACTTAATATATAAATATATGTATATATATATAGATGTATGTTTTTTTTTGAATTTTTTTATTTTTATTAATTTTTTTTTTGGATTTTATATATTTTTTTTTCTTAAATCTAACTTACTCCTACTTAAAACTATGTAAGCCGGCCATGGCTAAAAAAAAATTAGGCGACCCACTTTGCTTCACATGAAGCTACTAAGAATTGGAGGAATTCGACGACGAAACATCCCCTCCTTCTAAAAGCCACCAAAATTGTTGGTGCTGCCGAGCAACATCCCTCATGTCGCGACTCCCTACCGCTCTACTGAACCGGAGACGCTCCGCACTGCCGTGTGCGACGTCTCTGTCGTAGTTGAGTCGCCTGTCCGCAGCTGTTCGAGCAACGTGGAAGATTAGCGGCACAGCCAATCTGTCCTGGATCAGACCTTTGCTATCAAGGTAGAGAAACGCTTCTGGAGGAACATAGCCGTCTAAGCGAACTCTCTCGTGATACATATAATTAGGGTAGTAAGCCCCGGAGATCAGGTTGTTCGATGAGGTCATTGCTCTTGCAATGTGCCTTCGAGTCAACTTAATAACAAAATTGTCCACTCTTATTAGGTTCGCCCTATTGTACAAGACCTCATTGCGATAGAATTTTATGTACTCAGACTCTGGTGTTCTGTATAACCGAAGACAAGCCCTAAGGCAAGCCCTCTCAAACACCCGAATCTTTTCCAATAAACTTGCTCTCACGTTGAACCACACGGGACATCCAAACACAAGCATAGGCCGGATAAGGGCCATGTAGCAGATCACCTTCACCCTCGCATCGAGTTGGCTGTTGTAAAACAGTCTCCTTGTAAGGGCAAAAGCACCTCTGGCTCTGGCCAGAGCAACATCTATATGTTTGTTAAAATATAGATATTGATCTAGCCAGATCCCAAGGTATCTGACTACATTTCGACAAGCAAGTGGCTGTCCATGTTGTCCGACGATAGAGAACTTTCGCCAATTCTTTCTGGTATCCCTAGAGGCCCCAGACAAAGGCGTCCTAAACAGAATGGTTTCCGACTTCTGAAAGTTGATTTTCAACTTCCAGTCATCGCAATATTGCTTAATTTTGTCGAAGTCACGTTGCAAAAGCATATTAATGACCTCGATTTTTGGACCTGATCTGTACGCAATTAAGTCGTCTGCGTACGCTATGGCATGGGGAAGTGAACCTATCAGATCACTTGTGTAAATGTTGAATAGGATCGGCGAATTTACCGCACCCTGTTGCAGACCGTTTTTAATGTTAAATATTCCAGCAGAAGTCACATCGCCATTCTTCACGATGAACTGTCTACTGGAGAGCATATCAAAAATAATATACAGCAGTGGTTTACTAATGCCCAACCTGTCCAGCTTGAAAAAGAGTCCCTCTAACCATACGGTATCGAAGGCTTTTTCCAAGTCAATCAGGCAGGCACCAGTGCACTGTTTCTTGCCTTTGTTCCATTGGATATCGGAAACCAGTTTAGACGCAGCATGAATGATATCATGCCCCGCCTTGAAACCGAATTGATTATCCGGAACTATATGTTTGTCCTCAACCCACTTGGTCAGGACTCTATTGATTACCTTCTCGAAAACCTTACTGATGTTTGGAAGAAGACTGATCGAGCGGAGATTCGCCGGATTGGAAGTGTCTTTATCCCTTTTGGGGATGGGATGTACCACCGCAGTTTTCCAATGCGCTGGATAATGTGCATTATTCATTGCATTATTAAACAGGGTGGTATAAATGTCCACCGCTACTAGCGGGAGATGTCGAAGCACAATGTTCGGTATTTCATCGGTTCCCACTGATTTCTTACTTCTAAGTGATTCGAAGATCGTTTGGAGCTCTTCCTTCGTAATGAAAGGTGGTAATACCCTTTCGTTGGTGATGACATTATTTGCCATATTCTCGTCACTGAACTGGGTGAAACCCGAGCTCTCGAATCGCCAATTCACAATTTCATTTCGAAGGCAGGCATTGTGCATAAGGACTCGACTTTCCAGGTCGTGGTTCGGGCCAATGATGTCATTCGCCTTGTACACTTCCTGGAAAGTCGCTCCTATAGCCTCTACCTTCTCCTGCGGATCCTCGACCACAAAGAAGTTGTCATCATCAACGGCCTCATTTGGATCAATGCCTGCTGCTACAAGTATTTGTTCGTTGTTCGTCGTTCGAGCGATTTTAAGACATGGAAGTTCGTTTTGATTATTTCTCCGAAATATTTTATTTATTTGCGGGAACATATTCGGGTTGCTGGTGTTTACAGCCCGAATTTTGTTGTTCCAATACAAACTTACAGAATTTCTGTAATTTTCTTTTATTAATGTTTGGAGGTTTTTAATCGACGACTTCAATGTCATGATCTCCGGGTTATGTCTGTCAGTAAACTGTCTGTATAAGGTTTTTAGCCTTGACAGCAGTCTACTTTTATGTCGGTGCAGTGCGTCAATAGTTGCGTTGCGGAATAAGTCTTCGTCATTAGTGTGTTGATACCGAGGTATCGTTTTGTCCATTGTTCGTTTGATTGTCTCGTCCATTAGTCTTAGATATCTGTCAATCTCCTCGTTTGACAGATTTCTGTTGGACGGCGGGTAGAGCGAATTCGAGGAGAGTGCTCTAGTCAGTGTTCTGGTGAAGTGTGTCCAACGCACCCTACTATAATTGTAGGAATGCCTTTGCACAAACTCATCCAATTCCGCAATTTCGTTGGGAACAGTTATTTCGGTGCTGAGACCGCAATGGTCACTGTCATACACGAAAGTGCGTAGACAGTTTGTAGTTTGTTGGTTAGTGCATGTAAGTTGTATTCGTGAGTCGAACAGCAGGAGATCCAAATAGGACCCGTGTCTGGGAAACGACGGACTATCCGTCGCTTTGAGGCCGAGTCGATACATCACACTGTGCTGACCCCACCAATTGAATAGTAGGTTCCCTCTAGTATTTGGTGTATTATTTCCCCAATCACTATGTTTGGCGTTGAAATCTCCGCCGATAATAAAATAGTTGTCTTCCAATTCCAGCCTCAGGAATCGAAACAGTGTCTCGAGCTCTGAGATGAATAAAGTGGATTGAGTAGCCTTAGATGCATAAACAGACACCATGTATAACCGCTTTCCACTACGGAGAGGGATGTACATGACGCATGCTTCCAGCACCTGGAACCTACGTACTACACGACTGTATACTCTTTTGAAACGCAGTCCCTTTCTTACAAAGATCGCAACACCTCCTCCTTGAATGGAATTGGGACGGTTTCTTCGTAATATTTCATACCTTCTGTGCCTCATCTTGTGTCTTTTGGTAAGCTTAGTTTCGCTAACCAAAAGCACATCAGGGGCTTGGTCTTTAAGCAACTTAAACAGTGCGGCTCTTCGTTCGAACCTAATCAGTGAATTAACATTCACTGCAAGGACCTTCAGGGTTTGCTCCGCCATGTACGTACCCATTACGACTGGAGGTGCGTTAGGCCCGGCAGCAGCGCGTATATTTGATCTACCCGCGTAGCCTGTTCCTGTATTTGACGCTGGAGCTGAGCCATCTGCCCCCGAATTGAGAGCAAGATAGTCAGCATGTCAGGTACAGGTTCAGGTGCTCTAGGCGCTGAGTCCTGAGAAGCTACGAGTACCTTTGCTTGTTGTAACGTAGTTCCCCTACCTGCCGCCATTTGGGCGTAGGTAACTTGGGGAGTAACGGCTGGTGTTTGTGCCTGCACGAGTGGACGTTTAACTTCCACTTTCTGCTGCCGAGCCAGATTTACTCTTTTGATGTATTGGAATTTGGGACAACCCCGATAGTTTGCGGTGTGTCCCGTGTTCCTACATAAAGCACAATAGAGTTGGGTTTTTTCGGACGCTCCGTCCTTACCTAGAGCGCATTCCTCTGACTTGTGGTTCTTTCCATACTTCACACATCGAGGCTGCATTTCGCAGTTCGACGCGGCGTGCCCGAACCTTTGGCAACGAACACATTGTAAAATGTTTTCGCTCCTCTTTAATTTTTCCCAGTGTACAACCTGGTAGTCTAGGACTTTTATACTCCTTAGACCGTCCAGTTTACTGTTGGGACTTAGCTGGACCAGGAAGAACGGTAGTTTCCGCTTCTCCCTTTTGGCTCTAGCCGTGACAAATGGCTTGACCCCCACGAATTTGAGCCCTTCGCACTCCTTCTCTTTCAGCAGTGCAAGGAGCTCCTCCGGATCAGTCGACGGTTCTAACCCCCTCAGCAGCATTGTCTGCAGCTTCTCCCCCTTCGGGGTGTAGGAGAAGAACTCAGTCGTCGAATCCTTCAATAAACTTTTAATTTTATGGTAGCGCTCCACTGTATTACAGTGGATCGCATGCCTATCTAAGCTAAGTCTTTTAATATAAAAATTATTGCCTATGGCCGACTTACATAGTTCTATTGTCTCTTTGAGTTCCATTTTGTATGTATTTATAGGTGGAACCCTTTGTTTTGCAATTTGCTGTTTCTGCTGTTGTTGTTGCTGTTGCTGTTGTTTTTGCTGCTGCTGTTGTTGTTTCTGCTGCTGCTGCGGCTGTTTTTTCTGTTCCTGTTTTTGTGGCTGCTGCTGTTGCCGTTGTTGTGGTTGCTCTTGTTGTTGTTGCTGGTGGCTTTTAAGTTTTTGTTGGTGTTGTTGTAGCACCTGCACTATTGTTTTTGTTTGGTGTTGTTGGCTCTGCTTTTGAGCTAGCTGCGTCTGCTGTTGCTGTTGGGATTGCTGTTGCTCTTCCCTCTTCCTTCTTAGCATTTGCTTGCCTTTTATGGCTAGTACTCTTTGTTGTAGCATTTTGATGCTACTACTGATTGACTCCATTTCTTCCTCTTCATCTTCCGATTCGGTTGACGCCAAGGAAGCGAAGCTGTTCTCTTTCAGATGTTGGGGAATATCTGAGGCGAATGGGTTGTTCTCAGTAAATTGCCCGGGATGATTTATTGCTGCAGTTGATAGCGCCCCTTCCCTCACTCCACCAAGCAGCTTAACAGTGGAAGTTGGTAGGGAGGGACGTTGTGCTAAGGTGGAAGTTGGCCTTAGCGCCCTCCTTCTCTTCGTCTTCGGTTCTGTTGCACTTGAACCGCTTGACGCCTCGCCTGATTTGTCTGCGGATCCCGTTACCGGCATAACGGACCGCTCGCCACAATCCATCACGTGATGATTTTTAACACTATCAATTTATTTATTTTTTTTTTTTTTTAATTGAACAAAAAAAAAAGAAAAAAAAACAACAAAAAAAGTCTATTTCGACCCGGAGTCGAACCCGCAACCTTTAACTTGGTAGTCGCGCACACTATCACTGGGCTAATTGTAGCCGCATATGGTGTTTATCAATTGTCTTTTATTGTTAATTTGTCTCACTACACAACCAAAAGTCGAAACACGTCTATAATCGGCGGAGATCAATGAACGACTGCATTTTTCATCACCAGTAACAATCCGATGCAAAAATGACTTCTTTTTGTGGCGTTCCAGCAGCATTTCGGACATCCGAAACCGTCTTTCGACGTCTCTCGGCTTGAGTTCATGTGGAACCCGATTTCCTTGCTTTTCAATATATCCAGCTGCTTTTAAACGTCTTGGAATGGCTGCTTGAGTAACACCCAAAGATTCTGCGAGCTCTTCTTGTGTTTGGCAACAATCTCCATAGAGTAATGCTTCCAGTTCTTCATCTTCAAACTTTTTTGGCTGTCCAGGACGTTCATCGTCTTCCAAGGCAAAATCACCACTTTTAAATCGTGCAAAGCACTTTTGGCACGTTCGCTCAGCTAGCGCATGTTCACCATAAACTTCCACCAAAATACGATGACTTTCGACAGCAGTTTTCTTCATATTAAAGTAATGAAGAAGAACTCCCAGCAAAAACACTTTTTCAGGCACAAAGTTCGACATATTTGAGTGAAAAACAAATTATTGTTGTTTACGCTTCAAATAAATGACATATACTGAAATGACGTACAATGACAGTAGCTTTCCAACGCACGAATTTTGCAATTCGGCGTTATTTCACAATGACAAAGTGAAATAACGCCCAACACTGTTTGTGAAATAAAGCCGAATTCAGAGAGAAGGCAAATGAATTTGCAAAGCCAAATGTACTTGTTAGAAAAACAAGTAAACTTTACCGTAATTAATGTTTGTTGATTGCAACTCGATGTTGTAGGTAGGGGGGGGGGGGGCAGCATGCCCCCAATTCAATTGAAAGCGCAATAAAACTAATTAATCAAATCAAACAAATCAAACAACAAATATATGCGGAGTATATACACAAAACTCGCACCCACTCCAAATCCTACAGTGACTCCAAGCAGGAGGGTTGCGGGGGGGCAGCAACCCCCCTGTCACTTTCTAAAACAAACTAACACCATATGACTTAAAATCTATGAAAACAGAATCCTCTCTCTAAATGTGTGAATAAATTCAAAGCGAAATAAGGCCGACTCGGCTTTATTTCACTTTAGCAAAGTGAAATAAGACCGAACATATAAATTCGGCGTTATTTCGCTTTCATAAAGTGAAAGTGAATTTTGGAATTCGGCGTTATTTCACAGCACCAAACGCATTTGGTGCACGAACGTTGAAAATGTTGGAAAAGTGGTTCGGCAACGATTCTCTAAAGAAAACGGTCGTTTACCAGTGGCACGAGCGGTTCAAAAGTATTCGTGAGTCAATCGAAGATGATGAACGTAGTGGCAGACCATCGACAACGAAAACCGACGAAAACATTGATGAAGTAAAAGCAAATTAACCATCAGAGAGATAGCGGAGGACTTGAACATTGCCTATGGATCCGTCAAAGACATTTTGGTTAATGATTTGGGTTTCTGTAGTGTAGCAGCAAGGTTGGTGCCAAAAAACCTCAACTTCATGCAAAAAAGAGACCGTGTTGACGTCTCAAAAGAGATGATTTGCGAGGCTGAATCCGATCCCACATTCATCAAAAGGATCATTACTGGAGACGAGACGTGGGTTTGTGAGTCCGACACGCAATCCAGACATCAGGCAAGTGAATGGCGTTCACCAAATGAGCCGAGACCAAAAAACCACGTCGTTTTCAGTCAAAAAAGAAGGCAATGCTCACGGTTTTCATGGATTACAACGGTGTAGTGCATCATGAACTTTTGCCAGAAGGCCAGACAGTGAACAAAGAGTATTATTTGGGCGTTATGAGACGTTTGCGTGAAGCAATTCACCGAAAGAGACCAGAATTGTGGTCTCGTGGACTTTGCAACATGACAATGCACCGTGCGTCGCATGGTAATTTTCGTAATTTTTTGACGAAAAATGCAACAAATACTATCCAACAGCCACCGAATTGACCTCATTTGGCTCCCTGTGACTTCTTTCTGTTCAATCGAGTTAAAAAACCACTACGGGGAACGCGTTTTAGCAACCGAGAGGAGGTAATGGAAAAATCGCAGGAAGCTCTAATGGACATACGGAAAAGCGAATAAGAAAAATGTTTCGAGGATTGGATCAAGCGCTGGCATAAGTGTGTTGCAGTCGATGCGGATTACTTTGAAGGAAACAATATATGTAGACTTAGATGAATAAACTTGTATTTTTAATGTTCTGAATAAATTCCGGGAACTATGCAAGGTGGTATACTATTCCAAACCTGTTCCATTTTTCTTGCCCATAGTAATTTTTAAATTGCGTAATAAACATAACGTCGTACTATTTTTTTCTTATCAACGTAACAATAATAAAAAGAGAATCATCGAACAAGTTCTCAGGAAAACCCGTAGAAATTATGATGCTTGGGAAAACCTATAGCAGATAAAATTTAAAAAAAGGGTTCTTTGCTTAAAGTCCAATGTGTCCAAGGTGGTTTTAGATAATTTAGATAATTTGTATTTTATGTGTGTACTAAAACAGTGTTCACAGTGTCCTCCTTGGTTTTGTATGCATACTAGAGCCCGTTTTTGGATTTCGCTGTGAATTTTTTTTTTTTTATAAATTGCGCGCGCTCAAAGGATTTAAGCACCCTTAAAATGAGAGGTACCGGTGAACGTTAGTTTTATATGTTTGAAGGTTATAATGACTAGGAAATAAAGAGCTAGTCAGTGCATTCCATAAGCAAGTTGTATGGCTTAGGAAGGAATCACCATATTGCAGAGTACGTCCGAAAGTGGTCTTGAGGGTATACTCATGAACATTCATAGCGAGACGGGTGTTACGGTTAAAAGTTTGAAGGGGCGGAATGCTACTGGCGATTTCTATGGAGTGCTGGTGGTGGAAATAGCGATAAAACAGAGTGAGATACGAGACATTACGTCGGTGTTCGAGGGTGTCCATTGATATTAGTATCACATGTGAGTTTTATCGCACATTTTTGAATCCTATCTAGCAGGTGCAGAGATGGTTAGGGAGCACCCGACCAGATGTGGGCATTGTACTCCAATTTTGTGCAGATAAATGCCTTATATATTGAAACCTACACATATCGCATCATTTTTGACGGCACCGAATATATGGTCATTTTAACGTAAGTTGTCATTGAAACACATACCGAGAATGGAAAGTTTATCGGTTTCGACGATGCAAGTGTCATTCATAGATAATGGCTGGGTGTTTTAATTTCGCTTTAATGACAGAAGGCAACATTGTGTTTTGGAAACATTAAATTCT
This sequence comes from Volucella zonaria, assembly GCA_963966105.1. Taxonomy (NCBI): domain Eukaryota; kingdom Metazoa; phylum Arthropoda; class Insecta; order Diptera; family Syrphidae; genus Volucella; species Volucella zonaria. The sequence continues at coordinate 363,190,691 of OZ014530.1, read as the reverse complement.
ACTCTGTTAGTGGTTCCCCAATTAGTTATGCTGTTAATATCAGAATTTAATTAAATTAACATACGCTGCCGTTCCTGTTCTACAGCCGAAGACCAAGGACGTGAGTCAGGGAACGAATATGAAAAGCAGAAAGTACTGTCATCAGCAAAGGCATATATTGGATTAGAAATGGCAGACAAGAGATCGTTAATAAAAATTAAAAAGAGTGTCGGACACAGAACGGAGCTCTGGGGCACACCAGCATTTATTTTGTGAGTATCAGACTTGAAACCATCCAACACAATTGAATTGAACGTTCCGAAAGGTAATTTCTAATCCACTTAAGAAGAGAGTCCTCGATCCCAAAATTACACATTTGCGACAAAAGAGCCTGATGTCAAACTCTGTTAAATGCATTAGAAATATCAAGTGCATCTATCTAGCTTTCGCCAGATTGGTGTAGACTTTGGTTCCACTTTTCGGACAGACATGCCATCAGATCACCAGTGTACCTGTTGCTACGAAAACTGTACTGCTGGTCATTGGAAAATAATCGTGTTCATGTGCTAACGGTTTGTGAGCGTTTCCCTGATCTTGGAAAGAAGGGGTCTAAGTGCAATGGGTCTGTAGGAGGAGAAAGAAGAAGATTCGCCTTTTTAAGGACGGCCCGGACAAAAGCTGTTTCGCATCTACTCGGAAAGAGTCCTAAAGAGTAGAATTGACGGAAAAGCTTACTCAGTGGTTTTGACAGCGAGGAAAAACACCTCTTCAGAAGGAGGCGAGATATACCATCTGGGCGGATTTGTGAATGTTTAGATCTTTAAGGACTCTTGCTACTACACGAGTGCGAAGAATAATGGACTAGTTCGTAGCCAGGTAGCTTCAGATCAGAGGGATCTACCTGTGTTTCACAAAGTGCCAAACGGGACGTACGCAGAAAATTGGTTACTCTTAAGCCCGCTGTTGGCTATATCCAATGAACTCCCATGTCACTATAAAAAAAAAGTCAAACACACACACACCGACGATACCAAGCGCAGCTTTGAAGTAAAAATTCAGAATTGATTTGCCGAATCAAATTGTTATAGGTGTTATGCCCTTACAACAATAGAAAACTGCATACCAACAAAATATTTATTGATGCTAACTGCTGCCTGACTTTTGATGACGCTTCGGGAATATGCGCTTCCAACTCATATAAAGTTGGCTTTGCTTCAACCTATGGACCAAGGAATAATCCAGACCTTTAAGCTCTATTACATTAGACGAACCTTCAAAATCATATTGGATAATATGGCATATGATCCTAATATGAATGTTATGGAATGCTGGAAGAAATGTGACATAGCAAACTGCATTGTAAACACAAAAGCATCATTGGAAGAACTGAAGCCATACAGATTGAAATCATGCTGGAAAAAAACTGTGGCCTACTCTGACTGCGGAAAATGACGAAGAATCTGTGCAAATTCAAACTTTGACTGCAAACATAGCCAGAATTGCAAATGGAATAGGACGAGATGGGTTCGAGCAGATAGAAGATTTGACTGAAACCGACTTGGAGGAAAGTTAAATTCACACCCGTTGAAGAAGAGATTTCAACAAGCACTGGAAACGTCACATTTAATTTGAAAAATCTTAGTGAAGGTTTATGAATGGCAAATGCGCTTTGTGATTTCCTCGTGCAAATTGATCGGTCTATGGAACGAAGTCTTATTTGTAAGAGTCAAATTGTTAATGCCACTGCTGAATATCGGTCTGAATTGAAGGAGCTTTTAAAAACTGCCAAGCAAGAAGAAATTACAAAATTCTTTAAACCATTGCCTAAGCCTAAAGATGATAATTAATCAATATAGTCAAAAACTTCAATAAAATTCATGTTTTTATACATATATGTACTTGGTTTTTATTTTGTCACGTAGGAACGTATCCCCTATAATCCCTTATAAATTACCATTCCATATTCACGGTTTCTGTATTCGCGGCATTTTTACGGAACATATACCCCCCGAATAAAGAGCTTTTACTGTACGAGTATTTTTCATGGCACTGTACATGTAACATTGGTACTGAGGCCACAAAAATACCCAGCTAACCGGTCAATGAAATACGCCTTCTTCCACAGACACTTTACCTCCTAGTTTAAATATTTAAAAATTCCAATTAAACACAAATCGATCCAACTTTTCAGAGTGATTTATCAACCGAGAGCCGTTACAGTTTTTTTTATTTTTATTACTTATTATGGGTCACTCAATACAATATCACTCGATACTGCCTACACAGCTCATTGGGAATAGAGCTTCCGCAATAAATTTTTAAATATCATTGCATGTGACAATTCTTTGTCTTACTACTAAATTCATAAACTTTAATATGTTGTGTAATTTATTTGTATTCGTAGCTCTTCTGTTTTATTGAAATGCCATTCTCGGGATCCAGGCCAACAAGGGCAAGCGCGTAAATACTCGTATCTTCTTTGCGGTAAGATGAGTCAATTAAGATACTTTTTTGTTTTATTTATACCTCCCACATTTCACCCATGTTGAGATATCGTAATTGAATACACCAAGTTACGGATAGTTTGGTAGTGCCTAAGCTCAACTTCATACTCCACCCAACAGACAAATGAACTGAAGAGATACTCTTTAAGTTGTGCGATGTGTTGAGTTGAGTTGTACTCGTATTGTATTATACACAAGTGACGTCACGACCACTTGTCGTATCGTATCGTATTCGTATCTAACTGGTCGCGAAAATCTTTACCAACCAACCACCAGTCGTAGCTTTTAGCTTAACGAGAGCGTTTGAGTAGAGAACGAAGACTTGCTTATTAATTTTTATTTTCTTCTTTTTTTCTTAATTTTTTTTCTTTCCTGAATTCGATCTCCATATTTGCACAAAGCCGAATTATATTTTCGATGACTGAACGGTTAATGAAGCTTAAATAGGTATGACCTATAAATAGCAATGAACATACCCGGCATTCTTTCATTTAGTTAAAATACAAAAAAAAAAAATCCAACCAGCTGTTGAAGAATATTTATCTATAGTGATGTGTGACAATGCATTCAAGTATCCTTGTAAAAAATACTCTTATCCCGAAGCAAGTGTCAGTTCAGATATATCCATGTATTTCCGTGTAAACTTTGTTATGAGTCACCTATCCGCGGGGCAAAGACTTTCGCGAATTTCATTTTGAAGAAAACGAGGAATAACGAATTTCTAATTGGGTTTTTTTTTTTTTTGGGGAATGGTAATCATAAGTGACATCAGCTTCAACTATTTCCTAGTCAACTCCAGTGCACTTGACGTCGATTATTTAAAATCGTACAGTTGAGGGAATAATCTATGAACACTTTAACTTACGTACATATGTATGTACTCGTATGTAAGTGCCCCAATCCGCCAACACACATTACCCTCGAACAATTCAAGGACTGTAAACTAATACTTATCCGGATCAAGACACAATTTTCTTATTAATAAGATTAATTTTTTTTTTTTGTTTTTATTTCTGTTGTCATTGAACGGTTTGATTGTCGCAGCATTGCCCATATTTAGCTTTGCCAATGTAACAATTCTTACCACACACAAACTTTCATGCGTTGGATGTAGGTATCTACAAGTTCGCGCGAAAAGCATCTGTGTGGGCTTCCTACATGAAATTTGAATTAAACTTTGCAAACTTTAAACCAACTGTTTACATTATGACACACAACTGTCTGTTGGCTGAATGCCGTGTATGCCATAATTTTTTCTTTTTTTTTCAAATTATTATTATGTACACGAGATATTGAAATCGATCATTTCTATTCCAGGAACTACATATAATCTCCAAACATCACTAGAGGAACTTTAAAAGAAACCACACTGAGCTTATCAGCATCTTCACACTTTATTCGTACATATGGGTGCTGGCTATCTCAAAGTACATAATAATCTTTAATGTGAGTCATCAGCGAATTAAACAAAACGTGACAACAACAATAACAACAATAACAACAATATCAACAACAACAACAAAACTGAACTTGTGCAGCCTACAGTCAAAAGTAGCAGAGGAAACTCAATCAACACATCTCAAAACGAGACAAAATAAAACGATTCAGATATAACGATGGCGTCACAAGGTACTGCCACTTCGAGGCTGGCTCAAATACAGGTAACACATACGTTTGTTGTTGTAAATATTTAGCCGGTTGTTGTCTGACCATTCATCGGCTTAATGCGTTGCATACGCAACTTTATTCGGAATTTTTTATTTTTTTTTTTTATGTTGTTTTATTATTGCCTCTTCCCTGTTCTCTGTTGTCTGTTTCTGCAATTTCTGGGTAGGTTTTGGAATGCTGATTTAAAATCACTAAAACAACATTTAACAGAAATGTGTTCATGGGAAGGTTATAATTTATAACGAATAAGTGTGTCTTAATCATGCTTGTACAATTTATGTCGGTACATATAACCATGATTGCAAGCTCTTAGTAACAAGAGTTTTATCTTGAAATATTGTTAACATGCCCCATAACCCCACAGAGTGAGATAAGTTCCCAGAATTTTCGTTCTAAAGCTCATACGAGCACACGAATACATACTCGTATTACTAAACAGATAAAAAATGTTGCACATTTTCTGATAGTTGACGATTTAAGTTACAAAGCAAATAAACATGCATTTTATGATACTCGTAGTACTCGTATGTTGGAAAAGATAAGAATTGAGAGTGCCTACAAAGTCTTAGCAAATAATTCTTCAAGATATCTCGAACCTGGTGATCTCAAGACATATTAAATTAATGTGCCTCTGTATGTATTTGGTTATTAAATCCATTCTTTATTTAATGTTAGATATTATTCAAGTAAATATGTGTAAACCGAAACCGTCAAACAATGCCAAGAAACTTGATTATTATTTTTGAAAACAATATGAAGCCAAACTAGAAAATCGGCATATGTACATATATGCATACATCGAACCATAATTATGTATTTAGCAGTTTTTTTTTTTTTAGAAAAAACCATTTCTTTTCAAATTCAAATGGCATTTATTACCTCGGGAAAAAAAAGTATTTTACATTACAATAAAATTTAAAATCGATGAAGTGATTGGCATCATGTATCCCAGCTTTAGATACAATATTCCACGGGCCACGAGTAAGTTGGGTCATTAAGAATTTCTTTAACACTTCATTGAAAATTTGCGAATGCGTCATACTTAAGAAATCTCGCATTAATAGTTAAAAGCCGCCCAAGGCTCTGCTTTACTCGCACGCTACCTACCTCACCTACGAGTATTAGAGGTTTAGAGGTACTCGTATAATTTTATTTTTCATCTCGAGCTCGTTTGCAGGGCTCATGCCACTTTATTATTTGAGGAAAACGTTTGGCTACCAACAAGAATAGACAACATGTGCGTGTATATGCACACACAACATATACAGGGTGTCCCAAAAATCAACGTCAAGCCGGAAACGGGGGATAGGTTAAGTGGTGTTATCACAAAATTATAAAAAAAATCTAAGTCATGTAGTTACTTTTAAAATTATTAGCACTTAAAAAAAATCGAGAAATCTAACACCCTGTGACGATCTTTCAAGTACTGTGACCGCAAATCTTTGCTTTTCTTCTATTATTTTTTTTTTGGCGCGTAACCCTGAGTAACTCCTCTGTAAATTACGGTCCAAAATTGAGACATAACTATATCGGCTTTATCTAAGAAACAGCTTTTTATGTAAAGCCATAACTCCTCTTGAGGTGATAAAAGTTATTGGAACTTTAAAAAATTCGAGTTCATGTGGTGCTGATGGCATTTCGAACCTGGTCCTTAAAAAAATCGCATGTTTCTTAGTAAATGTAAGCAGATGCCATTAATCGTTGTGTTTTTGCTGGGATATTTCCAGAGGCCTTGAAATGTGCAGATGTGGTTCCTCTGTTTAAAAAAGGATCTGCTGCAGAGTTATGTAACTACAGGCCTATCTCACTTCTTCCAGTCTTCAGTAAAATCTTTGAAAAACTTATAAAAAATAGAGTAATAAGTTTTTTTTTAAATAAATCTAAGTTTTTTAGCCCAGTGCAATTTGGATTTCAAAAAGGTAAATCAACTGAAGATGCTTTATTATAGTTTTGTGCTCATGTAATGTCTGACCTTGATGCGAAAAGATGCACAGCGGGTTTATTTATTGACATCACGAAAGCCTTCGATATGGTCAACCACAATTTTTTGTTGAAAAAACTGGAAAAAGCTGGTTTTCGTGGTTTTATACTTAGGAGCGATATTAAGTTCGTAAATTTGGGCTACCACAAGGCTCTGTTCTGGGTCCTATTTTGTTTTTAATTTATATTAATTCGCTATTTGCTCTTAATTTTAAAGATAGACCTACTGCTTTCGCTGATGATATAGGTTTTGCGTATGGCTTGAATAGTCCTTTGGATTTGGTCTCCGACATTAATTGGGATCTCGACCTATTAAGACATTGGTTTGCCAAACATAATTTGGTTATAAGCTCGAAAACTAAAATTATGTTTTTTAATTTATCTTCTTTACACAACCTTGAAGCTGATGTGTATTTCCATGTACCTGAATGTGATAGATACAAACTCTCTGATTGCAACTCACACCTTTTATAGTAGTTTCAGCTGTAGTGAAAAATGTTTTTTAATTGAGAAAGTAGACGATTTTAAGTACCTGGGGCTCACAATAGACTCTAAAATGAGTTTTTCGGTGCACGCTGAAATATTAAGGAATTATTTGCGCCTCACTCTTAGGCATTTTTTCTATTTGCGCAATATCTGCTCAACGAAGCTTTTAAAAACTATTTATTATGGAATAGTTCAATATGGAATTGCTTGTTGGGGTGGCGTGTATTAGAACAAAATTAACCCTCCGTTAATTTTGCAGAAATACATCATAAGAAAGATTTGCCGTAAACCCAGAAGACATCCCAGTTTTACACAGTTCTGTGATCTAAAAATTCTTCCGGTTCGTCACCTTTATTGTTTTAAGGTTTTGAAGATCTTCTTCATGAAATCTGGTAATCGAAATTTTCGCTTGATCTCAAATTACAACTTACGTGGAATCTCGTCAAATATGCTATCTGTACCCATATTTCGTGCCACTGCCCTTCGTAACTGTTATTCTGTTTCGTCGTATCGCTTGTTTAACAAACTTCCTCATCCCATCAGAGCTATGTCAGTATCTGGTATATTTCTAAAACTTGTAAAAAATTGGCTTTTTCAGTGCAACTACTATACTACTATATAATTGAAATTGTTTCTAAATTACTTGCTGTTTGAATCTTAATTTTTTATATAATTTATTCAATCTAGCTTTTTTTAATTTAATTATTTTTCCTTATGTTATTTCTTAAAGTCTTAACTTCTATTTGTTTAATATGTGCCTATGCGTCACTGCTTAACAATGGTGACATCTCTATCTATTTCACTCACACTTGTCGAAATGGCGTTTTTATCCGTCTCAATCACGGCGTCACTGTCTGTCCCGCTCACATTTGGTACTCATTTTAACTTATTAAAAAGAATTAACTATGAATCGGGTTTCTTTAGCAAAATATTTTTTTGTCCTCAATTAAGCGTTAGTCTACCATTTTGGAATCCAGACAGAATACGCCATCTTTTAAAGTGACTTATCAAAATGGCACAGTACATTTTTTTGTCAGTACAGTCAGTTCAAGTTGGATGATTAATGATTTTCAGATACATGGATGGATAAAAAAGCAATATTTTAGTTAAAACCAATATACTCGTAGTTATGTTTCAATTTTGGACCGTGATTTACAGAACAGTTACTCAGGATTACGTGACAACAAAAAAATCGAAGAAAAGTAAAGATTTGCCGTCACAGTACTTGAAAGATCGTCACAGGGTGTCAGATTTCTCGATTTTTTTTTTAGTGTCAATAATTTTAAAAGTACATGCCTTAGATTTTATTTTATAATTTTGTGATAACCGACACCACTTGACCTATCACCCGTTTCCGGCTTGACGTTGATTTTTGGCACACCTTGTATATTTACAAGGAAAAAATTATACTGAAATGGTAAGCTGTCAGAGTCGAAAAGTTGGGGCGATATAATTTTATTGCTGAATACCACAAAGGGAAACTTCATTCAAATGCAGTTGCATTATCCCACTAAAGATGCAGTCCAAACGTGAACACTGCGGTCGCAAGGATGCAATGAACTGAGTCAAATGCTCCGAACCGAACTAATGAAGAGCTAAAGTGCGGAAGAAATCTGTTCTGCTCTAAAAGAAAATAAAGATATCAAACCAATATGGAGCTAGAGGGGGCATAAAGAAATAATTGGAGCAGTGGGAATAGATCCATGTGCGTAAAGGCACGCTGTTAATGAAATATAAGGATGCAGATGAAATTGATAACCCTTCCACGGTGTAAGGTTAATGAGTCGCTTATGAATTGACAAAATGTTAGTTAGTCAACAGCTTTACTTCTCTCTTCGCTTATTAAAAATGTTTAATCAAGACCTCTCTCATGGAATTTTCTTGATGAGTGGAAGGTTCCCACAATAGATACAGTATCTGGTACTATACATCTTGCATTTAACTACAGACCGTTTACATAGTATTATCGTCGGTGTTTGTGTTTACTATGTTTGTTTGTAATTATGACTAGGGAATTCAGGGTGGACGTAGCTAATATACGCGGGCTAAAATATAATCACTTTTCTGCGTACGTCCACGTCTGTAAGTACCGACCAGCTGTTTTGGCACTTAGTGAAACACAGGTAGATCCCCGCCCACACCTCTCAGATCACTCTGATCTGAAGCTACCTGGCTACGAACTGGTGCCACTATTCTTTACTCATAGCGGCCTCGCCATCTATGTGCGTAGTGATGTAGATTACCAAATTCCACCACAGTGTAGTCCCTGTTCCAATCCGGAATTCAATTTCATGTGGTTAAAATTCCATCTCCGTACGCATATTATCCACTACTGCTTTATTTACAGAACCCCCAAACTCGACAGCAATTCGACAGCAACTCGACCTTTCACGAGTTTGTTGCGCTGTCTGACTCCATTCACAGAATTGTATCCCTGTATCCTCATACTGAAATCGTGATTACGGGCGATTTCAATATACACAATCCTGTTTGGTTTCGACATTCTGGACAGACAACACCCGAAGGACGGTGTGTTGAGATTTTCGCTGCGAAAAATAATTTAACCCAGCTTGTAAATGAGCCCACACGAATACCAGACGTTGATAGTCATACCGTCCACACCCTGGACTTGTTGTTAACTTCTCACCCGGATAAGTACTCCGTTGATGTGCTCTGCCCTCTAGGCTCGTCGGACCATTGTGTCATATCAGCTAAATTCTCGTACACCCACCACACAGTTAGAGAAAAGATTCCTAAAAGAACCGTATGGCAATACGAGAAAGCCAATTGAAGCGGACTTAACAACTTCTTTAGGAATTTTAACTGGTCGTTATGTTTCATCGATAACGACGTGGATGCCGCTGCTGACATGATCACAGAAACTATTCTCTTTGGAATGAGATGCTTTATCCCTCATCGGATGAAGAGTATCAAACCAAAAGAAAAGGCATGGTACGCCTCGAGATGTGAAGAGGCTGTCAGGGTTAGAGAATTGTTTTTTCGGTCCTACAAGACCAACCCGACAGAGGAAAACCGAAAAAAGTTTAAACGAGCCAGGAATGACTGCAACGTCTTTCTCAAGCGTGTTTAATTCCAATACGACCAAAAACTGAGGCAAAAAATACTGCAATGTCCCAAAGGCAGTAAAAATGTTTGGTCATTCGTTGAAAACATTAGAAATTCTGCCTCATCCTCCACCCCAACGTTCATTTACAATGACATTACAGCTGTCACCTCTTTGGACAAGGCCAATCTGCTTGTTGCACACTTTGCGGCTAGTTCAACACTCCCAGATTGTACTTTGCCCCCGCCTACACTTGAGTGCGTCGAATCTTCAATGGGACGAATCCACTTTCGCACTCGTGTAGTAGCAAGATCCGCTGGTCCAGATGGTATATCTCCCCTTCTTCTGAAGAGGTGTTCTTCCTCGCTGACAAAACCACTGCGTAAGCTCTTTCAGCAATCCTACTCTTTAGGACTCTTTCCGAGCAGATGGAAAAGAGCATTTGTCCAGCCCGTCGCTAAAAAAAGGCGAATTTTCCTCTCTCTCCTCTTACAAACCCATTGCTCTTACGTCCCTTCTTTCCAAGGTGATGGAAACGCTGATAAATCGTCAGCTCATGAAATATCTCGAAACATGAAAACTTCTTAATGACCGGCAGTACGGTTTTCGTAGTAACAGGTCCATTGGTGATTTGTAAAAAAGTAGAACTAAAGCGTACGTCAATCTGGTGAAAGCAAGATAGTTGGATTTGATATTTCTGAGGCATTTGACAGAGTTTGGCATCAAACTCTTTTGTTGGAAATGTTTGCTTCACGACTCTCTTCTTCATTGGATTAGAAATTACCTTTTCGAACTTTCAATTCAAGTTGTCTTGGGTGGTTTCAAATCTGATACTAACAAAATAAATGCTGGTATGCCCCTGGGCTCCGTTCTGTGTCCGACACTCTTTTTAATTTTCATTAATGATCTCTTGTCTTCTACTTCCAATCCAATATATACCTTTGCTGATGACAGTACTCTCTGCTTTCCATATTCGTTCCCTGACTCACGTCCTTGCTCTTCGGCTGTAGAACGGGAACGGTAGCGTATGTTAATCTCATTAAATTCTGATATTAACAGCTTAACTAATTGGGGAACCACTAACAGAGTAGAATTTAATGCTTCCAAAACACAATGTTGCCTTCTGTCATTAAAGCGAAATTAAAACACCCAGCCATTATCTATGAATGACACTTGCATCGTCGAAACCGATAAAATTTCCATTCTCGGTATGTGTGTCAATGATAACTTACGTTGGAATGACCACATATTCGGTGTCGTCAAAAATGCTGGAAAATGAATAGGTTTCCTCAAGCGATGTAAGAAATATTTCACCCGTTTATCCGCGGCACATGACACGACAACTTACACCGAGATCTCGAAATTACTACTGTTGAAGACGAAACAAAAAACTTCCCAAAAAAAACACAAAATTCGGCTAAATAGATATTATGGAAATTCCTAGAAATGTTAGCTATTATATTATATTTATGTTTATTATATATTTTATATTCTACTTGCATTTCGTATAGTATGAGTGGAGTTACGGATGTTGTTCTATTTTTTGTGGCTAAAAAGTACAAAAGTATCATAAAGTATCCATATACTAGGTGGCGCAAAATTAATCACCCTATCGGAAGATTGTATAATTTTTGCATATGGCGTCGTACGTCAATTATATTTGACATTTGTGAACTAGACAGCTGCGGTATACAAGCAGACAAGCAATGGAGCTCTATACTCCGCAAGAGCGTGGAATAATTGTGTCGATGTTTTTGACCAATAATCGGTCGGTGGTATTAGCGCAGAGTGAATTTCGACGTCGATTTCCTAAGCGTGTCGCGCCAACTGGACAAACATTCCGGCGCTTAGCTACTCGACTCGAACAGAGTGGAACCATAGGAGACCATGCAGGGCGTGGCCGCCACCGGACTGGTCGCTCGGCCAAGAATATCGCGGCTGTGGCTGCCGATGTCGCTGAAAACATCAACCAGACGACGGGTCACGCAGTTGGGCATCACCAGACGGTCCCTGCAGCGAATTTTAGTAAAAAGCTGAAACATATTCCCGTAAAAAGTGCAAACAGTGCATCAGTTAATGCCTCCTGACCGTCAGTCGCGTGTCAATTACTGTAAAGCCATCCTCAATCTCAACAATGAAGAGGACGATTTTGTGTCGAAAATCATCATGAGCGATGAGGCGCATTTCCACTTAAGCGGTTACGTCAATAAGCAAAATCTTCGTTTCTGGTGTACTGAAAATCCGCGTGTGATGGACGAAGAGCCATTACATCCACTCAAAGCCACTGTGTGGTGCGGCGTTTACGCGGGAGGAGTGGTTGGGCCGTATTTTTTTAGGACGCCATCGGTGATACGGTCACTGTTACTGGCGAACGCAACAGGGCCATGATAAACGACTTCTTACCGCCGGAATTGGATGAGCGGGGCTTGATGAACATGTGGTTTCAACAAGACGGTGTAACCGCTCACATAACACGAGCCACAGTGGATATTGTTAAGGAAACGTTTCCTGGTCTCGTAATCTCCCGTTTTGGCGATTTGGCATGGCCAGAAAGATAGCCCGACTTAACCATCCTAGCCTTCTTTCTTTTGGGCTACTTGAAGTCGCGGATTTATGCCAATAAGCCTTAGACAATCGCAGCCCTTAGTGAAAATATTCGACAGGAATGCGAACAGTTATCATGTGTATCAACACTGGCGGCAGCTACTTGGCGGATATCATCTTTTCCACGTAACAGAAACAATTGTAAAGTAATACAAAAACAAAATTGGATGGTTAATTTTGCGCCACCTTGTATTTGCAGTACCACTTACTGCAAAGTTATCTGTAGAAACAAAGGCTTTGCAGTCTTCTCCTTACAGAGACTAAGTATTTATTGAACAAACATGTTCCATAGGAGCAAAGAGAGTGTGCCTCCACTGTTATGGCCCCAAACTAAGCATGGTTCTAGCTTTGTACTGAAGATTCGTCCTGCGACAAGTGAGTCAATCAAGTTGACTAGTGGCGCTTCAACTCTAAGATCTGAATGGCATACTAATTGACGCATGATTGAAAGGCATACTACTGAGCGTGGGGCGGTTTCTACTAATATACCCTTGCAATATGCATGTTGAGGTGTCTAACGATAATGTCAGCCAAGCATACCAAGATTTTCAAGAGAACTGACATGGCCCTTGTTTCCTGCGTGAAGTGTTCAAAACCAGTAAAGCCTACCATAATACAAACCAAGATGGTATGACAAACCGGTTAATGCTGAATGGATAAATTTGCTGGTTGAGGTTCAGCTCCCTAATAATTCATTTTCATTACAATTACAAATAATCATAAAAATAACTGAATAAATATCATACTTTCGTATGTACGAGTATATGCACAAGCAGATATGTCAATATACAGCGTGTCTCAAAAATCAACGTCAAGCCGGAAACGGGTGATAGGTCAAGTGGTGTTGGTTATCACAAAATTATAAAAAAAAATCTAAGTCATGTACTTTTAAAATTATTGGCACTCAAAAAAATGTCGACAAATCTGACACTCTGGGACGATCTTTCAAGTACGGTGACCGCAAATCTTTACTTTTCTTCGATTTATTTGTTGTCACGTAACCCTGAGTAACTGTTCTGTAAATCACGGTCCAAAATTGAAATATAACTATATCGGTTTTGACTAAAATATTGCTCTTTTGTCCATCCATGTATCTGAAAATCATTAATCACCTAATTTGAACTGACTGTACTGACAAATAAATGTACTGTGCCATTTTGGTAAGTAACTTTAAAAGATGGCGAATTCAGTCTGGATTCCAAAATGGTATGACACTTGTTAGACTAACGCTTAATTGAGAACAAAAAAAATATTTTGCTAAAGAAACCCGATTCATAGTTAATTCTTTTTAATAAGTTAAAATGAGTACCAAGTGTGAGCGAGACAGACAGTGACGCCGTGAGACGGATAAAAAGGCCATTTCGACAAGTCTGAGTGAAACAGATAGAGATGCCACCCTTGTCAAGCAGTGACACATAGGCACATCATGCAATTCGTGTTTTGTTCGTGTTTACAACTTTGGCTTTCTTTATTGGAATTCATTGCATTGCGACTTTGGTTTGCTATCTGACCGTTTCTGTCGAACCTGGATTTCTTCTGGACCAGTGTTGATCGTTGATCCCGTGATTGTGTAGTGTAAATGCCATCATGCCATCTCGATACACTGCTCAGGAATATGCTAACATGCATCTCATTTATGTGGAATGCAGGTGTAATGCTACTGCTGCAGCTAGACTTTATCATGAGGTATACCCAAATGCTCAGCGTTATTCGGACCATTAAGTGTTTGTAAATGTGCACCGGTCATCCTCAGAGGGTCGATTTCCAAATCTAATGTTTAGTGAGGGAAGACCCATCATGCCCTACGAGGCCGAAGTCTAACAAGCAGTCGCACAAGACCCTAGTACCTCAGTACGTGCAATTGAAGAAAGCATAGGAGTGCCCAAAAGTACAGCACACCGAATTCTAAGGAAAAATCAGCTCCATCCGTACAATGTACAACGAGTCCAAAGTCTGCTGCCCGAGATTATCCAGACAGAATGCAATTTTGTCAAACGATGTCGCAGAGGTTCAGAGAAGATCCGACATTCTTCGAAAAAATTCTATGGCCGGACGAATCAAAATTTCAAAGGGACGTTACATGAACCTCCACAATTTGCACGAGTGGCACCTGGAAAATCCACATTTGATGCGGGAAGATAGATCATAGTACCGTTTTAAAGTAAACATGTAGAAGGGAATTTTGAATCGTAGAATTATTGGCCCATTCGAGCTACCGCAGAATTTGAATGCTGAGGCTTATTTAGATTTTAAATATTTATGCATGCATGTGATATCAATAAGATGGCTGCCCAGCGCATTGTGCTCGCACAGTACGAGAGTTCCACGATCGGGAATACTCTAACAGGCGAATAGGGCGGCGGAGCTGCGACAAAAAAATTGCAGAAGCCATTGAAGACATCAACTCCAGAAGATATGCCCCCGTCTTATTCCCAGATCATTTGTAAAAAGGTGCAGAGCTTGCATTGCCGCTGAAGGCAACCAGTTTGAACATTTGTTGTAAGATACAAGATCGGTAGATGGCGATCCTGAGAGTATACACCAAGAGAACGTAGTGTTCTGTGTGCTCTATGACGGGAAAAGAATGAAATGAAATGGCGTTTTTATCCGTCTCACGGCGTCACTGTCTGTCTCGCTCACACTTGGTACTCATTTTAACTTATTAAAAAGAATTAACTATGAATCGGGTTTCTTTAGCAAAATGTTTTGTTTGTCCTCAATTAAGCGTTAGTCTAACAAGTGTCATACCATTTTGGAATCCAGACTGAATTCGCCATCTTTTAAAGTTACTTACCAAAATGGCACAGTACATTTATTTGTACAGTCAGTTCAAGTTAGGTGATTAATGATTTTCAGATACATGGATCTGAAAGATCGAAGAAAAATAAAGGTTTGCCGTGACAGTACTTGAAAGATCGTCACAGGGTGTCAGATTTCTCGATATTTTTTTGAGTGCCAATAATTTTAAAACTACATGCCTTAGATTTTATTTTATAATTTTGTGATAACCGACACCCCTTGACCTATCACCCGTTTCCGGCTTGACGTTGATTTTTGGAACACCCTGTATACAAATAAGAGCATGTACCATATTCATTTATTTGATCATTCACAGTGTATTAAAATACCCAATTTATGTAAAACTTTCCATTTCAATACGAGTCGGAAGATATCGCTTTTCAGCTTTTTCTTCATATCGCGTCCATACTCGTATGCGAGGTGCAGTTGCTACAGATATTAGAAAGTACAAAGTTTGCGGTGTTTTCTATGGCAACGAAACATAAACAAGACAGATACTCGTACTTAGGTGGAGTGCAGTTACAATCAAAACATCCTCGGCTATTCATTTTTGTACAAGATTGATTTTCAAACTATTCCTTATTCCATACCACATGTATTAATTTGTTCAATTTACCTTGAAAAGAGTTTAAAACTTCAACTTCAATTCCCACGCGCATATGAATATGAAACTACTCGCAAGGTTAACTACAAAGGTGCATTATACAATAATTTTATAGCGCTCACACATTTTGTCTATTCTGTCGTTAACTTGAAAACCACCCTTATTACCATGGAGTTTATGTGCCTCAGCATGTGATAGACACAAAATACATTAGCGGCGTACATATTAGTTCGTATTTTCCACTCACTCGTCTCGTAGTCCTTTTTCTTCAATCGAGTTATCAAGGTTCAAAATCGCCTTGTTTGTAACTTCCTGTAATTCATAAAATTTAAGAAAAAAAAAAAAGATCTTTAAGTGTTTTATAGATTTTGTTTGCGGCAAAAATAAGATACAAATGTTGCACCAGCATATATAGTATAAAAATATAATGAATATCCACGAGTTTACAGCTTTAGCGCGATTCTCATCTGATGGAGCACTTAACAATAACTATCACCATATTGTTCCCACAAAACTACATGAGTCATGGGCTGGAAGGCGATTGATAGAGGCACTTAATCAATTGCCACCGTCTAAATTTGGTTCGTCAACAGATGTAAGTTTTTTTCTATGTACAAAGACACATGACAATGCTGAAAACAATAGATCTTTTTAATAGAAAACACGACAAAAACGATTACGTGATTACTTGCGGAATAAGTGAAAATAAATAACTCGTAAGTTTGCTCATACTGGTATACGTAGTCGTATTCAGCCCACGATTGAATGGGATTAATTTCGTGTGCAGTGTTGGTTGTGATGTGTTCCTTAAAAGCCGATTGGCGAATTTGTTGTTATTATGATATTTAAAAAGTTCTCCCCGAATTCCAAATAAGGAATAAAAACATTAAGATGTGCACTTATTGGTAAGGCAAATATGTGGGTGTACTTGGTGTATGAATTACAAGCTTAATTTTTCTAACCCGATTCGGTATTTGTTTAAGTCTTCAACCAAGCATCTCAAAGCGAAAGCCAGTTTCATCTTTATTCCCAAACTAATTAGTTCCCCATTTTGTGCACCCCATTGGAGAACGAAAACCTTATCACCGCTGCGTGTTTAGGGTCTATTCCCTTGGGAATAAGGTACAGTGAGCGACAAAAATTTACGTACGACCCACCATTCTTGCAACCTAACGAGTTCAAAAGCTTTATGAAAAAATCTAATGATGCAGTTTTGTTTCAAATCTCTTTTTATTAATAATACACTATAAAATAAATGAATTTAACAAAAACTTAACAAGTGGCTCACAAAAAATGAAAAATAAATAATGACAAAAGTGTACATACGGCATATTAACTAACATAAACATCTTTAATCCATTAGGTAAAACTATTGTAAATGATAAATTTAATATTTTGTAGGTCTACCTTGTGCGTCTAGAACTGCCTGCAAGCGTCTGGGCATTGAAGCAACTAAATTATTTAATTCATTAGCTGTTATGGCTTGGCACTGTTCTTGGAGCTTCTGTGTTAGCATTTTGGCACTACTTATGGCATATCTTCTTATCTTGCGTTCTAGAATCTCCCATACATGTTCTATGACGTCCGGGCTTTTGGGGTGGTGTGTGTAGTTGTCTTGGGGCGTAGTAAATTGGCCAAACTTTGACAATTTGAGCGGTGTGCTTGGGGTCATTCTCCTGTTGGAAGACCCAACTCGTGCCAAGATTTAAGCTGTCGGTGGATGCTTTCAGGTTTAGTTCTAACATAGACTTGTATTAATAGCGATCCAGCTACAGCACCCCAAGCCATCACGCTGCCACCACCATGCTTTACCGTAGAAACCAAATTTTTTGGGTTCATTGCCGTGTTATTTAGCTCTCCCGTCGCTTCCGAATATATTATATTTTGATTCGTCAGTAAATACTAGATGGAGTGAAAAGTGACCTCCTTGGGAATTAAATTTTTTTTTTTTAAATGTTTTTTTTTTATATTATTCAATATAGTCCTCTTTTAGTTTGATACACTTATTCCAGCGATTTTCCAACTTCTTGATCCCGTCCGAAAAGTAATTTTCCGGAAGGTCTGCAAAATACCCCTCCGTGGCGTCGATGATTTCCTTGCGTGAGCTGAATTTTTTATTGATGAGCCAGCTTTTGAGGTTTGGGAAGTGATAACAGTCCGAGGGATCCAAATCCAGTTACCAATCGACGCCAAAAGTCCGCCTGATTCCGCATCAGCAAGTCCAAACACTCTTTCGAAGTGCTCTCGCGTTCGTGTTTTTGGTCATTCGCGGCACCCAGCGGCAGGATAACTTTTTCATATGTAGAATATTGCCCAAAATATGGCGTGTGCGCTCAGTACTAATCTTTGTGGTATCTGCTAGCTGGCGCACCTTCACTTTCCGATCAGCCAACACCATTTCATGTATTTTTTTGACATTGTCCTCTGTAACCGCATCGGAGGGCCTGCCGCTGCGGACTTGATCGGTAGTGGGGTTGCGGCCACCACGAAACTCTCGAAACCAATATTTGACGGTGTAATCTGACGGAGCATTAGCCCCATGATATTTATCCAACTTTTCTTTTGTTTCCTTCGCCGTTTTGCTTCTCAAAAAATAATGTTTTATGAGAGAACGAAAATCGTTTTTGTCCTTACTCAACATGATGCCGAACACGTCAACAACAATCAGCTGTCAAATCAAAACTAAAGACAATATCGCACTGAAATTTAGCATGTCTACCTAAATATGAACTGACTTCAAGGCACTATAACCTTTTTTGCAGTAGCAGCGCATTCTGGCGGTCACTCCATCTAGTAGAATTTTGTCATTATTAATTTTTCATTTTTTGTGAATCACTTATTAAGTTTTTGTTAAATTCATTTATTTTATATTAATAAAAAAAGATTTGCATCATTAGATTTTTTCATAATGCTTTTGAACTCGTTATGTTGCAAGAATGGTGGGTCGTACGTAGACTTTTGCCGTTCACTGTATATAAGCGGATAGTTACAGAGCATACGTATGACGTCGTATCCAAATAATCGACTTTATAAATGCTCACGTATGGTATTGCGCCATACACAGCATACACAGTACATGTAAGGTTCATTGAATCCCGATATTGACAGCATAATATCAAAAATTGGCGACCAATAGCTGTCATCTGTTGTTGAACTGAAATTTAGAAACCCAGCCAATATCCATGGATAAAATTACATCGCCGAACTAAGAAACTTTTCAGTCTCAGTATGTACTCGTATATGAATAGAAACTTCAGTTAAAATAACTATGAGTACATAACCGATATCACCGAAAATGCTGCATCTAGCTTAGATTTTTTTTTAATATCGGACATGAAGTTAGTGTTATTTCACGATCTTCAAATGAATGTGCAACCTTCCCCCAATTTTAGAGATTTCAATAATATCAACTTAGTAGCTCTGCCCAATGAATCCTCATTATACCCTTGGGATTTGTGTTGAAATCTTCCAGATGTTGATAACGAAGTTGCTTTATTCGAGTCAATGGTGTTGGAACTCTTCAACAAATATGTACCAATTAAGTGGTAATTAAAAATCCGGGGAGTCCTTGGCTTACCTTAAGTATAAAAAAGCTCATGAGACTTCGAGACAAAGCCTACCGCAGATGGAAGAACTCTCCTTCAACTGCAAATAGAACCACATAGAACCAAAAGCAGTTTTGCAAAAATTTGCACCAGTTGGGCGTTATTCCCACTAAAAACGATGTTTCCAACTATGCGGACACTAATCCAGATCTATTTAACAACTTTTTTGCGACCACATCTGTTTCAGACAGTTCTACTCTTTCCACTGAAGCTAATTTATACCGTAGTTCGTCAGACTTCTCAGGCCCAATATTTTCTTTTCACACTATAAATAGCGTCGATGTTATTTTTGCCATTAAATCTATAAAATCTAATGTTATAGGTCTTGATGGAATATCTCCAAGGTTTATTAAAATAATTCTTTTACATGTGGTAAGTAGATACGCTAACTCATATTTATAACTGCTGCCTTGTTAAATCCTGCTTTCCCTCCGCCTGGAAACTTGCAAAAGTTACCCCTATTCCAAAGAATTCCAATCCGTCTAGATACGCTGACTTTCGCCCAATAAGCATTCTCCCGAGTTTGTCAAAGGTTCTGGAATTTATCATTAAGAATCAACTTCAGACACACGTAGACTCACTCAATTTAATAAGCCCACATCAATCTGCGTATCGTGCAAGTCATAGTTGTACTACTGCACTTTTGAAAATAGTAGATGATATTCGTCTAAACTTTGACAAATCTTATACAACTCTACTATGTCTTTTAGATTTCTCAAGGCATTTGATGCAGTGAATCATGAAAAACTGTATTGGAAACTTATCAATAGCTTTGGTTTGGGTAATAGAGCTGTTGAGCTTATTGTAAACTATCTTGGCGGTAGGTATCAGCAGGTTTTATTGAACCGAAAAATGTCAAGTAGGCTAAGGCTATATCATGGCGTTCCTCAGGGGTCAATCCTCGGTCCATTGCTTTTTGCCCTATTCATCAATGACCTACCCCTTGTTTGTAAACATGCCAACGTACATCTACATACTATATACGCTGACGATGCTCAATTATGTTTCCAGCCCGCGAGCTAAAATCGATAGTTGTGTCAGTCAATTGAGCGAAGACTTAGAGGCAGTTCGACTTTGAGCCATGTTTGCCAATTGGAAAGAACTTAGGGCATGTTGAAGAATACCCATATGTTTACCTGTCTGGAGACAAAATTAGTTATTCTAATAATGTCAAAAACCTCGGTGTTATCCTAAACAACTCTCTTAATATAAACGCATTAGTTAAAAAAATTTACATTGGCTTGCGGTTGATGTGGAAATCTGTCCGTTATACCAGTTGAAATCCGGCTAAAATTAGTAAGATCTTTACTTGTACCACACATAACTTACTTTAGTTTGGTTTACAGCTCACTGGACTCGGCAGCATTCAGAAAATTGGAACTCGCTTCTAACTCCATGATAAGATTTGTTTGTTTCATTTGCGTAAGTTCGACCACATTTCCAGGTTTCGAATGTCAATATTAGGGTGCTCATTATTACAATATTTGAACTATCGGAACAGCCTATTCATTGCACGACTTATAAAATATAAGAAACCATATTACTTATATTGCAAGATACAGTTTCGTAGATCATCTAGGACTTTTACTATTAATCCTCCTAATTTCTTTTACTTAGAAAGTAGCAGTCTGTTTTTTGTTCACTCTGTTAGGCTGTGGAATTCGCTTTAATGGGAAACCCGGCGTTAGGTCGGAACAAAAAATGTCAGTGTCTTTCTATTCGGCTTTTTTAGGGATCTTTGAGGCATACATGGGACTAACATTAATCAATAGATATTTGGTACATATATACAGGGTGAATGACTCGAACTCCAACTTTGTAAAATGCTATAATTTTTTTATTTTTTGATGAATTTTATTGTGCCAAAGCAAAAAAATGTTGGAAAGTACACCAATTTTCAAATTGTATCAGTAGTTTTCAACATGTCCACCTTTGACGCGAATTATGGCCTTGAGACGGCCGAAGAAAGCATCGCACGCTGCACGCAAGTGGCTCTGCGGCATTTTGCCCCATTCCCGGCGAAGTGCTTGTTTGAGATGATCCAAACTTTGGTATTTTTTGGTGCCAACCTTCGCCTTCAAAATATCCCAAACAAAGAAATCCAACGGATTTGCATCCGGAGAATTTGCAATCCATTGTGTCGAAGAAATAAAGTGTGGAAAATTGTTTTTTAACCCATCTTGGTTGACGCGCGCTTTGTGAGACGGGTCCGAATCTTGTTGAAATGTCCACGGTCTTCGACCAAAATGATTGTTTGCCCAAGGCTTCAATACTGCCTCTAAGACAGTTTTACGGTATACGATCACATTAATTTTGACGCCACGGTCCAAAAATACGAGCGGAGAGCGACCATCGGCGGTTATGGCCGCCCAAACCATCACCATCGGTGCTGCCTGCTTTCTGGTGGCCATCCGAAGGTGTAAATTTTTGAAGGACCTCTCTGGCAAGTAAACTCGGTCATTTTGTTTGTTGACATATTGCTCGATAACCAATGGCGACTCATTGGAAAAAACCAAATTCGGCAACTCACCACTTTCGTGCAAGCGTAGCAACTCCTTCGCTCTTTCGACTCTAACTTTTTTCTGTTGCGGTGTAAGATCGTGTGCTTTCTGGAACTTCAATGGCTTGAGCCCAAGCTCATTTTTCAGTATATGTTGCATCCGTTCCAACGATATGTTGAGCTCACGAGCCATTTTTCTTCCACTTCGACGCGGATTTCGCTCAATTCCAGCCTTCACTTTCCGAACCATTTCTGCCGTTGTTTCTGTTTTTTTATGACCACCTCCAAGGCGTTTTGCAACGTTCGCGCTGCCAATACTTGTGGTTTTCCAGCCAAATATAAAGCAATCACACTATCACGTTTGAATTCCATCGCGGATAAAAATTTTTCAACACAACTGAGACGCAAATCGTTCAAAAGGCTTGTAAATAATAAAATTATCTGTCATGTGTCAAAATTTGAGCTCACTGTCAAGAACGGTTTGGAAATTATAGCAGTCTGAAGTTGGTTGCAGTTCGAGTCATTCGGGTGTATTATGCGGACTTATTGCAGCGTTTGAAAAATGACATAAGAAAAAACGGCCGCATTTAGCGACGAAAAAAGTTTTGTTTCATCAAGACAATGCACCAGTTCACACATCCGTGATCGCGATGGCCCAAATCAATGAGTTAAAGTTCGAATTGCTTCCTCATGCGTCCTATTCGCCAGATTTAGCCCCCTCGTATTATTTTCCATTTCCGACTATGGAAAAAATGGCTCGATGGTAAAAGATTTGCCAGCAGTAAAGAGGTTGATGGCTATTTTCAGGAACTCCAAGATTCTCACTATAAACAGGGTATCGAAGTTATTAAACATCGCTGGGTGTTGATCTTAAAGGAGCCTGCGTTCCCATTTCATTGGCCTAAAAATCGAATTATGCAAACGAGGCAATGTACCTAGGAATGACACTAGACGTAAAATTCAAATGGAAGTTGTAGGTTAAAAAAAACAAGACGGGTTTGAAAATAGATTCAGTGATTCAATTTTTTGATCACATGATCAGAAGAAAATACAACTTTTTGCTGTAACTTCTCCAATTTTACTGTTAGTATGACTAAATTTTCACTCAAAACAAATGGAATGATTAAGAATCAGCATAGCAAAAGCGAACGGAAAACAACCATTATTTCGTGAGTACTTTTAAAAGTTCTTATACAATGCATGTGATCAATTTGATGAGACGGGCGCAGTATATTTGGAAGCGTCGTATTTTGAGCACTTTTTTAAAGTGTTTTCTCTCGAAATTAAACAAATTTGATTATCAAAAAAAAATTAATATTGGAATCCAACATAAGGCAAGTTTAAATTTTAGTTTAAGAAAGCATTTTTAACTGTCTTGAATTTGATAGAAGATGAAAAACTTGGTAAAGCTAAAGAAAAGGAAGTGGAAAGGTTAATTGTTTCCAATATGAGCCATAGAAAAATTTCTCGAAAACTTAGAATGTCCATATCTAAAGCACGCAAGAATTTGAAGGAAGCCAATTTTGAATTCTACGTTGCAACGGCGTATTGTGCGACAAATAAAGTATGGCGTACATGACAATGCGGCCCAGATCAATAATGATTTGTTACAAAACGATAAAATTACTGTAACAACTGAGGCTGTTAGGAAATTTTTTCACAAGAACGGGCATTCAAAAAGAAAGAAGCCCCTTCTGACTGACCGCCATAAACTGCTTGGCAAAATATTAATCCATTTCAAAGAAATATATTCGAAAGCCAATCTCCAAAACCAACACAAAACAGCCAACACACTCTTGCCATATGACTTTTGAACTTATGTACATATGTACAGTGGCGACAAAATAAATAGCACAGGTGTGTGTAAATTATTAAATCCCAATTTTCTTTTTATTCGGTAATACCGGAATAAAATGAATCTTAAAAACTAATAACAAAACTATTTTAGTACATAATAAAAATAAAAAAAAATGGAAAACAAAAAGAAAAACTACTTTCACATCTAAAAATACATAGGAAAAATAAATTGCACACTTAATTATTGCTTTAAAAATTCTTTAAAAAAATATTTTAAGAACGATATAAACAACTTAATTTTATTTAATATCAAAGACTGTTTTAATATTTTGTGGGATAACCCTTATTTTTTTAAAACCGCAGCACATCGACGACCCATAGATGATATGAGGGCTTGACAGCCCTGTAGGGGCTTGGAACGCAATATCCAAGCTTTCTGAACCTCTGCTCAAAGTTGATTAAGTTTGAAGCTGCAGATCTATCAATTGCTTTGTCGACGTCGTTCCACAAGTTTTCAATCGGGTTGACATCAGGGGATTGTGCTGGCTAACTTAAAACATTAATTTTTTGATCCTTTAGCCACTGCCTAACCGATTTTGCTGTATGTTTTGGATCACTGTCGTGCTGAAATTTCTATTTCAGCGGCAATTCCTCATCTGCATACGGAAGCATGGTATCATTTAAAATGACCCTATATTTGGTTTGGTCCATAATACCCTCCACACGATAAATAGGCACTATTCCGAACCAAGAAAAACAACCCCAAACAACAATGCTGCCTCCTCCATGTTTAACAGTCTTTTGGGCGTATTTAGTATTGAACTCTTGGTTGATTCCACGGCGCACATAAATTTTTCCATCAGATCCAATGCGATTATACTTGGATTCGTCCGACCATAGAACATTTTTCCACCACGTTGGGTCTTTCTGAAGGTACTCTCTTGCAAATTCCAAACGCCGCTTTCGGTTCCGAACCGAAACCAGTGGTTTTCTTCGCGCAATACGTCCACACAATTTTTTTTTCCCTAAGGCGATTTTTAACTGTACTTACAGAGGTATTAACACTTAGTTGCTCTTCAATTTTTTGTTTTATATTGGGTGCGGATATAAAAGGATCCATCTTGCTCAGACGCACAATAGGAGCATCGGTTCGTCCTGTCGTTTTACGTTTCCGATTTTTTCGAATTTTGTTTTGCACAGACCCTATTTCTTCACAGTGATGCAATGCGTTATAAATCTTTTTTCTCTACCATTCTAGCATTTGAGAAGCATTATTGAAAGGCCTCCATTTCTATAACCCAAAACCCATTGCCTAAAGTTTTCTGTAGAATGTTTTCCGCGTCCCATACTAAAAATTGTGTTTAATTTACAAGAAATGAGTAAACCAACTTTATAATAAATAGAATAATAAATTATCTTAGCCAAATAATATAAAATCTTTAAAATAGAAAAAAAACTGGAAAACAAAGAAGTGTGCTATTTAATTTGTCTTCGCGTTACTAACGTACATTTGCCAGATGACGTTTAAGACAAAAAAATTTGCAATTAAAAATTAAACCGTTCGTTTACAGAGATGGCAAAAAATATGCAACATAAAAAAGAAATACCATTTGATTGCAAAACAAGTGATAAATATGTTATTAAAGCGTATTCTCAAAGTGTGCCATTTAATTTGCCGCCACTGTATATGGTATTCCAAGATAAGAATAAATTTTATCCGGAAGGTTCAAAAAAATATTTGAGAAACATCGGAAAACCAGCGTAGAGCAGTTTTGCTTCAA
The DNA here is from genome assembly GCA_963966105.1 of Volucella zonaria. Lineage (NCBI taxonomy): Eukaryota > Metazoa > Arthropoda > Insecta > Diptera > Syrphidae > Volucella > Volucella zonaria. The sequence goes on along the minus strand of OZ014530.1, from coordinate 363,165,320 downwards.
CTTTTGAGTGAAGTAAATCTCTTAAATCTCAAAAGTAAAACTAGGACTATGTTGAGTTTGTACTAAGGTTAATACAGCCGTATACTAGATTTACAATAGGAGCGACATATTAATTTTGCGAAAGAAAGGACATTGATAAAAAATAGAATCCATTTCAAAAATACATAATGTATACACATACGGAAATAATTTACAAGACCCCAAGAATGTATCCTCAAAAAACTGAAACTACATAACATAACATAACATAGCATGTCGTTTGTCCTTTAAGCATTTCCGATTTCTTAATTATTACTGCTAGAGAATGTCCGTAAGCAATTCAGCCTCGCCTACAACATTCATATGGGAAAATTCCAAAGGACGCACCTGCGTTAGATTAGAAAAAAATTGCGTTGCCTTTCACATATCACGACATTTTAACATACTCGTACAAGCACGTGCCTGGTTAGCATGCATGTGTTTGTATTGTTTGTGTATAGGTACAATGTATAATACACAACAAGTAGGTATAATTCGAAGCTACAAATTTTATGGTTTATGCTATCTACGAGTATTGTAATAATAATTCTTAAATGGAGATCAAAATTTGGTAACTTAAGAGCAAATTCAATCAAATTGAAAACCAATTTAATGAAAACTTATTTCTTCCTATAACAACACCGCCAGTGTTTATTTAATGACAAATAAAAGGCGCTCTAAAATCCACGGAAAAAGTACTTTTGAAAGAAACACAGGTTTTTAATTAAAAATTCAGATTTTTTTTATTGGCTCAAAAAGTGTACAGTATAGGTTTGAGTATGGAATAGCATATCGGATAAATTGTTTCCACGTTTCCATTGCATCCTTTTGTCGAAATTTTCCATGACAGTTTTGTATAAATTTGGCTGAATTTCATTTATACAGCGCTCAATTTGTCCCTTCAAGGCATTGGTGGTCATGAACTTGTTGGTGTAAACTTTAGACTTCAAAAAATCTCAAAGAAAGAACTCCAACGGCGTTAAATCGCATGAACTGGGCGGGCAATTCTGATCAACAAAACCGGAATATACACGACCAGGAAATGGCTCATGAAGTTATTTAATTGTTTCATAGGCTGTGGGCATGTGACACCATCTTGTTGAAACCACATGTCGCACACATCCATATCTTGCGATTTGGGCACACAAAACTAGATTATCATGTCGCATAGCGAGCACCATTAACTGTTATTTCCTGACGAGCCGCATTTCCAAATAGCATTTTCAAACAGTGACACGTTGTGGATGCATTTGTTTCTCAACAATCACTCATGGATTTTCTTAACAAAGCCATCAAGATAAAAATGATCGCTGAAGATGATATAGCGGCCCATTTTTAATAACTCTGAACTGTCAGCTGTCACACTATTTTTTTTCCATTGGCCACACTCTACCGCACAAATGGCGCAAAATCCGAATCTTGCGAAAAATTAGGAACACCTTTTACTTTCAAGCCTTAAGACCTTGTCTTATACATGATTTTTCAATATAAAAAAAATTCCATGATGAAGATTGTTTGTCGGAAGGAAACTGTGTCGTAGAATTCACTAAATTTTAGACAAAGTGTGTGATGTGATCTCGTATGTAACTCTGCTGTTATAAGCATAAATACAAGTGTGTACATATATCATTATTGATGGCGTTGCCCAATGGTTCAAATCATCGAATTCCGTACCACAGAGCCAGAAGCCAACACTCAACACCAAAGTAAAATAATTGTTAGTACATCGTCTGCTTATGAGTGAGGCATCGACTTTCCCTCAGTTAACAAATATATGGAGGTCCACCTCCTGTGCAAAAATCAAAAGTGAGTGAAACATCAGTTGTAATTTATACATTAAAACCTATTTACGAGTATAACGATTAATTGACCCAGCAGCAGCCTTCCCAATTGAAGTGCAGGGACGTTATTGATACGTTCTTGCATTCTATGCTACATTCCCAGCAAGTCTGAATTATTTCGGAATTAACTTACAACGATCTTATCTTGCTGTGTTTTCCCACCGCTGTCTTTAACAGAGTCCCTGTATATCAACCAACAAAGACTTATCTCCTGAGCAGCCAACAAATTTTATTTCCCCAGAAAGTTTATGTTTGGCAAATAAAAACGAATACTCGTATGCGGCATCATTTACTACACAAAAAAAAAGCGAACTACCACTAGTTTGATGATGAATGTTTGCCAATAATAAGATACAAGCATTAATCAAAGGATTATTGAGTTATGAAAATTTAATACTTCTTTACTCAGGCATATGCTGAGAAACTAGCAACACACTGTACGCAAGTATGGACCGTAGCGTCTCTGTATATCTGAGATACACGCAATAGAACTCTGCATTAGCGGGAACTTAAACAGATCTACCACTAACAAGAACATTTGTATTCCCTCTGACAGCAAAGCAGCCCTACTTCTACCAACGCTTTTGAGGTAACCTCAAAAATTGTCTGAAATTGCGTTATACACTTTAAAACACTAGCCTGCGTCCATTTAATCTAGGTGCCAGGTCACAGGGACTATGATGGTAATGTAAGAGCAGACGAATTGGCCAGAAAAGATTCGGGTTCAGCATTCATGTTACCACGACGATAAAAAGCTACATAAATAACTGACTAGAAGCAAGGCACTCTACACCTAATGGGTCACTGTAGAGTCAGAAAAAAACACTTTATGACTGGGAATAGCACAAGACAAAAACTGTCACATGTGCAACGAGGACGAAGAAACAGCAGAGTATATCCTTTGCCGCTGTAACCGCCTAAGCAGAACACATGCCAGTGCCAGCTCACTCAAAGACTGAGCCGATTTTATTAGAATTTCAAGCACCATGGGTCAGATCTAACTTGAGGAAACCACAAAAAAAGCCTAACCTCGCTGTAATGATACGGGTACTTCTTTATTTATTTAGATGGCGCTACAGTCCGGGTTTAAGCCAATAAATCTATCCAGGAATCCTAGGGCCGAATTACCGCAATCGATAACGAGCAACTCGTCATCGAAATGTGAGGATTTGGCATTACTGTTCTCGTGATCGAGCATTCACTATCGAAATTTGAGATGACAGAACTCGTTATAGTGCGTCATTTCATTCGAACACTATTGTGCTGTCGAGTCGTCAAGCGAAACGTGATTATTTTTGGTTTAATTTTTTTTTTTTTAATAATTTACTAACGCAATGTCTGTTTTTTTATTTAAGGTTACAATCTCAGCTAAATTAATTTTTCATAAAAAATAGCCAAACACCCCGATTTGGCAAAGAATATTTTGCAGTTGACATATTACTCGTATGTCCTTTGAATTCAAGCCTAAATCTTTTGATAAATTTGCAAAATAAAAATGCTATGTTTTAATTCGCGTAGGCTTAGGTATACGTAGCATCTGGCAATGAGAACAGATTGCTCCTATCCCTTGAGCGTCGAGGCTCAACGCCTTCGCGATATTCTCCGTCGGAGTCCGAGAACAAATAAAAAAATAGACCTATTATTTACTTCAATTGCACTGCAAATAATATTTTTCTATTTTTTATATCAACCAGAGAAACGTCACTTTGTTTGTGAGATGTAGTAGAATTTTATTTTCATTCGATACGTGAGCTTTCGAGTGCCATCATCCCAATAAGGTTAATCGATCATTAGATCACGAGCCCTACTCACTTACTCGATATCGATTGCGCTAATTCGACCCCTGGCCTTTGAGTTACTGTCTCCAGTTACACATTCTAAGAGTGTACTCCACTTAAAGCAAGGTTTTCTACTTCTAGGATCTGCCAAACTGTGAATTGTTTGTCAAATGTGAACCTACCCGGTATAAAACTGCTCTAGTCGAGATAATCAGATCTTTGACAAATAATTTCAGTTGTTCACGGCAGACTAGATTTTGTACGCGATGTACAAAGTGTCGAAATTTTACATTTGCGAGAAATTTATGAACGCTCTTCCTATAGTAGCACCTTACCATTTCTTCGATCGCTCGGCGAAGTCTGATAGCACTGTCAACAATAAGCATTTTCTAAGCTATCAACTTTATAAAAAAATTCGTTCATTGGCTGAAAAATCCATGCCGTTTTATAGTAAAACACAAAATTTTTTCAAAACTCAACTTTATTTATCAATATAGTTGCCTTCGAGGGCGATACACTGATTGAAACGATTTTTCAATCTTTCGATACCAGTTTTGTAGGACGATTTCGGCTTAGCCTCAAAATAGGCCTCTGTTTCGGCGATTCGGTCTTAAATCTCTTTCCGGCGAGCATTCTTTTGAGGTCTGCGAACAGGAAATAGTCGCTGGGGGCCAAATCTGAAGAATACATTGGGTGGGGAAGCAATTCGTAGCCGAATTCATTCAATTTTGCCATCGTTTTCATCGACTTGTGACACGGTGCATTGTCTTGATGAAACAGCACTTTCTTTTTCTTCAAATGTGGCCGTTTTTTTGCGATTTCGTCCTTCAAACGCTCCAACAACGTAATGTAATAGTCGCTGTTGATAGTCTGCCCCTTTTGGAGATAGGCGATGAAAATTATTCCATGTGCATCCCAAAATACGGATACCATAACCTTTACCAGCCGACTGTTGAGTTTATGGTCGTTTTGGACGAGGTCCGTCGCCTGCTCGCCACTCAGCTGACTGCCGACTTGACTCTGGTGTGAAGTGATGGAGCCAAGTTTCATCCATTGTCACATACCGACGCAAAAATTCGGCTTTATTGCGGTTGAACAGCTTTAAACACTCCTCTGAATCATCAACACGCTGTTGTTTTTGGTCAACTGTGAGCAAACGCGGCACCCACTTTGAACAGAGCTTTCGCATGTCCATATATTCGTGTATGACATATCCAGAGCCTCAGCTATCTCGATCAACTTCACTTTACGGTCATTCGTAATCATTTTGTGGACTTTTTTGATGTTTTCATCTGAAACAGCCAATTTTGGACGTCCACTGCGTGCATCCTCTTCGATGCTTGTATGACCACTTTTAAATTTTTCAATCCACTTGCGAATGGTTCGTTTGGCTGGTGCAGAGTCCGGGTAACACTTATCAAGCCATTTCTTTGCATCGGCTGCATTTTTTCCCATCAAAAAGCAATGATAAATCAACACACGAAATTGCTTTGAATCCATTTTTTTCACAATAACAAAAGTTGCTTCACTCACAACGGTATATCTCGAGAACTAATCGTCCGACAGCTGTCAAATTTATACACGTATCTTTTGAAGGTTGGTACTAACTGAATGGTATGGATTTAATTCAAGTGGTGACCTCTCTTAGAGGCCACGGACTTTTCAGCCCATGTGTTACTGTAGGATTCCAATGATTATTCATTATTTTTTTAAAAAGATGTTCTAATACAAAAAGAGTATTCAGGTGGTCCCATGGTAGTGCCGGGCATTGTATAATACAGCAGAGCCTCGATAATCCGAAAGCGAATAGTTCGGATTATACATAGTATGCAGACATTTTGAAGGCATTTTGCGAAACAAAACAAAGTTTTTCGAATTCCAAAATTCCAATACAGTACTTTGACGAGTGGTATTTAGCGACATAGAAAACGCTTTATCCCTTATTTTACATAATATTTTTTCTGGAATCGAAATATCAACTTCATCCGACCATTCTAAGCAAGTATTTAAGGCAGACACAGCTTGAGTGTGTGGAATCCTTGCAACTGGTTCCGATGACTCCAATTCTTCTTCGCTTTCGATGTCCTGCTAATTCATACTTGTTTTACTATGTCTTCATCAGTTAACGGCTCCTGGCAGTCAATGTCATCCCTGCTTAACAAGAAATTGTTAGTGTACACTTCTGAAAAGCCTCTGTTACGAAAAATGCTTAATGGGAGATCATCTTCCTGATCGAAATCATCTACATCTTGGCTAGACATTTCCTCTGATTCGAATAACAAAGGCCACAGAGGCTTCCAATTGCTGCCAACTTTGAGCCAATGAAAACACTGCATATTTCATTGTGGTCTTTTTAAGCAGTTCAGATATTGCGCATTCTGGATCAATTTCTTGCTAGCCAAAAATTTACAATAGGAGTTTTTTCTTATATGTCACTTTAATGTTTTGAACCACATTTTAGCCCATGGGTTGACTAAGAGCGATTCCAGATCTTCTTCAAGTGGATGCGCTGGTGCATTATCAAGAAGTAAAAGTGCGTTTAGCGGTAGGTTTTTTCTCAATAAAATTTTCTTTACTTCGGGAATGAAATGTCCTTTTAGCCACTCTAAAGATATTGGTCTTGTAAGCCAAGCGTTTCTTTGACCTGTGTAATGGACTGGTAACTTTTTGTCTGTTGCAAATACACATGGACGTTGTGCTTTGTCAACAACAGGCAAAGGCAGTTTCTGCGTTCCGGTTGCGTTTGCGCATGGCATAAATGTGATCCTCTCCTTCGATACTTTGGAACCTAGGACCCTACTCTCTGACCCGGGCGCCAGCATTTTGTCTGGTATCATTTTCCAGTACAAGCCTGATTCGTCAGCTTTATAGATTTGATCTGCAATCAGATCATTTTCCCTACAAACGTCCATAAATTCTTCCTGGAATGGCTTTACAGCTGCTTCATTATTCGACAATTTCACACCGGTTAGTTTTAGTTGGCGTATACCATGCCTTTTCTTAAAATTATTTAACCATCCTCTACTGGCAACAAACTCTCTCTTTTTAAGTCTTTCTTGGAAAAATTTGGCCTTTTCCATCAATACTTCACCTGACAAAGGGACGTTCTTTCTTCGCTGCTCTAAAAACCACGTAAATGAAGCATCTTCAAGCTGGGAGTTTTCAGGAGTTTTTAAGCTTTTTCTAGTGACTGAACCCTTTTCTGTGTTTATTGCAAATGATTTTATTTTTCCACCTTGCTATTAATGTCAAAAATAGTGGATTTTCCAACGTTATACTGCATTGCAAGAACTGATAACGAGATACCTTGCTTAATCTTGTCCAAAATCTCGCACTTTTGTGATATTGTTAATGTGATATGTTTCCTTTTCTTCGATGTTGAAGCCATAATTTAAAAAGCACACAAATGGTCGAAGAAACAACACGCAACATTGTTAAATAAAACAAAACTGAGCGACAAACCGACTGTAAAAAATGTGAGCCCGATCCAATAAATAAAACAGTTTTTACTGACTTCAGTTTTAAGGACAATTGATAACTGATGACTTATGAGCTAAGATCCTCCCAATTTATAGCAATGTCCTTGCAGATACGCAGTTAGCCTGTGGTCGTCCCTTTGGCCTACTGCGCAACTAACAATTGTAAATTGTTGTTGACGATGGTGATTGACAGCTAAAGGGTTGTAATGGTCCTGGATTGAAATGTCATCTTCCACGATTTATGATCCAAATGCTTGTATCTGCGTATTATTGGGATCGTTGATGTGAAGTGATACCATCTTCCGTCATCGTTCTCCGGTACATTTGCTTACTCTGCGCGTCAACTTAAAGTTACTGGAAAAAGTAAGGCCCGGCGCACATAAGCTGCAAAATAGATAGGAAGAAACACTATACGTTGCAGCTCATGTACACCGGACCTAAGGGAAAAGACTTAGTATTGCGTGGTGTGTGTGGCACTGCGAGTGACAGTAGACTCAACTTAAATCAATTCTTCGAATTTTCGCTCTCGTTCGCGGACCCAGTGGGGTCGTTTGGATTACTGAGGCGTTCGGATTAACAAGTGTTCAGATTAGGCCCTGCTGTATTTGTAATTCGTATGTCTTAAAATACTATTCAGCCTTTAGCAGCTAAACAAAGAGATTAAAACAAAGCAATTTACATTTATCGATTTATCTTTACAGATGAGATTTCAACAGAAGCAATTACAAGAACGGGAGCAAAGAAAAATGGAAATGACAGCATTGAAGGTGAAAGTTCCTGAAGGACTTGATAATGAACCAACAACGAATTTAAGAACAAAATCTCCAATAAACAAGAACCTTAATTCTAGTATTGGCAATGGAAAGGTAATTTCGGTTTAAAATCTTAGACAGAATCATAAAAGTGTTAAGGTTAAGGTTTTAATCAAAATTTAGAAAAGAAGCCAACTAGAAATTAAAAATTCTCTTTAATAGAAGCACCCAAGTGGGAAGCTTATAAATCTCGAGTAGAGACAGAATTAAATTTTCTGCTCTTGTATGGAATTCTATTCTGCCCCTAATTGTCATTTAACCTTGTATGGTTACAGGCTACAGCAAGGATATTTCAAGTAAAGAAAGTTTTCGGATCAGGCTTAAGTAGGAAAAAGCCTCTTTTTTCATTTGTCTTTAATTTTGATGAGCGTCCGCAATTATTCTAAGAAGTCCTTGTATGTTTGAAATATGTTGCTTAAGGAAACAACTTTGAGTTGGTGATATCTGCTCTGTCTCCTCCAATTTATCGACCTTATTCACTCCCACATAGACTGTACCCAATAAATTAATTAATAAGAACAATTTTTAAGTTTGTTTTAGTCAATTGAAATTAAAATTTGTCTCCTCAAAAAGCTTGTATTGGGAAGTCATACTGTGCTGGGTTTGTCCACTCTCCATAACAGTGCTGGAACTCAGATACTGGAGCCCTTTCAGCTGATAGACTACGGATTTTGTAATGGTGTTCAGAATTGTTTCAAAATGGTATAAATGGTCAAAAACCAGTCACAAAGACTCAATAAGAGTAAATAAATTAACTGCGAAGGCACATAGACGTTTTAACAAAGTCAAATAGGCTACTTCCCTTCCTTAATGCCGTCCTTTTGATCCTGCGAAGAGTTTTTTGAATAGAGATTTTCCTTCTTCCCAATTCATTGGGCATCTGATGAACGTTTGTGGGACGCAAATTCAACTGTTTCGCAATCATTTCAATCATTCACAAACTACTAGAACACACGAGATGCCCGTAGACATTTTTGTTCATTTATTGAAGTTAAGGCGTTCTAATAGAAGAATGTTCTTCAGTCGACTCTCTACCCTCTGAGGATGCCTTAAGTCACCTTAAAACAACGTCACATAAAACACTGTCTTTATAGGCCTGTCGCAGTTGTGTAAGAGTCTCTGTTATAATGTCACCTAGTCTGAAACAAAAGTTCTTCGCTCACCATTGCTCTAAATTGTGTGCATTCATTTTCAGAACGCACCGAAAGAATTCATTCTACGAAAAGAATTGCTACTGACCGCAGAAATTAAATGTTTTCATGTTGGTTGTTATATTGTCAGTCTCTTTAATTGCCCCTTAATGTAGCATCACCAAACTACTGTTGTACTAGGTCGCGCAAAAGTCATCACCCTATCAGAAGATGCTATAATATTTGCAAATGGCGGCAAATGTCAATTCTACTTTGACATTTGTGAAGTAAACAGATACAAAATACACGTCAACAAGACATGGATCTCTATACTCCGGTGATGTTGGCGCAGCTTGATTTCCCGGTCGTCCGACACCAACTGGGCAAACACTACGACGTTTAGCCGCTCACCTAGAAGAGTATGGGACACTACCAGATGCTGCCAGGTCTGGCCCCCCGGAGCAGCCGTTCCGCTGAGAATATCGCAGCTGTGTTGAAGATGTCGCAGAGGACCCCGGAGTATCGACCAGACGACGTGCCACGCAATTGGGCTTCAATCGGCGGTCTTTACAGAGAATTTTGGTGAAAGATTGTAAAATGTTCCCTTACAAAGTGCAGACAGTGCATCAGCACTATTGTCCGCCAAGCGCGTATAACCTACGGTCAAGCCATCCTGAATCTCGACCACGAGGGAGACAACTTTTCATCGAAAATCATCATGAGCAATATCGCCTGATTTCACCGTTCCAGACTTATTTTTGTGGGGTTTTTTGAAGCCACGAGTCTATGTCAATAAGCCTCCGACACTTGAAGTCCTCAAAGAGAATATCGGTTAAGTATGCGAGGACCTATCGCGGGAAATTCTGGCCATAGATAAACTAACCTAGACGTCAAACTCTACTAATACTTTTGCAAACCCTTAACTTTCGCACAGACACACTGTAAGTGAATTCCAACACTTTTATATCTAAATAACCTTGTCAAAATTTTCTAGAGTGAGAGCAAGTAAAATTGCTAGAATGAGAGGGATTTGCACGAGTGTGTGTAATTTAGATGACGTTTTTTTATTTAAAATGAACGTGGCTTGTATAAAATGGGAGGGAAATTGACATTGATGGTTATTCATACGTATTCGGACAGACAGGTTCACACGGATAGGGGTGGTCAGTGGAAAACCGCTTTTGATTTTCCAATATCTGGAAAGTTTGACATCTAGGTTAGTTTATCTCTGGTTCTGGCAAGAGTGATGGAAAATGCCACAAATCGGGCCCGAATGGTCATCAATTCTGGCGGCGGCCATTCAACCGATATCATTTTCTCGACGTAAGACATCAAATATACATAATCCAAAAGCAGAACCAAAGTAATTCATACATAAAAGAAATTACAGACGGGGATAACTTTTGCGTCACCATGTAGTTCAAAACTGATCGCATATGCGGCAAACACTTGATGGCGGCTTAACTTTCTGATAGTAAAGCAATTATTAGTATTATGCTCATGCATGTATGGTATTTATCTCTCGGGAAACGCATTGATGATCCCATATATATATGGCCCATATATGTGCATATGTATGTATGATACTTATTTACTTACCGCAGTAAGTTTTGGGTGAGTCAGGGCCCCAACTAATAAGTCTCCTCAGTTAGTCCGGTCTTTAGCTTACTACGTCCACTTGCGCACTCCAAGTCGGTTAAAGTCCCCGTCTACTTGTACGCGCCACCTAAGGTGAGGTTTTGAGGACTCGAAGACTCTGCGGGTCGAAACGTTGGTATTCACGCGCTCTACGTGTACAATTTTTCTCTCGAAACGACTGAGGATATCTCCATCCACTTTCAATAGGGTCCATGCTTCTGCCACATGAAGTAGAACTAGGATGATCAAAGTTTTATATAGAGCCGGAATATGGCGTTTCTACTCAATTGCCTTCTTAGTCCAAAGAAACAGCCATTGTCACAATGATTATTCGGTTTAGTTCTGCTAAGGTGTTGATAGAATTTATGCAAGACAGTGCGTCACCTTCTGGAAAGGTTTCGGTTAAGTCGTTCCCGACTTTGGCGGAGCAGTGAGCATTCGTAATCGTCATTCTGTACAGACGGACGAATTTTGTAGACATGGAAATATACATGCTCATCTCTATAAAGGCTGTCATATGCGTTAAAAGCGATGAAAAGATGGTGGATATCAATTTGAAGTTCTTGAGTTTTTTCTAGGATCTGCGGGTGTGTGAAAATTTTGTCAATTGTGGACTTTCCTGGAAAAAAACGCTCCGATAAGGACTAATCAGTTTGTTGGCGAAGCGTTTCAGACGTGCACACAATATGGCAGATAAGATCTTCTTTTCGATGTTGATGAGGCTCATACTTCTATAGCGCAGTTGAGGGTGTCTTCTCTTTGGTCGATCGGGCATACGGTACTGAGGTTCCATTTATCAGGCATACACTTTTCTAACCAGATATGAGAAATGAATTGGTGCATGCTCTCCATAAAGTAATTTCCAGCAAGTTTGAATACCTCAGCCGGTAAGCCGTCAGGTTCGTCTTCATCTCAACAGGTTGCTGTACAGGTTTTTTTCTCTTGACACATTCTTTTTATCTATTACTAAAACTTCCGTACGTTATTCCTGGAGTACAACCTCTCAGTATCTTCGATTGCGCGCTTCTTCTGCTCTATTTTTCTTCTGGAGAAGCCGATGATCTTCCCGTCTCTTCTGCTCGTGGAGATTGTGGGCAGCTGTCGTCCTTCATTGCAGCGCCGCTTTGTGGACTTTTTGTTTAGCTCCAGGTGCGTGCTAGCATCCTTCATTAAACCAGGAATTTCTTGGTTGTGGTCAGGTGAAACCCAGCACATCTGTTGCGGGATCTCTTATGGCACGTTGGCGGGGCTGCCACTGTACTTCGGTACTTGATGCTGACGGCGAAGATTTTCCCGGTCTCTTGCGATTGCAGCTTTTCTACGTTATATCTTCTTACAACAGTTCGTCTTTGTTGTGGCGCTGGAAAAATCCCCATTTGCACCTTGGCTGCAACAACGTTGTGATCTGAGTCAATGTTGGCTGCCCAGAACTTTCGGACGTACAGAATACTAGAGGCATGTCCTACGTCTATCGCAAAATGATCAATTTGCTTTAACTATGATACGGAGATCGCTATGTCTACTTGTATACATTGAAATGAGGAGACCGTGTGCTTGGTATAGTAATATTACATCCCATCAAGTTGCTATACGTGGTGTCTTACAGCCTAGACTTACCAACTGCCCCACCAAAAATATCCTCCTTTCCTATCCTGGCATTGTCATACTTCGGACATGTGTTTCTACAAATATTCTTTGGTGGGCATGGTCGCAAATTTGGCTTATGTTAGCGAATTTAGACTTAATGCAGATTGTCAAAAGACACCCGCTCACCTGTCGGAAGCTCAAGACTTCTTGATGAAGTGCTTTTTCTTGTCCCTATAGCAATCACCATAGTTTTCATCTTCCTTATGTCCGGCCAAGCCCATCTCATTTCCTAGATGGCGGCGATATTTGCATGAAAGCAGTCAAGGGCATCTGCTAATTGTTCGACTGCACGTGGTCTGTTAAAGGTCCGAACATTCCACGTGTAAATCCGAATGACGTTGGCCTTTGAAAGTTTGCGAGGATCGGCAGCAGTGAATTAATTTTTATCTGAGGCCATTAGTTGGTTTGTCACATATTTTAATCTCTTCCGTATAGCCTTAAGACGGCGTAGACCAGTATAATGCTACTGGCTGGGCATACCACCACTGGGAGGTAAGGCAAGCATTTTAATACGAGCTTGATTGTTGCGCTGCTGGACCTATCCAAGTTATAGGATACTCAGCAGTTTCCCGATCAAGACTTTCCTTCGTGGTGTATATTTCGATTCTCATTGCATTAGGTATTATTCCTTACTAATTGTGCTTTGTTGACGGCTTTGCTTTGCTGAAAGGACTGAAATGTGGCGGAAGAAATCCTTGTGACGCAGGCCGAAGTTTGACCCGCTACAGAAGACCAAATATATCTAGGAAAGACTGGATGTGTGCTGCTTCTTTGAGGAAAAATAGTCATCATATAATATGACCTTATGATTATAGCTCGTTTGTTTCCTTTTTTTATAAACACATTATTACATATCTGTGTGTGAATATAAGAATCAGACTTCCGTGGTATCCGAAATTGTAAATGTTACAATCTAAGTAGGCATAGGTTCGTTGTCGCCTTGTTATTGTTAAACGCATGTCATTAGATAATTAGCCCACGAGGATATATTTTTTTAATTTAATCATATATGTATGTACAATATACTAACTTTATTTGTCGAAACATATTTACTCTCCAAAGGTACGTCAAATGTTTAACGAACGCCGAAGAGGTGCTGGTATTGACCGAAGCAACCCCCTTAAGCCCATTAACTCAAGAACCTCATCCTCATCAAGTGCCATAACAACCACCATGTCGGTTGCACCAAAAACCTCAGAATCAACTTATGGTAGAAGAAAGGAGATAACACCTCTGCGACCAATTAATGGACACAAATTGGAAAAAACCACAATTAAAAAACAAATTCCTTTGAACAATGACAACGGTAACGACACAGTCGATAATAGCAACGATGAAAACGCTGGACTATCTCGTAAGCACGAAACTTTTCGTGTCGATCACAATGATCTAGACTCTGAAACATTTCCTGGTAAGCTATCATCCTAAACATAATTATGTACATTATATCTGCAATATGAAATTCAAAATTATTTCCTTCTATCATAGAACTAAATGACAATTCGGACAACTTTGAATTAATAATACCATCTAAAATAGAGCCACTGACTCTCGATAGCCCCACTTCTGAATATGAAGAGAAAAACAACAATCTTCCGATAGAAAATAAATCTAAACCTAACGCCGGTATTAAGCTAAACCCAGTTTTAACAAAGAAATCACCTCCAACTACAGTCGTCAAAAGCACCGACAAAACAACTGCAACTAAATCACATTCGACAGTAACAAGCCAAGCAAGCTCACCCGTGCACACATCTAGGAAGCCGGCCCCATCAAAAGCCAAGGTACAAGTATAGCATTTCAAATAATCTGAAATTTTAAAATATCAAACAAATTTTCTGAATTTAAATTCGAAACTAGGTTGCTGTCAAAACCTCACCAAAAATGACTAAACCACTAGCAAACACCATCGTGAGTTGTGTTCTCCTCAAATTGTGTTTAAACGTTTAACATGTTCCATTTTAGGCATCCAAGAGGCTATCCAAAGATCTTTCGTCTGTTTCACATCCACCAGGAATGATTCCATGTAAAATTTGTAACCGATTTTTCAACGAAGACCGTATATCCAAACACGAAGAAGTTTGCGAAAGGACCTCAGTAAAACAGCGGAAAATATTTGACGCTTCTAAACACCGTGTCAAGGGTACTGAGGCTGAAAAATATTTGAAAAAGCAAACCCGCGGAACCAAGTCTGGATCTACTGCTGCAAAAACATCGACAATAAAAACAGCTACAACTGCCTCTACTGATGGCACAAAGAAAAGTAATTGGCGTATAAAACATGAAGAGTTCATAGCCGCCATTCGGGCGGCAAAACAGGTTCAAGCCCACTTGGCCAAGGGTGGCAAACTATCAGATTTACCACCACCCCCACGATCTGAGAATCCTGACTACATACAATGCCCTCATTGTTCCAGAAGATTCAATGAGGCAGCGGCCAATCGTCACATTCCAAAATGTGCCAACATGCTTCACAACAAGCCGAAGCCGGCTAATAGGAAAAGATAAAGAAAAAACTTATTTTCACGGAATTTTCTTACTGTGCTTTCCTAATTTCTTTCATAACACGGTTTATAAAAAAAAACTTAATATGAGAGTTTCCATCTAACAACGTCTGCTTAGTACTTACCTTCAAATTTCTCAGCAAATGAACCATACTAATGATAGATTAGAATTCATGCACTTTTTCAAGGGAAAAATTCTTGTATCCTACGTAACAAAACTGTTTTCGTAACCATTTATACATATGTGATAATAAATGCAATTGTATTTAATTTTATTTGGAACCTAACTTTGTTAATATTAACTCGATAATAAAAATGCTCTTGTAATATGAATCTTAAAGCATGCTTTTCAATATTTAAGTCAACGCTCAGCCATATACAGATGATGTAGTTGTACTTCCTGTCGGATCACGCACTAGACCAGAAATGAGCGTTCGGTCAATCGTTATAAAACTGTGGTTGTTCGCATAGAGAGAAGATCGAGGTTGACTGATCTGATTTGACTCATTTAGTGCTTAAAGGCATATCCATCCAAACTCAGTACTTGGATGTCATTCTAGTTGAACAACTTCTTTGGGATAAACATGTTACCAATGTTGAACACCACTGAGGCGCTTTGGATCTACACATCTATGATAAGACCAATCATGTCATATGCGTAGGCTGTTTGGTGTAACAAGCACATCAATATCCCTTCGTTTAAAATTGATATTACAGGCCGCTCAGGATAGTGTTGAGCCCTTCGTCGAAGCAACGTCACCGCAATGCGTGTGCATAAACCTAATTGACTTCATGCAGTTTCTTACCATGAAGGCAATCACGCTGAAAATTTTAAGAAGGGCCATTTGGTGCAGCTTACTGGGGAGACTACTTTTACTTTTCTTCTAAATTTTGACGCATACTCGTATTTAATACTACAGCATAAGTCTCCCTCCATCTCATCTGGTGCAACACGATTGGTATCATACCAGGAGATTGAAAATGCAGATGATTTTGTCTTCTTCTAGTACCCCTTCTATGAAATGATTAGTATCACTATCTACATATAAATGATACTGGATTTAGTGTGCATCTGAGTACTGTGTCGACCATCAACGAGTGCACACAGCAACCAGTGGACTCGTAATTTCTCTTGTGCTGAACACCGAAAGAGAAAAAAAAACACCACTTCTGTAAGTAGAAACCAGCTTTTTTGGCACTTAGTGAAACACAGGTAGATCAACGCCCATACCTCTCAGATCACTCTGATCTGAAGCTACCTGGCTACGAACTAGTGCCACTATTCTTTGCTCATCGCGGTTTCGCCATCAATGTGCGTAGTGATGTAGCTTACCAAATTCCACCACAATGTAGCAAATGTTCCAATCTGGAATTCAATTTCATATGGTTAAAATTCCATTTCCGTATAATACCAGACGTTGATAGTCATACCGATAACACCCTGAACTTGTTTTTAACTTCTGACCCTGATAAGTACTCCGTTGATGTGCTTTCCCCTCTAGGCTCGTCGGACCATTGTTTCATATCAGCTAATTTCTCGTACACCCACCACACATTTAGAGAAAAGATTCCTAAAAGAACCGTACAGCAATACGAGAAAGCGGACTTAACAACTTCTTTAGGAATTTTAACTGGTCGTTATGTTTCCTCGATAACGACGTGGATGCCGCTGCTGACATGATCACAGAAACTATTCTCTTTGGAATGAGATGCTTTATCCTTCATCGGATGAAGAGTATCAAACCAAAAGAAAAGGCATGGTACGGCTCGAGCTGTAAAGAGGCTGCCAGGGTTAGAGAAATGTTTTTTCGGTCCTACAAGACCAACCCGACAGCGGAAAACCGAAAAAAGTTTCAACGAGCCAGAAATAACTGCAACGTCTTTCTCAAGCTCACTACGTAAGCTTTTTCATGCATCCTACTCTTTAGGACTCTTTCCGCGCAGATGGAAAACAGCATTTGTCCAGTCCGTCCCTAAAAAAGGCGAATCTTCTTCCCTTTCCTCCTACAGACCCATTGCACTTACGTCCCTTCTTTCCAAGGTCATGGAAACGCTACTAAACCGTCAGCTCATGAAATATCTCGAAACACGAAAACTTCTTAATGACCGGCAGTATGGTTTTCGTAGCAACAGGTTCACTGTTGATTTGATGGCATGTCTCACCGAAAAGTGGAACCAAAGCGTGCATCAATCTGGCGAAAGCAAGATAGTTGCACTTCATATTTCTAAGGTATTTGACAGAGTTTGGCATCAGGCTCTTTTGTCGAAAATGCGTGCTTTTGGGATCGATGACTCTCTTCTTCCTCAAGCGATGTAAAAAATATTTTACCCCCTCTGATCTGGCCACAATATATAAGGCATTCATCCGCCCAAAATTGGAGTACAATGCCCACATCTGGTCAAGTGCTCCTAAATCATCCCTGCACCTGCTAGATAGGATTCAAAATCGTGCGATAAAACTCATAGGTGATACTAATATCAGTCAATCAGTTGACACCCTCGAACACCGACGTAATGTCTCCCGTCTCACTTTGTTTTATTGCTATTTCCACCATGAGTGCTCCACTGAAATCGCCAGTAGCATCCTGCCCATTCAAACTTTCAACCGTAACTCCCGTCTCGCTATGAATGCTCATCAGTCATCAGTATAGACTCAAGCCTTTTTTCGGACGTACAACTCGCTTATGGAATGCCCTGCCGATCTCTTGGTCGTTATAACTTACAAACATTCAAAAACAATGTACATCGGTACCTGTCTTTTCTTCCTCCCTAAATTTCTTTCGCCCGCGCTGTGTACAAACAATTTAAGGGTTCAAAAACCCCTTGAGCGCACGCTGATTATAAATAAAAAAAACAATCTGAGCAAGAGAGTTTTGACTAAGATATTCAGAGTTTCAGCGCTAAACTTTGTATAACCGTCATCTGCGAATTTTAGGTGGCATGCTACTGAAGGCTACTTTCTTAGTCTGGCCTTCAATATTGTGGCAGAAAGTTTTTCATAATTAATTTTTAGCGTTACGAACCCGGTTTGTATTTAGTCTCTTTTCTGAGGAACATTTTTATATTAAGCGGTTGAAGATCGTCGCGGGCTTCCACTGATTTACGACTATCTAGCGTCTATGAACTTGTATCTTGTCAGGTATGATCGATCAAAAATCACTTTGTGACTGACCCGTTGGCCACACTGAACTGAAAATTCAAATTGATAGCTATGCTAGGATACAGAGCGTCTCTGTGTTAGGTCTCGGAATACAGTGATATGCTGAACAACTGAAAATAAGACAAAACTAGCAACGTAAGTATTATACTAAGCATCGTATAGTACAAGAAAGTTTTACATAAGCCCTTCTACTTAGTAAAACTAATTCTAGAGATACCTGATTAAGAGGGAGCAAACAGTAGATGAAACATTTAAATGCATTTTTCACTTTATAACTGATGTAACCAAAAATGGACTGGAAAAGCACGAAAGGATTCACATATGCAAGAAATGTATATGACACTTTATACAATCGATGTCCTCACAGCCCATCGTTTGATAAGAAGATGCGCAAGTAGAATGGATTTTCGATTCTTCGTTTTTGCAGGAGCTGTAACGACGAAGAAAAAAAAACCATCACTAACATCAAGAAAAAATTTGTTTGGTGACCATTTTTTCATTGGACGTATCGTGTGGGTGTCAAAAGGATTTCAAATCGAAACATCATAAGTCATCAGGTTAAAAATGATCCAATAATGTCAGCGATAACCAGTTACTTGGACCAAATCTCCAGTTCTTTGGAAGTTAATACAATCAGTAGTCCTGTAAGGTCGATAAATGTAACCACGATAGCACGTTACCTGGACAAGCTGAAGTAGCACAAAACAGGTGCGACTGATTTTCGTCTTTAATAGCAGCAAGCAGAACAAACATGTCTATAAACTAAAGCCGACTGTTTCTTGTTTCGGATGACGATCAAGGAGACGACGCTTTGGGTAGGTTTAACAGCGAAAAGAATTTGAACGTGACCAAAGGAGTCCAGTTAACCGAAGAAAAGCCACCAAACAAAGCCCTAACCAAGTTATTACTGATGTTTTTTTTTTCTACGGAGGAATGAATGTTTCGAAAGAGGCTATTATGATGGAATGCGGAACCCGGGTAGCATACTGTCTGCGTTCTTTCCGTTATGGTCGTTTTAGATGAGATTAAAAAAAACATTTTAACTCATTTCTCGATGTCGAGCAGACAAGGATTTTATCGAATAGGATAGGTTGAATTGAAATGTAGATTGCAAAGACGGGTCAGTGAGGAATAATCGAGCTCAGCCGAAATGGAGTAGAGGAAGCCGGAGGAAAGCAAAGACCTAAGTACCAGCCTTTGCTTTCTCAACAAGATCTATCTATTTCAAACGATTAGTTTCATTTATATTGTTATTGCTGTCGCAGTGGCTTTGATCATCCTCTTACCGGGATTCCGAGAATAAAATTCCATATTCCAGATCGAAAAAAACAGTTTATTAATCAGAAATATCTTCCATTTTATTTGGCGGGTCTATTATTGTTTTGACAGCTTCCGCAGCTCCGTGCATTTCAAGGCCTTCGAGAATGTACGCCAAATTTTCTAAGCTCGCATCGTCATCGTCTTCAAACCATATTGTGAGCATCGCTCTGCATGCTTCATTCGGGCTTGGGTTCTCCGTTTCAAAATATAACAGCTCATCAATCGCATAGCCCAACTTCTTGCCTAGTTTCTTCCAATCGGCCCCTATTTTCGGGGCTAACTCCTCTATATTCTCCTTAGTCGCTGTACATGATTTATGCATGTTTTTATCATCCTGCACCACAATTGGGTCCGATTTCAAAAGCTCCGGATCTTCCTGTTCTTCGAACGCAACTTGCTCCTGTTCTGGTGTTTCTATTACGCTCTCGATTATACTCTCTGTTTGACTGCCAACTTTATTGGCTTCGTTCTTCTCCTTTTGAATCTTTTTCCTTACACTTTCCAGGTAATCGGCAATTTTATATGAAGGCGCATTGACAAGAGTAAAGAAATGTGGCGATTGCCTCGCAAGTAAACGAAGCGCTCGCCATTCGAATGAAGGATCGTTCTTTTCACGCGGGTTCTCGATGTACGTATCCACTGGAGGTAGAAAGTTGCGATCTTCACTTTTGCAGGCCTGCAAATTATCTGGTGATAGATTCCAAAGTCGAGAGAGAACATCGCTGTAAAGGAAAATTAAATTGTTTTATACAAAACCACACTAAAGCAGAAGAATTATGTACTTACTTTCCCAAGAAGAATTTCCCTTGACGATTGGCGTCCTTTATATTATCTCCGAGTGATTTTCGAAGCCGTTTCGAAGGTGGCTTGTAAGTTTCTTCATTTGTGTCGGGTTTTTTGAACTCCTTGCATCCATCATTCTTCCAGTTATTCCACATTTCCTCTCGCTGAAGCATGTGTTCGACGGTTTTGGCGAACCTCTTCCCATTTGGTGGCGTTTCTCCGATCAATTTGTATACCTTCGCTTCGGTTTCTTTGATAAACTCCGACTGTGACGAGGTGAGGGTATAGGAATCTCTGGAAATAAATATTTATCAAATTCTTCCATGTAAGAAACATCTGCAACATCACATACGTTTTAAACTTCACAGTCAGCTGCAAGTACTGGAAAAGTATAAGAAACTGCACAAGCACTGATCTTCTAAAGTTTGAATCAGATAGCTGCAGTGCTAGCAGTTTTGGATTTGTAAGAAATTTGGCAAAAAAGTTTTCCGACTTCTTAACCGTCTCATCAACTTCCATTTTTATATTGTGCGCACTCGTTTCCTTGCATTCGTCTTTTGCCGATGGACTTGAACGCGGCTCTTCTAATTTGAAACTTGAAAATGCCGCCAAAACGTTTGTTGCATGCTGAAAGTTATATATTTTTTTGTTTAATTGTCCTTTTTTTAGTGTAGTGAAGAAAAACGAAAATATTACCGTTTGAAACATCTTCCATTGAACCTTACTATAGCATTGATTGGGATTGCGGAAAAAGTCCTGCAACGACCAGAATTTGCAGTACAAATTATAGTCAATCTTGACGGGCACATCCTCTACAGTATCCTCCAGAGCTTCATCTAGATCTTTTCCATCGACACCGAATTCCGTCACGTTGTCCAGGTTGAACTCGGATATGATATTTAGACCAGACCGTTCAGAAAAAGGGAAAAACTTGGCCAAGAACAACAAGATTCTTCCGCAAAATACAGTGTTTTGCGCACGTGATAGACGTCGCAATAAATCGTTGCACATTCGAAGGATGTTATTCTTGCAGGAGGTGAAGAATATGTCTTCCTTCCAAACATTCACTTTGTCCTCAACGAAATTGAATATTTTCTCGCATTTGTCCAAGGTAACTGCATCAAAGATATCACCCAGCAGCACAACTGGTATTGTGACAGAGACGATCTCTTCTCGCGCAGCTTCTACGGAGAGTGTTATCAGTTTGCCAACCTTTTCGATGTCTTCATTTAACTCAAACAGAAGTAACTCTCGAAAGTTTTGATCCAAGGGCGACTTTTTGTCAGCATCGTTGTTGAATTTGAAGGAATCAAAGGTTTGCCGAAGTACTTTCACGTCTTGTGATTCGAAAGCTTCCTTCAAGGAGACCTTTTCAAAAACAATTGAATAAGGAAAATAAGTTGAAAACTACAGTGTGGGAAGAAACATTATTTTTACCTTAAATCTGTCATAAAGTCCATTGAAATCGGTCGGAATTCCTTTAGGCGGCTGCTCTGAACTTGATAGTTTGCGACTCATTTTTCAAATGTTAAAGACTAATTGATTAGAGTATGCTAGCATATGGGCTTTGGTTTATTTTTAATTCTTCAGGGAAAAATTTTATTCTCCAATTTATCTTTGTCGTGTTTTTTTTTTTACAACTCTTTTCGATCAAATCACCACTAAATCACTTGTGAAAACAACGCTCGGTGAAATGTTGACAGTTTGAGTTCAGGCGGCAGCACTTTACTGTCAGTGTGCAGTATGTTCAATGAATATAAACTTATGAAAATCAATATCCTACTGTCAAAACAAGTTTACTACAGTTCCGTCTAGTGCCCCATATACAGGGTCTTCCAATAGGGACTTCGGCACTTTGAAAGCTAATAGCGACCATATTGTTGAAGCTACATCTGCCCAATTGGCTATCATTTATTCAGTTGGTTTTGCCAAATCATCATGGATGGACATAGCGTTCAACAAATGCAAATGATAAAATTGTTTTTGTGTTCTGTTCGTTAGACTTCTTCTTCTGGGGTTTTCTGAAGTCGCAGGCCTATGTCTATAAGCCACAAGCCACAGCGGTCCTCAAAGCCAACATAACCCATGCCATCGCTCAAATTTAGCCTGATTTATGGAAAATTATGGAAAATTGGACATTTCGGATGCGCGAAATCCTGAGAAGCCGCGGCTGATATTTGGCCGATGTTATATTCCATACATAATGGCATCGATAGGACTTTCAAACGAATAAAAAATTTCGATGATATCTCACACACACTTTATTTTATTTAACTTAGAAACGCTGGGGTTGTTATTGTCAGATCTAAAGGTATCATTCATATGGCTTAAATTGACATCGTAAAAAAAAGAAGGACCTGAGCTGTGTAATCCCTTACTACCCCAAAGTTGTAGCTGCCTATCGTGACGTTTTGTCCTAGGCGTAGGGTGTCCCTCATTGCTGACAGCATATGTATACGAGTACTTTGTTTTTCTTTCGTTGACCATCTTTGCCACTTTCATTTCAATAGCTTCAAACGCTTCATTAACAGTTCGCTGCGTTATTGCCATTATATCAATATCTGTGTATGTGAGTTACTGAACAGATTTTTGAAAGATGGTGTTTCTGAAGTTACCTTGCTACGTACGCACCGTTCATTAGGACCGGAGGAACAATGCCGAGGCTTCATTCGTTGGGCATGCTTTCGTCGACCTACTCCGAAGTAACAGCTGTCCCTTAAGATGATTAAATTTCATGTTTTCCAAATTTACTTTCTTATCTGATCCTATAATGGCCTTTAGGTCACTACATGTGAAAAATCCCACATGCCCCTACGCACTAAATTAATAAAAATCACAATTTCATTCCGAGATTCGATGTGCGTCTGGAAAAGAAAGAGTTTCTAAACCGCGCAGTACACTTATGTTAGGTTCGGTTAAGTTAGGTTAGCGTGTTCCTTCTTAAGGCATCATAAAGATTTTTAATAAATTTATCAAGGTCGGTAATTTTAATGAGGCAGAGATCATTCAATTCTCGGAAATTCTATCTGCCTATGAATTGGGTTTTAATGCCGGAAAGATCATCCGGCATCATTCATCCCTGCAAAGAATACACAATCTATACGCAATAGCGTATAGTAAGTAAGCTAGGCGATATCTCCTCTTCTGTAGTTGATCCTGACCTACATGAGTTAAAAGTTTATATATCTCATAGCTATGCCGACAAGTATTAGGGAACGCATAAAATTGTGTCAGTTGTTTATTGAAGGATATTAGTGACTTGACCTGAAACAAAACAAAAATGATCTGGTTCTGCTTAGCTATCTTGTTGGAAGATGCTTTAAGGTCTGGAAATACCCTCGATTTTATGATGTTTGAAGTTTTCGATCTGATCGCTGCTGAACTCTTTATCTATATTGCAATATCTGGCGAGGAGAGGTATTGGATTCGGATTGAGCCAAGCAGCGGCCCGTTGAAAACGGGAGTCGGCACAGTACGTAGGTAGACTAAAGGCGCCAATGCCTTCTGCTGTTTTGGATCCGTCAGTGCTGATAGAGATGGATATACAAAAATGATTGGAATAGAGTAAGCTGGCGTATTCTACATTTGCAGAGTTTCTCTTAGCTTATAGCCAGCAACGGATCAGAGTTTAGGGAGCTTTTCTTGTGAAGAAGTCCAGCTCGGGGAGTATGTCTCAGGCATACTGGAGAATACGAGAGAGAGTGTTTGGATGTTTGTTCGTCACATAAATCGTTTCTAGTCATTATTTAATTATTAATTATTTGGTATATACTCAATATCAGTTTTCATAACTTTACAGACAGTGTGCGAGCATATTTGCTACTATTCAGCTCTTCGACTACCGTGTCAACCTCTACTCAGCTAGCGATTACGTTCGCTATTTACAACAATAACAGGTTTTCTAGTTTCCGATCCTAAATTGATTCCGGATGTTTAATGTCGATAGATTTTAAATCGTGTTCTACTTACATTCCGATTTGTTATTTGAATTTAGTCGATGTATATATTTTTCAGATAAAATAGTTTTCTCCAGTATGTGGAGTGATCGCCAACTCAATTTACGCTTCAGCTTAAAATACGCACTTGTTGATAACCCCGAGAGTCGTACATTGAACGCAGTATTTAAATTCAGTACTGAAACTGCATTACCATATTTTGATAAACGTTTCGAAGCACATTTTCGTCTATTTTTTATTTGGATTGAGATTGTCGCTTTCATTTGTCATTTACAAGTTTTTCTCGATGATTTGAGTGCGTATTTCGTGTATTTTATAATTAAAGAAAATAATACATTCGAATTGGATTCCGGATAAAATATTTAATAAACAAACACGTTTGTTTATCATTCTTCGGGTATCGAAATGTAACGCAGTTACCCACAAT
The DNA here is from genome assembly GCA_963966105.1 of Volucella zonaria. NCBI lineage: Eukaryota > Metazoa > Arthropoda > Insecta > Diptera > Syrphidae > Volucella > Volucella zonaria. The sequence goes on along the minus strand of OZ014530.1, from coordinate 363,140,827 downwards.
AATTCCTCGCAAATTGACGTCCAAATCAGCGGTGAAGCAATTTTGCGTTTTCTTTTATAAATACCGGGTGGAGACAATTGGTCAAGATAATTTGAAAACTTCTGCGTTTGTTTCGGATTGTTGAAGTGAATGTATTGATGTTCCAATAAACATTTAATCTAGTCTTTTTTGTTAACATGCCGGACATTAAAATAACCCCACTTGGAGCTGGACAAGATGTTGGCCGGAGCTGTTTGCTCTTGTCCATGGGTGGCAAAAACATAATGCTTGATTGTGGCATGCACATGGGCTTTAACGATGAGAGGCGGTTCCCTGACTTTTCGTACATTGTTCCCGAAGGACCCATCACCTGCCACATAGACTGTGTAATCATTTCCCATTTCCATTTAGGTGAGTATTTACTAATTTCTTAATCTTGATAGCTGTTATCGGTAAGGCATTAATTGTGCGTATGGGTTAGAAGTGGTGTTTACTATTGTATATGATTGGGAGGAGTGCGATAGGTAAACAATGATCTGACATCAACTAGTTTTATGTAATTGATTAAAGTTTGCGATAAAAGCCGGCGTAAGATTTCACTGTCGAGTTTTTCAGACTGAGATCTATATTTGTGTTTTAATGGCGGCAAAATTAGGAAACCCAAAAATAGCAATTCTGTAGTGGCGTTCGTTTTAAACTTGTTTAAATTTCTTCTGTTTTCTTTTGGGTGCGAAAGCAATTAATTTGCCACTTACAGTATTGTGCAAACCATTGCAACTTTTATGTTTCAATATTTGTATTTGGCATAAAAGCAATAAAGAGTTTGTTAACATATACAGCTTTTTACGAGGTAAACCGTTGCCCCTTTATCCAGTTGTCGAGGGATCTTTGAGAACAATCCAAAAAATCAACGAAACTCTTCGTTGTCCTGTTAAAACCTCCACAATAACAGCATCTCTTCCTTAGTGTATGGGGGCACGATTGATTCTAATATATCGTTATACGCAAAGCAGTCCATTATTCTCATTATTTGGTGCAGGGGACCACATTCTTTAGCCAAAAAGCATCCCCCAATGTGCTTCGCCGATTGAAGATAGTAGCTGACTCTCCACGAGCGTAGAACACAAAATATTTAACTTTCTCCTCACTAAAAAAAATTGTTGACCATTATTTTAGGGATCAAGTTGAATATTTATGGACAAATTCAAGTCTTAATAATATCAAATCAAAAGGACGGTTTTTTTAGGGTAATGGACATCTATTTACTGCTCTGTGTACGTTCAAATGGTCTTCTTGCTTAAAAAATCGAAGCTGGGGATCAGAAAATTTCTCGGCGTTTTAAATGAATGATTTTTTTTTGTTAGTTTGTCTGATGATCTATTGCAAGATGATGTTGTCGAAACTTTGCAATTATTCATGAAACTCGAATCGACTATTTCTGTTTTATTGAAAAGTCTCGATTACCACGTCCTTTGTTCGGGTATCAGACTTATTGTCGGCTATTTTTTCAACGTACTTTTAGGGAAAACAGTGAATAATATCGTAATTATTATAATTAAAAATACTATTCTGCCAACCAAATGGGAAGGGATGCTTAACTGTAAAAATATAAATGCCCTTTAGGCAGGGACAGAATCACCATCACGGCTGCGAAATGTTTGGCTTTCTCTGCGCCTTATTATGGTCCATCATAGTAAATGAACTGCTAAATATACTCAGCAACGACGGATACGTCGAAGATATTGCGATCCTTGAGGTAAACTCGAAAAAACTATTTCGGAACTCCTTCGATCCTTCTAAGGGTACTCAACCTTGTTGCTAACTGGTGCAATAAAGTTGGCCTAATCGTCAACCCCAAAAACAGCACCATAGTTGCTTTCACCAAGACAAGAAAATTGTACAAACGCAAAGATCCGATACTTTTTGGTGAAACCATAATGTTTTCAAGTGAAGTGCAATTCCTAGGGGTTACCCAGGATCAGAAAGTCACTTGGAGCACATATATATATCAAAAAAATCATACTATAGATCTCACTATCTCACCAGCAAAAGTCTCCTGCGCAAAAACTGGGGCCTTAACCCAAAAATTACACTGTGGGTGTACACAGAAATCGCTAGACATATAGACTTATGCACCTGCAAAATGGTGGAATAAAATTAAACAATGTCTACACAGGATGGACTAAACAAACTTCAAAGCTTGTGTTGTGTATGTTAGAGTGTAATGAGAACAGCACCCACTACAGTATTAGATTTTTTGCTCAATCTCCCACCTCTTAATCTTTACACACAGAAAGAAGCTTTGGCTAACGTCTGCATGCATATCTCAGTGGATGAGAACAGCTCCAAAATAGTTCATCAATAACTTCTACTTGAACTCAGGAGAAATGAACTGATCGACAGAATTGGGAACAGTATAAACCCCTGTCTATAATCAAAGAACAGACGAATTGGACAGAAAAGGTTCGGCCTCAATATTTATGTTGCGCCAACCATTCTGGAGGTGACCAATTAGCTCCATAAAAAGATAGACATAAATAACTGGCTAAAAACAAAAGCACTTCACTGCTGGACGAACTGAAGGTAATAGTCAACAATTTTTTACCAACCCCTTCCATCAAGAGAACAAAACAACTTCTGCAGCTTTCTTTCTTCTGTAGCCGCCTAATCAAAACAAGCCTTCGTCTTCTAGGTAAGCCATACCTTGAAGCAGGAAATATCACTGTCAAAAAGATATAGCCTAACTTAGCACTCAAGTGGGTATGACTATGTACACTTATGATGCCAAAGCATTTGTTAAATTTTTCGGAAAATAGGACGGAAAGAGAAAGAAAGATGTTTGGGTTCAGTGGCTATTTCGCTCCGTGGGTGGCATCCAACATTTAATGGGAAGACTAAATTATTAATGTAATTGGATTTGTTGTTGTATTGTAGGCACCTTACGTGCTTTTAGTTGCCTGAAAAAAAAGATGTCCTTCGGATGCAGTGGAGATTGATCGCCGAACCCTAAGATTTGGAAGCCAAATACACTACACTGCTTTCTTCAGCGCCCTCGCAATGGTTATGCTATTTATAACGGAAGAACATCGCTTAACCAATCTATCAGCTTTGCTATGTCTTCGTTTCGGAAGCTTCTTAAGCTATGCACGTCATTCCTCTTGGATTTTGCATTCACCCACAATTATTATAAGCTCAGATCATGTCACGTTCTTTCTAATCTGTGCGAATATTGAAATGTTTTTCAAATGCCGCAACATTTTAAATTAGTAGGTATGACCATTGTGTTGCTCTCTGCATTGTTGGGAGTCTATCAAAAGAAATGCTGTATTTGTAGCCAGTTGTTCACCGCCTCTGTATCGTCAGGAGGTCGTGAAACATGGTTTGAAGTGTCGCTATTGTAGAGGTTCGTAGTGCGTTCGTGACCCTGAGAAATGTCACTCATTCAACTTCGATCATTAGTTTTAGATTGGAATTCGTTTGCAGAGCATAATTACTCTATAGAATAATGCTTTTCTACCGCGGAGTACAGCATATGAGTTTCTGAGTGCTTCCTTGATATACGAGGGTAGTCCCAGAAGTACCTGACGTATAGATGGCGGTTATTAAAAAAAAAATGATAATTGTAGAAAGTACCAACTTTATAAAGCTTAAATTTGAAGTTTGACGACGCTATATTATTTAGTGTTTGTTCGGCAGCCATTATTAATGAACGCTCTCAATGGAAAAAATTTGGTCATCGTTATGTGATACAATACTTTCATTTGAAAAGCCTCAATCCAACCAACAGCAAAACAGAACTGCATTCTACTCTGGAGGAGTCTGCACCTTCTTTTACAACAATAAAATATTGGGTGGCAGAGTTTAAGCGAGGTCGTACGAACTGCCCAGACGAACACCGCATTGGTCGACCTAATGAGGTGAGTTCATCAGAAATGTTGAAAAAAATCCACAAAATGGTATTAGATGACCGTCCGTCGATTGAAAGTAGGTAAATTAACACATACGGCAGGCATTTAAAAACCGCTGTACATGGCATGTTGACGGAAAAATTGAACATGAGACAGCTGTGCGCAAGATGAGTGCCGCGTTTACTCATAATGGAACAAAAAACAGCGTCGTGAGGATATTTGAATCGAGTGTTTGGCGAGGAATGAGAAATTCATTAATTATGTCTCAGTAGCGCTCACCATCTGCAGTGACCGGTTGGCCCCCGCGCCGTACAATACCTTCTCCACACCTGCAATAACTTTACTTTGTTCATTACTCGCGGATTTTCAGTACCCCAGAACCGAAAATTTTGTTTGTTCACGTATTCACATAGGCGGAAATGGGCTCGTCACTCATGATTATTTTTGACCCAAAATCGTCCACTTCGTTGTTGAGATTCAGGTTAGGTTAGATGCGATTCACGGTTAAGACATGCGTGGAATGCCTAATTGCATGGCACGTCGCCTGGTTGATGTCCACGCAGCCTCTACGACATCTTCAGCCATGGCATTGATATTCTCGACCGAACGAGAGATATGAGGCCATCCAGGGCTTGCTCGGCCCTGTGTTGTTCCTCTATTTAAGTCATGCGGGTAAACGCTGCGTTGAACGGCCAATGGGAGCCGGCCTCCACGGAAATGGGCACGAAAGGCACGTTGCGCTAAAAGCACTTTAGAATCGTGACAATTATTCCGGGCTCTTCAAGAGTATAGCGTTCCATTGCCTATACACACGAATTCTAATTCTGTTTGCTTCACAAATGTCAGAACCGAATTGACATTCGACGCCATTTGTATAGACTATGACACTTTCCGATAGGGTAATACGTAATGGCTAACTAGTATGTTTTGAGTAGATGTTATCCAGCCAAACTTAAGTTCAGCCATAAAATAATCTTTTAATTGTTATTTGTTTTATTTTATTCTAGATCACTGCGGCGCGTTGCCGTACATGTCGGAGATTGTTGGCTACAGTGGTCCTATATATATGACACATCCCACAAAGGCTATTGCACCAATTTTATTGGAAGACATGCGAAAGGTCGCTGTTGAACGAAAGGGCGAATCCAATTTTTTTACAACACAAATGATAAAGGATTGCATGAAAAAAGTTATCGCCGTCACCCTGCATCAGAGTGTAATGGTCGACAATGATTTGGAAATAAAAGCCTATTATGCCGGCCATGTATTGGGTGCAGCCATGTTCTGGATTCGTGTCGGTTCGCAATCAGTGGTTTACACTGGTGATTATAATATGACTCCTGATCGACATTTGGGTGCAGCTTGGATAGATAAGTGTCGGCCAGACTTGCTGATAACAGAAAGTACTTATGCAACCACTATTCGTGACTCCAAACGATGTCGTGAACGTGACTTTTTGAAAAAGGTACATGAATGTGTAGCACGAGGTGGGAAAGTTCTCATTCCGGTATTTGCGTTGGGTCGTGCACAAGAACTATGTATTCTTTTGGAGACATATTGGGAGCGTATGAATTTGAAATACCCAATTTACTTTGCAATTGGTTTGACAGAAAAGGCAAATACCTATTATAAGATGTTTATTACGTGGACAAACCAAAAGATTCGAAAAACATTCGTGCAACGCAATATGTTCGAGTTTAAGCATATCAAAGCATTCGACAAGGGTTATATTGATAACCCAGGAGCTATGGTTGTATTTGCAACTCCCGGCATGTTGCATGCAGGTCTTTCGCTACAGATATTTAAAAAGTGGGCTCCCAACGAGAATAATATGGTGATCATGCCTGGGTATTGTGTACAAGGCACCGTTGGTCACAAGATTTTAGCTGGTGCAAAAAAAATTGAATTCGAAAACCGACAGGTGGTCGATGTGAAAATGTCCGTGGAATACATGAGTTTCAGTGCACATGCTGACGCAAAAGGTAAGTTCGTAACAATTTCTTTGAAAAACATAAATAATCTTCCATTTCTCAACAGGAATTATGCAGCTTATTCAAAATTGCGAACCAAAACATGTGATGCTGGTACATGGCGAAGCCGAACGAATGACGTTCTTGCAGGCGAAAATTAAAGAAGAATTCAAAATCGATTGCTATATGCCGGCGAATGGTGAAACCTGTATTATAACAACGCCAGTTAGAATTCCAGTAGATGCTTCTCTGTCTTTGTTAAAAGCAGAGACCAAAGCATATAATGCTCAACCGCCAGATCCGAAAAGAAGACGCCTTGTTCACGGTATTCTTGTAATGAAAGATAATCGAATATTGTTAATGAATTTGCATGAGGCATGCAAAGAATATGGCATCAACCGACACATCATGAAATTTACCTCAAAGATAAAATTGGATGATCCAGGACCAAAGATTCGAACTGGAGAAAAACTTTACGCTTTGCTACAAGAAAGGCTTACCGATTGGACTGTTACTTTCCAAGAGAACTGTACCATATCTGTTGAGAGTGTGGAGATCAAAATCGACGAGGATGAGGCCGACCAATCGCAAAAGATTATTTCTGTAACTTGGACAAATCAGGATGAAGACCTTGGTGCATATATTCTCAATGTGCTTCAGAATATGAGCTAAAAATGAGTTATAGAGTCTGAAAAAAATTGCCCCAGGCAGAAAGGAATTAAAATTATAATTTTAATAAAATTGTATTTTCTAGTAAGTTAATTATTAATTGTTTAATATTGCGTTTTGTTGTCATTCTGGTGATGTTAAAGAAAATACGGTAGTCTACTCCCACGCCGTCCTTCTGTTGCGGTGTCAATGATTTTTCCATCTAAGTTGCGCCGAACGTCGTTGGACTCAAATACTGTGTTTGCAAAATTGAAAAAAAAAACTTCCGAAGGTTTATTAATTTGTGAAATATGCAAAATTACCGCAGCAGAAAAAGTACTCTACCATGTAGAGGTCACAATAAGCCTTGCAGTAAGTTCTGTCATTGTTGCTCGTCTACCTTTTCGTCTCCAGCTACGCTCAACTAGCCCTACTGAGCATGCAAGTCCAGGTCTTGCCCTGAGCACTGAATAGCAAGTTGTTAGCGACCCCACTGTGATTTAAGTTACAGACAACACCAAATGATTATACTTGTGTACATCTGACAAGGCCTATGGATTGCCTAAAGCTCTTCACTGCTAGAAAATCGACAGCGTTTTGGAGGTTTTCGACATGACATGTTTAGTCCATAGAAGTTTATTATCCAGGATGACACGGAAACGGGTGACGATGCCTTTAGGCACTAGATATGTCAGAAGAGTAAGCTTCCTTCTTCTCGTCAAAAGAACAACTTCAATTTTCAAAGGATTAACTGATAGCTAGTTTCTAGTACTACAATTGTCGATCACGCATAGAGCAAACAGTCGCTAGGCATGATCTAGCAGACGTTAGGTCTACTGAGTGCGTTAAATAGTGAGTCAACCAACAAGCCACATAGCAGTGGAGACCGGACGCCACCTTATGGGCAATTTCTGTTTAACCCCACCAGTACAGGTGGGGGTCCTGTTAGCCAATATGGGACATTTCATTCCTCTGTTTTGCAATTTTTGTTATCCCTCTTTATATGAATTTTGACCAAGATAAACTACTGTAAAAGAATATTCAAAGTAAAAAAATATTTTAAGCGCACTATAGAAACTTTATATAAAGTATCACGAGATTTCCAATACGTCTTCTCAAAAAGATGCAGACGATCTTGACACTCTTCGGAACTATGTCGACTTGACCAAGTTAAATTTTTTCGAACCTAAGAGGTGAAGCAAAAAGCTTCCTCTCACCTTCTATTACCAGAAAGTAAGAGGACTGCGCTCGAAAACTCATGCCGTTTTACGTCAGTCACATGCTCTCCCATTTGATATCTACGCTCTGACTGAAACTAATCTTATCCCCAACATAAAAAAAAACAGGAGTTAGTCCCTCTTTCTTTCAACACCCCTTTTTGATGGCTCCCCTTTCGAGGTGTCCTACTGGTCGTTCACAGAAGCTTTGGCTCTATCATCAGACTCTCTTGATGATATCATCTGAAGACTTATATTTTTTCATCCCTTCTAATCCCATTCCTACTAAGGAATATCTCTTCTTAAACTCTAGTCTATGGTAACATTAATTCCTCAGTATCGTGTTGACCCCTATCACTTTCAACTATTGATAACTTTCATCCTCCTCTTATATTCACATCTCTCCTCTCCAGTTGCCTCCCTCCGCCGTTCTCACCTCTTACAATTCTCACAAAGGTAAATTTCGAAACGTCAATACCTCTCTAAGCAGAGCTTCCTCGAGTTTACCAATCTATATCCGGTCGATGCCCTAACCATTTTCTACAGAGAAATATTCAAATCTATTTTCCTTCATGTGTCGCCATAAAACATTTTTTACAGTCCCTCCTTGGTATAATCGTAGACTCCGCTCTCTACGAAATAAAACAAACAAGTCGGGCGGTATTCCCTCGTACCTACTTTTCTTATGAGTATTCAAACTATATAGGTATATATCTTCATTTCATCGACCTCTACAACTCCCTCTATCAACGCTAGTTAAATAGTGCGCAAACCAATCTCATAAACTACCACAAGCTCTTTTTTCAATTTGCCAATTGCAAATGTAATACCGACGGTTATCCTTTCTCCATTTCTTTCGAAAACAAGTGTTCAAGTCATCCTCCTATGCCATCGCCAAGTTTATTGCTACATTTTTTAAACTCCTTCGTACCAGATCCCTCTTACTACTGTACAAAGACCCAGCAAATTTCTCCGTCAGTTTTTTCACTCCAAATTTCGATCCTACTGTTATTGAAGAAAGGTTACAAAACCTTAAAGATGAATTCCTACTCGGCCCAGATAGTCTCCCCGCCGTTTTCTCTAAAAAAAATGCTCTTCCAACCTTCGTCTATCCCTAACAGGGAAAATTTTCACAGATTTGAAAGACCCCTTTTATAATCCCGATACAATGGGGATTAAAGAGTGAAGTTACCAATAATTATTGTCCCATTGCTATACTCTCTCATATACCCAAACTATTTGAAAGCATTCTATACGAAGCCTTAAGCTTTAAGTGCAAGTTTTCTATTTCGCCTAGACAACACGGCTTCCTGAAAGACAGATAAACTACCACAAACTTAGTTGAATTCGTGTCTTTTGCTCTCGCAGTCTTAGAAAAAATCGGAAATCGATGTTATCGCAGCCGATTTGACTAAAGCTCTCGGCTTTTAACCTCTTTTGTTAAAATGGATATCTTCTTATCTGGTAAACCGATAACATAGTATTCTGTTTAGATTCGGCCTTTCAGTTCCTTTGCTAGCCTATTCTAGGGTTCATGAGGATCATCATATAAGATATGGGCGCTGAGTTCTTTCTGGAGTACGACAACGTTAGGTTTCACTTAATGTTAGGAAACATCGCATCTGTCTTCTAAGAGGAGACTTACGCAATAATGTTGACAGCGGAGAGCCGTGGAGGGAGCAAAGCATTTGCATCTGTAGCGACAGGCAAACTTCGCTTAGAGCCTTGCTGAACTCTCTTACGACTTCCAAGCTAGTTCAAGAATGCAAGAGATCACTGAACGCATTCGGAAGGCTAAATTCAGTAACCCTCGTCTGGGTCCCAGGTCACTATGGGATCGCGGGAAATGAAATCGCCGATGAACTTGCCAGACAAGGTCAGAGGAGAGTTTGTCAGCACCCTTGGGTCTACCTGCGTCCTCGGTTAAGGTTTCCATTGACAGTTAGGTCTCATATGAGCACAACTGCAGACGGCATAGCTTCCGGGATGCAGGCAGACCAAACGAATTCTTCCCGACGTCTCTAGCAAGTCAGCGGTCTGTCTGCTGACCCTCAGCCGGAATGACTAAAGGTCGGATACGTGACAGGGCACTACGCTTTTGCACTAGGCAATTTCCTGGCTGGAGACATCAGCTCAAAATATTGTATTTAGTGAGGGCACCGCTTAGGTTTTAAACCTTTTGTTTTATTCGTAGTTTATGCGGAACATTAACATAGAATGTACAATATCTACGGTCTAAAATGTATGCCTCCGATAGTACTTTCCATTTGGGTAGACGTAGCATTAATTTGGTTACGTGCCTTACGTTCGTAAGTCCCGATTCATACTATGTAATTAGTTTTTGCTGTGCATTTCCTAAAATTTTTGGTAAATAAAAATGGTGAGAAGTGTAGGGAGATGTGAAACATGAATGGTTCTCAATTTTCTATCCATTTCCTGCATTCTCTTTTGCGGTTCTTTCGTTATTTTGCGCGTTTTCTTTATTCCTGTGTCGCTGTTGTAGAAGGTGGACGTATATATGTTTCACCGGATGCAAACAAATGTTGGAACATTTTTTTTTTAGAAATTAGTATTTTGTACAATTACCCTGTTGTAAGGAAACTTGCCTTACAACAAGTACTTTTGTATCAAGTACTTTCCCCCATGGGTTTATCCATACTCTTTTCTATTTTTTTTTTGCATTATCAAAACTTCTTCACAACACTCATACAAATTAATCACTACTTTTGTTGGCCATAATTTTTTGGATCCATGCCATCAGTTATTGTATTAGTTGCATCTAATACGTCTTCATGATAAGAGCTGCCTGCTATGGCGAATAAATAAAACAGAAAGAACTTTAACATCACAGTACGAGAGTGAAAAGTAAATCATCACTCAGGACCAAAAGAGAATTAAGAAAAATCAGGACTAACAAGTACGCAAGAAATGTTCTCCGAGGGCCAACATTGTTGATAAGCAGGAGATGATTCCTCTCATATTGCATTTGCTACTACTCCAAAAAGTATTCTGAGCAACGCAGCATATGATAATTCCCACACCTTTACTAAAGGGTTTTCCAATAGGGACTTGACAGCTTTGAATTTATTTTGTGAACGCACTCTTTCACTAATTATCAAACTGTCACTGTCAATTTATTTAGTAAACTCAACATTTTCATCATGGTAAAGTACACTAACAAGCAACGTCTGCAAATTATAAAAATTTTCTACAGATATTCGGAGTCGGCGACTGCAACTTTAAGAGCGTTAACTCCAATTTTCGGTCGTAATTCTCGCCCTAGTAGCCAGGCATTAACAAGTTTAGTGCAAAAATTTGAGTCTACATATTCGTTGTGTGATGTTGCCGTGTCACTGAGACAGTGGGTTGGTCGAAGTGTCGAAAATATCGCTGCCGTTCAGACGTCCGTAGCAAACAATCCAAATCACTCAGTTATACGGCGTTCTCAAGAATTGGGCATCGCTCAAACCACATTATGGCGTATTTTGCGTAAGGATCTTGGTTTACACCCATACAAGATCAAGCTAACTCAAGAATTGACCATTTGAAGCGACGTACGTTCTCCGATTGGGTTCTGGAGAAGATGCGCCAAGATGATGAATTTCATCGCAAAATCATCTTCAGTGACGAAGCTCATTTTTGGCTCAATGGATTCGTCAATAAGCAAAATATGCGTTATTGGTCGGGTGAAAACCCACATGTGCTTCATGAATCACCACTTCATCCACAAAAAATAACTGTTTAGTGCGGTTTGCATGCCGGCGGCGTTATTGGGCCATATTTTTTCGTCGACGATAATGATCGTCACGTTACTGTGAATGGTCAGCGTTATCGCGCCATGATCACCGATTATTTTTGGCCCGAATTGGAAGATATGGACTTGGACGACATGTGGTTTCAACAGGATGATGCCACAAGCCACACAGCATACGCTGCAATCGATTTATTGAAGAGTAAGTATGGTGAGCCTGTTATCTCAAGACATGGGCCAGTCGATTGGCCGCCTCGTTCGTGCGATTTAACGCCGCTTGACTATTTTCAGTGGGGCTACGTTAAGTCGGAAGAACTCAGAGCCAACATTGAACGCGAAATAGCGGCTGTTTCGGCCGAAATGTGTGGCCGAGTCGTTGAAAATTGGGTCCAACGAATCGACAGCTGCAAACGTGCCCGCGGTGGCCATATGAACGAAGTCGAGTTCCATTCCACAAAATTGCTCAATTGAATTCGGCAACACAAATTATTGGTCTCTCTGATCACTCGTCTTTTGTGGTTTCGCATTTTACTTATTTGTTTTCCCCATTCCATAACTTAGTTGATAACCCTAGTAGAAGATAACTAAATTTTCTTAAACAGCTAATTTTAAATTGCGCTTATCTTTGCGAAACAAACTCAAAATACATTTTTCTAACATTTGCTGAACATTACATTATTCCGATGTGGAACAGTTTGCTCTACTTACTGTGACTGCAAAAGTCTGTGGCTTGATTTGCTACAGAAACTTAATTGTTTGAATTGAATTCTAAAAAAACGAAAAACACTTATCGAATTACAAATTGAAAGTTTCTTTATTATTTATCTGAATTTGATTTTGTTTAACAGGTAATTTAATGTTTTTATTGCTTCAATTAGAAAATTACATGTTTATAAATGTTTAAACAAACAAAAAAGCATAGAGCGTACATCTCAAACAACAGCAAATAATATTTATCTTAAACTTTATTTGCATAAGTTAGATGTTTTATTGATCTTAAATGATAAATGGTTAGGTTTTTATAACAGCACGGATCTTGCGATCGAACTGGTTTAGAGGACATAGGCGTTAGAAGTCACTTTGATGCACCTGAGAAAATATAAACGCGATAACATAAGAATGCGGATAACATTCAATTTCGTGCTGGGCAAATACAAAAGGAAGCACACATCCTAAGATCCCACGAAAATTTCTGGACCAAAAAAAATCTGTAGATGTTAGTTAGATTTCACATCAGGCTATGAAACTAGGTCTAAAGATTATAGAGGAATCATAACCGTGGATAATTATGATTGGCAGTATGATCTCTACATAATCGTAAGCACTTGCGATTTTGTTCTCAGTATCATCCTCTGACAATTGATCAAGTGGGCTATTATAACCACGCCGCTTATGTTTGATTTTTATATTTGATTTGATTTAAAATTGCTTTTGAAAACAGTTGAACATAAATGTTCAAGGACACCTCTTGAATAGTTAAGATGATACATAAGAGCTTGTGGTTCAGATAACACCCATCGATATCACTCTAGTAATATATAATGTAAGCAATGACAAGGCATCTCGGTTCAAAATACACGCAAGTCTCGCTTATACATGTTCATAAAATCGGTTATATATTGTAATAATATAGAACTATAACAAACAGATGTAAGAAGGCATTTACGATGCATAAACTTGTTAGAGATTTAAAACAAAAAAAAAAAATGCCTCTATGTGTAGACATCATATTAACTATTCGATATGTTTTCGAAAAATTAATCTGCGTTGTAATTTACTTGTACTATCTCTTTGTTTATTTAAATTGTAATTTTTGAAAAGCAAGACAATTTACAATTATTATTAATTGCTAAAGGCACACGGACATTGAGTATAATCGTTATCTCTCATACAAAACAATCCATTTACCAGCCTATAATGATATTGTGAACCTTTCCAAAAAGTGTTTGTTTTTAGCTTTGATAATTTTATGAAAAAAAAGAAGAAAACCAACTACACATCACAAAAATAAGATAATGAAAAACTATTTTTTATATATTTTTTTAGCTCAAACCACCGCATTGTATTCATGCGTAAAATACTCAGTTACTCTAAAACGGAGAGTGCTAGGTCACAAATACGACGTCTCAATCAGCCGAACGCTCCTTTCATCCACACACATTCACTTAATTATTAATTACAATCGTAATAATCCTTAAATATTTGTATAATAAAAATTACTTCGTGATCACATGAATTGTTTTGAAATGATTTTCTGTCTTAGTCGTTTAGTTTTGAATAGTTTTTTTTTTTTTTATTGTATGTTCGTTCGTTCTGCAAACAAGTATTGAACGAATTGTGGAACTCGTTTTATTAGGTGGTGCGTTACTTTGTGTTCCATACGTTTACTTTACATGTTCGGGTTCTCACTCTTAAAATAACATGCGTTTAGTAACGTATCAACGGACGGAAGGGCTTGATTTTTAAAGATCGGTATATACATTCGGTTTGAGGTTGTAGATTCAGTTGAAGTTGTTGTAGCTGCTGTTGGTATGGTGGTTGATGGAAGAGACTGCAAATTGTACGAAATTGGAAGTTCAATAGATGCTGGGGAGGAAAATGGTGACGAGTCTACAGAGCAGAGGGCTTTGTTTTCTACAAAAAAATAAATAAATATATTAGCACATCTTAAAAGAAAAAAAACTATTATTTGAGAGCCTTACCAAATTCTTTCTTTACAACAAATTCATTTTTGATGTGAAATTGGACTTCTTCGCTGGGGTATTGTTGATCATAGTACGCACACTCTTCCATTTCAAGTGCTTGTTCCATTAGTAATTCTTCAGCACTAGTGATGCTTAGGCAATGCAAGTCTGTGAAATTTGCTTTAGGGCTAACCTTCGTTGGTTCTTTTTCTACTTCCAATTTGACTTTTGCTTTCATAAGCTGAACGGAAGGCCGCGGTAAAGAAGACTTTGGCGGCATTGATGTTGGCCCTACCGTTGGTTTTTCCATTGCAGTGTCCTTTACATCTCCATCGTCTTTCTTTTTCTTTGTCGTTTTCCCTTCAGCATTAGCCGATTTCTTTCCCGACTTGGTGCAATATGAGGGAATATGCTCCAATAATTCACCTGTTTTGTGATCAACTTTATGGCGTCTTCGTGTGTGCTTTAGCCAATTAGGAAAGTTCGTAAAGTCGCGAGTACAGTAGTTACATTTAAATGGACGTTCTCCAGTATGAATATTCGAGTGTTGTTTGAGTTTGGAATTGCTAATGAAACTTTTGTTACACACTTGGCATGCGAAAGGCCGTTGCTCTAGATGCACAAGATTGTGCACCTTAAGGCAACGTTCGGTTTTGTACATTTTGCCACATTTTTCACAGCGAAACGGACGGGTTTGTGCGTGATACTTTTGATGACGTTGCAAATGAGATCGTTCTTGAAATCTATTAAAAAAAAAATTTAAAGAACACAAACAATTAGTTAGCAAATTAAGAACATTTATTTGGTGCATGGTGCAAATGTATACCTTTTTTGACATTCAGGGCATTCGTAGGGTTTCTCAGACGTATGCACTCTCGAATGATGGGTTAAGTTAATTTTTTGAACAAATTTTTGGCCACATATATCACAGCCGTACTTTTTATTATCACTATGAATTTTTCTGTGCATCCACATGCTGCCGAGTTTTAGACTGAAATCAAAGGAAAATTCAATATATTGTTACATGCGGATCATCTTTTAGAAATGGACATGCGGCGATGGAATTAATCAATATCAGTTTCTAAGTAACCCTAAATTTAAATTTTTAAACAAGCGTCCTACCAACAAACTATCTATAAAAAAATGCCGGAGGAACTATTGTCAAGGCAAGGAAGGGTAAAGTTTTTTTTTCGAAAAGATAATCTTTTTCATCAGCGGCGCAAATTTTTTCACTGAAAGGATACACCCTGTATTACTCAGATGAATTCGTCAGAAATTAGATCGACAATGTTCTGATCAACAAAAGATCGCATATTTTAAAAACAATGACTTTCTCGTTTCGTAGACAGAGCTCAGGGTCAAAGTACGCCAAAGGCAGCAACAAAGTTAACAAACAAGTAAGTAAGGATAACTTTGGTTACAACATTGCCACTAAATACCCTTTCCAATGGTATAGATGCAAATACAGTGGTTTGTTTAATTAATTAACGTGCGTATGTGCCGTTGCTAGTGAATAAAGGTGGAAACAAACTTTTTACTGACGACGTACAACTCAAACGTCGTTTTTAGTCGTTGAAACCCCAAGAGAAATCTTATTTTAAATATAATCGCATCCAGCTTCTTGCATATGTAGTGGTCTATGAAACAAAAAAAAAAGGTAATATTAAAAAGAAATATAACGCCTGCAAAAGCTGGAACGCTTTGACCACAAACATATAATAGAAAAGAATTTGGATCAAGTCGCACCAATATTGCAAAACACATCAATATCCATCTACGCTGCGAATCCACAGAATGAGCGATACTATGTTAACCACGTCAACACGCAGCGGAGAAAAATAGAGACAAAGACGGTAAATTGATTTTTTACCACAAAGGAAATTTGGAAATATTTGCGTAAAATTTGTTAACATAGTGCCCTTATTTTTACATATTCGGCTATTAACGATGTTTGATGTTTAATTTACTAACCAAAAGAGTGAAACTTATTGTAGCCAAACTGGGGCTATCTGTGTAGCGTTATGGATCTAGAAGGGCCGCATCTAAGTTGCCAAATTCGGGTAAAACTTGAATCTGGGTGCCACAAATTTGTATACTGATGGGTGTTTTTATTTTTTAACTTGTAAATCGTGCTGTCATTTTGGACAGTTCTTTGACATTTGCGTTCAGTATTCTTGCACAAATTGTCATGAATAGCCTTACACCAGAAGAACGTTTCCGTATCATTTAAAATCGTATTTAGTGATGAGGCCCACTTTTGGTTCAGCAAGCGAAATTCCTGTTTCTGTAGTGAGGCAAATTCAGAAGAGACTCATGAGGCGCAAAAGTGCAGTGTTTGGTGTATTCTTTACGCTGGTGGCATCACCGGTGCCGGAGAATTATTACAAGATTACATGACGTAATATTAGAATAACAGAGCAATGTCTTTTAAAACAAATATTTTAATGAGAACAACAAGAATTTACTAATAAAAGTAAACAAAGCAGCAGAGGTCGAATGAAGGACTCGAAAAAGTCGGCACAGAGAATTCAGGTTTTAAAACTATAATAGAAAATTAAAGGAGATCACCGTTACATTTTAACGTGCTGTTTTGTTAACTCCATTTTAGGTAGATCAAATTGTCAAAAAACTATTCTACCCGAGGATGTATGCATGTATCAGTTCGGCTATTGTTAAAGCCGCAGATTCTTTATAGGTATTGAACAAAACAAAAACGGATTTAAATGGATTCGAACCAAAACTGATACTGAAAATCACCATAAAAATACAAAGAATCCTGTGTGAAGACAACTTATGGGCTTGACCTGCAGCCAAATAGTCCTTACGAGCGAAAAAAATTTACTACTGAAGGTTGGAAAAGTTTTATTTTCTGACGAAAATCTATTTTTTCAAATTTTTGGCATGGCAAATTGGAATAGAAACATTAGCAAAAGTCACAGTATGGGGTGGTATTTCGTGATATGTTTGCACAAATATGTACAGTCGTCAAAGATGCCTACATGGACATCTTCTAAAGGAATATGCTACTCTTTCTCGACTACGAAATGCTTCTAACAGGCTCTGTATCCCAACAAGATAATGAACGTCCCCACACAGCTAAAAGGACTTTAGCATTTCTGGGTGCCAATACTCTTCAGTGACCTGCCTACAATATAATATAATATAAAAATTGCAGTATCGTCAGCGAAGATTGCAGCTTGACAATCTGGCAGACTAGGAAAGTCAGATGTAAATATATTGTATAAGGTAAGACCCAATACTAACCCTTGTGGGATGCCCATGTTGAAATTAGTGGACTTAGACAAACAGGTATTAACATGGACTAGAAAACTACGACTTGACAGAAAACTTTGGACAATTTCAATTAGATACAATGGATAGCTAAAATTAATCATTTTATATATTGTATCGAACGCCATCTCAACATCAAGTAGGATCATACCAGTTGATTTCCCTTGTGACCGATTTGATTTAACATGGTTACATAGTCTAAAAGCTTGATGCGATGTATTGTGAAATTGCCTAAATCCAAACTGAATGTTAGGAAATACATAATTATCACTACTAAACTCTAGAATATGATTTTTTATTACCTTTTCCAAGATTTTGCTTAGGCTGCTGAGTAAACTTATTGGGTCTATAATTGGTGACAGACTCTGCAGGCTTTCCAGCTTTTAAATAGGAATAACTTTAGCCATTTTGAGGAAAATATTGCAATTTAAGACACGCGTTGACTAGAAAAGTTAAATGCCTTAAGCCTAAAAACGATAAATGTTTCAGATAATTGTAAGATAATTATAACACACCCGTTTTATTAACTTTAAGGGATTTTATAATATTTGTAACAGTGGTTACAGAAACAACGGCGTTTGTTGGGGTGTTACAAATATTGTTGTTAAAAGTCGTAATTTTTTGTTCAACCAAAGTGTTGGTTTCATTATCTCCTAAATTCTGAGATAAAGAATGACTTTTAGAGAAAAATTCAGAGAGAGAATCGGCTTTCTCTTTGTCAGTAAAAATATAGGCATCATATTTCTGAGCGTTGGTATTAGTCTATTTTTATTCTTGATCACTTTGACTATATTCCAAAAAGGCTTACAATTTTTGTCTAAAGATTCTAGTTTGTGATTCCATCTGTGGTTACGAAAATGTAAAATAAGTTTTTTGATCAAAATGTTTAAGTAATGGTATCTTTGCCAATTGCGTCTTAAGGTATTACGAATTTTTATGTGTTCAAGGATGTACTCGTAATTTGGAAGCTGAACTGGAGAATTACATCTTGTTATTTTTGGAACGCTTTTTTCAATAGCATCGTTGATAGGTTTTGTGAAGTTATCAACGATAGTATCCACATCATCTTTGCCTGAAAATGAATCCAAATTTCCTGTAATACTTCTAAGTCCCGGATTAATATTTGAACTAAATCTACCCCAGTTTGCATTTTTAAAATCATAGGACAAGGGTTTGCTAATCTTTTTTTTGGAAAATACAGCTTACAAAAAACAGGATAGTGATCAGATCGTTGAGACAGTAAACTCACACGATTGGTAATAAAAACGTCAAGAACGGAAGGACTTTTACGCAGATCTGCAGGTACATAGGTAGGATTTGGGGTAAAAATAATGGAATACACTGAATAAGACAACATACCAGAAAGTATATTACTCCATCCCCAATCACGATGACGACAGTTAAAATCACCAGCAAGAACGACATCATCGCCTGTTAATAGAAGGCAACGCAGGTCCCTTTTAAAGAGCCTTTTATATTCGGCCGATGAACTTGCGCCAGGAAAATATACGCAGTAGATTTTAACTGTTCTATACCCACATTTTCCATAAGATGAGTTCGAATGACTGGCAGCAGCGAATGTTGAACTGATCTACGAACAAGAATAGCAACTCCTCCTCCCCTTCTATTAATTCTATCAACACGATAACTTATGTAGACAGAGTTAGATAAATTATTACTATTTGATATAAGGCCAGTTTCAGTAATAAGGCCGATATCAATATTATTATGAGATAAAAAGTTCAAAAATTCAATTCTTTTGCTGTTAATACCTCATTCCAATTAATAATTCTTAGATTGGTATTAGTCATATTATTTAACATTAGTAAAAAGATACTTAGTAGCTAAATGTGCAATAACCCTGAATTGATCAGTTCTCGAAGTACATTTGGATAGATCAGACAATAAGTCCATAACTAAATCGTTAATTTCCTCAAAAGAAAAAAGATTGTTGCTGGAATCAGTGATGAAGTTACTGTTTACGACCGACGCCACTGTGTGTTTCTTCAGAGGAACTCACTCATTGCTACGTGCCGCGGCAAAGGGTGAAACTCCATCATGGAACTTATTGAAACGTTTGGCCCGTTAGTTTGAGCCGTGGGAGGAGTGGTTGTAAAAGCTTTCGACTTTCGAGAGCTTTCCATAGATGGGATTTTCGAAAAGCTTTTACGCGTGAACAATGTAGAAGCTTCCCGTTTTAAGAATTTTTCTCTAATTTCCATATATTTGGTTCTTGAAGAGCATCTTAGATCGGTAGATTTGTGATCTCCATGGCAGTTTCTACACTTAGCGCAGAGTGTGTTTTTAGTAGGTCTTAACCTGACAATTTTTCTCACCGTAGCCAAACACTTGGTAATTATAGCATTGAGTGAGTTCACCTTTTAATTTTCTTTGGAAACTCCAACTTATCTGTGTATAGAACAATGATCGGTAGTTTTTCTTAAGCTCTGCTAATTTGACAGAACCATTTTCTAGTGATAGATAGTATCAACGTAGTGATCGTATTTTTTTTTTAATTTTCTTAACTTCAACACATTTTAAGCCGCGAGTACAAAGTTCATTTTTAAGAGTGTAAACTTTAATATTCTCTAGTCCAAATAAGACCACTTTAAATAGTTTTACACTCTTACCGTCATGCGAAAAATATTGGCAATTCCGTTGCTTTAAAGAGTTTAACACTTCTCTATATGACTCTAGCGATTCACAGGCAATTTTGATACCGATAGAAAGTTTTTTAATAGAGTAGTCACTGATGTTAGATGATTTCATCAAAATATGCACAAACTCGGGATTTTTGTATAATAGCTTGACGGTGGGAACATGCATTTTTTTTAGGGTCATTATCCGGGTCGATAACGATATCACTCGAGTCAATGTCGTCCATATCACTGTCTGTATGACATTGAAGTGGACTCCAATAATTTGTTCGGGAATTCTTTTAAAATTTTGCACTCCGAGAAGCCGAGTCGGTGCGGGGTTTCTTGATTGAGGACATGTTGATATCCTCAGGGTCGAGAGATCTAACGCGTTTAATAATTCTAATTAAGTTAGACTTTATAGGCGAAAGGATGATACTCGAGACCGTCGACTTTGAAAGCTCGCAGAAAACTGATTTTCTAAATTATAATTCAATTGGCAAAATAAACATTTCTAATATTTAAAATAAGAGGAGAATTAATAAACTTGAACTTCAGGGAAAAAGAGGATGTGCTCCATTTTATCGCTAAATGCCCTATTCTTAGAGAATTTCGAGTGGCATTTTTTGGAGCACACGTACTAGAGATGGAAGATGCGTTAGGTATTTTAAATGGGAGATGTGACGGCTCCAAAGAAGGCGAAGACAGATCCATCTGCAGGCAAGGTCATGGCGTCAGTTTTTTGGGATGCGCGGATGCGGAAAAACAATCAACGCCGTGTATTATGCGAATTTATTGCAGCGTTTAAAAGATGAAAGCAGGAAAAAACGGTCGCATTTGGCATAGAAAAACGTTTGATTTCACCAAAACAATGCGGCAGCTCACCCATCGGTCATCGCGATGGCCTAAATCGAAGAGTTAAATTTCGAATTGCTTCCTCATGCACCCTGTTGGTCAGGTTTGGCCCTTTCGGATTATTTGTATTTCCGAATTTGAAAAAAATGGCTCGGTGGTAAAAACAGTAAAGAGGTGGAGTCTGCGGTTGATGTCTATTTTAAAAAGCTCGACGATTCTCACTATAAACAGGGTATCGAAGCTATTGAACATCGCTGGGAAAAGTGTATTGAACTAAAATGAAACTACGTAGAGAAATAAACATATTTTCCCCAAGTTTTTTGTGTTTTCTTAGTTAGGTCGGGTACTTCTGGGGCTACCCTCGTATTTCAAAATTTTTTTACGTCAATTAAACTAACTAACATCGCGATGTGCGACAAGAATGTATTCTTTCCCCAATATTGTTGTTATTGGTGTTAAGCTCCGCGTTACCATATCGACGGGGAACTGGCGACTTTAATGCAATCTGATATCAAAGCGGCAACACCTTAACTACGCTGATGACAACTGGTGAGAAGTTCGCTAATACTAAAATGTTCGGCTTTGCAACTCTGAGCTTTATGAAAGAGCTGGTCTGCATTGCTTTTTGTGTCATGCAGAAATTGCACAAGATGACGCGTAGCATCCACGAGGGGATGCGAGACATAAGTAAAGTAAGTATAAAGGGAAAATCATAGCGGCAGAGAAGAAACGTCCGCGAGCGTATCAAAAAGCAACGTAATTACAAGTATGCGTGTTTTCGCAAGCATCCATGTTAAGAAGATGGTTCACGACAAACTCTGGACTGAGTTCATCAACTGGTAATAACTAATTACATCTAAACTCACAGTATGAGCAATGCGAAAATACCTTTAAAACCCTTCTCTTGCAAAAAATTGTTTGCAATCGCAGCCAGCCTTTTGGGGATCGATACTGTGCTAGTGCTCTTAGAGGAAGCCGAATAAATTTAAAATAAACGTAATTCGAAATGAATCATGTATCATACTTGTATATGACATCTTCAGAATTAAGGTATTTCAACATAACCTAGGTTCAAGCAAACAGCTAGAAGCGTCAAGTACATTCCACTCATAATGGTGAGTCATCCCTTTACAAGGTCAAACAAATTAATTGCTTAACGCCTCGCTTCTGGGTTTCGTGATATAAAACGGTTACTTTTATGACCTCTCAAAGCAAAACAAGTTGGGTAGAATATTTCATTTAATCACGAGGTAAAGTTTAATACAGCATTCTTACTCATTAGTAGATGTTGAATGCTTTTCCTCACTAAACAACGTTCCTCTATTGAAAATTCACATCAAGTCCTAATAGCGCAGTTTTTCTTCATTTGAATTTGTAATAAATAAACTGAATGAGAAGCCTTACCATTTTCCACAATCCGGACACTTCTTCCAGCCGTCTTTTCTTGATTCATCTCGATGACTTTTGGCGTGCTTCTTCAGACCGCTTTCATTGGCAAATTCACGATCACATTCGTTGCATTTGAATAGAATTTTATGCGATGCTTCGTGTTTGGTGAATTCCTCCAATCCATCCAATATAACCCGGCAGTGTTCGCATTTGAATTTGAATCCCACTGCCACAGAGGCATCCGATTTAGCAGCACTCGGGAAATTCCACTTAAAACTATTTGAGATCGTGAGGGCTTCTCTATCACTAGCAATCACTGAATGCTCCACTGTGCCAGCAGCGTTATCCGTCTTTTGTGACTGCTTCAATTGTTTACGACTTCGGTATTTTTTCTTCGGTGATACTATATGTGCAGACCCACTGGAATTGATTAGAATTTTCTGTTGAGCAGCTAGTGCTGGCGGAAGTGGGCTAATAAAATTGATGTCCTCAAATATTGTGGATCTGTTGGTGGGAGCACTGTTGCTCTCTTCCGCCTGAGCATTCTCATCTAAAGCTTTCCAAAAATCCGATGACAAACTATTGTTGCAGATGCTGGCTGCATCCGTGGATATGGTAACACACGCCGATAGATTAATATCTAGCGATTCATCCTTGATGCTATTGTCAAAATTATTGATCTTGAGGAGTGTTGAAAAGATTTCATCGTTGCTTGTTATCGTGGTCTTGCTATGTAGGCCCTCTTCCTTCATTTCCAAATTGGAATAGTTTGCGAAATTGTTGTCGAAAAATAGGTAAATCCAGATTAGGACACCAGTTATCTGAGGTTAGGCAGTGATGCGCGCACAAATTCCAAACGTGAATTTACCCAACACACGCAAGTATTTTATCACAAATTGTATTGCTTGTCGACAGGTAACGGTATGAGGTTGAATTTTTACAATAAATTTTTAAGTTTTGCACTTAACTTTAGGGAAAAATTGTAAAAAACTAAGGACTTTGACAAAATGACGCTTTGTTTACTCGGTTCGCCATTGTTGTTTTCGGTGTTTTTTGATAGATGTAAAAAGACGGCCATTATGGGGAATGCCATGGGAATGACACAAAGGAAATTGAGCAAATTTCGTATTAACAAGTGCGACAAAAACGTAATGTGATTATGAAACTAGACGGACCAGCATCACTTCAACTGTATTCGTATACTTATAAAACCACTTTTCTACAACTTTGTGTATTTAGTTAAATTAATCTTTTACCCAATTAATAACAATCTCTGTTAATGAAATTTACTGTGATTAATCATGAATATACATTAAGAGGTAAATGTTTTTTGTATATGAATCTGTTTCCTAGAAAGGTATTCATCATTGAACAGGAATGATAATGTTATTTACTTATGAATGTGCTATGCGGGACATGCAACCTCTTTCACCAACTTTCTTTCCAAAAGAACACATGGTTCTGCATGAATCTGTGATCCTCCTACTCTTGGAACCAATTTGAGTTTCTGGCGAACCGTAGGAGACTATTAACATCTATATAATTTAGATCGCTTAAGTCATTATAGAAGAAATCTCATAAGTTTAGTTACCTTCTTTGGGAGAGAACTGGGAATGCACAGAGTAGGTGGAGGATTGTCTCCTTCTCCTCGGTCCGACCAACGGGTTAGTCTGTTAAGATTTAGCTGTATGAGTTCTTTAATGGTATTGAGACCCTTTCCTGAAACGGCTATAGCAAGGTCCGCATAGGCAACCACCATTCTACCACACGCTTTCTGGTATATCAGCAGTTCGATGATCACTAAGCTCCAGAGAAGAGGTGAAAGGACTCCGCCTTGCCGCGTGCCTCCGCTGACACATTTTTTAGCAGTAGCCCCACCCAGTTTGGAGTTGGTTATCTTGCTATTTAGCATCAGACTGATCAACTCCCCAAGTGAGTCATCTACCTTCAGAGTTGATAGTGCAGTTGGAATTGCTAATGTATTGACGTTGTTAAAGGCACCTTCTATGTCCAGGAACACGACCACGAATATTGTGTACTAGCTACGAGTATAATGTACGGATCTTTCAATGTACCTAGTCAGTAATTGTAAAGCCGTTTCCAGAGACTTTCCTTTACAGTAGTCATGTAGAGCCGTAGACAAAAGTAGTGGAGCAGTTCCAGATCGTATATGGACAATAATCAGTCGTTCTAGAGTTTTCAGAAGGAAAGATGATAGACTCATAGACTGAGGTGTAATGAAAGTGAACACAGCTCCTCATGATATTCTCTAGCGTGGGAAGGATAATATCTGAGAACCTTTGAAGTTCGGCAGGTATTATACCGTCCACAACAGCAGACTTGTATGGTTAAAAGGTATGCAACGCCTAAAGTAACTTGTAACTTGTTGGTTGCAGTAGTTCTATTGTGGTTGATACTGGTCGCGAATAGGGAGCTACCTGAAAGTCCAACAGCCATCGATTTTTTTTGCAACAACTAGGCATCATAAGATTTGTGGAGAGGATTTTTCTTAGCCGCGATGCCTCAGAAATTTCTGCTATTTTGTCACAGAATGACTTCCAAGATCGCCGCTTTGCCTTCTTCATTAGTTCAAGTCAGTCACTTTTCTTGAGCTTTTTTTGGGTTTCCTACAAAAGTTTCTAAGCGGTCTCAGTGTTTATGTCCACGAATGCGGCTCTTTCTTGCCTCTAGGATGAATAAGAGGGGAGTGAATAGCAATTCTCTGATTGAGAGCCAGGGTGAAATCTTTGACTTTCATGTCAAGCTCGTTGGGGTCACGCGGGGGACTTAAGAGTTCAGAGGAGAGAATTTTTAAAAGTATTCCTCTGTATTTCATCAGTTTTCTGGTAATTACGGAACGCTAGTTGGCTGGGAGGAGCATCATTCACACTGAATTACTCGTGGATATATCTGTGATCTGAAAAAGAGTGTTCAGACGATACCATCCTGTTCGTTAGCATTCAAGTAATGTTGTCGGAGACGAGTATGATATCCAGCACTTTTTGTCGGTTTTTTGTTATGAAAGTCCTTGGAAACAATAAGTACAAAAGTACTTTTAACGTAATCAATAAGTGGCTCATCTCTATCGTTGGTGTCGCTACTGCCCCATATCGTGTGATGTGCGTTAGCATCGCTCCGGATGATGAGGTTTATTTTTTGCCTTCCAGCTTCCCGTACCATCCTTTCTAGGTTGTCACCAGAGAGAGAGAGCCCACATGGTCATAGCCAAGATATGCCGATACCAGCAAATAGGTGCCTTGGGCAGTTTCTAATCTAGCAATGGGTATGTCGCGGTCGCTGAGATTAGGAAGTAAGAGTGCTTGTACCGGTTACGTTTCACTAATATACAAGTTCTGATCTTAGCTTTGTCTCTTGTATAGAGCGGGTGGTATTCAAGTGTCCCAAGTTCACGAACTATGCCTTCTACAATCCATGGTTCCTGGATTAGGATGATATTCAGCATTTGGATAGGCGTTGAATAATTACCGATGAGGCCTTTTTGGAGTGATGCAGGTTAATTTGGAGAAACCGTAGTATCATTATTACAATCATAGATGAACTATCATAGATGGCAAACTTTTCAGATATTGGAAATACAATAAACCCGTTTTTCACTGATCGCGCCTATCCATGTGACCCTGTCTGTGAATACGTGTGAATTGTCATCAATGTCAATTTCCCTCCCATTTTACACAACACCCGCCCATTTTACTCAATAAACGTCATCCACATTACACACACAGAGTGGGCTTTATGTTTTATGTATTAGGGGTGGAGGAAATGTTAGGACCATGGTTTGCAACAGTGTTGCTATTCCTTGACAGTTTGGGTTTTGGCTAGCTGCGTTTGCCTTTAGAAAG
This sequence comes from Volucella zonaria, assembly GCA_963966105.1. NCBI lineage: Eukaryota > Metazoa > Arthropoda > Insecta > Diptera > Syrphidae > Volucella > Volucella zonaria. The sequence goes on along the minus strand of OZ014530.1, from coordinate 363,114,639 downwards.
TGCTTGCTACAGAATTGCCTCTGCTCGGCGTTGGAGGTGCAGTCGGTATAATCACCGTGTTACCGTTCGTCTTAAAAGAGTACCGGTCTCAAATTTTGTTTTTAAGGTTGATTCCATAGGGGATCCCACGAGTAGGGGGTCCATCTGTAGAGAGATCCGCTGTATACAGATAAGGCTAGCTAATTCGGAGGTCACCTGGCATCCGGATACTCCGTTCGCGACTAAGCTATTTTTAAAAATATTCAGTCAGGCCCATTCGAAGCACGGGTCGTATAACGCCTTGATTCAGCCCAGGGGAGAAAGGAGTGGGAAATTAAGAAGGGAAAGGAATGGTGGGTGGAGGATAACCATCCTTTAGTTTCAGGACTCCGCTGAAGAGCTTCTCAAGATTCATTGATCTTCCTCAGCCTCTACAACTCGACAAGTTCGATGCTCAAGTAGAAGTGCTTCTTTAAATAACTCGATACTGCTGCAGGAAGTTTGTCAATTCTTAGTTCATATACATATGTATATGCTAGTCGTTTGATCGCGATTGATCATAATCTTATATAATGACTATAACCCTACTTCTGCCTTTCTTTAGTAAGTCCTTTGCAAACATGTCTGAAGCTCAAAACTTATTGCAAAGGTCAGCCCCCCACTAGGTACCAAGCTTCTAACTGGGTTTTTTTTTTTTTTTTTAAAGGATTTAACACTCGAGAGTTTATTACTACTCCTAAAATGCCTGATCGCTTGTTAGGTTTTTCGGAAAATGGGATAGGGAGAGAGAGACAGAAAGTGTTTGGGCTCAGTGGTTTCTTTGCTCCATTGGTGGCATCCAATATTTAATGGGGAGACTAATTTATTAGTGTAAATTGACTTTTTGTTATATTTTAGGCACTTATTCGTCTAACGAGATTTTAGTTGCCTAAAAAAAAGAATGTCTTTTGAGCGCGGCAGGTATTGAACCCCGAAGTGTCCGATTTGGAAGCCAATACCTTACCACTTGAGCCACGGCCACCGTTGGAGGTGATCCATGTGCTGCTCAACAAATGTACGCCTTGTGTACGAGATTGCAATTTCCTTTTGACATTATTGCGCATCACGTTGATCTTCTTTTTCAATATTTTTTTAAAGTCAATTGAGTAAAGCGCGATAAAGTATAGGCGCCGGTGACAGTCCAAGAATGGTGTTGATCATCTTAGTTTCAGTACAGTATAAGTGTGTCTCTTTGACATTTCTTTTCATCTCTGTGGACATTACTGTGAAAAACATTAAGGTGGGTCGTACGGCTGTTAGGTGTTTCATCTAATAAAGGAGGGTACCAACACGTACATCTACTCATTGCTCAAGCCTACAAATCACACGCCGTTGTCCCCATATTAAGTCGAAGAGTTTCGCAACACTTCGAAGATCAACGCGGTATTACCGCGCGTTGCATTACCAGAAAAAGCTGTCTACTGACAAAAGCTCTTCATTCAAATTAGATCTTATTTTGATGCGTTCACTTAGTGAAAGTCATAGTTTTTTATAATTCCTTTATGATCCTGCTTCGTAGCGGTTTGGAGCCTTCGCTTATTTGGTGTGTATATGGTCGAAAAAGACTTCGAATACTTTATTGTACCATATTCGAATATTCAACTGAGGGTCGACTGGATATTTCCGATCGAATGAAACAGCTATTTAAAAGAATTGTGGCAGTAGTCCATAGGGTTATCGCCTTTCGTTCTATCAACAACCGATAAATTAGAGCTTACGAATAATAATGGATCCCTTTGCCTACGAAGATATTCACATCAATTCTATCAAATCTATCTGGTGAAGTAGTTAAATCAAATAAACATTTTAATACATTTTCTTACGCTGGGTTTGCAAAATCGTGAAGGGTGTCAGGTGATAGGGATAGGTGTCAAACTATCTATCATTTTTTTTTGTGTTTAAGTTAGATGCTTTCAATAAAAACTAATAACTCATCATGCACAGATTTAAGCCGCACCGTAAAATATATCTGCCGAAATTCGTCTTCAGTTATACAATTGTATGGCCCAAATATCGCCAATCTGAGCGTGCTGTTTGTCGCGTTCTAATTTCACATCAATTACACATTACCTGAAAATAGGCTAACATTAAGAACGAGACTAATGCTTTTGGAAGAAAATATACTCGCAATTGTGTCTAGTGTCCGATTTTGTCAACGCATCATCGTAGGCGGACACATGAGCTTGGCCTTTGTTCGTCCACAACTTGATACATTTTACGGAAGGATCTTCGCCTTATACTTTAAAATATTTAACTGGTAAATTGAGACCATTGGAGCTATCGTGCTCGAAATGAATTGCAAGATGACCCGGAATTTAACGAAAACGTGATGGAGACGTAAATAAGCGGAATTGCTATACACATTAAGAGTTAGAAGAATCCTCAAGTAACCGATCAGACACCGCTGTATCCACAATATACTCTATGGTGTGGTTTGTACGCGTCAGCAGCTCGCGTATGAGTCAGCAGCTCGCGTTACATTCAATGGTGACCGATAAAGAAAGATGAAAGATGAAAGGGAATATTTGTTTTCAAATGTACGTGACATGGATGGAGGATTTAAGATATGTGGATGTGTCATACTTCGACCAATACCATCGATTGTAAGAGTTTGGTAAGAGGGTGATTTCAAGATTGGAACCTGTAGATTAACCAACAAGATATTGCGATCTAACTCTGCTAGATTTTTCTACGTAAAATCGTTTGTTAACGTGGCGATTGAAACTTAGGAAAATGATATACAACGCGTAATTACAGATACACGGCTGCAAATACTTGGTCGAAAATTGGACCGAAATTGTTAGTCAGTTGTGATTTCAAGATTGGAATCTGTAAATTGACCAACAAGATATTGCGATCTAACTGTGCTAGATTTGAATAAGTAAATTCGTATCTTAACGTGGCGATTGAAACTTAGGAAAATGATATACAACGCGTAATTACAGATACACATCTCCAAATACTCGGTAGAATATTGGACCGAAATTGTCAGTCGAACTTCGAACAGAAGTTGAATAATAATTTCATAATAATTTAATATATTTCTAATACAAACATTATTTTCGATCAAACGCCTGACTATTTAAAATCAAATAAATTATAGCAGCTCATTGTTTTTTATTTTAGTTTGAAAGGAACTGTTGGAAAAGTAAAATTTTGCATCAGTGCAGCCGTTTCAAAATCGATAAATTCCCACGTAAAATCACCATTGTGATTGATTTTGCATTATCAAATCTAGTACGAAGATGGCGCCACCGTCGAATTTACTTGTCATCCCCTTCACAGGTGTCAACTTTTTTCTTACATCGTGATTGGGTAGCAGGTAAAAAACTTCGATCGAAGAAAAGTAACTTCCACGAAGAAAACGCGAACAATTCTCCTTTCTCTCCAATAGTAAATCGATGAAATCACACTTGAAATTTGTTTTATTACTTCGCGCGTACATGTAACTTATTAAATAAAGTGAAAATCCCCTGCAACTGTGTCGCAAGTGTTTATTGATTTATCCGAGAGTTGAATTTCCGTGTTTTTCGTTCTCTCTCTTGCACATTCATCGTCATCTTCATCCCTAGCAAAGTACCAACATCATCAGCAGGCACAGGCACAGGCCCAGCACAGCACAACACCACATCGCACATCTGCTGTTGTTCTTCTGTTCTCCCTACAAAAGCTGCAGCTACTACCTCGATTGTCTAGTTTTGCCTTTCCCCAGGTGTATGTGTCATACCGACAAAAAACACAGGTGAGAGTGCATTAGTTCGTTAATTGGAGTTTAATCATCAAGTTCAAACAATACGACACGTAAATCGTAAGAAACCTGCTGTTGCTCCATACAAAACGGGGGCCGAAAATCTGTTTCAAGGTCTGCAAGTGATTTATAATTCAATTTTTTGGTTTTATTTTGCAGGTATCTACTGCTGGAGAAGCAAGCGGAATGTTGAGACATAGCCAGCAAGCGTGAGCGTCTTTGGTTGATTTATCCCCGAGAAACCTGGAAGTGTGAAATGTCGAACCCTATACCACCATTTGTGTGCAGCACCCCACCGCCAATCGATTGCATAGCAGATGCACCACCATCAGTTGACGATGATTTCGGAGATTTCGCAGCTGTTGATGATCAATTTGAAGGTAAGATAGAGATTTTAATTCAGGAACGTCAAATCGTACCTTATGTACGTGTTTATGTGCGTAGCTGAAAAGAAATAGAAACATCACACAGAGTGCAAAGTGGTTGAACAGAGAATAGACGACAAACCTCCGCCCACCTGTAAGAGATGTGATGAGAAGAGACGAGTAGTTAACTCGATGACACAATAAAATGCCGTAATTTTTGCTGGCACACAAAACTATCAGAAGTAAGCATCTGCTTTGTCCCAAAAACCAGTGAAGTCGAGTCGCCCGCTATAAAGTTTGCTTATCTACATATGTACGTCTATTGTTCGTGTCTATCGTGACAAAGCAGATGGGCAGTCTCGCGGGCAGGTCAACAATCGGCATGATGTTTGCTATGCCTCATTAGGTTTTTGTACTCTCTTAGTAATTTGGTTTCGCTTCTGTGTGTTTGTTGGAGGACGTGAGATTGCCTGGAAATGTGTGTTTATTGTCGTGATGATTTCCTTTTTGTTTTAATTGTGTTGAGCCCAATTACTATGTTGCATGAACTAAGGTTACAGCCCTACTTTAGTCCGAAGAGTTCCAGCTTTAAATATGTTTTTATCACAACTTTACACATCTGCACCTTACAGTATTTTCCCCATTCTATAAAGTAAAACAAGAAGGATGGTTGGGGCTACTGACATCAGTTTAAAATGTTTGTCACTAACTACGAACAAAGTCGTTCTATTCCTTTCCGCTGAAGGAGCAGATAACAATGTTAGAACCATCCGTGGTGAATTTTTCTGAGAAACAGGAGGTGACATAGTTATGCTATCGACTCCGATGGAAATCGTTTGAGGTTGAGGGCGAGTTAGGTTTTCGGCGGCTTACTATGTATTTTGTCTTGTTCAGAGTTTGGGAGAGAAAGTTCGACATAATTTCTAATTTCTCTTTAATCTTTTGCAGTAAGATTTGCTGCGTATTCCATTCAGCTATGACAAATTGACTTCTAATGAGAGACGCTTGGGTGATGGAACAGAAGTACCTATTGCACTAGCGTTTAAATTGATCATCTGCTCTCGTCTCAAAGCAGCAAATATTGGCTTGGAATCAAGGTATAGCCCGCAGCCGAATAGAGCCTTCAGCGCACAACCTCTTCAGCTATCTCAATCGAACGTAAAGTTGGTGTAGAATCCCTTTCAACTGCACTCTCCCAGCCGCTTTAGTCGTATAATATATATGGATGTGTCTATATACACCTCTTCATTGAATCTTCTTCTCCATCAATATAAGCGGCACTAAACAGGAATAACTTTTATCCGCCTTGAAAAGAGTGCAAGACTGGGATGTTAAGGGTCTTATTCGAAGTCACCTTGGTTGCTATATGTACTGATGGAGTGCCAAAGCTAACACCAGAACTCAAGATGACGGCATTGCAGCTCCCAATTTTAACATTTTCTTTGCTTGTAGAGACATGCACTTTGTTTTGCTCTCCTGTTGTTTGAAAATTCTTCGCTGAGAACCAGCTCCATTTTGGCATTATTATCATGAAAGCAACTGCATTGAGTTGACGAAATTAGTGTCGCAGGCGTTGGCTTGTGTATTTCTGCAAATCTGATCGAGAATGAGGTAAATAAAAACCGCAAAATATTTTCATTGAAGTCCGAGTCAACCCCGGACGGTTTATTGATGCTTAATACAAATTTACAAAACTGAAAACTAACATTAATATGACTTAAAAACTACGGGAAGAGCAAGGAGTCGTGGAGCTTGGGAGAGGGAATTTCGAAGACTGGTTCTGCTGATGTTGAAATTGAACCCATTAACAATGTTGTTCGCAGTTCGCAGTTCGCAGCATTCTGGTCAAAGGTTCGTTATAGCCGTAATCGCTTCGGTGAATGTTGACGGGGAAGAGGGGTACAGACCTAAGCTTGCGTGGATTGGTATTCATGGATATCATATGGAGCAGGGTAGAGCAGTCAATACAACCAGTGAGCAGTTGATGAACGAAGAATACATCAGCAACTTCTCGACGGTTTTGAGGGGCTGAAGATTTATTAGCTTTAAACGATCATTATACGGAGGCAAGTTATAGGTACTCGTATCTGTGCAAGGTAGACCACATAAAGCACATCCAATGAATCTGTGTTGAATAGCTTCAATTCGCCTAGAGTGGCTTTCATGGTAATGGGACCAAACTTGGTGGAGCCGGGCGGGTAACGAACGTAAGGTAAATGTAAGATGTAAGAGTTGGACATTTCCTTGGACCATCGCTTAACGAATCCCAGTGAAGAATTATGCGCTCGGAAATTAGGTTCTTTATCGCATATAACACCTAAATCGCGTAGTAAAATGCCAGAGAGTATTAATTCTTTGCAAATGAAATAAGACCTTGCTAACATTAAGCTTCAACAATTTTTTTCGCACTAGATAAAAAAGCATTCAGATCATCTTGTAGTGCTTGAGAGTCAGTGGGTATTGAGATGTGCTTATAAATTTTCATATCATCTGCATAGATGGAAATGCGGGATTCTTTGATAATGAAAGAGAAACAGAAGACCTAAGAACATTATTAATGCTTTGTCAAATAAGATTTGATCCACAACTTGAACCCAGGTTGGAAGCCGAGAGCTTTAAACTTGAGAAAGAATACTTAATGCTAAATTTTATCGAAGGACTTGCTAAAATCGGTAGCGATTACAACGATTTCGTTTCCGCCTTCCAATGCACAGAGAGTAACAATGGGTGACTCTTTAAGCGTTTGGTTTTGAATTGTCACAAAAAAAAAAGAAATTGCAAAAATGTATACAATTTTTATTTGAGTTGAAAAATAAGCTTGCCATTTACTTTTTAAAGATTATTTCATGTAAATGTTGACTACGACTATGTTTTAAGTGGTCCACACGGAGAATCCAATTTTGAATCACTTTTTCGAGCATATTTAGGGGGTGGCCGTGGTGTAGTGGTACTAGTAATCGCTTCTCACTCGGAGGGTAAAGGTTCGAATCCTAGCCACGACAAAGTTTTCATTTGTGTAATGGGAACTCAGTCAGAAAAATCTGCGTGTGAAGGCATAACATTAACATGCAGATTTGGCTGTTGTAGGGTTTTCAAGCACAAAACAACCGTTAAAATTCACAACCTCACATTCCGAGAGAAGAAAATCTCTCCGTCCTATTCGGACTCCTACCCCTGGAGCGTCAATATCGAAACCAAACACACCTGAGTTTCAAACCGCTACATCACAACAATGCTTTCCTTTCTCCTCCTTCTATCTTTCCGCCCGCGCCCTGGTAACAGTAAAAGGGTATCATAACCCCTTAGGCGCGCGTAAATTATAAAAAGAAAAAAATATTTGCGGATATCTCGCTAATAACACGAGTAATGTTGTCTTCCAAGGCTGCAATTGATGCTGGTTTATCGGCATAGCCGAGGGAATTGACGTATTCCCCTAAAAAATAGTCTAAAGGCGTCAAATCGAACGATCTAGCCGCCCAATTCACCGGTCCAAAACGAGAGATAAATTTCTCACCGAATTCATTTCTCAATTGTTCCATCGATTCGAGTGCTGCATGTAGCGCCGTCTTGCTAGGACCCCATGTCGACCAGGTTTAGCTCGTGCATTTTTGGCCAAACAAAGTTCGAAATCATTGAACGACAGCGGGCGCCATTGACGGGAACGTCGTTCTCACGGACCATAAACCGCACCCAACAGTGCATTTTTCCGGGTGCATTGGCAGCTCTTGTATTGCCTGAGGTTACTCATCGAACCAATTCTGACAGTTTTGTTTATTAACATACCCATGCAACCAGAAATGAGCTTCGTCGCTGAAGACGATTTTTCGATAAAAAAGGGGATTTTTCTCCAGTTTTTCTAAGGCTCACTCACCGAAAATTCGCCGCTGTGGTAGGTCGTTCAGCTCCAGTTCTTACACGAGCTGTATTTCATAAGGTTTTAGAACAAGATCCTTGCGTAAAATCTCCACGTTACCGTGCTGCGAACGCCAATGAATGGACAAATCACGGCTTTCATTACACAGGCGGATACAGCAGCGATATGTCCAATAGCGTGAAACTGGTGTGAAATTTGGTCATTATGGCTTGAATTGCTTGCTCTGTAGGTCGCTTATGACGACCGTAAAATGGTCGAAGTGAGCGACAAACATTTTTCACAGAGAACGAACTTTGATAATAAAATTCAATCATTCGTAAGCGTTGTTTGGGTGTAAGTCTTTCCATGATAAAATGGCAATGCTAACTGAGCATGTTTGACTTTGACAGATGTCACTAATCACGTGTGAGCTGTCAACAAGAGAACACTGAAAACCCAAACAGTAAAACAATCGCTCTTTAGAAACGAATTCCAGTAAGGGGAGGTATATACGAGGGCGGGTCAATAAGTCCGTGACTTTTGGATTAAAACTGATTTTTTGATAAAAAAATAATTTTATTTTTCAACGTAGTATCCCTTGAGCTCTATACACTTTGTCCAACGCTTCTCCAATTTTTTTATCCCTTCCAAAAAAAATGATTTGTCGAGGTCCTCAAAATGACGAGATGACTTCATCATTAGAGTCAAATCTTTTTCCACCAAGCCATTTCTTCAGGTTTGGGAACAAGAAGTAGTCGCTCGGAGCCAAATCTGGAGAATAGGGTGGATGAGGGAGCAATTCATAGCCCAATTCATGGATTTTTGCCATGGCAACTGCACATGTGTGCACCCTTGCATTGTCTTGGTGGAGAAGAACTTTTTTCTTGGCCAAATGAGGTCGTTTTTTTTTCAAATCGTCATTGAATCGGTCCAATAAGTTGGCATAATATTCCCCATTGATTGTTCTTCCCTTTTGAAGGTAGTCAATGTGGATTATCCCGCGTGCATCCCAAAAAACAGTCGCCATAACTTTATTGGCTGACAAACCCACCTTGGCCTTCTTTGGCGCCAATTCACCCTTAGAAACCCACTGTTTTGACTGTTGTTTGTTGTGATGGATCCATATTTCGTCCACGGTTACAAAACGGCGCAAAAACTCCTCCATATTGCGATTAAACAACGCCAAACCTTCCTGTGAAGTTGTTACACGATTGCGTATGTGGTCGACTGTGAGCAAACGCGGCACCCATCTTGCGGAAAGCTTTCTCATGCCCAAGTGATCATTCAAAATTGAAACCACTGAGCCATGCGAGATCCCTACGGCTTCCACAATCTCTCGCACTTTCAATCTTCGGTCGGCCAACACCATATCGTGAATTTTTTCGATTGTTTCGGGTGTAGAGACCTCAACTGGGCGTCCAGGAGGTTCGGCATCTTCAGTGCTTGTACGGCCACAACGAAATTCAGTAAACCACTTTTTTACCATTGAAATCGATGGTGCAGTATTTATCAAGCTTAGCCTTGGTCTCGGTAATGGTTTTTTTTCGCAAGAAATAATGCTTAATAAGCACACGAAATTCACTTTTTTCCATTTTCTCCTCAAATTAGTGAGTAGTCTGATAAAAATAGCTGTCAAACACAAACTAACTGACGCAGCAAGTTTAAATTTTGACAGGAGTCAACTGACAAATGCCTGTTGACAGGAGCAGTGTTGCTGTTTCAGTAAAGAGGTCAGAAATTCAAAAATGCACAGAATTATTGACCCGCCCTCGTATTTAGAACCTGAAAAAAGGTAATTTTTGTGTATTTTTTAAAGGAAAACTACTCGTATTTGAAATTTCGGATTGGGAGTTTAACTATTTAAAAGTATACACATTCAGAAATATGTTTAATTTTTTTTATTTCAATACAGGGTGTCCCCTAATTCTTTGACGATAATTTGGGAAATGAGGCTTAGAAATTGGATATCTAAAGACTCAAACAAGATATCAACTTTATTTAAACACCGTTAGAAAATCTGGTATTTCTTCTAAAAATAAAGTCCTACACGAAGTTTTTACCATTAGTACTAACAGAGCAATTTCCGTTAACATGGGTCAGGGTACACCAAAGCAAGTCTTTTCTTAAATCCTCGATAAATGATGTCAACATTGGAGATAGGCCCTTATTGTAGAACGATTTTTTTCTTAGAATATGCCAAGTAATCATTTCCCAAATTATCGTCAACGAATTAGGGGACACCCTGTGTAAAACAATGTATACATACTATATACACATTATACATTTTTTTTGCACTTATTTTAAATAGTTCCTTAGTCCTGCTAGGAATCGTATCAGAGTTTAGTGAATACGAGTTATGAAATATTTGGAAAAGTTTACATATTTTCACTTAAATAATTTAAACCAGTCTATTTGTCTTATCACAAAAAATTCAAATTGCAGCACAGAGATAAATAAACACATAAACCTGTTCTTAGTCAGAAATGCTATTTAACTGAATTTCACACAATTCTATTGATAAACAATTACAAAATTTTGCCTACGATAAGAACTACCTGAATGGGAAGGCACTCTTATCTTGACATTGTTAGAAGAAAAACTTCAAAATTTCCTAGAATGCAGTAGCAAAAGTGCCGCGCAATCAGTTTCTTCGTTTAAGTTCACATCTACGTGGAGCGTGAGTAAAGGGTGTTTGAAATATAATTCTTTATCAATTAACATTTAAATGTAATTTAGGGTAAATAAGCATTTCTCAGTCCAATTGTACGCATGTGGCGTTAGATCACGGTCAATTTATAGGTCCAAATCTGTAAATCACTCTCTCATCAAATTTTGATTTCAATAAATCAATGGTATTGATCACAGTGTGACACGTAGCCCCATTCTTCTGGAACCAGATATCATTGACATTAATGTCACGTAAATTTGAAATAAATATTCGTTGACCATTTTTCTGTATCACCAGTGACTGTAATGCAAGCAGCATTTTTGTGCAGGCTATGGTGTCTGAAGAGTCACTTCGGAATTGGTTTCACTCTAAATATGCCAATTTTGCTTATTGACGTATCCGCTGAGCCAAAAGCGGGCCTCAATTTAACACAATTTTCTCTGCATGACATGATCCAACGGCTTCAATTCAGACAATTGAATCTTGTATGGGATTAGGTCAAGGTCCTTCAGCAAAATTCCAAGCTGTAGACAAACCAAGCCCAACCTCCTGTTCAGACCTATGAAAGGACGAATTCGGGTTTTCATTAACACGCGCCTCAACTGCGGCGATATCTTCCTGAGAATGCACTTGTTTTTATGTATAGGTATATAGCGTTAAATTAGTGAGAAATCTATCTACAATACGATAAATATCACGTTCAGCTTGAGCGATTATTCGATCCTTAAAATTGTTCAAAAAGTCATTGCGTTTTTCTCATCTGATTTTCAGGTGCGTTTATTTAATACTCGTATACGTAATGAACATTAATCAATGATTTATTGGCCGTTTTGTTCGATGAGCTTCTGCCATCACTCGGGCAACTTCAGAATACCGCGTTCATAAAACTTCATATCTTTCTCTGCAAGAAACTTGTCAAGGTGGTGTGTGATGAGGTCTTCAGCAGCAAACATTCTACCATTCAAGGAGTTTTGCAAGGAGCGAAATAAGTGGAAGTTTAATGGCGCAAGATCTGGGCTACACGGTGGATGCGGCAACACATCCCACATAAGATGCACAAATTTTTGACGAATGACCAAACTTGTGTGTGGTCTCGCATGGTTGTGGTGGATTGATCCACTCGGGACGTTTCTGTGCGTTGTCATCACTTAATTTCTGTAGCTGCTCACAGTAGACATCGGAATTAATCGTTTTGTTCTCTGAAGGCAGCTCACGAGATTGGCAGCAATAGCTTATTTTGGTGGATGTCTACCTTTGCTTGCCTTTCCAATGCTTCATCTCGCCTACTCCAACTTTTTTTTCCGCTGATACAGTTGTTGACAATCCATTCTTCGTCGCCCGTGATCATACGTTTCAAGAAGGGTTCGCTTTCTTCGCGTTGACCGCAGACTTTTATGCGCTTTGTCAGATGGATTTCTTTCAACTCATGAGGTACCCAAATATCGAGCTTCTTTACGAAGCCAAGCGATTTCAAATGACCATAAACGCTTCCAATAGATATTTTTAGAGCGGTAGTGAGCTACCGAATTGTTCTTATTTTCTTGCACCAGTGCTTTTATTTTATCGTCGTCAATCTCGGAAGGCCTACCGGGGCCTTTATAAACCAGATGATGCTAACACATATGTATAGTATGAGGGTAGTCCTAGAAGTACCCGACCTAAAAAGGAAACACAAAAAAATTGGGGAAAAATATGTTTATTTCTCTACGTAATCTCCTTTTAGTTCAATACACTTTTCCCAGCGATGTTCAATAGCTTCGATACCCTGTTTATAGTGAGAATCGTTGAGCTCCTTAAAATAACCATCAACTGCAGACCACCTATTTACTGTTGGCAAATCTTTTACCACCGAGCAATTTTTTCAAATTCGGAAATGGAAAATAATACGAAAGGGCTAAATCTGGCGAATAGGGTGCATGAGGGAGCAATTCGAATTTTAACTCATTGATTTGGGCCATCGCGATCACGGATTAGTGAAATGGTGCATTGTCTTGATGAAACAAGACTTTTTTCTTCGCTAAATGCGGCCGTTTTTTCTTGATTTCATCTTTCAAACACTGCAATAAGTTCGCATAATACACACCGTCGATTGATTTTCCTTTCTGAAGATAATCAATGAAAATTGTTCCACACGCATCCCAAAAAACTGACGCCATGATCTTGCCCTACAGATGGAACTGTCTTCGCCTTCTTTGGACCCGATTCTCCCCTTTTTTAGTGCATTGTTTTGACTGTCCCTTCGTCTCGGGTGGGAAGTGATAGACCCATGTTGCATCCATGGTTATGAATCGACGCAAAGACTCGGCTTTATTGCTGTGAAACTTCGCCAGACACTCGATTGAAACATCCTTACAACGGTGTTCTGTTCCTTTTGAGCAATCGCGGCGCCCATTTTGCGCACAGCTTTCTCATGTCCAATTTTTCAGTCAACATGCGATGTACAGCGCTTTTTGAAATGCCTACCTGCTAGTTCACGCACATTTTGCAATTGACGGTCATCCAATACCGTTTTGTTGATTTTTTTCAACATTTCTGGTGAACTCACTTCATTTGGCCGAACACTGCGATGTTCGTCTTGGCAACTCGTACAGCCTCGCTTAAACTCTGGCACCCAATATTTTATTGTTGTAAACGAAAGAGCAGACTCCCCAGAGTAGACTCCAGCTCCGTTTTGATGTTGGTTGGATTGAGGCCTTTCAAATGAAAGTATTGTATCACATAACGATGACCAATTTTTAAAAATTCATTGAGAGCGTTCACTATTGATGGCTGCTGAACAAATACTAAACAACATAGCGTCGTCAAACTTCAAATTTAAACTTTACAAGGTTGTCATTCTTTTTAAACAACAACTGTCATCTATACGTCAGTTTGGGTACTTCTAGGTCTACCCTCGTATGTGGAGATACCTGTGTGCTGGGTCCTCAACTTATCAATGGATAAATTAGGAGTAATAAACAGATAGAATGATCAAAAAGTTTAAGGTTTTTATGTGATTGCAAAATAGATGATTGTTGGATTGCTCTGTCATTATCGCGGACGGAAAGCGCGGTAGTTTAATTTAAGGCGCACAATCCTTTATTTCGAATATCCCTGGCAGATATTATATTACCACGATATTATTTCTTATTTCCACGAACAAAAGCTGTAGTTATGATAAAGATATCAGCAAAACTTAGCTCTCCTCTTGATAAGATTGTGTTTCGTGATCTCATTCGGATAAATGTCAACATCAACGACTGCAATTAGCTGCCGAAGAAGAAATTATTACTTCGCAAGAAATACAGAAAATTTAAATAGAGAGTTCCTACGGAAGATCAGCCGACAAATGAACCGCCATTAAATATATCTGCGCTACCAAGTTTTTATGATGAACTCTTAAACGGAGTTGGGTCGTTTTTGTGTGGCAATCGCTTACATGCGTGCAAAAAAAACACAGCTATTCTATGCAAGGTGGCAAGGTGTTTGCCTGATATATTAATTTAGAAATGAAATGTCTAATGCTGTAGATGGAGTTGTAATTGGTGTACTGGTGATACTGGTGTATGATACTAAGTTTTTCCCAAATTTCCTTTTAATATTCATGACCATACATATCTGATAGTAAGCCTCTGATCTGAGCTAGGTTGTAGTTCGTATGTATTCAGGGGTAGGATTCTTCTTGCAATATTATAATAGAGTAGTAAATTTTCTAACGCGGTCTATCAGTTTCGTTTCCTATCCAAAATATAAGCCATCACCAATATTTAATATCGATGGTTTAATCGCAGTGCTATTGTAATTTTTTTTTCGCATTGCAAATAATATTCCGGGAAGAAATACTATTGTAGATGAAGGATGATGCTGTTGAAAATTTTTTTTTTGTTTTCCTAGAAATCATACTTTTAAGAATGTGGCCTCGACTAATCTGTGGGGTTCAAGGCTAGGGCTGCTGTCATTATGCAAAGTTCTCCTTAATGCTTTTGTTGAAAATCGAATACGAAAAACTGAATTTCGTGTGGGGATTTTTTTAAGGTTTCTTTTGAAAACTACTAGTCCACAATCTTTGGTGTCGTAATAGCTCTTGTCCTGTAATTTCGGAAACCGAACATTAAAATTTAATGTTTTCTTACGACGCGCTATACACACTCATGTTACACTATAGAAAGAGGCGGAACAGACAAGTATGACAGTATAGTTGTTTTCAAGTAAAAAACTAGTTTTTTCTCATTATTTATACATGCGATTTGATATGAGTAACTCTAATACATACTAGCTTTGAAAATGTATTTTTAATTGTTTTTTTTGTTTACTTTGTTTTCCTCAGCTTCATCATTACCAATTACGCCAGTTCATGTTATGAAATTATCTGATAACAACATCAACACATCCATTCCTTCTTATACATCACCATCTCCTGATAGCGGTTTAAATTTTACCCCAGAAGATGAAAATGAGGGTACCACAAATATAAAGTCTTTTGACAAAGAAAAGGCTTCGATTCCATCTTATGTGCCACCCTCATCAATAGCAGATTTCAACAATGATTTGCCCTTCATTATAGAATCGAATAGTCCACCTCCACTTGACTTTGGGTCAGTAGATGACGATTTAACACCATGCGATGATTTGGACAATGATGACGATGCAGATGAGCTACCTGCTGATGATGTGGGCAAATACGATGACAATATTAGTTTACCGTCCCTGAAGTTCGACTCACTAAGCAACATTTCCAAGAGCACTACCCCAGTGTCCGATGATCTAACAAAGTCAAATCATGAAGACATGGATTCGATTTGTGCCTTTCAGCCTTTACCTGCGAGAAATTTCGAGGAAGAGGGGAATGCAATTGTTAATGCAACTGTTGTAATTGACACTGATAACACGTTTGAAAAATCATCATCTGTAGAACCTCAAACAGTCGGGCCTGTTGATGATATCGAAACAAAACTAGTGCAATGTGATCCGCATAATTTTTATGAAAAATCAGATGACTCTGAACAAAATGAGTCATTTGTTGTACCGGAAACTAGTAAAGAAGATGATCACGATTTGACGACAGAATCTGAAGTTTTCCCTGCTGCCGCCAATACAAAACTCGAACATGAGGAACAATCGATTGACAATCTCGGTGGAAATCGATTGAAGGAAGATCGAGAAACAAATGACTGTGCATTTGAAGCTGACTTTAGTCAATTTTCCAGCTTTGAACCAAAAGCTGGTTCATTAGCACCCCTTGAGACCTCACATATCCAAGAGAATCAGCCATCGATCAAGAAGTCATCTCTTGACGATCTAGACGCAGAAGATTTTGATGATTTTCAAGATTTTGCAGTCGCGACACCAATCGCGGAACCGAGTAAGATCTCACTTGAGGAAGTTTCAGTTCCACAAATTTCTGTTAGAGGACAAGAATCATTTGACGCTGCTAACAAAACAAATGAAGTGGACGACGACGACGACGACGATGACGATGAATTCGGAGAATTCAGTGAAGTTATAGAGTCCAATTCGACAAACATTCCATCGAGTAACAATATCTTCAATTTGGCTAATCTTAACGATAAATTAAAACCCATTCTGGAGATGATGTTTCCCTCAACAAATGTTATAGAAGACGAAAAAAAGGATTTAGCAAATGATTTGGATCGGTTAACCAGTTCGGGTACAATGAATCAAATCGACACAGCTAAAGCACTGGAATATCAATGGAACGATTCCGAAGTGCGACACTCCTTAATCAAATCACTTGGCGTTGATTCAAGGAATATCGTAAGTGACTGGATCTACCTCGGATAATCTTTGTTCAAGTATTTATGCCTATATATAATCAATCCTATCCCTATGCAGCTCTATGGCGAGAAATGGAACAGTTCCATGCCACGCTACGCAGCTAATTTAAGTTTTAATCCTTTGGAGCCAATGAAATCCGACAAAGCTGCCTCAGGCAGTAGCACATCATCAATATCAGACTACAGGAAACGTTCAGAGAGTTTAACATCCAATTCGACGACATCCAAAGCGGACGTTCCAGCTGTGGAATTCGATTGGAATAGCTCGGGTTTAGTGAACCCTCTAGATGGTATGAAAACAAGTTTTTATCTTTCTAATCGCTTCTTGTGTATATCAGCAGTTTATCGCTATTTCTATTGCTTCGAAATTATGCAAACAGGGACATTTTGTGTTGGTTTCTGATGTTGAGTTGAATTTCAAATTGGTTTTGGCTTCAAAATGTCATTTTGATTTCATTACGAATGTTTCGTTTGAGTAAATTTTATGTTATTTAGTTTTTTTTTTCGTTTAGAGCTCTTTGTGTTACATTGCTTTGGTTTTAATTTCTTCCTGCACAGTAATGAGAGATCTTTTCTATTTGTGGTGCTTCATTTACGAATAAAGAAATAAGAAATTAACCTATTATTTTAATTCTCGGCAAATGTCCACTGTGATAATAGCAAATGATGATAAACTAGAGAACACATTTTCACTGCATACTTAATATATTATATACCATACATGCGTGCTCATCTGTTACAAATTCACATCACTAACTTACAGTCACACGGTCTATTATCTTTTATTTTTGTTTATGCAATTTATTTGATTTTATTTTAAATAATTTTTGGTGGGTATTTACTGTTGGAATGGAAGAAGATTGCATTTGAAAATAACATTTAAACGCCATCATTTATCTGTGTTCATAACAACAACCTTGACTTTCCCAATTCTACAACTACTATCGACCACTTTCTTACAATCAGTGAACAACGCAAGACTGCAGAGACCAATAATAATAAAGCGGATACAGGAGTACTATTTTCGCATTTTTTTTTTGAAATTTCAATCAAGATATCGGTGTTTGATATTCTTTTCTTTCGGAATATTGTCAGTTTTTCATGTGTTTCTTATATCCCTTTCAAAAATGAATGACTGCTCGCTGTCTACATTTTTTTCTTTAAATCAAAAGATAATACCTTGACAGGTTTGAGTGCATTGTGTTTCTTACTGTCCTGCACAAAAATCTAAGTTTGTTTGAGAAGACGAAACTATTCATGCCATGAAATCGATAAATGAATAATACATTAGAAACCAACACATTTAACTAGAATTTTTAATTACTTTCTCAATCGCTTGTGTTGGAGCGCAATCAGTATTGATTTCGTTGAAGAAGTGCTGGGTAGTTTAAGAGACACTTCTTCGACAAACAGTTACGTGGTTGCGGTATCCTCATTTATATTTCAATTCTTGATTACGACATTCACATTTATTCGGACTAGATTCGCCCGTCGTCGAAATTCAACGATTATGTATTTAAATCGTGCTATGGTATTTTCTCGTACTCACATGATTCCTATATCACGTTCGGTTCAGTTTCGTCGCGTGAGCAGTGAGATAGAGACTAATCTATATGAAAAAAAGAGATAGATAGTTACGCCACTTTGATTGCGCTTTCAAAAGCGCCTTGTTTTCATTATGAACATTTTATTTCTTTTCTTTTTATCAAAAGTTACAATTCAATGGATTAATTAATTTTACATTCTTCCTTCTTTAATAAGCGAAATCATCATTAATTTATCTGGATTGTATTTGTAATAGGATTCATCTGTCAAATACAATTTTGATTTTTCAACATTTAAAAAAAAACTCAGTTTAACAAAATTACATTTTCACTCGCACAAAATATAAATGAACTCTGTTCAAATGACACTCGAAAAAAAGTTGAAAAATATTTATTCTACTCGCTTCGTTTGTTAAAAGTAAGTTTAAGCCAATGTGCTTCACCCAAAAATCCAATTTAGCAATTTAGAAATGGATTTTCGGTGGAAATAACCCTTCTTCTTCCCACTTCAATTAAAAGCGTTCCCCCTCTTTCGGACAATCTTCCTGCCCACGCCAATGTGAACAGGTACTAACAAATACACAACATGATTTATTCCACTGCTATGTTAACGCTCTTTCTCCTTTACACAGCTTTTCTACTAATATATGTATATAATGTTGTTGAACCGAAAGTACATGCGCGTTGCAAATACACAACACAAAAACAACAGTGTCGTGTACATAAAGCGGCCTGTAGACGCTAAAACATGGTACGAGTAAAACCCGCAGACGCTGAGGTCAATTCACTCCAACATAGACGGTAGACTGTGAAAACATACGAAAAATTCTTTCCAAACATGAGTATTTGAAATGTTGGACCTTTTTTCCCGATTATTTTGTGTGTTCACAGGACGAAATTCACTGATAGAATGGCTTGCTCGAGTAAATGTTGACAGATGAGAGCGCAGACACTCAAACATAGTATCAGCAACACAAAACTCCGCCCTCAAAAATCAAACCATTTTTGATTTTAGTGAGACCAAATTCTGATGTTGGTGAGACCAAAAAATTGGTACGCGTACCAGCCCACAGACGATCAATGTTTTAAATGTTTACTAGTACCAGGTTTTAGCGTTTACAGGGCGCTTAACAGAAGTGTCGTCACTCGTCACTATGTTTCTCTTTTTTTCATTCCACTTAGTTAGGAAACTCTTTTGCAACCGTGTAGTGACTTTCGCAGTCACAAACTCACATAAAAAACAAAACAATATTCATAAGTCAAAACAGTCAAGTAAATTCCTTATGAACCACATGCACAAAAACGATTCGACTATACGCTTATCCCTAGCATCTTTCCATTTATTGACTATTGACTTTCAAAGGCGAGCAGACTTGAAAATATATTTGTTTTTCTGTCAGTAAGCTATGTTGTAAAATAACCTAATTTTGTAAATGTGTTTACCAAGGTTCTACTCAACCGTTTGTGCACATTACGCGAAATTACCTTTCCAATGGTGTAAGTATCATGCCATTCGGTTGATTAGAACTGTGTATAAGCGTACGACAAAAATGGGCAGCACGTATTTTTATATAGATACCTTAGCTATATAATTATAAGAGTTCATGTTGACTCCTTGGAAAATTCAGAAAGCTGGTTTTTTTTAATTAAATTCAAGAGAGTTTGGGGTGTATGAAAGGTTGTTTAGGGCTCATTGGCTAATGGATGGTTTTAATTGCACCATAAAACAAATTTCTTGCCTTGAACCATCCGCATTGTTAGCTATATTACTTATGACTTATGATCCGTGACTTTTTGAATGACATTTTTTTCGGCAAATAAGACGTTTTGTTTATCAACATAATCTTCTTTGAGTCAAGTATACTACGTACGACGCACGTTTCTTTAATATTGTGATCTCTTCTAATTAAAAAGATTTGCCGCGATCCTCAAAAATAAGTTTGTTTGAGCTGTAATTTATTCGTTCGAGCGAAATCTCCTGCCGATATATTTCACGCTCATGCGCTCCCTTGCATTGTCTAGATGGAAGAGCCCTTTTTTCTTGGTCAAATGATATCGTTTTTCAAATTGTCGTTAAACCGGTGCAATAAGTGGGCATAGTATTCGCCGTTGAATGGTTTTACTTTAGAATATAATCTATAGGAAATATGCCGCATGTATCACTGATGGTATTGCTGCCGCCATTACCTTGTAGGTCGACATACTCATCTCGAAATCGTTGACCCGAATTTGACCGGAGAAGCCCACTGTTTCGACTGCTGCTTGTTCTCTGGTGTGTTTTGGAGAATTCATGTGCTGAATTCATAGCTTTTATTTTTCAAAACGGCAGTTAATCTTTGCTGAAGACTTTCCACTAAAGTGCGGCATTTTAATGATGGTATATGTTTTGGAAAAGCTCCTCAGCATTTCTTGATTTTTTTTTACCTTTAAACCCCTCTCGATGTCAGTCCACAAGTTTTCAATTGGGATTAGGTATAGATTCTCGCGGGCCAATTCAAAACATAAGTTTTGTTATCCGTAAGCCATAACCATCCGTGAAGTATACTTAAGATCGTTGTCGTGTTGGAAAACATATGTTACTGGCATGCATCAAAACAAAAGGGTTCCATAGAATTCCTTAATTTGGTTTTGCTTGTTGATCCATTCGACCCCTTATACGAACTATAGTAATGGACCAACACCGAACCAAGAGAATTCACTTAAGCGCGTACTTTGGATGCAATTCTTTGTTTGGAAGACAGTTTATATACAGCTTTCCATTGGTTCCAAACAAATTAAACTTGGATAAACTCCAACTCCAACTTTTTTCCAAAATTTTCAAATGGTTTTTATAAGTGCAGTTTTACGAAATCCCGCCTCTTCCTATAGTCCTTTGTTGACACATGCGGTTTTTTGCGACAATGCATCCACGGAGATTTTCTTCTAAGAGACGAAGACTGATATTCCTGGCCGTAAGTTCTTGACGGATTTGTGGTGCAACAATCTTTCTAATTTCTGTGGATATCAAAGAAGGGTTGGTTCTATTTGTCCGACAAATCAGGCTGTCTTCCTTTTTAGTAGTTATGACTCTCAATCAATCTCCGTTCTTCTGGGGGTTCTCAATACTTCTAGTTATCTTAAAAACTTGTATTGCTCCGAAAATAAGCTTCGTAGAGCAACCAAATCTTTTCGCTACCAACATCATTGATATTTCTGAAGGATTAGTTTTCGAAGTTTTGGAGTATACAATTTATTTTTACCCATTTTTGGACTAAGTAATAAGTAATATCAATAAAGTACTAGCAAAAAAAAAAACAGAAAACGAATTATTTTACACAAAATTTGTCACTTTAAAATGCGGTTTCTAGTGCTCTAGTCCCCAATTGTGACAATTTGACTTCAGGCAAACATATACCAGAAATAAACAGCCGCCAACAGTAAATTGATACCGGTACTGGCTAAACACAGTACAGCTTATAAAGAAAGAGCCGATTACTTATATTCGTTTTCAATTGTCGTTTCAAAGGGCCCCCACCCAATTACCAAGGCTTCGTCCATCAATGACGTTGTCTAATAAAAAGCGGGGGCAGAGCATATTACGCCACCGAAGGTTGCTACGATTTGACCAGTTACAAGTTGCCGGTCATAGGTCTTGTTGGTGGCAAGACCACCGGTAGTCCCTACCAAGACTTAAATCACGGTACCATGGGAGTCAGGAGCCTCCCGGCTTTCGGTCCGGGCATGACTTGTTAAGGTAGGCTCCCTTGTGGGAGGGTCATGGTGGCTGTGGTTTAAACCCAAATCGCGGATAGGGTCTTCCTGTTAGTTTGACCCATTGTAGAGTAACAAATAAGTACTGGGTGCTGTGACCTTAGATCGGTCTCGACCCATACCAAGTGTGGAACTTGTGCCTCCAACACAAGTTCTGCTTTAGTATTATACTATTAATGTAGGTAAGCGATGGCAAGGCGTATCCTTGTTGCCATAGATGTATGGGCATCCCGTAAACATTAGTCTACACAACAGGTGGTTTACGTTAAAAACCAGTGACTATGTCGTTTCAAATTCTGTGGCCACCACTGTATATGGAGTTTTATACTGGCGTATTGAGCTTTTATTCTCATTAAAATTAAATTCTTTCCTTAATCTACATACCTCTAAATCCATTACTTTAAATCTACCTCTAAATCAATTACAACCTTAGTTCTCTTGGACGAGAAAGAGAAAGAAGGGTTTTTAACGAAAAAGAAGACATACAGCCAAATTTTCGTGTTATATCACCTTTAATATTATTTCAGTGCGAATGTCTTGCAGTGCCTATCTACTGAAGTCGAACGGCTGCCGATTCTCCTTAATAATTTTGCTGTTTGGATAATATACGAGTACTTCGCAATAATTCTATTCATGGTTTGTTTAGAACATTCAATTTCGATGTAAGAAATGCAAAGCTAATTGTTTTTTTTTTGTTCAAATTTTTATTTGGAAATGGAAACCGTTGTGGGCTTTTTTCATTAATTATTTTCAAAGATTTTTGATGTAGTCACAGATATGTAGTGGACCAAAGGCCCTTCAACTTCAAGTACCAATTTGTAGTATCCAAATGGCATATGTGTAGGCATATTCTCACTGCTTAATACACACGTATCTAAGCGATAGTTATGAACTGGAATCGGAATATCCCAAACGCCTTCAAATTGTGGCATGTCCGAGCAGTTTTTCACATCCTTCATTGCGTATTTTTTGTAAAAAGTATTCATGTAGTAATACATGGAGGTTTTTGGCACTCGAAAAGGTGTCAGTTTGTACTGACTGGTACCTGACGTACTGTGATAGATTTTTATTTGTATCTGTTTGAATAAATTTAAGAATATTGAAAGAATATGGAAAAAGTATTATAAAAGCATTTGCCTGATATTTTTCATCAATTTCAGCTCCAATATTCATATTTCCACTTAGACCATAATAGCCACGGGCAATGCGAACTGGTCGCAATGGTGTTGCAATAACGTTGTCATCGGTACTGTTCCACTCAAAGTTTTGTATTACGTATAACCAGTCTTTCTAAAAAGAAATTCAATGATATGCTAGTGTTCACTGGTAATAAATTCCTTACACACTTCCAAGGGCTTGTTCAATAATAGAGCGCCACATTCAAAAATTACAAGTACAACAAGTGACGTGGACTTCAACATTTCGATGGGAAGACAAGTTTTCAACTTTGATGAAACACCATGTCGACTTAATTATTTATAGCAAATTTAATTCGCAAAATCGCAAGAACTATAAATGAAGGGTATAAACGTGTTGATAAATCGAAATCGGTTTATGATTTAATTACTTAATGATGCCAGTAGATATTGTAGTTTCGTGTTTATGTAACGTATAGATATGTAATTAAACGTATTGAAAGGGTATCCACAACTTTCCTGTTAACAGAGTCAGCTTGAGAAGAGGCTTGGCTGATTGTCCTCCTGCGCCCCTAATGCGATTTCATAATCTTCAAAAACTGGAAATTTAGTTCTGTTTCCTACTTCAAAAACATTTCTTCTTAATTTTATATACTGTGTATGATCTAGGTAGCGGTTCGGAATTATTACTAAGCGCGGTTTTGTCACCAATTGTCACGTGACAATTGTGAGAGGAGAATTGCTGAAAAGTATCATATGAAAGATACTGGTCCTTCAATATCTTTGCATGTGTTCCCATCAAGTGAACTGAAGACTTTACCTTCGTTGCTGTTGCTAGTCATCGCCGGTTAAGCACAGATAAAGTGGATCGGGCCTCCTTGCGACAACGTGTGGTGCTTATTTCGACGAAACATTGTATGAACGAGTCTTCTTTAGAAAGACATTACCTTTGATTGGATATATCTTCCTAGATATTGTATCGTTTTTCATACTACCCCATTTAAGGTTGACCCTCTTAAAAAAATATTAAGAAGGAATGTGTACCTGTGTTCCGAACTCTACCCTCAATCTAACAATCTGGAGAGGCTATCTCATTTCTGAGGATGTAATAAATTAGACAATGGCTTTTATATAAGCTTATATCATAATGACGATATTCTGCCTCGGAGTTGTAATCTAGATTGAAGATAAGTTTTCTGCATATCAAGCAGTTTTGAGATATTCAGAAAATGCAAAGACACCGGCAGCGACTCCACAGGCAATTTTTAGACCGCCTGTGTATATTGTTGAGTCGAAGTCCTAGGTTGGCTGTGACATTCCGTCCTAGTAGGTTTTGTGAAAATGAAACTGCGTGACAATACAATCTGTTGAAGTTGTACGAGTACAAAATATCAGGCTTTCGCTGTCTAACACTCGTTTTATCTGTTAAATTTTAATATGTAGGTATAAAGGTATGAGATGTGTTAGATCTGCAAAGCATCTGACGGAATCAGATGGTGCACTTGATATTTCTAAAGCATTTGACAGAGCTTGGCATCAGGCTCTTTTGTCGAAAATGTGTGCTTTTGGGATCGACAACTGTCTTCTTGAATGGGTTACAAATTACCTTTCGGAACGTTCAATTCAAGTTGTGTTGTGGTTTCAAGTCTGATATTTACAAAATAAATGCTGGTATGCCTTAGGGCACCGTTCTGTTTCCGAAACTCTTTTTAATTTTCATCAACGATCTCTTGTTTGCTACTTCTAATCGAATATATTCCTTTGCTGATGACAGTACTCTCTGCTTTTCGTATTCGTTCCCGGAGTCACGTCCCTGCTCTTCGGCTATAGAACGGCAACGGCAGCGTATGTTAAGCTCATTAAATTCTGATATTAATGGCATAACTAATTGGGGAACCACTAACAGAGTAGAATTTAATGGTTCCAAAATACAATGCTGCCTTCTGTCATTAAAGCGAAATTTAAACACCCAGCCATTATCCATGAATGGCACTTGCATTGTCGAAACCGATAAACTTTCCATTCTCGGTATATGTGCCAGTGACAACTTACGTTGGAGTGACCAAATATTCGGTGTAGTCAAAAATGCTGCGAAATGTCTAGGTTTCCTCAAGAAATACTTCACCCCCTCTGATCAGGCCCCAATATATAAGGGATTTACCCACCCGAAATTGGAGTACACCCCACATTCGGTCAGGTGCGCCCAAGGCATCTCTGCACCTGCTAGATAGGATCCAAAACCATGCGATAAAACTCGTAGGTGATACTAATATCACTCAGACAATGGATACCCTCGAACACCGACGTAATCTCCTGTCTCACTCTGTTTTATCGCTATTTCCACCACCAGTGCTCCATAGAAATCGCCAGTAGCATACCGCCCCTTCAAACCTTTAACCGTAACATCCGTCTCACTATGAATGCACATCAGAATACCCTCAAGTCCACTTTCGGACGTACTCTAAAATATCGTGATTCGCTCCTAAGCCGTACAACTCGCTTATGAAATACCCTGCCTAGCTCTTTATTTCCTAGTCATTATAACCTTCAAACATTTAAAACCAACGTTCACCGGTACCTCTCTTTCCACCCTCCCTGACTTTTCTTCGCCCGCGCTGTGTACAAACATTTTAAAGGTACTTAAATCGCGCACAAATTATAATTATACGTTTTAAGTTTGATTATTTTTTTTTTATTAAAAGATGGCCATCTTACTAGTGATCCGTTTGCGAGGATTTGTGAGGATCCAAGAAGCCAACTTTTAAGGCCCGATTAAGGTTTTCTTGCAGTCATAGAAAGGTATAAACACTTTCTTCACCTAGTGAGATTTATCTTTAGTCTCTAATTGAGTTTAGGATCTATTATTATTATCATATAGGATGTTCGTTTTTTAAATAAAACAATTATTGAGATATCTCTGAAACCTTTATATCTTTATAAAGTAGACAAGTGAGGATTATTTATGGAACCCAATATCTTCCAAATGGCCGCCTTGGCTCTGCTTGCAGACCCTCATCCTTTTCTCGAAACTTTTAATCCCCATTTCATATAATTGGGTTGCTATCTCGCGATAGTTCCTTACTTTCAGAATTGGAATTGTTTGCGGATGGTTGGCGTAGACCGCGCTTTTAACATAACCCCAAAGGACTAAGTCTAACGGTGTTAACTCGCACGACCTTGGCGGTCAATGAGTGTCTCCGAAACGCGAATTTACGCGGCCAGGAATCTTGGTGCGCAATAACTAAATTGTTGCGCGCTTTTCATGGTAGGGAGAACCACCCTGCTGAAAGGAGAGGTCGTCCGTATCCATATTCTCGAGCTCAGGTCACAAAAAACTGTTTATTATGCTTTGGTAGCGCGCTCCATTGACCGTAGTTGCTTTTCCGGCTTTATGATACCACCGGTCCCTAAACCTCACCAAACAGTTACTCGTTCTAGGTGTATTGGCATCTCCTGAATCACTCGTGAATTTTTGGTGCCCAGATACGGCAATTTTGCTTATTAATGTGGCCGCCAATGTGGAAATGGGCCTCATCTGAAAACACGATTTTCTTGCAAAAACCAATCAATGAATTTTCATAATAAAATTCAACGATTTGGATTTTTTCTTTCATTGTGTAGCGCTGCATGGTAAATTTCCCAAATTTATGGATGACATCTGTCACCATGTGCCAACTCTGCGTGCATCAGCTGTAAAATAATAGGACTTTCAAATTCTACACCTCTTCTTATAGCACCTTATATACATGAGACCTAGAAAGGGAATTGGATGTTGACCATCTAGTTTTTGTGAAGTGCTAAGTTGGTTTTGGGGGGTGAAAAGCATTATTTTAGTTTTCATCGAATTGATGCCAACATGCATTGATTTATGCCATTGTGGTCCGATTGCTTTCTTTACTCAAAGCATTTTTCATGATTTCGCTAATCATGGAAGGGAACACATACTACTGATACTAAAATCGTTTGAATGGGTTTTTGCTTGACTATGAGCTACAGCAAAAGTGGTAATTTTGCTTTCGTAGTGTTTATTGAATAAGGTATATTCTATAGCAATTTTTTTATGTATAGATTTTTCTATTATCCAAACAACTTCACGGATATCAATTTTTGTGGATCGTTGGTTAAGTTGTGCATAATATTAATTCGGGACAAACATTTTTTCTATTAAGTCCCGGAGATAGTTGTCTATGACTTGATATAAAATAAAAAGCACTCGAACTTAAGTGTGTGTGGTACTTGTACTCGTATATTTGAGATATAGCTTTTGAAAAGCGGCATGATCCATGGATGCGCCTGGACATAGGAATTTGTAGCGAAACTGTTTATTGCTATTTTTCTGTGGAAGGGAAGAATGCTGTGTTTTCTTAGAAACCATGTTTCAAGAGTCAGCAGCCGGCAGAATCTGATGTACTATCTTTGTATGCGGAAAAGTAGGTGTCTAATTTCTGCAGTTGAGACTGTCCATCCTCCTCCCATTGAGGGTTTCAATGGGTTGACTATATTTTATCAAGCACTGCTGAGCGGCTTTACCTCTAAAAATTGTAAATTTTAATTTAATGATATAAATCGCCTATACTTTTCCCAGCGAATACTTTCACGGTTCCCGGCAGGAAATGGGGGTTTCAATGCCGAGAATTATATTAAGGGGAATCCATTTATGGTCTTAGAAGGATTTCGAATCAAATACTTTCCAGCTGCCTACTTTCTGCTTGATTTAGCTGTTAGGGAGTGCGATATTTGCAACATTTACATATCAAGAGGTCAGTTTTACTAATAAAATCGAATGAAAACTTTCCGCGTACATCGTTTTTAGAGCTATTTTTGAGCCCGTGGTTGGTATTGGCATGGCAGCCCATCAACATGTACAACACATTTTCATGGTTTTAAATTTAAGAAATGTATGTACATATGGTATATATATCTACTGTAGAATTTTTGATCATAAGAGCATACATAATTCGCGACTACCATTCATATTAATCGTTCAAATATCCGGCATTAATGCTGCAGTCTTAAAAGGCGAAGCTTCTGTCTATTTAAAAGGCCCACTGTCTTGGAACTGATTACGATTTTGGGGAGATTTAAAGTCAATACATACAATGCTGGATGTTTTTGTAAAGAAAAAATAAATGCAAATATATGTACATATTTTTACTTACATTGTTTACATGCGAATCAATATACCAGTACGTATGGTATCTTTCATCGAGGGTTCAAAACATTCAAATAATTCTCTTCGGGTTTGGATACGCAAAATCGCACAGAAACATCTTCAAAAGCCATAGAGGTGAACGTTTCCGTGAACCTCATGGTTCAAGCTATTTTTTGCATCCTTTTCTGTGTTTGACACGCAGCACAAGCGGATTTTGTTAAATAAAGTGCAGATTGGTTTTCTGTTAATTTTTTTTCTTAGAACTTCTGTATCTACACCAACTTCTAGAATTGAAAAGTTAATGTTCACCATAATCATGATCATCGTTAGCTGTCTTGATTGTGTTCTTTTTGCCCTCGGTTAATGGTCATGATGATTACAATTCAAAAGAGATAACTCTTATAATGGTCACCGATTTAGTGACAAAACAATAGATATTGGTCTTCGGTGTCAATCACTATCCCGCAGGCTTTACTGTGTTTAACGTGTCTCAAAACACAACTATTGTATAAATAAATTATTGTAAATACAGGACTAATGTTTCATGTCTCTTAGTTAGTGACCAAATGCGTGTACCTAAAAGCAATGAGACATTCAAGTAATCATTAACCCGTCACTGATTGATTTCCCATCAAAACTTTGAATGTGACACATAGCATATTCCTCGGCATACAATTTGAGTTTGATTTATACCCAATAACGCCTAATGCGCTGATGTACGAGTAGATTGTTATTTTTGCTGTCATTTTCATTAGTATAATGCGTACCTTGAAGACGGAAGCTAGACAGCCACATAACTCTATAAAGTTGCCACCCACACCCATTTGAATACGGATATAACATCTTTGTGTTCATATTTTTTTCTTCAAATTGTTTTTTGTATCATTAGGAAAATAAATTGGAATAAACGTATTTTCTTCTTCTATACCCAGCAGTAAATATCTGGTCTCTATTAGGATCAAAGTTTAATCCTTCAATATAATACACAATATTTATCACCAGTTTAATTCAATTGCTTGAAGCGATGCAGTGCATGGACTTTTCATGTTCTTCCTCTAAGGCTGCGCATTTGACAATTACAGTTCCAGCGAAACAGCTTCATGTCCTCCCTACTCGAAAGTAATGAAATTGTTCAATTTTATTTTAAATTAATTTTTTTTATCTTTTCCAATCTAATATAACCGTGCAAAAAAAAAATACAAAAAATATTCGTATATTCGTATATTTTTAAAGCGCTTCAAGTTTGTTTCGTTTCGATTCCAAAAGATGGTATGTTTATTTTTATATCTTAACATGAAAATTCTTAATCTTCCTCTCCCGAATCCACAAGTGAACTCCTCTCTTAATCTGTCTCTTTCTCAAGAAATACAATAAAACGACAAGAAAAAAATAATAATAATAATTTGCAAAAAAAAAGAAAAAGAAAAAAAAAACAAAACAAAAACAGAAAAATAGAAAACATTTCGTTTCGTTTATTTTGGTTTCTTTGTTTTTTTTATTTACTTTGACTATCTCTCATGATTGAAAAATTGTGTCCAGCATCACAAGCACACACTTTACTATTGGACCTAGACCAACTAGTGGTGGTGGCTAATCTTGATAAAATAAATCTTGATTCCTCCTGTTCCTCTCCATGTTTCGCAACATCGTCGCCATCTTCGACACTGTTAATTGCAACTGTAACCGCTGCATCGGATACTTTAACAACGCACTCTATCACTGTAACACAATCACTTGTTGGTAATGATGTGGTTCAACCTGACTTACTTGCTATTGATGTTCATCAACCGCAAAATGATCTGCTTATCACGATGTCATCGCCGTCCAATTCGTCTTCGTCCTCATTGTCGCTGTCGTCATCGTTGTTGTTACCACCATCATGTACATGCAATCCCTCTGTTTTTGTATCTGGCACA
The DNA here is from genome assembly GCA_963966105.1 of Volucella zonaria. Lineage (NCBI taxonomy): Eukaryota > Metazoa > Arthropoda > Insecta > Diptera > Syrphidae > Volucella > Volucella zonaria. Next base: position 363,084,715 of record OZ014530.1, on the reverse strand, counting down.
TGTCGCACCACTGAAACATTTTCAAATAATAATAATGACGAAACAACTAATGACAATGTTACCAATTATACTACCACCACTACAACTACTAACATTTATGCTAACCTTGGATCCAATAACCATAACTTCAATCAATATTTGGACTGTAGTAAGTTAACTCACTGTTGTTGTGTGTATTGTTGTTATTTTGGTTTAAATTAATAGTTTTTTTTATTTTATTTATCTTTTGCATGCTAGAGCAACTTAGAGTTTTGTAGATTGTTTGAATTTAAAGAATAGTGGAACTGAAACTGTACTACATCGGACTTTAGTTGCTCTGAAGGAGCTGCTGTTCAGCTCATATGCAAGTTTGTCTACAGAGTAATTGTGTGTATCATATATACGTATCTAGTGAGCAGGGGAATTTTGAAATCAGTTTTAAAATCGTATGGGTAGCTGGTGTAGGCGATACTCAATACAACAATGTGTGGCTTAAAAGAAAACGAAACAAAATTATTTTTTTAAAAGGTTTTTAACATTTCTTTAATGTGTACACTTTAAGCACTTTTAATATGTTTTCCAATCTTACAGCAAATTTTTCTGCATAGTCCTGCGTTAAATGTCACCAAATTCTTTTTAAAAGCAGTTAAAGCTGTCCTTACATCAATCCTCCGATTCATAAGTTCCCAGATATTTTCAATCGGAAAATTGGCAATGAAGACGATCTAACACATTGATGTATTTACCCATTTGAAGTTCTCAAAGATACAATTCGGTTTTCACGCCCGAAAAGCATTTTAGTGGATATAATGCACTCCTCTTTTGCACAGTTCAAGCATTGCCTTTGCATCGAGTTTGCCGGTGAAAGTCACCAGTTTTCCGAGTGCCTCCGTACAAAAGCAATTATGCACTTTTGCCGAATTTTTCACTGTTAGTGGGACCACAGTTTCACCAAGCACCGCCTACATATGTCTCAGAGAATTTAAAATAATTTCGCTCTGTTCAAATTTTGAGCCCGCTCAAGTTTTCCTTTTTTTTTTATTTTTCGCTAACCGAAGAATGTTAGTGGTTAGTAAAAAAACTTGTTTTCGGAAAATTTTGCGAACACCTAAGACAGAAACCCCGTGACGCTTTTCCAACAACATTTATCTTGCTGTTCTTGCTTGCTTGTTTTCATTTCACTCAAATCCTCACAAAATTCTCTGAGGACATTATTGTGCAGATGCAGCATATAAATTTGGTCCCCGTGAAAAAGCAACAAGAAACACAGCTTCAAACGGAACTTTATATAAAGCACTCATTACGGAATTGTAATTTACAAAAACGAGATACAATTGAAGTAATATTTTATTGCGCATTAAGGGGGAGCTAAAGTTAATTCGTACAAAAAAAGGCATGTTTTTGGGTATTTTTTGTGACGACACAGTTAAAATCTCTTTATTAAAACCAATAGTACACTAAAGTATGCCATTCGAAGAATATTGTATAAAATTTTCACGAAGAAATATTAAAAAATACGGCAGTGGCAGCAATTATTCGGACGTGTCTCGGAAAAAAGTAGAAATGCCGTGTCCCTCATAACTTGGATTATCTGAAATCAAAAAATCAAAATTCATTCGTTAGATAATAGTTTTCCGCAAGTAACGCTGGGAGGGTTTTTGGAACACTTTGAAGGGAAAAAACCCGATTTTTTTTGCGAAAAAAATCGTCTAATTTGTTCTGTGAAATACAAATTATTAACAAATTTGAAAAAAACTCTCCAGCGTTACCTCGTAAATTATCTACAGAAATAGTGTTCAAAATTTCAAAAGGATCGGTGCAGTAGTTTTGAAGTTATGAAGGGCGCCGACTTTGAGAACGTGAGTTGTGGGGAAAACGCTTTAAAGTTTTGAACACTAAAAAATCTGGTATACCACCTTGATCAAAAATTTTCCGGAATTTATTCCAAGTTTATACAAGTTTATTCATCAAAATCTATATTGTCCCATTCAAAGAAATCCCTATCGACTGCAACACACTTATGGCAGCGTTTGATCCAATCCTCGAAACATTTTTTATATTCGGTTTTTGGTATATCCATCTGTGCCTCCTGCGATTTTCCATTACTTCCTCTCGGTTGCTGAAACGCATTCCCTGTAGTGGTTTTTTAACTCTATTGAACAGAAAGAAGTCACATCAGGTGAATTCGGTGGCTGGTGGATGGTATTTGTTGCATTTTTCGTCAAAAAATTACGAATAATGATGGCACTGTGCGACCGCGACGGTGCGTTATCATGGTGCAAAATCCATGAGTTTTCTGCCCACAATTCTGGTCTCTTTCGGCGAATTGCTTCACGCAAACGTCTCATAACGCCCAAAAATACTCTTTGTTTACTGTCTGGACTACACCGTTGTAATCCATGAAAACCGTGATCATTGCCTTCTTTTTTGACTGAAAACAACGTGGTCTTTTTGATCTCGGCTCATTTGGTGAACGCCATTCACTTGCCTGATGTCTGGATTGCGTGTCGTACTCATAAACCCACGTCTCGTCACCAGTAATGATCCTTTTGATGAATGTGGGATCGGATTCAGCCTCGCAAATCATCTCTTTTGCGACGTCAACACGGTCTCGTTTTGGCATGAAATTCAGGTCTTTTGGCACCAACTTTGCTGCTACACGACGGAAACCCAAATCATTAACCAAAATACCTTGGACGGATCCATAGGCAATGTTCAAGTCCTCCGCTATCTCTCTGATGGTTAATTTGCGGTTATTGGCCAACATTTCTTTTAATTCATCAATGTTTTCGTTGGTTTTCGACGTCGACGCCACTGCGTTCATCATCTTCCATTGACTCACGACCACTTTTAAACTCGTGCAACTGGTAATCGACCGTTTTCTTTAGAGAATCGTTGCCGAAACACTTTTCCAACATTTCCAACACTCGCGCACCATTAAATCCGTTTTTTACGCAAAATTCAATACGACTACAAGTTCGTTGTTGCAAATTTAAATCCATTTCTAAAATTGTAAAAAATCGCCAACACACGCAGAGATAGATGTACTCTTGGCTACGTAATTTTTGCAAATGTCAAGCTATGACGCTAAGATTTAGAGGGAATGTCAACAAAAAAAAACAGAACTCAAATCGGAACAACGGGAGCGCGACACGGTGGTGTCCCCCGGGAACTTTTTGATCAAGGTGGTAAAACGTTCATAAGCGAATTTTATCGGCTTACCTCACACTGAATCATCGATGCCAGGTCCATAAAGGATGTTGCTATCATCCATGATGTCTAAAGCACCTTTTTGCTCCTGTCTACGATGAATCCTGCCTTCTTTAGTTTGTCTTTCAGCTTCCTGCTCTGCTCGGCTATACGTATGGAATCAGTTGATCTCGCCCAGTCATGAGCACTTGGTCCACTACTGATTCCCATGTCTTGCATGAAGGTTAGTAAAGCAAAAGAACCTTCATTGAAGACACTGGCTGCCACATAAGTTGCAATTTCAACGATGACAGAGCTTCCACTCAAGTGCTTTGGTGAGTGAGTGAGTGAGAAAGCAATTATCCTATAATGTTTTTCAAGATCCTCCGTAACTTGATCTTCAACGGTCACTTTTATTTTTTTAATTAACTTCGTCAATTTTGCTCCAATCGACTTGAAATGTTGGCACAATATTCTTAAGATATTGCGCATTCAATTACAAAAATAAAAAAAAATGCAAACAAAAAGTTAGTTTTGCAAGACAGCATCATGCTATTAAAACATTCCTATATTACAAATACGTTACCCATTTTTATCTCCTAAAATAGTTCGGTAATAATACAATTGTTCAATGAAGGAAAAGAACATAAAGAACAACAAAAAAAGGGACCAACAAAGAAAAAAAAACATAAAAACCTTAGCTGTACTTTAGCTTTACGTTTTTAAAAAATGTACTTTGTAAAAAAAGTTATTTGTTGCCAAATATTTTGTGCAAAATGTAAAACTAATGTGGTACACTTTCGTATAATTGAATCCAATATTCTGTGAATGCCCAACAATCAATAGTGTATGTCAGCGCCACGTGCGTTTTTGTGCACTTCTTTTCAGGTATTTCGTTCTCCCTAAAAATGTTACTAAAATATGATATGAGCTGTAGATACAAGCTATACATTGTGGAAATCTTTGATTTTAATACAATTCACCTTCTTTCTATACGCAACAGGATTAATGTTAAAAAGCAACTTGTAACATTTTTCAACCTTAAATAGTTATTTTTTTGCTACTTACTCACTTGAATATCCCTATAATCCTGGGTGGACCTGGGCCTCAATCAATAGACCGTTTTTTTCTCTTTTTTTTTTGGTTGTGTATGCTGTGAAAGTTTATTCGGTTGACGAGAAATCATTTCCACATCAATTTTATCCTTTTCTGCAACGAACACTAAAGCACTAAATTTACAACGCTGATCATTCATTAATAAATTTATTTAAGCTAAATTGCATTAGTTCCAATCGTGTTCCGTAAATAAAAAGTTTTGTCTTGGCAGCTTTTTTATTGATTTGGTTTGTTTTGTAATTTTGTTTTTTACTCTGAAAATGTTTTGAGATCATTAACTAACATGTGCTTGTTTCTCTTACAATAGGGGTTAAAGAAATCTTACACGAAAGAACGACTGAAGCGATTTACACGCCGCAGCTTGGGGAATTTAATTCATCCATTGACCAGCAATCGAATTCAACCTTCAATACCAACAACAACTGCTACGAAAACGACAAGTCATCATTACGACGATCTATCGACGAGGAGGCAATCTCAACCCCAATTGAATTTAAGTCGAATGCGAATGCATCAGCTGCCGTTTCAACAACGACATCAACAACTTTACAATCAACAGCAGCCACAAAAACCTCAATTTCATTACCAGACGACTACATTGATATAACCTGCGATGATTTCCACCCATGTGTTCTAGAAACGAACTTAGACACAGCAATAGTTAGCTCACAAGCACCCAACCACAATAACACTCACGCAGCCAAATATTTGGAAAGTTCTAAGACTGATCTGGAAACAGAAATACACTCTGGCGTTGTAACAACGTCTACGTATGCTGGTCCACTTAAGGAGACTCACATTTTTACGCCATCGAAAAGCGATAACATCTTGGCGAAATCCACATCAAAAACTCCTCGCACTTCGGAGAGTAAGTGTCCTATTGATTTTGACATAGAAATTGCAGCGGCTGGTATTATAATTGACGAAACGGTTGTGAAAAAGGAGTACCGCGATGTAGAATATAATCCACCTACGGGCTTTGGGCTTAAGTATCGGGAAGAGACGGAGTTCAATCGCAGCGCATCACCAGATACACATGTCGAGCGGAATGTGTTCAGTTCGAATGGGCCACCAACGCATTTATTTCCAGCAGATGAACCTATGAATACGACGCAAATCTTGGATGAAGCCCCTGAACTGGATGATTTTAATGATTTTGTGTCGGTGGAGTCTGTGAAGTTACCCGAGAAGAAAACAACAATCAATACAATAGTACCTAGTAACAATTCGTTTGACGACGAATTTAGCGATTTTCAGTCCGTCCCAGCGCCTGCACCTGCACCAGCACTTGTAACTGCACCTGCTCTTGCACCAGCATCAGCTGCCACAATTGTACCGCCAGTTATTCCGTCTTCAGTTATTGTTGAGTCAAAAACCAGTAGTCCTAGTCATTGGCGAAAATTTAAAGAAAGCGAACTTTCGTCATCGGGCAGTCGCACTGGTACTCCCGTATCGTTGAGCGATGAAATGATCCTCAGTCCAGCGATTCTTCTACCGCAAGCTATTCAAGTAGAAAATAAACCGAAAATTGAATGGCCGGAGCCAGGTATTAATCCAGAGGAACTAGCACGTATAGAAGAGCTTTTCCCGCACCCAAAAGTTGGTAGCAATAAGCCCTCGCCTAGTCATAGCACACGATCACAACAACAGGCTCAGCTGCAACAGCAACACGGTAGAGCAACACCTCAAGCAGGAGTTGATGATGACGATTGGTCAGAGTTTGTATCAGTGCCAGCATCTGCGACTCAAATTCCAAGCATAAGTCAACAATTTCAAAGGAGGCAATTATCCCCAGCAAAATCAGCGTCAGATGCAACTGATGAAGAATGGTCTGACTTTGTGTCTAGCGCGCCACCAACTCAAATAAATCATATACGTCCGTCTGTTTATCCCCAATTTAATAGTGCTGCGTGGCAAAATGCAAACTTCTACAATAATCCAATGAGTGCATACGCTGCTATGCCAACAAGCTTCTATTACCAACCGCAGCCAACACATCAGCAGCAAAATCTTAGCAATAATCTAGTGCCAAATTTATCAAACATTAACAACAATACAGCTACTAATAATAATTTAATTAATAATAACTCCATTAACCAGTATTTAATCAATAATCAATTGAACCAATCACATCACCATCCTCAGCAGCACATCCAAATGATGCGAGATTACTCTACCACATCGCCTATGGAAATGGGATCATTGTCATCACATTTAACTTCTCAAACGGCACATCACCCCTATGGAATGCAAACAGGATCTGGTTATGGGTACGGCAGTAATCGCAGTGGAATTGGAAGTACACAACATCATGGTAAACCCAGTCAATTTGGTACAGGTTCGAGTAAGGTGGCGCCTAGCATATCGTTAATTCCAGATTTAGGTTTTGTTGCACCAGCGCATGCAAGCTTCATTAGTGTTCCAAAAAATAGTTTTATCACAAAGAAATGACGTTTGCTCAATCATAATCAAGCGTCAGCAGGGGGTATAGCGATGCGACGCCATAATAATAGCAATAGTAGTTGTCCAACAAACACGAACGATATTATCACATAGGATTGACCGGACATTCATTTTGGTTTCTTTTGGTTTAGGGTTTGGAGTATTTATGTTGTTGGTGCATGATTATGTTTCGCAGATTACAGGTTAATTGGCCGTTGTTCAATATTCGTTCTTAATTAATTAGTTCATGTATATACTCGTAGCTTACTATTTTACCAAACGTGCAGCTTCGATTACTGCACGTATTCTTTCGGCCGCAGAGAAAACAAACATTTTATGCTTGTCCTGCATGAAAAATGAAAATCTGCTCAGTTTATTAGAACACTTTCTCGCTAAACTCACGAACTGCTTCAAAAATTAAGATGTCTGCTATATTCGTACTCGTAGGAAAACCAGAGAACATGTGATATGGCGACGCGAACGTAACTATAGTTAGAAAAAAGTACGTTGCCATATTCATAAATAGTCACAGGTCTACCTTATTTCTGTATGATTGGCACTGCGGTTACCCTAAGCGATTGTCAGTACTCGTGTGAAGCACTTTATAGTAGTTTGTGATATTGTTATAATGAGTAGCTGGTGTTTGCACTTACTATTTCCGGATTTTGTGTATTTTGTTTTAAATAACTGGTGCGGCAACCTATTAAATTGTAGAAATGAACTATCTTTACTGGCTCTAAGCACTAAGCACAGTGTTATTATTGTACAAATTCTAGCATGTTCAATCTGGCTCTCATTGTATATTTTGTATAATTCGTTTGCACCTTTTCAAAGATTTATTTTTCTATTTCATCGATAATTCACATATATTTTTATACGTATATTTGTAGCTGTGCATCTTTGTTAACAATTCGAGTTAATTGTTTCTCTTACGTTGTCGTAAATTGAACTCTGTTGTTGATTCTTAGTTATAACTAGAGCCGACGGAAAAACTCCTTATACCTTTAAAAGAAACCAAAATTGAAATTTGTCCACTAGAAAGTATTAATCCCTTCCCTCCTCTCAAGCTCTGGGTCATTTAAAACATATTTGAAGATGAATGACTTTTACACAGCTACACAAAACACTACCCTGTTCTGTTTTGAGATCTGAGTCTCTCAAAAAAAACTTAACAAGGATATTAATAAATTCTTTGAACTTATGACAAGTGATATAAGTCGAAGGTGTCGTGTACTGTATGAAAACAAACTCAGTAACTGTATGTGTGTACTTTAAAGAAAAACCAAGACGCAAGCAAAAAAAAAAAAATACTTAATTTATTGTTATACAACTTTAATTGTAGTTTTATTAAATAGAAAACAAATTAATAATTTATTTATGAAATATTGTTGTAAAAATTATAGGAAAAAAAAGTCTTTAACCTCTAACTTGTGCTAACAACAGTTGTTTATTATATTTTTAAGTTACGGTTGTACATAATTAAACAATTAATCTGTATTGGCAAAGAAAATTATTATTGTACCTTAGTTCTTTGCCAGCAAGTAAAATTACTTTTACTGTAGTTTATATTGAAATAAAGTGTTGTCTAGCAGTAAGAGAAAAATGTATGTTAATTCAAATATATTTAGTTTTTGTGAATATTGGGCCTTTGTTATTGGATTGTTTGTCATGTGTCGGACGTTGTGGAATTTAAGTGCCAAAAGCGATCTAAATTTTATTTTATTTTCAGCTTCTTTAATAAATCATTTTGCGTGTTCTGAAATGTTGAGTGATGTGTGAAAACTACACGGTCGATAAGAAAGCCTCCGATATATGTATGTGTCCTAGTTAGCTTAGGCGACTAATGAGCACTTTTTATCAACTCGCCTTTAGTAATGTTCATGTTTGTGCGCCATAGAACAGGAAAAGTGCGATGATGAGAATCTTATAAAAGGCCTTTTTAGGCCAACAAAACAGAGATCGGCGAATATAATTCTTCATTTGTCATTATCAGAGTTTGTAGCAGGGACGAGGTACACGAAATGCCTAACAACAATACTTCGATTTCTCGATGTTGTAAATTCTTTCCTGTTGAGAGTACGAGTATATGCAGGGTGTTCCCAGGGGAAATTTGTTGACATATTTTGAGTGAATATCAAATGTCGTAAATACATCTCCCAGATACAGAGATTTTCTGCAGAATCGTACGCTGCCCTGTTTTGACTCCCATTGGAAACAACGGCTTTTAAATGCGTGACAATGCGGTAACAAATGGGATATCGTAATTATAAATAGGTGGCCGTGGCTCAACTGGTAGTGTATTGGCTATGGGGGTGTTGATGATGAAAACTTCCTTGTCGAGGATCCGCAGGATCAGGTAGAGGTTATAGGAGCGACTTTCCAGGAAGTGTCGAAGGCGAATGTTATCATTGGCCCGAACCACGATCTGGTGAGTCGAGTCCTTGTGCACAATTTCTACCTTCGAAAAGAAATTGTGAATTGGCGATTCGAGAGCTCGGGTTTCACCCAGTGCAGTGACGAGGATATGGCAAAAAATGTCATCACTACCGATAGAGTACTACCCCCGTTCATTTCTAAGGAAGAGCTCCAAACGATCTTCGAATTGCTTAGAAGTAAGAAATCAGTGGGAACCGATGAAATACCGAACATTGTTCTTCGACATCTCTCACTAGAAGCGGGCTGAGTTCGTAATCGCAGCAGCAGCGCAGTACTGCAATGCAAAGCGTTCTTAATTACAAACATGTGTCAATGATGCAATGCATCGCGTTCTAAAATGTAACACGAAAGCAACCGCTGCGCAAACAAAAGCAACCAACGCATCATAGATTATCGTGATGCGATAAAATTTGACATTTAGTTTAAGATTAAGAACAAAAGAGGGCGTGGGTTTTTCCAAATGATTGATTCATCACAGGTATTTGGGTTATAAACAAGTTTAAGAGTTACATAAGATGTGACAAATAAACTCGAATCTTCGATAGTTGAATCTGAAAATTTCTGCTTATATTCACTATGGCCTGTGCTGCCATCAAAACCCTATTTACCAATTAAAACTAAGTCATCCTTAGGTTCGTGAAGACTTTCAAACAGATTTTTTGAGATTCAACAATGCGACTTGATGTATGGTCTAACAATGATTGCAAATTGATTTCAGCAGAAGATTCCGTCACGCGAATATCAGTTGCATAGCAACGGTTTTTGGCTTCCAGCACTTTATGAGAGGACGGAAAAATACTTGGTATTTTAGAATCAATCACTTCTCTTAATAATAAATATTGGTTTTTAGTAAGCTTAGCTTCATTAATAAATGAAACAACTTTATCCGTGCTAAATTCCAAAGAACTTTCTGATTGATTTGAACTGTTAAGTAAAGTAGTTACAGCGGAATCGTCCATGTGTGATAAAACTGCTAATCTGCGACGTTTGGACCTTTTGCTGCAGTCTCCAAACTTCTTCCTGTATCGCGTGCCACTTGTAGATTGAAGAGATTCCTTTTGCTCGTCGTTGTAGTTTCCACATACTTACTTCTCCATCAGATACTTTAAGTATGCAAACTTCGGTCTCATTTAACCAGCTTTCGTATTTGGCTATTAGGTTAGCTTTTGATCTCCTAAATTGCTTCCAGCGGCAAACCGTTTACAGAGATTCAAAAGGAGATTTCTAAAGCAATCAGTCTGGATATTTTCAGCATCCGGTAAAGAATTCGCAAGGGATCCAAACACTTCCCGAAACCTTTCTGCTTCATTTTCTTTATTTTTTAAAGCTATCCACGTATTTAAAACAAGCATTCGAGTAAAAGAACACGTAATGGTTGTACCTGCAAAAGAAAAACACAAAAAAATTAAAAAAAAATTTTTTTCTAGTACTGCACCTAGTCTCCTCAATGACCTGTAACAACCCTCAGAGCACCTAGGAGCACCTAGACTTTGCGGTTATTAAAAATGGGAAAATAAGAGATTATATTGATATATGACTCATTTATGGCGATTCGTGCCTTCATAAGTAAAAGCTTAGTTGAATATGGAAAATGTTTAAAAACAAATAAAGTGGAAGGTGTGTTTTGACGGAGCTAGTTATGAATAGTCGCATTGTAAAGGAAAACATAATTACTTTAAAAATATCGTACATACCTTCAATTTGAATATCCATTGCACAATTATATCACAAACAATAAATTTCTCGGAAAAATTGAACTTTAAAAACAATAATTTATGTGAACAAATAAACTAATGAGCACTAAACAGATTTTACCACTTCCGGTGCACAAAAATAACTGTGCCGTGTTTGTAATTGCAATGTTTTTTATACCTGTGAATAGAAGGGTTTTTTATGTTTCCTCTAATGGTAAAATAACATCATATTTGCAACATCGCTGTTACGGCCCTATGACCTACGGCTGAGCCACTGTGATGGGTGGCATCCAACATTTAATGGGGAGACTAATTCTTAGTGGAAGTTGGCTTGATGCTGATTTCTAGTCAACTACTCGTCTTACTTGATTTTCGTTAACTGAAAAAGTGAATATATCTTTTGGGCGGAATACCGAACCTTTCGATTTGGAAGCCAGTCCACTACCACTTGAGCCACTACCAAAGGAATTCTCCTAATAATATCATGTGCGGGCTTGTGCAATACATTGTTGAGGACCTCCGCAATGGTTGGTAAAATAAGCTACTCTCCAATTGTGTGGGGTTTCCCCGACTTCGCTATTAGTAAAGATATTTTATAGGACGCTCGTAAACCATCGACGTCTTGCATAGATGATGACGCAAACATCGATCTTATGGATGGCATTTTCTCTAGTTTTTCTTTAAGTGCTTGAAAGAAGGACAATGGCTTACATTTTTTGTCAGCATGTACTCTTGATAAGTGGTCCTCCATTTTTGAAGGCTTCATGGTATCGTTACTGAATAGAGATGAAATAAATCCAAACTTCAAGCTGTCCAAACTGCATTGTCTGCATTTTTTTTTTGGTCGTGTCTGCCATCATAAAACTGAACATTTATAATTTTAGGTAACAACTTTTCTAAAGTAATTTCAAAAAATAGTTAGAAAAATATTAAAACTTTTTTTGGTACTTACCCTGTTACTTTTTCATAAACTGCAGAAATGTATGGTCACGCTATTAACGCTCGTAGGTAGCTACGGATTTTGTAAATTTTTTTTCAATCCAATCACTTTCTTTTAATTCACTTTATTTAGCTATGTAATCACCTTGTAATCTCTTGAAATAAATTATTAGATGTGTGTATTATCATTGATATTCAAGTTTCAACGAATTTCGAAACGCAAATGAACTTTCAACCAAAGTGCAAGCTTGTTATATAGTAAAATATCAGGAGAATGTTTGGACTTGAACTTGATCATGATTTCGTGCGTGTTAAATCGCGTATAAGTTACAGAACAAAGCAACCACATTACAAACACTACAACAACAAAGCAATCATGAACGCTTACCAAGGGCACAACATCAAACCCAGCGCGTGCATAGCTACAAGCATAAACAACCGTTTGCTAATACTGAACCATGATCAGCTATTGAGCTTTGTTATGTTGGCTGGCTTCTCTTTTGAATCAGCAGTCAGCGAGAGTGGATGTGTTCCTCATAGAGGAAATTTAAATCAGTTTATATTAAGTTTAGAAATCTATTTACATATGTAAACGAATAAATAAATATTCAAAAATTGAACAAAGGTGTTTAATTTAAAATTTAATTTATATGCGCTAAATACAGAGCAAGTCAAAACGTGTCCGAAAGACTTGTACGCTCAAATACATAACCTTGCACGAACTTGTCCACGTATATTGACGAGTTTTTTGTCTTGTTCGAACTTGTGCACGCTTATCGACTTGTTGAGTTTTTTAAAGGCACAAGAATGATACTTCCTACTAAAATATTAGTCATTCTTGGTACACGTAACGCAACTTATACAGTATCTTGAACGTTTCTAATAAGAACTTGTGTTAATTAATAGGGGTCGATTTTTAGACATCGTCGACCCCCAAAATCAGTTTTCATTTATGTTGGCCCCTGGGAAACCGATTTCGACCCCATATCGACCACTTTGGGAATCCCTGATCTACATCGAGCATGATCTTAGACAAGCGCATAGTAGTTTATTTCTCTTATAACAGATTGAGCGGATTGTTTGGAGGTGGAGATTATGAGCTTTTCTTTCGGGGCAAACATTTAAAAGAGCAAGAGCATCAAGTTCGTGGTTTAAAAGTCTATATTGGTTTTACTATATCCTCAGCTCGTTATGCATTTTGTCGACGAGCTCGTAGAAACATTTTTGTGCATATCATGGTGATCAAGGCTCCTTGTTTTAATCTACCGCTTGCAACAGACCTCACTTAAAAATATTTAATAGATGCTTCTGTTATCTGCAGGCACATCTGTAGCTTATGTCACGGTTTTTCATTTGCCAGGTATATCCTAGCACATTCCCTTGAGGACTATTCAATATTTGCTTTATACCAGTCAAGGGCATTTGCTAGATGTTCGGCTGCATGTGCCCTGCATAGAATACGATGCCCATGTCGATGTCCTTATTTGGTCTTGCAGAGTTGTCAACAGTGAATCAACAAACAACCATCAACTTAGAGGGTCAGCCCCCAAACGCGACGGATATTTCGGAGTCAGCGACCTTCTCTGGTCATATGTTGGCCTCCCTGGTCCCATCCCTCCATCGCTATTCCAGCATTCTGACTGTACTGGAAAATCTTTATAGAACTCAGTTTCAAGCACGTTGAAGTAGCTCATATAAAGTGTCTGCCTTGCTGACTGTTGACGCCATCGTAGATTCAATTCAACTACTATACGGGCTTCTTCTGTTGGTTAGTCATTGAAGTGTTTGAAGTGTTGGTATTGTTTTCTTGAACAATACTTGCGCTTATAAAGTCAAATCCATTTGGACAACACGAGTACCCGGTGGCTAACGCAAACTGTAAAATAGCCATATTTAATTTGCCATTCATGCTCGAGGTTATAGTTAGTATTGAGTTGGCTCCGGTCAGTGCATACCTTGACCGAACAATATCCAACCACCCAAAAATGTGCAAACTGCGTTTAAATGCGAGATAATTGGTCACTCTTGTTACAATTGAACAGGCCTGGTTATGAGATTTGGAAAGTGATTTACAAATCGTGTGCACAAGCTGTCGAAATAAAATTTCTAGAGCCATTGCAGCTACTTTTGCAGATACTGTGAGGAACACCAGTCTGATATCGAGTAGGTACTCCTTCGTATGGAACGATTCGTGCTGCGGTTGTTAAATGTACGTGTATGAATGTTAATTACTATTTTCAATTGGTAATTATTATACTATTATACTATTTTCAATTGGTAATTACTTTGAGATGATAAAATTCATATCAATCTTTGAGATATTCTGCCGAGCTGACCATCGACAAGTGCAATGTGAAATTCTGTCCTCGCGCGGAGGAAAATAAAAAAAAAAACCCTGGCAAAAAAAAATAGCCGAGCGCGAGTAAAAAATAAACAAACACCAATAAACAAAAAAAAAAAGTTCGCTGCACGGGCAAAAAAAATAAAACAACAACAACGCACGAGTGCAGTGAAATCGAAATCAACATCTACAGTGCGGGCATTCCAACCTTCCTGCCCCTGGTCAAACTGTTGCTTGCACTCGATCACTGCCGTTGTTGTTTTATTGTGCATTGTCATACAGCGCGTCCAGTGATTGAGTGTATGTAACAACCGATGGATAGCGGGCTGTGGGTATGAATTTTGTTGGTGTGCTGTTTCCTATTGTTGCGAGGGCATAACACCTACAATAATTTGATTTGGTAAACCAACTCTTAATTTTTACTTCACAGCTGTGCTTAGTAACGTCGGTGTTTGTGTTTTTTGTGTTGTCTTTCTTTGTAATGACTCGGGAGTTAAGAGTGGATATTGCCAATATACTAGGGCTAAAAAGTAATCACTTTTCTGCTTACGTCCACGTCTTTAAATATAGACCAGCTGTTTTGGCACTTGTTAAACACAGGTAGATGCCCGCCCACACCTCTCAGATCACTCTGATCGGAGATACCTGGCTACGAACTAGTGCCATTATTCTTCTCTCACCGCGGTCTCGCCATTTACGTGCGTAGTGATGTAGCTTACTAAACTCCACCACAATATAATCCCTGTTCCAATCCGGAATTCAATTTCATGTGGTAAATATTCCACCTCCGTAAGCAAATTATCCACTACTGCTTTATTTACAGAAGCTCCAAACTAGACAGCCATTCGACTTTTAACGAGTTTGATGCACTGTCTGACTCCATTCAAAGAATTGTATCCCTGTATCCTCATCCTGAAATCGTGATTACGGCCGATTTCAATATACACAATTCTGGGTGGCTTCGACCTCTTGGACAGGCAATACCCGGAGGACTGAGTGTTGAGATCTTCGTTGCGGGAAATAACTTAACCCAACTTGTAAATGAGACCACACGAATATCAAACGTTGATAGCCACACCGCCAACACCATGAACTTGTTTTTAACTTCTCACCCCGACAAATACAAGGTCTATCCCCTCTAGGCTCGTCGGACCACTGTGTCATATCAGGTGATTCCTCGTACACCGACCACAAATTAGAGAAAAGATTCCTAAAAGAACCGTATGTCAATACGAGAAAGCCAACTGGAGCGGTCTTAACAGCTTACTTAGGAATTTTAACCGGTCGTTATGTTTCTTCGATATCGACGTGGACGCTGCTGATATGATCACATACACCATTCTCTTTGGAATGAGAAACTTTATCCCTCATCGGATGAAGAGTATCAAACCAAAAGAAAAGGCATGGTACGACTAGAGCTGTAAAGAGGCTGTTAGGGTTAGGGAAATGTTTTTTCGGTCCTTCAAGACCAACCCAACAGAGGAAAACCGAAAAAAGTTTGAACGAGACAGGAATGACTGCAACGTCTTTCTTAAACGTGTAAAATTCCAATACGACCAAAAACTGAGGCAAAGAATACTACAATGTCCCAAATGTAGTAAACATATTTGGTCGTTCGTCAAAAATATTAGAAATTCTGCTTAATTCTCCATCCCAACGCTCATTTACAATGAATGCGTCGAAGAGGTGTTCTTCCTCTCTGGCAAAACCACTGCGTAAGCTTTTTCATCAATCCTACTCTTTAGGACTCTTTCCGACCAAATGGAAAACAGCATTTGTCCAGCCCGTCCCAAAAAAAGGCGAATCTTCTTTTCTCTCCTCCTACAGACCCATTGCACTTACGTCCCTGATAAACCGTCAGCTCATGAAATATTTCGAAACACGAAAACTTCTTAATGAATGGCAGTACGGCTTTCGTAGCAACAGCTCTACTGGTGATCTGATGGCATGTCTCACCGAAAAGTGGAACCAAAACGTACATTAATCTGGCAAAAACGAGATAGTTACACTTGATATTTCTAAGGCATTTGACAGAGTTTGGTATCAGGGTCTTTTGTCGAAAATGCGTGCTTTTAGGTTCGATGACTCTCTTCTTCTATGGATTAGAAATTACCTTTCGCAGCGTTCAATTCAAGTTGTCTTGGACGGTTTCAAGACTGATATTCACAAAATAAATGCTGGTGCGCCCCAGGGCTCCGTTCCGTCTCCGACACTCTTTTTAATTTTCATCAATGATTTCTCGTCTGCTACTTCTAATCCAACATATTCCTTTGCTGACGACACTCTACTTTTCATATTCGGTCCCGGATTCAGGTCCCTGCTCTTCGGCTGTAGAACGGGAACGACGGCGTATGTTAAGCTCATTAAATTCTAATATTTAACAGCATAACTAATTGGGGAACCACTAACAGAGTAGAATTTAATGCTTCCAAAGCTCAATGCTGTCTGCTGTCATTAAAGCGAAATTTAAGCACCCAGCCATGAATGGCACTTGCATCGTCGAAACCGATAAACTTTCCATTCTCGGTATGTGTGCCAGTGACAACTTACGTTGGAATGACCACATATTCGATGTCGACAAAAATGCTGCGAATGGCTAGGTTTCCTCAAGCGATGTAAGAAATACTTTATCCCCTCTGATCTGGCCTCAATATATAAGGCGTTTATCCGCCCGAAATTGGAGTACAATGCCCACATCTGGTCGGGTGTGCCCAAAACATCTCTGCACCTGCTATATAGGATTCAAAACCGTGCGATAAAACTCATAGGTGATACTACGGGTAATATCACTCAAACAATCGACATTGGACACTCCCGAACACCGACGTAATGTCTCGTGTCTCACTCTATTTTATCGCTGTTTCTAATTTTGGTGGGGGCTGAGGCTCCCATTTATTGGCTTAATACAAGCTTCATCTAGCTTAAAAACTAGCAGAAAGACTTAAGAGCTAGGGACCAAGGAAGTGATGGAGGAGATTTTGTTTTAGACAAGGAGTGCTCAGGTGGAAATCAAAAAGGGAGAGGTTTGAATTGACTTTTCGGAGAATTCGGGAGATTGGTTCGTTGGAGCGATGGACCGGTAGATAGAAGAAATTAAGCTCACGGTCGAATAATATGCCAAGGTTTTAAAAAGACTCAACCAGGGCAATTGGTTGACCATGGAGAAAATAAAGTCGGGGAGAAGACGGGTTGCATTTACGTGAGAAGGTTATAGATTGACATTTGGCTATATTAAGTTCTAGGCAGTTTTTGAGGCACCAGATTGAAAACTAATCTCAGGGTCGTGGGTTCGGGCCCCACGTTGGGCGCCATTGTAAGGGTGGGTTGGCCATATTCAGCCAACAACACCCGGCTTATTTCAGGTCGTGATGAGCTGTCATCGCTGTATGACACCGGGACATATTATTCGGTGTAGGGACGTAGGTTTAAGTTAGCTTTAGGTTTACTTATAAGTCGTTATTGAAATTCGGTAGTTAGGGTTTAGGTTAGTGTAGGTTTAGTTAGCTACATCGCGAAAGTCCCGGTCTTGCACAGTGGTGATGGCACACAGAAGTGATCTTGCTGTTTCTCTTCATCTTTTTTTCTATCGTCTTTCTCTCCTCCTCTCTTTGAAGTCCGTCCGTAAAATAAAGTAGCTTTCTCTCAACTATCCTTGATTTTCCTTTTTTTGATATTTCGGCACGAAATAAAAAGGTAAGTTGAGTTGAGATGCACGGGGTAGTGGCAAGAACCAACCCAGTCCGACGAGCTAGAGCCGAGCAACCGCGAGCGTGCCACTGCCATCTACTCCTGCATCATGGATGCCTCCGTGGCCAACTAACTCCTTACAAGGTCTTCTTGAAGAAGGACAATTTGAAGAGAAATAATTGATGGGATATCTTATCAAAAGCTTTAGTGAAATCAGTTGCGATAACATCGATTTCGTTGCCATTTTCCAAGGCTGAGAGAGTAAAAGACACGAATTCAACTAAGTTTGTGGTAGTTGATCTACCTTTTAGATCGGGGTGTTGTCGGTGTGAAATAAAAGGTTTGCATTTGAAGCTTCAGGCTTCGTATAAAATGCTTTTAAAGAGTTTGGGTATATGAGAGAGTTAGCAATGGGACGATAATTGGTAACTTCATGCTTAGATCCCTTTTTGTGTATCGGGATTATAAAAGAGGTCTTCCAAATCTGGGGAAATTGTTTCTGTGTAAGGGATAGACAAAAAAGGTAGGAAAGGGGTAGAGACAGGTTGGAAGAGCATTTTTTAAAGAAACACTGCGGGGAGTCCATCTGGGCCAGGTACAAATTCATCTTTAAGATTTCGTAACTTTTCTTCAATAGCTGCAGGATTGACATTTTGAGTGAGAAACGGACAAACGGAGAAATTTGGTAGATCATTGAAGTAAGAGAGATCTGATACGAAGGAGTTGTTGGCAAATGATTGTTTGAAAAATGTGCAAAAAAGTTCGCGATGGTAGGAGGATCACT
Organism: Volucella zonaria; assembly: GCA_963966105.1. Lineage (NCBI taxonomy): Eukaryota > Metazoa > Arthropoda > Insecta > Diptera > Syrphidae > Volucella > Volucella zonaria. The sequence continues at coordinate 363,066,108 of OZ014530.1, read as the reverse complement.
TGAAGACTTGGTTTCGAAAGCGAGGGAGGAAGGATAACCATCTCTTACTTTTGCAATTGACAAATTGAAAAAAGGACTTGGGGTCATTTATGAGATTGGTTTGCGCACTCTACAGGTAGCGCTGATAGAGAGAGTTATAGAGTTCAATGAAATGAAGATAGTTTGAATAGTCGGAAGAAGAGCGGGTGCGAAGGAATACCGCCCATAACTTGTTTCTTTTGTTTCATAGAGAGCGAAGTCTACTATTACACCAAGGAGGGGATGTAGAAGAACTTTTATGGCGGGAATGAGGCACATAAAGGGAGATGGATTTGAATATTTTTCTGTAAAAAATGGAGAGGGCATCAACCAGAGATAGATTGGTAAACTCAAAAGAAGCACTGCTTAGATAGGTATTAATTTTACGGAAATTAGCTTTGTGAAAATTGTAAGAAAATAGTACTGCGGGGGGAGGCGACTGAAGGGGAGAGTTGTGGAAATATGAGAGAAGAAGTGGAGGATGAAAGTTATCAATAGTTGAAAGAGATAGGGGACAACACCATACTGAGGAGTTGATGGGATCAGATAAGGTCTAATTGCCTTTCCATATAGTTGGAAACGCCACTGACTTGGCATAGACTAGAGTCTGTTAGCCGATCTAAGAATAGGCATTCCTTAGTAGAAATGGGATTGGAAGCGATGAAAAAAGATAGGTCTTCAGATGGAGTCCACTTCAGCTGAGGCAGATTGAAATCGCCGAAGAAAATAATATCATCAAGCGAATCTGATAAGTCGGTCAAATTGTCAATTGCTGCAATAGCAAGTTGGTAGGATTCGATAGGTTGCGCCGGAAGAATGTAACAACACATAACATACAAGCATCTACGAGTAAGTGTTATTTTAACGACGCAAAGTCGAGCTCAGGACAAGCTGAAGTTGCAAAGAGAGAGGAGTCCAGGCTGTTGTGAATAGCCAGTAGGACACCTCGACAAGGGGATTCAATCAAGGTGGGTGTGCGATCATCATCCCAAAAAACATTTAAAGAAAGATGGAATAACTCCTGGTTTTGTATGTTGGGGATAAGATAAGTTTCGACTTTTTAGGGTCGAAAAAATTTATCGTGGTCAAGTCGACTGAGTTGGAGGTGTGAGACTCGTTTAGAGTGTACATAGTGACGAAGAGCGGCAAGATCGTCTGCAACTTTTGGGGGGGGGGGGGGGGGTCGTATTGAAAATCTCGTGATACTTTATATAAAGTTTTCTGAGACTGGTAACGTTGGTAGGAAGGCCTTCCTGCTGGATAGAAACCATTACGCTTGTTTTTGTTTTACACTCGTAGCACACCGAGTCGGATTTATCGTGCAGATAAGCGAGATATAGACGTATATTCTCATAAATCATTTTATTTCTAAGCCTAGAGAGCGCATATCGACATTTGGTGATGTCGCTATTTTGCTGCGTTAATTTAACAGTGGGTGGCGAAAGGGGGTCAATAGAAGAGGGAGTGGTTAATGGTGTCGCAACAGATGGGGTTTCTGAAGTAGGGTTTAAAATGTGAGAACTGATGAAATTAGGATACTTAGCTCCAGTTCTGAGGTTGAAATTAGGGAAAGGCGTGTGTGTTAGGGGTTGAGTGGTGGGCGTTTGAGTTGTAGGAGTTAAGCCGAAAGAGACACGTTGACATTGGGGCTTGATTTTGGGTGGAACAGGGGGAGTTGGAATATGGGTGGGAGGCTTAAAATTAGGAACAATTTTGGTTTTAAAACTCCAATTGGAGCTGGGTTTGTTGTGGGAAGTGGAGGTGGGTCTTAAGAAATTGGATTTACTTGCTAACATATTTGTTGGTTTAGATATGACGGACTTCCTGACTTTATCCTGCTTTTTGGTCGTATTTTCCAACCATTTGTAGACACGCACCTTTCCAAGATTGAATTGGCTGGAGATTGAGCTTGAAGCTGCGTTTGCTTCTGTAGTGAAATATAGGAAGCAAATTGCAGTGGCTAATGGTAATGCCGTATTTCTTTTCGAAGAAATTTGAGATCCAATCAACATCAGCGTTTGGCGGGGGGCGCCTTTGATAAGAAGCGTAGTGACCAATTGATTCTTCGAAGCAAGCTTATCAAGTCTACGTTGCAATTCGGAAGGTGTCCAAGTTGAATTAAAATGACTGATAAGCTTCCGTGGCTCAGCGATTGGAGGAGCTGACATAGAAATATTTTCTGCTGTTAAGTTGGAAGAAACTTCGCAGGAATCAGTGGGTTGAACCATCCGCAGATGACTTATATGTGGGGGTGAGCGTGAATCCACTTCAGGTTCCATTAATTCAGCCATGAGTGATGTATTGTAGGGAACATTCTGGTGAGGCTGCTGCAAGTTTTGTGTATCATCAATTTTGCTGTTTATTGTTGCGATGTGATGTTCAATATCGCATACGAGGGATCGAGTCGCAGTAAGTTCGTCACCGACATCGTTCACTTTATCGAAGATAACTTCGAGCATGGGGTCACATTGTTTAGGAGTGTGTTGTTTGTGTGACGAGGACTGAAAATGAATGCTCCAGTGCTCCATAGAAATCGCCAGCAGCATTTCGTCCCTTCAAACTTCTAACCGTAACACCCGTCTCGGTATGAATGCTCATCAGTATTCCCTCAAGCCCACTTTTGGACGTACTCTAGAATATCGTGATTCTTTCCTAAGCCGTACAACTCGCTTATGGAATGCCCTGCCTAGATCCTTATTTCCTAGTCATTATAACCTTCAAACATTTAAAACCAACGTTCACCGGTACCTCTATTTCCATCCTCCCTGATTTTCTTTCGCCTGCGCTGTGTGCAAATATTTTAAGGGTACTTTAATCCCTTGAGCGCGCGCAGATTATGAAAAATAGCAAGAAAAGTAGAGCCGTTATGGTACCGTTTGATGGATTAGATTATTTTGAATTTGATGGATGTGATAATTTGTATGCACTGATAAGAAAATACTACCAGAACCACTCGTGTGTTATATAAAACATTTTCCAGATCTACATACATCCTCATATATATGTTCAAAAACATGTTAACAATTAAACAAAACACAATATTTTATCGCAATGCATCCATATCAGCTAAATAAGGAAATAATTACATGTAATTAACTTAATTACTGATGTAAATACATATGTACTCTACATTTGTTTACACAATATTGAACTTGCAACCTGTATGCATCCGGTATCAAACAATAAGCAGATATTTATTTTATTTGCTGTATTAATTTATTATATAAAGACCAGTGGATTATAGCTTCTCTTGTGGGGATTTCTTTTCAAAGTAATAAAACCAAAGAAAATGCCTAAACTAAATATCGTTGTTTTTGCAGCTCTTGCTTTTACTGCTCTGATCCTTGCTGAGGAAGTGTGTATGAACTTTAAATTCCAATTGGATGGACATATTTTTCTTTTTTCTTTTTTCTTTTTTCTTTTTGTTAGAGAAACTGGCAGTACACAATGTTACGTTTTGAGTGGAACAGTACTGATGAGGATATCTTAGCAGCACCATTGGAACCAGTCCAAGCTAGTGATGGAGTTTTTGCTCTTAAAGGAAGTCTTGTATTTAAAAAACCTTTGGATAATTCATATAAGGTGAAATAATTTTCCCTAGTTATTTAACGATTTTAAAAATAAAAAATTCCTTGCAGATTGCAATCCAAATATATTATGGCCCCGAAGAAGACAGTCAACACAAATTGCTACCGTTTACTACACCTATGACACCTTTGATCACTTTTATGAATACAATTTACAAAAAGTATCTGATGAATGATTTAAAAGAATGTTCAAACTTGCCAGTCTTCAAAGGGTATTATGCTGGTCCAGTGCCGGCTAACACTTATAAATTAGACTCTTGTGCAGCAAAAATTGATTCAATGCCCACTAATTTACCATTTGGTTATTATAGAATCGTTGTCGAAATCCAGGCACCTAAAGTACTGCTTGTAGGTGTTCTGAGTGTAAAGATTTTTGAAAAGTAATAAGATTCAATTTATTTCCAAAAAAATCTTAAATATTCACAAGTAAATCATAGCATTGTTGTTTCTCGGTGTTTTTGTTCTGTTAATTATTTATTTATTATTTTATTTATTGGCACCCACCATGTAAACGCTTTCTGTTTACACCTCGTACATCCAAAGCATATTCTTCAATTTCAAATTGTTTGCTAAAGACGATACATAATTAATTTGCTTTATCTGATTCTAAGAAGTCCCTTAACCTGTCGATGAAATAGATTAAGGGTTTGAGTAACATAAGTTCACCGGAGACCTCATATCCCTTTGTCGGTTTGTTTAAATAATGGTGCTAAGCGATGGATTGGCCGCTTCCATATTCCTGTACCGGTTTTGACGTTGAATACTCGAACCCAGTTGTTGTCTCCCTTAAACACTTGAACCACTCTCCCAATGGGCCATTGAAGAGTTGGCGTATTGTATTCTTTGATGACGACCATGTTTCCAACCTTGATGTTATCGCCGTCCTGGGTCCATTTTCGTTTATATTGCAATTCGTTCAATTACTCGATCGACCATCGTCTCCAAAACTCGTGTTTTAAATGTCTTATTATCCTTAAATCGGGTCAGCAGATTCCCTTTGACTGGCGGAGTATCACAGTCAATTTGGGCAACCAAAGGCTCACCGATTAGGAAATGCAGGTAAGTCATTTGGATCAGATGAAAGAGGAGTAATTGGTCTGGAATTTAGGATGGCTTCAATTTCAACGGTTATGGTCTCTAATTCCCCGTGTGTTAGTGAAGCTGGTGAAACCGTTCTTATTAAAAGATGCTTCCCTGACTTTACTGCTGCCTCCCATAATCTGCTAAAATGGGGAGCTCAAGGCAGAATAAATTTGAAGGTGATGCCTTTGTCGCTGCTGGCCTTAATAATGGCCTCTTTTGCTTCAGGTGTATGTAGTACGAGTACGTCGAGTAATTGATTCCTTGCTCCCACGAAGTTGGTCGTGTTATCGCAATAGAGCGTTTGAACTCGTCCTCATCGGCTGATGAATCGTCTTAGGGCTCCAATGAAAGCTTCCGGCGTTAGGTCTGTTACAATCTCTAGATGTACTGCCTTGGTTGTGAAACAACAAAAGACTGCTAAGTATACCTTGTGCCGTTTTTTTCCTCTGATTTTGTAGTGTACCCAAAGAGGTCCACAAAAGTCAACACCGGACGTTATAAATGGTCTATTTGGTGAGACGCGATCTGCTGGAAGGTTTCCCATAACGTTTGTCATAAGTTGTGGTCTGGTTTTGGTGCACTTGATGCAGTTATTAACGGTATAACGAGCCATGATCTTTCCCTTTATAGGCCAGAATTGTTGTCTCAAAATCGAAAGAAGCGTCTTTGGCCCGCAATGGTTGTGATCATCATGTTTTAATTTAAACAGCATTTTGGTTACGGATTCGTTGTAAGGCATCACTATGGGGTGTTTTGCATCCAATTAAATAAGTGCAACTTCCAGTCGGCCTCCGACTCGCATGATACCGCCTTTGTCTAAAAATGGTGCTAGGATGATCAGTGCGTTGGAACCTTGAGATCTTGAATTTCCTTGTCAAATTTAGCTGCCTGTATTTCTCTTATGAGTACTGTTAGGGCCTCATTGAGTTCCTTAGGTGAGAGTGATATGTGCTCCTCTGCAGTTGCATATTCTCCTTTGGTTCTCTTGATAAAACGTAGAACGTATCCAATTGTGCGTTGTAAGAATCGGCAGGAATTTCGATGATTTATGTGGTAAATAATTTGTTCTGGAGCGGTTTGTGTTAATGCCACTGTAACTGTGTGTTTTCTTTTTCTTTCGAGATCGGTTGTTGGATCTAGCTCCTTTATGAGAGGTCGAGGCCATGCTGATTCGTTTCCATGCAAGAAGAATGGCTCAGAATGCCACGTGCTGCATGAAATGACTGGCTGCTGGTATTCCTCGCGACAGTAGATCCGCTGGGTTTTCTTTGGATGGGACATGGCGCCATTGTTTTTCCAAAGAACATTCCTGTATTTTCGCAACTCGATTTGCTACAAACGTGTGTAGTGATGAGGAAGTTGAGTTGATCCATGCCAGCATGATTTGTGAGTCTGTCCAGAAAAATATTGGAGTGTCTTGCAGTTTGGGCCATTTTGGACGCTGCTTGTAAGTTCAGCTCCTAAGACTGCAGCACACAGTTCAAGTCGAGGAAGCATTTGTTGTTTTATAGGAACTATTCGTGATTTAGCACAGAGTAGTCTTACAACGGTTGTTCGATCCTTAAATGTGGATCTTAGATACACCGCTGCGCCATATGCTTCTTTTGATACGTCGACAAAGGTGGGAATCTGGATAGAGAGTGGCGTTATTTGATTGAAGATATGTCTGTCGATCTTTGCCTGATTTAATACTGATAGACTGCTCCGAAAGCTTATCCATTCTTCCCATAAGTGCTCGGGTAATTAGTTATCTCAAGAGAGTTCCTTAATGCGCCAGAGCCCTTGCATGAAGATTTTTGTCTTAACGATTACCGGACCCAAGATTCCAAGTGGGTCAAAGATACGAGCGATATCTGAGCTGACTGTTTTCTGACAGATACAACGGTTATTAATTCGACTCTTCCATACAGTTGGTCTGATTTAGGTTGCCGGATTATGCCTAGGGTCTTAATTTTGCATTTGATTGATTCGCTAAAGTCCAGGCTAATCTCTTGGTCCTCAACAGGGATGTTCTTCAGCAATAATGGATGATTCGAACACCATTTCCGAAGTTTAAATCCAGCACCATTTAGCACCGAAGTAATTTGTTTTTGAGCTTCAACTGCCTCGGAAATGCTATCTGCTCTGCTAATGCCATCGTCCACATAGAAATCGTCTTTGATAATTCGAGCGCCAACTGGATATGTTGTTTCGTTATGGGTTGCTTCGTGTTGTAGACATTTAGTAGCCAAGTAAAGTGCTGGTGTTGTCCCATATGTTAGCGTATTTAGTTTAAAATATTTGATTTCCTCTGTGGCTTGTCTTCCCCAAATGATCAATTGATACTCTTGATCTTCTTCATGGATTATGATCTGCCTATACATCTTCTCAATATCGGCTGTGAAGACATATCTGTGCAGGCGAAATCGAAGTAGTATTGAAAATAGTTTACTTTGAACTGAAAGCCCGGTGTGAAGGATATCGTTGGGTGATAAACCGGATGACGTCTTTGCGGATGCATCAAAAACGACACGTAGTTTTGTTGTACTACTATCTGGTTTTAATACACAATGATGGGGGATAAAGGATCTTCCGGGTACGCTGTTTCATGTAATCCAGCGATATTTAGGTCTTTAAACAAGATTTTGGTCATCCTTGCCGTCTTGAAACTGTGGGTTGTTATATTGGTGTGCATTTGAGCATTGCAGTCAAGATGTGTAAACATTTTGTCCTTTTCGATATTGCTGTTGATAATAAGGACCATACTCTAAAACGTTGAACCGATGGACCGATGTTTTTTTGTTCTTTGAGGAACCCGATGAAATACTTTTGCTTATATATTCGTATGCAGGCACGCCGGATGTTAACGATGACTTCATTTTCATTGGCTTATTCTAAGAATTCGCTTATGTCGAAGACAGTCCTTTTATTTTTACAACTACAATACACAAATGATTATCTACTATATCTGATTTGAAAAAATTAACATGAATTTGCATTATTTCTCCTGAATCTTTATAAATGCACACTATTCTCTGGGCTTCGGTGAGCAGATTTCCATTGCTGGTAAGAAGAGTTTGTGTCCCTGTCTCTGTGGTAGTGGCAAATAGCTTGGATTTTTTGTAAAACTCTGGATTATTCGATATCCTTGAGCTGAGAGATTGCGTAAGTAATCTTAATACCACTTTGATCAAAAAGAATAACCATCGTGTGCCGCTCCCATTGTTCCGATTTGAGTTCTGTTTTTTTGTTAAGTTGGTAAATCTGTTGTTGATATTCCCTCTAAATCTTAGCGTTATAGCTTGAAATTTGCAAAAGTTATGTAGAGATTTTTTAAATTTGCAACAACGAACTTGTATTCAATTTTGCGTAAAAAACGGATTTAATGGTGCGCGAACGTTGAAAATGTTGGAAAAGTGTTTCGGCAGCGATTCTCTAAAGAAAACGGTCGTTTACCAGTGGCACAAGTGGTTCAAAAGTGGTCGTGAGTCAATCGAAGATGATGAACGCAGTGGCAGATCATCGACATTGATGAAGTAAAAGAAATGTTGGTCAATAACCGCAAATTAACCATCAGAGAGGTAGTGGAGGACTTGAACATTGCCTATGGATACGTCCAAGACATTTTGGTTAATGATTTGAGTTTCCGTCGTGTAGCAGCAAAGTTGGTGCTAAAAGACCTGAATTTCATGCCAAAACGAGATCGTGTTGACATCGCAAAAGAGATGATTTGCGAGGCTGAATCCGATCCCACATTCATGAAAAGGATCATTACTGGTGACGAGACGTGGGTTTACTCGTATGAGTACGACACACAATCCAGACATTAGGCATGTGAATGGCGTTCACCAAATGAGCCGAGACCAAAAAAACCACGTCGTTTTCAGTCAAAAAAGAAGGCAATGCTCACGGTTTTCATGGATTACAACGGTGTAGTGCATCATGAATTTTTGCCAGAAGGCCAGACAGTAAACAAAGAGTATTATTTGGGCGTTATGAGACGTTTGCGTGAAGCAATTCGCTGAAAGAGACCAGAATTGTGGGCAGAAAACTCGTGGATTTTGCACCATTCTAACGCACCGTCGCACAGTGCCCTTATTATTCGTAATTTTTTGACGAAAAATGCAACAAATACCATCCAACAGCCATCGAATTGACCTGATTTGGCTCCCTGTGACTTCTTTCTGTTCAATCCAGTTAAAAAAACACTACGGGCAAAGCGTTTCAGCAGTCGAGAGGAAGTAATGGAAAAATCGCAGGAAGCACTGATGGACATACCGAAAACCGAATATAAAAAAATGTTTCGAGGATTGGATCAAGCGCTGGCATAAATTGTTGCAGTCGAAGGGGACAATATAGATTTAGACGAATAAACTTGTATATTTAATTTTCTGAATAGATTCCGGGAACTTTTTGGTATATGTCCCGCTCCGTGATGCAAAAGCAGGAGAGTCAAAACTTAGAGCCAAACCAATTTTGTCTCATTCTGCCAAGTCAACGCGATTTGTGTACTAATCATTGTAATAATAAATGACATTGTGATGGTAAATGGTAAATGGTAAATGTAGTTTTTTTATTTATTTTTAATTAAAATAAAATACACATACTTAAATCAATTACAAGGCCTGTACAATTGTTTCCCCATTCTTGGAGTATATCTCACAGCCATAATATTGACTGCCAAACCATCAATATTTTTTGGCTCATCGGCATAAGCTAATGCCTAGTAAACCCTTATGAAAATAGTAGGGAGCTGTGAAATCGCAAGATGTCGGCGACAGTTTCATTGCTCACGAAATGATGATTTCAGGAAGTTTATATTGTACTTGATCTGTTTTATCATACGAAGCATGATCTTGTAGAAACCTCATTTCGGTTTGATTAATCCTTCCATATGTTTGAAGATGTTTGAAGTAAAATTTCATTGAGTATGTTAAAAACAGTGGCGAATTACGAAATTCAGGTTTATCCACTATAGCTTACAACTCTTTTAGTGCATATGGTAGGATATACGTGAATGCTAATTTATCGACCGACGGTTTGATGAGTAGCTTACTCAGACGGACAATTATCCTCACCAATCACAAAAAAAAAACACTTTATTCTTAGGGCAATTGGAAGGAATTCGGAGTGAGCTTACAATTGCTTGGCTTGAGATTTTGCCTTCTATTTATTCATGGCCTTTGCATTGTCAGAGTGGGCAAGTCAACTGCTATCGATTTTAACTAACAATAAGTACATTAACAAGTTTTGTTGCAAGTAAAATTTATTTTTTAACGAATTTTAAAACTCAAGTTTTTTTGAAGGCATTTGCGATGAACTGGCAAACTAGCTCGACATCGAGACTATTCAATACGAGAATTAATTTATACCATCCCAGTGGTAAATGAGTTGGCATGGAATCTGCTTTGATGACACAGGAATTTAAGGCATACTTTTTAGCAGGTAAAGGTCCTGTAAAAATTTCAAACGTCGGCAGCTCTGAACATTCTTTGAACTCGTCCATTAAAAATTTCTTGTAATATTTATTCATAAACTGGTTGAACGCCGTCTTTGGTACTTGAAATGGTGACATCGTATATTGGCTGTCACCTTTTGGACTGCGAAGGACTTTAATTTCTGCCTGAAAATATAAATACCACATAATTTTAAATAAGATGAATTCAAAAAAAATGAATATGCGAGTAGTTTACAAAATACGAATTATCGATATCCTTTCCAATATTTAGGCTTCCCTTAATTCCGTAAATCCCAGGCGCAGTACGAATCGCTCTTAATGATGCATCCATCACATTCGCATTGGTAGTGTTGCAATCTAAGCTTTGCAAGGTATAATCCCAATCGTTCTAAAATTATAAAACGTATTTTCTAATAAAACTAATAATTGTATGGAATTTTGTTACTTCAGCATCAATGGTCAATATTGGAATGAATAGAGTAGCAATCAAATAGGTATGAAGTTTATACATTTCGACTTTAAGAAAAAATATCAGTTAATTTGGTTCTGAATTGGTCGGTCTTTTATATGAAATTTATGTTTGCAATCTGTTTATGTGTGCTTCTTGATAAACTGCACATCTACATGTAAAAATATGTACAAGCTAATTGATAATAATTTACATGCCCAAATGTAACATCTTAAAAGGTAGCGTGACTTATAATAAGTTACGTTGTTAGCTCCCTATTTGCAAGGTAATTAACAAGCCCTCGACACTGTTTCATTGTTTGATTAAATTTTCATTACATTTCCACTGATCTATAGTTTGATTGTTTAACTAGATAAAAATCCTATTCATTTGGAATAATATTAGGGCTAAGCCTGAGGTATAACAAAAGATTGCCATCTGGTTGCTTATTTCGACTTTGTGACGTTTTTTACCTTTTTGATCATTTTAATTTGAAAACTGTTTTAAAAATGACTCCGGATTCTATTCAACTACTTCCTAACTTGATATGGTATTTATTTTCGAAAAAAGTTTTGAAAAATGTTTTCTATACTGAACAGAGTTTTGAATGCCGGGAAATTGTATTCTATGCATATTTTTAAATTCACCTACATTAAACACAACAATTTAGTTTTCTATAAACAGAGTACAAACCAAACCTTTATCACTTGGAACTTTTCAAAATTCTAGAAAAATTTAGAAAATCAAAATCTCTCTCCTTAGTTCTCGTACTGTGAATAATCAGCTTTAAGAAGCTGAGATGCAAATGAGCCGTTTGCTGGTGAACAATGATACATAATCAATTTATGTTGTTAGGTCGAAAACAAGGGTTAGATTTATTATTGTAAAATGATCGTACATAAACAATATAAAGGGTCTTTCATAAGGCACTTCCTACCTTTAAATTTAAATAAAACAAAATGTGTGTGAGATATAATCAAAATTTTTTATTCGTTTGAAAGGCCTATCGATGCCATTATGTGTGGAATATAACATTGTTCAAATGTCCGCTTTGAGAGCCGCTGTGGTTTGTGGCTTATAGACATAGGCCTGCGACTTCAGAAAACCCCACAAGAAAAAGTCTAACGAGGACAAATCGCAAGATCTCGGTGACCAGTTCACATCACCTCCACGTGAGATGACCATGAACTCAAATCGCTCGCGCAGAATTTCTAATGTGGCTTGAGCTGTCTGGCACGTAGCGCCGTCTTGGTGAAACCACATATCGTTGGTGTCATTATCGCCAAAAGAAGTTGGCTTGCCGATGACGCCGCCAGCACAAAATCCACACCACACAGTGACTTTTTCGGGATTGGACGCTCTTGAAGTTGCTTAGGTTTTACACAGCTCAATTTGGCTACTTTGTCGGTTTTTGCGGTTTTTTTTTTAAATCTGAAGTATTATTACTTTTATAAAAAGTTGTGAATTTCAAAATACACTCTATTACACGTCATTATATATCCATTTCTTTTTATTTGATGGAGTAGAAAGTTGAAAAGATTTACTATGAAGTGCTGACTCCACATTGTTGCTAAGGCTTTGTACAGTGCTGTAATTTCCAAGCAAATCCTCAATCCTCTTGAATTGACTATACATATATGAGGTGTGTGGTTTTTTTTATTATGTTGGTATACATGCCCCTGAAGTATGATACAATTTTCAGCTGTATTCATTGTTTATTTTTTCTGCGGCTGCCGCTAAAGTTAGACATGTTTTTATGAGCTCGGCGATTTTCGTTTGTTAAAGGAAATGGATCAAAGAATTCGTATAAGGTGTAAGAAAATGTGTGAAATGTTAACAAAGGCCTATGGTGAGTCTGCTATGAGTAAAACAAGAGTTTACGAGTGATATAACCGTTTCCAAGATGGCCGCGAAGACGTTGAAGATGACGAACGTCCTGGACGTCTCAGCACATCAACAACCTATGAAAAGGTTTAAAAAGTGAAAGAAAGGGTTATGAACGATCGCCGTATCATAAACAGAGAAGTCGCTGATGATGTTGGCATATCGATTGGCTCATGCCATGAAATTTTTTCCAATGTTTTGGGTATGAAACGCATGGCAGTAAAATTTGTTCCAAATTTGCTTGTTTGTGAATTTTTGGCCAAAAACAATACTGTAACGATGCCCCAGTCACCATATTCGCCAGACATGGCTCCGTGTGACTTTTTCCTATTTTCAAAAATAGAGAGAACATGATGACATTAAAAGTGCATCACTGAAAAAGCTAAAGGCTATCCCAAAGATCGAGTTTGAGAAGTGTTTCGAGGATTGGAAAAAGCGCTGCCACAAGTGCATAATATCTAATGGGTACTATTTTGAGGACGACAACATTAATGTAGACGAATAAATAAGTATTTTTTTCAAAAAAATTGAAATTCACGTTATTTTCTGAACAAACCTCCTAAATGAAAATTTCAAAAAACAGAACATCGAGGTAATTTCTAATGAAGAACTACGTGTATATACGTTTTTAAGGCTATAGACATACTATAACCGTTCTATATACAATCATTTTTAACATAAAAATACCAATGTTATTGCAAACAAATTTTAAGCCTCACCACCTAATATCCCTTCCTTTAAATAAAACCCACACAATCCATATACCCAAATCCTATGCCCTTCTAAGTGATTTATATGTATTGGGTCTACAAGTAAGTTTCCAGCGTTTTTTTCCAAAATTTGAAGTTTTATTATGAAAACATAGCTACAATGCTTTATTCAAAGTATCGTCCATCGGAAGCTACAACTTTCCCCCATCTTTCTAGCAATTTATGAATTCCGGCCAAGTCTGGACTGTAAGGCGGGTGAGGCAGAATCTCCCATCCACTATTTCCCAAATAGTTTTTCAGCGAAACCGCAACATATGGCCGAGCGTTGTCGTGATTAAAAATGATGGACTCATGCCTGGTCTCATATTTTGGCCGTTTTTCTTTTAATACCCGCTTCAAACGAATTAGTTGGCTCGCCGGGCTTTGCATACGATTTTTTGCGTTTAGGATTATCATAATAAATCCATTTCTCATCACCAGTGACAATACGAAGCAAAAATGATTTATTTTTATACCGCTGCAGTAACATTTCGGACATGCAAAATCGCCGTTCGACGTCTCTTGGCTTCAATTCGTACGACACCCAGTTTCCAACCTTTTGAATGAATCCCAGTGCTTTTAGGCGCAGGGAAACGGCTTGTTGCGTAACGCCCAATGATGCAGCAAGTTCTTCTTGAATCTGACACGGATCCTCATCCAGTAAAGCGTCCAATTCCTCGTCTTCAAAACTTTTCGGCTTTCCGGGGCGATCTTTGTCTTCAACTCCAAAATCACCACTTTTGAACCGTTTGAACCACTCGCGGCACGTCGATTCACCAATACATTCCGCCCCATAAGTTTCCGAAAGCAAACGATAGGCCTCAGCCGCACTTTTCTTCATATTAAAGAATAAAAGCAGCGCTTCCCGCAAATGACGTTTATTTGGCTGGAAACTTGCCATGATTTTGCTCGATAAAATGTACGACACCGATAGAACTGCTCAAATATAACGCTGCAAAGTTGTTGACAGACACAAAACCTACAAATAAAACACATGGGCTCTGACATTTCTGTCCGGGATAAACTGGTGGCGCCATCTCTGACAAACGCTGGAAACTTACTTGTAGACCCAATATGTATATACAATTTACTGGCTAAGCATCTGCAACGATAGAAAAGATGTCCTACTGTGAAAAAGATGAGCTCAAAACAATACGATACGATACGAACAGTTACAGTGCCTCCCTAATCCAAAACACACCATCAATATGCAATATCAGCAAAAAACAGCAACAGAGAATAATCCAGCCGGAAGATAACTATGTATGTAGTATTAATTGACGTCCCGTCAACCCAGATAAAAACAATATGCTGATCTCGGAAGATTGTATCGGGAACAGTTTTAATACACTACAAAGATTGCGAAGTAATCATTAACAACATAATCCCACATCGTTTGGGACAAAGTTCATATAAATCCGTCATTAAATTTCACCGAAGCAATTGCAGAATTAAACCTAAAAAAATTAGAAGAATACCAACTTAAAAACAGTAAAGAAATCAATATCCTAAAAATCAACACAAGACAGCAAAATTACTTCTTCTATGTTACATACTACATATGTATACATATTTGCGTCTCCATCATTATCATCTTAATAGCCATAATTCTAACTTATTGGCACCAACACTTTTCACTAGAAGAAGCTACAGCTTCAGGGACGAAGGCTCAGTTTAGGAAAAGTTACCCCTTAGGTAATCCCAACACCTGATGTAATATCCCACAGACATTCCCATATGTAATTTTAATCTTGTTGTTTTATTCCCACAAACATTCCTCGTTTCTTTTTGATAACGTAAACATTATATTCTGATAAGAACCTAAGAAATTTTGTAAAATATCGGTCTGAAATAAAGTAACGTCCAAAAGAGTAATACATTTTGTTTTTTTCAACTTCACGAAGGTTTACACCATAAACCGCGCTTACGGGTTTTTCCTTCCTTCCACTCACGCACTCACGCACTAACTTACTCATTTGCTAATTCAATAGCTCGCGAACTTACTCTCTAATGTAAAGAGTGCTTTTTTTAAAGTTATACCAATTCAAAATAAAATAAAGCACTTGAAGCTAATGCCAATGTCTATGATATTAGCTTTATTTAATAAATAATTTTATGCCATTAGTGCTTAAATATAATGTCGGGCATATGCGAGCCACGACTAGCTCGAATGAAGCGCAATCGTCAAGTTCGATTTTAAAATCGACGAAAAGGAGGTTCGATTTTGACTTCTTGAGTTTTTTCCAGGATCTGCCGAAATGTGAAGATTTGGTCGATTGTGAACTTTCCTAGTTGAAACCGCACTGACAGGGGCCAATCAGGTTGTTGACGAAGGATTTCAGATGTGCACATAACATGGCAGATAACGTCTTGTAATCAATGTTGAGGAGACGTAAAGCTCTAAAGTTGGTGCAGTTGAGGGGGTCTCATTTTTTCTGCACCGATGCTGAGATTTAGTTTATCAGACCTGCACTCTTCTGATCGGATCAGAGAAATGCTCTCCACAAAGTCACTTCCAGCGGCTTTCAATACCTTGGCCGGCAGGCGGTTAAGTTCAGGAGCTTTGTTTAGATATTCCTATCCTCACTTGGTTTTGGTCGTGTGGGCGGAAGTTTTGAACGGTCTATTCTGCCTGACCGCAGAATGTTGGGCTTCTTCGCCGGTATACCTACACTCTGCAGAAGAAGTTTTTCCATATTCTCAGCACCGATTGTGACTCTACTACAAGGTTTCTTTATAGATTTCTGTACAGCTCTTGCTGCCTTGAGACGTTCTTTTTATTCGTTGATAAGATTTCGGTGCGTTGTTCCTGGAGTACAAACTCGCAATATATGTATAAACGCGCTATCGTGCGTTTCCAGCACTCTTTTCTCTTATTCTGGAGAAGCTGATATTTTTCCCATCTCTTTTGGTCCTGCATGTGCTTGGCAGTATTCCTCCATCAAACCAGCCATGTGTTGGTGGTGGTTTAGTTTTGCGTTTCATGATCCGGAGATCGATATATCGCCGTGTGTATATTGAGATGATATTTCGTCCCGGCGCAAAGATAATAAAACTGCTCGGTATCGTGAAAGTTATTCTTAGCAACTGTCCTACCAAAGATCCTTTCTTATCCATACTTAGGACATTGCTCATATTTCTTGTCGTGGACTCGTAGAAACACTCATTGGTGGTGTCGTCCTTGTCTTCTGTAGGGGCATGAGCGCATATAAGGCTCATGTTAGCGAGTTTAGCCTTGATGCGGATGGTTATGAGAGGAGTCACGTGTCACTTCTTGCATATCTCTGTTGCGTTTGACAAATCAGCATTCGAATAAGCGCTGTTCACTAGAGCACTCAACATAGTAGATATCGCAGTTTTAACCCTCCTTATGCTAGGTCTATCTCATCGCACTTCCTGGATAGCACTGATATCCCGTCAATGGCCGTATGACCATTCCACTCAGACCCAAAGCCCTTTGTCCTTCATTGTTGGCCAGGGTGGTGAGCAGTGGTCGTCAACAATGGATTCATTAATATTCGAGGCTATTTTATCTCCTCCGTATAGGGTTGTGACCTCTATGATGGCCGGTATTGTGCTACTGGTCGAGCACGCACTTGCCATTTAGCCTGCATGAGCAAGGATTTATTAAGCATTTAAATGTACTGGGAATAAGTGATAGAGCTTCCGGCGGGGCTTTCTGTAAGAGTGATGATGACACCGCGGTGCACTACCTCTGTGAATGTCTCGGCGTTTACGTGGCACTTTATCACTGAAGCGCTTACTCATCTTTCTTCGAAACACTGAAAGATTCAATTAAAATGAACTTACAAGAAGTACAATGGATCAGTTCTTTATCTGGGTGCTGTGTTCCGACAGAAAAAAAAAGAGAAACCAGAGTTGAACCTGCTTATGCAGTTTACAGAGTTTAGAGGGTTTTATCCCCATTGTTTTGTCAACTGCATGCAGCACACAAATTCTTCTCCAGTTTTCAAACTGCATAAGACTTTCTTTCTTCAAGACTTAAATAATTCTTCTCTATTACAAAGTTTAGGGAACGACTTATATTCCCAAGTCATTTACATAGAGCAGGATTGATACGATTTTAGCTTGAGATGTGACAAGAAAGTTCAGGAATTCGCTAGCCAAATTCAATATAACTGTGCCAACTTGTTTTTGGAAGATTTTGCAGTCGTATCTAGTTCCCACTTCTTCAAGAATTAGACTACGCTGTAATGCTCTTATTTTTTTATAATGTCACTAGCTTTTTTTTCCCTACTGCTAAGGTTTCCGGAATTTGACGTGATCTGTGTTCTTTGAATCGATCCAATCTGTCTATCTTCAGCTTGGTTGCTGATAGGAAAGGCGCTAAGATGTTGGAGATTGCTGACGCTTTATATGCAAGGATTCTAAATGGAAGCTGTAAAGGGGATCTATATGGTGAATTTACGTTTATTCCAGGAACGGCGTGCTCTGTCATTGACTACTGCCTTGTGGCCGGGAAATGGAACTCTATTCTGAGTAACTTCAAGATAGCTGCACAAACTTTCGTTGACCACATGCCTTTGGAAATTTCTTGTACAATTTCGGGAACTGAAGAAACGCTCAACACAAAGCAAATGGGGCTACTGCCAAAGTTGATATGGAGAGATAGATTTCAACTTATATACCAAAATAATTTAGATCAGGAACTTGCCAAACGAAGGTTGTTGAATAATCCGCTGCACATGGATTACCTAACTCGAATATTGATTGAAGCTGTTCAAGCAACAAGTACCACAGTCAGGCGTAGGTTTACTCCAAAACAGATCTGGTTTGATACAGATTGTCGTAAAGCCAGAAAAAAAAATCTTTTTGGCTTCTAAGGCTCTTAAGGACTTACAATACTTCATTTTTCAATAATACATATGTATGCAGTAGCCAATATAGATTTCAAACTTTTCTTTTCGGCTAAAAGGAAAGATCTGGAGCCACAAACCGTAGCCGTTTTAAATTCATTGAGATCCTCAGCAGAATTTTGGAAAGTGGCTAAAACTATCAACGGGAGAAATAACATAATTGCATCATCCTTACAAGCATCTGAACTTCGCGACTATTTTAAGAATCTGCTCAACGCTCCTCAATTTTCACCTCCGCCACAGTATGCGGCACCATTTTTTGAAGATGAGTTTTTAGATGCTCCATTTACAGTTTTTGAAGTGCAAAATGTTACCAAAAAATCTAAGGTTAGTAAAGCGCCAGGCGACGACCGAGTAATATTTGAAACAGCGAATGTTCCAGAAAGCTTTAAAAGGACAATAATTTTTCCTCTACATAAGAAAGGATCGTACGACAATCCTGAAAATTAGCGAGTCATTTCTTTCCTGAATACGTCGGTTAAGCTGTTTAGTACCTTAATCTTCAATAGACTTAAGCAGTGGATCGAAAACATGGAAATACTGAATGAATTTCAAGCTGGATTTATGAGAAACTATTCAACCTTATAGACCAAATATTCACCCTGACAAATAACATATTGCGGAGATCTTCAAAAGAAGGAACAAGAAGTTATACGCTTTCTTCGTTGACTTTCGTGCTGCCTTTGATTCTATTGTACGTGAAGCACTTTTTTATAAGCTGTATAAGATGGGAATCTCTAGCAAAATCGTTATTTTATTGAAAGCGATGTACGAAAGCATGGGATGGTGAACTTGTATCTGAGATCTTTGAAACGCAAATGGGAGTTAAACAAGGTTGTGTTCGGAGTACGCTACTTTTTATATTATTCATAAAAGGTATTGTAGAGGCAATTGGAGGAGGAATTCAGTTTGGAAATATGCAGATACCAGGAGTAGTTTTCGCCGACGATATAGTTTTTCTTTCGGATTCAGTTGAAGCATTGCAGCGAATAATCAAGCGACTGGAGAGCTATTGTGAACTTTGGAATCTATCTGTTAACATAGAAAAATCCAAAATTATGATATTCAGAGTTGATGGCGGTAGATATGCTCGTAATGAAAAATGGACCTACAAAGGTTCGGGAGTATAAGTATCTAGGCGTACTAATTACGGCGAATCTTAGTCTGAAAAAGCATTTCCAACTTAAACTGGCTGAGGCGAAAAGAGCTGTTTTTTCAGTATGGGGCCGATGAATCAATAATAAATATATTGAGCACAGCTCTAAGATCAAATTATTTCGTGCGACTGCTGCCTCTATATTACTATATGGTGCTCAAATTTGGGGTCACTGCCTGTTTGAAGAGGTTGAAAGATTCCTGAGATATTTTCTGAAACGAATTTTCCACTTACCAAAGTCCACTCCAAATTGCATGCTTCATTTGGAAACAACAGTGCCACCCCTATTTTTAAGTACGCTTAAACTGCACTTTGAATATGTTATAAAAGTACTGGCAATGAAAGAAGAACGGCTTCCTAGACTAGTGCTCAGGAGAGCTATTTCGACAAGGGAAAATCTTATAAAAAGTGGGAGGAGGTGGGGGATAACATCGGTGAAAATGGAACATGCGTTGGAAAGCCACTGTCATTGTACGTCATTTCAGTATATGTCATTCATTTGAAGCGTAAACAACAATAATTTTTTTTCACTCAAATATGTCGAACTTTGTGCCTGAAAAAGTGTTTCTGCGGAGAGTTCTTCTTCATTACTTTAATATGAAGAAAACTGCTGCCGAAAGTCATCGTATTTTGGTGGAAGTTTATGGTGAACATGCGCTAGCTGAGCGAACGTGCCAAAAGTGGTTTGCACGATTTAAAAGTGGTGATTTTGGCTTGGAAGACGATGAACGTCCTGGGCAGCCAAAAAAGTTTGAAGATGAAGAACTGGAAGCATTACTCTATGAAGATTGTTGCCAAACACAAGAAGAGCTCGCAGAATCTTTGGGTGTCACTCAAGCAGCCATTTTAAAACGTTTAAAAGCAAGGAAATTGGGTTCCACATGAACTCAAGCCGAGAGACGTCGAAAGGCGGTTTTGCATGTCCGAAATGCTGCTGGAACGCCACAAAAGGAAGTCATTTTTGCATCGGATTGTTACTGGTGATGAAAAATGGATCCATTACGACAACCCCAAGGGCAAAAAATCATATGTGAAACCCGGCCAACCAGCTAAATCAACGGCAAAGCCGAATATGCATGGCGCGAAGGTAATGCTCTGTATTTGGTGGGATCAGATAGGTGTGTTGTATTATGAGCTGCTAAAACCGGGTGAAACCATCAATGGACAACGCTACCGAACACAATTAATCCGTTTGAAGAGAGCAGTGACCGAAAAACGCCCGGAATATGCGACCAGACACGAGGCAATAATTTTCCATCATGACAACGCTCGGCCCCACGTTGCTATTCCGGTTAAGAACTATTTGGAAAACAGTGGATGGGAAGTCTTACCCCACCCGCCTTATAGGCCAGACCTTGCCCCTTCTGACTACCATTTGTTCCGGTCGATGCAGAACGCCCTCACTGAAATACGGTTCACATCAGAGCAGAATATCAAAAATTGGCTTGATTCATTCTTGGCTGCCAAGCCGGCGCAGTTCTTTTGGGATGGGATCCACAAATTGCCAGAAAGATGGGAAAAAGTCATAGCTTCAGATGGGCAATACTTTGAATAATACTATTGCACATGTTTTTCTTAAATAATCGTCGAAATTTTGAAAAAAAAACCGCGCGAATTAAGTTATATACTCAATAATTAATTTAATATTTAAAATAAGAGGTGAAATAATCAATTTAAATTACATCCCACATCGTCCTGACCTGCCAATTCTATGTGACCTGTGTAACCTACAAGAAAGGGAGGATGTATACCATTTTATTGCCAGATGTCCTATCTTAAGCGAATTTCGTATGAAATACTTTGGTGTAAACAAAATGGACATGAATGATGTTCTGAACATTTTAAACGGTGAAGCTGGTTGGGAAACTTTGTATAAATACACTTCAATCGCACTTGATTATAGAACACGTATTATTGAAGGAGACTTTTAAATAAACATATGTATACAATTTTATTTAACGAATTGTCAATCTGGTAGACGGTCTTGGGCCAAACCATAGTAAACTTAAGTTTATCAAATTGTAATAGTTACTTTATGTATTTTTTCTTTTAAATAAAGTTTTCAATTCTACTCAATACCACTAGCTTGGTTGCTGAATATTTTATACAGCATTGCAATGTAATTGAATGGTTGAGGATGCTTAGCTAGTGAATATGGTACTTTCACACTTTGCGAGCAGTCTTGATTGATGGCGCACTGAAGTGTTATTTTATCGGTCGTTTTAGTTGTCAATTTTTTGAGTTTTGAACTTTTTTATTACTTATTATCGATCCGCTATTATTTAAAACAGTCTTCTATAGTAGAAACGTATTCAGGCATGTGAATCCGTTTCCAACATCTAAAATAAATAGTGTTCCCTGTCAGTGATGGCTATATTCTTCATACACTTAAACCAAATTCACTGAATACACTTAAAAATAAAAACAATCCTGTGTTTGAAAAGATAGTTAAAAACAAATTACGTACTTCCATTCCTACGCTGATTGCGTAGTTATACTATAAATACTCGCATTAAATTATATGTTATTTATAAGACTAAAAAACCTTTATCACGTGGTCCCAACACATGAAAAGCATATACCATATAATTGAAGTCCAACACCAATTGAAGTGGTTATAAGTTCCTTTAAAAAAAAAGCCCCCCACAGGTTCATTTCTACGTTCACAAGTCAAATTCGACTCCAATTTATGAACTCGACAGCAATAAATAAACGTTTTCAAAAACGAAATGACGTACGGCTATTTAAGCCTTTAAGATTTATAGACTAACTTAGATAGTTTTGTGTTGAAAATTGCCACTTATCTTGGCTAGAATTTGTATATAAAAAGTTACGTCTATTCAGATTTGTTATATCGAAATGAAACTTCTGATACTAGCAGTTGCCCTTTTGCTGGGTTCTGTTTCGGCGGCCAGCGACAGGCCCATTTCTGATGCGGTAAGATCCTCCTTTCCTAAGAACTTAATCAAAATAGTCCCTATCATTTCTAGGCTGCGAGAATTGTAAATGATGGCTACCCGATGGAGAAACATTCTGTCACTACAGATGATGGATACATTTTACTTATGCACAGAATTCCATATTCACCAAAACTTCAAAATGCCAATCAAAAGCGGCCAATAGCTTTTCTCATGCATGGCATGCTTAGCTCATCCAGCGATTGGATTTTGTTGGGACCAAAGAAGGCATTGGCTTACAAACTCTCTGATGCTGGTTATGACGTATGGATGGGCAATGCTCGTGGCAATACATACTCGAAGAAGCACACCATTTGGCCAACATTCTGGCAAGTGTTTTGGAATTTCAGTTGGAACGAAATTGGAATTTATGATGTTCCGGCCATGATTGACTATTCTCTAAAGAAAACAGGGGAAACGCAAGTTCATTACTTTGGGCACTCACAAGGAACTACAGTGTACTTCGTCATGTTATCTGAGAAAAGCGGATATAATGCCAAAATCAAGTCGGCTCATTTACTTGGACCCGCTGCATATATGGGTAACATGAAGAGTCCTCTTACCCGTGCATTTGCCCCAATTTTAGGTCAACCTAATGCAATTGTTGAGGTCTGTGGCAGTATGGAGTTTATGCCATCAAATAAGTTCAAGCAGGACTTGGGAATTGAGATGTGTAAGGATAAATCATTATATCAAGAGCTATGTGCTAACGAAATATTCCTGATTGGAGGTTGGGATACAGAGCAATTGGATAGAGTAAGCGTTATAATTTGACTTCTTAAGAGCAATTTTTAAGTCTTTTTTAAATAAAATCTTTTAGAACTTATTGCCGGATATTAAGGCAACCTCACCAGCTGGAGCATCTGTGAATCAAAATTTGCACTACTGCCAAGAGCACAACTCGAAGAAATTCCGCAAATTTGACTACAGTGTCGTTCGTAATCCAGTAGAATATGGAACATGGTATCCACCAGACTACAAAATTGAAAACGTCAAGGTTCCAACTCACTTGTATTATGGAGCCAATGACTGGTTGTGTGATGTTGGTGATGTACGTCAGTTGATTGAAGAGCTGCCAAATGTGGCATTGGATTACTTAGTTCCGTTTAGTAAGTGGA
Organism: Volucella zonaria; assembly: GCA_963966105.1. NCBI lineage: Eukaryota > Metazoa > Arthropoda > Insecta > Diptera > Syrphidae > Volucella > Volucella zonaria. Next base: position 363,042,794 of record OZ014530.1, on the reverse strand, counting down.
GTCATTTAGACTTTATCTGGGGAACAGACGCTGATAAGTATGTATACGATGTCGTTTTGAAACACGTTGCTAAATTCAAATAAGGAAATAAATGATGAAATAAAAGTAATCCCAATATTACAAGCAATCAAACATGCATAATGTGCTCGAATTTGTATATTCTCACGGAGGTTCAGTAAAGTGAATAATTTTCCAGATTCTGTACGTTTCTGTGCGATAATACGGTGGATTGACACACGCACTGCTTATCGACTACTCCCTGATCTTTATGGTGCAGATAATTGTGCAGTTCAGCAAATCCTCCTTCGAACAGTGGACATATTTCACTGCAACGATGCAAGAATGAGGGTAAAAGAAAATCCTTCACAGCTGTAAGCTGCAATCCGACTTCTTAGAGACATCGGAAAGCATTCATGGGTTTGAGTCCTGAAAAACTCTCTTCTAAGCCTTAGCAAGTTCATCGGTGAATTCATGTTCCGTGATCCCATTGTGAGCTCAGAGAATTTAGCAATCCGACTCCGTTCAGCGATGTCTTGCATCCTCGGACTAGTTTGGAACGCAGCTTGGCTATTTCTATAGATCAAAATTCTTCGTCCCCTCCACCGGTTCTTCATAATACAGTTCGTTGCCATCAGGATTGCGTATATCTCCCCTTGGAAGACAGACGCAAGTTTTGCAAACGGGGAGTGAAATATGACGTTGTCGTCCTCCAGAAGGACAACAGCGCCGCATTCTATATCAGTTATGTAACCGTCCATGAAGACCCGACTACATTCGGTTTCTGACCGTAACCAGTCTTAGGCACAAGGAAAGTCGATTTCGTATTTTTTATGCAGCAGGAGTTCTGGTGTCAAGGCGCCAGATGGCATGTCCATAAGGCGAGTGTCAAAAGACAGGCAGCGTGCAATATCATCGAAGTTGCAGTGCCACCACTTCTTTTTTAAACGGAAGATGGCTTTGAGAGTGCAGCCCAGCCTATGCGTCTAGAACAGAGCCGTGCTAGGGAAAGACTCCAAGTAGCCGTGCTAGGGAAAGACTCCAAGTAGACCGCTCTTTGGAGTCCTTTAAAAGAAACAATGACGTATTTTCATGAGAGTTTATTCCACCAGACAACCGATGCGTAGAATATAATTGGCCTTATATGAGGGTTGTATGCAAAGTTTCCGACCGCAACGTAAAGATAGCGGCACTCGTCAATAAAAACTAGTGAATGCTAGTTGTGCATCTTTTGACAGTTACTTACCGAAGTTTCAGTCATTTTGGACGCGTAGTTTTTAGTTGACAGTCGTTTGATAACATTGCCAAAGTTCACCAAATGGTGTTAGACGACCGGTTATGAAAATGTCCAAAATGTGTTTGTTACATATTTTATCAAGATTTAGAGATGAGAAAGCTGTCCGCGCATTGGGTGCCGCGTTTGCTTACGTTAGACCAAAAACGTGTTCGAATGAACATTTCCAACGCTCTGTTGGCGCAGTTTAGCCGCAATAAATCCGAGTTTTGGCGCCGATTAATTACTGTAGATGAAACGTGGATACACCATTATACGCCCGAAACAAAAATTCTGTCAAAATAGTGGACTGGAAAGGGCGAGCCGGCTCCAAAAAAAGCAAAAGCTGTTTTTTCGGCTGGGAAAGTGATGGCGACTGTTTTTTGGGATAGCAAAGGAGTTATCTTAATCAATTATCCTCAAAAAGGAAAAACCATTATAGGAGCATACTACGCATCATTACTTGCCAAGCTGAAGGCAGAAACTGAGGCAAAACGGCCACATTTGCAGAAAAAGAAAATCCTGTTTCACCAAGACAACGCGCCGTTGCGAAAATCCATGAATTACGGTTTGAACTGCTTGACCATCCACCTTATTCACCAGATCTAGCCCCAAGCGACTTCTTTTTGTTCCCTCATCTAAAAACTGCTCTCGGAGGACAGAGATTTTCGTCAAATGAGGAGGCACTCACATTCGTGAACAATTATTTTGCAGAGAAAAACGCCAAGTACTATTTGGACGGGTTAGAGAAATGGGAGCATCGCTGGGAGAAATATGTAGAGTTACAAGGAGACTATGTAGAAAAATAAAAAAAAATTTGAGAAAAAATGTCTTGTATCATTGTTCGGTTGGAAACTTTTCAGACAGCCCTCGTACAATAGATCAATAAATCCAGAGGACCTTTCTTTGTGATAGGCTCCATGTCTTGCCGACAGGTCCTTTGCATCGCGAGAAGGACGACAGCTCCTTAGAGGCTTTCGAGGTAGCATGTTTAGTCTATAGAACTTTGTTATCCAAGATGACACCCAAATACTTAGCTTCTTTGGAGAATTGGATTGTGATGCCTCTAAGCACTACAAGAATCAGACAAGATAGCTTCCTCTTTCTCGTAAAGAGAACAATCTCAGTTTTGTGAAGATTGACTTAAAGCTTATTTCTAGTGCACCAATCGTTGATCACGTCTAGGGCTGCCTGCGCTTTAGAGCAGACAGTCACTATACATGATCAAACAGACAGTACAGCTACATCTTCCGCGTATGATTGCTCATAGATGTCAGAACTATTGAGCGCGTTGAGCAGTGAGTGGGTCAACATGTACCAAAGCAGTGCAGACAGAGCGCCGCCTTGCCAACAACCCTGTTTACCCCCCGCTATCACATATTAACCACAGTGAGCATCCGCAACCAATATCCTATTCAATATTCGTAGAGTTACACATGCCGTCAAAAGTTGAGTTGTTGAAAGTATCCTCGTTGTCCATGAAAAAGCACAGGGCGTATTCCGTTTTGTCGAGTGCGCCTTCAATCCTCTCGCAAAATCTTCTGCTTTGGTAATCATGGATCTCGACCATTCACACTATGCTCTTCAATATGAAGGAAGTCAGACTTGTAGGTCTGAAGCTTTTGACGAGCGTGTAGTCATCGCTTCCCATTTTCGGTATAAAGGCCGGGGTTTTGGTATGTACGACAGTACCAGGCTAGCAGTGAAGGTTTTCTCAGAGTTACCAGTAGCTGATCTATACTTCTTTGTAACACAACTGGGTATATGCTGTTGTATATGGCGTCTTTCGTCACCACAACCGATGTGATAAACTAGCTACGGCGTGTTTTATTATTCAGCTTACTAGCAGGTTCCTTAATATTAACTTGTTGTGAGCTGGTTCTGATTAGGTTACCTGCTCAAGCATGTGATAGAGAATCTCTATTTTAGACTCAGTGTAGGTACAATCAGATTTTCTGAGTAATTCCGCTGTTTGATCTTCTCATTTTTAAGACTTTGAGCAACCTACTGGTTTCACCGATAGTGTCGATCTTTTCGAAAAAGTCTTTTTAAGAGGCACTCTGCGAGATCCCAATAAGCTTCTTAATTTCTCCAAATCAGTCTCAAGTGACCTGTTTTTAAAAATTTCGGAAGTAACATGAAATTTGAAAATAAAAAATTAACAAAGATATAATAACGACGTGGATGCCGCTGCTGACATGATCACAGAAACTATTCTCTTTGGAATGAGATGCTTTATCCCTCATCGGATGAAGAGTATCAAACCAAATGAAAAGGCATGGTACGACTCGAGCTGCAAAGAGACTGTTAGGGTTGGAGAAATGTTTTTTCGGTCCTACAAGACCAACCCGACAGAGGAAAACCGAAAGAAGTTCAAACGAGCCAGAAATGTAAAGTAACGAGCTGCGGCAATATTCTGTAATCCATAACCGCATCGACGTGAAATGTAATATAATTCGAGTGTACACCATAGACTGGAAATTCTCATTATGCAGTTCAAATGCCATTCTCGGCTTGGTTCTAGGATAATTTAAAAAATTTACCCTATAATCCCGAATAGACATAACATATGTAGTCGTATGAGCTTTTAAAATATTTTGGAATCAGTTCTGGTTTCGTTTGAAATTACAAACGCCATTATTGAAATTGCAATTTTATAATGCAAGTAAATTCATTATTTTTCAAGAACGTTAATAGATAGATAGTGCAATTGGAAAATATTAACACAATTTGACGCGAATTAGAGCTTGTTAATCATGATATCTCTCAATACAGCAAATATTTTCAGTGACACGACTTCTGTTATCTGCATCAATTAATCGAATCAATTAAAGTCCACGCTATGTAATGGAAATATATTTATGGAAAATTATGGAAATATAAATTCAACTGTACATGATATGAGAGATTTATTTGCATTAATAAATGTCTAGAATTATACGTAGTTGCAGTTATTTAAAAAAAATTATGGTGGATTCTTTTTTAAAAGTGGGAGTAGTCTTGACTTTTATGTTGAGTACATCTTTCGCGGACGATACGAGTGCTGATGTAATCGAATTATTGTTCTCGTTTTTTTCGAAAACTAACTTTTATCTTATTTTAGAATAATTTTGAAGTCATCTTTAAAAAAATGGAAATGATTAAGGGAGGAGATATCCTAGCAGCGGATATAAGGGTAAACAAAACAGGACCCATTCATTTTATAATAAATGGAGAGATAGAACATTTTAAACAATTTGATGATGACTGGAAGGTATTGGAGATTTGTTTACTTATTTTTTTGATAACTATTATATAACTTTTGTAAATAGATGGAGATTGGTATTTTTAAAGGTTCGAACGAAAAGGATATGAAACACGTAATGTCTTATCCGCCATCAGGTGGCAAAGGGATTTGTGAATTTCTTAAGAAGGAGTACAAGAAACATTTTTATGAAGTTCTAAAAGACTATTCCAATGCTCCGCATTATGACACTTGTCCCTTAAATTCGGCCAAATACACAATTACTGATTATCCTTTTGATGGAAGTTATTTCAAAAACTTCCTCACAGAAGGATTGTATCAATTGCAAGCCAAGTTCTCACATTTGGAAGAAAGTGATTTAATTCAATACGATATTTGGTTCTCAGTTGAAAGTGCTAAGTAGTAAAATAAAGTGTTCCTGCTGCTATTGCAGTCCTTTTTTTGAAAAATTTACTTATACATGGTAAGGATGAGAAAATAAATGCAAATCAATAGGGTGGTGGAACATAGTGATTTTTCTTAAATAAATTAAATAAAAGCTACTTTTTTATTTATTTTATTTTTTGTGTGTTTTTTTTTTGACAATATCGCTTAATGAGTAGGAATCTGTTATCTTATAAACAATGCGAGTTTTCGTTTTTTTGAGCATTTCAACTTTTATTTTTTAATTGCCTTACAATTGTTGTAGTATCCAAAACAAAGAGCGTTTTTGGGGTCGAACAACATTGTGTCGATAAAAAAGAATTAAAATACGAGTAACACCTCTCATACATCATAAAATTTGAAGTAATTAAACGAAAATAAAGAGGCGCTTTATATCTTAAGTCATAGTTGATTCTAGTAAAAACCTATCAGAATGTATCCATTGATAAATGCATTCGAAAAGATCTGCGCTTTAAGGAAGAAGGATAATTTTTGATGTTGAGTCTAAAATTCGTTTATACCATATACTCGTAGTTCTTCCGAAACAGATGTCAAATGCAAGTAAAATAGACGTATGGGTGCTTAAAAGTCGAGGGAAAAAGGAGCCATCAGTCTAGTAGGATTGAAACTGACAAGATAAATAAAATCTGTGACGTTCAGGATGCGTTAATAACTTTTTTACTTTTAAAATCCTAGGACCGCTTAGCACACTCTACTGATCTACTGCAGTACTACCGAGCCACCACTATATACACGACATATTCACCCTTATTCCGCGTGGCGTTTTACTAAAACGCCGATTGTCGTTTTTTAAGGCCTTTCGTTTTTAAAGAGCTATTCCAGAAATTGAACACCACAAAACGCCCTCGTCGGTAAGTAGGTATACACTCCACATACGATCCACTGTCATTGGAAAAGCTGATTTACCTCCATGACAGATAAATTTCAAATTAATCAAAACGTAGAATAAATAAATATGAATAGTGTTGCGTTATTTTGGAGTGGCGATGAAGACGAGTATGTGCGAAAACAACAACTTATTCGCATACGAAGAAATATAAGAAAATCTAATACATTAGATTTGCCGGATGCAAAGTAAGTGGTAAGATAAATTTCACTTCAAAACCGATATATCATGCCTAATTTTCAGATTTAAAATGTTTTTTCGAATGTCCAAGGAAGCCTTCGTATATTTGCTGAACGAAACAAAGAATTGTATCCCTGAAACTAAGAGTTCGTCATCGGTGCCTTTAGTATTGAAGATTGCTGCTACTTTGCGCTTTTTGGCTGAAAGTGGGTACCAAAAGGGTGTGGGAAATGATTTCAACTTAGGAGTAGCACAGCCAACATTTAGCAAAATACTAACAGAAATGTTAGATATAATTGAGACCCACGTCTGCCCTCAATGGGTAAAATCAGAGTATATTGGCTGCGTTGACGGGAACCACATAAAAATCGTGGCACTTAACAAAACGGAACAGCATTTATAATATAACAGAAAAGGATATTCTAGTCTAAATGCCATGATTGTATGTACACAAATACCGCATATAAAATTTAATGGCTAGACTAATTTATTTTCAGGTTTGTGATCATCGAATGTTCACCAGACACGTAACACATGGGCTGAAAAGTGCCGTTTTATAGTAAAACACAAAATTTTTGCAAAATTCAACTTTATTTATCAATATAGTTGCCTTCGAGGGCGATACACTGATTGAAACGATTTTCCAATCTTTCGATACCAGTTTTGTAGGACGATTTCGGTTTAGCCTCAAAATAGGCCTCTGTTTCGGCGATTACTTCTTCATCGGTCTTAAATCTCTTTCCGGCGAGCATTCTTTTGAGGTCTGCTAATAGGAAATAGTCGCTGGGGGCCAAATCTGGAGAATACGGTGGGTGGGGAAGCAATTCGTAGCCGAATTCATTCAATTTTGCCATCGTTTTCATCGACTTGTGACACGGTGCATTGTCTTGATGAAACAGCACTTTCTTTTTCTTCAAATGTGGCCGTTTTTCTGCGATTTCGTCCTTCAAACGCTCCAACAACGCAATGTAATAGTCGCTGTTGATAGTCTGGCCCTTTTGGAGATAAGCGATGAAAATTATTCCATGTGCATTCCAAAATACGGATACCATAACCTTTGCCAGCCGACTGTTGAGTTTATGGTCGTTTTGGACGAGGTCCGCCGCCTGCTCGCCACTCAGCTGACTGCCGACTTGACTCTGGTGTGAAGTGATGGAGCCAAGTTTCATCCATTGTCACATAACGACGCAAAAATTCGACGTTGAACAGCTTTAAACACTCCTCTAAATCATCAACACGTTATTGTTTTTGGTCGACTGTGAGCAAACGAGGCACCCACTTTGAACAGAGCTTTCGCGTGTCCACCAAATATTCGTGTATGATATATCCAACACGCTCTTTTGATATCTTCAGAGCCTGAGCTATCTCGATCAACTTCACTTTACAGTCATTCGTAATCATTTTGTGGACTTTTTTGATGTTTTCATCTGAAACAGCCTCTTTTGGACGTCCACTGCGTGCATCATCTTCGGTGCTTGTATGACCACTCTTAAATTTTTCAATCCACTTGCGAATGGTTCGTTCGGCTGGTGCAGAGTCCGGGTAGCACTTATCAAGCCATTTCTTTGCATCGGCTGCATTTTTTCCCATCAAAAAGCAATGATAAATCAACACACGAAATTTCTTTGAATCCATTTTTTTTCACAATAACAAAAGCTGCTTCACTCACAACGCTATATCTCGAGAACTAATCGTCCGACAGCTGTCCAATTTATACACGTATCTTTTGAAGGTTGGTACTAACTGAAAATGGTATGGATTTAATTCAAGTGGTGCCCTCTCTTAGAAACGGACTTTTCAGCCCATGTGTTAGATGCTAGGTATCCTGGTGCAAGTCATGACTCATTCGTTTGGTACTCAAGCGAGATTCGACGATTACTACAAAGAAATTATCAAAGTGGCGAAAGAAATACATGGTTGTTAGGTTAGAATAAAAACTTTTATTTATTTACATATATTTGAGCTAACAAGTATTTTAATTTACCAGGTGATGCTGGCTATCCTCTTGAACCATTTCTCATTACTCCATACAGATCAGCAGAGGAAGGGACCAATGAAAACAACTTTAATAGGAAACATTCTCAGGCTAGAAACATTGTCGAAAGAACAATTGGTGTTTTAAAGAATTATTTTCGGTGTCTTCTTGGTGCTCGGCAATTGCACTATAAACCAGAGAAATCAACACAAATTGTCAACGTTTGTGCTGCTTTACACAACATATGTTTGCATTATAGACTAGACTTAGAAGAAGATGCGAATGTTGTAGATTCTTCAAACGATTCAAATTCAAATATAATTGATATAAGCCCAAGGACCAACGATGACCAAGTTGCTGCAAATATATGAAATCAATTGCTTAACGTTATTTAACAAATTTATTATAAAGAAACATACATAATTCAGTTCTGTTATTTATACGTATATAGAAAACTTATACGTAATCAGAAAAAAACCAAGTAATTTCTTATTAAGGTGTATTCCTTAGATTCCTCAACAAGTCTTTTCCGCTCTTCGATATCCAGTTGCCTTTTCCTTATTTCCAAGTCCATCATTTTGATTTTGTTGTCTTCGATTCTTTGTGTTTCTTCACGTTCTAGTTGCACCTTGTACAATTTGAGTCTTTCTTCTTCCAAATAGAACCGCTTTCTGTCGTACCTGCTACTTTCTTTTAAATAGTTTTCAATGCGGTTTAGGGACTCTTTCACTTCTTTGTGCAAAGTCTCCTGTACTTGCGTCTGCGTCTGTAGCAATTCTACCATCCTGTTCTTATCTGAGGACTTTGGTATTTTCTGACGGTTTATTTTTTCTGCTTCAGGTTGAACCTCTAGAATTGTTGGCATATTTGTTAGATCTGCAAAGACACTGGTGATCTCGTTCGTATCTTGATTCGAAGCGGATGTTAAATTTGATACGGGTGTGGGATTTGATGTGGATCCTGTATTTCATATATCTTGCGATGAGGTAGACGACTGTGGAATGGATTGATTATTTTCTCATAACAGAGAAGTTCGAATCTTCACTGTTGTTCCAAATCTCACAAATATTTTTGTCTGGAGGAGGTGACTCCAGTGGCTTTACACTCCTTTTTGTTATATAAAATCTTCTTTTTTAATTTAAATTTTATATCAGACCAGACCTGTGGATACGAATATGCACTTAGTTGTAGACAAATTTGCAAGTAATAAATTAAGGACATACTTTCTGCCATTCTTTCCCGTCTCTTGTCGGTGGTCCTAGGCTGTTAAGTGTTCTGGCTATGTTGTCCCATTCGGCTCTAATATCAATGCTTACACATCCTCTTTTAAATCCGTTAGCTAAAGGTTTATTGACTGCCATTAGTTCCACCAAGGCTTTAAATTGCTTTTGATTTGTTATTTTGACCCTACAAAACAAAATACTCGTAAATTAATTTATATTGACAAATAAGTTAACAAATTAAGAAAACTTATATATTCAGTTGATGTTCTCACTCAGGCGTTCACTATTTTATGATCGACAGATACTGTCGTTTTATGGTGTCCAACGCCTCACAGAATAACAGTCAAAGTGCTCAGACGCCTTCAGTCGTCAAACAATGGGTTTCACAAACCATTCAACGACAAATAGCGTTTAACGATGTACTCGTAAAAACGTCACACATAATTGCAGTGTGGCGTTTTACTAACGAAACGCTTTAAAAACGCCACGCGGAATAAGGGTGATTATAATTCAGGATTCCCCTAAATTAGGAGATAGGGAGCCTAAGACAGGAATTCCAGGGAAAGTTTCAAAAGCAGCATAACACTTATATCGGTGATGGTGGATAATGCATTGAACAACCCATATTAATAGGCGGGAGGGACAAAACGGGCTTCTCTTTAATAAAGCGATATTGTGGCAGTCATTTGAGAAAGTAAGCCTTAGGGTATCGAACCAAAAAGTGGCATGCCCTGGATCATTCGGGATCAGACTTTTCCTGGATAATGAGACTCTGGCACAAATCTGACGTTTTAAATGTGAGTTACTCACAGAGCTAGGCCGCTCTGTGTTTGGTTTACGTGAGGATAAGAAACAACTGGAAATCAAAATTTCAGAAGCACTTGGCTTTGAAAGAATTACTGTGGTAGGTAGAGGACTAGTAAATTATTTCATTGACTTCTTTGATTTGGAGCGCTTTTAAAAAGTCGCTATAGAAGAAAAACAGAAAAGTTCTGGCAAGGACGTTGAATGTATTCTCAGTCTCTTAGTAAATAATGCTGGCACTTTAACAATTTAATTATAACATACATAGATATAATCTCTGGGCATAATTGTGTTCATTAGTTTTCAAGCTATCAAGTGAAAAACAACCACAATGACTGACATCACAATGTTGAGGAAAGTCGAGTAGAATCGAGTGCTTTGTCGATTTTTCGAAAATTTCGACCGGATTCTTACTATAGAAATTCTTATAGTCCTATAAGAAGGGTGCAGACCTCCTAAAGAAATCTAATTTAGAATCACGACATTGGATTCTAAAAATCTTTTTCACTGTATTTTGGGATTGAATAGGCATTTTGTTGACTGAATACACATAAAGAGGTGAAACCATAAATGCAGCATATTACGAAACCTTTCTTACTTACGTACATAGGTGGCGCTAAAATCCGGGCTACATGGGCCTCAACTATGAAGCCTCTCCAATTAGTCCGACCCTCAGCTAACTGCCTTCAGTTGAGCACTCTAAGCCGGTTGAGGTCCTCTTCTACTTCTGCGGGCCTCCTTAGGTAATGTCTTCCTGGGGCGTTCGATCTATATATCTCGGATTGACTAAGTTTTCTGACTAGGTCGATGTCACCGTACAGTATAGTGTGTTGTTGAATTTTCTGTTCCAAAGCCCGTCAACGCATGTTGCAAAATTATTACTCTTCCTCGGATTAAAAGAAGCAATGAATTAAAATTTACTAATTTGGTAACCGGTAGGAACGAAAACGACTTCTTTTTCTATCTCGGAACCAACAAATGAGCCCAAACCACACAGGCGGTGATTTGATCGATAATGGTGGACTGCGATGCAAACAAAGAAAACCCGCGGAAAATTTGCAATGGGCAGCAGGTTAAGTGCTGCCATTTTCGGGCGCTTAGCTAGGGGTGCGTTTATGGTTAAATAAGCGTAGCTACTGAGTAAAAGAAAATATCCGAAAGAAAAAAGGGTACACAAATGTGTTGTAGGCGCCACTCAATTTTTTTTTAGAAAGGAGACATATAACAAATGAAAGATAACAAAAGCCAAAGGATACGTTACAACCACTAGCGATTTATGGATCAGAATCTTGTACGAGTACAATCGAATGAGCGGTATCAAAGAAAAGTTATTAACCAGCTTAATATAAATTAATGGTAGTTAAAACTACCGGAACGGAGATCGCTAGAGGGTGGGCCGCTATCTTCCGCCTTCTCTCGTCTTCCTGGCTCTCCCTATTGATCCCTTATCCTGTCCTGTTTTCTCTTTCTATTCGGATTCTCGAAAATCACTTTTCCTTTCTTTTTCCACTTTCCTTTTCCTTTTCTTCTTTTACGAGTATCTCTTCGATTTAAATCTTTTTTTCCACCGAAAGAAACGTCTTTCAAGCGTGGTCGCCCTGTTTCAAGCTATGTCCACCCGCACACACAAACGATTCCAGTCTGGTATATGTGTACAATGAATCGATACTTATCTGGATTAGGTAGCCATGTCTTGGAACTCCGCTAGACCGCACTTTCATCCTCCCAAGTATGCCACTTTCACTATTCATATATTCGGGGAAATTCCAAAGGTCTGGGAATTTCCTTTGGCCTGAGTGAAACATTTCCCCTGAATTGTCTTGGCTTCAAACAATTCCTTCTTTCCCCGAAATTGATTCCCGAAATAAGTTGTGATAAAGAATGTTCATTTTCGCCTGGCTCTATCTTTTCCGGGAGACCTACTGGTTATCACCTTAGAGGATCGTAAAGGATTGGAAGAATCCACAGGTCCCTTCCGCCAATGCGTTCCTCCAAAGCAACAATGGACATAATATACAAAGTGGGTCAAAAGTGAAGTGGTTAGGATCTGGAGAGATGGAGCGAAATACCTTCATAGACTACCCAGAAGGGGAAACAGAACAACACACGGATCCCGGGTCGACTACTTCGCGCAAAAAGATCGCTCCTAGCGCTTTCCTCGCGCTTTTATAGCAGACTGCCCTGCTTACCTGCTGGTATTTCGACCGTCCGTTCTGCTTGTTTAAGTTGTCTTCTAAGATACTCGTACTGAATTCTCTGTGCACCGATGGCTGATGGCCAATGGCTGTCCATCACTCTTTCAGGATGTTGGAAGAGCAACTAGTTAGAGGAAAAAATTTGAAGGAGTAAAGGCAAAAGTTTTCAATGAAATAGAGTCCACGCTAACAGGGCGGAAAATTTCGCGAATGATTTTTTTCTCGAAACGACCGAGGATATTTTTATATGTAGAGTCTAAGTTTTAGCGCCATAAAGTAAAACGGGGATGATCCAGGTCTTACACAGAGTCCCCTTAGTTGTTCGGGATGGAGCCTTACTACTCGATTGCCTTTTTAGCCCAAAGAAACGGCGATTGGCAAGGGTGATTCTTCGTGGCGGAATTGATAGCAGAACCAATTTAGGCAAAGTCCCTTACTACCTCATAGTTACAGATGTAGACTATGATGTTCTGCCCAATTCGTCGATGTTGTGTGCCCCTTTTTGTTGGCTTGGCCCTCATTCACCCCTAAATCTATTTTGGCAACTTCTATCTCAATACTAGTAACAGCCCGCTAAATTCTCATAATTATGTCAATATCATCGGCGTCCGCTAGTAGTCGCACAGAGTTTTGGTAGATTGTGCCTGTCATATGCGACCTTAAAATCAATGCACAGTTGGCGGGTATGGATTTGAACTTCTTGAATTTCTCCAGGATCTGCCTGAGTGTGAAGATTTGGTAGATTTGGTGAAACTACACTGATAGGGGCAAATCAGATTGCTGACCAAGGGATTCAGACGTTTACAGAACATGGTAGGTAAGATCGTATCCGCAATGTTTAGGAGACTTATATCTCTAAAGTTGGCGGAGTTGAGGGGGTTTCCACTTTTGTGTATCGCCCAAACGATGCTGAGATTCTAATTGTCAGACACACACTCTTCTTACCAGATTTGAGAAATGAGTTGGTGCATGCTCTCCACAAAGTCACTTCCACCAGCCTTGAATCCTTGGGCGGGTAAGCCGTCAGACCCAGCAACTTTGTTGGATTTAAGGTTAGATATCGATATCCTTACTTCGTTTTGGTCAGGTAGACGGAAGTTTTGGCTACCATCGTATGAGAGGGAATTGAGCGTAGGCAATTATAGGCAGAAATAGCGTTTTCACAAGTCTGAGCTTTGTGGCCTATAGGCGTGAGGTGAGAAGAGAGCTGGAGTTTACGCAGTCCAACATAGATTCGTCCAATAACATAATTTATGCAGTCAACAGTGGAAAGTGATCTATTTAATTCGTAACCCAGATTAGTAACGACGTCAACAAAATTAAGTTGTCTGTCATTCAGGAATACTGGAGGTATTCCGTTCATATCAAAGTGTTATTTGGATATCAAAATCAGTTGTGGTTTAATTGGGTTGAGATGAAGTCCGTTATAGATAGATCAGTCATACATCTTGGACAGATCTTCATTTAATCTGACGACTAGGTCTTCAACGAGTCCAATTGCTCGCGAATATGGATCTGTGTATCGTCAGCATATAAGCGTATATGAACATTAGAACAGACTTTTGGTAGATCATTGACAAAAAGACGGAATAGAATCGGACCAAGTATAGACCCCTGAGGTACTTCTGCGAACCGAACTTTCACTAAAGCCGCAATATAATCACTTTTCTTGACATAATACCTTTTGGTTAACACTATCAAAAGCCTTCGAGAAGTCAACTTAACATAGCACGGTTAAGTAATTCCTATCAAAGTTAACCCTTATATCGTCGAGAATTTTGACCATAGCTGTAGAACAGCTATGATTAGCTAGAAAGCCGGTGCAAAGGGGATAACAGACGGTGTTGCTTGATGAAGTTTACAATTTGATAAGCAGTTATGCAAAAGTTAATTATGTGCGTGAGGCAACTTAAAATGTGAGGTAGAATAACCTTCATGAAACGGATAAGTATTCCATCTTCTCCTATGGCATTCGATTTAAGGTTATGTACAATATGGGCTACGTCAAGCTCTGACATAACATCAAATCGAAGTCAAAACCGGTAGTAGATTCATAATCTGGAGTGAAACGTGGTTCGGTTATAGCATTGGAAATAAACACATTATTAAGATAGTTAATATCAGGGATACTATCAACTATTGCTTTCTTTCCAACCCCGATTGAGCGCAAATTGTTCCACAGACTTTTTGAGCTTTATTCAGGTTTTAATTTAGATAGAAAGTATCTTTTCTTTGCTCTTCTAGTAATTGAGGTGGAGTAATTAAGCGCATGACAAAAAATTTCCCAATTAAGAGTAGTTGGCCTGGATCTCCATTTGGAATAAGGCTTGTTTCATATTTTGATAGCTTTGTGAACTTCATGCGTGAACTAAGGACATTTATTATTTCTTATTCCGACTATTGAAGAGGTCTAATAATAATGTTTGCAGAAAATTTACTTTTGAGGCGTAATAACAAATTGCGCCAAGGTAGGTGGCCAGCATCACTCCGCAGCGCTTCATTATCTATGATTGAATAGTCTCTAAATTCAAATAGTGTCGGAAAAAGGGGACGATATATCTCAGCGTTGTACGTGCAGAATATTAAGTCATGATCGGGCATACCAGCTAACGATAATTGGTCTAGAAGCACAACATTTAATCGATTTTTGCTCGTTGAGCTCACAAGCTCACAAGAGTCCTTCGTTGTAGCGCCGCTTAGTACGCTTCTTGTTTACCTGCATGCAGCTGCTGACTTTCTTCATCAAACCAGTGATCTCATGATGGTGGTCGCGTGAAACGTAGCCTATCAGGTGTGGTGTGTCGTGATGATACGTTGGCATCGTTGCCACTGATTCTCAGTACTTGATGCTGGCAGCATAGAAGTTGTTGAGAGATTTCGGGATACTCGTACTGCAAAGATTTTGGTGGTCCCTTGCGATTGAAGCTTTTTTACGTTTTACTTACGCAACCACTCTGCACAATTTGCGTGGGTGAGTTATACTTTATACTTCTACATGCCATATGAGTTTCAAAGATTTCTGTAGAAGCATGTGGTTGCGAAGAAATTAACCTCCCACCCTTTTGTTCAAACCCGACCTTCGTGGAAAAGGATTTTCTGACGATGAAGTGGTCAAAGTCAAGGTACATGTATAAAAGGTAATATACTCCGTGCAAATATTTTGGTTTCGTTCTGCGCATCTGTCAAATACTCTCAATATGGCCGCCGTCTGTGACATTGTTAGATGAAAGTAACTTTGCTTACATTGGTTATATTTTTATTTAAAGTGAATACAGAAGATTAAAAGTTGTAAAACGCGTTGTGATACCGTGAACAATAATAACAATAAAAACAAAACTGGAAATGAAAATATATCATATCATTCATTCCCAATACAAAACAAAACAAAATGTAAAGCAGTGGGTTTTTTTGTGCCCTCGAAAAGATAAGTTCAACACGAAAACAGCACGAATTTGCTCTAAACATTTTGAAAAAAGTGATTTTGTGCCAAAGAACCCACTGTATGAACAATATATACTATCTTTAAAAACAAGACGTCTTAAAGAAGAGACATTTTGCCATTTCCGAATGACAAAAACCAAACGACTGCTCGGGATTTACGTATCCAAAATAGAGTTTTTATCTCCAGGCAAGAGCAGATTAATTATTATACTTGTTATTCAGGTAAACTAACATCAACTAATTTTTTATTTTAGTGATCCAGTAATTGACAAGGAGAACATAGAGCTGGAAGTCTCAACTTACGATTTTTTCCTATCGAACAATGTCAATTGCTCCACACAAACAGGCGAAGAGACTATTACGAGGGGCGCTCAATGTATTCTCGGTATCGATATGAAGGAAAATGCGAATTCAATTTAAATTGTTTTTATTTTTCAATATAATCTCCCCTAACATCAATGCATTTGTTACATCTTGAGATAAGCTTTTTTAAACCCTCTGGACTATAGGGTGGGTGTTGGATTTCTTCGAAACCACAATCTCGCGCAGCAGCCTTGGAAACTCGCGCCGTGTGAACAGGAGCGTTGTCATGAAGAAGCAACACACCCGCTGCGAGTTTACCCCGTCTTTTCTTTTTAATTTCCTCCCGCAAATTATGCAAAGTGGAAGCGTAGGATGTGGCGTTGATGGTTTCACCTTTTTTTTGTACTCAATGAGCAAGATTCCCTTTGAGTCCCAAAAAACTGTGGCCATGAGCTTCCCGGCAGACGGAGTGACTTTGAACTTCTTCGGGGGGTCTGTTCCTTTTTTACGCCACTGCATGGACTCTTGTTTGCTTTCAGGGTCATAGTGGTGGACCCATGTTTCGTCCCCAGTAACAATTCGATCCATAACACCGCCCGCGTTCTCACTACACATCTCCAAAAGCTCTCTACAGCATGCGATTCTCACTTTTTTCTGAGGCGCTGTGAGCATTCGTGGCACCCGCCTTGCACTGACCTTTGAAAGGTTAAGATGGTCATGAAGAATGGTGTGAATGGTACCAATTGAAAGCTTGGTGATCTCTGCCATCATTTTCACCTTTATTCGGGCATCCTCAAGAACAAGTTTTTCGACTTCTTTGATGCTTTCTCCCGTACAAGCAGTAGCCGGGGCGCCGGAGCGGGGGTCGTCTTCAATGCTCTCTCTGCCTCTCTTGAACTCACTTGACCACTTTTGCATAGTTGATAATGAAGGTGCGGAACCTTGGTAAACAGCCACCATCTCTTCATGAATAGTTTTTTGACTTTTTCCTTGCTTAGTGAGAAATTTAATTACAGCGCGATGCTCAATTTTCACCATCATCGTCTCAGTTGCCATTATGATTCTATTTAACTAGAGATAAAACGCGAATTAATAATCACATTTATATGAAATTTTACATGAATGCACTAAAATGATAGTATTACTTGTTAAATAAGTCAATTTATATATACAACCACAGCTTCACCCCGATATCGAGAATATGTTGAACGCCTCTCGTAAGTTAGACTGCGGATCACAAATTGAACACTTGGAATGATTAATTGCAGTACGCAAACTGAGGAACTCACCCCGACATATTCCCAGTAAGTAAATCACAAATTAAATACTCGTAAATGTAACGCGTTAAAAAATAAGTTCAACTCATATGTTTGTATTTTGCAGATTACTGGGACAAATAGCAGAGCTGAAAGCTCAAAAAGTCATTGACTCCGTTGGCCATATTTTTGCCAACGGGCAAATAAAGAAATTGGAATGCCCTCACAAGCGGATAAAATGGTCATCTGAAGATATTGCGAATGCAATCGCCATACACGCAGCTGGCCCCCGAGCTTACCGATTGCTGTTGAAAAAGTGGTGCTCAAAGCTAGATGTGTATCCTGGAATAAATCAACCCGTGTTGGATATAATGAAAAGTGTGGATATGGAAGAAATGGATAGAATCTGTGTACTTTCATTTGATGAAGAGTACGACAAACGCAAAGATGAGACGCTTAAAGCTGCAAAATACGTTCAAGTGGCAATGATAAGGGGCTTGTTTGGCAATTATAACCAGCCAATTTTTTACGATTTCGACCAACGGCTGACCAAACGAATACTTGTGTGGTTTCAAAGTGCGTGCAATCGTCTGTGATCTTGAGGGGATAAATCAAGACTTACTCCGTGAACTTGAAATCACTATAACAACATCTTTTTTTTCCGAAATCCAATGGATGAATCGAAGGTAGTATATATATTTGCTGACGTGCCTCATCTTATAAAACTCATCCGGAACGACTTTGTCGATAGTGATGGTTTCATATTGGACGGGCAAATCATTTTCAAAGGAATCGTTGAAGAACTTATTTCAAAAACGTATGATAAGTTTAATGTAAGTATTGCATACAAAATATCACTAACGAATTTGAATATTAAAGGTACAGAGCGTCAAAAGGTGAAGTTAGCTACAAAACTTTTTTGACACACGGTATCTCAAGCTATTATGCGTGCTGGCAGTTTGGGTGAACTAAGTTCCGAAGGATGGCTTAAGTGTTCTGAATTTTTCAAACAGGTATCTAATACAAGTAATTTTCTTTAAAATCAAATATTACAAATATATTTACAATTTCAGGTCGATTGGTTCGATCGTCTTAACGTAAGAGTTCCTTACCAATACAGCCGCGAAAGAGTTCAAGGTGTTGGAATTTCAGAATCGCTTCAATTCGAAATTATCGATAAGATGACGGAAGTGATGCTTAACATGAGAGTACAAGGAAGAAAAAAATATGATGCCCTTCCAGAAATGTACTGTTGAATTAAATCCGTCTTTTTTTCATAATTTTACATCACTTTTAGGCATTATCATGGCGAATAATTCTCTAAAATGTTGTACAATGACCTGAAAACTGGATATGATATTTCGTATTTACTGACATACAGGCTCAATCAAGATGTTTTAGAGAATTTTTTCGGAACGATTCGATCGAAAGGTGGCCTATGGGATCATCCAAACCAGTTGGAATTTATGTACTGACTTCGGTCAAATATACTTGGATGAAATGAAGGCAGTTATCACTGAATGATATACATATATTGTTTCTTTTCTTCAAGTAATTATATATTATTTTAATGCAACGCAATGTACTATTTGTGTCTTTCGCAGGCAATGGTTTAGTAGATGACACACCAGATTTGGATGGTACAGGCTATTTAAGTAGCACCTTTCGAATGATACTAAATCCTGAGTTTCCAACGACTGAAGAACCGGCGGATGAACTGGAATCTTTGCTTTGGACTAATCAGCTGACGGAGGGATTTCTTCAAAAACCTACAGCCAAAATGATGGCTATTAGCCAAGAATTAGGAAAGAATGGAGGCAATTTTTAAAAACTTTAATAAGAATGAAATAGTTTATTGTCGTAGCTACTTAAAACAATTGATAAATTTATCAGAAGACAAACCTTCGGAAAGAAAAATCAAAGCAATTTTCTTTTGGTCGCGAATGTACTTCAGAATTAAGCACCTTAATTATGCCATCGAAAATAATTTGACAGAAAGAAAAATAAAATAATAGACATAAGTAATTTTATTTTGAACTTGTAATATTTTCTCTTTTAAACATGGAATAATTTTGATGTAAACTTGTGTATCAATAAACTGCATTTGCCATACTTCTATTGTGTTCAAACAATAGAAGTCGTTTTTTTGTCTCATACGCACTCATATTAAATTTATTTTCAGACACCCCGACACTAAATCACAAGCGATTGTTGTTTTTGAATTTCTATTAATTAATATTTCTAAAGAAACATTTTCATAAAAAAAAAATCAAACTAATGTATTCCTCAAAGCACTAATAAACGTAAACAAAAATTGATGTCACATCGGTCAGCCATCTTAGATTTTTTTCTTGTTTTCTTTTGTTGGCACATGCGCAAGATAGTACCTTTATATTTGTATCATGGTCAAAGTGGCGGTTAACAAACATATTTTCGACAAGGAGGATGGATATTATTTTACAGAGTATTGAACATTTAGATTGAAAAATAAAAATTGTTTAAAATTCATGTGACTTTGTTTTCAAGCAGATTCTGTTTTTTCCATTTCAAGTGTCGGTAGTCCATCAGCAAAGATATTTCTTTTATCACTTAGCTAGCGCATTAAGTAAAGTAAGATGTTTCCAGAGCAAAACTCCATTCAAAAAATAAATAAATGATGACAATTCCTACTCTTATTACGCAGTATGTCAGTTGTTAAAAAAATAGAATTACTCGTCATAAAACCATATTTTCAAATTATTTATTAAATTAGAAAAAATTTATGATGACTTCATAAAAAAAAGTGAAATTGTCTTTTAATTATTTTCTATTTTGGTTACGATTTTGATTCCGGATTATAGCATGACGCGATCATTATAGATTGATTTAATTAATTAAGAACCATTAATGTGATAATGAGTCTTATCACGAGAATCTAGTAGTACTCACAAGGGGAACTAGAAAAAAAAATGAACAGTGCGAGGGGGCCAGATAAGATTTACGACATAATAACGCTTGGCTAAAATATGAGTACGAGTATGTACTCGAAGACATCTGTTTTGACGCCTTTAATTTCCTCCAAATATGACTAAAAAGATGTAATAGAACTGTCGTTTTAATCTACTGTAGTGCGAACATTAACACAGGTTTAAAACTTTTGGTAGCATTAGTTTAAAAAATAGAATTAAAATTGATTTGTGCATTATTCAAAAATTGGCTTAGTGATAGCTTGATGTTGATTTTAGTTTTCGCTTGCACTGAATTGCAGAATTGGTGAGTACTCGCACCTCGAAAGATAACTACGTAATAAATTAGCACTAATCTGACTGTAAATGATTAATTATACCTTCGCCGGTGGTAACTTTATCACTTTCTGTGAAATCATAATAAAATCGATAACTGACAGGCAAGCGAAAAATAAAAACGCAAAAAACAAATCTTTTTTTTTAACGTATAATATTTTATATGACGTGCGGCAACGACTAATAAAATATTGCACCAGTTTATTGCCCGACGATAAATTTAGGCAAAGCAAGCGAAGCACTAATACTGGATAACATACCATTGGAATTTTGTTTAACAAATTCGTAAAGGCGATCGGATGCTTAACCGATGGAGGTAACGCTTTTTTGCATAGAAAAAAAAACTGCACCAATTGCCCATCGGTCACGCCAATTCCGCCAACATCGCAATTGAATTTCATGTCAGTCAATACGACTTTGTATGAGGCAGATCATCGGGACGCTACGAAAGATCAGCATTTCGTCTTCATGAATGGAGAAAGATTCGTAGAGATACATCAATATGGATGATCCTTGGAAATTGCTTTAATGGCACCGTACAAGCAACACGCCTGGCGGGGATAAATGGCTGTCTTTTCTGTCTCACAACTATTTATTTAAAATACTTTTACTTATGAGAACGGATGTCTTATGTGAAGATTATTAGAATTTCAATAAAAACTATCATAAATACAATAATAGTCCTTAACTCTAAATACATTTTGGATAGTCCCAGAGCTTCAGAAAGATAGTGTTTATGTATGATACATAGGTGAAAAATTTGAAATATGAAGACTTATCTATTATTTTCGGAAGATAAAAGGAATTGGATAAAGACTTAAATAAACCGATCAACTAATTCTAATTGTGTTTTCAATTAATTGAAGACTGTTAATCAAGATCCTACTATAGTATAAAAGTTTCCCTTAAACTTCCAAAATTGACAGTGAGAAAATGAAATTTCTTGCGGTAGTACTTGGGGCGGTGTTAATCGCCACAGTAGCATCTGAGGACCGGCCAATTTCTGATGCGGTATGCCGGAAATAAATATATATATTCGGTCTAAACTTAAATGGTTTTCTTTACAGGCTGAGCGAATTATTCACGATGGCTATCAGATGGAGAAGCATTCTGTAACTACAGATGATGGATACATTTTACTTATGCACAGGATTCCATATTCACCAAAACATCAAAATGCAAACCAAAGGCGGCCAGTAGCTTTTCTCATGCATGGCATGCTTAGCTCATCCAGTGATTGGATTTTGTTGGGACCAAAGAAGGCATTGGCTTACAAACTCTCTGATGCTGGTTATGACGTGTGGATGGGCAATGCTCGCGGCAATACTTACTCGAAGAAGCATAATATTTGGCCAACATTCTGGCAAGTGTTTTGGGATTTCAGTTGGAACGAAATTGGAATTTATGATGTTCCGGCCATGATTGACTATACTCTAAAGAAAACAGGGGAAACTCAAGTTCATTACTTTGGGCACTCACAAGGAACTACAGTGTACTTGGTCATGTTGTCTGAGAAAAGCGGATATAATGCCAAAATCAAGTCGGCTCATTTACTTGGACCCGCTGCATATATGGGCAACATGAAGAGTCCCCTAACCCGTGCATTTGCTCCAATTTTAGGTCAACCTAATGCAATTGTTGAGGTCTGTGGCAGTATGGAGTTTATGCCATCAAATAAGTTCAAGCAGGATTTGGGAATTGAGATGTGCAAAGATAAATCAATGTATCAGGAGTTGTGTGCCAATGAGATCTTCCTTATTGGAGGTTGGGACACAGAACAATTGGATAGCGTAAGTACGAATATTAAAAATATGGTTTAGGAATTCGTACAACTTAAACGCTATTGTTTTTAGGATTTATTACCTGAAATTAAGGCAACTTCACCAGCTGGTGCATCGGTCAACCAGAATCTTCACTACTGTCAGGAGTACAATTCGCAGAAGTTCCGCAAATTCGACTATAGTGTCGTTCGTAATCCAGTAGAATATGGAACATGGTATCCACCAGACTACAAAATCAAAAATACCAAGGTGCCAACACATTTGTATTACGGAGCTAATGATTGGATGTGTGACGTTGGTGACGTGCGCCAGTTGATTAAGGAGTTACCAAATGTTGCATTAGATTACTTGGTTCCATTTGAAAAATGGAGTCATTTGGACTTCATTTGGGGTACTGATGCTGACAAATATGTTTATGATAAAATTTTGGAGAGCTTGAAAAACTTTGAATAAAACAAGATCAGGCAATTAAAAAATGTGCTTATTGTGAAATAATTGTTACTACTTGTGTTCTTTTATTTATAAGAAGGCTGGAGTTACAAAGAACAACTTAATACAGGGTCTTCCGAACTTTGACAGTTGATAGCACCCATATTGTTGAAGTATCACCATGGACGGACATAGCGTTCAACAACACGTGCAAATGGTGAAATTGTTTTATCAAAATGGGTGTTCTGTTCGGGCAACGTTACGCGCGCTTCGTCCATTTTACAATCGCCATAATCTTCTTACCGAGAGGACTATTCCCAGTGTGGTGGATAAATTTGAGTCCACTGCCTTCAGTAGTCGGCCTTTCGCAGACCACAACTTGGCGAATTTTGCGTGGGGACTTGGGCCTGCACCCGTACCAAATTCAACTGACCCAGGACGACCATAGACAGCGATGTATGTTCGCTGAATGGGCTCTGGAGAAGTTGGAAATAGACCCGAATTTTTATCGAAAAATCATTTTCAGCTATGTCGCCCATTTCTGGATGAATGCGTACGTCATCAAGCAAAATTGTCGAATTTGGGATGATACCAATCCAAATGAGATCCAAGAGCGTCCAATGCGTCCCAAAAAAGTCACTGTTCGGTGTGGATTTTGGGGTGGCGGCGTCATCGGTCCATATTTCTTTGAGAACGATGTTGACCGTCAACTGCAAGCGTTATAGGTCGATGATTACCAACTTCTTTTGGCCTGAATTGGATGATATGGACACCAACGACATGTGGTTTCAACAGGACGGCGCTACATGCCACACAGCTCACGCCACATTGGCAATTCTGCACGAGCGATTCGAGGGCATGGTCATCTGACGTGGACGTGATGCGAACTGGCCACCGAAATCGTGCGGTTTGACCCCGTTAGACTTTTCTTGTGGTGTTTTCTGAAGTCGCAAGTTAATGCGGATAAGCAATAATCACAGCAGCCCTCAAAGCCAATCCATAATCCATGCCATCGGTCAAGTTCAGCCTGATTTATGCGCCAGAGTTATCCAAAATTCGACATTTCGGATACGCGCCACCCAGAGAGGCCTCGGCGGACATTTGAATGATGTTGACCACACACACACTATGTTTTATTTAAATTTGTTAATAAAGGCTAGTGAATGCTAATTGTGTACCCTTTGACAGTTACTTACCGAAGTTTCAGTCATTTTTGATGCGCAGTTTTTAGTTAACAGTCGTTTGAGTGAGTCGATGTGAGTGTTTTTTGGGAAAATGGAAAAAATTAGCATCGAGCTGTTGTTAAATTCTTGTTTTTGAAAGGCAACACGAGTACGCAAATCAAAACTGAGTTGGACTCTGTATATAGGGACTCTGCACCAGCATTTACCACAGTGAAATTTTGGACAGCTGAATTTAAACGTGGCCGTAAGAGCTTGGGAGATGATGAACGTTTCGGACAAGATTTAGGCATGAGAAAGCTGTCCGCGCATTGGGTGCCGCGTTTGCTTGCGTTAGACCAAAAACGTGTAGGAATGAACATTTCCAACGCTCTGTTGGCGTAGTTTAGGCGCAATAAATCCGAGTTTTGGCGCCGATTAATTACTGTAGATGAAACTTGGATACACCATTATACGCCCGAAACAAAAATTCAGTCAAAACAGTGGACAGCAAAGGGCGAGCCGGCTCCAAAAAAAGCAAAAACTGTTTTTTCGGCTGGGAAAGTGATGGCGACTGTTTTTTTGGGATAGTAAAGGAGTTATCTTAATCAATTACTTCAAAAAGGAAAAACCATTACAGGAGCATACTACGCATCATACTGTCATCAAGCATACTGTCATCAAGCTGAAGACAGAAATTGCAGAAAAACGGCCACATTTGCAGAAAAAGAAAATCCTGTTTCACCAAGACAACGCGCCGTCTCACACTTCGGCGGTTGCCATGGCGAAAATCCATGAATTACGGTTTGAACTGCTTGACCATCCGCCTTATTCACCAGATCTAGCCCCAAGCGACTTCTTTTTGTTCCCTCATCTAAAAACTGCGCTCGGTGGACGGAGATTTTCGTCAAATGAGGAGGCAACCATCTCGTGAACAATTATTTTGCAGAGAAAAGTACTATTTGGACGGGTTGGAGAGATGGGAGCATCGCTGGGAGAAGTGTGTGGAGTTATCAGAAGACTGCCTTGTATCATTGTTCGGAAACTTTTCAGACAACCCTCGTAAGAAGATTTTCTAATGTATACTAGGTGGGGTGAAAAGTAACCTCCTTGTGAAAAAAAAAATTTTTTTTTTTAAATGTTTTTTTATTTTGTTCAATATAGTCCCCTTTTAGTTTGATACACTTATTCCAGAGATTTTCCAACTTCTTGATCCCGTCCGAAAAGTAATTTTCCGGAAGGTCTGCAAAATACTCCTCCGTGGCGTCGATGATTTCCTCGCGTGAGCTGAATTTTTTATTGATGAGCCATCTTTTGAGGTTTGGGAAGAGAGAGACAAACCGGGCTACCAATCGACGCCAAAAGTCCGCCCGATCGCGCATCAGCAAGTCCAAACACTTTTTCGAAGTGCTCTCGCGTTCGTGTTTTTGGTCAGGAGTGAGCATGCGCGGCACGCAGCTTCAGGATACTTTTGCATATGCAGGATATTGCCCAAAATATGGCGTGTGTGCTCAGTACTAATCTTTGTGGTATCGGCTGGCTCGCGCGCATTCACTTTCCGGTCAGCCAACACCATTTCATGTATTTTTTGACATTGTCCTCTGTAACCGCATCGAAGGGCATGCCGCTGCGGACTTGATCGGTAGTGGAGTTGCGGCCACCACGAAACTCTTGAAACCAATATTTGACGGAGTAATCTGACGGAGCATTAGCCCCATAATGTTTATCCAACTTCTCTTTTGTTTCCTTCGCCGTTTTGCTTCTGAAAAAATAATGTTTTATGAGAGAACGAAAATCGTTTTTGTCCATGATGCCAAACACGTCAACAACAATCAGCTGTCAAATCAAAACTAAAGACAGTATCGCACTGAAATTTCGCATGTCTGCCTAAATATGAACGGACTTCAGGGCACCATAACCTTTTATGCAGTAGCAGCTCATTCTGGCGGTTAAGGAGGTTACTTTTCACTCCACCTAGTAAATTGAAGAATTTCTTTTATATAAAAGTGGAATAGATCATTTAATTTCGCAGTATTGTATAGCTTTGTCATGTTAGTATATTATCAGAAAGTTTGCTTATAATTTGGAGATATTATATTTTAATCGTAAAGTATAGAAAAGGCTTTACTTTTGTAGTGATAATATTATATTTGCAATGTAATCGGGTCGATTACATAATCAGGATGGCCGAATTGTAGGAACTAACAAAAAAAAAAACCTAATTCTGTCGGCCGCATTTTTGCTTAACATACTGTAGCTGACTGACCAATTGTTTATCGAGATTCAATTGCAGTATTTATTTGCTTTTATGCCAACCTGATAGTACATGGCATGTTTTCGCAAGTTTATGGTATACCATATTATTGTATAAGTGCGGGTAAATCTCCCCACGGGCTTTTTTTTTTTTAAATAATTTGTCATATGATAGACACGCTGTTCTTTTTCATTTTCGTCATTACACTACAAAACCCATCTCTGCCACGCTGCCACAGCTCGATGTGTTCTTCTCATTATGTTAATGTCGTCTGCATATGCAAGCAACAAAACAGACTTTTGGAATAACTTTTATATAACTGTTACAATTTACAATCAACTTAGTATAAAACAAATTTCGAATTCTGTCGAAAATTACTTTAGTATTTTTTAGTCTTAGATTTGGTAGTCTAAAATGTTAGGATTTTTAACATTAAACTCTGTTAGCCACATTAACATTTCCAAAATACACGAAGTAGGAGTGTATCTATTATACTGTTGCGAAATCAGAGGTTTAGAATCTGAAAAACATACAAAAAAATAAAAGAAAACAACTATTCTCCTACCAGTGCTTACTTCAAATTTTGTTTATACACCCCGATTGTGACAGCTTGATGCGGTGTTCTGTTTGTCGAACACTGTTTTGCACTGAAGATGGCAAAAGATCAAGTTGTCAGCCATACAGGTAAGAAGAAGAAGAGAGACCACCACATAAAACGGAAGAAGAAAAATGAACAAATTCAACGAAGAAAATAGTTGCCGTTTCCTGTGACGTGGAACTTCCCCAACCCTAAGTGGTCTGCGAACAAGCGGTGGATTTAAAGACATTGCAATGGATGCACGGAAACGGGAGGCCTTCTAACAAAAGAAAAACAGCGCAACAAACAGAATAGAATCGAGGCATATAAAAAAGTCAGAGGACTGGGAAGAAGAAAATGTTACGAAGACAAATTAAAATTGAACGAATAAAAAAAAAGTTTACCTCTCGAGAAAAAGACTTTGAGTAGTTTTATTTTAATCTCTGATTACATTTCTGTTGTGTTCGTTCGGCTTTCCTAGGTTGGACGAATTTCGTTACAGTTGCTTAATATTGTAATATTGTAACATTTATAGACTATTTTTTGTTTGATTATTGCATATTATGCTTAAAATTATTGCAAAGTAGTCAAATTGTGGTATAACAATTGAATTGAAAATCATTATTGGGTTCACAAAACTAAGTATTTTTCTTACTCGGAAATGAAATCCAATTTATTTACTAATTTTTGCACGTATATAATTTGCAAAACGCAACTTTACACCACTTTAAGACTGAGTTTATGTCATTTATGTACAGTAAGAACAAGGTAACTCCAAGTGTATACCCTTGCGGCACATCAACATTAATCAGTTTTTCAGTTGAAAAATTAATTTTCATTTTGGACACCTGTAAACGTCCACTCAGGTATGATTTCAACCAGTTAAGTTCAACAATTCTTACTCTATAGTTTTCCGGTTTGTCAAGTAGAATCTGAGTTTCAATTGTCGCGAATGGGCGTTTGGAATCACTTTCTTGCCGACGTCCATAGCTTTTTTTCAAATATTTATTGTCCATATTAAAGCGGTTTCACAAGAATGACCTTTTCTAAACCCAGATTGCTGTTTAATTACAACGTTATGGGTTTGAATATAATTTACAAGTTCTTTGTTTACTGCGTTTTCCAATATTTTCTCTAGTGTTTTTGGGTCTAACGTCAGTGGTAACTATTGGATTTTCGATGTTTGCCTCTTTGGCGAATGCGGAAATGCCCCATGTAATTATAATGAGCTTATTGATTATTAATTTAATAAGCTTCACACACCTTCTCGATTTACAGCCATAAAATATTTATTTTTCCATCGAATTATATAATAAAAGATTGCATCTCAAGATAAAGCCTCTTTTTTTATCTGAAGTACTTAATTAGTGTCCAGATAATTCTTGTCATCAACTTCAACAATATCAGCAATTATGAGAATCATCCTGATAATCTTTAATTTATGATTACAAAATTAAAAAAACAAAATAAATGTGTCCACAAAAAGATACCTAAGTCTAGTTAAAATCATCCTTAGAATTAAATAAGAGTATAAAGAAGTAACCCGAGGGTCAGATGTTAAAGTTAATCTACTTGTATTTAAAATTTTTGGCAACATGGTGCTTTGAAAACGCCGAATGACTCTTACATACGAGTACATATATGGGTACAAGAGGTAAGACTATAACATCCAAGCGATATGAAATCAATTTTAGCAATAAATAAGAACAACAAGTAGCTTTATCAGAAACCGGCCGAAAATGTATAAAAGCAATTCGCATTTTCTAGATACTATTCACTTTAAAGAGTCGACATCATGAAGACTGTTTTAATATTTTTAGCAGGATTGGTGCCCCTTATTGCTGCAAGCAGCTCTGTAACAACAGTAAGTAAAAATTTAGTTTTCATCATTTAGAATTTTGTATTATTCATTTCTGAAATTTCCTCTGTTTTAGGGAAGTATAGTAAAAAGTTATGGTTACCCGTTCGAGGAGCATCAGGTACAAACCGGCGATGGGTACGTTTTAGGAATTCACCGAATTCCGTATTCACCTCGTGTAGATTCACCTGGTCCCCGTCCAGTTGCCTTCCTTATGCATGGTCTATTGTGCTCTTCAAGTGATTGGGTCTTATTGGGTCCTGAAAATGGTCTGCCTTTCTTACTTTCTGATGCCGGATTCGATGTATGGATGGGCAATGCCCGTGGAAACACTTACTCTCGCAAACACGTCAGCCACAGTCCCTTGTTATTCGATTTTTGGAACTTTGACTGGCATGAAATTGGAATAATTGATCTTCCAGCTATGATTGATTACGTTCGCTATGTAACAGGAGAAAACCAAGTCAACTACTTTGGACATTCACAAGGAACTACAACTTTCTTGCTGCTTAATACTTTACATCCTAAATTCAAGAATCGCATAAGGTCAGCTCACTTGTTAGCTCCAGTAGCGTATATGGATAACATGGAATCCCCATTGGCTAAGGTTGGTGGTCCATTATTAGGCCATCCAAATGCATTAGGGGACCTTTTTGGCAACTTTGAATTTCTACCAAATACCAAAGCAATGGAATTGATGGGTGCTTTACTTTGTAAAGAAACACACCCAACTTCGCCTCTCTGCTCAAATGTACTTTTCTTACTCGCTGGATTTGATGAAGAAAATCTCAACACGGTAAGTCATTCATTCGTTCTTATTGTCATTACCATCATAAAATTTGTTTTTTTATAGACGCTTACACCTGAAATTATGGCAACAACACCCGCTGGAGCATCATCAAGACAAGTCCATCATTATCTTCAAGAGTACAATAGTGGGAAATTCCGTCACTTTGACTTTGGCATGATTGTCAACTTATCAAAATATGGTAGTGCGCGCCCTCCAATTTATGAACTATCTAAGCTCGATGTTCCAATATACTTATACTTTGGTGACAATGATTACTTTTCATCGTTAGTAGACGTTTACCGATTAATCAAAGAAATGCCAAGTACTTCCCTAAAGCGAGCATACAGGGTACCTCATCCAAAATGGAATCATTTGGACTTCCTATGGGGTCTAAGCGTAAAGGAACAACTTTATGATGCTGTTATGGCTGATGTCGCAGCGGCTAATAATGCTTAACATATTTATTTTCAACCTTGACCATGATTTTTAGTCTTCTCATTTCTTATTAACTGGTCACTCTAGGATTTTCAAAAATCGGTTTATTTTAAAAATGATATCCCAAAAGATTATGGCAGGGAATTATCTCGAAGTACTTGTTTTTTAAAGTATAGTACGAGGCCGCAAGATAGACAGCGTTTTAAACGCGTTTATCTCAAAACTGCATTTTTCAAGTTGGCCGCACCAATAGCTTGAACAATTTTTAACTAATTCTAATTTTAACTCAATCTTTAAAAATATATTATCTAACTTAGTACATATGTTACAGTACTGTGCAAAACCTAAGCAACCATCTGGAGCCAGCAATTCATAGTAAATCTAATGTAATAGAGTATATTTTGAAATTTACAACTTTTTATAAAAGTAATAATAATTCAGATTTAATAAAAACGCAAAAATTAACAAATTGAACTGTGCAAAAAGTAAGCAACTTTGTAACCCACTGTAAAAAAAATTGCTAACAGTATTTTTCCAGTCAGGTTATATATGAAATGTTGTAAGCTCTTTATCTTTGATCTTGAGTGATTGTCTTGATTAGTTTTCTTTTAAGTTAGTCGCATACTTGATATGTCGCGATAAAGTTACTCTTCTTCTCTTAAACTAAAGATTATTGACGAATTTAAGTCTGGAGATACTCAGGCAACATTAGCTAAACGTTATAATATTAATAAGTCGATTATTTCACGTTTAATTATTAAAACATAATGCAACAGGAGTCGTTGAAAGTCAAAATGTCTGTGGTAGGCCGCGTAAGACAGCATGTCGAACGGATAGAAACATTTGTGGTGTAATTGAAAAACAATCGTACATAAGTTCGAATGAAGTCGTAAAATTATTTGATCTTAACATTGATGCTAGCACAGTGCGAAGTTACAGGCCGTGTAAAAAGCCGATGCTCTCGGCATTTAAGGAACAGGTAGTGCAATTAAAATCTTTTTTCATATTAGGCTAAATTTTGCAAGAAAATACCAACACTGGTGTTCTGAAAAACGGAAAACAGTTCTTTTCAGCAACGAATCAAAATTTAATTTAATTAATTCTGAGGGGATATGTTATGTGAGACGTCGTAAAGGGCAGCGACACAATCCTAGATTCTGCACTCTCACTGTAAAGCATGGTGGGGGTAGTGTGATGGTGTGGACCTGTTTTTCGGCAGGAGGTGTAGGTCCATTTTACGAAATAGACGGTATCATGGACCGATTCAAATATAAATCCATTCCAGAATTGGTAATGCTATCACATGCGGAGTGGGAAATGCCACTTCGTTGGGTGTTTCAAAAGGATAACGATCCGAAACACACATCGTAGTTGGTCAAGGAGTGGTCGGCCGAATCAGCCGACTTGAATCCCATCGAAAACCTGTTTGGTATCCTTAAATGCCGTGTTGCTGGACAACACTTTTCCAACAGGTGTCACCTATTCAATGCTTTGAAAGTTGAGTGGGAACATATATTCCAGGATACACTTTCAAATTTAATTACTTCTATTCCTCGTCGTTGCGCCGTTGGATATTACACAAAATCTTAAAAAAGTTGCTTAGGTTTTGCACAGCACTGTATATGGCAGTTCATTTTCTATTAACAATTTTCTGGCGATTTTTCTGTGAATTTTGCAAGTTTGATTTTGGAGGTACGCCATTCGGCCAAAAATCAATATATCAAAAAATCCTACGTACTTTTCTAGCTGTTGTTATATACAATAAAAAATAATTCAAAATTTACAAGAGCTGCTGGTATGGCCGTAGACTTTCCAAAAAAGAGAGGTCATCTGTGAAATGCTGCACAGCCACCATTTTTAAAAAAATTATTCTTGCTTGCTGGCAACGCTGCATTGACCTATAGGATTCTTATAGATTCTTTCCCACAAAATAGTTTTTATTGGCTCTGAATGGAGACATCTAAATATTATATGTACTTTTGGAGTTAATCTTTTATGTTTTAATACTAATTGTGTTCTAATCCCAAAGAAGCAGGGATTAGCAAAAGATTAATTCTTCATATGATTTGCGCGCTGGTGTCGTTGTCAGAGTCAATAGCAGAGCCGAAGTAGGTAAAGTTCCCTTTTACCACAAAGTTGTAGCTGCCTATCGTGACGTTTTGTCCAAGCGTCGATATTGTGTTGACAACATATACTTCGTCCCCGTTGGCCTCTACACCCATCTCTGCCACTTCTGCTTCAATAGTCACATGGTGCTGTATCCGTCGGTGTTGATGAAAACCGTCATTTGTCCATTCGTCGCCGTCCGCAGCAATTGGGATTGTCTTACTCGACTACGTGGAGTCGGCTCCTATAAAAACTGGAGCCGAACGACCTCCACAGAGTCGAATTTTCGGTAAGTGGGTCTTAGAAAAGCTGGAGGAAGTCCCGCCTTTTTATCGAAAAATCGTCTTCAGCGATGAAGCTCATTTCTGGTTGAATGTGTATTTTAATAAACAAAACTGCCAGAACTGGTAAGGCAATATAAGAGCTGCCAATGCACCTGGAAAAATGCACTGTTGGGTGCGGCTTATGGTCGACATGTGGTTCCAGCAAGACGACGTTACATGCCGCACAACATGCGAATCGATGGATCAATTGAGAAATGAGTTCGGTGAGCAATTTGTCTCTCGATTTGGACCGGTGAATTGGCCAGTAAGATCATGCGATTTAACGCCTTTAGACTATTTTACACTTAAGATGCCAAAGCATGTGTTAAGCTCTACGGAAAATGGGATAAAAAGAGAACGAAAAATTTTTGGGCTCAGTGGCAGTTTCTCTCCATGGATGGCATCTAACATTTAATGGAGATACAAAATTATTAGTGTAATTTGTCGTAATCCAGGCAACCACCCATTTTACATGATTTTAGTTGCATGAAAAAAACAAAGTATTTCGGGTGCGGTTGGGACTGAACGCCGAACCATCCGATATGAAAGCCAATACACTACCGCTTGATCCACGGCCACTCACTGGTGGCTATATGTATGTTTTCTATATAAACGGTCTTTCATTAAGCGCTTCCTACCTTTAAATTTAAATAAAACAAAGTGTGTGTGAGATATCATCGAAATTTTTTATTCATTTGAAAGGCCTATCGAGGCTATTATGTGTGGAATATAACATCGGTCAAATGTCCGCCGCGGCTTGTCTGGGTGGCGCACATCCTAAATGTCCAATTTTCCTTGACTCTGGTGCATAAATCAGGCTGAATTTGACCGGTGGCATGGGTTATGTTGGCTTAGGGGGCGCTGTGATTTGTGGCTTATTCGCATAGACCTGCGACTCCAGAAAACCCTACAAGAAAAAGTCTAACGGGGTCAAATCGCACAATCTCGGTGGCCAGTTCACATCACCTCCACGTTAGATGACCATGCTCTCGAATCGCTCGTGCAGAATTTCCAATTGGTCGTGAGCTGTGCGGCTCGTAGTGCCGTCCTGTTGAAACCATATCATCCAATTCAGGCCAAAAGAAGTTGGTAGTCATCGACCTATAGCACTCGCCGTTGACGGTGATGGCTTGGTCAACGTAGTTCTCAAAGAAATATGGACCGATGACGCCGCCAGCCCAAAACTCACACAAAATAGTGAATTTTTCGGGATGCATTGGACGCTCTTGGATATCATGTGGATTGGTATCGTCCCGAATTCGACAATTTTGTTTGTTGACGTACACATTCATCCAGAAATGGGCCTCATTGCTGAAGATGATTTTTCAATGAAAATTAAGGTGAATTTCCAACTGCTCCTGAGCCCATTCAGCGAACACACGTAGTTGTCTATGAAAGTTTACCTTCAGCTCCTGACTCAGTTGAATTTTGTACGGGTGCAGAGCTAAGCCACGATGCAAAATTGGCCAAGTTGTAGTCCGCGAAAGGCCGAGTTCTTGTGAGCGACGCGAAATCGACTGCCTCGGATTCTCATAGACAGCGGCGATGTTTTCGCAGATATTGCGTTTCGTCGTACGGATATTGGTTTATCGTTTACTCAAGCAGTGGTCTCAAATTTATCCACCACACTGCGTTATGGCGACCGTAAAATGGGCGAAGCGCGCCGAACGTTGCCCGAAGAGAACACCTATTTTGATAAAAGCATTTTATCATATGCACGTGCTGTTGGACGCTATGTCCATCTATGGTGATTTGGCAAAAGAGACTGAATAAAGGGCATCCAATTTGACAGATGTAACCTCAATAATACAGCCGCTTTCAACTGTAAACGTTGAAGTTCCTATTGGAAGACCCTGTACATTATGTAGATCATTCTAAATCGTTTAATTGTTTTTTTTTTAAATTTTTAATCTACAATACGATACATTGTTCTCTGCTACTATAAATTTTGTAGGCTGAAATTTATGAAAGCATTGGTATTGGTGTATACAATTTTGAACTAGTCTGTGATATCATCATTCGATTCCCTTTTCCCGTCCACGTTCTCATCATTTCCGCCTTTTGTATCCTCCTCACTTCCCTTATCATTATCCTCATCAGATTTTAGGTCCCATCTTTATATGGTAAGCTAGTTAGCAACCAACCTTCACAACATATTGGTTATTTGGCAAAATCTGTTTTATTTTATACGGGCCCTGTATTTAGCTATCAGCTTTTTATTAACACCTTCAGTTGTGCTGACGTTTTTCATCATCACATATTCACTTATATTGTTGTTCTTAGGGCTCTTGTGCCGACTATCATAATAAGCCTTATTTAATATTTGTCCCTTCAGCCTCTTTTCTTATTTTTTCTAAATCCATGCATTGATCTCCTTTACTATTACTGAGATATTCTAAAACATACTTAGGAGTAAAACCAGTACCTCGATTTACTGTGTTGTTTATAGCGAATTCAACCCTAACTAAACGCTTATCCCAATTACCGGTTTTATCTGCCTCGCATTCCTTGGCCAACATGGGTATTAAAAATCGATTCAGCCGCTCCACTTGCCCATTAGATTGGGGTGAGTGGGAGGCGACCTTGACATCACGAAATTATTTACTTCCAGAAACTCTGCGAATTCTCTAGAAGTGAAGCAAGAACCACTATCGGAGATTATTCTATCTGGCCTGGAATAGTTCTGAAAGACAACGTTTAAACACGTGATGGCCTGCTTACTTTGTGTACTTCTAACAGGTGCCGTGAAATAACACCGAGCATAATAACGCCGAATTCCAAAATTCGGCTTTGTTTCGTTTTGTAAAAGTGAAGTATTGTGAATCGGAATTTTGAAATTTGGCATTATTGCGCTCGGCGTTATTTCACGGGATATTGACGGGAAATCGACATTCAGGATTCAAGGAATTAAGAAGTAGGAAATGCGCTTATATTTGGAGTGTAGTAGTGGAGAAATAAGGGAGGATTGCACTTTTAAATTTTGACGGATTTCTAATAGATTTAATTTGTGTTGGTAATGAGTTCCATAATCTTACTTCATGAACGAAAAAAAGACGCGAGGAGTTAAGGTAACTGCTATGAGAGGGGATTAAATTAAGAACTCTGTGGGACCTAGTAAAACATAATCTGTTATACAAGTAGGATGGACGCTGACTATAAATAATTTTGTGTAGAAAAATACAATTTCTTGCGCAGATGATTTCTTTGAGATTACAGCTTAAGAAAGCTCTCACATAACCAGATATATGGTCATATCTACGAATGCCGTGAATATAACGCATCGTTGAGAGCCACTTGCACTTTACTAAGAGACAGGGAATCAAGGCTACTATAAACAACCTCGGAGTACTTTACTAAACGCAAGATTAGCACTTTTATCAGCTTTTGACGCGTTTGCAGTGGAGTAAAAGAAGCACTGAGTCACAATTTGCGAAGGCATCCGTATATACGGCTGATGACCCTATTGGTATGGTTATATCCAGATCAGGGATGTTGCGAATGCACATTTTTTGACATCCGCCGATACGGATGCGCATGCGGATATTAAAAGATCTCATCCGCGGATGCTGATTTGGTACATAAAAACATAAATAAAATTAGACTAAAATCTTTTTTATTTAAACGAAAATAAACTTTTAATATAAACATAAACATAGGTGCGTTATATTTAACGAACAGCAACTTGGCTGCCTTTTCTGGGTCTAGGCGATCTCGCAAAGAGTCGTAAATTAGTCCTGCAGCAATAAACAATTGTTCACTAGGAACACTGGCAAATGACAAATATTTTCGTGCTATGGCAGATAACATCTTCAACTCCTTATAATCCTTCCACCAGATAAGAGGACTTTCCGATACATTTGTCCTTTTTTGCTGCGATATGACGCTAACTCCTTTTTAAGTTCTGTTCCGGGACTGTCTGATCTTTGGACAAGGTCGTCATCTTCATTTGACGAATCTAGCATCGCTTCTAGATCACTTTTTAAACAGGGTTTCTTAGCGGTAACGGACGTGGTAGGTTGTTCTAAAGAATGGTCAATCGATTGCAATAAATCCAATGAATCTCCCATTCTAGTTCTTTTAGATTGGTTGTAGTTTGGAGAACATATGCTGTCATGATCATGAAGACGATTTGTGTGAGCTCTCAGTATTTCTTCTTTAATTTTTTCTTCTGTCAACGGTTTGAAAAATGTCTGCTTGTAGCGTGGGTCTAAATAAGTGGGTATAGAAAATAAACTATTTTCGCCGAGAATTTAGAAGACATTTCCGTTTTTAAAGTCGTGACTGCCACCTAGTCGGATCAGAGTCCTGTGATCATCTAGTTTTTTCATAAGCATTTGAGTTATTGGAATTACAGATGATATGAGTGTCTCACAGCTGCTTAATTCTCGTGTCGCTTCTTCAAAAGGTTTCAGCAACTGGACACAGCATTCGATTATTTTCCAGTCTTCTGGCATAATTGCGTCCATTTCGCTGTCATTCATGTATAGACTTAATGCGGCTTTTACCTTCAAAAGACGCTCGAACATATGAAAAGTTCTGTTCCATCTGGTTACGCAGTCTTGGAATACTTTGAGAGCGGTTGAATCTTTAGAAGCTGTTTTTGAGCAACTGTTGAATGATTAAAATGAGTTGAAATTTTCTTACATTTTTCTTTGACTTCTTTTATATTTTTTTGGGATTCTAATCCTCGTCCTTCTATAAAATTAAATAGTAAATTTTGAAGTGCAATCATTTCGCCGATGAGCTTGCCAATATTTTTGGAATTGGGATGGTTCGCATCCAACTTTTTTTTCTCTTTGAATATCAAAATTAAAACTTACCTGATTCGCCTTGTTTTTCTTACAAACATGGATGCATGGTTTTAAGGTGATTCTTTAATGAAGTAGTTGTACGTCCCTTCCGAGAATATGTTTTAAGACATATTGTACATTGAACTTTTTCACGATCATGTTCATCTGGTTTAAAATAAGTCCAAATCGCAGTTTGGTTCGGCGGCGCCATTGTTTTTATTCACTCACGACACCATTTTCAAGCACAAATCAACCGTTAAAATTCACAACCTGAATCATTCCGAGTGAAGAAAATCTCTCCGTCCTATTCGGACTCCCACCCCTGGAGAATCAATATCGAAACCAAACACACCTGAGTTTCAAACCACTACATCATAACAATGCTTTCCTTTCTTCTCCTTCTATCTTTCCGCCCGCGCCCAGGCAACAGTAAAAGGGTATCATAACCCCTTAGGTGCGCGTAAATTATAAAAAAAAAAATTATTTACAATACTAAAATCAAAACAAAACAAACTCGTCGCTTCTTGTCACTGCTGCTGGGAAAATACCTAACACGTATACCATATACGCCGACGCTAAGTCGTTCCTGTACCGACTTGTTCAACATCAGCATCCGCATAAGCTCCGCATTGATTTTTGTGGATGCAATGAGGATGCAGATGTTGAAATTTTATGTGGAAGTTCTGCTGTTGCGGATGCGAATATCAAATTTGAACTCAGACCAAATTTGAATGAGTTTAAGATTTTCATTCATTAAGACTAGGTGAATTAGCAGTGGGGCTCAGCATATATGGTAGGTGGATGGAAGTCCATTTGCACACAGATGGGAGGTCCTTTATAAATATGCAGAAGAGCAACGGACTCAAGATGAGGTAACCCCTGCTGGAGCTCTCTGAGGGATAAACAACGTTTATCAGAGAATACCTTTTGAAATCTAAGGGAGAGAAAACTCCTGATTAGCCTTACCGTCCTATCACTAAGCCCGAACTGAGTTTTATTGACTGCAAGGTATTTGGTTATTTGTTTTGCTATAAAACCTTTGCCAGACATAGAAGAATGCTAGTGGGTATAAAATCAGCGGGTGAAGTTGGATTCTTTTTTTTTGCGATTAGTAAAACCTTGCAGTTTTCCACATTTCTCAGTGAGGTTAGAAATAATTAGTGGCAAGATTAGTTTTATGAAAAGAATTGGAATGTTATCCTCACCAATTACTGAGTTGAATTTAATTGATGTTATACACTCAAATATTTCACTTTCGCCTGCTAACTGAAAGTCGTACAGTTTCGGTGCTGATCTGCTTCTTCATGTGGCAACAGTGATTCAATAGAAAGAATAGAAAGAGAAGAAACAATGAAAAAGGATTTGCCGGTAGGTAGTCAGTCGATAGGTAGCCAATTAAGAAAGAGGTTGTTTGCAGAAGCATAATAAAATAAGGCGTGTTTTATTCAAAAGTGCGTATCCACTTTTCCAAAAAACGCCCCAGCTCACTTCTATACTCATTTTTATCTCGCGGCTATGTTCGCAGTGTTGGTTTCAAAGTTGCTTTTTCCTTAATATTTTCTCCGATAAACTGGAGCTTTGGTGGCATTTTGAAAGCAGTTTTGAAAGCAAATAAGCACCTTCGCACACACTAATTTTAAAAAAGGTTCAAGTTCCTTTTTGGGTAGAAGAAAAATAACTATTTTTTCCAAGTGTAAAAAGCCCAAAAGAACGTTCATTATTGACTTGCTCTTTCAAAACATAAGTTGATCCACGAACACATCCCAGAATAGGGAGAAACGGGATGCTGCCAATCATCAGGAAACGAATAAATGCCCTCTAGTTGTATGTTGCGACATCTATAATTCAAATCCTTCGTAAATCCTCACTTCTGAAAGTGAACTAAATTATACCCACTTTTGATTTGTTTTTATTTCGTGTGGAAAAGTGCCTAAACACTTTTGAATAAAACACGCCTATAATAAAGAAAAGAAAAAAATATTATCGACTACAATCTCAGAAGTGGAATATCCTGAAAAGAAGAAACGGAAAACAAAGGCGCGAAAGAATAATTTAAACAACAATGGAAAACATCGAGTATTTCAAGAAGTATACAGCTGTGCAATTGAGATCATGGCTGGCTGCATTGGAAAAGAAAACAACACCGGCAACAAGGGTGAGTTAATTTTACGTCTCCTAGAAATCCCTGCTGTTGAACGAGAAAACTTCGCCCTGGTACAACATGTAGACGACGACGCAACTGTAAATGAGAGTGATGGTAACGGTAACAACGACAGCGATAATGATGAATACGAGGAAAGCGCTACACACAATCGCAGTGAATATGATACCGAATGAGAGGCAACAGAACTTCAAGCACAAAAGAGTGATGATAATAAGAGAAATAAACAAAAGAAAGATAATAAAGAGAGGAATAAACAAAAGAGTGATGAAGAAAAACGAACAGCTGACGAGTGGCGGTTAATGAAAAAAGAGATAGAATTAATAAAGGGAGAGTTAAATATACAACGACAAGAAAATGAAATTCTGAAGAAAGAAAATGACAACCTAAAAAAAAGAGTGCAAATGTCAGTTCAAGCGACATCCAAATGAGTGCAATCAAAGACCATATAATACCAAGATAGTGCAACTTGCACTTAAAAATGATGAAAAGTAAAATTTAAGTTCATATTTCAATTCTTATAGCAGGTAGTGGTGTCCGACCGTGGTACTGCTTTTACTTCTAACGATTTCAGAACTTTTCTTGGAAAATATAGTGTAAGACATGTCAGAATGGCTACCGGTTCGCCTCTCGACAAAGTTCTGGCAGAAATTGAGTTTGCTCTGAACAATTTAGTCCACAAAAGCATCGGCACATGTCCCAGCCAGTTGCTCTTTGGTGTCCAACAGAGAGGCCAAGTGGTAGATTATTTACGGGAAGAATTAGAAAATATAGGTTTACAGGAAAATGAAATAGATTTAGTAGGATTAAGGAAAAAGGCTTCCGAAAAGATGGTGAAATGCCAAGATTACAACAAAATGTCAAAAGATAGGTACAGGAAGAGCAAAGAATACAAAAAGGGCGATTATGTTATGATTAAAAACTTTCTAAGTCAGCCTGGAGTATGTAAAAAAAGGTCAAAGGTCCTTATCAAGTAGATAAAATTTTGCCTAATGACCGATACCTATTGCAGGATGTAGAAAGTTTGCAGTAAACTAAGATTCCATACTCTGGGACATGGGAGGTAGCTACATGAAACCGTGGATGAATTGTGCTAAGAGAATTTCGGTCAATCGGGACGATTGTAAATCAGGATGGCCGAACTGTGGCAACACTGATTCAATAGAGAGAATAGGAAGAGAAAAAACCATGAAATAGGGTTTGCCGGTAGGTGTTCAGTTGATAGGTAGCCAATTAAGAAAGAGGTTATTTGCGGGAGCATAATAAAATTATAAAAAAAAGAAAAAAATATTATCGACTACATTCAGATAAATTATTATGGAAATTATGAGTTGCAGAATCTTCTCCCAGAAAAAAGTTGTTGAGTTCATCGGGGTCGAGTGGACATTTAGCATTGTTTCCCTTTGATATACCAATCGAACGAAGGTTGCTCCAGAGCTTTTTTTATGGGGAGGCAAGTACTTAATTTAGATAAGTAGAAGTTTATCTTATCAGCCCGCACTGTAGCAGTTGAGAAATTACGCGCCGCTTTATATTTCAACCAGTCAGCAGTGGATGGTTTACGCTTCCATTTGCTGTATAATTTGCTCCTATTTTTAATTAAATTAACCACTTCAGATGTGTACCATGGGCATACTCTATTTAGTATTTCAATAGTTTTGTTTGGCACACATTGATCAAAAAGCTGAGTTCAAATAAAGTGAAATGTTTAAACTTTTTCATTTGGATCCATCCAGAGGAAATGAAAACTATTTTGTAGGAAAGAATCTATAGGAATGCCATAGCTCAATGTAAGGTTGCGCACAAGCTGCATAGTATGTTACTTGTTTCAGATGTTAATAAGAAATGAGAAGACTAAAAATTGAATATGTACTACGGTGCAGATTTATTTTTTGTAATCATGGTCCAGGTTGAAAATAAATATGTTAAGCATTATTAGCCGCTGCGACATCAGCCATAACAGCATCATAAAGTTGTTCCTTTATGTTTAGACCCCATAGGAAGTCCAAATGATTCCATTTTGGATGAGGTACCCTATATGCTCGCTTTAGGGAAGTACTTGGCATGTCTTTGATTAATCGGGAAACGTCTACTAACGATGAAAAGTAATCATTGTCACTAAAGTATAAGTATATTGGAACATCGAGCTTAGACAGTTCATAAATTGGAGCGCGCGCACTGCCATATTTAGCTTGGTTGACAATCATGCCAAAGTCAAAGTGACAGAATTTTCCGCTCTCGTACTCTTGAAGATAATGTTGGATTTGTCTTGATGATGCTCCAGCGGGTGTTGTTGCCATAATTTCAGGTGTAAGCGTCTATAAAAAAAACAAATTTTATGATTGTAATGACAATAAGAACGAATGAATGACTTACCGCATTGAGATTCTCTTCATCAAATCCAGCGATTAAGAAAAGCACATTTGAGCAGAGAGGCGAAGTTGGATGGGTTTCTTTGCAAAGTAAAGAACCCATCAATTCCATTGCTTTTGTATTAGGTAGAAATTCAAAGTTGCCAAAAAGGTCCCCGAATGCATTTGGATGGCCTAATAATGGACCACCAACCTTAGCCAATGGGGATTCCATGTGATCCATATACGCTACTGGAGCTAACAAGTGAGCTGACCTTATGCGATTCTTGAATTTAGGATGTAAAGTATTAAGCAGCAAGAAAGTTGTAGTTCCTTGTGAATGTCCAAAGTAGTTGACTTGATTTTCTCCTGTTACATAGCGAACGTAGTCAATCATAGCTGGAAGATCAATTATTCCAATTTCATGCCAGTCAAAGTTCCAAAAATCGAATAACAAGGGACTGTGGCTGACGTGTTTGCGAGAGTAAGTGTTTCCACGGGCATTGCCCATCCATACATCGAATCCGGCATCAGAAAGTAAGAAAGCCAGACCATTTTCAGGACCCAATAAGACCCAATCACTTGAAGAGCACAATAGACCATGCATAAGGAAGGCAACTGGACGGGGGCCAGGTGAATCTACACGAGGTGAATACGGAATTCGGTGAATTCCTAAAACGTACCCATCGCCGGTTTGTACCTGATGCTCCTCGAACGGGTAACCATAACTTTTTACTATACTTCCCTAAAACAGAGGAAATTTCAGAATATTATTCATAAATTCTAAATGATGAAAACTAAATTTTTACTTACTGTTGTTACAGAGCTGCTTGCAGCAATAAGGGGCACCAATCCTGCTAAAAATATTAAAACAGTCTTCATGATGTCGACTCTTTAAAGTGAATAGTATCTAGAAAATGCGAATTGCTTTTATACATTTTCGGCCGGTTTCTGATAAAGCTACTTGTTGTTCTTATTTATTGCTAAAATCGAATTGATATTGTTTGGCAGTTATAGTCTTACCTTTTGTACCCATATATGTATGAAAACGTCATGCGGGGTTTCGAAAAATCTTAGCAACATGTTGCCAAAAATTGATAGGAAGGCTTTTATTACGAGTATACTCATATTTAATTCAAGGGATCACTTTAACTAGACGTCATTTGTGGTCACATTTCTTATAAGTTTTTAAGTTTACAATCATAAATTAAAGATTATCAGGATGACTATCATAATTGCTGATATTGCTAAAGTTTGTTACAACTAGAATTATCTGGACACTATTTACGTACTTCAGGTAGAAAAAAGAAGCTTTATCTTGAGATGCAATCTTCTACTAAATAATCCGATAGAAAAATAAATGTTTTATAACTATTGTACAAATGGGGAAGGTATGTAAAGCTTATTAAATTATATTGACATGTTGGGGTCTTCAATGCATTGTGATAAATTTTAGTCACGACGTAATAAGCCTTTTCACATGCTAGAATACCTTATACTCTTGGTTATCAACAACGCAATATATTTTTGTAGACATCAAATTACGCTGAAAATAAGACTGTCATTCAAAAATTTCTTTTGTGGAACCTCGAGTGGGGCAATGTCTGTTGTTGTGATACCCTGCTGTGTACGATGTATAAAATTAGAAGGCTATCTCTAAATTTTTAAATTACGTGCGACATACTCCTTTAAATTGATTTATAATTGGTTTTGTTTTGCTTAAAATTTTAATGTTATATTTGATAAGCTGACTTAATTTTTTGCATGCACCTCATTTGCGGCATAGTTTGAACTATTTAATAGTTTGAAGTATCGAAAGCACTTGTAGGACTCTCCGGAGTAATGCCCAATAATACGAAAATCGTGAAGTCATATTGAGGTAGTTGAATCCAGGAACGGTGTACGCAAATTTTAACAGAAGCAGAAAGATCGTGTCATGGGTATAAATCTCATATAGGTCTGGAGGATTGAAAAGTTTGACTTGAAATATACCCACAGCACT
The DNA here is from genome assembly GCA_963966105.1 of Volucella zonaria. Lineage (NCBI taxonomy): Eukaryota > Metazoa > Arthropoda > Insecta > Diptera > Syrphidae > Volucella > Volucella zonaria. The sequence continues at coordinate 362,999,275 of OZ014530.1, read as the reverse complement.
ATCAGGCCTAACTCTTCCCAATTGCTTAATTTTGAATTCAATTTTATTTTTCAAAGAGATGCGATATTAAAAGGTGTACACTGGCATGTTTTACGATTCGAGGGATTTATGTAAATACTGTGATATCTGCAGATGTAGGCAGAAGCAACTAACAAAATAATTTATGGTATTCAAAAGGATAAAATGTCTGAGTGTTTTCAACTTGACGATTTCCAGCACGATCCTTGTTCTTCTTAATCTAAGTTGTGACGTCTCCTGGCTAGAGACATCCAAGCGTAGAGTACCATTATGTGCGGTGAAAAGTAATGGACTTTGATCGGAGTCTCTAATAAAGTTGACAAACCCCATAAATGAAAAAGGCGACGTTTTTCGAATGCTTTACTTGGAATGGGCAAACCTTGTGCTCACTGAATGGATATGCCTAGTTGACAACAACCTAAGGAGGTTTCAGGTTTATCACATAGTGATTGATGAAAGGCATGAATGCAGTGTGTTTTTTTAAGCTCTGCAAGAAAATAAAACTTTTTGTAATTGTTGAACTCAGCAGTGAACTAAAACCAATCTTTCGATGAACGAGGCTAACATTTTATAAGGTCCTTATTATATCTGCACAGGATACTGTGGGATGTTGAACGCCGATGTGAATAGTTGGAGTGGAAAATGTTCCCGAAAATCTATAGCTCTTTTCGATTAGGCGAGGAATTTCAAATTCGATGAAAGAATGATCTGTATGAGCTGCACTGCAATACTTACATTTTCAAGAGCATTAAAACTCATCCCTGTGCTGAGTGAGACATGTTGCATGAATGAAACAACGGCATCAAGTGATATGGTTACTTAATACAATATAAGCATTGTACATATATAAGAATTCAATAAACATTTTCCAGCAATTTTTAATAAAATCAATAATTTAAATAAATAATAATAATAAAGGTTACATTTATATCTTCTCATTTTTTTTCCTATATGAAAAACATACCGACAAGCGTAATTAAACAATCGAATAGACTACCAAGAAAGATTCACCATCATTGTAACAACAAACATCCTCAAGAGATAAAGCAAAGCAGCATGGTCTCCTTAAAAACTCAAATTCCATCAATATCGACGAACTCGTATTGCTGTTCGTGCGAAATCACTATAAAAATCCTTACGAACTGGAACATCGCTACCGTCTAGTGAGGAAAACTGAAGCTATGAGGACATCATGTGGGGATTTAACGGGATTAATTCATTGCGAAATCGAATTACGAGTACAAATACTGTCACGGACGAAACAAGTGACATGGTTCAACTAAACCATAAATAATAACATGACCCGGCAAGCCAGCTCTTAGAATTAAGTTTGCAAGACTGGTTCCAAAAGGCAACAAGCCAAGTGGCCTAGAGTTTCAAATGGCCGATTTCACAAAAAGAGAAAAATGTAGTACTGCAATGAAGAGACGAAAATAGCATTGAGAAACAAAACGCTTGGATAAAAAAGCTGGATCCGCAAACCAAATAGTCTAAAAATTTCTTCGTCTAAATAGTATGGCACACTATGCGCTCTCTGAAACCACATGTCCCCAAGCCATCCAGTCCCAATTTATCTAAAGAGAAGCGGTAGCGATAGCAATTGACTATAAAGGACAGGCAGGCATTATCTTGTAGCCCGTCACTGTTGTTGCTGTATGGCAAAGGCAATGCAAGACTGACTGCATTTAACGACTGTTGGATAGCGGTTTGTGAATTAAAGTTTGGTTGGTGAACTGTTTCTTATTGTTGTAAGGCTATAACTCCTACAGCAATGTGATTCGGTAAACCAACGTCAGAATTTTCACTTTACGGCTGTGCCTAACATCGCCAGTGTGTGTGTTTCTTTGTAGTGATGACTCAGGAATTTAGAGTGGATGTAGCAAATATACGCGGGTTAAGAAGTAATCGTTTCTCTGCGCACATCCACATTTGTAAATAGAGGCCAACTGTTTTGGCACTTAGTCAAACACAGGTTGATTCCCGTCCACACCTCTCAGATCATTCAGATCAAAAGTTACATAACTACGAACTACATCGCGATCTCGCCGTTTACTCCACCACAATGTAGTGCCTGTTCCAATTCGAAATTCAATTTCATGTGTTTAAAATTCCTTCTCCGTGAGAAAATTATCCACTACTGCTTTATTTACAGAAACTGGACTTCTGTTTGCCTGCATTTAAAGAATTGTATTCTTGTATCTTCATATTGGAATCCTTACAACGAGCGATTTAAATATACACAATTTCTGGGTGGCTTCGACATTCTGGACAGACAACACCCGAAGGACGGTAGTTGAGATCTTCACTGCGGTAAACAAGTTAAACCAACTTGTAAATGAGTCCAGGGAATACCAAATGTTGATAGTCATACCGCCAACACCCTGAATTTCTTTTTAACTTCTCACCCTGATAAATACACCGTTGATATGCTCTCCTCTCTAGGCTCGTCGGACCATTGCCTCATATCAGCTAATTTCTCGTATACCCACCACACAGTTAGAGAAAAGATTCCCAAAAGACCTGTATGGACTTTGGAGCGGACTTAACAACTTTTTTAGGAATTTTAACTGGTCGTTATGTTTCCTTGATAACGACGTGGATGCCGCTGCTGATATGATCACAGACACTATTGTCTTTGGAATGAAATGCACTATCCCTATGAGACCAACCTGACAGAGGAAAATTGAAAACAGTCCAACGGGTCAGAAATGGCTGAAATGTGTTTCTTAAACATACAAAATTTAAATTTATATGACCAGAAACTGAGGAAAAAAATGCTACAATGTCCTAAAGGTAGTAAACATTTTTGGTCGTTCATCAAAAATATTAGAAATTCTGTCTCATCCTTCATTCCATCGCTCATTTATACAACAATAATATACCAGCTGTCAGCTCTTTGGACAAAGCCAATCTGCTTGCTGCATACTTTGCGGCCAGCTCAACACTTCCAGATTGTACCTTACCTCCGCCTACTCGTGCGTCGAATCTTCAATGGGACGAATCCACTATCGCACTCGTGTAGTAGCAAGAGTCTTAAAGATTCAAACATACTCAAACCCGTTGGTCCAGATGATATATCTCCCCTTCTTCCAAAGAGTTGTTCTTCCACGCTGGCAAAACCACTGCGTAAGCTTTTTCATCAATCCTACTCCTTAGGAGTAGAGGGAAACTAGCATTTGTCCAGGCCGTTCCTAAAAAAGGTGAATCTTTTCCTCTTTCCTCCTACAGACTCATTCCACTTATGTATTTTCTTTCCAAAGTCATGCATATGCTGATAAACTGTCAGCTGACGAAATATCTCCAATCACGGAAACATCTCAATGAACAGCAATACGGCGAACGCCCAATAGTGATTTAATTGCATGCCTCATTGAAAAGTGGAACCAAAGCGTACACCAATCTAAAAGAAAGATAGTTGCACTTGATATTTCGAGATATTTGACAGAGTTTGGCATCAGGCTCTTTTGTCGAAAATGCGTGCATTTGGGATCGATGAATCTCTTCTTCAATGGAGTAGAAATTACCTTTCGGAACGTTCGATTCAAGTTGTCTTCGATCGTCTGATATCCAAAAAAATAAATGCTGGTGTGCCCCAGAGCTCCGTGACCAATATATTCCTTTGCTGACGACACTATGTTACTCTCTGCTTTTCATATTCGTTTCCGGAGTCACGTACCTGCTCTTCGACTGTAGAACGGGAATGGCAGCGTAGCTCATTAAATGTTTCAAAAACACAATTCTGTCTCTAGCTGTTTCACTTCCAATCTGGGTTTTTCGGAACAAAAACAATAAAGTATATCGCATGGGCTCTTCCGATACATCCTTTCAAAATTCAGTTAAAAATGCTTACAAAAAGGTTAACCAAACGAAATTTGCAGACTAAATGAGAAATATATTGTAATGACATTCGTCCATCCTAGGAAAGCCGAACGAAAACAACAGAAATGTAATCAGAGATTAAAATAAAACTACTCAAAGTCTTTTTCCCGAGAGGTAAACTTTTTTTTTTACTCGTTCAATTTTAATGTCTTCACTGTCCCTGTTGCTTCGGCTGTCAACTCGTAATTTTTTTTTTCTTCCCAGTCTTCTGACCTTTTTATATGCCTCGTTAGAAGGACTCCCGTTTCCGTGCATCCATTGCAATGTCTTTAAATCCACCGCTTGTTCGCAGACCACTTAGGGTTGGGTAAGTTCCACGTCACAGGAAACGGCAACTATTTTCTTCGTTGACTTTGTTCATTTTTCTTCTTCCGTTTTATGTGGTGGTCTCTCTTCTTCTTCTTACCTCTATGGCTGACAACTTGATCTTTTGCCATCTTGAATGCAAAACAGTGTTCGACAAACAGAACACCGCATCAAGCTGTCACAATCGGGGTGTATAAACAAAACTTGAAGTAAGCACTGGTTGGAGATAATAGCTGTTTTTTTTTATGTTTTTCAGATTCTAAACCTGATTTCGCAACAATATTTAAAATACTAATTTCAACAATCTTTTCAGCATTAATGTGGTTTTGTGCATTTTATGGCAATTGGAAAATAATATTCTGGTAAAATGGAAATGTATACAACGTTTTCGAAAGATGTTAGAGCTGTATAAATATCAGCGCCCACAAGATGTGCAAGTCACTAGTCAGTTCTAAAGTAGAGTTTGAAGAGTAAATTACGAGCAGTGATAAAGCGGTTTAAGTAAAAGCGGTTGAGACATGCGTTCGAATTATAAATTGTAACTGTATTGAATCAGAGGACTGTCTTGAAAGAAATAATGTCCATCACTTCTACCGGATCAAACGGATATGTGAGGATGGGATCTATGACAGAAAGAGGAATAGAGCGCTGTAGAAGATGACCGCCACTAAAAATAAAAAAGCACCAACCATTCATTTTCTCAATTCAATGTATTTCATTAACGTAACTAATATATTCATTGTTTGATCTCCTCAAAGTTATATATAAAGTGAAAAAAGTAATATATTTTCGGAAAGTATTGTAGAAAAATGAAATAAAGAAAATCAATATTAATTTCGAAGAGCAATATTTTTTGTCAGTCCGTCTTTAGGCAACACAAATAAGCTCGATGGTTTGCCCACGCGAGAACATGCCACGTATAAGTGTCCGTGTAAAAAACGGTGTGTCCAAATCTAAGCCGAAAACGGACATCGTTTGGCCTTGCGACTTATTGATTGCCATTGCGAATGCCAAACTAATAGGAAATTGAACGCGTTTGAATGTAATTGGCACGTCTGTGGGAATCATTAGAATGCGTGGCTGCAAAACATTTTCGCCTCGGAATTTGCCATTCAAAATGGTGGCTTCGATAATGTTTTTCATCAATTTTTTAGTGACCAATCGGTTGTGCAATCCGTGGTGGGTTCAAATTCCGAAATAAAATAACCGGAGATCCAAATTTCAGTCGTAGAAGCTGTGGTGGCATGCCTGGTAAATGAAGTGAGTTCGAAAACTCTGTTGGATAATTTACAGCTTCGTTGGCATCGCAAACTGTATTGACCGATTTGTATGATACGTGAAATGACGCGAAGTGTTTGTTTGGAATCACCTGAAAGGAGTAACAGAGTGACGCCGAATAGTTTGTCGTTGTTTTTTATATCTTTGAGTGTTTTGTTCAACACCTCAAGAGAATGTTTGTGTGCCATAGTGTAATCATTCCAGATGATAATTTTGCATTGTTTCAGCACCCGGGCCATCGACGATTTATTTTTATGTTCCACACTGCGTCTGGGTTATTGTGAGTATTCAGAGGCAGCTTAAATGCTGAACGATTTGTTCTGCCTCCATCCAATAAAGTTGCTGCAATGCCAGATGATGCCACTATTTGATCGTATTTCGGCGAGAACTAGCGAGATGAGAAATGCTTTGCCAGGTCCCCATGGTGCGTCCAAACAAAAGCATCCACCTTGCCGAAACTGCCAGCATAATTCGGTCGTAGATGATTTTTTGTTTATGAGTCAGTGGTGGGACATTGCGAGCAACGATCGCTACCATTTCTGCAGTATTGTACTGCAGTTCACGATTCATTTCGATGTCCATTAAATCAGATGCACTGCGATTTGGCGAACGCATATCAAAATGACTGAGTGGTAAATTGGCAATGGCATCGCAAAGATCCTCGATTGCAGTCAGTGCTTCATTGTACATAGCGTCGCTGAATGTAATGGTGTACGAATTCGATGCAATAAATGTATCGTTAGTCATTGAATCTTTAAGTTTATCCCACAACGTGTCGGCTCGCCACGGAAAACATGTAGTCAGCACTATAGCTAATAGCAGACGAATTTGTGTTGCTGTACAGCCCAATGCTGCTTCAGCAAGCATATCAACCCAGTGATTGGCGTCTTCGAGCAAGCCGAGTGCAAGGCATGCATCTTTATACGTTGGATAGTGTTGTTCATTCACTTTGCGTATATCTTGAAATGACAATGGGGTAGTGGCATTAACCAACAACAGTCGCAGATAGAAGCACTCAGTCTACCTTGCATTAACTCTATGTACTCGGCCCAAAGTGTTTGATTTGAATAGGATGGGGCACGCATCAATTGGTGTGCCTTGCTTGCGGGGCATCCATTTTTTTGTTTGATTCCATGTGAAATAGCGTAGTACTTCGGAATAGAGTAGGGTTCGTGCAAAGGCACCGAAAATATCCACACGATAACACAATTCGAAAAATTCGGTGAGTGTATTATTTTGTAGATTCATGGGACGCTCAACTGCTGTCTCGTTGGTGAAAAATACGCGTTTTTAAGATGGATGATGAAATGTATAACCGCTGGGTCCCGTTCATGAATTGGGAAACCAAAGATACGCCAGACAGCTTCATTCGCCGAAACTACACTATCGATTTCCAACTAACCAAATCAAAATGCGTGCATGGGATTATCCTGGCTTTTGCCATTTAACCGAATACATCCAGCAACGTCTGGGACCGAATATGTGTAATTTTGTAATGAAACTGATTAAAAACTCCAATTTTTATTTGAACACACGTTCCGTAATGTTATGACGATGCATTACGTTTTGGCCTGGCGATAAGCAAAGACGTAATCTCCTGCCACTTTGGATTACATGTAAACGTGATAAATAAACACGGTCGTCCGCACTCGTGCACGAAAGTCATAGCATCCTCTATGTATTCATTCATATGACGTGGACTACCTACGTACGATGATGGTAGAATGATGGAGTTACCAATTTCGGCGATGCCGGCGTTGCTCATGACAGCGTCTCGCAAGTTAATGTATTCTTCCACACGCATCTTCTGTTGATTGTGTCATAGGAATCGCAGTCGTTCGCTCTCTATCTTCGCGTGCATTTCGACCATGAATTGTTGGCACAGCTCACGATATCGCAGAATGTCCTGACCACGTCGAATTGTCGTACGATACGCATAACGATACACTCACTTTCTTGTTTGTTTCGGCTCCTGTAACAATATAAATGTTGCCGCGTTCGGTGAAAGTTAAAATTTAACGTTTTTGTTCAAATTCACATTTATTTTAAGTTATTCAAAAAGAAATATATAAATACACTTTAATTATTACAATTACAAGGCTACAATTTTGTTTTTTTTTACACTTTTTCTATTCATCATGCCATCTCGTTTCGAGTCCTGAATCCCAAAAAAAAAACCCGGAAACCGGCCTTTTAAAATGGCGTCGAGTTTAATTATTTGTTGACGTTTAGGTGGTGTTACCAGGCTTGGCAACAATAAATATTACTTCAAAATGAGAAATGATGTTCATAATGAATGAAATACCTGCGGCGGGATCTCGTTGGTTAATGTTTACGAAATCTTGTCCCTTCCAGAAAATCGGGGGATACTCCAGAGCGTCGTATGAACGGTGTGTGTCGGCGATGAACTCCAGATTATTGTTTCTTCTTCGAATCACAATCTCTCGCGTGGCTGTGCGGTCGCCAACCATGATTCCAGCAACGTCGCCAATCTACGACGTGCTACGCACGTGCTCTCCAGCTAGTGTTTTATCAGGATTGATGGCAATAGCGTGATTGTCACTTTGCAATTCGTGAATGTGTGATTGGCTTCAGGCGAATTGAGGTTATTGTAGCTGCAACCTGCGTCCACGCGATGGGCGGGTGCGCGTTTGGGGTCCACACGATTGATGTCCCCACCGCACATGAAGTAAAAATGTATGTGGTTCGTTTGGCGTTGGCAGCAGTGAGCTCACTTTTTGTTTCACTTGGCCTTTGATTTTGAACGTCGAATTGAATTGATGACCATTTGCCGCAGTATTGTAAACTATTTCTGTTGTCCCGAACGCTGTCATTGGGAAGCATGAATTGAATCTGCTAATGGGCGAATGGAACGGCTGACTCATGTTTGAATTTGAGCGCATGGCAATTGGGACATTCTTTCTCCATAGCACCAATCGGCACTTTCGGATGAGCGAAATATTCAATATCTGCCTCGTACTTGAATGCGAGATGAAGGAACGAAGTGGATGTAAATGCTCGATGTACTTGTTGGCGTTGTCGGTCATTTGCTCTGTGTGTATCAATTGCGAATCGGCGCTCTTGTGTCCGTTCCAATTATCGTCGTTGATTTCGTTCAGTTTGTGCCTCTTGTGATTGAGATGCACGCAATTGCGACATGCTCACATTTCCATTATCTTGTTGGATTTGTTCCTTCTGCTCTACTATTTCGCATGCTTGTTGCTTTATTCGTTCGAATATTATTATTATTCCCCTTGCGTCTTGTTGGCATTGTTCACTGTAACACACACACACAAATAGGCAAGTTTGTTGTACTTAGACACGGCCTTTATAATCTGATGGTTTACTGAAAACAGTTTTAGTATTTAACAACCTTTCACAGTCACAAAACACGTATATATTTCTTGTAAATTAAAATAAATCTTGCAAAATTTTTCACGTTGTGATACATAACAAATGCAAAATGAAATGTCAAAGTGACGCGACACGTCAATGTGCGCCATCAGTCATTCAATAACATAAATAATTTCGTTCTGTTTGAATAACGAACGAAAGTTAAATTTTTTGGATATTGTTCATACAAAAAAACTAAAATCACAATTAAAAAATTCGGGGTGGGGGTAGGAAAGTGAAAATTTGGAACTACAGGTATTTTTTGATGCCAACTCTAAAAAAAATGCAAAACAATTTTTTTGGATAAGGACACCCTAATCACTTAGCGGTATGCAATATACTTTACGACCTATTATATACGAGTATACCTACCTATGACCTACCAAATATACACAAACAATTTCATAAAAATCGGTCGAGCCGTTTCGGAGGAGTGCGACCGCAAACACCATGACTGATTATATATACTGATTTCAAGAAAACTCGTGTTAAAAAATTAATTTGATATTGGGAGAAATTCCATTTTATTCACATTTTCAAGGACTCGATCAAAAATCATAGTCTTTACATTAATTGCCCACAGATGATCTATGTGATTCCATTTAGGATCAGGAACTCTAAATGAATATTGTACATTTGGCAACTTGGTCATTAACTTTAATACATCGATATGACTTGATAGGAAATCGTTATCAGCGTAGTATAAAAATGTAGGTGCTGTAACTTTTTGCAAATCGTAGTTTGGTGGTGCAAATTGACCATAGGTTACTTTGTTCCTCAGGAAACCATAGTCGAACTGGCGAAATTTCTTCGATTTATGCACCTGCAAAAAATGAAGCAGTTGATTTACTGACGCTCCAGCTGGATGTGTCTTCATTATGTCATTAAATAGTGTCTGAAAAGCGATCCCAATCATTAATTCGACTCATTTAATTTTAATACAATATTTGTCTTACCATATCTAAACTATGCTTATTCCAACCGCATATGACAAATAAAATATTCGTACAAAACTGTTGACCGGGCGAATCTTCTTTGCAGGCTTGAGCTTTAAGAATGTTCGGAAGCTGGTTATTTGGTAAAAATTCCATACTTCCGAATAGTTCAACGAGGGCATTAGGCTGTCCGAGTAAGGGAGTGACTACCGTTATCAATGGACCTTTAATGTTGTCCATAAAAGCAACTGGTGCCAGTAATTGAGCAGATTTGATTTTATCATTGTAGTGGGGTATCATGGATGTCATCACGAAGAAGATAGTAGTTCCCTGTGAATGGGCGATGTAGTGAAGCGACTTTTGGTCGGTGTAAAAAAGAACGTAGTCAATCATTGCTGGCATGTCGTACAGGGCTATTTGATGCCACTCGAAGTTCCAAAATCTTTGAAATAAAGGCGAATACTGGGCGTGTCGTTTCGAATATGTATTACCACGATTGTTGCCCAACCAAACATCATATCCAGCATCGACGAGCATATAAGCTATTGCTGCACCGGGTCCATTTAGTATCCAACAATCCGAGGAGCTCAATACTCCGTGTTGCAAGAAGGCAACCGGTCTTGTTGTTGTGCTGTTAGTGTTCGGAGGATGTGGAATTCTAAACATTGTCAGGATATATCCGTCCGCAGTTTGAACTGTATGCTCCTCGACAGGGTATCCATGATTTCGAATCCGATCTTTCTATGTGATAGAAGTTCATTATTGGAAAAACGATATTACAATATTTTTGTTTAAACAAGTTTATTACCGTTGTAATTGTAAAGACAACTGACATTGGGACAACTAGTAGCAAAAAGAGAATCTTCATCATGTACTCGTACAATAGAACGATTCGAATTGGAATCAATATTTCTCGCGTCGTTTCCATTTATATCGCTTCTAGGTTGAGCATTGTATCTTTGTCCTTCAATGTGTATTTGATTTAATTTATCTACAATATGTATGATACTATTAGAGTCCACTAACTCAAGTAACTTCCAAACTCTTAGGCGGCGCACTTAATCATGTGTAATAATTGAATTGTTGTAAGTTGTAAGTTCGTCCCAAGGGTAAAGATATTTACATGGAAGTTGGATGCGTTGGATTAGCTTTTTTAGTTGGATTACGTGTATCTTGATAAATATGAAATTTATGACAGACTGGATAGAGATTAATTAAAGAAATAAGTTAGCTGCAATAAATGTAATCAGTTACAGCAGAATGTGAAGGACGGCGAATTGAAAACAAAAAAACGTCACCTTGCGGAAGTATGCTATTTCACTTGCATGACTAAATAAAAATAATAACTTAAACAAGAAGAAATCTTTTGAGGTAATTGGAACAATAACTTCAATGTAAAATGTAATGAAAGCAGCGTCAAAACCAGCAAATTTATATTTCTATTTAACTATTTGTTTATGTGGCAAACTATGTGCACTTACCCTTTTCATTACATGAAAATAATTATGTTAATAGTACGCTTACTTACGAGTATATTTTCTCTTTTATTAATAATTCATTAATTCATTCCTCTGCACACACATGTGAATCAGTTTTGCATCTTGACATCATTTATTTTGGATATATTTATAATGTATATGTAACAGTTTTGTATTCATGTTAATCAACAGGACGAGTTCTCGTCCATTTGGATCTCAACGCTGAAGAGGGTAACATTTAAGGCAAATACACTTATTATAACGTAGGAGGAGCTCACCGACAGAAATGAAATCCGTCAGAAGAGTGGTGAGGAAAACCAGAAGGCACAGGATAAGAAAGGAATAATTAAGGGAAGAAATAGGACAAAAAAAGTCAATTACAACACTGGTAGAAGAAGTACAGCTAAAGTGGTTCGGCGACTTACAATGAATGGAAGACTCAAGGATTCCTAAACATGTTGACATCAACCGGTTCAACTCCAAGCGGTAGACCACGAAACACTCTGAAGCAGTGCATTCAAAAAATAGGATTTAAAAGGGGGAAGTCAATCGTGGAAAGGACGAGATCCAGCTTAAACAGGGAAAAGTGGAGATACTGAGTACTCCGAGTCAACACCCACGGGAAGACGGTAGAAGGAAAAGAAGAAGAAAAAGAAGAAAAAGCTCAATGCTAAGACTAAAGCCATAGAAAATGGCATACAAGCATCTTGCACGATTTCCTTCGGGAAATCGGGTGGCCGTGGCTCAAGTGGTAGTGTGTTGGCTTCCCAATCGGACGGTTCGGGGTTCAATACCAGCCGTGACCGAAAGACTTTTTTTCAGGCAACTAAAATCTTGTGAGATGAATGGTTGCCTAAATATAACATCAAGTCCAATTTACACTAGTAATTTAGTCTCCCCATTAAATGTTGGATGCCACCCATGGAGCGAAATAACCACTGAGCCCAAAAATCTTTCTCTCTCTCTATCCAATTTTCCGAAAAACTTAACACGTGCTCCGGCATTTTAAGAGTAGTAATACCCTCTTGAGTGTTAAGTTCTTAAAAAAAAAAAATATTGCGCCTTTATCCAAAACTTCAAAGATTCTACAATAATCTTCTAGCAAGAAGTGTCCTGTCCTGCCAAACAACATAATGGGTTTTTGTGATGTTTGCACTTGGCAACACCATGCACTATCCACTAAATGCATTCCACATATGCGTTCCACCCTTTTTGCGTTTGGATGTTATCTTTGGTTATTTTGTTTTTGCCACTTTTGAATCTCAAACTTCTCATCCAGACGTCAGAGAGAACCCTCAATTAATTATGGTATACCGTGAATGAAATAAATGTGAATTTTAAGTGTGAATAAATATTTGCAATACCTAAGGATAAATAAATTTTAAATACCAGCTATTATGCCCCAACGACAGTTGAAGACAGCACGTTTCTGCCCGTCGGGAGATACTTCGCACATAGAAGTTTTTTCAGAAGAATGAGCTAGAGCACATATCTTACGAGTATTTGAGATTATGACAATTATCTATTACATACGAGTACTTAACTCTGGCATCCCGAGCTGATGCCAATGCCGGAAGGATCTCTTTACTGCGAATAATATTCTCAGGGCATTTCTCTCGACACGCATACCATATGTTCATAAAAGGCTTAGGAATGTGTACATATTTAAAGGAGGGAATAATGATATTTTATGTTCTGAAATTGTTTTAAGGAGCAACCTTAAGGAATATGTTGATGGGATATATGATTGTTTCGACGCAACCCATATACTCGTACATACTTTATCATCCCATTGAAGGCATCAAATGACTAGTGTTGTGATAGGGAGCCTAGCTTACTATAGACTACGACAGAGCAATTAATTATAAACATGAATAACGTTTTGATAAGCCTGAATTTTGTACCAGTTGGGGTGAAGCTAGATGGAAAACAAGATTTACTCAGTCCAACATAGATTCATCCAACAAGAATTTAATTTGAACACAATTTTAGTAACAACCCCCACAAAATTAACTTGCCTGAAATACTGACGGTATTTCATCCCTGTAGATTAGGTTTTTGTAGAAAAACCAGATTAGATGAGTGGATGTCTGGCGATAGAAATAAAACGACCACGTTGAGATAGGTACAAGATGCACGGTATGAATCAAAGGAAAATAAGTCTGGACTCAACGGTTTGGAAATGTGGCATTTTCGAATGAGACACCTTAATGGAGAATCATTGAAACAACTACAGAGGAAAGGTAACGTGATAGGATTGGCGGTTTTCAATTCGTACGACCTCATGTGCGCTTCATGCATACGTGGAAAGCAAACAAGGGTGCCGTTTATAGAAACTGTAAAAGTCAACCACGCAGTGCTTGGAGCTCATCCATTCGGATATACCATATGCGGACCGATGCGAACCGAATCACTGAGAAAGTTTCTTTACTTCATCGTTTTTATTTATAGCCGGCTACTCTAGAAAAATATTTTATTCGTAAGAAATCTGATTTACTTGAAAAGTATGTTGAGAATCAAAAAACCTTAGGATAAAAAGAATTGGATCCGACAATGGTTCGAAATATATAGATAGGGCTTTCTCCGAAATTTGTAAAGCGAATGGTATAAAACAAGAATTTACCTCTGCATATGCTCCTAGGTGGGCTAATAAAACTCTTGTAGAAATTGCACGTTGTCTAATGATTAAAGCGGATCTGCCAAAGTTTTTGTGGACAGAGTCAATTAAATTACCAAACCAAACCACAACAAAACACCCGAAGAATTATGTAAAAAAACAGTACCAAATGTATCTCATTTTCGCGAAATCGGATCAAAGATGAAAGAAGTGGTAAATTTGATTCTAGAAGCACAGGCCTATAGATTATGGAAACGAGGAAGTCTTGTAATTATAAAAAGTAGAGATGTAGTTTTTGTTGAAGAAATACGTGCAATGAAAGTAGGTTTTCTGATTACGATTTAGCTTACTAACAAGAAAATATTATGAAAGAGCAAATTGAAAAACCAGATAACTTAGAAAAGGAACATTTTGAGGACGCCTTAGAAAATATTAATGTTCCTCTTGTGAGTACAGGCGATCCTAAGACACCTAAAGAGGTAAAGATGTCGGAATATAAGTATAATAATAAGCAATAAGCAAAATCTTCGATTCTGGGGCACTGAAGATCCGCGTGTGATGCACTAAAAGCCACTGTGTGGTGCGCCGTTTACGCGGGAGGAGTGATTGCGCCGTATTTTTTTGAGGCCGACATCGGCAATATGGTCACTGTTATTGGCGAGAAAGCGTTTCCTGGTCGCGCAATATCTCGCTTTGGCGATTTGCCATGGCCAGCAAGATCGCCCGATTTAACCATCCCAGACTTCTTTCTTTGGGGCTACTTGAAGTCGGGGGTTTATGCCAACAAGCCTCAGACAATCGCAGCTCTTAAGGATAATATTTGACAGGAATGCGAACAGTTACACAAGTGGGTATCAACACTGGCGGCAGCCACTTGGCGGATATCATCTTTTCCACTTAACAAGAAAAATTGTAGATGTCTCAACCGATTTTCTGTATGGGGACTTAGAAGAAAATATATTCATGGAGCTACCCGAAGGATTTTTTTCTGATCAGAATAAAATTTGCAAGCTAAGGATTCCAATTTATGGCTTAAAACAGTCTAGTCACTAGTGAAATATTGAATTGGACACCATTTTAAAGCAGAATGGTTTCTTAAATTCAAAGTATGACTTTTTATGTGGACTATTTAATCGTAGCTACGAATGATTTTTCAGCTCATATATATTTAAAATCACATTTAAATGCTAATTTTGATAACCGAGGTGAACCACAGATTACAATTCGCTTACACATTTCTCGTGATCGTGCCAAAGGGACTTTATCTATTCATCACCAAAATTATATTAAGAACTTACTAACAAACAATGCCACCAAAAACTAAAGTGGAAAAGGAACCAATGCACGATGAAGAGAAACCGCCGGTTTCTCTTACATCTTTCGGCCTTCAGCCGACCAGATATCTCTTACAATGTTACAATAACATTTTGCCGCAATTTAATCAAGACCCAAGACGTCAGCACTGCGATATAGAAATCAACGTTGTACATACAGAAGAAGGTCATGATTTGACCACCCAGAGGTAGCTCGTTTTGGAGTAAAACATTAGGCCGGTTCGAAATCACGATTAAGAGAAAAGCAGGTAGGGAAGAAGTTCACAACCGATAGCCTTGCCCCCAACCTTAAAATCTAAAAGCTGGCGAGATTTACTATTGGTTTTTAAGAGGTTAGCATTAGGGTTATTCGTTGAGCGCAATCTGTTCAAGGATTGCGGAAAATAATGGCTCTAGAGAGTAGCAATACTACATGCTGCCGCATCTGTAAGAAGTAAATACAAGAGATAGCGTGTATCATTTTACGAAACCGTCTACGCAATTTTTTTATTTCTTCTTTTTTTCGATTTCTCTTCTCTAACTCTCAAAATTATTAACTTTGATATGTACTCGTATTGTAAACCCATTTTTTTTATTGCAATTTATGAGGTTTGATTGGCGTTATAATTTGTGTTATGTAGTGTATACAATACAAACTGCCGTTCAAGCAAATGGATTCGATACCGGCATTGTATGCACAGATAGCGATTTAGGTCAAAATGTAAAGTGCGGCCGAACAAAAGCCACTTCCCTTGTTAAAGAAAGCTTAGGTCCTTTTACCAAATTGCAAATCTCCAAACATCTAGCAACAAAAAAATTTGCAATTATTGTTGGCGAGACCACAGACGTGTTAACTGAGAAGTGTTTGGTAATTATTATTCGTTACTTCGACGAGAGTGCAGAGCTTGTAAAAGACCGATGCATTGGATTTCTAGTATTAAAAGTGTTGCGGTAAAATTTACCACAACAAGTCCTACTCTCTCCCTTTCCCTTCGGCCTCACTCATCCACATTCTTTTCCGATGGTTCTTCAAAATCCTAGAAGGGTGGTGGGCAGCCATGGGTCCATCAGCCATTGGTGCACCCTCCTAGTATCTTGAAAGATCAACCACAGCAGGTAGGACGGACGGTCCATTGAAGTAGCTATTTGGAGGAAGGCGCGAGACCAGCGCTCAACGTTTTAGTGAACAAGAGCCATTCACAAAGTCGTCGGCTCTTGCCCTTGTGTTGTGTTGTCTCTCCTATCGCGTACATTCCTTAGCTTTAGAAGGCATCTCCGCTCCGTCACGGTCTCTCCTGCCCGATCCGCTTTTTGCCCCACCCGTTCATTTTATGTCCGTTGTCTCCTTGGAGAAGTATATTAGCGGGAAGAATTGGTGGGTTCTTGAGCTCTGTCCTTCTGCTTTTATACTTGTCGGAGGGGACAACCAATAGATCCACGAGACGAAGAGACGGGAGTCTCGGTGGAGTGACGGACGGTCACCTTAAGCCCAACACTGTACGTCTAGAGCCAGATGCACGGTCTAGAACGTATAATAAATACACAAAGCCACAGAACCAGGCGGACTGCCACAGACGATCTATTTGGTGACGGACGGTCACCAACTTAAATACAAAAAAAAAAACAGAAAATAAAATTATAACAAAAGTGTTGTAAAGAATGGACCCCTAGATGCGCGGCCCACATTTAATTAATTGTTGACAAGAGGATTCGCCGGGATGTCTTTATTTTTATTTAGTTTTTCACTGGACAGCACTCTATATATAGAATTCCCTCTCCTGCACCCGTCTCATGATTAGTTCCTTGCTTCGCCCTCACTGTACGCCACCCGATCATATTCAGACTGAATGCAACCCCAATGAATGATTGTAAAGGGAAATATTAGCTCGGGCCAAAGGGAAATCCCAATCTTGGAGGAAATTTCCCCGGATTTGGGAAATGAGAAAGAAGCACGAATGTGTGTGTGTATGAGTCACTCTCTCAACGGAAATTCAATGCACGGTGGCACACTTCAGCAAATTTGCGGAGCGTTGCACACAAAGACCAAAATTGGACCGTTGCATCCGTATGAACGGATGTATGAAGGAGCGTATGTGTGAGACCTACGGTCCGAGCTAATATCATCGGAGTAGGGTTAATCACTTCTTGGTTGACTGTCAAAAGTTTAAGGGTGGAGAGCGAAAAAAAAACAAGAATTTAAAACAAAAAAAAGGAAAGAGAAAAATTAATTAAAACAAAAAAAAAAAGGAGCAAGATAAAGGAAAGAAAAAAGAATAAGGACTGGGAGATATATAACAACGAGGAGAAAATACGGACGAAATCAGGACGGGCAGGACTCCTGTCTTGTACTAAAGAACAAGATAAGTAGCATTATTTATCCCGGGCGAATCCTTTTAGTAGAAAAAAAAGATAAGATTTTGCAGTCGGTATCGGGTTCCCAACTAGCGGTTCAATCTTTTTAGTGGTACCTTCAGTACCGCCATTTGATCTAACGTTTTGCTTTTGCCGCTTAACGGCTTCCGCTATACATTGTTTTGCCATCATTCCACAAATAAAGCGTTCGTTTATAAAGTGACAAAAAAAATCTATAGTCTATTTTTTTCTCCGGGATATTGGGTGGTATTTCTTCCGACTTATTTGCAGCATATGGTTTTGCACTTCCACTCGTAGCAAAAAGTGCATGGCGCCTAACACCCATTAGTCTATTGTGGCATTTGTAGAGTAATTAGCATTTAAAAATATCGTTTTCCCTGAACCCAGCCCAGCTGAGCAGCCACTTGGTTCAGCAAACGATATTGCTGCCATTGCAAATTTCCCCTCAGGGAATTTTCTGTTCCCTAGGAAATCCAGGTGACAGATGGTTACACGAATCCCAACCACCGACAGTGTGGCTCGGTTTCTTTTTTTTGTTAAATCGGTTTGCGTTTGTTTTTTTTGTTTTCTTTTGGCTTTGCCGGCAGCCCGGCAATTGAATAAGGGATTCCAATTCCGAAGAAATTTATTCACCGATTCTCAGTCAGATAATTGACAATGATATGGATATCAGATAATGCTGCATAAGGGGCTTGCTGAACGGGGTAAGTGTAAGGCTGAGCGCAGAGTGTGTAACAATTTATACTCAGCTGGATGTACTTGCCATACACTTCATTCATGTGCGTCGGCTGCATGTAAAGTTATGCCCTCCAATATTGTTAATTGCATTAAGGCTATACGAGTATATGCCCATTTTGCACATAACCCCAAACGGCAAGGAGAGTTCAAAGACTTTCAAGAAAATTTTAATTGCCAGGGGTATAAAATATCAAAAGCTTATCTATGATTTTTTTTATCAACGAGTAGAATAAACTAAATTTATTATTTTTGTCATATTTATTGAAAAAAACTTAACGATTTGAATAAATGTTTTCAAAAAGAAAATGTGCAAATACATTTGTTACATAAAGAAGTAACAAACTTATTGATCAAAATTAATAAAAATTTTATTATGCCACAATATTTGAACGTATATATTGATTTTTGATTTTCAAAGTAATTTGTACCATTTGCCAATCTTCTAAAATAAATTTAGAATTAATAGAAATTGTAAAGTCAAATGCAATAAAAGTTTATATTGAATTATGTAGGCAGCTACATAAAAGATTTGATTTAGAAAACTCCAGAATACAAATGGTTAGGTACTTAGATCCTTGGGAAATTGCTTTAGGACGCGAACCACCCATTTTAAATTCTCATAATAATTTTCCTCATTCACATCAAAATTTAGAATCTTTAAATGAACAACGCTTTATGCGTTGCATTGAAAAACCAAAAAAATTTATTAGGTAACCTAATGTTTTTTAAACTAGCATATTTATATGTTAAATTTGTGTTGTCTTCCCAACAGCAGTGCTTGTGCTGAATGAAAGTTTTCCGAATTAAGCATAATAAAAGACGATCTGAGAAATAGGTTAAGTTGAGATACTGTAGAATCAATTTTACTGGCTAAAGAGCTATTGAAGGGTGAGGAAATATTTGATCCACACGACGAATTAATAAAGTTTTGCATAAATTTTAAATTTGCAAATGTCTGTCTGGTTCCTAGACCATATTTTAATTTAATATTTAAAACCTCTTATTTTCCAATGAATTCTTATTAATTTTGTATCATATAATATATAATTTAAATCAAATTAATTTGAAATTATTTATGAATTAATGTATTTCTTACTTTTGTGTTCAGTTTATATATTTACTGATTTTCGTTATGAATTTTTAATGTACATATCTATCCTACGGCTATGTGTAATAATTAAAACATAAAAAATAAAATTAACTGAAACTATGCTACATTATCTTCTATAATCCTACATTTTTATTGGCAGTATGCTACATTGCTCTGGACAAAAGTGGCAACGCTGGTCACCAACAATCAAAAAGATATTTAGGAACAATAGTCGTAAAGTTTTCACCGAAATAGAGGCCTCATCGATAATAATTAGTCGAAGCTGCAACCGAGCCCGTGTTAGACATTTCATTGATTTTATAATCCATGTATGGGTATAAGTAACAAACTCTGATATCTAAACAAAATAAAATATTCTTGAGATGGTGGCATGGCGCAATTGGTACATTTGCGAACTGCTACGCAAAAGGGTCTGGATTCAAAATCTTGCTAATATCAAAAGCTGATCAAAAGTAAAATACCCTGTTTATTGAAGGGTCTCTCATTCCTCTGCCGTTCGGAGTCGACAAAGAATGGTAGATTCAACAAAGTGAGTGGGAGACACTAGGTCTTGGTCGACCCCGGACTATCATGCCATGAACTTTTTCTCGTTTAGTAACTATTGTCGGGTAACCCTTTATCAAGTCCGTGAGGGGGATTTCTGAACTGACAGAAAAGATGTACTTAGTTTAGGATATTTAAATTTAATCATATATAAAAATAATCAAAATTAACAAGATGATAATGGTGATCTTCTTTGACACATCAGGATGTCGCCATTTAAAGCCGTTTGATATGTTTTTTAAAGGTACGTGAATTGACCAATAACACCCACGTAATAAATAGATAATAAATATAAATTGTATAAATACATGAGCGGTAGAAAAGTTGATCATATGAAATAAAGCACTGAAAAGATAAACTTGCAGACTTTGGCCATTTTTTTCGCTTAACACATTTTCAGATTTATCTCCAATTGTAAGTTTTCTAATTGACATTTCTTTCACAAACAACACTTTGCTGGCACAGTATACGAGTACACACAAGTTACTATAGTTTGCACTAGACACTTTGACTGGTACAGAAGTCATGACATGAAATACGAGTACATTACTAACGACAGAGTTGTTTCGCTATGTTTTACTTATGACTCAAGCAATTATGGATTCAAACCAATTGTACAATTATTTTAATTATATGGTCCAACTCTTAAAGAATGTAAAGGTGAAGTTCCTTAAATTATTTATACTCGTACAATAGTATTAATACCACTCAAAATTTATTCCAACGGACACTGAAGATATTTAATCTCTAGCAACTTTAGTAAGTATCTGTTGTCTAATTAAGACATCTTAGAGACTGACTAGAATGTTGAACTTACATGTCTATAGTAGCTACGCTACCAAAGTTACTTACTGACTGCGGTTTTATTGTGTAGTTGGTTTTTGTGAAGTAAATAGATATCTGTACTCGTACATATAAAAAGTTTCTTCGAAGAAAATTACATTTGAAATGGTAATAATGTTAAAAAAAAACCAATCAGCACTTTTTTCGACAAACTGCTATTAAGCTTTACGAATATATCGTGACCGCACAGTTCCTCATCCATATGGAAAGTTACATTAGGTATATTAGAATTACTTCAGTTTCAAGGCTGCCATCTAATGTGAGATGTTTTTGCCATTTGAAGTTTTTTAAACATAAATTGAGAAAAAAGATACGAGAGTTCTTATCACAAGATGGGTTATATTCCATTTAATATAACGTTATTCATTGAAAACCCTTTTTTTTAAATCTTATTTAATTACCTGTTTACTTACTTAAGGTGGCGTAACAGCGCGGGGTGGATCTGGGCCCCAACCAACAAGCGTCTCCAGCCAGCTCAATCTTTAGCTATGTAGCTGCCTCCAGTTGGCTGAGGTCCTCTTCCATTTCCGTGGCCTCCTCAGTCGCGGTCTTCCACTACTGCGCTATTCCTCGAACGCGAATTCGGAGACATTTCAGACCGGGGCACTGGTGTCCATCCGCTATACAAGACCCAGCCATCTCAGTCGTTGGATCTTCACTCTTCTGGCTGAGTCGATGTCGCTATACAGCCCGTATCGCCTTCACATTGCAGGTCATTGCGAAGTTTAAATAAGCCAGGAGTGACTGCAACGTCTTTCTTAAGCGTGTACAATTCCAATACGCCGAAAAACTTAGGCAAAAAATACTGCAATGTCCCAAAGTCGTTAAGTAACAATTTTTGGTCGTTTGTCAAAAATATTAGAAATTCTGCCTCATACTCTATCCTAACGCTCATTTATAATGACATTCCAGCTGTCAGCTCTCTGGACAAGGCCAATCTGCTTGTGGCATACTTTGACTACACTTGAGTGCGTCGAATCTTCAATGGGAGGAATCGACTTTCGCGCTCGTGTAGTAACAAGAGTACTTAAAGATTTTAACATACACAAATCCGCTGGTCCAAATGGTATATCTCTCCTTCTTCTGTTCTTCCACGCTGGCAAAATCATCGATCCTTTTCTTTAGGACTCTTTTCGAGAAGATGGAAAACAGCATTTGTCCAGTCCGTCCCTAAAAAAATCAGATCTTCTTCTCTCTCCTACAGACCCATTGCACTTAGTCATTTCTTTCCAAGATCATGGATACGTTGATAAACAGTCAGCTCATGAAATATCTCGGAACACGAAAACTTCTTAATGATTGGCAGTTTTTCGTAGCAACAGGTCCACATGTGATCTGTTGGCATGTCTCACCGAAAAGTGAAACCAAAGCGTACATCAATCTGGCGAAAGCAAGATAGTTGCACTTGATATTTCGAAATTATTTGACAGAGTTTTGCATCAGGCTTTTTTGTCGAAAATGTGTGTTTTTGGGATCGTTGACTCTCTTCTTCAATGGATTAGAAATTACCTTTCGGAACATTCAATTCAAGTTGTCTTGGATGGTTTCAAGTCTGATATTCACAAAATAAATGCTGGTGTGCCCCAGGGCTCTGTTTTGTCTCCAACACTCTTTTTAATTTTCATCAACGTCTGCTACTTCTAATCCAATATATTACTTTGCTGACGATTCTCGTCCCAGCTCCTCGGCTGTAGAACGGGAACGCCAGCATATGTTAAGCTCATTAAATTCTGATATTAACAGCATAATTAATTTGGAAACCACTGACAGAATTGAATTTAATATTTCCAAAATACTGTCTTCTATCGTTAAAACGAAATTTAAACACCCAGCCATTGTCCATGAATGACACTTGCATCGTCGAAACCGGTAAACTTTACATTCACGGTTTGTGTCAATGACAACTTACGTTGGAATGACGGTGTCGTCAAAAATGCTGCGAAATATGTAGGTTCCCTCAACCGATGTAAGAAATCGCTCTGATCAGACCATAATATATGGTATGGTATAAGGCACTTAACCGCCCGAAATTAGAGTACAATGCCCACATCTGATCATGCGATAAAACTCATAGGTGATACCTACTAATATTACTCAGATAATGGACACTGGCCACTCACTCTGTTTCATCGCTCTTTCCACCACCAGTGCTTCATTGAAATCGCCAATTCTGAAGGCATATCGGGCATACTGAGATTCGGTTTGTGTGCAAAATGGTTTGCTGAAGAGAAAATGGGAAAGCGTAGTTGGAACAACATCTCGTATACAGCTAATCGTACCACGGTCCAGAGTCAGCCAAGTGCTCAATGAAATACATAACGAAATATCAGGAGGTCATTTGGGAATAAGCAAGGCGTTGGAGAAGGTAAAGGAACGTTTCTATTGACTAAGGGCAAAGAAAGATATCGAGAATTGGTGCAAAAAGTGTATAAGGTGGACGAAGGTAACAATACAAGGTCGGAGCACCATTCGAACGAAAAGCCATCGACACCTCGTGGTCATGGATTACATCAGTAAGGAAGTGTTCGCAATCCCAAATCAAAAACAGCTAGTCAAAAACTGGATGAGCAGATTTGGGATTCCAATAGAGCTACACTCTGGTCAAGGGCGAAACTTTGAATTAAAAGTCTTCCACGAAGTGTGCCAATATCTGGAATAAGGAAGACAAGTACAACGATACCATATCCTCAATTAAATGTGCATCTGTCTAAGGTCGTTGGCAAATTCCAGCGGGATTGGGATCGACACATACCTCTCTTCTCTAATTTTGGAGGGGGCTAATTCCCCCATATATTTAGCTTAATACAAGCTTAAAAACTAGGGGTCTACTGAAACACGATCCATAGTTCAACAGGACATACACCATCGGAGATCTTATTTGGTCAGTCAAACAGTTCGGTTGGCAAGTGAAACGAAATTCGGATCCCCACCTATGGAGCATAAGGAGGTGAACGACTACGTGGTTGACTTGCGCAGTAGGATTCGTAAATTGCATAAAAACACTCGAGATATGAGGAAGTTAGCGAGCAATTGCAGGCAGACTAAGTACGATATCAAAGCGAAATCTTCCTGCTTCAATGAAGGAGACCTGGTGGCTGAATAATCCTCTGCAGAAGAAAGGCAAATCGCCAAAATTGCAACAGGATTGGGAAGGTAAATTTTTTTTTTTTTAAGAACTTAACATTCAAGTGGGCATGGCTTCACGTAAAGTGCCTTAGTACAATGGGACAGAGAAAGGGGGAAAGAAAGGCGATAACCCGCATTAATGACGTGGTCTTCAAGATCAAGTGTTGGCATTGAGGAAAAACGAAGCTGGTTCATGTAGGTAGAATGTGTCATTTCAACGGAACGATGAATGACGAAGATGTTCGGGACGAACAACTTTAGGGAGGGAGAAATGTGATAACCACTTAAAATGTGGTCAAAACAGCGTCATCTATATTTGAATAGCAGAAGACTCAACCATTGGAGAATGGGCAATGGAAGCTTTTAGCGAATATTCTCATAAAATGGAAGAATGTATGGAACGCTGGATAGTACAGAGCGTTCTCGGAAGATGTAAGTGGAGTATAAATATCAGCAGCCCACACGAGGTGCAAGTCAGTTCCAAAGTAGAATTCGAAGACTGAATTACGAGTAGTGATAAAGTGGTTTAAGTACAATATGCATTTCGAATTCATCGATTTGGAAAAAGAGTCCGATAGAATTTCCAGAGAACTTATATGGATGCCTTATATAAGCAAGATATGCACAATTAACTTAAAACAAAAGTACAAAATGTTCAATGTGTCTTAACAATTAAATTTGAAGAAAACACGTCATAAAAAATTAATTTGACATTGGGAAAAATTCCATTTTATTCACATTTTCAAGCACTCGATCAAAAATCATAGTCTTTACATTAATTGCCCACAGATGATCTATGTGATTCCATTTAGGATCAGGAACTCTAAATGAATATTGTACATTTGGTAACTTGGTCATTAACTTTAATACATCAATATGACTTGATAGGAAATCGTTATCAGCGTAGTATAGAAATGTAGGTGCTGTAACTTTTTGCAAATCGTAGTTTGGTGGTTCAAATTGACCATAGGTTACATTGTTCCTCAGGAAACCATAATCGAACTGGCGAAATTTCTTCGATTTATGCACCTGCATATAATGAAGCAGTTGGTTTACTGACCCTCCAGCTGGATGTGTCTTCATTATGTCACAAAAAAGTGTCTGAAAAGCGATCGCAATCATTAATCCACCTCTTGTAACTTTAATACAATATTTGTCTTACCATATCTAAACTATGCTTATTCCAACCGCATATTCCAAACAAAATATTCAAACAAAACTGTTGACCGGGCGAATCTTTTTTGCAGGCTTGAGCTTTAAGAGTGTTCGGAAGCTGGTTATTTGGTAAAACTTCCATACTTCCGAATAGTTCAACGAGGGCATTAGGCTGTCCGAGTAAGGGAGCGAGTAACCTTACCAACGGACTTTTAACGTTTCCCATAAAAGCAGCTGGTGCCAGTAATTGAGCAGATTTGATTTTATTATTGTAGTGGGGTACCATGGATGTCAGCACGAAGAAGATAGTAGTTCCCTGTGAATGGGCGATGTAATGAAGCGACTTTTGGTCGGTGGAAAAAAGAACGTAGTCAATCATTGCTGGCAGGTCGTACAGGGCTATTTGATGCCACTCGAAGTTCCAAAATCTTTGATATAAAGGCGAATACTGGGCGTGTCGTTTCGAATATGTATTACCACGATTGTTGCCCAACCAAACATCATATCCAGCATCGACGAGCATATAAGCTATTGCTGCACCAGGTCCATTTAGTATCCAACAATCCGAGGAGCCCGCTACTCCATGTTGCAAGAGGGCAATCGGTCTTGTTGTTGTGCTGTTAGTGTTCGGAGGATGTGGAATTCTAAACATTGTCAGGATATATCCGTCCGCAGTTTGAACTGTATGCTCCTCGACAGGGTATCCATGATTTCGAATCCGATCTTTCTATGTGATAGAAGTTCATTATTGGAAAAACGATATTGCAATATTTTTGTTTAAACAAGTTTATTACCGTTGTGATTGTAAAGACAACTGACATTGGGACAACTAGTAGTAAAAAGAGAATCTTCATCATGTACTCGTACAATAGAACGATTCGAATTGGAATCAATATTTCTCGCGTCGTTTCCATTTATATCGCTTCTAGGTTGAGCATTGTATCTTTGTCCTTCAATGTGTATTTGATTTAATTTATCTATAATATGTATGATACTATTAGAGTCCACTAACTCAAGTAACTTCCAAACTCTTAGGCGGCGCACTTAATCATGTGTAATAATTGAATTGTTGTAAGTTGTAAGTTAGTCCCAAGGGTAGAGATATTTACATGGAAGTTGGATGCGTTGGATTAGCTCTTTAGTTGGATTACGTGTATCTTGATAAATATGAAATTTATGACAGACTGGACAGAGATTAATTAAAGAAATAAGTTAGCTGCAATAACTG
Organism: Volucella zonaria; assembly: GCA_963966105.1. Taxonomy (NCBI): domain Eukaryota; kingdom Metazoa; phylum Arthropoda; class Insecta; order Diptera; family Syrphidae; genus Volucella; species Volucella zonaria. The sequence continues at coordinate 362,972,941 of OZ014530.1, read as the reverse complement.
TAAGCAGAATGTGAAGGAGGGCGAATTGAAAACAAAAAAACGTCGCATTGCGGAAGTACCAAATTTTGAACGAGTATTATGCTATTTCGCTTGCATGACTAAATAAAAATAATAACTTAAACAAGGTGAATTCCAAAATATTCAAAGAAACCTTTTGGGATTGTTGGAACAATGATTTAAATGTAAAATGCTTTGACGCCATGAGGCATGTTGAAACTTTGCCTTATCTACAATAGTTGTCTTAGGAAACACTATCACTTTTCCAATAGAAATTAGAGAATTGGTTTGGAACACTTAAAGTACACTGCCTTCTACTTAAGAGCACTCAGCTTATTGTATTAAAAAATGATACATTAACATTACATTTTGGGTATCCACAATGCTCTTCGTAGATAAAGTCAGTTTTGAAAATTCGATGTGAGTAATTCATACATTTTTAATTTCCATAATACCGAAGCAAATATCTGTTACACTCATAAATAATCCAATCTTGCTAATTCAAGGGACCGCTGACAGCACAAATATCCGTAAATTGTCGGCTGGTTATAACACAAATCGTATAATGTATGTATGTATTTACAGTGTTGTGCAAAACATTCCGGATTTGTTCTAAACATTTTTCATTGAAAAATTCTGGGGACAGGAATACAGTAAGTACACTTGAATATGGTAAGTTTACAAATAGAAAAAAAAACAAGCCATTGCTATCATTATTTTTAGAGTTTTGCCAAAAACTGTAGCTCAACTCAATGCCATGCCTGTGCAAAACATACCGTATTTTCTCTCTCTTTAACTTGGTGATAATGGTTTTGGCTGTCATTTAAAGTGAGTTATAGACTTAACAAAACTTAAAAGGTCAGGTGTCTCCAATTTGTTTACTAATAAAATGGCTAAAAATAAATACAGTGGTGTGCTTAAAAATCAGGTGGTAGCGGATCTCAAGGCAGAGTTAAAACAACATATATAGCCAAAAAATATAAAATGCGATCATCGACAATGTGTGACATTATAAAAAGTTTCGGAATGAAAAATCGGTCGAAACCATTCACTGTGGAGGACGTCCCAGAAAATCTACAGTCCGAACTGATCGGCAAATTAAGAAAATGATTCTTAACGATTCATTGTTAGTGTGCTCCATCTTTCAATTGAAGCAAGCACCGTACGCAGGCGTTTAAGAGAAGCTGATTTTAGTTCTTTTCGACTAGCAAAAAAGCCTCTACTTACTGCTAAGCATAGGCAAAAAAGTATCATTTTATTCTTCTAGTAAGTCTTTGATTACGAGTACTTTGCTAACGCTAATCGTTTCTTATACTGTTATTCGCAAGAAACCATTTAAATTGGTCAGCAACGAAGTGGAAAACTGTACTCTTTAGCGACGAGAGTAAGTTCAACTTGATTGCTTCCGATGGAAGTATTTATATTAGACACGTCTCCAGCCACGACATTGTCGTCCATCCGTGAGGCAAGAAGGAGACTCAATTATGGTGTGGGGACGTTTTTCTGGTGCGGGATATGGACCAATACATGAGATTAGTGGTATTATGGATCGTTTGCAATGTAGGGATATACTGGAATCCGTAATGCTGAAGAGGTGATGCCACTGCGTTGGGTTTATCAACATGGTAATGACCCAATACATTCATCAAAGTTGGTTAAGAAGTGGTTTGTGTAGAAAAATGTTGATGTGTTGGAATGGTCCTCTAAATCGCCCGATCTAAACCCTATCGAGAACTTGTAGGCCATTTTAAAAAGACGGGTCAAAAACGCACACATCCAAAAACGCACTTATGACGTCACTAAAGAATGAATGGGAGAAGATTCCAAAAGAAATTTTTGAGAATCTAGTGTCGTCGGTGCCTAAAAGATTCGAGAAGGTCTTAAAAAACAACTGTTACTGGACAAAATATTAAGAATAACGAAAATACGGTATATTTTTCACAGGCCGTTACCGAGTTAAGTTAAGGTTTTTTTTGTATAATAAAAGATATTACCGCAAAACCTTTTTTGTCTTTTATTTGTAAACTCATACAATAAGTTTTCTTAAATTGACAACAGATTTTACTTAAGTTCTTTCTCTTCCCTAAAATTCGCCAAAGAAAACTGTTCGATAAAAATCCGGTATGTTTTGCACAACACTGTATATATAGTTTAAGTCGGTGAAAAGATAATAAAGAACAAGAAAAGAGACCATCTGTGTGTGATAAATTCGCCGCTATGGTAGTCCACCTTATCGCAGATATTCCTGACGATTAAGCATCCAGTTTCAACTCTGCCAAAATTTACTGGGTAATCAACTGTGAGAACCACTACTCCAAGGATTTCCTTTTGAATGTCGCCAAAGTTAGGAATAGCTGGGAATATATGAATCTTAAGGTTTCCGGGAGACAAAGGGTCCAGATCTTTTAACCAAGGATAACAACAAAACATGCCTAGAGATACTCGATGAGGAAAACTGATGGTTAGTCTGGCGATTACGAATAACACAATCAGAAATCTTGACATGAAAATTATGACTTCATATACAAACGACACCCGATCATGTATTTCAGTTCTAAACTTTATGCTAGCCATGTTTAGATCTGACTATAGCCATGATTGTGAAAATTCTACACACATGTGGCATGGGTAACCATCGCCGCCGGAAAAACTCCAGAAAAGTCGTTGGTGTTAACAACTGCTAGACACACTTTATGAGTAGTAGGAGATGCACGGCACTATGCTCAAAACCAGTGATATTAATAATCAGGTCAAAAAATTAAGAGTATTCGCGCACAACTCATTTGCCGAAATCCAAAGCGTATCAACTAGAAGAATGTCGGTTAAGTTTTCAATCATAAATTACATAATCGCCTGTTTATAGATTTCATTCCATGGAAAAGCTCAATGAGCTCAGCTATACCGCTGCCAAGCCCGGAACCCCATCGGCAAGTGATAAGGAAAAAGGAGGCGGAGGAGTAGCAACCTCGTCTTAAAAAACCGGGGCTCTAGCTCAAAGTAAGTGGTTGGGAACCCGTTAGCACAATAATTACGGTGATGCAACTGAACCTGAAGGAAAAGCGTCAATCATACAGGTGTATGCACCAACAGACCATAGATCAGTGCAAGAAAAGGAATACTTCTATGCACAGCTACAAGCTGTTACTGACAAAGAGAGAGACGTAGGAAGAGTAGCAATTAGTATTGATCTAAACGCAAGAACTTGAGAGGACAAAAGCACGGCTCTTGGACTATGGCAAACCATGGAGGTGAAAACGCCTTGAATGACAGCGACCGTTGGCTAATTAAACATTGCGTACAGAATTATCCATTTATTGGCATAAGAAAGTACACAAAACAACGTTCGCAGCAGATGGCATAACAGACTACTTTCTGAGTTGTTACGAGTAACATCGTCTTCTTATTTGTGATACCAAAAATCTCCAAAACCGAAGCATGAAGTGTTTTAGACACTTAACCTACGAAAACTGAAAGAAGAAAACACTCAATAACAAGAGCTATAGCGAAAATTGCATTCTGAAATTAGAATATAGTTGGAAGAACTTAAAGGATACACTACTGAAGACAGCGGAGCAAATGGAAAGAAATCAGCAACAAAGAAGCAAAAACAAAATCTTGGGAAGACTTTGGTGACGAAATAGAAGAAAAAGCACACGAAAACAATACGAGTACAAGCAGTTTCTGGAGAATAGTAAATACTCTTATGGGGAAAAGAGGAAAACAGAGTAGAACAATAAGAAATGGATCAAGGACAAAAAGAAGTTTTTGAACATTTATGAAGAAAGAACACCAGTGGCGGAAGGAATCAATCATGTACCACACCCGGAAATACAGAACAAAGAAACCGACGCACATACGAATATAGGTATTTGCCTTGAAAAACCGCTCAAAAATATTTTCTTGTTCTAATGAAGTAATACTTGCCTGTAACAACTTTAGAAGTGTTATTAAGCTTATTCAAGTCAAATTAAGGTATAAATAAAGTATCTTTTATATATTTAGATCTTATTTTATTAATGCCAAAAATTAGTATGGAATGAAATATGTGGCACTTTAAGTTATTCAGTGGACTCTGCCCAGGGTTCTTCTTCATGAATACATTCGTCATCTGTTTTTCATTTCCACTTTCATTGGATATTCTCTCGTCAAAATTTTGTAAAAATAATGAATTCGGAATCTCGGAAATCAGCATTTCTAGAGCTTCTTTTGTAAGTTGTTTAATTTTTTTTTAACAGGTAAGGTAAGACCCTTAACTTGTTATTGGAGGATCCGATAGTATGAAATAGTATCCGATAGTATAGATAGTATGAAAAACAGAATTATTTATTATTTCCGACTGCTAATAATGTTTTTTAAACCTGTTAAGAACATCCATGTTGTACTCCGTCCTAGAAAACTTTCTCGCAAAATTTAACCGATTTAACTGCTGCTGCTATCCGAAGGGATAGCTGCCCAATCGGTAGGAGAGCATTTCGAATAACTTCTGATCCATGTAGAAGAATTTTGTGCATCGGTGGAGTCATGGGATGCCACGGATAGAGCTCAACATATAACTTAACCGTATCATAAGCAAATCCTTCAAATTTTGGGACATCGATTTCAAATCCACTAGAAAGTACTTCTAATATGACTCTTAATATAAAAATAAGTCGCACATCAACACCAGTTATTTCAGCAACTACTTCCGAAACCAGGTTTTGGTACATCAACAATGAGTCCTAGCTTTGTTTTAAACTTTTCTTGGAGCTCAGTTTTTCTTTCTTTTAGAATATTTTTTTCTGAAAGCGTTCTTAGCTGCCATTTTTTTAAAAGAATCTTGTAAACAAGATGAAGAATGCTTTCAAAAATTTATATCCTGGCATGCAAAATTGACAAATTTTATCGCATCTTTATCAACTTCTTTTCTGCTGGAAAGATCATTAAAATCTTTTGAAGTTACTCCCCAAATATAACATTTCATTGTAGATTTAGTGTTAGTTGCTGAGTTGCAAACTTTACTATCGATTACATCGATAAAAACTAACGTGTGTTTTACTTCCAATATTCTATCGCCTTCTATGAAAGTTTTGTTCAGTATATTTATCTTGGATTCAATATAAGCTATTTCACTTTGCGTAATATCAAGAGTTTCTTTTACAAAATTACTTTTATTGGACGTCAATAGCGTTTCGAGGATGGCGTTGGATTTTGTCAAATAATTTTGTTGGTTGAATTGCAAAACAAACGTAAGGGCACAAATGAGCATTGGAAGATATTTGCATCTGAATCAGAGATGTTTTCAAAATTTAGTTTGAACTGCGTTTGTTGCGAACCATCACATCCCCATTTTGAAATAAGTTCTAAGGAATTGCACTCGTTTTCATTTGAAGTTTGTAGTACGCCATCTAAATACAACAATAAGCGTTCCGCTGTATGATTTAATAAGCCCTGTAAGTTTATTTCAGCTAAAGTTTCTGTTATATTATATGACTCATGGATAGGGTAGTATTGTTTTTTTGCTTTTTGAAGAATACTGTAGCAAGGAAAATGTTTTTTGTCACTCGTTCTCACTATCTCATACTGCTTCCGTGATAGATTTTCTTCAACAAAAATAGAAAGAGCTCTAAGAGTACATAGTTTCTTATGTTGGAAACTATCGAACAATACCTTCTTATATCTCTTTGCCCTCCCAGGAGAGTCGATGATTTCTTTAGTACTAGAGTAGCAAACGCAAGTTCCTCTATTTTATTACTATTACGTAAGTTCTGCGTTCTTTTTCTCTTGCTCTGTACACTAAGTTATGTGAAAGCTTTCAACGGCCGACCACGTCCATTGAAAATTGGTACCTCAAAAACTCCCAGAAGCTAAACTTAATTTTTTCTTAAAAATCTAACATTTTTCCTTTCTGATCTTAACCATCTTAACTTAAATTCATGTCTTAATATAATTAAAAAGACTTCAGGTTGAAACTACCAATAAAAATAAAGTTGAGCTTAGTTTAATACCTTCCGTCCAGTTTTAAGCTTAAAATCTTTAAGTTTTTCCTCCGTGCTTTATTAAGCAAATAGCTCTGAAGGTCATCCAATTTAGCGTCAAAATCATTCTCTTCATAATCATCTATAACATCATATAACTGGCTTTTAGTTAAAATACAGAAGCCAGACGATCCTTCGAGCAAAAGAATTTATTTTATGATAATAAATTTTTGAATTTTCATTAAACTAGACACATATAAGGGACGACCTGAAAGCCGCCTTCGACTTGGTGCCAAGACAACACATTTGGGAAATGCTAAAAGCAAAAAATGTCTTAGAAAAGTACTTACGGAAATGCAGTCAGCACCATCAGACTAGATGGGGACAGGTCAAGCCTGTTTAAATTAAATAAATGCCTTGTATAGGGCGACAGTCCTATACGAGATAGCGAAAAACTGCAAACGTCCAACCAACAGAACTTCAATCGGCATGAGAAGATTAAACCCAATCTATCTCCAATTCCTACTTTACGCAGATGATAATTATAATCATCGTAACCAATACACAAGCCAGACTGCAACACTGAAGTGAAGAACTTGAAGCAAAAGGAAACTAACTACCAAGCTATGGTAAATGTGATCAGGAAGTACAAGACCGAACCAAAAACGCAATGTATGCATACTTCCAAATCAACGCAACATTACTAAACAAATCTCCGCGGAAGTAAAACTAAAGCTCTACAACAGGATAATTGCGCCGATCGCCCTATTCGATTTGCTCGATAATCGATAACGATAATCGTTTCCAAGCGATAGAAATGAATTGCGTCAGAAGAGTGGCGAGGAAAGCCAGAAGGGACAGGATAACAAACGAATAATTAAGGGGAGAAATAGGACAAAAAAGTCAATTTTATAATTCTAAGAAATACAACTAAAGTGGTTCGGCCACTTACAACGAATGGAAGACTCAAGGATTCCCAAACCTGTTCAACTCCAAGTGATAGACCACGAAACACTATGGAGCAGTGCATTCAAAAAATAGGACATAAATGGCGGAAGTCAATCGTGGAAAGAACGAGATCCAGCTTAAACAGGGAAAAGTGGAGATACTGAGTACTCCGAGGCAACACCCACGGGAAAACGGTAGAAGAAAAAGAAAAAGGAAAAGCTCAGTGCTAAGACTAAAGCCATAGAAAATGGCATACAAGCAGCTTGCACGATTTCCTTCAGAATATTGCGGCTTTATTCAAAACCTCAAAGATTCTGCAAGATTTAGCAAGGAGTGTCCTGTCTTGCCAAAATACATAATGGGTTTCTGTGATGTATGCATTTGGCAACACCATGCACTCCCCACTAAATGCATTCCACATATGCGTTCCACCCTTTTGATGTTTGGACGTTATCTTTTGTTATTTTTTTCTTGCCACTTTTGAATCTCAAACTTCTCATCCAGACGTCAGGGAGAACCCGCAATTAATTATGGTATATCGTGAATGAAATAAATGTGAATAAATATTTGCAATACCTAAGGATAAATCTTTAAGTTGTCAGACGACATAACAGTTTTGAATGAAATCTGATAGGTGCAAAGGAGCATGAACACATGATTTGACTTGTGGGGTGACATTTTTGCAGCTACGGGTAACTTGGAGGAAAAGATTTCCTGAACCCCATAGAATACCAGCTATTATGCTCCAACGACAATTGAAGACTGCACGTTTCTGGCCGTCGAGAGATACTTCGCACATAGAAGTTTTTCTAGAAGAATGAACTGGAGCACAAATCTTACGAGTATTTGAGATTATGACAATTATCTATTACATACGAGTACTTAACTCTGGCATCCCGAGCTGATGCCAATGCTGGGAGGATCTCTTTACTGCCAATAGTATTCTTAAGGCATTTCTCTCGACATGCGTACGAGTATGAACATAAACTGCTTAAGAATGTGTACATATTTAAAGGAGGGAATAATGATATTTTATGTTCTGAAATTGTTTAAAGGAGCAACCAAGGACCGAAATATGTTGATGGGATATATGATTGTTTCGACGCAGCCCATATACTCGTACATACTTTATCATCCCATTGAAGGCAGCAAATGACTTGTGTTGTTGAGAGTTAAGCTTTAAGTGAAGAGCAATAACGTTTTGATAAGCCTGAATTTTCTACCAGTTGGGATGAAGCTAGTTTGCGCAGTTCAACATAGATTCGTCCAACAAGAAAGTTAATATGATCTACGGCTGTAAGTTTAGTAACAACCGCCATCAAATTAAGTTGCCCTTCGTTCAAGAATATTGACGGTATTTCATTCGTGTCGATAAGGTTTTTAGCTAGAAGAATAAGCTGGGACTTGGTTGGATTGAGTCCATTTTGTACTCGTATTTGAGCCAAGTCTTCGTTTATTCTGACGACTAGATCCTCAATAAGTTCAGAAGGTCTCGAAAGATATGTGTGGGCATCATCAGCATAGAGAATTTGAGCACACTTATTGACCCTTAAGGTACTCCTGCGGCTAATGCGCCAAAATCCGTAGAGCCATTATTATGAACAACTCCTTGATGGTGGTTGTCTAAATAATTGAAAACCATTAGAACAGATCTTTCACTGAAACCAAAGTATAATTTAAGTTTCTGGTAGAGTACCATGTGATCAATCGGAAATCGGTTGGCGAGAAGGGCTGACTTTTTTTTGGGACAGGAATAACTTTAGCCAATTTACAGATATCAGAAAATGTGGAAGCGGCAATTTAGAAATTAATGATATGCGTTAGACTGCTTACAATATGGGGTAGAACCATCTTTAGAAATCGGATAGGTGTACCATCCTATCCAATGGCATTCAAAGTCAAATGTTATTGTTGTAACTTTCTCTGGTGAACAGCGCGATCTACAAGAAAACTTATCCATTGAAGGAAATTCTTTGATAACTGAAAGCAAATGTTTTGGCAATATGGAAAGATGTATGGAACGCTGTATAGCTCAGAAAGTTCCCGAAGGATGGCAGCGAATTAAGAGCAGTTATGAAGTGAAAGATAAAATAATGTAAAAATAGTTGATAAAAGTGATTGAATTATAAATTTTTGTTGTGAATGAAGCGATTGAGTTGATAAAAATAAGTTCTGTCCTTTGAACCTACACATAAACATTTTACAGTATTTTAGATCATGATTAGGGGTGAAATGTGGTTTGTAACAAATACATGTACTTGTATAGTTAAGTTCATTAACACTGGGGATGTTATCAATTGCCGATTTTTCTCTAATACAAATTTGTTCTATATCTTTTCCAAATTTTGGTAAGAAATATGTTTTCCTTGCTCTTCTTGTATATAATGGAAGTATAGCGATAGTGAGAGCGACAGAATACCTCCCAATTAAGATTTGTTGGTAACGACTTTCATTTAGCATATACGAATATGTAGGTACTCGTTACGTATTTTCATTGCATGGTCGACTTCGCTAGTTAACCATGGACAGTTTTTGTTCCGTATTGGAACCTGTTGAATAGATCAAATATTAGAGTTTGTAAATAATTAACTTCGTCGTTCACATTAGAACAAAAATAACAATTATTCCATGGGAGAGAGCCCACGTCGAGTTGCGTCATTATTTACAGTGGAAATATTTTTGAAATTAAATGATATCGGTATTGGGAGACAATATAAATTATAAATCAACGTTGTGCATACAGAAGGAGGTCATGATTTGTCATACCACCCAGAGGTAGCTGGTCTTGGAGTAAAACATTAGGCCGGTTTGAAACCATGATTAGGAGAAAAGCAGGTAGGAAAGGAGTTAACAATCGATAGCCTTGCGCCAGCCTTAAACCACCATAATATACAAATAATAATATTATTTTTATTTGTTTATATCAGTTGATTCTAACTTAATCTATTTTACAATTAATTCAATACAAAATGGCAGTTCATTAAGAAAGAAGATAATCGTTCTATAATTATGGAAGTTAGTTTCGAATGATTTAATAATTATACAATACAAAATAGTATAATGTGTGGTAAATACTACATAATAGGAGCGTGAAGAGGATATACAGTACTGTGCAACACCTAAGCAACCATCTGGAGTCAGCAATTCATAGTAAATCTTTTCAACTTTCTACCCCACCAAATAAAAAGAAATGGATATGTAATGATAAGTAATAGAGTGTATTTTGAAATTTTCAACTTTTTATAAAAGTAATAATAATTCAGATTTATTAAAAACGCAAAAAACAACAAATTGAGCTGTGCAAAAAGTAAGCAACTTTGTAACCCACTGTAAAAAAAAATAGCTAACAGTACTTTTCCATGTTATGAAATGTTATGAGCTCTTTATCTTTGATCTTGAGTGATTGTCTTGATTAGTTTTCTTTTAAGTTAGTCGCATAATTGATATTTTTTAATAATGTCGCGATAATGTTACTCTTCTTCTCTTAAACTAAAGATTATTGATGAATTTAAGTGTGGAGATACTCAGGCAACATTAGTTAAATGTTATAATATTAATAAATCGATTATTTCATGTTTAATAAAAAAATATAATGCAACAGGAGTCGTTGAAAGTCAAAATGTCGGTGGTAGGCCGCGTAAGACAACTTGTCGAACGGATAAAAACATTTGTGGGGTAATTAAAAAACTTTCCCGTGGCTCAAGTAGTAGTGGACTGGCTTCCAGATCGAAAGGTTCGGTGTTCGAATCCCAGGATCGCCCGAAAGATATATCATCCATTTTTTCAGTTAACGAAAGTCAAGTAAGACGAGTAGTTGACTAGAAATCAACATCATACCAACTTCCACTAAGAATTTAGTCTCCCCATTAAATGTTGGATGTCACCCATGGAGCGAAATAACCACTGAGCCCAAACGTCTTTCTTTCTCTCTCTATCCCATTTTCCAAAAAATTTAACACATGCTGAGGCATTATTGTATTCATACCCACTTGAGTGTTAAGTTCTTAAAAAAAAAAAACCGTTCCTAAGTTCGAATGAAGTCGTAAAATTACTTGATTTAAACATTGATGTTAGCAAGGTGCGAAGACGTGCAACTGAAAATAATCTTTGAAATTATAGGCGGTGTAAAAAACCGATGCTCACAAAAAGACATTTAAGGAACAGGTAGTGCAATTAAAATCTTTTTTTCATATTAGGCTAAATTTTGCAAGAAAATACCAACACTGGTCTTCTGAAAAATGGAAAACAGTTCTTTTCAGCGACGAGTCCACATTTATTTTAATTAATTCTGATGGGATATGTTATGTGAGACATGGTAAAGGGCAGCGACTCAATCCTAGATTCTGCACATCCACTGTAAAGCATGGTGGGGGTAATGTGATGATGTGGACCTGTTTTTCGGCAGGAGGTGTAGGTCCATTCTACGAAATAGACGCAATCATGGACCGGGTCAAATACAAATCCATTTTAGAATCGGTACCACTACCACATGCGGAGTGGGAAATGCCACTTCGTTTGGTGTTTCAAGAGGTTAACCATCCGAAATACACATCGAAGTTGGTAAAGGAGTGATTAGCGGATAGTGGGATTCAAGTCTTTGATTGGCCGGCCCAATCACCCGACTTGAATCCCATCAAAAACCTGTTTGGTATCTTTAAAAGTCGTGTCACTGGACAACACTTTTCCAACTTTAACAATTCAATGCTTTGAAAGTTGAGTGGGAATATATCGCAGGATACACTTTCAAAGTTAATTACTTTTATGCCTCGTCGTTTCGCCTCTGTTATTCAAAATAAAGGATATTACACAAAATATTAAAAAAGTTGCTTAGGTTCTGCACAGCTCAATTTGGCTACTTTGTTGGTTTTTGCATTTTATTATTACTTTTATAAAAAGTTGAAAATTTCAAAATACACTCTATTATACTTCATTACATATCCATTTCTTATTATCTGGTGGGGTAGAAAGTTGAAAAGATTTACTATGAATTGCTGACTCCAGATGGTTACTTAGGTTTTGCACAGTACTGTATTACATAGCAAAATTTTAAAGCAACTATTTAGACTGCAAATGTTGACAAGATAAGCGTAGTTAGATTTCAATGCACACATCGAAAGATAGCTTCAATATTCATATAGTCAATATTGAATAGCCAATCTTTAAATTTGTTTAGAAATGCATAAAAATTATTAGTTTGTCTTATCACAATAGGTAGTTTATTAAAACATCTAGGAGCAGTAACAGTGAGCAAATTTTATTTTTATGTGCCACAGGAATATTTACCAAAGCTTGATTATTAAGACGTAAGCTGTAATAACTTGACGTCCTATTCACAATGTTACCACTGCGCTTGAAAAATTCTCTAAGAACTTTGAAAATTTAAAGATGTCTCAAAGGAAGAACGTGTAAGTCTTCCAGCTATGAGTTAAGCGATTTCTACCACAAATTCTTGTAATTAAACATTTTTGAGTTTTAAATAGGGGATCAAAAGTAAGCCCCTTCCCAACTTGTAATACCATATTGCAGTTTAGAGTTTGCCAGTGCATAATATATGTATCATAGTTAGATTGGCTTAGAACAGTATGGTTTTAAGAGATACAATTTTCGTATTCCCTGCATCATATTCGATTTTTTAGCTTGTACGTGTGCTTTCAAGCTTGAATCAATTTAAACACCCAAATACTTATATTCACTAACGGATTCAATTTTAAAACACTTATCTGAACATGGTAGTGCATCATTATACATAGTTTGCCAAACCACAACTATGAACTGGTAAACTAAATCTTTCGCAGTCATGTGAGGGAAATACCTTAATAAGATGAAAATGATCATTGGCTATCATTTTAAAAGTTTGTTTTTATCGCTGACCACCAGTTTGTGTAAAGCAAACCACAGCCTTAACTTATGGACATCTTCATTTATACTGGCAACGCAATTAAAAGAATTCAGTTCTTGATACGTAAAAGCTATATCATCTGCAAATGCGGTGGGTTGGCCATTAAAAGATTGTTGAAAGACTGAATTTATTAAAACTAAAAAGAACAGAGGACCAAGCATAGAACCCTCAGGGACACCATTTTCAATAGTAAGAGAATTGCTAAAAACCTCGTTTATTTTTTACTTTTTGCTTCCAATCATCGAAATAAGAAAGAAACCATTCTAGAACAACTCCTCTAAAACCTGATGCATACAATTTATTTAAAAGCAAACTATGATCTACCAAATCGAAAGCTTTAGACATATCGATAAACAGCGCCATAGAAGTTTCCGAACAATTGAAACCCTCAAACAATTTAGAATACAGCATTACAATCGCATCTTCAGTGGATTGTTTTGATCTAAAACCAAAGTGATTGCTTGAGATTTTTGATGTTCTAAGAATGAAATCATGCGTGATTTCAAAAGTTTCTCAAACAGTTTGCAAAAGGTCGGAAGTAGAGATATACGACGACAATTATTAATATCACTGAGATCTCGTTTTTGAAAAGAGGTATAACTTGTGCACACTGTAATGATTTTGGAAAACACTTTGATTAAATAGGTAGCAATGAATGTCGTTATATTAAACACAATTTTCTTTAAACGTATGTTGATAATACATCACATCAGTATGTTGATGTACATCACTTGTACTTTAATTTTTTTGTGACCTAATAAGCCTGAAGACTTCTCCAGAAGTATTAGGAATAAAAAGGAAGCTGTTTGCTTGTACTATATCCGCAATCACTGAATATGCACTACAGTTACAGGTACTATTCCATTTTGTGGAAGATTTTAGGCTATCAGAGATTTCAATGAAATACTCATTAAAAGTGTTAGCTATATAGCAGCCTTAAATAAAGTAACTTCATTGACTTCCAAAACATCTATTGATTTCGATTGTCGATTTGTAGCTAAAAATTCATCAACAATTCTCCATCCTTCATTGCTATCACCTTTCGCACTTAGCATCTTTTGGGTATAATAATCAGTGTCATAGTATTTTTTTTAGCCTTTTTCTAATTTTGTGTAATAGGTTAAAAGATTTTAAAGGCTTATTCTTCCTATTTCGAGAATTAAGTGAAGACACAGAAGTGTACCTATCTACACCCTGCCTGACTCGAACTGCAATCAACTTCAGACTGCTATAATTTCCAAACCGCTCATGACAGTGAGCTCAAATTTTGACACATGACAAATAATTTTATTATTTACAAGTCTTTTAAACGATTTGCGTCTCAGTTGTGTTGAAAAATTTTTGTCCGCGATGGAATTCAAACGTGATAGTGTGACTGCTTTATATTTGGCTGGAAAACCACAAGTAGCTACCGTTAGAGCCCTCCAGCACCTCAACGTGAATAAATCATTTCTGTCTCGAACCATAGCTCGTCACCGTGATACTGGCAGCGTTGCAAAAAGCCATGGAGGTGGTCATAAAAAAACAGCAACATCGGCAGAAATGGTTCGGAAAATGAAGGCTCAAATTGAGCGAAATCCGCGTCGAAGTGGAAGAAAAATTACTCGTGAGCTCAACATATCGTTGGAACGGATGCAACACATACTGAAACATGAGCTTGAGCTCAACCCATTGAAGTTCTAAAAAGCACACGATCTTACACCGCACAGAAAAAAGTTAGAGTCGAAAGAGCGAAAGAGTTGCTATGCTTGCACGAAAGTGGTGAGTTGCCGAATTTGGTTTTTCCCGATGAGTCGCCATTTGTTATCGAGCAATATGTCAACAAACAAAATGACAGAGTTTAATTGCCAGGGAGGTCCTTCGAAAATTTACACCTTCGGACTTTCACCAGAAAGCAGGCAGCACCGATGGTGATGGTTTGGCCCGCCATAACCGCCGATGGTCGCTCTCTGCTCGTATTTTTGGACCGTGGCGTCAAAATTAATGCGATCGTATACCGTGAAACTGTCTTAGATCTTAGAGGCAGTATTGAAGCCTTGGGCAAACAATCATTTCGGTCGGAGACCGTGGACATTTCAACAAGACTCGGCACCGTCTCACAAAGCGCGCGTCAGCCAAGATTGGTTAAAAAACAATGTTTCACACTTCATTTCTTCGACACAATGGATTGTAAATTCTCCGGATGCAAATCCGTTGGATTTCCCTGTCTGAGGTATTTTGAAGGCGAAGGTTGGCACTAAAAAATACCAAAGTCTGGACCACCTCAAACAAGCACTTCGCCGGGAATTGGCCAAAATACCGCAGAGCCACTTGCGTGCAGAGTGCGATCCTTTCTTCGGTCGTCGCAAGACCATTATTCGCGCCAAGGCTACTGATACAGTTTGAAAATTGATGTATTTTCCAACATTTTTTGCTTTGGCACAATAAAATTTATCAACAAATAAAAAAATTATAGCATTTTAAAAAGTTGGAGTTCGAGTAATTCACCCTGTATATTTGCTTTTAGGACCGAAAAAAATACGTTATAAGCAAGTGAGGCGTCTTTTTCTGAATAGATAGATTCCCAGAATTCATGTTTCAGACGTTCTTCTGGCCAGCTATAATTTGTTCTGTCAATTTGACGCTGTTGGCTCTTTGTAATAATGGGGTTGGCGACCTGATTGGTGCTTAAAATTAACATATGATGATCAGTAATTCTGCAGTCATCAACACCATACAACAAAACAAACTCTTGTTTTGCTTGTGCAACTGCATGAATACTCGTATATGGTTAATTCAAGTGTTCTTATTGTATTAAATATATGAGATGGCTCATTAATAAGACCCTTGAGACCATATGAAGTCATTTACAGCAAATAGTTTTCCGAGTCATTATTAAACTCCTTTAATATGTCTAAATTTAAATCTGCTACTACTATGATGTTCATGGTTTTAATTTTACTTAAAATTCGATTAAATTCTTCAATAAAGACATCTTTACAAAAGTCATGTAATCCGTATATACACAGTATTAAATATTCTCGTTTGGTCACCAACGATGAAAAAGATGTTTAGGAACAATAGTCATCAAGTTTTCACCGAGATAAAGGCCGCATTTTGCGGAAAAGTCATCGATAATAATTAGTCGAAGCTGCAAGCGAGGCCGTGTTAGACATTTCATTGATTTTATAATCCATGTATTGGTATAAGTAACTAACTCTAATATCTAAATTATTTATAAAATCTATGTTTTTGCTTATAAACAAAATAAAATATTCTTGAGGTGGTGGCATGGCGCAGTTCGTACATTTGCGAACAGCTACGCAAGAGGGTCTGGATTCAAAATCTTGCTAACATCAAAAGCAGAAATGGTAATTTACGTTTTAGACGCCATCACCAGCTCGAAAGTAAAACACCCTGTTTATTGAAGAGTCTCTCATTCCTCTGCCGTTCGGAGTCGACAAAGAATGGTAGATTCAACAAAGTGAGTGGGAGACACTAGGTCTTGGTCGACCCCGGACTATCACGCCATCAACCTTTTCTGGTTTAGTAACTATTGTCGGGTAACCCTTTATCAAGTCCCCTGAGGGGGATTGCTGAACTGACAGAAAAGGTGTACTTAGTTTAGGATACTCGTATTTAAATTTAGATCGTAGATAAAAATAAACAAAAACAACAATATGATAATGGTGATCTTCTTTGACACATCAGGATGTCGCCATTTAAAGCCGTTTGATATGTTTTTTAAAGGTACGTGAATTGACCAACAACACTCACGTGCTAAATAGATAATAAATATAAATTGATTAAATTTTTCGGACATCTTTCACTCATGTATTCATACATGAGCGGTAGAAAAGTATATGAAATAAAGCACTGAAAAGCTAAACTTGCAGACTTTGGCCATTTTTTTCTCTTAACATATTTTCAGATTTATCTCCAATTGTAAGTTTTCTAATTGACATTTCTTTCACAAACAACACTTTGCTGGCACAGTATACGAGTACACACAAGTTACTATAGTTTGCACTAGACACTTTGACTGGTACAGAAGTCATGACATGAAATACGAGTACATTACTAACGACAGAGTTGTTTCGCTATGTTTTACTTATGACTCAAGCAATTATGGATTCAAACCAATTGTACAATTATTTTAATTATATGGTCAAACTCTTAAAGAATGTAAAGGTGAATTTCTTTAAATTATTTATAGAATAGTATTAATACCGCTCAAAATTTATTCCAACGGACACTGAAGATATTTAATCTCTAGCAACTTTAATAAGTATCTGTTGTCTAATTAAGACATCTTAGAGACTGACTAGAATGTTGAACTTACATGTCTATAGTAGCTACGCTACCAAAGTTACTTACTGACTGCGGTTTTACTATGTAGTTGGTTTTTGTGAAATAAATAGATATCTGTACTCGTACATATAAAAAGTTTCTTCGAAGAAAATTACATTTGAAATGGTAATAATGTTAAAAAAAAAACCAATCAGCACTTTTTTCGACAAACTGCTATTAAGCTTTACGAATATATCGTGACCGCAAAGTTACTCATCCATATGAAAACAGTTTCAAGGCATTCATCTAATGTGAGATGTTTTTGATATTTGAAGTTTTTTAAACCTAAATTGAGAAAAAAGATACGAGAGTTCTTATCTCAAGATGGGTTATATTCCATTTAATATAACGTTATTTATTGGAAACAATTTTTTTTTAAATCTGATTTAATTACCTGCTTCCTTACTTAAGGTGACGCTACAGCGCGGGGTGGATCTGGGCCCCAACCAACAAGCGTCTCCAGCCAGCTCAATCTTTAGCTAGCTGCCTCCAATTGGCTGAGGTGCTCTTCCACTTCCGTGCGCCACCTCAATCAAGGTTACCCTACTGGGCTATGCGTCGAGGGCGGATTCGGAGACTTTTCAGATCGGGGCATTGGTATCCATCCGCTATACAAGACCCAGCCACCTCAGTCGTTGGATCTTCACTCTTCTGGCTGAGTCGATGTCGCTATACAGCCCGTATAGTTAGTCGTTGTATCTTCTCCTCCACATTACAGGTTTTTCATTGCGATGTTTTCGTGGCTCGAGATATTTCAGGAATTGAGTGCTTACTAATGAAAAAATTAACGCAAGCATAGAGAGAATGTTAGCCTTTTTAAGGACTCGAAAAGTGTCCTAACGAGTGGGATTGATGAAAAAGCGTACGTGGTGAATTTGCCACCGTGGTTTGTAGAAGAAAAAGAGATAAACCATCCTGACAAGCGGATTTGTGTTTATTAAGATCAGGAGAACTTGATAAAGGTCGTTAGTGATTCTAAGATTTCAAAAATTCTTGTGAATAATACACTCTCTCTTCCGAACTTACGACGGTGTCTATGGGTCACCAAATAATCGATACCTCGAGGACCCGATAGATCGATCACATATCCAGTTGTTATACGAGTATATTTGTAAAATTTTTTTTCATGTTGTCAACTAATTCGTACCATAAATTGATCTAACAATACCTTCCAATAGAATACCAAGTTAGGTAGATAGCTACCTAATTTGGTATTTCGGCATAACAAACACTGAGTAATTTAGTAAAATATTAGGTATCTCCATTTGGTAAATGACTCTCATATTTGTTCCTAAATGAGGCGTTTCAATATTATTCCCACAGTGACGAGGATTTTAAGAACGACTAGGCAATATCTGCTCGAAACTACTTTCTTTAATTAACTTATCATTAATTAATAGTGCAATCGAATTCGTTTGAACGTTATGTAGATGGATATAGTATTTGATTTGAGGGACAACCCCGGACAGATTTATTAAGACTTATTGCAATTATATTCTTAAAACTAAAAATTTCGCTTAAAACTAAAGAGTGGAAGCGGTTAAAGGAAATTAGGACGTGAAGCATAGGTGGAAAGGACAATGTTCTTGAAGGACAGTTTACTGAGGTGGTAATAGAAGAGAGGCAGAATATCGTTAATTTCAAGAAGCATTTAGATAAGGTATCTGTACTCGTAATTCGTTCTGTGACGATTGAGCTGGAAAAGTGACACAGACCTTAGATTGCGTGGGTTGGTGTTAAAAGACATAGTGG
The DNA here is from genome assembly GCA_963966105.1 of Volucella zonaria. Lineage (NCBI taxonomy): Eukaryota > Metazoa > Arthropoda > Insecta > Diptera > Syrphidae > Volucella > Volucella zonaria. Next base: position 362,954,062 of record OZ014530.1, on the reverse strand, counting down.
GTTGCCGTGGCTCAAGTGGTAGTGTATTGGCTTCCCAATCGGATGGTTCGGGGTTCAATATCAGCCGTGACCGAGAGACTTTTTTTCAGGCAACTAAAATCTTGTGAGATGAATGGTTGCCTAAATACAATATCAAGTCCTATTTACACTAATAATTTAGTCTCCCCATTAAATGTTGGATGCTACCCGTGGAGCGAAATAACCACTGAGCCCAAACATCTTTCTCTCTCTCTCTATCCAATTTTCCGAAAAACTTAACCTGTGCTCCGGCATTTTAAGAGTAGTAATACCCTCTTAAGTGTTAAGTTCTTTAAAAAAAAAAAACATAAGTTGAAGTAAAGATGAACAATCAATATTGCCAACTAAGATCTGATGAATAAAGAAAATATCGGCAACTTTCAGAAGAGAAGAAGAAGAGACCTAACAAAGTTTATGTAAAGAGATTTGGTAACATTAGGATTGGAAAACCCGTTAGACCAGCGCTTGATAAAGCCAATCTGAGATCGGAAATTGAATTCCTGATCATTATTAACACCTAAACCACGCAACTGGTTCACTAAGGGAACAGGCAGATTAAAGATCAGATAGCAGCGATCAGGAGTAGGAGGGCGCTTATGGATATATGGTAAATTAAGCTCAAGGAAATTCTTCTGACATGAAGGTGATATATTTCTAAATATTTTCATATCATCTGCATAAACAGATATGTATGAATTTTCAATGATACTCTCAAAATTAATAGTCAGAATAAGTAATAAGAGACCAAGTAACACCAGAGGAGGCTCTAATAGGGTCAGAAACTATGGACCTTGAAGATTGTGATGCACATAGTGGTTTAAATGGTAGTGTGGTAGTGTATAGGCTTACGATCCCAACTGCGTCCAGAATACATTCCTTTTTCAGGCAACTACAATCGTGTGAGATAAGTGGTTTCCTAGAATAATTTAGTCTCCCCATTAAATGGAGCGAAATAACCACTGAGTCCGAAAATCTTTATTCCCTCTCTGTCCAACTTTCTAAAAAAACTTAACACGTGCTCCGGCATTTACGAGTAAGTGTAAAGTTCTTAAAAAAAAGAAATAAATAAAATAAAAGCAATAAATCTGGACTTTGATCTTGATCGTGATACACAATCTAAGCCTTGATCTTAACTCGATATTCCCGACTTTAATTGTGGTGCTAAATTATGCAACAAAAAAAAAGAATTCAGAAAAAGAATGTCTTATGTCATTTGGCATAATCGTTTAAACCGCGGAAAGTTCACCACACTCCCTTCAGAATCGCCTCAACAAATAAAAGGCAGGATTTCCTGCTACATGCTGCCCCAAGACCCATGTTTTTCTTGATGGAATCTATTCGAGATCGTAGTTTTAATCTTAATTCAGATACAAAATCAAGACATTTGGTATGAATTGGAAAAAAAGGTGTGCTTTTCCCTTTTTAGGTTTCTTCTGCCACGCAGGTGCATGAATTGGGCCAACAGCATAAAAATCAAATCAACTTCGTAGGGAAGTGTTCACCTTATCTCCCAGTGGTGGTTTCCGGTAACTGGTTAAATGGCAAAGGCATGCTCGGCAGGGCTCACAACCCTATACGAAAGAGATTAAAAGTCCGCTGAAGCAACTGATGGCCTCGGATAGAAATAAATTCACTATTGAAGATACCAGGAAAACGACTAAAGGCGAACGACATTCGAATGTGCGCATCGAATGCTCAAACTTTTAACAGGCCACTTGCAGTCGAATAATTAGCGGAGGCCCTGGGCTACTATCACGCAGTTGTCAGCGCCATCCAGGAAGTGCTATGGGATGAGCCGGATATAAGAAGGATGAAAAACTGTGATATACCACCTTGATCAAAAAGTTCGCGCACCACACCACCGTGTGGCGCTCCCATTGTTCCGATTTTTTTGTTAAGTTGGTAAATCTGTTGTTGACATTCCCTCTAAATCTTACGTTATTGCAAGAACGAACTTGTACGAGTATTAAATTTGGCGTAAAAAACGGATTTCATGGTGCGCGAACGTTGGAAATGTTGGAAAAGTATTTCGGCAACGATTCTCTAAAGAAAACGGTCGTTTACCAGTGACACGATCTGTTCAAAAGTGGTCGTGAGTCAATCGAAGATGAGGAATGCAATGGCAGACCAACGACATCGAAAACCGACGAAGACATTGAATAACCGCAAATTAACCATCAGAAAGATAGCGGAGGACTCGAACATTGCCTATGAATCCGTCCAAGACATTTTGGTTAATGATTTGGGTTTCCGTCGTGTAGCAGCAAAGTTGGTGCCAAAAGACCTCAATTTCATGCAAAAAAGAGACCGTGTTGACTTCGCAAAAGAGATGATTTGCGAGGCTGAATCCGATCCCACATTCATCAAATGGATCATTACTGGAGACGAGACGTGGGTTTATGAATACGACATGCAATCCAGACATCAGGCAAGTGAATGGCGTTCACCAAATGAGCCGAGACCAAAAAAACCACGTCGTTTTCAGTCAAAAAAGAAGGCAATGCTCACGGTTTTCATGGATTACAAGGGTGTAGTGTACCATGAATTTTTGCCAGAAGGCCAGACAGTAAACAAAGAGTATTATTTGGGCGTTATGAGAAGTTTGCGTGAAGCAATTCGCCGAAAGAGACCAGAATTTTGGCCAGAAAACTCGTGGATTTTGCACCATGATAACGCACCGTCGCGGTCGCACAGTGCCATCATTATTCGTAATTTTTTGACGAAAAATGCAAAAAATACCATCCAATAGCCACCGAATTCACCTGATTTGGCTCCCTGTGACTTCTTTCTGTTCAATCGAGTTAAAAAACCACTTCGGGGAACGCGTTTCAGCAGTCGAGAGGAAGTAATGGAAAAATCGCAGGAAGCACTGATGGACATACAGAAAACCGAATATAAAAAATGTTTCGAGGATTGGATCAAGCGCTGGCATAAGTGTGTTGCAGTCTATGGGGATTACTTTGAAGGGGACAAAATAGATTTAGATGAATAAACTTGTATCTTTAATTTTTTCAATAAATTCCGATTAAGGTTGTACATATGTATCCTACGATGAATGCTATAAGGAAAAAAACTGCGCTTATTCGGATGCAGATTTTCCATATGCGACAGACTTAGGAAGGATGTCTTGAGCTTCGAACACGTTATCTTATTCGCATCAAGGCTAAATTCGCTAACATAATCCTAATATGCGCCAATGCCTCTACAGAAGACGCCACCAAAGAACGTAGAAACATTATCCACAAGACATATGGTATGTATGAGCAATGTGTGAAGTATTATGTAATCTTAACGCCAGGATACGAAAGGAGGACATCTGGTAAGACTAGCCTACACGACACCAAGTCTGACAACAGATCTAGGCTTATTGACATCACGGTGGGACGAAATATCACAATAGTAAGCACACGGTTTCCTCATCTCAATATACACAAGGGGACATGGGGATCTCCGGACCATGAAATGTTAATTCAAGTTGACTCAAGTATTCTGCCTGAAGGCAGCCAACATTGAGTCACATCACCACCTTGTTGCAGTCAAGAGAGGTTGTACTCCAGGTATAAGGTACGGAAGTTTTAAAAACAAATAAAATGAGCATATCAGGGCAAGAAGACCCCTACAGAAACTTGTAGAGATAAGGAAGGAATCCTTGTAGCCGAGTCATAGTTGGTGCTGAGAATATAGGAAAACTTTTTCTGCAGAGTGTATCATGGCGAAGAAACCTAACATGCCACCGTCAGTCAAAGTAGGCCATTCAATTTAGACGATGATAGCCAAAACTTCCGTCCATCTGACCACAATGGAGTAAGGATAGTAATGTATAAGCTGGATTCCAACAAAGAAGCTGAATCTGACGTCTTACCGACCGAGGTATTCAAAGCTGCTGGAATGACTCGGTACAGAGCATACACCTACGCATTCCTCAGATTTGGTCAGATGAGTGTATTTACAGATACAAATCTTGAAATCACTCAGGCACCAAACTTAGACTTACGGGCAAGAGCCGTAGTCCAATCCTGCTGGAAGTATATATTGTCCACGTCGTATATCGTCACGTCAATTTGGGAACAAATATTCGTTGATTAACTTTAGTGCCGGTCATCATTTACTGTAAAGGCCCGATAATGCCATTAGGGAATAAACTACGCCATTCAGTACATTTACTCAAATGTGAATGTAATGGTATCTGAATAGTCACTTGCAGATTGCTCTGACCCTAAATATTACAATTTTGCTTATTGACGTTTCCATTCAGCCAATATTGAGGCTTATTGCTGATCATGATTTGGCTCGAGCTAACGGCTTCAATTCTTGCACCAATTGAATCTTGCATGGGATTAGGCCAAAATTCTTTCGCGAGTTATTGACGGACAAATACCAAGGTCCTGTGCACTGTGAACGCACTGTTCTCATTCTTGTTGTTTGCCTGTCATATAGCGTAAAATTACTGAGAACATGACTGCCCGTCCAAGTGGGGTATTTTATCCCTTTTCGATAAGTTTGGGTAATTGAACACTGATTTCGGAAATTATATTCTACACTTTCATTACGTTGTTGCTGTGTAAAGCTAGCCATGATGCATTGTTAGAGATTGTTGAACACTTAAAAAAACGTCAGCTAGTTTGACAGCAATCCCTACCGGAAGCTCGGCGTATCTTAAATAAACATCCTTTAAATAAACTGCTTCTTTCAAACAACCTTGGCTATGAAAAGAAATCCAAAGTTTTAAGCCCAATGAGTGTTGGATGATGTAGTCAGTATCCAATGAAGTCCAATTTTCGACAGCTTTATCAAGCAACTGGGGCCGTATATCAGCAATAACACGGCGAATGTTGACTTCCAAATAGCCCAACGTCTCTGGTTTATCGGCATAGACTAGTGACTTCACATACCCCCAAAGAAAGTAATCTAAAGGTGTGAAATCACAGGGATGGTGGAGGCCAGTCCACAGGTCCATTACACAAGATTATTCGCTAAGCGAATGTTTCCCGCAATAAATGGATGATATCGCACGCTGTGTGGCATGTTGCGCCATCTTGTTGAAACCAACGCTCTGTCACATCAATATCATTCAACTAAGGAACGAAGAAATCAGAAATCATGTTTCTATAGTGCTCTCCATTGACGGTAACATTTTTGGCCGGCATCGTCCTTAAAGAAATATGGGCCGATGATTCCACCAGCTCATAAAGCACACCAAACAGTGAGTTTTAATGGTTGTAAGGGCGTCTCGACAAAGGCTTCTGGATTTTCTTCGCTCTAAATTCGGAAATTTTGCTTGTTTACATATCCATTTAACCAAAAATGGGCCTCATTCGAGAACAAAATCTTGCATTGAAGTTGAAAATAAGGATCAAGCTGAATCATGTTTTCGGCCCATTCACCGAACCTAAGATGCGTATAATGTTCACGCGGTTTCAACTCTTGCACAAACTGAATCTTATCAGCTTTTAAGCCAAGATCTTTCAGTAAAATCTTCCACAATGTGGATGGACATAGCTCCAATTGCTGTGCACGATGGCGAATTGACTTATTCGGATTCTCCTCAACACTGCGCTCCACAAACGCAATAACTTCATCTGTTCGCACTGTTTGTAGTGTTTGGGGATGTGAAAACGATTCATCGTGTTCTGAATAACTTGCTCAGTTTTGTTCTGGCGTTAATCTATTTATCGTAAAATGGAAAAACGTATTAACCACAAATCAACTGTCAAATTGACAATCCATAGAAACAGTGTTGCCAGTTTAAAAACCAAACCTCTAAAAAAACACCCTTTACGAGGGTTGTCTGAAAAGTAACGCAAGGCAATGTAAAGATAGCGGCACACGTCAATAAAAGCTAGTTGTGCATCTTTTCACAGTTACTGACCGAAGTTTCAGTCATTTTGGATGCGCAGTTTTTAGTTGACAGTCGTTTGAGTGAGTCGATGTGAGTGTTTTTTGTGAAAATTTAAAAAAGTTGAGTATCGAGCTGTTATTAAATTCTGGTTTTTGAAAGGCAATACGCCTACGCAAATCAAAAATGAGTTAGACTCTGTGTATAGGAACTCTGCACCATCATTTACCACAGTGAAATTTTGGGCAGCTGAATTTAAACGTGGCCGTAAGAGCTTGGGAGATGATGAACGTTCGGGACGTCCAAAAACTGCGACCACTGGCGATAACGTTGCTAAAGTTCACCAAATGGTGTTAGACGACCGCCCAATTAAAGTGAGAGAGATAGTAGAGGTTATGAAAATGTCCAAAGAACGTGTTTGTTACATACTAAATCAAGATTTAGGCATAAGAAAGTTGTCCACGCATTGGGTGCCGCATTTGCTTACGTTAGACTAAAAACGTGTTCGAATGAATATTTCCAACGCTCTGTTGGCGCAGTTTAGGCGCAATAAATTCGAGTTTTGGCGCCGATTAATTACTGTAGATGAAACGTGGATACAGCATTATACGCCCGAAACAAAAATTCAGTCAAAACAGTGGAGTGCTAAGGGCGAGCCGGCTCCAAAGTGATGGCGACTGTTTTTTGGGATAGTATAGGAGTTATCCCAATCGATTATCTTCAAAAAGGAAAAACCATTATTTTCCAAGCTGAAGGCAGAAATTGGGGAAAAACGGCCACATTTGCAAAAAAAAAAAATCCTGTTTCAAAAAGACAACGTGCCGTCTCACACCTCAGCGGTTGCCATGGCGAAAATCCATGAATTACGGTTTGAACTGCTTAACCATCCGCCTTATTCACCAGATCTAGCCCCAAGCGACTTATTTGTGTTCCCTCGTCTAAAAACCGCGCTCGGAGGACAGAGATTTTCGTCAAATGAGGAGGCAATCACCTTCGTGAACAATTATTTTGCAGAGAAAAACACCAAGTACTATTTGGACGGGTTAGAGGGATGGGAGCATCGCTGGTAGAAATATGTAGAGTTACAAGGAGACTATGTAGAAAAAAAAAAATTTGGAGAAAAAATGTCTTGTATCATTGTTCGATCGGAAACAACCCTCGTACTTGGTCTTGCCCTCGTTGATCGTTTAACCCATCTTCGCCGCTTCCGACTTAAAACTCGCGAGGGCGCCACTGACATCACGTTGCTTTCTTCCGATTATGTCAATATCCGTGGCGTATGCGAGTGATTGGACAGACTTTTGAAAGATTGTGTGCCTCTTGTGTTGTACTACGCGTGGCTTTGTCTAAGTCCCTTTTTGACATTAAAGGTCTCGGTGACTTCCTTACCGACGGACGGATTTGGCAGGGCTGCCGAAGCTAGACATTGCTCTGTTAAAAAACAGTTTTGAAAAAAATCTAATACCACAACGACTCAATAGTCAAAAATATTTATAATCTACTCGTATTTGCCTTGTGTTTGTTTGAATTGTAGTTTTATCGTAAAGTGTGGAGACTTTTAATTGGTTAAGCAATTAAATTTGACGGTTGATAAATGGTTTATTTCATCAGTCAGATAAATGCAGTTTGTTTTGGAAATCTAAACAACACAGAGTTGTCTATGGTGCTCTACTTTTAAATTAAATTACGAGCACAAGATTACATTGCCCTGAAATTGTAGGTAGAAACACAATATTCATTTTGATTCATTTATTATCGCAAATCTATATGTGTAGCTTAATATTCCCAGATTCAATCCTTTTCACAACTGTTGACATTTTCGATAACTTTGTCAAATACTAGTTCCTTCACATTTATGCCCCAGAGAAGATCCAAATGATTCCATTTGCTATGCGGTACTCGGTATGACAGTTTAACATTTGTCAATTCCTTCAGTAACCTATGTACATCCACGACACTTGCTAATAAATCATTATCTGCATAATAAAGGTACATTGGAGACTCAATTTTTGACAAATCATATGACGGCGGAGTTGGTTGTTTGTATGTCAGCTGGTTCCTTATGATTCCATAGTCGAATTGTCGAAACTTCCCTGATCGATATTCTTGAGTATAATGGATGATTTGATTGACTGAAGCTCCTGCTGGATGTGTTTTGAAAATTTCCTCCAAAAGGGTCTGCCAAAGAGAAAATATATATTTATGTAAGAACAATTTTAAATCTATCCGTATTCAAATATCTTACCGTATTCAGACTTGCTTTGTTCCAACCGCAGAAAAGAAATAGAAAATTTGAACAAATTTTGTGGGTCAATGCGTTCTCATTGCAAGCATCTCCTTTAAGTTTTTCCAGAAAGTCGTTATTGGGTAAGAACTCGGCGCTTCCTATTAATTCCACTAGTGCATTTGGTCGTCCAGTAAAAGGAGCAATGAGTTTCACCAGCGGGCTTTCAAGGTTACCCATGTATGCGATTGGTGCTATTAAGTGAGCGGACTTAATCTTTTTGTTAAAACTTGGTATGGTCGATGTTAAGACGAAGAAAGCTGTAGTCCCTTGGGAATGACCCATGTAATGTAGAGATGTTTGATTTGTTTTGAACAATATATAATCCAACATAGCTGGGAGATCGTAGAGTGCAATATCATGCCAATCAAAGTTCCAAAAGTGATAGGACTGTGACGAAAGACTAACATGTTTTTTGCTGTAAGCGTTACCTCGGTTGTTACCTAACCAAACATCGTATCCAGCATCAGAGAGAAGGTATCCTAGTGCTTGGCTGGGACCATTCAAAATCCAACAATCAGAGGAACTAATGAGCCCGTGTTGAAGGAAGACTGGCCTCATATTGTTAGATGTTTGTTTGGGAAGAATGCGGTACATCCTGAGAATATAGCCATCGCCAGTCTGAATGGTGTGCTCCTCGAAAGGATATCCATGTTCTTGAATTCGATGACCCTGAATAGAATCAGCTTAGAATGTTTTCCTTAGTTAAAATAAGAACATTATTACCGTTGTTTTAATGGCGGAACAAATTGAAAGCGATAGTAAAATAATTCCAATAATTTTCCAAGAAACTTCCATCGTGGGACATGCTTGAATTGGATATTGGCTCAGCGTTGAATACTGCACTAATATTTATACGAATATTGGATATAATTCTCGTATCTTTGGCCTCGTTAAGTGTTAAACCCTATCTCAATAATTCTTCAAATTAGTGCAACATAAACTAGAAGTTGGCCAAGCGATGTTATCAAGGCTATCGCTATTTCTATTAAAAAATGTAATGGCATAAAGCGGATATGTTTAACCAGGGTCAAGACCAGCTGATTGCGGCAAAACAATATGTTTAGATCATTTCAACTCGCTTTTTTATGTATAAGCATGTCGATAACAGAGCATATAAAGATAAAGATGATTTTATTGCACGTCTGTTGTAAATGATTACATTTTGCTACTTAGGGTATTGTGAAGTGTTTCTATTTTATCAGAACATATCTGTGGTTGCTGTGGTGTTGTCAATTTGTTTATGGACAGACACAATCTATTGAGGGTGTGCAAGTTTTTTGAGATTAAGAAGTAACAATTTCAAATCGTGCTGTATTTCAAGTGTTTTTGATAAGGCAACATTTAGATTAAAAGCTCAAAAATTGCATAATTGCAATTAATTCGAAATAAGTAAAGGGTCTTTCAAAATTCGCGGTTAGATGTTTTTTTTTTTTAAATACAACATGTAAATACTTTGATTTTTTTGGTGTTTTTGTTTTTATAAAAATATGTCTCTTAACAATTATGTGTGCAAACGAACACGATTTAAATGTTCACCACGAGCAGGTCTTCATCTCATAAAACATCAACATTTTAAAGAACTCGCTAACACATTACCGGCCCTAAGTTCATCAATTTCGGTCCGAATGTTGGTTTCCGAGAATGGAAAGTTTATCGGTTTCGACGATGCAAGTGCCATTCATGGATAATGGCTGGGTATTTGAATTTCGCTTTAATGACAGCTGACAGCATTGAGTTTTGGAAGCATTAAATTCCACCCGATTGATAGTTCCCCAATTGGTTATGCTGTTAATGTCGGAATTTAATGAGCTTAGCATACGCTGCCGTTCCCGTTCTACAGCCGAAGAGCAGGGCCTTGAGTCCGGGAAAGAATATGAAAAGCAGAGAGTACAGTCATCAGCAAAGGAATATGTTGGATTAGAAGTAGCAGACAAGAGATCATTAATGAAAATTAAAAAGAGTGTCGCAGACAGAACGGAGCCATGGGGCACACCAGCATTTATTTTGTGAAAATCAGAATTGAAACCATCCAGGACAACTTGAAATGAACATTCCGAAAGGTAATTTCTAATCCATTGAAGAAGAGAGTCAACGATCCCAAAAGCACGCATTTTCGAGTGCAACTATCGTCCTTCCGCCAGATTGATGTACGCTTTGGTTCCACTTTTCGGTGAGACATGCCATCAAGTCACCAGTGGACCTGTTGCTACGAAAACCATATTGCCGGTCATTGAGAAGTTTTCGTGTTTCGAGATATTTCATGAGCTGACGGTTTATCAGCGTTTCCATGACCTTGGAAAGAAGGGACGTGCAATGAGTCTATAGGAAGACAAATGCTCTTTTCCATCTGCTCGGAAAGAGTCCTAAAGAGTAGGATTGATGAAAAAGCTTACGCAGTGGTTTTGCCAGCGTGGAAGAAAACCTCTTCAGAAGAAATTAAGATATACCATCTGGACCAGCGGATTTATGTATGTTGAGATCTTTAAGTACTCTTGCTACTACACGAGTGCGAAAGTGGATTCGTCCCATTGAAGATTCGACACACTCAAGTGTAGGCGGGGACAAAGCAAAATCTGGGAGTGTTGAACTAGCCGCAAAGTGTGCAGCAAGCAGATTCGGCTTGTCCAAAGAGCTGACAGCTGGAATATCATTGTAAATGAGCGTTGGGATGGAGGATGAGGCAGAATTTCTAATGGTTTTGACGAATTATCAAAAATTGTTACTGCTTTTGGGACATTGCAGTAATTTTTGCCCCAGTTTTTGGTCGTATCGGAATTTCCCACAGTTGAGAAAGACGTTGCAGTCATTTCTGGCTCGTTTGAATTTTTTTCGGTTTTCCTCTGTCGGGTTGGTCTTGTAGGACCGAAAAAACAGTTCTCTAACCCTGACAGCCTCTTTACAGCTCGAGTCGTACCATGCCCTTTCTCTTGGTTTGATACTGTTCATCCGGTGAGGGATAAAGCATCTCATTCCAAAGAGAATAGTTTCTGTGATCATCTCAGTAGCGGCATCCACGTCGTTATCGAGGAAACGTAACGACCAGCTAAAATTCCTAAAGAAGTTGTTAAGTCCGCTCCAATTAGCTTTCTCGTGTTGCTATACGGTTCGTCTAGGAATCTTTTCTCTAACTGTGTGGTGGGTATACGAGAATTTAGGTGATATGACACAGTGGTCCGACGAGCCTAGAGGGGAGAGCACATCAACGGTGTACTTATCATGGTGAGAGGTTAAAAACATGTCCAGGGTGTTGGCGGTATGACTAACAACGTCTGGTATTCGTGTGGGCTCATTTACAGCCACCCAGAATTGTGTATATTGAAATCGCTCGTAATCACGGTTTCAGTATGAGGATACAGGGATACAATTCCTTGAATGGAGTCATACAGCGCATCAAACTCGTGAAAGGTCTAGTTGCTGTAAAGTTTGGGGCTTCTATAAATAAAGCAGTAGTGGATAATTTGCTTACGGAGATGGAATTTTAACCACATGAAATTGTTGTTAAATTATCCACATAGACTGTACTTTTCAAAAGATCGCAAAGAAAGTAATCTAATGATATCAAATCGCATGACATAGGTGTCCGGTTTATGTCACCATTACGTGAAATCAATCGAACCGGAGACTTAGACCGCAATAGCTCAATGTTTGCACGTGTTGTGTCACTCATGGCTTTATCGTGTTGAAAATAAAGATCGTCTGTGTCTATTTCTTCAATTTGAGGCCACAAAAAATGTTCAATCATCTGAATATAGCGCTGTCCATTGACAGTACTAGCTCTTTCATTTGATTCTTCGACGAAAAATGAACTAATAACTCCACCAGTCTAAAAATCACACCAAACAATATATTTTTGAAGTACATTGAAGTACATATGGTATTTGAAGATTTTCTTCTCCTCAGATGCGACAATTTTGTTTGTTGACGACTCAATCCAATGTGAAATGATCATCAGCATCGTGTTCTAACAACCAACTGACGAGAGTTCTGCGTCTGATCTGATCTGTTGGTAAGAATGCGAATGCCAATCGCCAAACAGTCGATGGATGAATGCCTAATGGCTATGAACGTCGTGATATCGATGTTGAAGCTTCTTCAGCGACACTTTGTGCTACAGCATCAATGTTTTCAGTAGAGAGTCCACTTTTGGTCTAAGAGACCTTTTCCGATCCTCCACAGAACCAGCTTCTTCAAATTTTTCCTCTAACCTTCGAATTGGATGATTATTCACAACAAAAAAAATGATGAATTTTACGATATTTATTTTCTCAAAATCGTCTATTTTCATAATAGATTGTCATAACTTTAATGTTGTTCTAGCATGTAACTATTCATGATTAAAATTGTACATGTTTCTACTTCATAAGTGTCAAAGATGACATAAATAAAAGGTAGCGTACAGAAATTATTCACTACTGACATCTAGGTGCGACTTTTGAATGAACATCGAATAATTTTCTAAAAATACGAGGGTTGTCTGAAAAGTTTCCGTAAAGATAGCGGCACTCGTCAATTAAAGCTAGTGGATACTAGTTGTGCATCTTTTGACAGTTACTTACCGAAGTTGCAGTCATTTTGGACTCGCAGTTTTTAGTTGACAGTCGTTTGAGTGAGTCGATGTGAAAATGGAAAAAAATTTAGTATCGAGCTGTTATTAAATTCTTGTTTTTGAAAGGCAATACACCTACGCAAATCAAAAATGAGTTGGACTCTGTGTATAGGAACTCTGCACCATTATTTACCACAGCGAAATTTTGAACAGCTGAATTTAAACGTGGCCGGAAGAGCTTGGGAGATGATGAACGTTCGGGACGTCCAAAAACTGCAACCACTGACGATAACATTGCTAAAGTTCACCAAATAGTGTTAGACGACCGCCGAATTAAAGTGAGAGAGATAGTAGAGGTTATGAAAATGTCCAAAGAACAAATTAAATCATGATTTAGGCATGAGAAAGCTGTCCGCGCATTGGGTGCCGCATTTGCTTACGTTAGACTAAAAACGTGTTCGAATGAACATTTCCAACGCTCTGTTGGCGCAGTTTAGGCGCAATAAATCCGAGTTTTGGCGCCGATTAATTACTGTAGATGAAACTTGGATACACGCCGGATACGCCCGAAACAAAAATTCAGTCAAAACAGTGGACTGCAAAAGGCGAGCGGCTCCAAAAAAAGCAAAAACTGTTTTTTCGGCTGGGAAAGTGATGGCGACTGTTTTTTGGGATAGTAAAGGAGTTATCTTAAACGATTATCTTCGAAAAGGAAAAACCATTACAGGAGCATACTACGCATCATTACTTGCTAAACTGAAGGCAGAAATTGCGGAAAAACGGAAACATTTGCAGAAAAAGAAAATCCTGTATCACCAAGCCAACGCGCCGTCTCACACCTCAGCGGTTGCCATGGCGAAAATCCATGAATTACGGTTTGAACTGCTTGACCATCTGCCTTATTCACCAGATCTAGCCCCAAGCGACTTCTTTTTGTTCCCTCATCTAAAAACTGCGCTCGGAGGACAGAGATTTTCGTCAAATGAGGAGGCAATCACCTTCGTGAACAATTACGAGGGCGGGTCAATAAGTCCGTGACTTTTGGATTAAAACACAGATTTTTTGATAAAAAAATAATTTTATTTTTCAACGTAGTCTCCCTTGAGCTCTATACACTTTGTCCAACGCTTCTCCAATTTTTTTATCCCTTCCAAAAAAAATGATTTGTCGAGGTCCTCAAAATAGGCCTTTGTTTGCGAGATGACTTCATCATTGGAGTCAAATCTTTTTCCACCAAGCCATTTCTTCAGGTTTGGGAACAAGAAGTAGTCGCTCGGAGCCAAATCTGGAGAATAGGGTGGATGAGGGAGCAATTCATAGCCCAATTCATGGATTTTTGCCATGGCAACTGCACATGTGTGCACCCTTGCATTGCCTTGGTGGAAAAGAACTTTTTTCTTGGCCAAATGAGGTCGTTTTTTTTTCAAATCGTCATTGAATCGGTCCAATAAGTTGGCATAATATTCCCCATTGATTGTTCTTCCCTTTTGAAGGCAGTCAATGTGGATTATCCCGCGTGCATCCCAAAAAAACAGTCGCCATAACTTTATTGGCTGACAAACCCACCTTGGCCTTCTTTGGCGCCGATTCACCCTTAGAAACCCACTGTTTTGACTGTTGTTTGTTCTCTGGTGTGTTGTGATGGATCCATGTTTCGTCCACGGTTACAAAACGGCGCAAAAACTCCTCCATATTACGATTAAACAACGCCAAACCTTCCTGTGAAGTTGTTACACGATTGCGTTTGTGGTCGACTGTGAGCAAACGCGGCACCCATCTTGCGGAAAGCTTTCTCATGCCCAAGTGATCATTCAAAATTGAAACCACTGAGCCATGCGAGATCCCTACGGCTTCCACAATCTCTCGCACTTTCAATCTTCGGTCGGCCAACACCATATCGTGAATTTTTTCGATTGTTTCGGGTGTAGAGACCTCAACTGGGCGTCCAGGACGTTCGGCATCTTCAGTGCTTGTACGGCCACAACGAAATTCAGTAAACCACTTTTTTACCATTGAAATCGATGGTGCAGAGTCCCCATAGTATTTATCAAGCTTAGCCTTGGTCTCGGTAATGGTTTTTTTTCGCAAGAAATAATGCTTAATAAGCACACGAAATTCACTTTTTTCCATTTTCTCCTCAAATTAGTGAGTAGTCTGATAAAAATAGCTGTCAAACACAAACTAACTGACGCAGCAAGTTTAAATTTTGACAGCAGTGAACTGACAAATGCCTGTTGACAGGAGCAGTGTTGCTGTTTCAGTAAAGAGGTCAGAAATTCAAAAAGTCACGTACTTATTGACCCGCCCTCGTATTTTGCAGAGAAAAACACCAAGTACTATTTGGACGGGTTAGAGAGGTGGGAGCATCGCTGGAAGAAGTGTGTAGAGTTACAAGGAGACTATGTAGAAAATTAAAAAAAAAAATTTGAGATAAAATGTCTTGTATCATTGTTCGGTCGGAAACTTTTCAGACAACCCTCGTATACAATCAACTATGAATGTATGTTAGAACGACGAATATTTTGTTATTGTTAGGTTTGAGATGTCGAAAAAATACTTCTCGAGAAGTTCTAAACTGTCAAAATGTAGATATTGGTGATGTTTTCGGTAAGTTGGAAATAATTTTCTGAGATCGAAACAGTTGGTGGGAACAATAGACTTGTCAAAGTCTGCAAAGCAGATTACTCAAACTGAAAACGCTTACAAAATCAAAGGGTATCTACACCGTTGATCGTGATCAATAAGGAATCCCTTAACCCTCTAGCGCAGACTAAAGGCATGATCAGGTTTGGTTTCGCGTCAATTCACCTAAGGGTCTATTAAAAGGATGAGCTGGATGCTGATAAGCGACCTCCTTCGCCTTTAACTGAAACTTCAAATACAACCTTAGATCTTGGAGCGTCGATATCTTTTCCAGAAATCGATAGCGATGACTCCAATCTATTTGAGGCGACAATTAAGCCGTCGGTCTCCTCTTCTGACATTCTGTCGGAAATGGAAACGATGAAGAAGTAAAAAGAGATCCTATACGATCAGAGGAAGAGGTTGAGCACTTGGGCACATCTTCAGAATCGGAGGACTTGAACAGCACCGTGGTGCTACTGTGGTAAATTGTAGCAATGATACGGTTTCTTCGGATTAATCTCTATCTCTCAAAAAAGGCTTCGGCCGCATTTATTCTGCATCTTTCCAAAGCTCTATCCAGGAACCAAGGATCGGAGAAGTCGTGGTTCGTGAACTTGAGACACGTGTATACGCTCCGGTCTATACAAGAGACAGAGGTAAGATTAGAACTTGTATATTAGTTAAACATAACCTCAATGTATTTTTACTTCCAAATCTCAGCGACCCCGACTTAACCGTTGCCAGACTAGAGACTGCCAAAGGCTCCTACTAGCTGGCATCGGCATATCGGCATCGGCGCCCTCTCCCTGGTCATAACCTAGAAAGGGTGGTACTAGAAGCTGGAAGGTTTTTTTATAATTTGCGGGAGCTCAAAGGATTTAAGTACGCCTAAAATGTTTGCACACAGCGCTGGCGGAGGAAAATCAGGGAGGATGGAAAGAGAGGTACCGGTGAACGTTGGTTTTAAATGTTTGAAGGTTATAATGACTGAGAAATAAAGAGCTAGGCAGGGCATTCCATAAGCGTGTCGTACAGCTTAGGAAAGAATCATGATATTTCAGAGTAGGTCCGAAAGTGGGCTTGAGGGCATACTGATGAGCATTCATATCGAGATGGTTGTTACGGTCAAAGGTGTGACGGGGTGGAATGCTACTGGCGATTTCTACGGAGCCCTGGTTGTGGAAATAGGCTTCTTCTAAAAGATGTGTCAGCAGAGGTTGGCTGCAAGGCGGTGTCCTCTCTCCCCTTAGTCTTTAATGAACTGCTGGTGATTTCCTATGCGGATGACGTTTCTGTAGCCATCTCAGGTTAGCATATTAATACCATGAAATAACTAATTCAACTAATTCTTAACAGATTAACAAGTTGGACAGATCGCTGTGGATTGGGAGTAAAGCCCCATAAAATTGATCTTGTCCTCTTTTCCAGGAAATATAAAATTCCAATCATATACCCTCCTTCAATAAAAGTTATCTGTTCAACTGTATATTTTAAATAAAACAACTATATTCTCTGAAACGTTAGTCTTAGACGTTAGACGTTAGTTTAGTCTTTTCCGAGACAGCAAAATATCCGGGTCTCATTTTTGACAGAAACCTAAACTGGAAACCTGACATTTAAGAAAGAGTCAAGAAAACTACGGTAGCTTTATTCTCTTACAAAAAAGCCATTGGGAACAAAAGGGACTTCAACCTTGCATAACCCACTGGCTATACATCTTGGGCATAAGACCGATACTCACCTACGAGATTTTTGTCTGGTGAACGGCCTTAGACAATGCAGTCAACTTCAGCAAACCAAGCAGAGTCCAAGGAACAGCATGTCTATGCATAAGCGGAGATCTACGCTCTACTTCCTTCGGCGGCGTTAGACATTCTGTTTGACTTAACACCCCTCGATATCTTCAGCAGGCCAGTGATATCTTCAAAGGATATCCGCATCTTTTCAGATAGTCAGGCTGCTGTCAAGTCTCTGCACTTAGTCTCATTAAATTCTAAAACCGCGCTTGAATGCCGATCTTCTCTTACGGAAATGGCAGAGCTGTTCCACCTTCACCTTTGTTAGGTGCTGATCCACAGAGACATTCCAGGGAATTGTAGGGCTGACGGACTCGCCAAATTAGAACCACTCTAGGTATTCTACCGGAAAGGGGTAGCATTTGTATACCAATCGCTACGTGCAAATTAATATTAAAACTGGATGCTGACATAAGAACAAGTCTTAGGTGGACTGTTGGACCAACATGTCTAGCGACCAAACAGATCTGGCCAAAGCTGGACCTGAATCGCTCTTAGAGTCTGATCCTTCTAAAAGCAAAATCTCAGCGCCATCCTCACTGAACACTGCCTTATAGGCAACCATGCAAGAAGGCTTGGCACTTTTACAAACGATTCCTGCATGGACGAGGAGGAAGATGAAACAATCCTCCACCTACTCTGTATATGTCCAGCTCTCTTCCAGAGAAGAAAACTTCACTTAAGAGCTTTCTTCCACAATGACACGATTTAAGGTATAGGCCTAAGTGGGTTGGTTTTCCAACAGCAACTTTTACCTACCTACCTACATACACCGTTCAAAAAGGGCTCGCAACTATCTTGTAACATTGAAGCGGCAAGTGAGCTGGGTAACGCGAATATTCTCCAAGTGCAATCAACGCGGAAGATCCTGCGAGAAGCTTCTCAAAATCTGGTGGGCAGAATTGAATGTGCACTCGTCGGGTTGGCCATGACGACATGTACTATGATATTAAAATGAGTAATTTGTTTTTCGAGTTGACAAGTGTTACGTAGCATCAAAAGCGCTGCCAGCTTTCCGGCATAAAACAAAGGGCTATCCCATACAAGTGTACTCTCAAGGCAATCTTCCATTTAAAAAAGAACTCGACGCACTAGAGATATGTTGACTTTGCTGTCCTGTAACTCTGATCTCATGGGCAATCTTTCTAACTTTGATGGTTTCCACCAGAATCAGAAAATGAATGTAGCCGGGTTTCCACGGCTGCGTTTAGAATGCGGCGCTGGTGTCTTTTGAACAATGTTCGATTGCAATTCTGGTTAGAGAAACTTATCTCTGCGTATTAAGCGGAGATAGCATATACGAGTACGCAGTCCTCTATCAATTCTATCTACTCCGACAATACGGTAAGAGGGCTGAATTCACTGAGTTTTGTTGGGCTCCTAGGCCGCATTGGCATCGCGGGAAATGAGAAAATGCTCAGAGAAGAGTTTCTCCGTGCCTAAATCTGCATCCTCGGCTAAAACTTTCATTGAGAGTTGAATTTCTGGTGGATGTCATGAGTCTCCAGTCTGGGATCAGACTAAAGGAATGCTTCCCAACGCCTTTCAGCAGTTAGCGATGTTGGTGCTGTCCAGCATTATTGTTGCCATCATATTGGGGTACTACGCTGTTGCTTACAACCTCGATGTACTAGGCATAAGTGGCACATCAATCTGAGACTTCTCGCTGTGAGAGTGATAACGACACTAAGTGCGTTCGCGTTAGGCTGCAGATACTTGGCGCTGATAAGGTGGGTCCTGGTACCATAGGCACTTTATCACTCATTTTTTACAAGAAGCACTGAGAAATTCCAGAAAAGGAAACATACAAGAAGTACAATTTACTAGTTCTTTATCTAAGTGCTCTGTTTTTACAAAAGAGAAAATATTGATTACAAATAGTTACGAGTACACGTCCTTGGAAAGCTTGGAAAACGAAAAGCGCCACACGTGTTTGACAAAGGTGAAAGGAACAATTCATCAATTGTATACAAGCAAGCACATACAATAGATACTTGTACTCGTAGATGCACATGTGATCTGAAAGGTGAAAAATGAAGCAAAAACCATTGCGCTAAGCGATAAACTGCGCTTTAATAAAAAAATTACATTTAATAAGTTACACATATGTATGTCCACTTTGAGACTGGCTATATACAACGTTTATATGAAAGAAAATCCGCAAATGTTTCAATCTTTGCCCAGAATAAACTTTTCACTTATTGTACAAAGATCAAACCTAAAAAAAACAATACAGAAATGAGTGACAAGCTTGCAAAATTAATCACTACTCGTCAAGACAGTTTCAAGATGAGAGTAGCTCTTTTTTTCCTGAAAATTATAGGTAGAAAGCTAATGCAACATGTGCGGATAATTTCGCAATCAACTTTCCGACAATCGACTGTCCTCGCTCGGCAAAATTGATACCACCCACTTCTTATGAATCTGTTGGAGTATTTTCATCGAGGTAAATATGAAACTTTCGAAAAGTTGCACAACCGTAAGAAGTTGTAATCACGCAGGACCTTTTAAGCATTCAGTATACATATTTTGTTACGTACTATTGAAACTTCGAAAGTAATTGATACTTTGATTAAGGTGTCACATTACGACAAGACCAATGTTAGCATGGATTGATGGCTTTGTCCTCTGCCTGACCATATTGGGTGGCGCCGTCGACCGGTGATTGAGTTACGTATCTCAAATTATTTCTATCGATTCGACATATTATTTGAATAGATTTTTATACACGGGTTACCAACGTTACAATAGTTAAAAGCCACAACAAACCGGCAGTCAAACAAAATCACACCACAATTGACAATTTGGTAAATGAACAAATTAATTGAAGAAGACAGTTGATACGTGGCAGGTACTTAAATCAGACGATCTATTGTATTATCCTTGAAGGATAAATTCTGTAATAAATTTCCAAATTAAAGCGGAAAAAGAAAAATGAAGCATGAACAAGTGGTGGTTGACTACTGGAAAATGTTTAAGACGTCGGCATTATTTCTATTGCTTGCGTGTTCCGGATACGTTTTAATTAAGTGAGTAAAGGTGTCGTTTAATTGTTTTATATTATTTGCATAATTTCATCGAGGTGCTTCGATCAGTAGAATCAGATTGATTGACAAAGATATGCCATGCCGAGTTTGGTTATTGTTTGACAACAAATTAGGTCCAGTATATATTTTATTGGCTAAATAAATTAGCCACATCAAAATTTAGATAATAGTTGTATCCTTCTATTGACTTACGAGTAATCACTATTATTATCATTATAACTTTTCAATTCATTTTTATTTCTTCTATCCATATAAACTTGAATGATAGGAAAAAATGCTTAAATCTAATTTAACAATGCCAATTTCTTAATTTGGCTTACTAGCTCTTATCGAGCACTCTAAGCTTAACAATAAATCTAAAACTACTGCCTTTCAGTTTAAGATCTATTCTACGACTAAACTTGCGTATCACATATAAAATGTCTATGAAATTTTTTTTAAAAAAACTTAGATTCGTGAGCATACTTTACCTACCTAAACTGGGTATTTGATTCAATTCTATCCTCACATGGGACCAACACATTCAAATAGTTATCAGCAAAATATACGAGTGCCTACCTACCCTCTCATTAACAAAACACTTTATTCCTCAGCATGTAAGACTTAGCTTAGCCAGAAGCTTAATTTTGCCCATAGCTATCTATGGATGCCCAATCTTTTGCTGCAACAAATCAGAAACGCGAAGAAATTTTACAGTGGCCTTCAACAACATTACGCGATATGTTTATAATCTCAAACGTTTTGATCATATTTCTGAATACACTAACAGGATCCTGGCTTGTAGCCTGCACACCTACTACAAGTTTTGTGCGCTAAAAACGCTAAACCGCATCCTGATTTACAAGGAACCTCATTATCTGTATGAAAAACTTCAGTTTCCAACTTCATCGCGTTATTTTGCTTTTATTCAACCGAGGTTTACATGCAGGTTTACTCCGAGTACCAATATCTTGTTTAAGTTGTAAGAAACAGAAAATGAAATGAAATAAATTACTTAGCCTATTTTAATTGTAATCGATGTGGCGAGCGCTCGCTGTCTCTTGCCTCGAGTGGTCACTATCCCAGTTGCGAATTCGGGTGCCGCCAATATCGTGAACACGCACCGCCGATACTTAACCGTGAAGCATCGGTCTCTGGCAGTTCGTGCTGTCAAATGACGGCACAATTTGGCCAGTGGTTTCTGATATTCCAAGAAGCCTATTTAAATGGAGTTCTAAATAATATTGTTTCCGATTAATGAAAATTGATTTTTAATCTCCAATCATCACAATACGCCTTAATATGATCGAACGTCGCGTTGGAGAAGAGTATTGATGCTCTGGATTAAACCGTGAGGGAACCTACTGGATCACTTGTGTATATGTTAGGTATCATTGGGGAAATAACCGCTTCTCGTTGTAAGCCGTTTTTAATGTCAAAAAGTTTTCTTGAAATTACGTTGCCAATTTGGACAATAGGGGATTTTGGCATACGCCTTCTGGTTAGCTTATAATAAAGCTCTTGTAACCATACGGTATCGAAGGCCTTCTCGAAGTCAACCGGGCAGGCACCCGTACAGTACTTTTTGCATTTGTTCCATTGTATGCCGGAGATCAGTTTCTATACGGCATGAATAGTGTCATGCCTCGCCTTAACATCAAAATGATTGTCCTTGATTATGTTGTTATCCTCCACCCACTTCAACAGAATCCTATTGAATATTTTCTCAAATACCTTGCAAATGTTCGGAAGTAGACTAATTGACCGATTTGCAGGGTTAATTCCAACTTTATCCCTTTTCGGGATAAGCACAAATTCACCCAAAGTGTCAAACCATATACTTGCATCCAAAAAAGTAAAATTAACCAAAAATAAAATGGTCACTTCTAAGAATCATTATTGCCAACATAAAGAGCCATATATTCTTATATTAGGTGCATTAATTTATTTATAATTTAATACATACATACAATGTCTCACAGGCCTACAATACTTTCTTATCTTTTCTTCAAAACTTTTTTGGTCATTCGTCAAAAACATTAGAAATTCTGCCTCATCCTCCATCCCATCGTTCATTTACAACGACATTCCAGCTGTCAGCTCTTTGGACAAGGCCAATCTACCTGCTGCACACTTTGCGGCTAGCTAACACTCCCAAATTGTGCTTTGTCCCCGAACACACTTGAGTGCGTCGAATCTTCAATGGGACGAATCCACTTTCTTCCACTTTCAAGAGTACTTAAAGATCTCAACATACATAAATCCGCTGGTCCAGATGGTACATCTCCCCTTCTTCTGAGAAGAGGTGTTCTTCCACGCTGGCAAAATCACTGCGTAAGCTTTTTCATCAATCCTACTCTTCAGGACAGCATTTGTCCAGCCCGTCCCAAAAAAAGGCGAATCTTCTTTTCTCTCTTCCTACAGACCCATTGCGCTTACGTCCTTTCTCGCCAAGGTCATGGAAACGCTGAAAAACAATCAACTCATGAAATATCTCGAAACACGAAAACTTCTCAATGATCGGCAATATGGTTTTCGTAGCAACAGGTCCACTGATGATTTGATGGAATGTCTCACCGAAAACTGGAACCAAAGCGTACATCAATCTGGCGAAAGCAAGATAGTTGCACTTGATACTTTTGTCGAAAATGCGTGCTTTTGGGATCGATGACTCTGTTCTTCAATGGATTAGAAATTACCTTTCGGAACGTTCAATTCAAGTTGTCTTGGGTGGTTTCAAGTTTGATATTCACAAAATAAATGCTGGTGTGCCCCAGGGCTCCGTTCTGTCTCCGACACTCTTTTTAATTTTCATTAATGACCTCTTGTCTGCTACTTCTAATCCAATATATTCCTTTGCTGATGACAGTACTCTCTGCTTTTCATATTCGTTCCCGGACTCACACCCCTGTTCATCGGCTGTAGAACGGAAACGGCAGCGTATGTTACGCTCATTACATTCCGATATTAACAGCATAACCAATTGCGGAACTATCAATCAAGTGGAATTTAATGCTTCCAAAACTCAATGCTCTCTGCTGTCATTAAAGCGAAATTCAAATACCCAGCCATTATCCATGAATGGTACTTGCATCGTTGAAACAGATAAACTTTCCATTCTCGGTAGGTGTGTCAGTGACAACTTACGTTGGAATGACCACATATTCGAAGTCGTCAAAAATGCTGCGAAATGTCTAGGTTTCCTCAAGCGAGAAAGTAAGTAAGAAATACTTTACCCCCTCTGATCTGGCCTCAATATATAAGGCATTTACCCGCCCGAAAATGGAGTACAATCCCGACATTTGATCGGGTGTGCCCAAAACATCTCTGCACCTGCTAGTCATTGGTGATACTAATATCAGTCAATCAATTGACACCCTCGAACACCGACATAATGTCTCCTGTCTCACTTTGTTTTATCGCTATTTCCACCACCAATGCTCCATTGAAATCGCCAATAGCATTCCGCCCATTCAAACTTTCAACCGTAACACTCTTCTCGCTATGAATGCTCATTAGTATACCCTCAAGCCCATTTTCGGACTTACTCTAAAATATCGTGATTCTTTCCTAAGCCGTACAACTCGCTTATGGAATACCCTGCCGATCTCTGTGTTTCCTGGTCGTTATAATTTACAAACATTTAAAAACAATGTACATCGGTACCTGTCTTTTCTTCCTCCCTAAATTTCCTTCGCCCGCGCTGTGTACGAACATTTTAAGGGTACAAAAACCCCTTGAGCGCGCGCTGATTATAAAAAGAAAAAATGTGAGTAAGTTCTTATATACGATAACGCACAATAAAACCAAACAAAGTCTGAAGCCCTGGATTAATCGTCCGTTATTAAAGAAAATAAAACCTAAATAAATTAAAGGAAAAATGCCTAAAACATCCACTTAATATGCCTCTAAAAAGTCGTTCTAAGGAGCTGAGCAAACAGATAAATCGTAGTATAAGGATGGCCGGTTTTAATTTTTTTTCAAAGTAAAATTCAAAGTGCACTTAGTAACCCTCGAAGAAAATGGAAAACTATAAATGGTATTATAAATAACAACAATTCAAGCATGACTAGGTCCATTCTACTGTGCAATGATGGCATCACCGCTGATGATCCAAACACAGTCTGTGATATATTCAGTAGACATTTCTCTATAATTGATATGATGCCTTTTACTAATATTGACTCTTCGTACTGTAGTCATTGTACTAAATCTAACCAAGTCAACCACAGTGTTCATAGAACAAGCTTTTTCTTTGAAGAATTTACTGGCTTAGAAGTTTACAAAGTTATCAACTCCTTAAATAACTCTAATGCCTGTGGCCATGACGGTATTTCAAATCGTGCACTCAAAAACATTGCACTTAATATTGCTGAGGTACTATCTTATATTTCCAACCAAAATGTTTTCAGTCGATTTTTTCCTGAAACTTAAGCGTACCAATGTGCTACCTCTATTCAAAGGTAATAAAAGTGACAAAAATAATTATAGGCCCATTTCGCTATTACCTTCAATTTCAAAAGTCTTTGAAAAAGCTCTTCGTGGATATAACCAAAGCTTTTGACATGGTCAACCATCGTATCCTGCTTCATAAACTCCACTGCATTGGTTTTCGAGGGTTTGTTTATGACTGGTCTGAGTCTTATCTAAAGGATGGATCCCAACAGGTCAAGATAGATAATACATATAGCAGCCCATCAAGCATTAATCTAGGTGTGCCTCAAGGTTCAGTTTTGGGCCCAATATTATTCCTCATTTACATAAATTTCTTATAAAAGATCTTTAAAAAAAATAGCTAAGAAATCAGCTATCGCTATTAAGTTATATTAACATTTCATGGCATTGCCTTTACTGCTCATTACAGCTGCGCATGGGGTAGGATCTTTCAGGGGGTATTAGTTTCCAAGCCTACTCTACTGCCGCCCACAACTTGTTACGAGTATTTCTTGCTTTCATATTCCGAATATCTTGTCAATATCGGGCTAAATATTCTCAATGGGATTGAGATCGGGACTCTAGCATGCCACTCCATAACCTCAATTCTATTGTCCCGAAACCACTGTTTGGCTGTTCTGTTGGTATGTGTCGGATCGTTGTCCTCCAGGAAGACCCATTTCAGGGCCCATTTCAATATACCCACTTACGAATATTCACCACTAAAACAATAATAATGGATCTAGACTTAGATCCTAGATCTATTAGATAGATAGATAGATCTATTATACATACATTGGTCCATTATATAGTTTATTATTGTTTTATTGGTGAATATAGGATCATATTCTGTATAAGGTGGACGTCTTATGTACGTATTAGCAAGATCCCTTTCTGCAATATGGAACAATTTTATTTTCATTATTCCACGAAATGTTCCTCCACTACGTAGGGGGGACAAATCGCGAAAAGTTACCCCATTGTAAATTTCAGCCTCTGGGTTAATGTGTTTTGGGTATTGCTGGAACTGACACCAAATCATAGTACAATATCTGAAATTTTTGAAAAATATTTTCAACACTTTGTAATAGTATTAAAACAATTGTCTTAGGCGTTTTGCGATTAACTTTATACGTAATTCGAATCGCATCCCTTCGTTTGGGCAATAAAGGTAGAACCTTTCGCGATATTTCGTACTTTTCGAGTAATTTTGATGTCTTAAGTTTTATGGCGCCCTCACGCAGATTACGAATCTGTCAAAAAAAAATAGGGGTTCCCATTAAAAAAGCAAAAGTGACCTTCGTTTGACCTTGAAAATGGGTCTCAAGGTCAAACTCGTGGTCACCATCTTATGTTCCCTTCAGAACCTTGTGACTTTTGTCTGAAACATTTTTCGCGATATCGCGTATTTTTCGAGTAATTTGGATGTCTCAAGTTAAAAAACTCACCCTGTTGGTACTGCTTTAAGTAGAATCAAGGAAAATCATCGCATTTTTCGCCCTTGATATTTGCATTCCACAAATTTTGTTTTGCTGCTTACGAGTATAATGAGTTTATGTTGCTTGAACGTTGACCGCAATAGTAGAAACTTTTGTTCGAATAGGAAAGGGCAGTGATTTAAGAGGTTGGAAAATAACGAGTTAACATACGAGGGTAGTCACAGAAGTACCCGACCTGACGTATAGATGGCGGTTGTTGTTTCAAAAGACAATTATTGAAAGTGCCAACCTTAAGCTGAAGCTTAAATTTAAATCTTGCCGACTATGTTGTTTAGTACAATATTTGTTCCGCAACCATCAATAGTGAACGCACTGAATTATTTTTAGATATGGAAAAAATTCGTCATCGTTATGTGTTACAATACTGTCATTTGAAAGGCCTCAATCCAACTAATATTGGGTGGATTTCACCCATAATGCTGAAAAAAATCCACAAAATGGTATTGGATGACCGTCGATTGAAAATGGTAACAAAAACAGCGTCGTGAGGATGTTTCAGTCGAGTGTTTGGCGAAGTTTCACAGCAATAAAACCGAGTTTTTGTGTCGATTCATAACCACGGATGAAACATGGGTCCATCACTCCCCACCCGAGAAGAAGGAACTGTCAAAACAATGGACTCAAAGAGGAGAACTGGCTGCAAAGAAGGCGAAGACAGTTCCATCTACAGGCAAGGTCAAGATGTAAGTTTTTGGAGATGCGCGTGGGATAATTTTCATTGATTATCTTCAGAAAGGAAAAAAACAATCAACGGCGTGTATAATGCGAAATTATTGCAGCATTTGAAAGATGAAATCAAGAAAAAATGGTAGCATTTGGCGAAGAAAAAAGTTTTGTTTCATCAAATGCATAAAACACCAGTTCACTCATCCGTCATCGCGATGGCCAAATCAGTGAGTTGAAGTTCGAATTACTTCCTCATGCACCCTATTTGCCAAATTTTGTCCCCTCGGATTATTTTCTATTTCCGAATTTGAAAAAATGGCTCGGTGGTAAAATATTTGCCAACAGTGGAGTCTGCGGTTGATGGCTATTTTAAGGAGCTCGACGATTCTCACTATAAACAGGGTATCGAAGCTATTAAACATCGTTGGGAAAAGTGTATTGAACTGAAAGAAGACTACGAAGAGAAATAAACACTTTTTCCCCATTCTTTTTGTGTTTTCTTTGTTAGGTCGGGTTTTTCCGGGACTACCCTCGTATTAAGGACCTCTTTTATTCGATTCCTAAATAGTTAACATATTAATGACACTGACAGTCTGGTGTGCTCTATGATCTACTCTTAATTTCATCTTATTACTTCATACAAAAAGTGGGTGGGATCTACGGTTTTCGGACCATTTCAAAATGACGAAAGAATGAAAGGCTTCAGCAAAACTATTGTAGATATTTTAAATACGAAACGGTGGTTCCTTCATAAATGATATTTTTTGTTGTTTTATAGTGTGCGGGCCAGATTTGAGTCCAGACTTCTACCATATTAGGCATATTAGCAGTAAAACTAACTATTGTGCATCATAGACTCCCTGAGGGTCTGTTCTTTACGCGAATTTTTAAACAAACAGCCTGATTTTAAGTAAATTTCTTTCACCTTGGTTTGGTTGAATTTGACTCTAATGTTGTGAAAATTGAACATGTAATGACTGCACCAAAGAAGTGGTTCCAATCGATACAGGGGACAAGGGAGAATATCGAACTATGACAAACACCTAGATGTCCGACATCAGTTCATTCAAACTGTCATAAAAATTCAGATTTAACAACGAAGAAAGAAACACGGGAAGACCTCATTAAGATTGTGAATTAAAAAAAACTGCTCCAGATGCTGTTCTTGTATCTGTATTTGTATCTGTTTGGGTATGGGCTCTTAAAAGAAGAGTTAACGATTGAGATCTAATTGTTTTTATTCAAGTTGTACGGTCTCCGATCTAATCTTCGAAAAAATAAATTTGGATTAAACGCCCACAATTGTCTCAAACACGGAACAAATTGGAATCAACAGCGCGGTATAGGTTCATATGAATATGTCCTGCATTTCATAGCACTCCGGACTCTCCTTAACACTTTTATAAGTCAAAAAGTTAATGTAATGTCTAGACGAAATAAAAGAGATAAAGCAAATATTCGAGATAAAAAAAAAAATGCCCCCAGAGCCACAAGCCTAGAGCCGTTCTACAAGGAAGAAACTGAAAAAGGAGATGTCTGACCACAAGAGTACTCCCCAAAGCCACAAGCCTAGAGCCGTTCTACAAGGAAGAAACTGAAAAAGAAAATGTCTGACCACAAGAGTACTCCCCAGAGCCACAAGCCTAGAGCCGTTCTACAAGGAAGAAACTGAAAAAGAAAATGTCTGACCACAAGAGTACTCTCCAGAGCCACAAGCCTAGAGCCGTTCTACAAGGAAGAAACTGAAAAAGTAGGTGTCTGACTACAAGAGTACTCAGAAAAGAAGACTAAATATTCTATAATAGAAACAGAAGATCCAAAGAACATCTTTAAAGATGCATATGAACAAAATATCTCATTTGCTTAAGATGATAAAGAAAGGCATGCATAGCATTGACGTTTGCAAACTTTCATCATCTAAAACTCTGGCATAAATTTGTTTAATTTAATTTGCCCAACATGATATATGGAACAACTCTCAATATAGCATATTATTTAAACGGCCGCCTCGGCTTCGCTGGCAGTGTTTCAAGCGGTTGGTCCAATTTTTGATGATTCGGTCCAATACGTGTGGCGTTATTCCGGTAATAGCGTGTCCAAAGTGGTTGGCTGGTTATCGTAGGCTAAGGACTTGACGTAGCCCCAGAGAAAATAGTCGAGTGGTGTCAAATTGCATGATCGCAGCGGCCAATTGATGAACGCCCCCGTGAGATGACCCAGTTGCCAAATTTCTCCTTCACAACTTCGGGCGTTGCGTCTCCTGTATGGCATATCCGCATATAGCGCCGTCTTGTTGTAACCACAGCTCGGATATATCGATGTTGTCCAGCTCTGACCACAGAAAGTCGGTTAACATCGCTCTATACCTGAGACCATTGACGGTAACGGTTTCTCGTTCCACATTTCGAATGAAATAATGTCCGATGATGCCGCCATGCCATAAACAGCACCAAACAGTCAAACAAACGTTGTGTTCGCTCCAATAACGGCAATTTTGACTTAGTCAAAAATGGGCCTCGTCCGAGGAGATGATTTTTTGACCAAAATCCGGATCTTCGGCCAACATTTCCAGCGCCCAATTACCAAACTCACGGCTTTGCCTATGGTCGTCCGGCCCAAATCTAACCGCAAAATCAACCGGGTTGACTCTTTGGCGATGCCCAATTCAGCTGATCGGTGACGAATCGACATTTATGGGTCTTCTTCGATACTGGTCACTACGGCGCCTATGTTTTCTTTATTTGGCACCAATCGCTGTCTGGTTGGTGGCTTAAGATCCAAAAGAGTGTTCTCACGCTTAAACTTTTCCACAGTGCGACGAATTGCCTGCACACTGAAGCCATTTACTTGCGTATTTACAATTGAGCCGGAGGTTCGATAATATTTTTTAATAATTTCCACTCGTTTATATGATCAAATGACAAACATTACTGAACATGTTGACAGCTGGATGTCATTGGTAACGTTGACAGCTGCCGAAACATAACAATTGGAAAGACTATCATTGCTATCTAGTCACCCTGTACTTAATTGCGCTGAAACATTGGCTCTCTAGTCTCTGGAAAGCAGAGAAAGAAAGCAGATATTTTCACTCGTTTTGAGACAAAAATCCTTCATATAATATTCGGTCCCGTTGGCGTCGACGGGCTTTGGTAGACAAGATTCAACGACCAACTATAGAAGCTGCACAGCAACATCAACCTAGTCAGAAAACTGTGCATTAGTCACCTGGGATGGCTGGGACATATAGAGCGAATGGACACTCATGTTCCGACCAGCAGAGTCTTCGAATCTAACAACGGACGGGGACAACTCAGTAGTCACCTTATGCGGCGCGCTCAAGTAGAAGGGGACCTCTATCGACTTGGAGTGGACAACTGGAAGCAGTTAGTTAAAGACAGAACAAACTAACTATTGCCAGTAGCATTCCGCCCGTTCAGATTTTTAAGCGTAACACTCGTCTCGCTATCAGCATACCCTCAAGTACACTCTCGGACAACTCACTTATGAAATGTCCTGCCAAGCTATCTATTTCCTAGTCGTTATGAGATGCAAACTTTTAAGACTAATGTACATCGGTACTTTTCTTTTCTTCCTAAGTTTCCTTCGTCCGCTCTGTGTGCAAAAAAGTCATAATAACCCCTTGAGCGCGCGCTAATGAAAGCCTAAGTTCTAATGTCATTAATCAGAGGGTAACTTTGAATACGTTTACGCCCTTATCAAGAGGTTTAGTTGTCAAGATGATCGTTACTCCTTTCTAGTTTTGGTCTGCTCCGTAATAAAACATTTTGAACGCTTTCGTTTGAAAATTCAAGTAGCTGAGCCTATTTCGCTCTTTTCGCCATTCAATTCCTTGAACGAATTAAGTTGTCCTTTATAAGTTAGGGCATGAACTGCGGAAATATTCTATAAGCCGCTGCGGCACAGCACCTTTAATTAACTTGGTTTTCTTCATTATTCAAATTTTAACTATCTTAGACTTTTACATACGATGGTAGTCCCAGAAGTACCCGACCTCACGTATAGACGGCGGCGGTTGTTGTTTAAAAAGAATGACAATTGTAGAAAGTACCAACCTTATAAAGCTTACATTTGAAGTTTGACGACGCTATATTGTTTAGTATTTGTTCGGCAGCTATTAATAGTGAACGCTCTCATTGAATTTTTAATAATGGAAGAAAATGGTCATCGTTATTTGATACAATACTTTCATTTAAAAGGCCTCAATCCATTCAAAATTAAAACGGAACTGGATTCGACTCTGGGTGAGTCTGCTCCTTCGTTAAAAACAATCGAATATTGGGTGGCAGAGTTTAAGCGAGACTGTACGAGTACGAGTTGCCATGACGAACATCGCAGTGGTCGACCAAATGAGGTGAGTTCACCAGAAATGTTTGAAAAATTCCACAAAATGGTATTGGCTGACCGTCGTACCTTAGCTAGGAATGGGACACTATATTTGATATGTTTAAAAAAAAACAAAATATATACTTTAATCTATGCTATACCTTACTCCAATCAATGAATTCTAGATTTCAAGGGCACCAGAATACCCTGTTTAAAGTTAATATCTTTATCTTACTTACAAATGCAATGTTTTCTCTTTATTTGGTCTTAGAATGGTCCAGACAGTATTTTGGTTGCCTCGATACCTGGAGAAGAACCAACAACGACTCGAAGAGCTGGCCAAGACATACTCACTCAATCTAAAGGACCAATGTTCAGAAGACCAAATAAAAATTGTCGAAGAAGAAGCTCAACCAGCAGAAGCAGCAGATGAAGTGGAACCTAAGAAAGAGAAATAAACGTCTCAACTAAATGTTTCCAAGTAGACCGTACTTTATTTGACAATGTAACAACTTTTCTATGTTTTAACTAAAACTTAAATAAAATGTGATAGTTCCTTCAAAAATAGTTCCTTTTGATTATATTTTACGTTTCCACAACCACCGGCATATCCTCTGGGTCATCGTCCAACAAGCCAACAAATTCCCAATGTAGGGTTCTTGCCAAACGCTTTCTCAGCCTTTCACCACTGACACTTAATCCGCTCATCGTCAAATTTATCAGCAAGTTCCGTACGTCCTTGTATACAGTGTTGTGCTCACTTGGTTCCATGAGTTCTTCGGGGAGATGAGGCAATTGGTACTGCAGCACTTCACTGTACTTCATGTAAAAAATCTTGTAGCTGTTCACTGACGTCTCGCTGTTGGCCAGGAGATTGAGAATTTTTCGCCACTGTGCCAGGGATTCCACTGAATAACCGATGAGAAACATGACAAATGCCAACTGCACCTCTTCGATTAACTTTTCAGGATTGTCGAACGATGTCATGAGCTCATCAACTGCTTGAGAACAATCCATGTAGTGCTTAGATATTTGCTGAGGAGTCGCGTCTTTCGGAACTCGGTTTGGTAGTTCTGTAAAGCGTGGGGCAGTTCCTTCAATCGGTTTCAAATAGGGTAGAAGATCATTCTCATCTCTTATGATTCTGTTTATCTTTGATGAAACCCCAGCAGCACCGCGAGGTCTCTCAGAATCGGGACATGATTGGAGCTCCACATTTGTACGAATGGTGCCGAGTGTCGGACGACAGCGGCTAACTATTTCCTCTGTTACAGTGTCTGTAAGGTGTTTCCAATCTCCAGCATATCTATAGTCGTATGGAGCTAGAAATTTATCCAGATCAAGTAGATTTTCGCGAATTCTTCGTTTTTCCAATTCAGGGTCTGCAATTCGTCGTTCGCGGAGTTCTTCTTGCTCGTTGTCCCACTCACGTACAAGAATTTCGTTGCAATGAAAGTAATGAATGAAACCTACGCGGGGAGCAGAATCACCATATGGTCCTTGTGATGCACAATAGACATAATGCGGACCGGGCGGGACCATTTTAATGCCACGGAATTTCTCACCCACAGTGTAGCTGCATAAATCGATACCGAATTGTGTGCCAACCGGTACACCGGCAATTATTAGTACAGCGCCTTGCGCGAAAAGACGTTTGGCCACATCGGGGTCCATATTCATTGATGAGTTATCGACGTTCATTTTTATTTTTCTGTATTTCTGTTATTTTGGGTAATGATTCGAGTTTATGCGATTACCGATGTTCGTTTTATTTATTTACAATTACTTGTGACATTTCGCAAGTTTAGCTGTCAGCTGGCATCGTTGATTCGCTATTAGGCCAATGGCGCTAGTTCTTTGTGTTATACTCTTGCAGGGTGGAAACACATTGAGAAATAAAACAATTTAATTCGTTTATGACAGAACAATTTTAAACAAAGCCATATGCTCGTATCGTATAATATGTATAATCTATTGGAATTAGCTCTTGCTTAAGTTTGATCGGCCTTAATTGAACTTCACCTAAATCTTTTCCACGGAATTTGGAAGTTCGATTACTTAGAATATTAAATTTAGAGAAACATTTCAGATTACAAGGTTTTCTTTCACTTATTGTCTATTATAATTCCCCGACAGTGGAGTTAAAAGAATACTTGCTAATTTTAGAAAAATGTGAGGGCCACTTACCCTCAAAGCACTTTTAAATCTCTTAAAAAGGAAATTAAGGTTGCATGATGATATTATCCTTTTAGATTACGAGAGCATAAGAGTAACAAATGAAAAAGCTTCAACATACGCACAACATTGAGAGCGTTTTTTATGAGGTTGGGAATTATCTTTGGTGTTACAGTTGGATAATATAACCAACCAAAAGCATTAAGCTGATTTAGGGATCCAATGACCTTTGACTAGACTGATCACGTTACAATCGACTAGAATTTTGTAGTGTTCTAATGTTCTAGTTTTTCAAAGAGTGAACACTGATTTGGATTACTATCTGTTTTAGCCAACAATTGCGGATGTCTTGGATGGCATTACCATGGAACAAGTTTAAGTAATACAAGGAAAGAATTCGAATGAGAGCAATCACAGTAAATCTTTAGAGCTTTTTATAGACAGGCCTCCGAACACCTCTCGAGAAAACGTTTACCTCCAGCATACCCGTAGTGATAATATTGTCAGATATATGATGAGCTTGGATGTTAACTAGAAGAGATATCAGCTTGTTTGGCTATGAAGTATTCCGGGAGTGAATATGTCCCACCGGCCCAGAAAGTCTCCGAACGCAATTCAACAACTCGGTAAAGATTTACCCATATGTCGTGCGCTCTTTTCACATCTTTAACCACCTTACTCCTCGAACCTTGTCAATGATCCACTGTATATTGCAGCGCCAGCTTACTAAGTACGATACCTTGAAGCTAACATAGGTTAAGCTACACACTTCCTACAGGCCATCCAAAATGTAATCTTTGGAATTACTAGACAGAATGAGTTTGCTCACAATTTCTTAGCGTTTTTACTGAAAGTTTAGTTTTAATAAAAACTGGGACACTGGCTGAGCAAAATATCATAGGCAAAAAATTGGGCTGTAGCTTTCTGTCAACATTGGGACTTAGTTTAGTTTAGTTTGGTTTATTGTTAATATTGAATTCATTGTTCACATAAGACTTGTGTACAAAACACATCTTTTAAAAAATAGAACAAGCTTTTGTACATTACTTTAATTTGAGTTTAAATAAAAGAAAGAGATAAGGAAAAGAAAGTACCATGCAAAAGAAACATAAGGAAAAGAAGAGGTTGGAAAGTAGGCAAATCGATTACTATTCCAAAGGCGAATCGAGTTAACAAAAAATTGTCTAGATGTATTAACATATTTGCATCTTGGAATGATCAATTGCGACATTCTAACATTACGCGGGAAATAATTTTTTTCAAATAGATATTCCGGTTGTTTTGTTCTTAAAATTTTGTGTAGTTTTAGTACAGTTCGATATTTCATCAATTCGTCGATTGACAAACCCACAATCTGATGGGAGCAGAAAGAGATATGTTCATATCTTGCTATGCCGAATATGTATCTCGTACAGCTATTATAGGCAACATTCAGCTTTCGCCGAAATTCATAATCCATGTCGAAGTATATTTCACACCCATATAATAGAATAGGCGGGATGTATGATTTTACAAGCTTTAACTTAACTTTGGTGGGAAGATAGTTGGAGGTTGGACTAAGTCCTCTAAGGGTTCCGTAAACTTTCGATGCAGTTTTTGTAATATGAGTCCTCCAGGTAAATTGTTGGCTCATGTAAACCCCAAGATTTTTGAATGTTTCAACATATTCAATTAGAGTTCGATTAATATAAAGATGAGGAATGTCTACTTTAACTTGGCTAGCATTAATGATCATTGCTTTAGTCTTTGTTGGATTAAGACAGAGTTTATTTTCAAATGACCACTTACAAATTGTTGCTAATTGGTCGTTTAGATTAATTATCGCTTGCTTAATTTGGGATTTGGGGAAAACAGAATAAATCTGCATATATTGTATATGACGTTTACAATTCACAAGACGCACGGCTAAGTCGTTTATATAACATATAAAGAGTAATGGTCCTAAAACGGATCTTTGGGGGACACCTGATCTAACAAAAAGACAAGATGAGCGCTTTTTCTCATGACACACATACTGTGACCGATTATTTAGATATGACGACACCAAATTACATTGAGACCGGTCGAACAAGAATTGGGTCCGAAGTTTCATGACTAGTATTTTATGATCAACACAATCAAATGTCTTAGAAAAGTCTAAAAACACAATTAGTGCTAACATTTTGTGGTCTAAGCCTTCACGCATATCTTCGCAAACCTTAAGTAAAACTGTGGTGCAATTATGCTTAACGCGGAAACCCGACTGACAGTTTGTAATAAGCTGTTTATCGTTTAAATAATGTTTGACTTGTTTGCTAACGATAGTTTCAAAGACTTTGCTCAGAAATGGAAGTATGACAATGGGTCGATATTCAGTTTCTGGGCGCGATGGAGATTTCGGAATTGGAACCACTTTAGCAATTTTCCAACTATCAGGGAAGGTTGAAGTTGTGAGTATTGAATTAAAAAGCAGGATTTTTATGAACTTGGGAACGATATTATCTCCCATCCAACTACGTTAGATGTAATGTCAAGGATCGTTTTATCAACACTGATTCCGTCGGTACATTGTAGGGAGAAAGTGTCGTCGCTACTGTATTGCGGTTCAGATATATTTGTCGGACTATGTATATCATATGCAGAAACAAATGTAGCATTAAGTTCTTCTAAATTGATGAAGCTTGGAAGGGCTGGCTTTTCAGAAGTCAAACCGAGCGAGCGCACAGTCTTCCAAAAGTCGGTGTTTGAGCTAACTGCATTGAACTTGTTTGCATAAAATGACCTTTTATTAGATCTGATTAATGAGTTTACTGCATTACGAACAACCTTGAACTCTGTGTGTATTTCAGGACATTTGTACCGTCTCCATCTCCTGTATAGGATATCCTGGGCTTTCATGAGATCAAAGACTTCTTTTGTAAGCCAAGGTAATGTGCATTTCTTGGACCTTCTTTTTACCACTGGCACATGCTTTTTAAAAAGGTATAAAATGTTCTTATTAAAATATTGCATATATCGGCTGCCAATTTATCGTCTGGCAGTCATGAAAGAGTAGGTACTACTAAATTAAGTTTTGTATAATCAAATGACTCGAAGAAATCATTATTCGTTACTTCTGAAAGTATGTTGACTGTTAAAAGAATCATGTCGTGATGCGAAAATGCTGGAACAGGATGTTGATCGTACCGAAGCACGAAATTTTCTTCAGACACTAACGCAATATCAATTAAAGAGGGTGTTTTCTTGGGTGCAAAATGAGTAGGATGAATACTATTTACGAAACTCAGACGAAGGGACTCAATCAATTCTTTAAAAGCATTATTTTCTTTTAAGTCACCACATATAACGATTTTGGAATATAAAGGAGATAATTCCTCGAGCACATCTCTTATTAGAGTATGGTGTGCAACATCCGAAGCCATATATATCCACCCCAGAAGGAAAATTTCTTTAATAGTCCTAACCTCAATGAATACGTACTCCAATAAATCGGTTGGTGATGATTTTTTAATAATATGACACTTATGACACTTTTTTTAGATACGAGTAGATACCAACACCACCTCCTCCTTTGCGGCACCTGTCCAGGTCACAGGAGGAGGCGGTGTTGGTATCTTTGTCTTCAGCGTCAAAGGACAATCTAAATCTAAACTTTCAATAGCTGTCGATTGGCAATTATAAAGTTAATATACACTTTCAGCACATTAAATGACCGTGGCATTCCACATAATCAAAATTTGGATCCCTCCCGTTATTGTTGAAACCAAATTGATTAATTTTCTGGCAGATATCAGATGCGACAATACGAGGGGGATCTAATTCGAGATTATTCCGTGATTATCTAGCATTTTGAGCAACAATTGGCCATGCTGTATGAGGTTTGTGTCCTTATTGCCGAACAGTGTCCTTCTGAGTAAAATTAGTAGGAATTCAAAGTATTAGCTTTTTCTATTTCCGACTCTATTAATAAGACCGCTCAGAACCTGGCACGATTAACGCCCTCATCATGAGAAAGTTTGTGCCGATGTCTTACTATTGATCAACACGGTAGCCAATAGAACCAGAGAGTCGGCATTGATTTGGAAGCTTTTTGTTTGGGAACGATCTGGCTGAAACTCGGAGGGGTTTAGCTGTACGCATGAGTTGTTAGTGGAGGGGCTTGCTGTGCGGCTTGAACGAAGTTGGCAAATGGATATAGATATGTTTGTGTTGGCAATTGCAGAGCTTGCGATGTTTGCTTCGCGTTTTGTGTGTCATGGTGCAGCAAAGAGTTTCTTGCGGAAATAACATCACTTGATGCTTGGACATCTGCGCTTGAAATGACTGTACGCCAGACAATTTTCATATACCTTACTAGAACAACCGTTAACTTTCACCTGCAGAAAACGCTTGCACTCCTGGAGCATATGCCGACTCTGCTAACACAATCTGCAATTAAAGTTCTTCTTTGGGATCTGCTGAACATGAATAACCTGCTGCAAAACCGACTACTCTTGGCTTGACTTGTTGGTAGGTGCTTTCTGTTCTGCCGCTTTAACTGAACGAAAACGACATTCTAGGAATTCGACGAAATCCTTGAACATTGGAAGTTATTTCGAGACGCCCAACTTATGTTTCCAAAGCTGTTGAGTGTGACGGGTTACTAACGGGCAAGGATTTCCAACGATTAGATGAACTCTTGTAAAGGTCAAGAATTCATTTTATGTTTCCCGCTGTATCACTACTTACAGCAACTCAATACAACACCGGACAATACAGTACTCGGCGAGCCAAATTCCAGAGATCGTTTTAAATCTAGTTATCGTACCAACGATGATGGGTATAATTGCATGCGGGCGTAAAAACGTGATAGTCAAAGAACAACTGGAAATTGGTTGTAAAGATGTACGAATCGTTTTGGGAATACTGTCCGAACACTGTAGGTAGATTGAAAATACTCACAAGTGAAACTTTTATCATTATACATGAAGGTATGGTTTGCGATTTGTCAAGACCCAATCGTTACAATTTTAACGTTAGGCGGTAGCTTCGGAATTAGGAACTCTTTGTTGGCAGAGCCTCTGCAGTAGTCCTTCAGCTATATGTATTGTAGATTGTTAAGTGGTTCTCGAGACACCCCAAGTGCAATTCGAATCGCATGAGAATTCGATATCCGTAGTTTCCCTTGTTGATTGTCGTCTGTAGAAGCAGTTTCCGCCGACTTAGGAGCAGTATTTGTCAGTTCATTGCATCTTTTGGGTGTATCTCCTTCTTTAGTTGTCTTTTCTGAGAGGTAGGAGCTAGCGATGGAGCAGCTGACGTCAAAAACCTTTTCCCCATTCCTTATTTTAAGAATAATATGTGAAAAAAAAACACTTGTTCTGCATTGCATGGTTAAGGATCGGTATCGGTATACATAACAGAGTCCGATCTTTGTACTTTGGTGTCAACGAGTATGATTGATTTTAACGCCTCACGAGTGCAGAGGGTGTAGTCATTTTGCATTCACCGCTTCTATTCAGATGGGCAGATTTTGAGCTAGCAACTGAACACTGTTGGCAACGCAAATCTTTATGCCGATAATCATACCACGACCAGTGCGAGAAGTATAAAAACAGATGTGGCGGAGATAAAATGGTTGGGTTAAAACGGAACTCCGTTTTGTTTGTCTCTGGTCTTTCCTTGATCGAGAGTGGCCGACACTTAAAGCTGACACATTAGTTGCAGAAGCTCTTCGGCATCAAAACTTGAAAGGCGACACGTGGCAACAACGTGAAACTTCAAATCGACACTGGGTCTGACATACTGTTAAGGATGCTTCATCAAATCAACTTCCAATCAGCGGCGAATTCGAAGCAAACATCGAATTTAGTCGAAGCCGTCTCCGTAGCATAGTTTTCGTCTCTGACATTGAAACACTCAATTTAATGGAAAAGTTTAATCTTTGGGAAAAACCAATTAATTGTTTTTGCAGGACAATCAGGTTTTGTGTTACGGGCGGTGATCTTGGCATCACTTCAAAAGGAGTTTCCACAAGTGTTCCAAGATGGTCCAGGGCATTGTAACAAATTTAAAAGCAGTCTGCAGCTCAAACCAAATGGGAAACCAGTGTTTGTGCCCAAAGGTCTTGTGGCTTAAGCCGTCCCAAAAACTGTCGAGAAGGAATTACACTACTTGGAGGAGCCTGAGAGTGAACTGGATCGATTTCTACTGTGGCCTCGTGGGTGTTAGTGTGCTGCTCATACTCGTATGTTATTTATAACTAGCGGTTGATCAACTTTTATGATAAGCTGCGACATTTGTTGCTCCGAATTTAGTCGAAGCCGTCTCCGTAGCATAGTTTTCGTCTCTGACATTGAAACACTCAATTTAATGGAAAAGTTTAATCTTTGGGAAAAACCAATTAATTGTTTTTGCAGGACAATCAGGTTTTGTGTTACGGGCGGTGATCTTGGCATCACTTCAAAAGGAGTTTCCACAAGTGTTCCAAGATGGTCCAGGGCATTGTAACAAATTTAAAAGCAGTCTGCAGCTCAAACCAAATGGGAAACCAGTGTTTGTGCCCAAAGGTCTTGTGGCTTAAGCCGTCCCAAAAACTGTCGAGAAGGAATTACACTACTTGGAGGAGCCTGAGAGTGAACTGGATCGATTTCTACTGTGGCCTCGTGGGTGTTAGTGTGCTGCTCATACTCGTATGTTATTTATAACTAGCGGTTGATCAACTTTTATGATAAGCTGCGACATTTGTTGCTCCAGAGGAGCCTTGGCATGCGGCATCGTGTATTGAGACAAAGTGTCATGTGTTCCTTGTGGTTTAGAGACCGATGCGATGGATGTAAAATCACTAACCTCCATAACCTTGTCGGCGAGAATTGCAAGTTCGTTCGGCTTTTCGTTGGACGCCCGTAAGATGGCTCACGCCTACGGTGGTAGGCGTTGCAATTGTAAAGATTTCAACAAATTTTATTAAAGTTTCCACCCACCGAGACTCTGTAGTTCATTAAGTAATTGTGTTGGGCGTTTGTCGGAGACTCGTGCTAAAACACTTGACTCTATTCCATTTACGACTGAGCTAAAATTAGCGAAAGCCGAACGGATCATTGAAACTTGGAATTTAGCCTCCATTTTTGTAATCCAAACTCGTGCAATTTGCATTGATTCGTTTTCTGTTTGCCGATTTGAGGGGTTATCGGTGCCGTCGGAGCAGCTGCTGTAAATCTCGCCCTTTGCGTCAGTATCGTTGTTTATATTTAAAACTAAATTTATCATTTGTTTGCGGTTTTATATTTGGGATTACCAATTACGGAGGTCTTGTTTAATAAAGAAAACACCTTTCGCTTCAACAAATATAAACGTTCATTATTTATTTAGTTCTCGTAAGTTAAAGACAATATAGGTGTAATAGAAAGTTAAAAGGGTAGTCACATAAGAATTACTTTATTAAATACAATACCTTCGCGTCGCGTGGTGCACCTAAGTGTCGGAAGCCGGAAGACGTTCAATGTTGGTATAAGTGGCAGTGACCGATGGGGTCCGTTGGTAGCACTCTCACAGGGTGCCCCAAACCAATGCACGTCGTGCAGATATTGTTTTTGGGTAAACGCAAAGTTGGGAATTACGAGGGTAGTACCCGACTGACGTGTAGATCGCGGTTGTTGTTTAAAAAGAATGACTATTGTAGAAAGGTTGGTACCTTATAAAGCTTAAATGTGATGTTTAGTATTTGTTCGGAAGCCATCAATAGTTAACGCTCTCAATGAATTTTTAAATATGGAAAAAATAGTTAGTAACAGTATTAGTTAATTTATAAGAATTGACGTATAATGTTTTGTAAGTTGTTAATGTTCCCTCTTCGTGTAGGTACTCTGCTTTCCATCGTTTTTATTGAGTTGCATCCTGCCACCTTATTAACAATATAACCCTCGATTCACTAATCCATTTTACTTTATTTAATGCTAGCTGACCCCGCAGGATTGGCTTTGCGTCATTTCAAATTGCAGACAATCCGTGGTCAATTATCCATTGCAATTGATGCTCTGTGTTGAAATACTCGTATTTGCTGGACGGGTTGGGGTCGGGTCGATTTTGAATTCCATTTACCCTCATTGAAGCACTCTGTGGTAAACGATATTTTCCATTTTACTGTCAGGTGCGAAAACGATCAAAGCGGATGGTTTTCCGACACGGGAACATGCGACATACAGTTGACCGTTTGAAAAACACTCATTTTCCAGATTCAGGCCACAAACACTCATTGATTTATTGATTGTCATTTCGAATGCGAGACGAATTGGAAATTGGATGCGCTTAAACTCGAATGGCATATCGGTTGGAATCATTAGAATTCTCGGAATGAGAACTTCCTCACATTTGAACTTTCCTTTTAGTACTCTTGCGTGAATCACGGAACAATGCGTTCCATCGCGGAATTTTAGTTGATTGAGATTGCGAAGCCTGACGACGACTGAACCAACCATCAATTGTAAATTGTGCGGTGGCAAGCCAGGCACATCCAATGAATTCAAAAACTCAGTTGGATAGTTGGTTGCTTCGTCTTCATTTGTTATACAGTCGATAGATTTAAAGGAATGCAGGGAACCAACGACTTGATTTTGAATTGTGCAGTTTAAGTAAATAATTGCTCTTTCACTCAACCAATCGTAGTTTTTGTGGTTAACAAAGATGCAAAAATTCGGAGGGAACGAAACCAATCCATTCGATGCGTCGACAGGAACATGACCAATATCGACAGTTAGCAGCTGATTGGAGAACACTTCGGCAGATGGATCGTTAGCAATGCATTTGAGGCAAGCATTGTTCTCATCGCAGTGGTCAATCGTGGTATTACTGGTAGTGTTTGCCGGAAATCACCATGTACCCCCAAAACGTCTTGGGTCATTACGCAGATCTTTCATAGTGCGATTCAGAGCTTCTAACGCACGTTTATGCGACATTGTGCATTCGTCACCGATAATGATTTTGCTGGCTACCAACACTTTGGCCGTTGCTGAATGTTTCGCTATATTACATGTTGGTTCTTAAACCGCTTGCAGTAATATCAATGCCGAATGAGCGGTTCGGCAACCTTCCAGCAGCGTAGCCGCTATTCCAGAAGAAGCAACTGCTACAGTAATTTCTTGCAAGATCTTGCACGAACTGTAGCCAAAATCAATGATACAAGGGATGTCTTGCCAGTGCCACCAGGCGCATCAAGGAAAAACATGCCAACATTTCCATCATCAATTGCCTTCATCACCGTATCGTACACTTCTTTTTGTTGGGGATTCAACAAAGGTACATTGGTTTGAACCAATTAGCTTAATGCATTTGTGTCGTATTCACGTTCACGCTGCAATTTTCGTGCAAAAGCGTCGTTTATTCCACTATCTGGCGATGGCATTCCTGACCTGACTAACAAAGTGCCGCACATGAGTTAACACATGTCGTCTATCAAACCCGAAGCCTGGTTGTGCATCTCTTCATTCATCTCAAGATGGGGATTCTCTGAATGGACACGAACTCGATGCAGAATGTCTTCTGACATGTCATCCTTGTACTTGTCCCACAATTCACGTGGATTCAATGCAAAACATGTGGAAATAATGATCGCAAATAATGTGCGTATCTCTCACGACAGCGATTGTCGTGTCCCAATGCGTATCGTTTTCAAGCAAATTGAGTTTCTGACGTGCAGCACGAAATGATGGCAACACTACACCATTGACAGTTCGAAGTGATTGAAAAGATGTTGGCCCACGAACATAGTCGCAAGTAAAAGCATTCATCAATCTTCGGATGAACTGTATAAACACGGCCAAGAGCTTCAGTAGAACACACATCCGGATAACCGGGAACTACATCGCCTTGAATGTTTTGGAAAGAAGTGGTGAATACGGAACAACCCAAGAGTTGTCGACCACGAAAACATTTCCTTTCACTTTGACTGTGATTGTTCTACCGCCATCATCAGATGATCGACGCCGATACAGTGGATAATCATCGTTGCCAGTGATGGTTTCATCAGTCAAATTTCGTGGATAACGCTTGAAACACTTGCCGTCAACCATGCACGGTGACTGTGGGTTAATGGCGCCACACGGTCCATGAATCATGTTTGTAGTTACGACATCATGCAGGTCTGGATTGGCACATATGATGTCATCAATTTGGTCTGGTTGCATTCTTTCTACTAACCAAATGCGAATGTGCGCATGCGGCAAGCCTCTTTTTTGCCATTCAATCAAATATAGTACATCCAACATCGAGTATCCCCAAAGACACGATGCTTAACAATATAGTCCATCAACGACCGAATTTTTAGCC
This sequence comes from Volucella zonaria, assembly GCA_963966105.1. Classification (NCBI taxonomy): domain Eukaryota; kingdom Metazoa; phylum Arthropoda; class Insecta; order Diptera; family Syrphidae; genus Volucella; species Volucella zonaria. The sequence continues at coordinate 362,910,526 of OZ014530.1, read as the reverse complement.
TGAATACACGTGCGGTGATATCGTGCCGATCGCTTGATGTTTGGCAAGGAAGCAGGAGTTGAACAATTTCTATCCACTTTGGATTGCACGTGAAGGTGATGAACAGGTCTGGACGGCCGGACGTACATACTCGTATGTCATTGCATCATGCGCATATTCATGCATATGACGTGGGCTGCCAACGAACGTGGCCGGTAAATTGGTCAACCGACCAATATCAGCTGCATTTCCTCCGTACGAAGTTTGGTTTGATTTAAACTGATAAAAAGGAGGCGTTCGCTTCTATTCTGGCATACATATCGATGCAAAATTGCTGAAACAATCGGCGAAATCGAAGCAAATAGTTATCGACATTTTGGCGAATCATCAAACGATACGCGTAAAAATTCATTGCGCTGACCTTCTTGGTGGTTTCCTCACCTAAAATGATATCAGTGACATTAGTGTCATATTGAAATGAAAATTGTTATGATATCGATACTCACCGGTCAATTGATTTATCATCTCGATGTTGATATAATATCCATCGTCTGCTTGCCAAAACATCAATGCATGATGTTCACGAAATAGCTGCTGCAGAACTAATAGAATTCCTCTTCTCATTGCTGTATTGATTGTTTGGCGCTGATCAAGTTGATTTTCCACATTGCCCATGAAGTAGATTTGGAGGATTTTATGTTTTGCATGATCCAATTCGATGGTGAATTTGGCCTTGGATCTGTAGAGTCGATGACGAAATTAGAATCAAAGATTTTCTTTAATTTATTTAATCTTAATTTCTTTAATCTTTTATTACCTTGAATGTCGGATTAAATCTACGTTCATCAATAATATCTGCTCCAAACGAAGTCATTTGAAAGCATCCGTTATATTTCTGAGTGTTCGATATGCAATGTCTCTGGTGGCAAGGGCAATGGTGGTAATTTAACCTTGCCACTGAGACAGAAAAATCCAGGCGTTTCTCCAGCGAACTTCAATGCATCGCAATGGTTGCACACGGCCAATTTGAACGGAAGGATGCGAGCTGTAGTCAATTGTGCAATGTGCAATCGTAATACAACGCTACTCGATTCAAATCAACACTTGAAGTACTTCTTCTTACGCGTTAATTTCGATTTTCACGTTGTTGAGTTGTTTGATTTTGATCGACGATTTCTCATTTCTAACTGAGCCGTTTCATTTGCCGCCTGTCTTTCTTCTTGCGTTTGTGATGCACGAAGTCGGGCCATACTAGCACGGCGCTGTTCTCGTGCGATTTCTTCATCCGTATTCAATTGCTATTCCGATATTCTGAACTCTACTTGCATTACGGGTTCGATGCGAAAGATTAGATCTTCTGGCTCGCGGCATTGTGAATAACACTTAGAAATGAATGTCACAAAAGCAATTAAGGAATTATCGATACATACTAGATGGAGTGAAAAGTGACCTCCTTGGGAATTACAATTTTTTTTTTTTAATGTTTTTTTATATGATTCAATATAGTCCCCTTTTAGTTTGATACACTTATTCCAGCGATTTTCCAACTTCTTGATCATGTCCGAAAAGTAATTTTCCGGAAGGTCTGCAAAATACTCCTCCGTGGAATCGATGATTTCCTCGCGTGAGCTGAATTTTTTATTGATGAGACATCTTTTGAGGTTTGGGAAGAGATAATAGTCCGAGAGACCCAAATCCAGTTTCCAATCGACGTCAAAAGTCCGCCCGATTCCGCATCAGCAAGTCCAAACACTCTTTCGAAGTGCTCTCGCGTTCGTGCTTTTGGTTAGGAGTGAGCATTCGCGGCACCCAGCGGCAGGATAACTTTTTCATATGCAGAATATTGCTCAAAATATGGCGTGTATGCTCAGCACTAATCTTTGTTGTATCTGCTAGCTCGCGCACCTTCACTTTCCGGTCAGCCAACACCATTCCATGGATTTTTTGACATTGTCCTCTGTAACCGCATCAGAGGCCTTGCCGCTGCGGACTTGATCGGTAGTGGAGTTGCGGCCACCAAGAAACTCTCGAAACCCATATTTGACGGTGTAATCTGACGGAGCACTAGGCCCATAATATTTATCCAACTTTTCTTTTGGTTTCCATCGCCGTTTTGCCTCTCAAAAAATAATGTTTTATGAGGGAACGAAAATCGTTTTTGTCCATACTCAACATGATGCCAAACACGTCAACAACAATTAACTGTCAAAACAAAACTAAAGACAGTATCGCACTGAAATTTGGCATGTCTGCCTAAATATCAACGGACTTCAAGGCACCATAACCTTTTTTGCAGTAGCTGCGCATTCTGGCGGTCAAGGAGGTAACTTTTCACTCCATCTAGCACATGTGCACAAATGTCATAACCTCACAAAATAAACATCTTCGTTAGCAGCTTACCGTTTGAAAATAGAATTCCACACCAAAATGATCAATCAGAATGAAATAAACAGCGAATTCGAACTGATTTTCAAAGTAATCCACCTAAAAATTAATTGCACAATCCGCAATTAACATTTGGATTGATTGTCGATGCGCACGCAATCACAAAGAACATAACCATTCACAATGTGTACTTCGTCAAACTGAACTCACCTCTATGAAATCACTTTTCATTAGTAATTTTCACAAAAAATCGTTTCAAAACAATGTATTAAATCAAATTGAATTACAATAACTGTCGAAAGCTGATAAAAATTTGATAAAACTTGAAAAAATGCTGATAAATCGCAGCACACGTCTGAACAGCATAATAGTATGCGATGGAAAGACTGTGCAAATGAATCAGCTGTCAAAAGTTGATGCACACAACGTCATCTACTGGCAATACCGGAACCAGCATTTCAAATCATGTTCGTTTTTAACGTGTGACAAAAAAAATTTCTACAAAAACAATTGTCACACAAATTTGCTGCAAAAACAATTGTCGCAAAAAATTGACACAACGTATCGTAAACATAAACGTCATCTATCATGAATATGGCGTCGAAAAATCGCTCCATACAAAATGTATGGGAAATTGAATTTTCTTCATAATTTTTTTTTTTCGGGGATTTCTTCTTGTTTAGCCGGAGACCAGTCCGAATTGGTGCGAATCATCGAAATCGGTCAAAGGCGTTCTTGACTTATAAGCGTAGTAACTAGCGTCACTCTCTTTTATATATGTATTATAATATAGTTTGTTCAAAGGCATTCCTACAACTGTAGTAGGGTGCGTTGGACACACTTCTCAAGAACACTGACAAGAGGAGTCTCCTCGAATTCTCTCAACCCACCGTCCAACAGAAATCTGTCAAACGAGGAGATTGACAGGTATTTTAGACTAATGGACGAGACAATTAAACGAACAATGGACAAAACGATACCTCGGTATCAACACACTGACGACGAAGACTTATTCCGCAACGCAACTATTGACGCACTGCACCGACATAAAAGTAGACTGCTGTCAAGACTAAAAACCTTGTACAGACAGTTTACTGACAGACATAACCCGGAGATCATGACATTGAAGTCGTCGATTAAAAACCTCCAGATATTAATAAAGGAAAATTACAGAAACTCTGTAAGTTTGTATTGGAACAACAAAATTCGGGATGTAAACACCAGCAACCCGAATATGTTCCCGCAAATAAATAAGATATTTCGGAGAAATAATCAAAACGACCTTCCATGTCTCAAAATCGCCCGTACGACGGACAACGAACAAATATCGATCCAAATGAGGCTGTTAATGATGACAATTTCTTTGTGATCGAGGATCCGCAGGAGAAGGTAGAGGCTATAGGAGCGACTTTCCAGGAAGTGTACAAGGCGAATGACATCATTGGCCCGAACCACGCCCTGGAGAGTCGAGTCCATGTGCACAATTCCTGCCTTCGAAATGAAATTGCGAATTGGCGATTCGAGAGCTCGGGTTTCACCCAGTTCAGTGACGAGAACATGGCAAATAATGTCATCACCAACGAAAGGGTATTACCACCGTTCATTTCGAAGGAAGAGCTCCAAACGATCTTCGAATCACTTAGAAGTAAGAAATCAGTGGGAACCGATGAAATACCGAACATTGTGCTTCGACATCTCCCACTAGAAGCGGTGGACATTTATACCACCCTGTTTAATAATGCAATGAATAATGAACATTATCCAGCGCATTGGAAAACTGCGGCGGTACACCCCATTCCCAAAAGGAATAAAGATACATCCAATCCGGCGAATCTCCGCTCGATCAGTCTTCTTCCAAACATCAGTAAAGTTTTCGAGAAGGTGATCAATAGAGTCCTGACCAAGTGGGTTGAGGACAAACATATAGTTCCGCATAATAAATTCGGTTTCAAGGCGGGGCATGATATCATTCATACTGCGTCTAAACTGGTTTCTGATATCCAATGGAACAAAGGCAAGAAACAGTGCACTGGTGCACAGTGCCTGCCTGATTGACTTGGAAAAGGCCTTCGACACCGTATGGTTAGAGGGACTCTTCTTCAAGCTGGACAGGTTGGGCATTAGTAAACCACTGCTGTATATTCTTTTTGATATGCTCTCCAGTAGACAGTTCATCGTGAAGAATGGCGATATGACTTCTGCTGGAATATTTAATATTAAAAACGGTCTGCAACAAGGTGCGGTAAATTCGCCGATCCTATTCAACATTTACACAAGTGATCTGATAGGTTCACTTCATCATGTCATAGCGTACGCGGACGACTTAATCGCGTACAGATCAGGCCCAAAGATTGAGGTCATTAATATACTTTTGCAACGTGACTTCGATAAAATTAAACGATATTGCGACGACTGGAAGTTGAAAATGAACTTTCAGAAATCGGAAACCATTCTGTTTAGGACGCCTTTGTCTGGGGCCTCTAGGGATACCAGAAAGAATTGGCGAAAGTTCTCTATTGTCGGACAACATGGACAGCCACTTGCTTGTCGAAATGTAGTCAGATACCTTGGGATCTGGCTAGATCAATATCTATATTTTAACAAACATATAGATGTTGCTCTGGCCAGAGCCAGAGGTGCTTTTGCCCTTACAAAGTGACTGTTTTATAACAGCCAACTCGATGCGAGGGTGAAGGTGATCTGCTACATGGCCCTTATCAGGCCCATGCTTGTATTTGGATGTCCTGTGTGGTTCAATGTGAGAGCAAGTTTATTGGAAAAGATTCGGGTGTTTGAGAGGGCTTGTCTTAGGACTTGTCTTCGCTTATACAGAACTCCAGAATCTGAGTACATAAAATTCTATCCTAATGAGGTCTTGTACAATAGGGCGAACCTAATAAGAGTGGACAATTTCGTCATTAAGTTGACTCGAAGGCACATTGCAAGAGCAATGACCTCATCGAACAACGTGATCTCCGGGGCATACTACCCTAATTATATGTATCACGAGAGAGTTCGCTTTAACGGCTTCATTCCTCCAGAAGCGTTCCTCTACCTAGATAGTAAAGGTCTGATCCAGGACAGATTGGCGGTGCCGCTAATCTTCCACGTCGCTCGAACAGTTGCGGACAGGCGACTCAACTACGACAGAGACGTCGCACACGGCAGTGCGGAGCGTCTCCGGTTCAGTAGGGCGGTAGGGAGTCGCGACCTGAGGGATGTTTCTCAGCAGCACCAACAATTTTGGTGGCTTTTTTAAGGAGAGGATGCTTCGTCGTCGAATTCCTCCAATACTTGGTAGCTTCATGCGAAGCAAAGTGGGTCGCCTAATCTTTTTAGTCATGGCCGGCTTACATAGTTTTAAGTAGGATTAAGTTAGATTTAAGAAAAAAATAAAAATAAAAACCAAAAAAAAAAATTAATAAAAATAAAAAATTCAAAAAAACACATATATATATATACATATATTAAGTATATATATATTATGTATATATATATATGTATATATGTATGTATTAGATGTAAGTAGGTTAAGTAGATTAAGATTTAGTTTTAGGTAGTTTGTAGGATTTTAGTTTTATGTCTTATAATAAAATAAAAAAAAAAGTCAGGTTACTATGTTTTTTTTTGTAAAAAATGTTTTCTTAGTTCTAATTATAATAAAAATAAATAGTATAGTATAATAGTAAGATACGTCGAAAGACATAATTTAAGTGTTAGGTTTAACTTAGAGTGCCCGCATGGGGCCAGTAAGTTAAAATAAGATAACTTTAAGTTAATTAAGCTAATTTTTAAGCATTTTTTTGTTTAGCAAGTAAGAGTAAGTTAAGTGATACAATAAAAATCCATACAAACTGATGTATTATAATATAAGGTAAGATTTATATGAGCTTAAAACTAATGTTCAACAAAAGCAATGAAAGCATTTATGTAAATTCATTTGAAACATTTAATGTATTGGTAAGATACTGCTTCAAACTACTCGTATTGTACAATGCAAAGTTGGGTTGATAAAATTGGCTACTGCCACCAGCTGAGAAAACAAAAAGTTTTACCATATATTGAGTGCTGTTCCTTTTTATAGCATAGTATTTGGTTTCGAAAAAAAATAATAAAAGACGTCCCAAACTACTAAAAAGAGCAGATATTCAATGTTAGAAAACTTCATTTATAGAACCTAAAATCGTAACCAAGATATCCTTCACACACTGTACTTGTATGTACTAAAATTTCTATGATTTTTAATAACTAAACTTATGAATCATAAAAATGTCCAGTACACTATCCGTAAACCAACATACATACTCGAAACAATGCAATAAATGTTTGTATTAGTTTGTTTGTTGTATTTTCTGTTTGTATATTTCGCCCATCCTATGGAAACTTGCTCTATAATACATACAGTCTTGGGTATTTTGTTGTTCTTGGGATCGTATTTTAAATTAATTTTCAGTTTATGACTATATAAGTACTCGTACATCTTAAAATTTTTAGAGAGATGTGTTTCCAAGTATTTTAGTGGAGGATTAATATTAAGACTGTATCTAAACCGCACTTGATGAAATGAGTAATGCTTTTCAATTACGTAAATTGAATTGAATTGAATAATGGTCTCTTAAAAAAAATATCCTTATTAGAAGAGCACCTTTAACAGACGAGAAATGGCGTAAGGAAGATATTTTAGTTATTACATTGCTAGGAAATTTAGACTAGGATTAGGTTAATATTTTTAAAGGTAGCTTTAACGGAGATATTTGTACTGTTTCCTGGTCAAAGTTAAACTTGTCACTTCTTCTACGTGTCTGTAAATGTGAATCATTTTTACACTCAAAAATTAAATAGTGCAATCTTTCGCGTTGTTACCTTCTTCGAATTACATATTTCGATAAGTCAATAACTGCTCATGGAATTCATTTAAGATCAAGATTATGTAGGGGATCATCTTGGACAGTTTGAGGTAAAAAATCAAATAAATTTTTGAAGCGACCAACTGAACTGGACCAAGGTCTAATAACTGCCAGTCTCTGTGCTATCCACCTAATCATTTTATGCTCAATGAGTGGAGGCTTAGGTATGACTTTGAATTAGGGATTCTTACTTCTACTGTCCAAAACTAATGTAGCAGTGGGTATCTAGAACGATTTTTGGTTGGATCTCGTTAACGACACGTTTTTCAAGAGGCCTAGGCCTGATTTATTTCAAATCCCTTTTCGATTTTTTTTTCTTGGATAGGTTTGTTGACGATAGTGTCATCTATTTTAATGCTAGTATAATGCTCCAAATGGGCAGCACCATTTGGAATGGTGGCAAGAAGAATTTTCCAAACAGAAAAACGAGTGTTTTTCAGCATTGTATGTCATAACTGGATTCAATTTTGCAGGATATCGAAATCACCCGCCACCTTCTAAAGCTTAAGACAAGGAACTATGTCATATTGGTCATTAAAGTGGATGAGAAGATTGTGTGTACAATATTAACTTCGTGTTAATCATCAAGAAGCCACACTGATGAGTATAAGACAATTTCAAATGTCCAGTAGGCTAACATTTTTCATGTGGTATATTACCTTAGCAGTTCCTCCATAGGAGGAATGATAGTTTTTCCAATTGCTATATTTCAAGAGCTGTCAATGTTACCAATGACATCTAGCTGTCAATATATTCAGTTAAGTATGCCATTTCATCGTGCATCATTTTACGATTGCCGAACGTTCGAAAATTATTAAAAAAATTTATCGAGATTCCGGCCCAGTTGTAAATACGCAACTCGAATTTCGTCATGAGGTCGGTGGTTATCATGGCTTCAGTGTGCAGGCAAAAGCTTGAGCGTAAGAACACTCTTTTGGATCTTAAGTCACTAACCAGACAGACAAAGAAAACGTAGGCGCTGTATCGAAGCTGAATTGCGTTTGGATTTTGACCTATTGTACCATATAAGATAGTGCTGATGCAAGAATTTAAGCCGGACGACCATAGACAACGCCGCGAGTTCTCTACGTCAAGCCCTTAGTCTATGCTAACAAACGTACCACTTTGGACGAGCTCGAAGCCAACATTCGACACGTTATTGCCGAGATAATGCCGCACATATTGGAGGGAGTCATCAAAATTTGGACCGACTGACCACTTGAATGATGTGATATTCCACACATAATACCATGAACGTAGCTTCCAAATAAAGCTAGAATCAATTTTATTTCTCACGATATATTTTTATTTAAATTTTTTTTGGATTGCAATGATTGGAAATATATTCAAGGGAAAGATAGCCAAAGAAAAGGACAAGAGCAGGATCAGAAATAATTGTTAGATCAAGTTGACTAGGTTCATAATCTGCAGAAAAATAAGCTTGCTACTGACGATTTTTATCTACAATCCTAGTAAGAAAGTAAGGCCTCGAATTTGAGAAGCACGCGAATCACTTTTCAGTTCGTCAGTATTAAAATCGCCCAATACAATAATATTTTCATACTCGTACATTGCAGAAAATTCTGAAATTGTTTGAAAAAATGGCACAGGAGAGCAGCTTCTCTTGGGGACAGTAGGTACGTAAATACAGGGTCTTCCAATAGGGACATCCGAACTTTGATAGTTGATAGCGGCCATATTATTGAAGCTACATCCATCAAGCTCGCTGTCATTTATTCAGTCTGTTTTGTTTTGAACATAGCGTTCAACAACACGTGCAAATGATAAAATTGTTTTGTGAAAATGGGTGTTCTATTCGGGCAATGTTCTACGCTCTTCGCTCATTTTACGGTCACCATAATCATTTTACCGAGAGGACTATTCGCAGTGTGGTAGATAAATTTGAGTCCACTGATTCGGTAAACGTTAAAATAACACCCATCTGCCGAAAACATCGCCGCTGACCGTGAGAGTGTGCAGGAGAATCCAAGGTAGTCGCGTCATAAGAACTCGGCCTTTCGCAGACCACGAATTGAAAAATTTTGCGCCGTAACTTGGGCCTATGGCCGTACAAAATTGAACTGACCCAGGAGCTGAAGGTAAACGACCATATACAACGACGTGTGTTCGCTGAATGGGCTCTGGAACAGTTCCAAACTGACCCTAATTTTCATCGAAAAATCGTCTTCCGCTATGAGGCCCATTTCTGGATGAATGGGTACGTCAACAAACAAAATTGTCGAATTTAGGAATATACCAATCCACATGAGATCCAAGAACTCCAATGTATTCCGAAAAAGTCACTGTTTGGTGTAGATTTTGGCATATTTTTTTGAGAACGACGTTGGCCAGGTCATTACCGTCAACGGCGAGCGCTATAGGTCGATGGTTACCAATTCTTTTAGCCTGAATTGGATGATATGGACACGAACGACATGTGGTTTCAAAGCTACGGCGTTACGTGTCACACAGCTCACGCCACATTCGAAGTTCTGCACGAGCGATTTGAGGGCATGGACGCCTCACATGGATATGATATGAACTGGCCACCGAGATCGTGCGATTCGACACCGTTAGACTTTTTCTTGTGGGATTTTCTGAAGTCGTAGGTCTATGCGAATAAGCCATTAACAACAGCGGCCCTCAAAGCCAACATCGTCAAATACCGTCGCTCGGTCAAATTCGGCCAGATTTATGCACCAGAACCATGGAAAATTGGACATTTCGGATGCCCGCCACCCAGAGAGGCCACGGCGGACATTTGAACGATTTCATACATAATGGCATCGATAGGCCTTTCAAATGAATAAAAAATTTCGATGATGTCTCACACACACTTTGTTTTGTTTAAATGTAAAGATAGGAAGTCATTAATGTAAGACCCTTTACATAAAACGTAAATACACTTAAGCTATGTTCAGACGATTGCCAGATCTGACAATATTGTCAGGTCTACAAATGTTCTGACAATGACAATCTGCGAACTACCTTACAATGCTAAATTGTCAGTTCACACGATTGGCAGATGTTTGTTTACAAAAAATTTGCAGATTGAAATTAAAATTGTTTTTTCATTCGGCACTGAGTGAAGTCTATTTTTTTTATGAGAATTTTAATCAAATAGATAATTGATAAAATAATCGAAATGGAAGAAAAGATGCATTTGCGATTGTTTTGGCCGCGTACATATTGGAAAGCAGCGAGGAGGATGAATTGCCACAAAAACGTCGGCGTGTTTGGACGAAGGATTGGGTGGAACGCCGTCTGCAGGAGGGACTTTTTGCAAAATTGCTTGTCGAATTCAGAGCTGAGGAGCCAGAATTGTATAGCAATTTATTGCGTATGGATTGTAAACAATTCGATGATCTTCTAGCTTTGGTGCGCGCGAGCATTTCAGCAGCTGAGCGGCTTGTGTTGACGCTACGATACCTAGCTACCGGCGAACATTTTCGGTCTATGCGATATCTGTTCCGCATTCCTGTGACAACGATCTAATCCATCATTCCAGAAGTTCTGGATGCAATCTACAAAGTGCTCGTCGATAAATATCTTCAGGTAAATTAATTTCATTACTATACTTTATGCAATGTACACACAAATGCACAGAAAATGGTGTTTAATTCCAGACGCTGAGAACACCCGTCGCCTGGGATATTGTTGCCAGAAAATTCGGCGAACTGTGGCAATTCCCACTGCATTGGAGCAGTGGATGGAAAGAATGTACAGGGTGAACTCCAACTTTTTAAAATGCTATAATTTTTTTTATTTTTGAATAAATTTTATTGTGCCAAAGCAAAAAATATTGGAAAATACATCAATTTTCAACAAATTGTATCAGTAGTTTTCAATATGTCCACCTTTGGCGCGAATAATGGCTTTGAGACGGTCGAAGAAAGCATCGCACGCTACACGCAAGTGGCTCTGCGGTATTTTGGCCCATTCCCGGCGAAGTGCTTGTTTGAGGTGGTCCAAACTTTGGTATTGGTGCCAATCTTCGCCTTCAAACTACCCCAGACAGAGAATTTGCAGTCCATTGTGTCGAAGAAATGAAGTGTGGAACATTGTTTTTTAACCAATCTTGGTTAACGCGCGCTTTGTGAGACGGTGCCGAGTCTTGTTGAAATGTCCACGGTCTCCGACCGAAATGATTATTTGCTCAAGGCTTGACAGTTTCACGGTATACGATCGCATTAATTTTGACGCCACGCTCCGAAAATACGGGCGGAGAGCGACCATCGGCGGTTATGGCGGCCCAAATCATCAACATCGGTGCTGCCTGTTTCTGGTGGCCGTCCGAAAGTGTACATTTTCGAAGGACTTCTCTGGTAAGTAAACTCGGTCATTTTGTTTGTTGACATATTGCTCGATAAAAAATGGCGACTCATCGGAAAAAACCAAATTCGGCAACTCACCACTTTCGTGCAAGCGTAGCAACTCCTTCGTTCTTTCGGCTCTAACTTTTTTCTGTTGCGGTGTAAGATCGTGTGCTTTTTGGAACTTCAATGGCTTGAGCCCAAGCTCATTTTTCAGTATGTGTTGCATCCGTTCCAACGATATGTTGAGCTCACGAGCCATTTTTCTTCCACTTCGACGCGGATTTCGCTCAATTCGAGCCTTCACTTTCCCAACCATTTCTGCCGATGTTGCTGTTTTTTTATGACCACCTCCATGGCGTTTTGCAACGCTGCCAGTATCACGGTAACGAGCTATGGTTCGAGACACAAATGATTTATTCACGTTGAGGTGCTAGAGGGCTCTAACGATAGCTACTTGTGGTTTTCTAGCCAAATATAAAGCAATCACACTATCACGTTTGAATTCCATCGCTGATAAAAATTGTTCAACACAACTGAGACGCAAATCGTTTAAAAGGCTTCTAAATGATAAAATTATCAGTCATGTGTCAAAATTTGAGCTCACTGTCATGAACGGTTTGGAAATTATAGCAGTCTGAAGTCGGTTGCAGTTCGAGTCATTCAGGGTGTAGTAATGATCGCACCACTCAATGCTGACAGCATATTCAACAATTATAAAGGCACACATAGCATTGTTTTGATGGGCATTGCAGAGGCGGAATATAAACTGCTGTACATCGACGTCGGCCGTAATGGGCGATTTTCCGATGGTGGTGTGTTCAACCGATGCACATTTAGCCAAGCGCTGGAGACTAATCAGCTGGGCTTGCCAGGAGACAAATCACTACCCGGTAGAGAATTGCCTGTTTCGTATGTACTCGTTTCAGACGATGTGTTCGCCTTACGGCCGAACATATTGAAACCATACAGCCAACGTGGTCTCTCAATGGTGCAACGAAAATTTAATTATTGATTGAGTCGCTCCCGCCGTATGATTGAAAATGTTTTCGGTATTACGTCGGCACGTTTCCGAGTGCTGCGGAAGCCCATATATTTGGATGCCGAGAAGTCAAAGAAAGTTACGCTTGCGTATTGCGTGCTCCACAACTACTTGATTACAACAAATAAAAAGAAGTATACTCCGAGTAATCCATTCGACCATTATGGTGATATCGGCGAACTTATCTTGGGTGATTGGCGACGTGATGTGGGTGTGAAAAGCGGTACATTATATCCATTAGAAGGAACCCGTACTGAAACTCTACTCGACGTACTTTGTCGAAGAGGGTGAATTAGAATGGCAGTATAAATTGCTTCAATAAGAAAAAAAGAATTTGTATTTTCTATAAAATTTTTATTTATGAAAAATATTATATGAAAAAGAATTATATGTTTTTTAATATTATCTATGTTGATGGTTGTGCCATCTCGCTGGCGATTTCGCCTCTGCTAATAATTTCTGTTGCTGGCTGCCTAGTGATGAACATTAGTTCATACTGTTCCAATGGCTGTTCTTGCGGCTGCTCCTTCCTAGACGAAGGCTATAATATGAGCAAAATATATAAAAGATAATGAAATTGAAAATGCACTCTATCAGAGCAACTTCATCCATTATATCACTGAATGCACGTCACAGTTTAGACGAACGCAGCTTGTTCTGGGGTTAAGTTTTGCAACTCGGAGGCCATATAGTCACAGTTTTTGGTTGCGAACGAATGGACTGCAGTGCTTTTACCGCCATTTGCTTTAAACAGCTGCCATCCGATGGAAATGGCGATGGTGTTGACGTAGTAATACTGCGTTTGCGTCCTTGCCCAGATGTCAATGGCGACGGTGACACAAAGTCCAGAGTATTACGTTCGCTCACATCTAGAAAGAGTGTTTCGTCGTTGACAGCGGAATTCTGAAAAACTAACACAAAGAATGAATAATTCTGAAACATGAAACCAACAAAGGCGAAGAAAGAATTACCAATTTCATAGACGACGTCGATTGGGTAGACTGCAGAACTTTACTTGCTTCCAAGAACAGCATTAGTTTAAAATACTTCCAGGTAATAGGAACTAATTCGTTAGTACCTTGACCTGACTTTTTTTTTCCGATACTTGTCAAGGTTGCTATTAAGACCATTCTCACGGTCATTGAGGCTCATATGGATGCTCTCAGCGACTTCCTGCCATAAGGCTTCCTTCGGCATTTTTTATTGTGCGCGCCCAGCATCCCACAAACTGCGTCGCGTCTCAATTTCTTGAATGAGTTTCAAAACGTGGTCCTGTTATCATTCACTCTTAACTTTCTTCCGAAAAGATTTTTGCAATTTTTGTTTTTTTTTGCATATTTCGACTTCGTCGGCGACTGCGAAAGTGGTAGAACCTCAATCGGCTGAAATGTTGTATCCTTTTCGACATTGACGTATACACAGTTTATATCACTCATTGTTACAAAAAAAGACAGCTTAAAAAAAAGCACCGCACGCGTTCTGCAACACTTCCTTTTGCTTTTTCAAATATGAAAAATTATGTGACAATGAAAAAATTGTCAGACGTTATAAACATAGCACATCTGGCAATAGCAAATGTGCTTGCAAATGTCCTAAATACCTGACAATGGCACAATTATTGTATGTTCAGATGATTGCCAGATATCTGACAATTTCATTGTGACAATGTGTTTTCTGCAAATATTGTCAGACAAAATTGTAAGTTCAGACGGTTGTAAGACATTTGGAACAATTTTTACAGTGACAGATCTTGTCAGATCTTTTAGCTTTAGCTTTAGTATTATTGTTACGAACTTAAACATTAATATACTCTAGACTTGACAAAAAGTCAGATTTTCTTATTCAGACATAATAAGAAAGCCGGATTTGCAGTAAATTGCAACACCGCCGACTATCGTTCAAGTTATTTTATCATTCCTGTGCAATTGAAAGTTAGGAAGACATAATCCTCAGACCTAGGTTTGAACCAAGTTTCGCTTACTACATCAATGCCAGGATACACTCATAAGTAGCTCAAATAATCTAATTAATTGAAAAATTACATATTTTCAGACCTTCTGTCTGTATACATAAAGCATTTAATATACGAGTATTAAAGGTGGAACTCCCTTTCACGCAATTAGTCCTTATATACGGAATATACATACGACGAACTTCTTTCATCCCCCTCTTTCGCCTCAATCTTCACCGAAGAAATTACAGATAACTTGATCCACTGCTGTCTAGAAGGCTATGTGAAGTCAAACATGTCCAACCTCTCTTCGGCTTCCACCTCAATAAGGTAGCCTTAAAAAAATGTCCTTTACCCTACTTATGCCTCTCGTCCTACGTGCCATAGTTTATAAGCTTTAATAAAAAAAAAAAAAACCCTCCCTTTATCGATTAAAATAAAAATCGGGTCGTGTTCTCTTGATTAGTCGAAATGAATCCTCTTATTGGAAAACCATTCCGTAGTCCCTGATTATTACAGGCGAGCTGGACGGTCAAGCTCTGAATCGGACGACAATGAGAAAATAATTAGAATCGATAATTGCACCTTTAAAAGGGTGTGCAGCCAGTATATTGGAGGCATGTCTTCTTTATGCCATCATGTAGTCGATGATCACGTGCCTGGGCTGGTTATAGGTTCGGCAATTTGGGTTGACCAGGTTACTTGTATTTACTCTCATCAACGCATTTGTTGCAGATGTGAGTTCAGCCGGAGGACAAGATTTGTTTTTTCTTTAAATTATTATTTTTTACTAGCTGACCCGGCAGATAAATAAATAAAAGACCTAAAAAAGACCTAAACTTTTGTATAAAATAAACTTAAATCAAACAAAAGGAATCCATAATTAATAAAAACAAAATGCTCGGTATGAATGAAGTTTTATTATTATTTTCGATTAATTACACATGATGTTGCTTACTTACAAAACAGAGTTTTCCTGAAATACTGGCTGTTTATAAGGATTCAATTTGATATTGGCAGACACACACAGTTATGATACAGTTTGTTAATCAATTTAAAGCTTTCTGATAAACTATATTTTTTGTTTTGTTTTGTGGTCCGTAAATAAACAAAGATGACGGTTTTCCGACGCGCGAACACGCGACGTATAATTGTCCATGCGCGAAATAGGGAAACTCCAAGTTGATTCCGCAAACTTCCAATGACTGACCTTACGATTTATTTATGGTCGTCGCAAAGGCCAGGCGTACTGGAAATCGTAAACGTTTTAAATTGAATGGTAAATCCGTTGGAATCATCGTGTCAACAACATTTCTCAGAAACATTCAAGCGGAATGAAGATGGGAGATATGAAGTACGACTCCCATTCAAGGATGGAATTCGCCCAACCTTGGGGAATTCAAAGAAGGCGGCCATGGCGAGATTCTTTCAAATAGAAAGAAAACTTGAATCAAACCAAAAGCTAAAGGAAGCTTATACCAAATGTATCCACGAGTACGCCACCTTAGGTCATATGAAGGAGGTCTCAGGATCCACGGAACTAGGCGAACACTACTACTTGCCTCATCATGCTGTCGTCAAAGAGTCAAGTAGCACCACAAAACTCCGTGTAGTGTTCGCTGCATCTTGTAAGACTTCTAACGGAGTATCGCTAAGCGACTGCTTAATGGTGGGTCCACGACTGCAACCCGACATCATAGATCTGATCACGAAGTGGACGAAATTCAAAGTAGCGTTTGTGGCAGATATAAGCATGATGTATCGGAAAATATGGATGGCAGCACAAGATACGTCATATCAACTAATTCTATGGAGGCATACACAAAATGACCCTATAAAAACATATGCTTTGAATACAGTCACATTTGGAACTGCATCGGCGCCATATTTAGCGGTGCGCACCTTACATCAGCTAGCGTCAGATGTGGAACACAAGTATCCATATGTAACAAAGGTGCTCACTGAAAGATTTTACGTCGACGACCTCATCTATGGTACGAATGACGAAAAGGAAGCCATCGATTTACAAAAACACATTATTGAAGTCCTGACATCAGTCGGGTTTCCTCTAAGAAAATGGGCCAGCAATTCCACGAGAGTATTAGAGCAGGTTCCTGAAAGCGAAAGGGAAATAAATCTGCCTCTAAATTTTGAATCACCAGATGCCATCAAAACATCCGGCTCGAAGGACCATGTCCCAAACAGAGTTGAGCGGGATTTAAAAGTTGAACTTGGAATAGATGATTCCCAAGCGGTGGCTACCCTTTCAGTTAGATGAACTGAAGAGATGAAAAAACCAATACAAGTACAATAAAAAATGGTTAAATAAAAAAAAAACTCGTAACCTTTTTTAAACTTGAAACTTTATTACTTGACTGTTGGCTGAAGAGTGGTTTAACATATTAATTTTTTCTTCCCTCGAAGCTGCTGATGGCTTATGTACCACTCAGCTGCTTCGTCTAAGGTCAATCACCCTGGCTTATTTACCTATGTGAAAAACACACCAGCACCAACAATGCCCCCATATTTTCGGAGTAGGTGTTAGAGTGCATTGTGTTGCAGTGCATCTCACTCACATGCAATTCGGCCATCCTGGCCGAATTCAACTTCTAGTGGCGTTGCAATGCGTCAAAGCGAGATCGATATGTTCTTCGTAGCTCGGCATATTGACAGTTTGTTAGTTGTGAGTTTTGTTTCGAGGCAAATCGTTTTGTGGTGCAGTTTACATTTAATTCGGTGGTTTGTGTTCATTTTTTGTTATTTGTGTTGTGTTGATGCACACACAGCTAATTATTCGAAATGTTTTAAATTTTTATTTCATGCGAATAATTAGCTTCCTGCAAACACACAATCTCCCATTTTTCCAGCGCGTGGTAGATTTTGTTGGGAAGCAACACATTGGTATACGCGTAATCAAGACATCATCTCCTTTGTATTTTCCTTTTATGATCGTTGCCTCAATGACGTTATTCATCACCTTTTTCACAGCCAGTCTTGTTCCATTGCACAGTCGAGGTTGATTAATGTTATGCAGCATGATGACAATTGATCCTACTTTTAACTGCAAATTGTGAGGTGGTAATCCAGGCAATTCCAGTGAATTTAAAAACTCCATGGGATAGTTGACCACGTCATCCTGGTTCATAACGGTGTCGACTGATTTGAAGGAAACCAACTGTCCCGGAAGAATATTCAGAATGGTCGCATTGAGATCCTCGACATCTTTATTTTTCGCAGCCAATATTGCTCGTTCACCCAGCCAATTATGGTTATTGAGCTGTTGCACTCTTGCTTTGTACACTCCCGACCATCCTGGAACTTCCTTAATATTTTATAATAATATTAACTGACTTAAATTATATTCAATCGCAGCAGAAAGCCATGTAAGCTAGCGCTGTAGTCTAAGATTATTAATTTGTACATTTATGTAAGATTAATAAAATAATAATAATAATAATAATAACATGACATTCTAACATTATTATGCCGTCCGATGATTTGAACACCCAATCGTACTTAGTGGGTATACGTATTTCAAAACGTGGCCGTTTTTGCTCTTGACTTTGCCAACTTGTTTGCACTTGACGTTTTGTATAGGAAATTTCTTCCTGAAAAGGTCTTTGATCCAGGACAGGCTTGCGTGACGTGGGGCAGCTTGGCTTCAAGATTCATTTTATTTAATTAGTGAATTCTGTTGGTCCATTCAGGGAGAGTCCAGGATGTCCCAAAAGCCATAATTATTGGCAATGGTCTTGGGACGGGATTGGTGATCGAAGTTGCATTTATCGTAGTGGGTTGAACGGGGGCTTCGGTGGTAATGGTTATTGAATGAGTTGAGGCTGAAGTGGTTGAGGGTGATATATCTAGCTCGTCGTGTTAGGATTTGTTACACGGGCTTACTGCAGATGGAGGTGCATCCGGTGTACCAGAGATGTGCTTTAATTCCTCCAATATCTGCATTGTGATTGATCTAGTGGATGCAGCTTCCTCACCTAGAAAATTGAGGTTATGTTGGATGGATCCGATGTTTTCGATATGTTCAGCATGCTTGAGATGTAGAAGAGTGGATTGGTCAGCCAACGTTGACATAATTTTTCCCAAATGAATTGAGGTTGACTGAATCGCTGGTAACGTGTTTAAGCAGTGAGACTTATCAGGGATATATTTTAGAGTGCAGGGATTGAACAGCTGAGTTTATGGTGGTTATGCTGTTATCGATCGAACAGTTTAGATTATCATGGCTTTCGGAAATGAGTTTGGTTATATTTTTACTACTAAATTGCAACATATTTAAAGGAATTGAATAAACCTCAGATATTAAATTCAGATAATTGAATTAATTTAAAAAAAAAAAATCAAAATGCAGGTGTCCTACATATGGAACAGTAGGGGAATCTGGGTGATCACTAATTCCAGATGTCATTTGTGATGTCAGCGATTTAGTAATGATGTTCACGCGTACGAGTTTTCATTTCTATCCCATCCAGCCATGCAAGCAATTGAAATGGTATTTCCTGGTAGGCTCTTGCCTCTGTCAAGTTTTACTGCGATTTTAATCATCAAACTCAACATTTGAAGCAATGATATTTGACATACTTGTGTTTTTATTTACAGGACTCCAGTATAGTTGGCACTAAGTGCCTGCTATATGAAAGCGTCCCAAGTCTTTTTACTAGCACAGTTGTGGCAATAAATTCATAAGAAGTCTTATGAGTAATACATCCCTGAACGTCTGCCAAAATTGCATCTACTCGTACATTCCCAGGCAACATCTCCACATGGAAGGTACTTTAAAGCAAAGTCACATTCAAAAATGACTTCAATTACTTAAAGCTGAATTGACAATGCGTGACACTGCCATGGTTTTATATTTACAATAATCGGAACCTTCAAATCTGAAGGTCAGTCAATGGTCGGTAGGTGGTCCAAGAGTTGGGGTAATTTATCTGTTTCCAAGAAATTAGGCTAAAAGCTTCTTTCTTTCATAAAGGGATCTAGTTCCCCTTTTTTGCTTTGCTAAGGTGTTCTTTTGGCGGCAAACAAATTCATTACACCAAAGTGGATATTGAATAGGTTTTTGTGTTCAAAACGAATTTGGTTTGGGTGAGTATTCATTTCTCCTAAAACGTGTTTCTTTTTTATAAATGCTATTATGCGAGAACAAAACCCAAATGGATATAAAAAATCTGGTTAAAAGAACGTCCATTGAATAAAAGGAGGTATTGAGCTCTTTTTTGCGGCAGTAGTAAGTACATAAAAGCAATGAAAATTCGCTTGTTTAAAAGGGGAAACTTGTGAAATATTGCGACAGGAAAGATTAATGAGAATTGGTTCTTCCTGCCTACATACTGTGATACATGGTGCGCGAAATAGTCAGTGAAATTGTACAGAGCGAGTTTTCATCCGAATCAAATAGTCGATAGCTTGTCCAATTGAATATGCGAAACATTTTTACATTTGAATACACATGGAAAGCAATTTTGGATAATGTAGTCTAAATTTAGATTTGTAACCCATTTTCATTTTATAAAATATGGAATACAAAAAAAAAAGAAATAAAGGAAAAGTAATTTAAAATGCAAAACTGACTGGGTAAATGGGTCATTAAAGAGAAAATCACAAAAAGTAAAAATAATTGATGAGTGTTATTTTTGATTTCAGTGGTAGGGGGACGGTGTTTTTGTGATGTTGGGGAAGGAAATTCAAAGTTACTTAATTTTTTTTAATCCTTACTTTGAACTTTGAATGGCCGTTAACCCTGGAAAGATGATCTGCGTCATTTTGACTCACGCGAAAACGAAATACAGGGTGTCCCAGTTATAGGTAACAAAAAGTTGTATTGCAGGGGGGGGAGTCTATTTCACCCCCCACCAAGTTGTGGGCCGTTAAAATGAGGAACCTCTGATTTCGAGGTAAAACTTCTTAAAAGGCTGTAACTTTCTAAGGGATTCAGATTAAGAAACCATTGTACAGATTTTTGAAATAGAATTTCAGTCTGCATAAAATACTAAAATTTCGTCGAGTTCAATGAACTCCAGCCAAAACTATGGCATTTTGAAAAATCGTTGGACCAATTTTATCAGAAAAATGCGTTTATCTCGGAATTTTCAATTTTAGGTTAACCTTTTTTATCAAAACTTTTGTCTTCTCTTCATTATCTACGAATAACGGAAGTTATTGCAAAACACTATTTTATTTAAGCATATGGGTCACTAAATAAATTTAATATCCCTTTAAATAGTTTTTGTGGTCCTAAAAAGGACCGTTGCGCTTTTATAGTAAATTTTCGAAATGCGGCCCGTGTCTATGGATATTTAGAGTGGTTCTAATTTGGGCGAGTTCATTGGCCCAACAGTTCCCTGGAATGTCTCTGTGGGCCGGCACCAAGCAAAGGTGGAGGTCAAACTGCTCTGCCATCTTCCTAAGAAATGATCGGCATCCAAGGGCGGTTTTAGAATTTAATGAGATTGAGTCCAGGGACTCAAAAGATGTGGATGTCCTTTGCATACTATTTGTTATATCGCGTTTTTCTTCAGCCAGGAAAAGTTCTTTAATCGCCAAAATTTCCGCCTGGAACACGTTACAGTCATTTGGAAGACGGAAGGAGAGGCTTAGATTTAGCTTATCTGAGAAAACACCTCCACGAACTCCCCCACGTTTTAGATCCATCTGTGTAAAAGTGGATTGACTCGTCCTCCATGAAAGCATCTTCCTTCCAGAAGTATCTAGAAGGGAAGCTTACATGAAAGTCTTTGTCAAACCAAAGTTCGGGTATAGTGTAATCGATGTTCCCTGGGAGTAGTTACTTGCCTGTTGAACATATCGAGGGCTGTCAAGTGAAACAGAATGTCCAGTGCCGCGAAGGGAGTACAGAGTTGGGCTCCGCTTATGCATAGATATGCTGTTCTTTAGACTCTGCTTAGTTTACTGCAGTTGACTGCATTATCTAAGGACGTCCAGCAGACAACAACCCCGTAGGTAAGTATCGGTCTAATGACCGAGATATATAGCCTCATTTGTTCCCAATAGCTTTTTTGTAAGAGAATAAAGCTACCGTAGCTTTCTTGACTCTTTATTGCATGTCACGTTTACAGTTTAGTTTCCTGTCAAAATTGAGACACAGATATTTTGCTGTCCCGGAAAAGACTGAACTGGTACCTTTTATTGCCTCTATAATTGGAATCCTATATTTCCTGGAAAAGAGGACAAGATCAGTTTTATTGGAGTTTACTCTCAATCTACAGCGATCTGCCCAATGGGTTAATCTGTTAAGATTAAGCTGAAAGAGTTCTTTAATGTTATTAAGATGCTTACCTGAGACGGCTATAACGGCTATACAAATTTTATTGTGCCAAAGCAAAAAATATTGGAAAATACATCAATTTTCAAATTGTATCAGTAGTTTTCAATTTGTCCACCTTTGGCGCGAATAATGGCCTTGAGACGGCCGAAGAAAGCATCGCACACTGCACGCAAGTGGCTCTGCAGTATTTTGGCCCATTCCCGGCGAAGTGCTTGTTTGAGGTGGTCCAAACTTTGGTAGTTTTTAGTGCCAACCTTCGCCTTCAAAATACTCCAGACAGAGAAATCCGACGGACTTGCATCCGGAGAATTTGCAATCCATTGTGTCGAAGAAATGAAGTGTGGAAAATTGTTTTTTAATTGTTTTGACGCGCGCTTTGTGAGACGGTGCCGAGTCTTGTTGAAATGTCCACGGTCTCCGACCGAAATGATTGTTTGCTCAAGGCTTCAATACTACCTCAAAGACAGTTTCACGGTATACGATCGGATTAATTTTGACGCCACGGTCCAAAAAACGAGCGGAGAGCGACCATCGGCGGTTATGGCGGCCCAAACCATCACCATCGGTGCTGCCTGCTTTCTGGTGACCGTCCCAAGGTGTAAATTTTCGAAGGACCTCTCTGGCAAGTAAAATCGGTCATTTTGTTTGTTGACATATTGCTCGATGACAAATGGCGACTCATCGGAAAAAACCAAATTCGGCAACTCACCTCTTTCGTGCAAGCGTAGCAAATCCTTCGCTCCTTCGACTCTAACTTTTTTCTATTGCGGTGTAAGATCGTGTGGTTTTTGGAACTTCAATGGCTTGAGTATTTTTCTTCCACTTCGACGCCGATTTCGCTCAATTCGACCCTTCACTTTCCGAACCATTTTTGCCGATTTTGCTGTTTTTTTTATGACCACCTCCACGGCGTTTTGCAACGCTCGCGCTGCCAGTATCACGGTAACGAGCTATGGTTCGAGATACAAATGATTTATTCACGTTGAGGTGCTGGAGGGCTCTGACGATACCTACTTGTGGTTTTCTAGCCAAATATAAAGCAATCACACTATCACGTTTGAATTCCTTCGCGTATAAAAATTTTTCAACACAACTGAGACGCAAATCGTTTAAAAGGCTTCTAAATGATAAAATTATCAGTCTTGTGTCAAAATTTGAGCTCACTGTCATGAACGGTTTGCAAATTATAGCAGTCTGAATTTGGTTGCAGTTCGAGTCATTCAGGGTGTAGCAACGTCACCCGCATAGGCAATCACCCTGCTACCACCAGCTTCCAGGTATATCAGCCGTTTATTAACCACCTCTGTTGATATATCTTTTAGCAGAAGCCCCATCCAGTTTGGAGTTGATTATCCTGCTATTTAGCATAGGACTGATCAACTACCCAAGTGAGTTGTCTACCTGCAGAGTTGACAGCGCAATCATGATTGCGGCTGTGTTGTTAAAGGCACCCTCTATGTCCAGAAAACCAACCATTGTATACTCTCTATATTGTAGGGATCGTTCAATGTCGCTAGTCAGTGAATGTATAGCCGTTTCCACCGATTTTCCTTTAGAGTAGGCATGTTGAGCCATTGACAAAATTCTTGGATCCATTTTAGCTCGTATATGGATATCAATCAGTCGTTCTAGGGTTTTCAGAAGGAATGTTGATAGACTTATAGGTCTGAGATCCTTTGGGACAACACTAGAGCATTTTCCGGCTTTGGGAATGAAAACTACATTCATTTCTCTCCATTACAGTGGAATGTGGATCAGCTCTACACAGTTCCTCATGATATTCTCTAGCGTAGGCAAGTTTATATCTGAGGACTTTTGCAGCCCGGTAGGCACAATATTATACCGTCCGGACCAGGAGACCAATATGGTTTGTAGCTATGCAGAGCCTAAAGCAGTTTGTCTCTTGTAACCAGACCATGAATTTTAGTCACGGTTGAAATAGTCCTGTTTGGGTTGCTACTGACTGCGAATAGGGAGCTACACGGAAAGTGAGTGTCCATTAGCAGGTTGAGTAATCCATCATTTGAGGTTGTCGAAGAGCCATCTGTTTTTTTTCAAACAGCCGGGCATAATAGAATTTATAGAGAGGATTTTTCTTAGTCGCAATGTCTCAGAGGTTTCTGTAATTTTGTCACAGAATAATCTCCAGGATTGTCGCTCTATTCTTCCTCAGTTCCTTTTTTTATATATTTTGAGGGATTCTTTGTATGCGTCCCAGGCAGTCACTTTTCTTATGCTTTTTGCTAGGTTGGAAAGTTTCTGCAAACATTTCTAATGGATTTTTGTGTAGGGTATAATGGATAGCAATAAGTCCGTGACTTTTGGATTAACAGATTTTTTGATAAAAAAATAATTTTATTTTTCAACGCAGTCTCCCTTGAGCTCTATACACTTTGTCCAACGCTTCTCCAATTTTTTTATCCCTTCCAAAAAAAATGATTTGTCGAGGTCCTCAAAATAGGCCTTTGTTTGCGAGATGACTTCATCATTGGAGTCAAATCTTTTTCCACCAAGCCATTTCTTCAGGTTTGGGAACAAGAAGTAGTCGCTCGGAGCCAAATCTGGAGAATAGGGTGGATGAGGGAGCAATTCATAGCCCAATTCATGGATTTTTGCCATGGCAACTGCACATGTGTGCACCCTTGCATTGTCTTGGTGGAAAAGAACTTTTTTCTTGGCCAAATGAGGTCGTTTTTTTTTCAAATCGTCATTGAATCGGTCCAATAAGTTGGCATAATATTCCCCATTGATTGTTCTTCCCTTTTGAAGGTAGTCAATGTGGATTATCCCGCGTGCATCCCAAAAAACAGTCGCCATAACTTTATTGGCTGACAAACCCACCTTGGCCTTCTTTGGCGCCGATTCACCCTTAGAAACCCACTGTTTTGACTGTTGTTTGTTCTCTGGTGTGTTGTGATGGATCCATGTTTCGTCCACGGTTACAAAACGGCGCAAAAACTCCTCCATATTGCGATTAAACAACGCCAAACCTTCCTGTGAAGTTGTTACACGATTGCGTTTGTGGTCGACTGTGAGCAAACGCGGCACCCATCTTGCGGAAAGCTTTCTCATGCCCAAGTGATCATTCAAAATTGAAACCACTGAGCCATGGAGTCAACTGACAGATGCCTGTTGACAGGAGCAGTGTTGCTGTTTCAGTAAAGAAGTCAGAAATTCAAAAAGTCACGGACTTATTGATCCGCCCTCGTATAAAAGATAAGAGTGGGTCGAAAAGGTGGTATAGGTGGGTGTTGGATGAAGTTCTTCTTTAGGCTGTAGACTAGCCAGAATGGGAGGCAGAACTTTGGCAACAATTTCGTTCTGGGACCATGCTTGAAAAAAAATTCCACTGTCCATTACATTGTTTGCAGCTTTCAGAGTGTACGTATATCAGGCTCTGCTCTCTCGATGTGTGTAACTGAGTATAGAGATGCTTAACCATGCGTATTACTTGCTTTTGTTGCATTTACAAGATGTTGAAAAAGTGCACCACTATCTTAGGATATTGGAGGAACAGCCAGTTCAAAGAGAAGGTAGGGTAGGTACAATAGAGCGGGTTCCAAAGAGTGAGAAGTGAACAGGAAAGTAAGAATCCAGCTCGATCTGGCTAATTTGGATGCAATTAAATTGCAATGCTGTATGTGTGCTATCAATTTGCTGAACATATCCTTTAAGTCAGCTTTAGTATTTGGTCTACAAGTAAGTTTCCAGCGTTTGTCAGAGATGGCGGCTCCAGTGGATCCCGGGCAGCAATGTCAGACCCCATGTGTTTTATTTGTAGGTTTTGTATCTGTCAACAACTTTGCAGCGTTATATTTGAGCAGTTCTATCGGTGTCGTACATTTTATCGAGCAAAATCATGGCAAGTTTCCACCCAAATAAACGTAATTTGCGGGAAGCGCCGCTTTTATTCTTTAATATGAAGAAAAGTGCGGCTGAGACCTATCGTTTGCTTTCGGAAACTTATGGGGCGGAATGTATTAGTGAATCGACGTGTCGCGAGTGGTTCAAACGGTTGGCGTTAGCAAAGTAATCAAAGACTTACTATAGGAATAAAATGGTAACTTTTTTGTCTATGCTTAGCAGTAAGTAGAGGTTTTTTTGATGGTCGAAAAGATCAAAAACGAACTTTTCTTAAACGCCAGCGTACGGTGCTTGCTTCAATTGAAAGATTAAGCTCACTAGCAATCTTTCTTGACGGCAAGAAAGTATCGTTAATAATCCCTTTCTTAATTTACCGATCGGTTCGGAGTGTAGTTTTTCGGCGACGTCCTCCACAGTGAATCGTTTCGACCGGTTTTCCATTCCGAAACTTTTTTATAATGTCACACACTGTCGATGATGGCAATTCATACTTTTTGGCTATGGATTTTTGTTTTAGCCCTGTCCTGAAATCCGCTACCACCTGATTTTTAACCACACCACTGTATTTATTTTTAGCCATTTTATTAGTGAGCAAATTGGACACCCCTGACCTTTTAAGTTTTATTAAGTCTATAACTCACTTCAAATGGCAGTCAAAACCATTATCACCAAGTTAAAGAGAGCGAAAATACGGTACTTTTGAAAATCCGGTATGTTTTGCACAGGCATGGCATTGAGTTGAGCTACGGTTTTTGACAAAACTCTAAAAATAATGACAGCAATGCTTGTTTTTTCTTCAATTTGTAAACTTATTCAATAGGTTTTCTTAAATTGCCAAACAAGTGTATTCCTGTCCCCTAGAATTCTTAAATCAAAAATTTTCAGGAAAAATGCGGTATGTTTTGCACAACACTGTATGTGTTCCAAATGCAATGTATTTCTTCAATCAAAATGTTTTACAAAATATCACACAATGAATTAATGTATAATACCACAATAATATGAATATTTCCTTTTTTGATAAAAATCCAAAAAATAATGATTTTCCTTTGAACGCATATTTGTATACCCTGTCCGGCCAATGTTGCGTTTTCGCAACAGTAAAAAATTTTTAGCTACAGCAAAAAGAAATTTTTTTGACCATGGAATTTTCTATTCCTAACCCAAAGTAGATATTCAGACAAAAAAAAAACAAATTTTCACATTGGTTCTATGCTTGGTCGTTAATGGGTTAATGATGTTGTAAATATGATGTAAATATTTGTGAAGAAGGAGGATGAAAATGATTCGCTTGTTTCTAAGCTGATTAGTATTTGTTCTGCTTTTCTCCATATCATTCAGCTCTCAACGAAACATAATAAAATCATAGTTAGAAAACATAGTTACAATGCTTTATTCAAAGTATCGTCCATCGGAAGCTACAACTTTCCCCCATCTTTCTGGCAATTTATGAATTCCGGACCAAAAAAATTTCTCGTCTTTCGAGCCCAAGAACGTATCGAGCCAATTTTTGATTTCCTCTACTGAGCTGAAGCGTATTCCCGTAAGAGCGTTCTGCATCGAACGAAACAAGTGATAGTCAGATAGTGCCAAGTCTGGACTGTAAGGCAGGTGAGGCAGAATTTCCCATCCACTATTTACCAAATAGTTTTTCACCGAAACCGCAACATGTGGCCGAGCTTTGTCGTGATGAAAAATGACGGACTCATGCCTGGTCTCATATTCTGGCCGTTTTTCTTTTAATGCCCGCTTCAAACGAATTAGTTGGGTTCGATATAAAGGTCCTTTGATGGTTTCACCACTCGGAAGCAGTTCGTAGTATACGACACCCTTTTGATCCCACCATATGCAGAGCATGAACTTATTCACGTGAATATTTCGTTTCGGCGTTGATTGGGCGGGCTCGCCGGGCTTTGTATACGATTTTCTGCGTTTAGGATTATCATAATAAATCCATTTCTCATCACCAGTGACAATACGATGCAAAAATGATTTATTTTTATACCGCTGCAGTAACATTTCGGACATGCAAAATCGCCGTTCGACGTCTCTTGGCTTCAATTCGTACGGCACCCAGTTTCCAACCTTTTGAATGAATCCCAGTGCTTTTAGTCTCAGGGAAACGGCTTGTTGCGTGACGCCCAATGATGCAGCAAGTTCTTCTTGAATCTGACACGGATCCTCATCCAGTAAAGCGTCCAATTCCTCGTCTTCAAAACTTTTCGGCTTTCCGGGGCGAACTTTGTCTTCAACTCCAAAATAACCACCGTGAAGCATGGAGGAGGTTCAATTATGTTGTGGGGATGTTTTTCTGGTGCGGAATGTGGACAAATACATGAGATTAGTTGTATTATGGATCGTTTTCTGTATATAAATATATTGGAATCCGTAATGCTATCATACGCTGAGGAAGAGATGTCACTGCGTTGGGTTTATCAATATGATAATAACCCAAAACATTATCAAAGTTCGTTAAGGAGTGGTTTGCGCTGGAATATGTTGATGTGTTGGAATGGCCCTCTCAATCTCCCGATCTAAACTCTATCGAGAACTTGTGGGCCATTTTAAAAACCGGTAGGGTCAAAGACGTACACACACAAAAACCAACTTATGACGTCACTAACGAATGAATGAGAGAATATTCCAAAAGAAATTTTTGAGAATCCAGTGTGGTCCATGTCTAAAATATGCAAGGACGTTGTGGGATCTTGTTCCACGAAATAATAAAGAAATTCACTACAATTTACAACTTAAATTGATTAAACTAAATTTCTTCAATTGGGTTTAGAGCTTGCTACCCAGCACAAAAGAAGCTAAGGTTAGATAGGCTGGCTCAAAGGCGATTAGCATGGAGGAAACCGCGCGCGACGACAAGAAAAACTTTACATGACCGAACTGAACCTGATTCGTTCAGGCAATTGTCAACGATGAATTGTATGACGGTTGCTTTCAGCGCGCGAGGAATAATGAAAGCGTTCATGTTATCAAATTCTAGTTTCGATTTAACCCTTATTTAAATCTAACAACTCTTCTGTTGGCTTTTTCCACTACAACGTCTTAAGAAACAACGGTTACTGAACAAAATATTAAGTATAACGTCGGTCTGATATATTTTACACAGGCCGTTACCAAGTTAAGTTAAGATTTTTTTTTTGTATAACAAAACACATTATCGTAAAACCTTTTTTTTTTTTTTCTTTTACTTGTAAACAATAAGTTACAATAAGTTTCCTTAAATTGACAACAGATTTTACTTGGGTTCTTTCTGTTCCCTAAAATTCACCAAAGAAAAATGTTCGGTAAAAATCCGGTATGTTTTGCACAACACTGTATATGTTGTTGTGCTGTGACATTCAATGCACCTTCTTCTCTGATTACAATTATTTTTTATAATTAGATGTCAGTGTCCGTCGAACCTGATGTCATCAATTTGGGAGGTATTCCTCCCACATACAAGAACGTTTGTCTCAACGCGTCTCAATTGATAAACATTGGCCACTACGATTTTTTGCCTCAAATTTTTATACGATAGTTAGCCACACCGTTGTCGTCATGTCTACGACTCACATGTTTTTGTTATAGTCCATCAGCGTATCCGGCCGATAAATTACAACTACTTTTCTCTCACTCCGGATAAATCTTTTGACTTTTTACAGAGGATGAATAAATCCATGATTCGTTCCTACCGTAATTATACTATTGTTATTCCTTTATCAGCTCCACCATAGGGAGAAAACTGATATAAATATCCCTTCGAAGAGCAAAGGCACCACATTTTGAGGCCGAATCGGACTGGCTTCCCCCTAATGAACATTCTGGCAGAATGCCTGCCAAAGTAGGGGACCATTTGTTCATCTATTGAAACGGTGTTGGCTAAACACACCAAATTGCAAAAATTTCTTCTTTGCGTATTCAAAAAGCGGTTTCAGTTTTGCAAATTTATCGATTTTGTCCAAATTTGAAGATTTCTTTTTATTTCCCTAAACCTATTTCGGCTCATGGTAGTTTTTACATAATCATTCATCATCATTCGACCAATACATGTCTTGTTAAGGTAGTGGATGATAACCGGAGCGGAAAAGACTACCGATGACCTTTTTGAGGTCGGAAACAAGGATTTGAAAATCGTGGCGGTTATTAGAATCAGCATATATGTAGTTTCGAAAAGTTTGCTATCATAGACATGTGTAGACGTGTAGACCCGGCGTTCACTTTTCTTGCAAATCGGTTTGAACTTTACTTTGTTTTTTGGTTTGCTAGGACTCGGTTTAATCAGTGGAAAAAAATTATAAAGCCATAAACGACAAAAAAGCCATATCTCAACACCGTTATAAGATGACTAGGAGGCCCGGCGCTTTGTGAAGTGTTACTTCTGCACATCTAGAACAAAATCATTTCACGCAGCATCTGCTTATTCAATTGAACAGTTTTATACAACTGACAATATCGCACGGATAAAGAGAAAAAACTTTGCAGCAGAAACTCAATAGTGGCGATAATTGAAGTCGTATAACGCCAAATATAAATTTTCATGATATAAAAGAAAAAATTGACTGAAATTATTTATTTCTCTCCCAGATAGAATATTATGCTATGAGAAAATGTGCCAATTATATCTGAAAGTTTTAAACGTTTTCCTCCAAAATTCTTCAAGATTGATGAAAACTAGATTCACATAAATTAATTTGTAAATATGAAAAACGTAATATTTTTCCATGAATTAATTTATTGGGGCAAACAACATGTCGAAGGATTATACAAACCAATAAGTTAATCATAACACCAAAAAATAATGGCTACAAAAATTCTCAAAGTTGGTGTTGCGCTTTCGCAACGTAGGCCGTAAATGGGTTAAACAAAGTTCTTGTTTCCAAATGTCAGTGTATCAACATACTTCCGTATTTCATTCCACGTACCTGAATTCGCAATCGACTTTTTCCTTTATAAGGAGTTGTGTATGTACGAAGATAGTTCAAATCTACACAAGTCGCACCTTCATTGACCTACATGTTCCTACATATGATACACATGCGATCCCCCTTTACAAGTAGCATAAATGTAATTCTCTACAAAAGGTCATGTCCCTTAGAATCGCATAAATACCATATGTATGATATTTATAAATTTTACACACTGTCAGTTATATAAAGGACCTTGAAAGCTTGAGTGTGTGGCCTTGAACATTGTACGTACCATCAGCCCTTGATGATTTTAGCTTACTTAGATTTAATTACAACTGCAAACGTTTTTACCAGTGACAACCTGACTTGTCATTTTTCATGTTCGTTTGTATTGTACTCGTACATACATTTAATAATTTATGTCCGTGTTGTTATTCTGTTTAAGGATTTTTATTCAACTGTTCCCAAATGTCTCGGAGAATATCCGGCTGATGTTTCTCTTGTTTTTGGACGACATTCTGTTGTCGACAGGATTAACACTTTAAGCGTACATTTTGTAATTTTGTCGAATTAGCCTCAATATGACTGAAATCAAACTTTGTAAAATCACATAAATTGTATGTACGTTTCGGCTTATATGTACGAGTATGTTATGTACGAGTATGCATTTCAAAATTAAATTGGCTTCGGACAAACGTGTTTGAATTGCAAACAAAAAAAACTAATTCACGAAATCGCTCACTTACGGGCACTTAACTCAACAGGTATTCAAGCCATATGAGGATCCTTGCTATAATACTCGTAAGTGCTGCGCATATGTAGGTATATTGAGGTAAAAATACATTTCGGAAAGAAGTAATACTCGTATGTGTGCAGGTGTGTGCCATTCACGTTGAGAATTAACCCCATGCTTCAACATGGCTTTACAAATAAACTTCGTTGTTCTGGTAATGTAGAACAACGAACTGCAATCTAATTAAAAAAGTTGAACGTATCCGACTGATTGCTGAGAAATTGAATGGACTACTCGTAGAGTTTCCTTCCATAGAAGGCTAAAAGGAAAAGAACCTTGACGGGAGCTAATGGTCCTTACGTAGGTGTGATGAAGCATGAAAACGGGTGGTTGGTATTGATTTAATATTTGGCTTTTGAACAGATTTACCTTACTAATGAGTATGTTTTGCAGTTGGACTATTTGTACCGGACTTCGGACGCAGAAGTGTTCGTAAACTTTTGATTAAATCAGAAAAGTCAAAATTGTGGTTTTGGTGTTCTTAAAAATACGAGTACATGTTGAGTATCTGTTGAGATATATTGAATTATTAACCATACCTAGTTCAGCAGAGAAAATAGTCTGGCAATGCAACTTGCATTCAATTAAATTTCCATAAAAAATACATATATTGGGTATATAACTTAATTCAAAATATAAACGTTTATTTAAGAAAAACATATACAATAGTATTATTCAAAGTATTGCCCATCTGAAGCTATGACTTTTTCCCATCTTTCTGGCAATTTGTGGATCCCATGCCAAAAGAACTGCGCCGGCTTGGCAGCCAAGAATGAATCAAGTCAATTTTTGATATTCTGCTCTGATGTGAACCGTATTTCAGTGAGGGCGTTCTGCATCGACCGGAACAAATGGTAGTCAAAAGGGGCAAGGTCTGGGCTATAAGGCGGGTGGGGTAAGACTTCCTATCCACTGTTTTCCAAATAGTTCTTAACCGGAATAGCAACGTGGGGCCGAGCGTTGTCATGATGGAAAATTATTGCCTCGTGTCTGGTCGCATATTCCGGGCGTTTTTCGGCCACTGCTCTCTTCAAACGGATAAATTGTGTTCGGTAGCGTTGTCCATTGATGGTTTCACCCAGTTTTAGCTGCTCATAATACAGCACACCCATCTGATCCCACCAAATACAGAGCATTACCTTCGCGCCATGGATATTCGGCTTTGCCGTTGATTTGGCTGGTTGGCCGGGTTTCACATATGATTTTTTGCGCTTGGGGTTGTCATAATGGATCCATTTTTCATTACCAGTAACAATCCGATGCAAAAGTGACTTCCTTTTGTGGCGTTCCAGCAGAATTTCGGACATGCAAAACCGCCTTTCGACGTCTCTCGGCTTGAGTTCATGTGGAACCCACTTTCCTTGCATTTGAATATATCCAGCTGCTTTTAAACGTTTTGAAATGGCTGCTTGAGTGACAGCCAAAGATTCTGCGAGCTCTTCTTGTGTTTGGCAACAATCTTCATAGAGTAATGCTTCCAGTTCTTCATCTTCAAACTTTGTTGGCTGCCCAGGACGTTCATCGTCTTCCAAGCCAAAATTACCACTTTTAAATCGTGCAAAGCACTTTTGGCACGTTCGCCCAGCTAGCGCATGTTCACCATAAACTTCCACCAAAATACGATGACTTTCGGCAGCAGTTTTTTTCATGAAGAAGAACTCCCCGCAAAAACACTTTTTCAGGCACAAAGTTCGACATATTTGAGAGAAAAAAAATTATTGTTGTTTACGCTTCAAATGAATGACATATACTGAAATGACGTACAATGACAGTAGTTTTCCAACCCATGTTCCAATGGAATAATAACAATGGAATAATACAAGTTACGCCATCTCTTAGCAAAGCGCACGAATTTATATACAAATATTTTGTGTCAATAATATCGACAACGTTCTGCTCTATTCTCAACTTGAGGCACCTGCATTCTGAAGGCATGATTTATTGTTTGCGACTTTTAAAGTTACTCCACAGTCAATAAGTATAGGGACTTTAAGGCTGTTAATGTTAATGCGCTAGAAAATAGTATTCACGAAATAAACTGGCAAATGATTTTTTCAATCGCATCATCGGACGATCAAGTTGATTTTATTCAAGTTTTAGTAAACCAACTTTTTAATATGCATATACCGCTGAAGACAAAACTTTCTGGTATGGAAAGAAAATCTTGGTTTACGGCTGACATACTTATTTCTATAAACATAGGGATCAAGCGTACATGCGATGGAAGCGCTTTCGCTTTCCTGAATTGCTCTCTACCTTTCGAGCCTTACGAAAAAATGTGTGCAAAAAAGTAAAAGAAGCAAAATGTATTCAAAGCTGTAGACTGTAAACAAAAACATACCATCAAAAATCTTATGGAAAAATGTTCGAGAGCTTGGTGTTGGTCGACAAAGAGAACATTGTTCCCTAGATGTATGTCCCAACTATTTAAATGAACATTTCTCCAAAGTTCAAAGCAGTAGTAATCAAAATTCAAAATACTTCACTTGTAGATGGAACTTTTCAAGAAGTTGACCCTGAAAATGATGATTCTCAAAATTTTAGTGGATCGTTGAATGGGATTTTGCCGGTTCTTGAACCTGTACAAAGCACTGGTGAAGCAAATGAAACCTACCGGGTTGTTGACCCCCGTAGTGGACATTCCTTTCAATTTCAAACGGTGGATGATGCGGATGTGTTAAGTGCTGTACTTAAAATAAAATCAGTTGATGAAATACATCCACACTTCATCGAAATGATCCTACCCCACATTCTTCCTGTGCTAACACATGTTTTTAATACTGTAATAACAACGTCTTCTTTTCCATCTCTTTGGAAAGTGGTTAAAGTTATAGTCTGAAAAAAAACCAGCCACTCGATTATCTCAAGAAGAGTTTAGACCAATCTCAATTTTACCATTTCTGTCAAAGATTCTGGAAAAAAATTTACACAATCAAATTTCAACCTTTTTAAAGACATTCAAACTCTTAAGTGAAAATCAATCCGGGTTTAGACCGAACCACAGTTGTGTATCCGCTACTCTTAAGATTTCAGACGATATTAGAAATGCTATGGATAATGACTTGGTTTCATTTTTAGTTCTCTTAAATTTTTCGAAGACATTCGACAAAATTAATCATAAAAGGCTTATAAAAAACTAATACAACAGTTTCGGTTTTCACACACAGCTGCAAAACTGATTTTATCATACATTAGTGGAAGAAGCCAAGCTGTTGTTATTGGTAATAAAACGTCCCATCCTTTAAATCTTTTCTGTGGGGTTCCTCAGGGATCCATACTTGGTCCACTCTTATTTACGATATTTATTAATGATCTTCCACTCCAATCTGAATATTCTTCAATCGATTTGTATACTGACGATGCTCAAGTTCGTATAAGCTGCAAGTTAGGCATGATTGAAGATGGTGTTGTGAAATTGAACTCTGATTTAAAAAGAATACTTTGCTGGTCCAATACAAATAGTCTTCACCTCAATCCACAAAAGTCGAAATGCTTATTTTTTTATAAAAATAAACTTGATAACAGCTACTTTCCTGCAGTATATCTGGGAAACGAACAAATTGAATATGTCGATAAAGCTATGAACTTAGGCATTCTATTTAATTCTACCCTTACCTGGGATGACCATATTCAAACTGTTGTTGGAAAAATATATGGATCCTTACGGAGTCTTTCACTTTCGAAGAAATTTACTCCTCAACACGTTCGACTTAGGTTGGTAAAAACTTTAATCCTTCATATGATAACACATGGGTGCCAATTGTTTACTAGCCACAAGTCAGAAACGAAAAGAAATCTAACAGTGGCGTTCAATAATATAATCTTTACACGTATTTCAAATATTTTTCCCTTAAAACATTGAAGAAAATAATTTTAAACAAACATATCTAATTCAAAAAATACAGTTTACTAACTCATCTCGTTCTTTTATGATACTGCAACCAAGGTTCACTTGCAGAAACTCGGAGCGTCAGTTTTTCGTTTATGCCATAAAGCAGTGGAATAGCTTACCCTCTTTCATTAGAAGGCTTCGCGCCACCACACAATTTGAGACGGTTTTATTCAGATACTTAGTAAATAATTAAATTTAATATTTAGTGTAATAAAGAATTTTGTTTTGTCATTATGAATATGAATTTAGTTTGTCATTTTAAATCAATAATATGTAATTGAATGTATAAATAATAATTAAAATTGATCTGAATTTAAGTCTAACTATACTTTTTATAACTTTTACTATTAACTTTATAACTTTTACTATTAATTATAGGCAATGTAAAAGATTCTTTGGAAATATATAAATAAATAAATAAATACATATGTATACATATATGGACGTTTATTTTGTCCGAATCAGATTTGAACCCGTCCTTTGAAGAAAAGATTTGCGCAAGATTAAGTTTGAAATATAAGGGTAAAAGTTAAGACCGTTTCTTACATAGGCTTACGTAGCTTATGCTTCTTACATAGCATGCCTGGTTGCTTCGTATTTTTCGTATTTTCGGAGCACTAACTCGGCTTTCTAAAGCTAACTTTCGTGACGACAGAAGGGATCATGAGTGAT
Source organism: Volucella zonaria (assembly GCA_963966105.1). Taxonomy (NCBI): domain Eukaryota; kingdom Metazoa; phylum Arthropoda; class Insecta; order Diptera; family Syrphidae; genus Volucella; species Volucella zonaria. The sequence goes on along the minus strand of OZ014530.1, from coordinate 362,874,524 downwards.
TTTATTTGTTACAGTAGTAGCAGGAGCATCCATGCCGCGACAGGAATTGTGAAAAGCAAAAGTAAGTTTTTATTTTATTCTTATATAAATGGCTCTGTTGGTAAATTTTAATTATGAAGTCAGATCTACCATTGTCGAAGGTATATCCGTAACCCTGGTTTACAAGTACAGGGTCTAGAGCAGATAAAGCATCCAGTGCTCCAATTAGCCTTCCGTTGCTGGTTTCTTTTCACAGTGCTTGCCAGCCGAATTCATTTTTACACCAGAGTAGCCCTTATTGAGAAATGAAATCGCAAGAATTGGTAAACCACGGACATATATTTTAGTTTTGGTGGTAATTGGAATTTCTCATTTGGTTTTACAAGTAGCCCTTGTTTTTAAAGTCTTCAACGATTGTAGGGTATCCAGCGGAATATTTTCAAGTTTGAATTGTAATTGCCCCTAAACTAACAGGGTGAGGGAAGTGAGAGGGGCGTTGTTCGAGGCGCGTGATTTGTAGTACCGTGCGTTCGCGATTCAGCGACATTTAATACGCGGTGATTCGTTTCACCTATACCCTATGCAAATCAAGCAGTTTCTCAACGAAAGTGACTACTCTTTACGAGAAATCTTAGCGAGAACGATGCTGGAACGTTCAGTTTTTTTTTTCAGTTTATATGCATTTTTTATTGTATCACTTAACTTACTCTTACTTGCTAAACAAAAAAATGCTTAAAAATTAGCTTAATTAACTTAAAGTTATCTTATTCTAACTTACTGGCCCCATGCGGGCACTCTAAGTTAAACCTAACACTTAAATTATGTCTTTCTTTTTATGTGCCTTCGAGTCAACTTAATAACAAAATTGTCCACTCTTATTAGGTTCGCCCTATTGTACAAGACCTCATTGCGATAGAATTTTATGTACTCAGACTCTGGTGTTCTGTATAACCGAAGACAAGCCCTAAGGCAAGCCCTCTCAAACACCCGAATCTTTTCCAGCAAACTTGATCTCACGTTGAACCACACGGGATATCCAAATACAAACATGGGCCGGAAAAGGGCCATGTAGCAGATCACATTCACCCACGCATAGAGTTGGCTGCTATAAAACAGTCTCCTTGTAGGGGCAAAAGCACCTCTGGCTCTGGCCAGAGCAACATCTATATGTTTGTTAAAATACAGATATTGGTCTAACCAGATCCCAAGGTATCTGACTACATTTCGACAAGAAAGTGGCTGTCCATGTTGTCCGACGATAGAGAACTTTCGCCAATTCTTTCTGGTATCCCTAGAGGCCCCAGACAAAGGCGTCCTAAACAGAATGGTTTCCGATTTCTGAAAGTTGATTTTCAACTTCCAGTCATCGCAATATCGTTTAATTTTGTCGAAGTCACGTTGCAAAAGTATGTTACTGACCTCAATCTTTGGACCTGATCTGTACGCGATTAAGTCGTCTGCGTACGCTATGGCATGGTGAAGTGAACCTATCAGATCACTTGTGTAAATGTTGGATAGGGTCGGAGAATTTACCGCACCTTGTTGCAGACCGTTTTTAATATTTAATAATTCCAGCAGAAGTCATATCGCCATTCTTCACGATGAACTGTCTACTGGAGAGCATATCAAAAAGAATATACAGCAGTGGTTTACTAATGCCCAACCTGTCCAGCTTGAAGAAGAGTCCCTCTAACCATACGGTATCGAATGCCTTTTCCAAATCAATCAGGCAGGCACTGTGCACCAGTGCACTGTTTCTTGCCTTTGCTCCATTGGATATCAGAAACCAGTTTTGATGCAGCATGAATGATATCATGCCCCGCCTTGAAACCGAATTGATTATCCGGAACTATTTGTTTGTCCTCAACCCACTTAGTCAAGACTCTATTGATCACCTTCTCGAAAACTTTACTGATGTTTGGAAGAAGACTGATCGAACGGAGATTCGCCGGATTGGAAGCATCTTTATTCCTTTTGGGAATGGGATGTACCACCGCTGTTTTCCAATGCGCTGGATAATGTGCATTATTCATTGCATTATTAAACAGGGTGGTATAAATGTCCACCGCTTCTAGTGGGAGATGTCGAAGCACAATGTTCGGTATTTCATCGGTTCCCACTGATTTCTTACTTCTAAGTGATTCGAAGATCGTTTGGAGCTCTTCCCTCGAAATGAACGGTGGTAATACCCTTTCGTTGGTGATGACATTATTTGCCATATTCTCGTCACTGAACTGGGTGAAACCCGAGCTCTCGAATCGCCAATTCGCAATTTCATTTCGAAGGCAGGAATTGTGCACATGGACTCGACTCTCCAGGGCGTGGTTCGGGCCAATGATGTCATTCGCCTTGTACACTTCCTGGAAAGTCGCTCCTATAGCCTCTACCTTCTCCTGCGGATCCTCGACCACAAAGAAGTTGTCATCATCAACGGCCTCATTTGGATCAATGCCTGCTGCTACAAGTATTTGTTCGTTGTTCGTCGTTCGGGTGATTCTAAGACATGGAAGGTCGTTCTGATTATTTCTCCGAAATATTTTATTTATTTGCGGGAACATATTCGGGTTGCTGGTGTTTACAGCCCGAATTTTGTTGTTCCAATACAAACTTACAGAATTTCTGTAATTTTCCTTTATTAGTGTTTGGAGGTTTTTAATCGACGACTTCAATGTCCTGATCTCCAGGTTATGTCTGTCAGTAAACTGTCTGTACAAGGTTTTTAGTCTTGACAGCAGTCTACTTTTATGTCGGTGCAGTGCGTCAATGGTTGCGTTGCGGAATAAGTCTTCGTTGTTAGTGTGTTGATACCGTGGTATCGTTTTGTCCATAGTTCGTTTGATTGTCTTGTCCATTAGTCTTAGATATCTGTCAATCTCCTCGTTTGACAGATTTCTGTTGGACGGTTGGTAGAGCGAATTCGAGGAGATTGCTCTAGTCAGTGTTCTGGTGAAGTGTGTCCAACGCACCCTACTATAATTGTAGGAATGCCTTTGGACAAACTCATCCAATTCTGCAGTTTCGTTGGGAACAGTTATTTCGGTGCTGAGACCGCAATGGTCACTGTCATACACGAAAGTTCGTAGACAGTTTGTAGTTTGTTGGTTAGTGCACGTCAGTTGTATTCGTGAGTCGAACAGCAGAAGATCCAAATAGGACCCGTGTCTGGGAAACGACGGACTATCCGTCGCTTTGAGGCCGAGTCGATACATCACATTGTGCTGACCCCACCAATTGAATAGTAGGTTCCCACTAGTATTTGGTATATTATTTCCCCAATTACTATGTTTGTTTCTCATAAAGAGTTGAAATCTCCGCCGATAATAAAATAGTTATCTTCCAATTCCAGCCTCAGAAATCGAAAAAGTGTCTCGAGCTCTGAGATGAATAAGGTGGATTGAGTAGCCTTAGGTGCATAGACAGACACCATGTACAACCGCTTTCCACTACGGAGAGGGATGTACATGACGCATGCTTCCAGCACCCGAAACCTACGTACCACACGACTGTATATTCTTTTGAAACGCAGTCCCTTTCTTACAAAGATTGCAACACCGCCTCCTTGAATGGAGTTGGGTCGGTTTCTTCGTAATATTTCATATCTTCTGTGCCTCATTTTGTGCCTTTTGGTAAGCTTGGTTTCGCTAACCAAAAGCACATCAGGGGCGTGGTCTTTAAGCAACTTAAATAGTGTGGCTCTTCGTTCGAACCTAATCAGTGAATTAACAGTCACTGCAAGGACCTTCAGGGTTTGCTCCGCCATGTACGTACCCATTATGACTGGAGGTGCGTTATGCCCGGCAGCAGCGCGTATATTTGATCTACCCGCTTAGCCTGTTCCTGTATTTGACGCTGAAGCTGAGCCATCTGCCCCTGAATAGAGAGCAAGATAGCCAGCATGTCAGGTACAGGTTCAGGTGCTCTAGGCGCTGGGGCCTGAGAAGCTACCTTTGCTTGTTGTACCGTATTTCCCCTACCTGCAGCCATTTGGGCGTAGGTAACATGGGGAGTAACGGCTGGTGTTTGCATTTGCACGAGTGGACGTTTAACTTCCACTTTTTGCTGCTGAGCCAGATTTACTCTTTTTATGTATTGGAATTTAGGACAACCCCGATAATTTGCGGTATGTCCCGTGTTCCTACATAAGGCACAAGAGAGTTGCCTTTTTTCTGACGCTCCATCCATACCTAGAGCGCATTCCTCTGACGATGCTGGAACGTTTTCGAATAGCATGGACACTTGTAAACCTATTGTTTATGGACGAAACACATTTTCATATCCATGGCTGTGTTAATAAACAGAACATGAGAGGCTGGTACCCCGACAACCCTAGGCATAAGACAATAAAAAATGTTTGTATTGTCTGAAAACAACAGTGTGGTGTGCAATTTCTGCCCGAGGGATTACCGGCCTTTATTTTTTTAACCAGTGAAAGACCATCACTGCTAACGTGTATTACCGAATGATCGACGATTTTTAGGTACCGCAACTGCAGCTATTTCTCGGGTTCAACAACAGAACACAATTTCACGAAGACGGGGCCACTCAACAGACAGCGAGAGCTTCAATGGAAAACTTGAGAGTAATTTTTCCAATACATTAATTAGAAGAAATACAAGTCTTTGTAACAGCGTTTAAATAAAGTTGCATCTTGTTAGACTCTTTAGATATCCAACTTCAAAGCCTGTTCCGTTTTCATTGCTCATGCTAATTTTTGAATTTGAGGTCATTTTTCTCCTCAAAATACCTAATTAATGTAACGTTTTACTATTTTTTTCTTACGAATGTAACAATAATAAGAAAAAATTAATCAACAAGTTTGCAGAAAAACCCATAGATTTTACGAGATCTCCAACACGCGGATCGCTGGAAAAATCGTGCGGAAGCAAAGACCAAGCACAGTTGATAGCTTTAGACGATAGTATTACACCGAATGAGCTACAAAATCTCGAACGCGAAAATTCTGATCTTCGCGCCAGACTCCAAAATATGGAATTGCTCTGCTTCGAACTCAAAAAGGAATAAGACGCAATTTAAAACCGATCCTGATTTGAGACTTCACCGCCCGGAAAACTCGAGTTTTCACACGGACGAAGAAGATCTAGTCCGAGAAACAGACTGGATACTCAAAAAAGGACCAGGTAAGAAACGCAAAGCTGATTCCTCGCCTGAAATTGTACAAAAAGAGACGGCAGCCAGCTCTAATATTGTTGAGGTCAATAAAAAAAAGCAACCCAAACAAAGACCGCCACCGCCAATAAAAGTCTTTGGAATCTCGGACTATAACAAATTGCACACAATCTGGAAATCACTGTGTTTAACCGATCACAGGATAGGATCCCGCAATAACGATACATGGACTGTCAATGTCCTTAATCCAGATAACTGCCGTTCGTTTTCACAAAAATTAAATGCCGTGAAGATTCAATGGCATACGTACGAAAATATGCGTGTTAGCTAGAGGCTTGCATGCGTCTTGCGCTAAAGAAATTTTTGACCTTAAAAATGAAGGCTTAAAAATAATTGACGCCGTTAAAATACTTGCGCAAAAAGAGCGCAATGTTGAAGGCGAGAGGACGACCTGAAGACACGGTTTCCCCCTTTTTGGGCTAACTTTCGAAAAAACCGAAAGCCTCGACAGGATTTATTCTATAAATTCAAATTTGGGACTTGTTGTCAAAATTGAACGTCCGCGAAATGTACACGTTATCAGGGATTCAGCCATACTCAGGCCTACTGCCAGAAGGAGCTTCACTGTGTGAAATGCGCCGGAAAACACCTGACGCGAGAGTGCAGTGTCGCGAAAGAGTCGTCAGCGAGTTGCAAAAACGACGGGATCAATCCAAATCGATGCCTTCTTAAAGCGCAGTGCCAGCGAGTACGAGAAATCATAACAGCGCCGTTCAACCCCAAAGCCTTTAAAGAAGTCAAAGATAGCAAATGCCGTGATGGCCGCTAAAATCACCAATAACAATAACAACGTCAAAAATAACAATGCGCAAGTCAAAAGTGGAAAAACTTACGCGCAAATAGCGGAGCGAGCAAATACGACCAACTGTGAATCACCTAATCCTGCCTCAAATGTTTTCTCAGTAATTCTCGAGAGACTAGAAAAACTGACTAAAACTATTAAGATAATAGTCGAACGACTTCTCAACCTCGAAGCAGATCTGTGTAACTAATCATGATAAAGAAACTCAATAATCTTGCCTGGAATGCCAACGGTCTTCCAGAAAAAGCAGAAAAAGCATATGTTTAATTTCTGAAACTCACCTGACGACGCAATCGCGCGTGGGACTAAAAGGTTATCGCGACTACCACGCTCATTATCCATCGGGAAACGCAAGCACTTCAATAACCAAGGTATTAATAACTACCTAGAAAGCCTCACAGCAAAAGATACCAATCTCTCCATATGGAGAGCCGTTAAAAGTCTTCGAAAGCCCGAAATACACGTGGCGCCAATATCAAGAAACCAGGATGACTGGGCGAAAGAAGATAAAGAAAAAGCGACCATCTTGCAAAAACGTTCAAACCATTCTAGAGAATGTCAATACGCTAGACGTGACGACGAACCTTCCAATAGAAAAGGCTACACTTAGGGAACTTAGACAAGTTATAGACACGCTTAAACCCAGTAAAACTCCCGGATAAGACTTAATTACGGGAGAGATACTTAAAGCGCTACCGAAAAAAGGTTTGCTAAAGCGGCTCTATCTTATAAATGCCAGAGTATGTACCGCATCAGTGGAAAGTTGTCGAAATTATTATGGTTCCGAAATCCGGTAAGCCGCTGACTGTCGAAGGTCTTCGAGCGAATCTTACTCAATCGTCTTAAACCGATTATTGACACAAATCGCCTCTTGCCCGATCATCAATTTGACCAAGCGCATCGAATAACCGATGTAATTGAACGAGCAATCGAGTAGTAAGTTAAGTCTATTCAAGCGCATTTATTGATGTTTCGCAAGCTTTTGAAAAGGTATGGCACGAGGGCCTGAAATATAAACTTCGCCAAGTTCTACCCGAGCAATTGTTTCATATTTTAAGTTCATACATAGACGATCGACTCTTCCGTGTCAGACACGGAAACGAACATTCAAATTTTAAGACAATAAATGTGGGGGTGCCGCAAAGAAGTGTATTTGGCCCTCTGCTACATTTGCTTTTTACCCGCGACATACCGCAAACGGATGATACTGTGCCAGCCACATCTGCTGATGATACTGCCATTTTGGCAACAGCTAAAAGCGTCGAAGAAGCAACTGCTAAGTTGCAACGTGCCCTTACACGGATTAGCAATTGGACTTGGCGAATCGCGCTTAATGAAAACAAGTCTGTCCATGTGAACTTCACACTCAAGAAAACTGACTGGAGAGCACTCATTAAGAAAAAACGTGAAGAGCTTGAGATTAAGTATAGAGATATGTACTGGCTTTTTGGAAAGTATTCCAAGCTCAGTTTAGAAAACAAATTGCTGCTATACAAACAAGTGTTAAAAGCGGTCTGGACACATGGTATACAGCTTTGGGGTTGTACAAAAATTAGTAACGTTAACGTCTTACAGACATTCCAAAACCAAGTTCTGCGAGGGCTTGTTAATGCACCGTGGTACATTAGAAACGATGATATCCACAAAGACCTAGGAGTCGAAAACGTTCAGAACGAAATTAAAATGTTTGCGCGAAAACACAAAAATCGACTCCAAGGACATACGAATATTCCTGTTCAACAGATCCTTGACGAGACAAATTTATTGCGCCGTCTGAAAATTTTAATTTAATTTTTAATCTTGGTCGGGGCTGAGGCCCCCATTTATTGGCTTAATACAAGCTTAATCTAACTTAAAAACTAGGACTAAAAACTAACAGAACGACTTAAGAGCTAGGGATCAAGGAAGTGATTTAGGAGATCTTGTTTGAGACGAGGAGTGCTCAGGTGGAAATCAAAAAGGGAGACGTTTGAGTTGACCTTTCGGAACATTCGGGAGATTGGTTCGTTGGAGGCATAAGAGGTGCGGTGGACCGGTAGATAGAAGAGTCGTGGACAACGTAGATTGCGCGGGTTGGTATTGAAGGAAATGGAGTTCAAAATGGATGAACAGTCGATGGAACCTGTAAGAAGTCGATGAATGAAAAGAATGTCAGCAGTATTCCTACGTTCTTCTAACGAATTCATATTTAGAAGTTTGAGGCGGTCCTGATAGGGAGGTAAGATTAAACGGTCGTTCCACGGCAGACCACGGAGAACAAATAGGAGGAATCGACGTTGAATACCCTCGATTCGGGAAACATGAACCCTGTGAAAGGGGGACCAAGCTTGACTGGCATACTCAAGCAGGGAGCGAACAAAGGTAATGTAGAGAGATCTGGTTACATACGGGTTGGAAAATTCCTTGGACCATCGTTTAATAAAATAAAGTCAAGTGATGAGTATGCGAACGGAAATTAAGCTCACAGTCGAATAATATGCCAAGGTCTTGAAGAGACTGAACGAGGGGAATTGGTTGACCATGGAGAAAATAAAGTCGAGGAGGAGACGGGTTGCATTTACGAGAGAAGGTTATAAATTGACATTTGGCTATATTAAGTTCTAGGCAGTTTTTGAGGCACCAGATTGAAAACCGATAAAGGTCTTGTTGAAGAAGGGCATAGTCATGGGGAGAGGAAATAGTTTTAAAAAATTTTATATCGTCAGCGTAAAGGGAGAGGGAGGAGTGTTTAATGACTTTCTCAACATCGTTAATAGTAAGAATGAAGAGAAGAGGGCCAAGATGACTGCCTTGTGGAACTCCAGATGAGACCAGGAATGGAACAGAAATGGCGGATCTAAACCAAACACTATAATATCGGTTTATCAGGTAAGAAGAAATCCATTTTAAAAAGAGAGGCTCAAAGCCGAGAGCAGACAATTTGAAAAGGATCAATTTATGAGATATCTTATCAAATGCTTTAGTGAAATCAGTTGCGATAACATCGATTTCGTTGCCATTTTCTAAGGCTGAGAGAGCAAAAGACACGAATTCAACTAGATTTGTGGTAGTTGACCTCCCTTTTAGAAAACCCTGTTGTCGGTGTGAAATAAAAGCCTTGAATTTGAAGCTTAAGGCTTCGTATAAAATGCTTTCAAAGAGTTTGGGTATATGAGAGAGTTTAGCAACGGGACGATGTTTAGATCCGTTTTTGGGAATCGGGATTATAAAAGAGGTCTTCCAAATCTGGGGAAATTCTCCCTGTGTAAGGGATAGACGAAAAAGGTAGGAAAGGGGTAGAGACAGGTTGGAAGAGTATTTTTTAAGAAATACATCGTGGAGTCCGTCTGGGCCAGGTACAAATTCATCTTTAAGATTTTGTAACTTTTCTTCAATAACTGCAGGATCGAAATTTGGAGTGAGAAAGGGACCAATGGAGAAATTTGGTAGATCATTGAAGTAAGAGGGATCTGGTACGAAGGAGTTGTTGGCAAATGATTGTTTGAAAAATGTGGCAAAGAAGTTGGCGATGGTAGGAGGATCACTTGAAGATTTGGTTTCGAAAGCGAGGGAGGAAGGATAACCATCAGTCTTACTTTTGCAATTGACAAATTGAAAAAAGGACTTGGGGTCATTTATGAGATTGGTTTGCGCACTATTCAGGTAGCGCTGATAGAGAGAGTTATAGAGTTCAATGAAATGAAGATAATTTGAATAATCGGAAGAAGAGTGGGTTCGAAGAAATACCGCCCATAACTTGTTTCTTATGTTTCGTAGAGAACGAAGTCTACGATTATACCAAGGAGGGGATGTAGAAAAAGTTTTATGGCGGGAGTAAGGCACATAAAAGGAGATGGACTTGACTATTTCTCTGTAAAAAGTGGAGAGGGCATCAACCAGAGATAGATTGGTAAACTCAAAAGAAGCCCAGTGTAGACAGGTATTGATTTTACGGAAATTAGCTTTGCCAAAATTATAAGAAAATAGAACTGCGGGGGGAGGCGACTGAAGGGGAGAGTTGTGGAAAAATGAGAGAAGAAGTGGAGGATGAAAGTTATCAATAGTTGAAAGAGATAGGGGACAACACGATACTGAGGAGTTGATGGGATCAGTTGTGAAGATAAGGTCTAATTGCCTTTCCATATAGTTGGAAACGCCACTGACTTGGCATAGACTAGAGTCTGTTAGCTGATCTAAGAAGAGGCATTCCTTAGAAGAAATGGGATTGGAAGCGATGAAAAAAAATTGGTCTTCAGATGGAGTCCACTTCAGCTGAGGCAGATTAAAATCGTCGAAAAGGACTAAGCTCGATATGGCGGGCTGATCAGCAGCGCTTAATTTTTAAAGTTCGCAGGAATTTTCAATGGAAAATCGCCTGCAAAATATCTTATTCAAGCAAAATAAAACGTGAAAGAAGAACTGCTTGTTGAGTGTGAACTCAGTCGTAGTCTGTATAAGGGAGGTATTTTTTAGTGAGTAAGAATCTCACATTAAACGTTTACAGAAAAAAACAGTTCTTCTTTGTAATGCAACAGAGGTCTGTTACTTGTTGTACATACTGCGATGAAATAAAAGATTTAGATAATTTATTTTTCTTGTTTTCCTCATCGTAAGTATTTGTCTACAATTTCATTCATGGATTCATCTCGAAACATCTGCACAGACTCGTGTTTTTGTGTTTTGTTTTGCGGGGAAACGTGATTATGCTTTCCTTTCCCCGGATCCCACATCCTGAGAGAATTCTATGAAATTTTGTAGTTGTACTCCTACTCTTATATGTTTACTTCCAAACAATTTACATAAATAACAATTATTTGTAAAAAAAAAATAATAACTTCTCTTAAAACATTGTTTAATAATCGTATTTAAATTATAAAAAAATATAGAAATCATATATTTTTTATTCAATCCAATATCTGGTATACAAATACGAGTAAACAGCTTTTAAGCTCACTTTTCTACCAAAACACTTTCCCCTTCGAAAACTCGAACCAACCATTCATGCCATACTCTCTTATGGTCTGATGTAGATTCAGTCTTTGAACATTGCAATTAGAAGCATTTTTACCGTGCGCCAGGAAAGGACTGTGTCTGCGTCTTTTTCAAAAATAAATTCTCCTTTCCAATAAGGAGTTATTCAATTAATAAAATTATAATAAAAATATTAACCTACGATTGCATATAAACGAGTACGCGGACATAAAGGATACGCGTTATTAGTGTCATAAGTGAATTTGTTCTACTTGTTCTTTTAAATTTCCAGTCGATCCATTTACATAGTTTTTGCCAATCAAAAAAAATTTCCTTTGTTATAAGTGTTAATTTTATTTTTTAACTTTTATCTTAAGAGAAAAGGAAATCGCAAAATACGAATAACGAGAAAAGTCGTAAGTGCAAAGTTGACTAGTGAACAATTATTTTTTTTTTTTTAATTAGGTTTAATTATATTAAAAGTGTTTGTTTTTATGACCGTAATTACGCGACAATAACATCAACAGGAAGAGAAACGAAAACGAAAAATAGAACACTAAGGTAATGCAAATTAGATTACCTTGTTAAGTAGGCACACTCAATTGAAAAAACAAAGAAAATATTTAAAGGCTTGTTTTTCACACCTGTAAGTGTGTGTTTGTGAAATTTATTCTGCTGTGTTCCAGTTAAATTGCCAGCAAAAGGATTAAAAGGACAAACATTGTATCTAGGTGGAAACTCTTACTATGAGTACATTGGCTTTGTGTAAAAGTATGGGACTTTCCACTTCATGGAAACTTTATAACTAAGTTCAGGTGTGCATTCTCAATTCAGTTGTTCGCTAAAGGATAAAGGATGCTCCTACATATATGTTATTTACCGTAAAATCTATTTTATTGGTCGCACTTCGACTTTCGCTCCATTGAACTTCATTAAATGTATGTGAAGTGCACCATCGATTAGTTGGCTGTTGTTTCTTTTACGATTCAATGGGGATGAAGACTCATATGGGGTGATTTTTATACTAGATTCTTTCTGCTGCATTTGAAATCGATACAACAACCCCGAAGCAAGCGGTCTTACGTGACTTTTTTAAATAAAATAAATCACCAGAGTAAGTGAACAATTTATGTGTCTCTCTTTTCTCCTTATACCATACTTCTTATAAGTGTCATTCTTTATGTAAGGACAATGCACACTTACGAGTACACGGTAAACCTTTTAAGATCTGCTCAGCGGGGAAAGCAAACTTACTCGTATTATGACAAAACTTGTCAGCTATCTTTCATGTCTTCTTTTAATTAGCATGAGCAAATTATTCGTAGATATTCATTCATAACTTTGTTGACATAAATGAGTTGGAACTGTCTGCCTTGGGAGATTTAATTCCAACACAGAATATCTTATTAACAAGTATTGCGACTGAATCTTTGTTTGTAACGTCGGAAATGACTGTAGCAGTTTCCAGGGGTAATTAGAGATTTTTCAAATTTGCAAAACGTGCATTGTACACAGATCTTAGTTACATTCTCTTTTAGGTAAAGTATTTAAACAAATATTAACAAACTAAACAGAATCAGCAACAATATGCCTTTCAAGCACGTACGTAGCTTCAGGTATTTAATTTTCATTAATCAGCTTATGAAAAAAAAAAAAGAAATTAAATGAGATGTATTTTCATGAAACTTTTCGGCTTTGAAGTTGAAAACACATCAAAATACAAAATTCAAGAGCTAATAATCCACGTCGTATCGTATATTCGTATTCATCCATATGTACATACAGATTAAATTTTATATTCCTTTATGATTGATTGGAAGTATAATATATTTGATGTCCAGAAATTCTGACAGAAACCATTTGTTAAAGGATAGCGTTTCGTCAACTTTTTCTATGAGACGATATCAAGATCCCCCAATGGGTTCTCCTTTCCTGTTCTTCCAAACTCAGAAAACTCATTGATGCCTGCGACTATGATATCATAGCTTTGACTGAAACTTGGCTCAGTGAAGGAATTAAATTATGAGGAGTTCTGTGACATAGATTTCTACCAAAGGCGGGGGTGGTGAGAACTTGATTGCTGGTCGCCGCCTGCTTGGTGCTGATATCGAAGAAATTGACGTTATAGGGTATCCCAAAAATCAACGTCAGGCCGGACACGGGTGATAGGTCCAGTGGTGTCGGTTATCACAAAATTATAAAGAGAAAACTGACACCCTACGATGATCTTTCAAGTACTGTGACCGCAAAACTTTGCTTTTCTTCGATTTTTTTCTTGCCACGTAACCCTGAGTAGCTCTTCTGTAAATTACGTTCCAAAATTGAAACATAACTACGAGTAGATCGATTTTATCTAAAATATTGCTTTTTTGTCCATCCATGTATCTGACAATCATTAATCACCTAATTTGGACTGACTGTACTGACAAAAAAATGTACTGTGCCATTTTGGCAAGTAACTTTAAGAGATGGCGTATTTGGTCTGGATTCCAAAATGGTATGACACTTGCTAGACTAAAGCTTAATTAAGGACAAAAAAAAATATTTTGTGCTGACATGTATGGGCGATCGGGTGGGGGAGCCGCAATGTATGTAAGAGATGGCATTAGATGTGATCTCGTTCATAAATTGCACCTTGACTGCCCCCTGCAATATCTTTTCGTGAAGATTACTTGCTGTTCATCGCAAATACTTATCTGCACGGCCTACAGACCCCATAAAAAGGTCGATATTGCACCACTGCTTGTTAGCTTGGAACAGCATTCTTGTATAACCTCTCAGTAGCTCTAGCACCTTACTCGATGTCTTTTTTGTTAACGATCCCGAACAGGCTCTACTTTATAATCAACTTCTTGCATCTGGTTTCTCCAAACACGACCTCATCTTCTTAATCTACGATTTTGATGTTAAACATCTCCGATATAGGGATTTTAGATCGATTAACCAAAATAATCTATTAAGTGACGTTCGTGAAATCGACTGGGGCAGAATCTATAGGCTCACCTCAGTTAATGATCAACTTTCATCTTTGAACAGCAATATCGGGCAAATATTCGAAGCTCATGTTCCATTACGCAGGAAGGTAATTTCTCATACAGTTCCCTTATGGATAAATCGGGATATCACTGAGCTGATTGTCAAGAGAAACATAGTGTACTCTAGATGGAAGCGGTGTAGAATTCCAGAGCTACATGCAATCTACACCACCCTTCGGAATAAAGTTGTGCATAAAATTAGATTGGCTAAACAAAATTATTACGCAAACCACCACCGGGCACTGGCAAAAATGTCTGGAAGGCTTTAAGAAATTTAGGTATCGGTAAACAAAACCGCAAGGTTTCCGACAACATTGATTGTAATCTTTTGAATGCAAAATTTCTGGATCTAAACAAAACCAGTTCAAACGTACCTGCTGATTTGTTTCCTGACCCACCCGAAGAAGCTGATAGAACCTTTAGCCCTACCTTGCTTGGTGATACTGATGTTGTTGCAGCATTACTGTCAGTAAAATCAAATGCCATAGGTTTGGACAATATCGATCCCAGGTTCGTTAAACTGCTTTTACCCTTTATTTTGACTTACCTCAAACATCTATACAACTCTATCCTAACAACCTCTGAGTTCCCAGCAGATTGGAAAAAAGCCACTCTTCCAATTCCGAAGAGTGGCAGCGGTTCAGTAGATTTTAGATTAATTTCTATCTTACCCTCTTTGTCAAAGGTCTTTGAAAAAGCAATTTCAAGACAGATACAAAGGTTTTTCGAAGTCAATAATCTCCTTAATGGTGCTCGGTCCGGATTCAGAGCTAATCGGAGATGTGAGACCGTACTACTTATTATTGTTGATGAGATACGCATAGCAATGGATAGGAAAGAAGTAAGATTGCTTACTCTTCTCGACTTCTCCTAGACTTTTGACTCAGTCGATCATGCTATCCTTTGCTCTAAACTAAAAACCTTGTTTCGCTTCTCTTCAACTGCAACCAAGCTTTTTCAATCATACCTTACAGGGAGACATCAATGTGTGGTTGTTGGAGATAAGACGTCAGGTTTTCTCCCTGTGTGTAGTGGTGTACCACAGGGATTAATTTTAGGCCCTATTTTTTTCGTACTTTACATTAACGATCTTCCCCAGGCGGTCAGACAATCCACTGTCCTCATGTTCGCTGATGATGTGCAGGTCTTTATTAGTAGCCCACTAACTGAACTTTCCCAGGCATCAGAAGCAATGAACAACGATTTGTATTGCATACAGCAGTGGGCACAGAGTAATAATCTGAGTCCGAATCCAGCTAAATGTAAATCGATTACCATAAACCGTACCAAATTAGATAGGTCGCTGCTTCCGCACATCAAACTAGGTGACTCCGTGATCACCTACGTTGAAAAAGTAAGGAATCTTGGAATCATCTTTAATGACACGCTTACTTGGTCCGACCACATAAACGCTACCATTGGTAAAGTGTATGCTACTATTCGCGTTTTATGGCCCTCAAAACACTTCGATCCTATCAAAACTAAAACTTTACTGGCTAAAGCTCTTCTTTTACCTACTCTGCTGTACTGCTGCCAAGTTTATTGTAACACCGACTCTAACTCGTTAAGAAATTTAAATGTAATATTTAACAACATTACCAGATACATTTACAATCTTCGGCGTTGTGACCACGTATCACAACACTCAATAAAAATCTTTGGCCGTTCCTTAGTTAACTTTGTGGAATTCAAAGCTTTGTGTTGCATCCACCAAACCATGCGAACTGGCCAACCAGACTATCTCTATAGAAAATTGGACTTTCCAGTTGCGCAGCGATCGCATGTGAGTATGTTGAAATTTGACACCCGAAATTAAACACAGACCGTCTTAACTTAACTATTAGGTTTATTCAATAAAAAAAAGTAACAAGAACAGCGAGCGAAATGATTGCATACGTGGCCTTATATACTATCATGCGAGTATGTAAAAAAAACAAATACCAAGTAATACATAAGTGTAAAAGTAATATGCATGTGATTGTAAATAACGTTGATCAAATAATTCATTTCAACAGATTATCCAACCAAGATACTCCTACTCGGCATCCGAACGCACTTTCTTTGTTTATACCACACGTCAGTGGAATTCTCTACCAATCGAAATAAGAAGCATCGCAAATCACCGCACTTTTAGAACCTCCCTCCTGAAATTCCTTTCATCGTCCTAGTCTCCCTGTGAATATTAGCTTTAAATATAAATTTTTATACATCAATAGAATTTCGATAACATATGAATTATAAACTCATTTTCTTACTTTCCTTCTATCTATGTACACTTTTACAATACTTTAAATACTCTTTTGAATTTTGTTAAGCCTTACGTTAACTACAAGAAATCATTCTTTTTGTGTAAGTTATGTTTAATAATAATAATAAATAAATAAATAAACTCGATTCATAGTTAATTCTTTTTAATTTTTTATTTTTTTTTATTATCAGCGCGCGCTCAAGGGGTTTTTGTACCCTAAAAATGTTCGTACACAGCGCGGGCGAAGGAAAATTAGGGGGGAAGAAAAGACATATACATTGTTTTTAAACGTTTGCAAGGAAACACGGAGGTCGGCAGGGCATTTCATAAGCGAGTTGTACGGCTTAGGAAAGAATCACGATATTTTAGAGTACGTCCGAAAATGGGCTTGAGGGTATACTGATGAGCATTCATAGCGAGACGGGTGTTACGGTTAAAAGTTTGAAGAGGCGGAATGCTACTGGCGATTTCTATAGAGCACTGGTGGTGGAAATAGCGATAAAACAGAGTGAGACAAGAGACATTACGTCTCGAGGGTGTCAATTGATTGACTGATATTAGTATCACCAATGATAGATAGATAGATAGATATTTATTGTGGCACAAATTTGCAGTCTTTTAGATACAATTATCACTTTATAGAGATTTGGTTTAAAGTACCTTACACTAAAATATATATATTGTATAATTTTTTTAAATGTAATATCACAGGTTTTATTGAAATTTTGAAGGAAAAGCCACTAAAAACCTTCATTAAGGATAGCATTATGTCTCAGCGAGGAAGAGAGAAGTGGTTACAACACTTGATTTTAAGCAATTTTAACATTGAGTGACAATATAAGTAAATTACAAAATGAATAAATAAATTAATAGATAAACGTAGAAATAGATTAGTAACAACAAAAAATGAATAACAACAAAGGAACAACTAAAAAAAATGAATAAATAAATAAATAAATAAACAAATAAATAAATAAATAAATTTGGAAATATATTAATAAGTAAATAATTCAATAAATAAATATATAAGAAAACAAACAAATAAATAAATAAATAATTAACAAGTGAATAAATAAATAAATTCAAAATAATTAAGTCAAACTCTCGTGAGGCTAAGCTGGAAATCAAGTCATTATCGGACGATAAGCAAGAGATATTATATTGGCGATAAAGTTTATCGATTCTATTTGTAACCATTTCTACATTAGCCATTATATGTAATTCCTTTGTTGAAAAAAATGATTGAAGATTAAGCATCATTTTGAGCAGTTTGTTTTGTGCTATTTGGAGTTTGCGCAGATGACTTATTGCACACATGCCCCAACAGGAGAATGCTTGGAAAATAGCTTTAAAAATTAATAATTTATTGGCATCATTCAATTTTGAATTTCTGCATATGAATGGGTAAAGGATCCTTATGGTAACATTAATTTTCTTAATGACTTCTTGAATGTGAGGCTTGAATGTTAACCGTTTATCTAAGTGAATGCCAAGATACTTTACATTCGACTTCCACTCGACTTGTACACCGTTGATTTGAAGACTGTTACTTGGAAGTAAACAAGCTTTCCTTTTACGTATGTAAAAAATAGCTTGAGTCTTTGTATTATTAATTTTAATTTTCCATTTACTACAATACGCTTCGACAGCATTTAAGCCTGATTGCAGATTAGTTTCAACATTGAAACCGATTGCATCTGAGGAATAAATACACGTATCGTCAGCAAATAAGGCAATATCACAGTTGTTTAAGTTGGGGAAATCCGACGTATATATAATGAAGAGAATTGGTCCCGTTACCTTGAAACTTCGGGAGGATAGAAATGACTGGATGATTTTAATTAAATGTAAAGGAAAGTTAAAATTCACTAGCTTATGAATCAAACTATCATGCCAAACAGTATCGAACGCTTTTTCTATGTCCAAGATGACCATTCCAGTACTTTTACCCTCTGACAGATTTTTTTTAACATGATTTGTGATCCGATGCACTTGATGAGTAGTGCTGTGAAAAGCTCTAAATCCGAATTGCTCTGGGAGCAAAATTGCACTGTTAGCAACGAAAGTTAGAACTCTGTTTTTTATAATTTTTTCTAGGCACTTACTAAGTGAACTTAGCAGACTAATTGGCCTGTAACTACAAGGTAAGTCAGGTGCTTTCCCAGGTTTTAAAATTGGAATTACCTTAGCAGTTTTCCAGTCATTAGGGAAGTATCCCAATCTTAAAGAGATCCGTCAATTTATTAAGAGCAAAATCTGGGAGATTTTTAAGACAGAGGTTTCTTATTCCATCAAAACCGGAGGCTTTCCTCGTTTTTAAAAAAAATGTGGAACGCTTCACGATTTTGCGTGTCATCCTTGCGCAGGGGCCATGCTAATCTTCTCTGTATCATTCCAATTTTAGTATATGTTCTGCCGAAGCAAGAACATATCACCAATGAGTTTTATCGCATGGTTTTGAATTATATCTAGCAGTTGCAGAGATGTTTGAGGGGCACCTGACGAGATGTGAGCATTGTATTCCAATTTTGGGCGGATGAATGCTTTATATATTGTGGCCAGATCAGAGGGGGTGAAGTATTTCTTACATCGCTTGAGGAAACCTAGACATTTTGCAGCATTTTTGGCGACATCGAATATGTGGTCATTCCAACGTAAGTTGTCACTGACACACATACCGCGAATGGAAAGTTTATCGGTTTCGACGATGCAAGTGTCATTCATGGATAATGGCTGGGTGTTTGAATTTCGCTTTAATGACAGCAGACAGCATTGAGTTTTGGAAGCATTAAATTCCACTCAGTTAATAGTTTCTTAATGAAATTCTTTTTAATGTGTTAAAATGAGTACCAAGTGGGAGCGAGACAGGCAGTGACGCTTTGATTGAGACGGATCAACACGGCTTTTCGACTATTATGAGTGAAACATATAGGGATGCGAAACTTGTCATTTCATTTCATTTTTTTCCCGTCACAGAGCACACAGAACACTACGTTCTCTTGGTCTATACTCTCAGGATCGTTTGCACAACTGTTGTTTGTTGCGCGACTAAACGCCATCTGCAATTCTTCGTCGCAACTCGCTTAAATTTTCTATCGGCTTAGAGTGGATTTTAATCAGGTGAACGGGCTGGCCACGAATTGTACCAGACCGCCCTATCCACCTGTTGGAGTATTCCCGACCGAGAAACTCTCGTACTGTGCGAGCATAATGCGCTGAGCAGCCATCTTCTTGATACCACATGCATGCATAAATATTTAGTAACACGTCTTGATAAGTGGTTCTCCAAAAAATCTAAATAAACCTCGGCATTCAAATTCTGCGGCAGCTCGAATGGGCCAATAATTCTACCATTCAAAATCCCGTCCACATGTTTACTTTAAAACGCTACTGTGATCTACTGGTGGAGTGAAAAGTAACCTCCTTGGGAATGAAAAAAAATTTTTTTTTTAAATGCTTTTTTATATTATTCAATATAGTCCCCTTATAGTTTGATACACTTATTACAGCGATTTTCCAACTTCTTGATCCTGCCCGAAAAGTAATTTGCCGGTAGGTCTGCAAAATACTCCTCCGTGGCGTCGATGATTTCCTCGCGTGAGCTGAATTTTTTATTGATGAGACATCTTTTGAGGTTTGGGAAGAGATAATAGTCCGATGGATCCAAATCCAGTTACCAATCGACGCCAAAAGTCCGGCCGATTCCGCATCAGCAATTCCAAACACTCTTTCGAAGTGCTCTCGCGATCGTGTTTTTCGTCAGGAGTAAGCATTCGCGGCACCCAGCGGCTGGATAACTTTTTCATATGCAGAATATTGCCCAAAATATGGCGTGTGCGCTCAGCACTAATCTTTGTGGTATCTGCTAGCTCGCGCACCTTCACTTTGCGGTCAGCCAACACCATTTCATGTATTTTTTTGACATTGTCCTCTGTAACCGCATCAGAGGGCCTACCGCTGCGAACTTGATCGGTAGTGGAGTTGCGGCCACCACGAAACTCTCGAAACCAATATTTGACGGTGTAATCTGACGGAGCATTAGCCCCATAATATTTATCCAACTTGGTCGACAAACAATGTTGCTGCTGATGATAACACCAGCGGTCTTTATTCAATGGAAGAAATCAACAAGCTTAGTGCGGAGATGTTAACTTTGTTGGGGAAATGCAAAACCATTTGCATCGAAGCATTCGATGCAAATCTATGGAATTTTTTAATTTTCTTAAAAAGCATAATATAGATGTAGGTTTAGTGTCTGAAACATGGTTAAGTTTAGATGACAAATTGACTAATCAAGTGTACATTTGCTATCGTCTTGATAGAGATGATAGAAGGGGTGGCGGTGTTGCCATTTTAGTGAAAAGAACAATACGACATGAGTTAATTCCAATTGTAAATACTAGGATTATTCAAAACATAGGAATTAAAATACCTTTTGCAAATGGTACCGCGTTAAAAATATTTTCGGCTTATTTTTCTGGAGGTTCAGCGAATGCGGAGAAACGAATTCATTTAAATAACGACTTGAGGAAGCTTATCAGTATAAATGAGACATTTCTAATCGGAGGTGATTTTACTTGCAGGCACAGAAGTTGGGGTTGCTTAAGGGCAAATGCATGGGGTAACATTCTTGCAAACCTTAATTCTAGGCATCCATTTGATATTTTGTATCCTCCTCATCCGACTTACTACCCTGCTAATAATAGATCAAACCCATCAACTTTGGATTTATTTTTGAGTAACATATCCAATCTTTTTAACCAACCTATGGTCATAAATGACCTAAGCTCAGATCATTTACCGGTATTAATTAGATCTCTTACCTCACCATTGCTAAGGCAACATCAAATTTTAGACATTAAGAATGCAAATTGGAACACATATAGGACCGAAATGCTAACAAATATTCATGTACCTTTAACTGACGTGACCAATCAACAACAAATAGACCTTAGTATTTCTTGTTTTGCAACTGCTGTACAAGAAAGTATTGAAAAAGCAGTTCCTAAAAAACTATTACGTCATAATAGTGCAAATTTATTACCTCCATACATTCTTGAACTAATAAAAGTTCGTAATAGTAATTGAAGAGAATGGATAAGAACAAGAGACCCTTTCTATAATTCTGAAGTTAAGGCACTTACTGTTCTAATAAAAGATTCAATTTTAACTTATAGAAACTGATCTTGGAATCAAAGAAAATAAACCTTTTTGGAACGTGGTCAAAATAATTAAAAAGAAAAACATGCTCATTCCAGCTCTTAAAGTAGGAAATAATGTAATACTTTCTAGCACTGAAAAAGCTAATGTCCTGGCAGAAACTTTCTATGATAACCATTTGGTAACTAGCGGTATTCCTTGTAATAGCATAGTTGAATCAGTGGTCAGTGACTCAATCCATATTATTAATTCAAGTCCTTCAAATGGTACTCAGGATGAGTTTACATTTGAAGATGTCAAAGATGTTCTGTCAAACCTCAAAAAAAGAAAATCTGCAGGCTTTGATCACATTAAAAATGTATACCTTAAGAACTTGCCTAAATCAGGAATACAATTTTTACATATTCTATTTAACTGCCGTCTGAAATCAAGTTACTTTCCTAATGCTTGGAAAACTGCTAAAATAATGCCAATTTTAAAGCCGGGTAAAAGTGCAAACATGCCTAGCAACTATACGCCAATAAGTCTTTTTAAGCTCTCTAAGCAAATGCTTTGAGAAATTATTAAAGAGTAGACTTGTATTTCAAGTAACAAGAAATAACAATCTACCATTTTAACAATTTGGATTTAAGGCTCATCATAGTACAGTCCATCAAGTACATAGAATAACTAAATACATTAGAAACAACTTTAGGAGAGCAAAAATGGAATGGTACTTCTTGACGATGAGAAAGCGTTTGATATGGTTTGGCATGATGCTTTATTACATAAACTTTTGAGACTTAATTTTCCAATGTACTTAATCAGAAATATCCAATCCTTTCTGTCTGAAAGGAAATTAAGGACTCCGATATTTTCAATATTTCAGCAGGTGTACCTCAAGGTTCAGTACTAGGCCCAATCTTGTATTCTATTTTTACCTATGACTTCTCATGTTTAACAAACTGCGAAAAAGCAATTTTCACCGATGACACTTGCATCTTCTCATCAGCTTCAGTTGGTTTTAACATTGAAACAAACCTGCAATCTGCACTGTATGTTATACAAGATTACTTTTTCGATTGGAAGATGCGAATAATTGCTTCCAAGACACAGGTTATCTTTTTCACTCGAATGGTTTAAGCACTGAATGGTGTTCAAGTGCTGAATACCTTGGTGTACACCTAGATAAAACTTTAACTTTTGGATTGCATGTACAGGAAATAATTAATAAGATTAACATTACTATCAAAACTCTTTATCCATTTATTAATCGCAAATCAAAACTTAGTAATGAAAATAAACTCCTGATTTTTGAAGTTGTTTTTTAAGGAATTATGCTTTATGGGTCATCAGCATGGGGAAAATGTGCGGCTAGTCATATTCGGAGACATCAAATTGCTCAAAATAAGGTTTTGAAAATGATCCTTAAGCTTCCATGGTCTTTTTTTATTCTGCTACAATAAATATAATAAAAATAATAATAAAATCGTTTTCGTCCATACTCAACATGATGCCAAAAACGTCAACAACAATCAGCTGTCAAAACAAAACTAAAGACAGTATCGCACTGAAATTTGGCATGTCTGCCTAAATATGAACGGACTTCAAGGCACCATTACCTGTTTTGCAATAGCAGCGCATTCTGGTGGTCAAGGAGGTTACTTTTCACTCCACCTAGTATCTTCCCTCATCAAATGTGGATTTTCCACGTGCCACTCGTACATATTGTGCAGTATCCGTCCCTTTGAAAAGTTGATTCGTCCGACCATAGAATTGTTTCGAAGAATCTCTGATCCTCTCTTAACCATCATTTGACAAAATTGCGCTCTGTCTGGAGATTATCCAGCAGACTTTGGACTCGCTGTACATGGTATGGATGGAGCTGGTTTTTCCTTAGAATTCGGTTTGCTGTACTTTTGAGCACTTCTATGTTTTCTTCAATTGCACGTACTGGGGTACTAATTACAATATGTTCTTGTGCGACTGCTTGTAAGACTTCGTCCTCGTAGGGTATGACGGGTCTTCCCTCACTAAACATTAGATTTGGAAATCGACCCTCTGAGAATGACCGGTGCACATTTACAAACACTCGATGGTTCGGATGACGCTGAGCATTTGGGTATTTCTCATGATAAAGTGTAGCTGCAGCACTAGCATTACACCTGCATTTCCCATAAATGAGATGCATGTTAGCACATTCCTGAGCAGTGTATCCGTTTTTCTCGAAACGACTTTTTTTCAATTCGTGGGAATTCTAGCTTGGAGAGTTATTAATCAATCGTTCTGAAAATTTGTGTGAATATTCTTTATTCAATTAAAATCCATATGAATTAAAATATTTTATTTGTTTTGCAAATTGATATAAAAACTTGACATTTTGCTCAAAAACATTTAATTTTTTTTTTTTTTAATCAGAGTTTAGTTCATATTCGTAGAGAATATGTTGCTAACGAAAAAAAAAATTTGAAATGATTCCAGATAAAAATTGTGACTTCCGGTTTTCCCACGATCAGCAAACACTGATGGCGACCGTCCGTGGACAGCAGCTTCTAACTCCACTATTTTCAGCGGAAATGACTTGAAAAAATTACAATGTATACTTCGAAATATTAATAAAATGCTCTCTAAGTTTAAACAAATTCTGATTATTCCTTCCCTGTTAAAAAAAATTCACGAAAAACACTAAAATTTCAGTGTCCTAAAGTGGTTAAGGGGAGATTAAGGCGAAATAAGAACACGATTTGGGTTCTCTGCCGGTTAGACCAAGAATGACCTTTATTGGGCTATACGTTCAGTGTTACCACATAATCGCTATTTTATATTTATTTCATATTAGCTATTTCTACTATACAACCGTTAGGCTTGGTGATTTTCGCCCTAAAATGATTAAGATCACTTCTGGAGTTCCTGAAGGAAGTCTCTTGGGACCTTAACTACTTTTAATTTTTGTTAATGTTGTGAACGCCAGTTGTTCCCAAACGACTTAAACTTATTTATAAATTGGTGTCATATTAACAAATTGTAGTTAAATATCAGCAAGTCTGCTGCCCTGTGCTATTGTTTCATATACGAGGATAGGCCCAGAAGCACCCGACCTGACGTACAAATGGCGGTTGTTGTTAAAAAGGAATAACAACACTCCCAATGAATTTTTAGATATGGAAAACATTTTTTATTTTTTTTTTTATAATCATAAAATTGAACTCTTCCCTAAGCTTTGAGCAAAGAATAGTGTGGTTAACCGTGTCGAATGCTTTCGAAAAGTCAAGTAACGTCAGGATTGTAACATGGTTTTCATCAACAGCTTTTCTAATTTCATCGATGACCATTAACAACGCAGTCTTACAATTTTGTTTTTGACGGAAACTACATAGATTGGTACTCGCAGAGCAGTTTTTTAGTCAAAAGATAGTTTTGTATCTGAAGTAGAATGTATTTCTCAAAAACTTTTGAAAAGAATGGCAAAATCGAGATTGGTCTGAATTCAACCGTATTTCCATTCGATTTCTTAGGAATATGAATAATTTTAGCGTCTTTCCAATGAGCGGGAAAGACGGAAAGGCAGTAAATATGGAAGTAGAAGCTTAACAAATTTTGGGTGGATTTCGCTTCCGCTTCTGCAACCTCTTCCTCGCATAGCATATATGTAGAAATCAAAGTATGATTCTCTACAATCGTCCGGTGACTGGTCGAAAGTGGTTAGGCTTACTGAGGAAGGATCACTCGATGCTAAGAAAATTGAGTTAAGCTGGTTGCAGTCTATATCATCAGGAGTTTTAGGCTTTTATTTTCCTAGCCCAACTTCACGGATATGTTTCCAAGCCTCTCAGCCTGAGGAACAGCTACCAAATTTCCTATAGTAGAAAACGCGATTGGTATTTCTAATTTTAGAAACAGTTTTATTGCGGAGTTTGCGATATTTGTTCAAAAACTCGTGCATTCGGTGTTTCTTCCAGTTTTTAGCGGTAAGCCATTGAAGGAAAGGGGGCTTGGCAAGTTTTGCTTTTAACGGCACATGTTTGTTGAAGAGGAAAGCAATTTTTTCCTGCAGAAAGTTAGTTTGATCATCAACAAGGGGCATCCGATATATGGACTCCCAGCATGTGTCTATAGTATCTGCTTGAGCATAATTTAGGTTATAAAAGTCTCTAAAAATGACTTTAGACTCGGCAAATTAGTTTTTAGCGTGGTAAGTTAGATACATCAAGTCATGCTTTGAGAATGCAGGTGCTGAGGGTTAGCTAAACAACAGGACTCTCTCCATATCAGAAACAAAAATTGAATCGATAAGAGTCGAAGCAGTGGTCGTAAAGTGGATAGGGGTAGACGTGTTGACTGGTTTTAGATCAAGCGATTTCATATTTTCCAAAAAGCCTATGGAGCCGGATATATCTAGCAGGTTACAATTAAAATCGCCACATACAACTATGTCAGTGGCAGTATAGGCTTTCTCCTCGAGGGTGGCATAGAGTGGAGCAAAAGAGATGGAGTTATTTGGTCTGCAGACTACGCCGATCAATATTTTCTCATGGCTACATTTGCTGCTTAGGAAATAGTAATCGAGAGGGCGGTCCTTGCTTGATTTGCATACAAAGTTAAAATCGAGTGTGCTCCGTACATATACCTCCGATGCGACCGACTCTATCAGATCGAAAAAGCTCAAAACCTTCTACTTTATAAATTTCATCAGATACATCAGCGTAACCATGTTTCAGAAATGCATATGACGTCAATTTTAAAGTCTACGAAAATATGTCTAAATTCGTCTATTTTAGGGTCTAACTCCTTTTGTTACCATCATGTTATGCACATCAAAACTGGTTATGAAGTGCTAGTTGTTGGTAACAGGTGGGTTGGTATGCCAGTTTTTAAGAAAGGATGCCGATGCCCGATGCAGATACAATATTACTGGTTCCTGTGCACTGGCACTACGCCATATAAACATTTCCCGTGCAGGTAAATTGACTTGAATAAGTCAAGGTCTTTAGTTCCTTTATTAAAATATCTTTTAGATGAACACCTAATGTCATATGAAGCAAATATCTCCGTGTTATTAATACAAGGGATTTATGAAGCAATTTGGTGAACTGCAGGTGCGGAATTCATCTCGGATTCTTATTCTCTGTCGCCTTTATTTCAGGAAGGAATAGGAAGGAAGGATTTATGTATGCATATCTCTATATGCGCATACTTATCAAGCAAATATTTGGGTCAAGGCCACAGATGATGCGTATCCTCAAATTCTCAACCAAGTATACAGTTTATAGGATGGATTGTTCAATATATTTTTCGCAATATGAGGACAAGAGGCATCATATCTTATTTATGGATATTTGTATTTAATTGATTTTTTAATAATCAATTTGTTGAGAAAAGACTGAAATAGTTTTCAAAGAGACACTAGCCTTGATAAAGCAATCCCTCATTGAAAGCTTCCGAATATTATTTTCAATATTTTGTTTGTTATTGAATTTCGTGCTCCAAAAGGAAGTATTTGTTTCGGCTAGAAAAAAAGTATTTCTCCATAATTTATTCGACAAAATTTAAAAAAAAAATTTTCATTGAATGTCGATGAAATGCAAATGAGTACATATTAGAACATTAGGAGAATAGTACGAAAATACTACATCATATGATGAACATACACTGCCAGACATTTAAAAATACCCTTAATATGGAGTTGACGAAATTCTAAACAAACGATGAAATGGGAAAAGCATCTTTAGTGACTGTTGAATTTTTGTTTCCCTGTTGTAATTGTTTGAAGCAAGACACCATCTTGAGGCCTACAATTTTTTATGCAGTTTCTTCTTAAGCAGTTGGTAAACTCGTGATAGAAACATGTGAAACCATAATATCGGTATTTGGTAACGTTTTTGGGTTCTTTTAACTGTGCATAATTTTTGTGTATCTTTTTCAGCTACCAAGAACTGCTGGTGATTGGAAAATTGAATCCGAGAAATTTCTCAGTACTCGTAGGTTTCCACATTGTCTTGGCGCGATTGATGGCAAACACATTGAAATGAAGAGACCACCACATCCGGGATCATTTTATTTCAATTACAAAATGACATTTAGCATTGCTCTTTTGGCTGTTGTAAATGCAAATAGTGAGTTTTTAATAGTCGATGTTGGCAAAAATGGACGTGTTTCCGATGGCGGAGTTTTTGGCTACACCACATTTGCTAAAATGTTGGAGAGCAATTCCCTTAATATACCAGATGCAGAGGAACTCGTTGCAGGTGGAGAAAAGTTGCCGTATGTTTTCGTGGCAACTGAAGGAGCATATAATGAAGCCATATTCAGGCACACAAATTTCTCCTGAGGAATTTAATTTTAACATACTCGTACGTTTAAGTTCTGCAAGAGTTCGCTTAGAAAATGCTTTTGGTATTCTTGCAAACCGCGTTAAAATTTTGCTTAAGACAATACACGTATATCCTGAAAAAGCAAGCCAAATTGTTTTAGCCTGCTGTTTCTTACACAACTATTTAAAGAAAAAAAAAATGATCTCGCTTATGAAGCTATACCATCAACAGAAAACCATCCTTCGATCATTGGACTTGAATTCAGCTTAGCAAGAAACTTTACAAACCTATCCAAAAATATCCGTAATAAATTATCCAATTTGTAATTAATGAAAAATAAAAAATGTATAAAAAATTGATTAAAACGGTTACTGGTGATCAATTCCGATAAGTCGGTGCAAGGCACTTAATCTTGCTCTCCAGTAGTTACGTTGCTTTGCACAGCCGATTGCTGCCGCTCATGCATTCTCTGGCAATGACATAATTTTGGTGGGGGCGAAAGCCCGCATTTATTCGGCCTAATACAAGCTATAACTTAAAATTAAATTTAAACTAAAACTTAAAACTAAGGTTGGTTATTGTGGTGAAGGCGAACCGATTTGAGGTAGGAAGTGGTGCGGTGGAAGTCAATTTTTCGTAGCATGCGGGAGATTGGTTCGTTCGCGCCATAGGTGGTGTGGTGGGTTGGGAGATAGAAGAGACGAGGGGTACGTGGATTACGAGGGTTAGTGTTGAGGAAAATAGAATTGTGAAGGGATGTGCATTCAACCTGACCTGAAAGAAGTCGATGAATGAAGAGAAAGTCGGCTGCATCTCTGCGTTCCTCAAGGGTGTTTAGGTTAAAAAGGTTGAGACGGTTTTGATAGGGGGGCAGAGTAAAAGGATCATCCCAGGGCAAACCTCGAAGAGCAAATCGAAGAAAACGGCGCTGGATGCTTTCGATTCTCGAGATATGAACGCGATGATATGGGAACCATACTTGACTGGCGTACTCTAGGAGGGGACGAACAGAGGTAATATAGAGGGACCTGGTCACGTATGGGTTGGTGAATTCTTTGGACCATCGTTTTACAAAACCTAGTGCAGAGTTGGCTTTAAGGATTATCCCATCCATATGCAAACGGAAGTTGAGCTCCCTATCACACAAAATGCCGAGGTCGCGATGAGATTCAACGGAGGAGATAGGTTGGTTGTGGAGAAGGTAGAGTCGGGGAGGAGATTTGAGCCGCTTATGTGAAAAGGTGATGGATTGGCATTTGGTGATATTAAGTTGCAAACAATTTTTGAGGCACCAGATCGAAAAACTATCAAGGTCTTGTTGATGAAGGAAGGAGTCATGGGGAGAGGAAATGGTTTTGAAAAATTTGGTATCGTCGGCGTAAAGGGAGACGGACGAGTGTTTGATGATCCTATCGAGATCATTTATGGTTAATATAAAGAGAAGGGGACCGAGATGGCTACCTTGAGGAACTCCAGAGGTGACCAAAAATGGAGCGGAGTGGGCTGACCTAAAACGAACACTGTAAAAACGGTTTTCGAGGTAAGAGGATATCCATTTTAACAGTATGGGTTCAAAGCCGATGGCAGACAATTTGTAGAGTATTAATCGATGAGAGATTTTATCGAAGGCTTTGCTAAAATCGGTTGCAACTACATCGACTTCGTTGCCGTTCTCTAGGGCAGAGATGGCAAAGGATACGAATTCAACGAGATTTGCGGTGGTTGACCTACCCTTTAGGAAGCCATGTTGTCTAGGGGAAATAAGTGATTTGCATTGGAAACTTAGAGTTTCATAGAAAAGACTTTCGAGGAGTTTGGGTATATGGGAGAGTTTAGCGATTGGACGATAGTTTGTTATTTCGTTCTTTGATCCCTTTTTGTGGATCGGGGTTATAAAGGAGGTTTTCCAAACCTGAGGAAATTCTCCTTGTGAAAGGGATAGACGAAAGAGATCAGAAAGGGCAAGGGAAAGAGACGAAGAACATTTTTTAAGAAATATGGCAGGGAGGCCATCTGGACCGGGTGTAAATTCGTCATTGAGTTGGTGTAATTTATATTCGATATAGGAGGGGTCCAAGATGTGAGAGAGAAGTGGGCCGTTGGAGAAGTTCAGTAGGTAACGAAAATAGGATGGATCTGGTACAAATGAGTCATTGGTGAAGGATTGTTTAAAGAAGCTGGCAAATAGGTTGGCAATGGTGAGTGGATCGGTTGATGACTTGTTGTTGAAAGAGAGGGAAGGAGGGTAACCATCGGACTTTCTTTTGTAGTTAACAAATTGGTAAAAGGACTTAGGGTCATTTATAAGGTTGACTTGCGCATTGTTAAAGTAACGCTGGTAAAGGGAATCGTAAAGTTCAGTGAAATGAAGATAAGCACCAAGATAGTTGGAATAGTCGGACAAGGATCTGGTACGCAGGAAAACAGCCCATAACTTGTTTCTCTTGTTTCGTAGAGAACGAAGCTTGCGATGATACCAGGGAGGACATAGAGACATTACAGCTCTTAACATTGGACGCCCATGAAGTTCATTCCACAAACTTCTGATACTTTCACCGTATGAACGATAAACACCTGCACAAAAACGAAAAAAATGTAACATATATTTGTATGACTGTACCAATAAGCAATAAAAGACCCAAGTATGCATCGAACTCGATTTCATCTATGTTTTCGAAATTTTCGATTACGCTGTTCCCTTGCATATTACTGAAATGGATAACATATTTTTTCATAGCCTGAGTCATACACAACTCGAAACTATCTTTTATTCCATAAATACGGTGAACAGCAAAAGATGTTACACCCGTGCGTTGGTGGATAATCTGTTCAGCTGCCGCACGAGAAAGAAGATTTCCGTTAGGTGTTGTTACCCACTTTATATCACGATCTTTACTGAAAAATGTAGTCAAATTCACAGATATCTCTTCTATATTATTATCATCACTCTCAATATCATCTTCTGAAACATCCTCGTCCAGCACTTCTGGTTCGTATTCCTCATCACCATCGCTATCCTCCTCTTCGAAATCGTCATCTTCAGCACGGTCTAGAAGCGCAGTAATCTCACTACCACTCAAATGGTGTATCTTTGTACATATATAAATAGAATGGTAAGGTAACATACAATAATAATAAGCAAAATTGTATATACATACATATGTACATACGTACTGAAAAGAAAACTTACCCCAACATTGCGTTCTCTGTTTGCCTCAGCCATAAGTGTGTATAACACTTATATTTCTGTGACAAGAAAACACACCTACGAATATTTCAAAGAATAACCTATCTCGACCAAAGCAAACAATGCAATGACAAACAAATGCGTATCAATCGAGACAACGAGAGCAAAAGCCTGCTTATACAATCCGTCCCAAAGTAACCCTAAAGGATCATGTGCATACACTTACCTAAAACTGTAAAATAACTGACTGAAGAATTTAAAAATATGTTGAAATTCGTGCACTGAGTGGGAAGGAATTGAAAAAAAAGCGACTCTAAATAAAAATATATTGATTTGTAGTCCTTTTGGGTCATAAAATGACCCCAACAGCACAGAAGGGTTAAAAACAACAGTTTCATTTGGGTGGATGAGACGAAAATGGTTTTTGGTTTTCTCGTAGTACATGATTATAATTTCTCGTTAGTGCTTCTTATTAGTTAGTTAACTAGTTTTTTAACTAGCTATATTTCTTTAAATAACTGTTTCGTTACGTTAACACAAAAAAAACGAAAACGACCCACCTCTAGACTAAGAATACACTTATAATGCCTCAGCATGTGTTAAGTTTTCTTTGGAAAATGGGATAAAGAGAGAAAGAATGATATTTGGGCTCAGTGAGTATTTCGCTCCATGGGTGGCATCCAACATTTAATGGGGAGACTAAATTCTTAGTGGAAGTTGGCTTGATGTTGTTTTCTAGTCAACTACTCGTCTTGCTTGATTTTCGTAAACTGAAAAATGGATATGTCTTTCGGGCGAGGCTGGGATTCGAACACCGAACCTTCCGGTTTGGAAGTCAATCCAATACCACTTAAGCCACGGCCACCCACACCCACGGTGTATGTTGAAGGACAAATTCAAAATTTTGTCAGATAAAGCCAAAATAATTCTTCTGCCGAAAAATAGCATAACTGCAAAAAAGTGCTCCTCGAGGAATTTCTCACCTAAAAAGTGGTCCGCGACTAAAAAAGATTGGAAACATCTCTACTTTCTCTGCCTTTATTGACCGCATAGCTCATCTTTGCTTATTGTATTCTAACCAGCTTGAGCGTACTATTAAACCACTTTCGTAGAGTGGGGCCAACGCTCCAAATTTTGTCTCATTTGTCAAAATTGTCGAACCTACGAGATGTTGGTATTTTGAAGTTAATGGATTTTCAGTGATCTTAAGATGAGTATCTGGCAGATAATAGTGGGAGTAGATTTGCTAACCCTGAAACCACGCTTATAGGGAGCTATTTTATATACTCGTACAACTCTGAGATCAATCAAGCGCTTATCTAGCTTTTTCTTTTTCTTCAAAGGGGGCCGTTGTGCCTTTCGTCTTCTTTGCCTGTGCGATCTGTGAGCGTTCCTTCCTTTACATATAAAACCCCTTGTTTTTGATTTTTTTTCCACATCATGTTGGTTTTTTCTTTAAGAGTTCACTTGTAGGTCTTCTAAATGACAAAATTTGCGACCTGATCATGCTGAAAAAACTCAATAAGGTCATGCTTCAGCCTTTGTTCGTTTTTCAAGAGACACAAATGGGGAGTTTAGAAAGCATCTACAAGTTAAGGAGATGGCAAATAATGTATATAGAATAGAAGGGTTGTCTGAAATGTTTCCGCAACGTAAAGATAGCAGCACTCGTCAATAAAAGCTAGTGAATGCTACGAGTAGTTGTGCATCTTTTGACAGTTACTGACTGAAGTTTCAGTCATTTTGAACGCGCAGTTTTTAATTAACAGTCGTTTGAGTGAGTCGATGTGAGTGTTTTTTGTGAAAATGGAAAAAATTGAGTATCGAGCTGTTATTAAATTCTTGTTTTTGAAAGGCAATACGCCTACGCAAATCAAAAATGAGTTGGACTCTGTGTATGGGGACTGTGCACCATCATTTACTACAGTGAAATTTTGGGCAGCTGAATTTAAACGTGGCCGTAAGAGCTTGGGAGATGATGAACGTTCGGGACGTCCAAAAACTGCAACCACTGACGACAACATTGCTAAAGCTCACCAAGTGGTGTTAGACGACCCCCGAATTAAAGTGAGAAATATAGTAGAGGTTATGAAAATGTCCAAAGAACGTGTTTGTTACATATTAAATCAAGATTTAGGCATGAGAAAGCTGTCCGCGTGTTGGGTGCCGCGTTTGCTTACGTTAGACCAAAAACGTGTTCGAATGAACATTTCCAACGGTCTGTTGGCGGAGTTTAGGCGCAATAAATCTGAGTTTTGGCGCCGA
The DNA here is from genome assembly GCA_963966105.1 of Volucella zonaria. Lineage (NCBI taxonomy): Eukaryota > Metazoa > Arthropoda > Insecta > Diptera > Syrphidae > Volucella > Volucella zonaria. The sequence continues at coordinate 362,841,421 of OZ014530.1, read as the reverse complement.
TTAATTACTGTAGGTGAAACTTGGATACACCATACGCCCGAAACAAAAATTCTGTCAAAACAGTGGACTGCAAGGGTCGTTCCGGCTCCAAAACAAACAAAAACTGCTTTTTAGGCTGGGAAAGTGATGGCGACTGTTTTTTGGGATAGCAAAGGAGTTATCTAAATCGATTGTCTTCAAAAAGGAAAGACCATTACAGGAGCATACTACGCATCATTACTTGCCAAGCTGAAGGCAGAAATTGCGGAAAAACGGCCACATTTGCAGAAAAAGAAAATCACACACCATGGCGAAAATCCATGAATTACGGTTTGAACTGCTTGACAATCCGCCTTATTTACCAGATCTAGCCAAAAGCGACTTCTTTTTGTTCCCTCATCTAAAAACTGGGCTCGGAGGACACAGATTTTCGTCAAATGAGGAGGCAATCACCTTCGAGAACAATTATTTTGCAGAGAAAAACGCCAAGTACTATTTGGATGGGTTAGAGAGATGGGAGCATCGCTGGGAGTAGTGTGTAGAGTTACAAGGAGACTATGTAGAAAAATAAAAAAAAAATGAGAAAAAAATGTCTTGTATCATTGTTCGGTCGGAAACTTTTCAGCAAACCCTCGTAAATGTGAACTCTAATAGAACAACAGAAGTATTGCATAGCCTTATTCGATGAAATAAAAAACTCATGAAAGAGAAAATTACTCAATCTAAACTTTCTTTTATGTTTTATGTTAAAACGTTAAATTTTATAACTCTAATTTAAAAATTCATACGAGTAGCTCAAAGTGTCATATTTTAAAGAATGTTAAGTGCAAGTTATGACTAGAAAATCGTAGCTACAACACAATAGGTACTGGTGGATCCAAAGCCAAAAAAACTGTGTATGGTAATTACTTTAAGATATCAGAGATAGTCGATAGAATACGATAATAATTTAATTTTAATTTAAAACACAAAATATACAATTGGCTATACAAACTGATATAAGAAAACTCTTCTACTACACGTATATTAAAAACAATAAAACAAATTAATAATAAAAGAAAAAAATTCAAAAGAATAACGTGCATTCGTTTTTACTAAGATCTCACTCAAAAGCAAATAAATATTTGCCTGCTCATTATCAAACAACCCGAGGAAAAGGATTTTCTTAAAATCATTTAAGTGGCCTATCCAGAGAATTTTTCAGTAGCCAGCATGATCTGAATATTTGCAAAGTCAGTAATTTTGATTGATTTGCATAATCAAGTTCGTCAAGCAAAGGAGCGAAAAATTAAGGAAAGTTATTTTCAAATATCTGAAAGTGACAGTGAAACTTTTCCATCAGCATTGGACTGATTCGAGTTCAAAATCTACCAATATCTAGAAGTTTAAGGACTGCTTCCCATTCTTTACCCAAAAATCCCTACTTCGTATCATTCAAGCAAATTTACAGAGTGTTTACTTTTCGAAATTTTCTCCCAGACTTTGATAAACATGACTCAAAACTTTTATCTCGGGAAATTGAAAACGTTCCTTCCTTTCGAAGAAGGAAAAGAGGAAAGTTTATTTTTTTAACTGAAATTCAGACTCTATACTCAATTTACTGTGAAAATTGGGAAGATATTGAATATGACCCTACAATTCATAGGAGTAGTGTCATGGCTCATTTCTGATTAAATCTTATTAACAATAAATTATATCTAATATTGTAGAAGACTTGTGCGCATGATGGACATCTTTACTTGTTAAGGCAACATAGTATCATACTTACAATTGCATATTTTATACGCCATCAGTAAGTAAATGGATATCCGCAAAGGAAATCCAATGAGCCATGCTAACCTAAATATCAACATGCTGAGAATACAATTTCTTTTAAGTGGGTGGAAAAGGACGTAGAACACTTACCATATATTGATTCGATTGGAAACACCATCCTCATGTAGCTGAAAGTCGAACTAAGAGCAAAGTTGGAAGATGAAAGACATGCGCTTGAAATCAATTTAAGTTAATTTGGTTACTTGAAGCAGAAAATTATCACATCGTAAGACACTTTGGTATTGAGCTAGGGATGAATATAATGTTCTTTGATGCAAACTATTATGGATATTTACTGCACTCGACGGCAAATAGGGGATCATATTAAGTTGATTTATTGATTTATCAGGATAATAGTAATACCACATATATAAAATACAAACACCTCTTAATTGTACTACGGAATAAATATCTGTTTCTAAAAAAAATGTCAAGTTAATTGCTTAGAAAACAAAATAAACAGTAGTACAATTGCTATTAACTCGATTGTGTTTCACGGTACACATTTACTTTAACTGCTTCCAAACTTGCTGTCACTTTTACTGCCTTACTCATCTTTCTTCTCTTCTTTTATGAACCATTAAAATGTATTACACATAATATTACGAGTACATATTCTGTGATATGTCGGTATTGCTACTCCGCCACTTGCGATGTTGCCTAATTTTGCGGTACTAGGTTTAGTACCATCCTACAGGCCGCCCTATTTTGGGTTACCTCGTTAGTGAGGCCAAGTTGCATTTAAGCATTTAAGTGATCCAATCCCCTTGGAACCTCTACTGAAACAGCCACCATTGCTGTTTGAACTGATTTCCTTATCCTGAAATTTCTTCACTATCTGTTTTTTAATGCAGGGACCTTCACGGATACGCATACTTGTAATAAAGATATCGGTCCGGGCTCGCTAATATTTTTAACATTTTCATTTCTGTCGGTAATTCTTCTTTATCAAAAGGGGAAAGAGCATATAATTATTTATTTTTAGCAATTGTTATGTTTAACAATAACATTATGAAGAATATAGTTCATGGCCCTACGTCCTGAATACGACTTCAGACATATAGCTCCCTCGGCTATTTTTGATTAAGCGCATGCTGTCGGTCCAGCATTGACCCATATTGGCAGGCCTAAACAGTTTCCGGTTTACCAATATACACCATAAACCTCCTTAAGCTCCCCAAAAAGCCACCAAATTGAGGCAAATCGGACGACATCAGTGGCTTATTCACTGGCCGGTTCTGCGGTATAATGTTGTCATTGAATTGAGTCCCCAGTAATTCAATGGTCTCATGGCCAGCATTGCTGAAGGGCTAATGTCGTCCATATTTTTTGAAAGATAATCACTGTTCACTATCCAGTAGCGTTGGCCGCTGACTGTAGCACGAGTTCCAGCTCAATATTTTAAAAAATAAGGTGATGCCTGCATCGCGCAGCAAATAGTGCATTTTTCTGGGAATAAGTGAGTCTTATGGATCTCTTAATCATTTGGCCTATTCTAGAAATGACAATTGTAGTTTTTTATAAACCCATTGAGCTTGAATGATAACGAAGTGTTCTTTTGATGTAAGTCAATTCATAATGATTTGTGAATCAATAGATTCTAAACATGAATGTCAAAACTGATAGTTAGCTTTGAAAGCTATCTCTATTGGATCTAACATATGAGTTATTTTAAAAAAAAAGCATTTACTTTTCGAATATCATCCAATACTGCCATGCGTATTTTACAATCGTCACACAGCCTATTTCGAAGGCTGAAACCATACTGCTGGCCAGCAACTGTATTGAAATTGTCATTTTCTTCAATGTTTTCATCAATTTCAAATGGCAGCTCATCATCGTTGCATAAATTATGCAGCACAATACAAGCTCGACAGAGTTTCTTACTCCTCTCAGCTTGCAATAATAAAGCTGTTTAAGAACACTAAAGGAGTGCTCTAGTACCGGAATTTAACTTCCGGTTAAAAAACTTCTGCCTTGAAGATAAGTGGCCATTGTCTTTCAGATTTCAGCCTCCCATTCAATTATTTTTGCAAGAGCTGTTTAGATGAGGTAAAAGAGAAGACCACCCTTCATCTGATTGGCAGCTGTCAGGCTCTCTCTACCAGAAACAAAAGTTATCTGTGGGATTTCTTCTTTGATAATCTTGGAGATCTGTCCGAAATAACGCCTCCTCAGTTTTTCTGAAAGAACCTAACCTAACCTAGCATATTGATTTGACGAGCCTGGAAGCATCTCCCTTCCTTTCGCAGTTAATAACTTTATCCTGTCATTGCATGACATGTCTTGAGATAATTCTAAATAATTAGATAAAGGAGCAAGACAAGACAGTAAAATATGTATATGTATATAACAACTGAATATTTGCATAGACGTTTCCTAAACACGCACGTCACGCTACAAATATCTACTTAGAAGAAGCTACGTAGCTACGTTACGTTGCTCATAGAGTGTTCACCGGTTCTGGTGTTTACTTTTGTTTTATCTGCATTTATAAATTCTTAGATGAATTCTAGGATTTTTTTGGACTTTCGAAAGTCTAAAAACATTATATAGTTATGTTTGATTCATCTGACATCGATCGTTTTCTTTCGATACTGTCATCGTTTGGTTCGGAAGCTTTGGCTAATCACCCCATTCGTTTTAATTCTTGCTTTGACCATATTTTTATATTGTACGTACTAACAGTGAAAATTATTTTGAATACAAAACAATAGTTTATGATTTAAAAATTATGTTGCCTTAAGAACAAATTCAAATTTTGAATTTACGGATGAAGTTTATAATGCATCTGATCCATCTATTGTTTTAATATATTTCTCAACAATCACATCATATAAACAATGGATGTCTGTTCCATTACTAAAAAACATTGATAAGAAAAAGAAGCTTTGTTTACTTTTAAATAAGCATCTTAATAATGCAAGACTTAAGAAGTGTATGACAACAATTTACGAGTAGGTCGTGAGGTCAAAACTGTGGAACTTCAGTTCGGAGCAATAAATATTTTTGTAATAAATATAAACAAAAATAAATCCAATATAGATATTGCTATTAACAATAATAATCTGAATGTATCTGACTCTCTAAAAGTTGTTAATTTATTTAACTTTTTTCTTACAATGGTGTTGGTCAGAATTATTATTTCTCTGCACTATTCTTTTTGGAATGAGATGCTTTATACCTCATCGGATGAAGAGTATCAAACCAAAAGAAAAGGCATGGTACGAATCGAGCTGTAAAAATGTTGTCAGGGTTAGAGAATTGTTTTTTCGGTCCTAAAAGACCAACCTGATAGAGGAAAATTGACAAAGTTCAAACGAGCTAGAAATGACTACAACGTCTTTCTCAAGCGTGTGAAATTCCAATACGTCCAAAAACTGAGGCAAAAAATACTGCAAAGTCCCAAAAGCAGTAAACATTTTTGGTCATTCGTAAAAAACATTAGAAATTCTGCCTCAGCCTCCATCCTAACGCTCATTTACAATGACATTCCAGCTGTCAGCTCTTTGGACAAGGCCAATCTGCTTGCTGCACACTTTGCACACTGAACAGATGGAAACAATATTTGTCCAGCCCGTCCCTAAAAAATGCGAATCTTCCTTTCTCTCCTCCTACAGACCCATTGCACTTACGTCCCTTCTTTCCGAGGTCATGGAAACGCTGATAAACCGTCAGATAATGAAATATCTCGAAACACGAAAACTTCTCAATGACCGTAGCAATAACCAAAGCGTACATCAATCTGGCGAAAGCAAGATAGTTGAATTTGATATTTCTAAGGCATTTGACAGAGTTTGGCATCAGGCTCTTTTGTCGAAAATGCGTGATCTTGGAATTGACGACTCTCTTCTTCAATGGATTAGAAATTACCTTTCGGAACGTTCAATTCAAGTTGTTTTGGATGGTTTCAAGTCTGATATTCACAAAATAAATGCTGGTATGCCCCAGGGCTCCGTCCTGTCTCCGAGACTCTTTTTAATTTTCATCAACGATCTCTTGTCTGCTACTTCTAATCCAATATATTCCTTTGCTGACGACAGTACTCTCTGCTTTACATATTCGTTCCCGGACTCACGTTCCTGCTCTTCGGCTGTAGGGAACGCCAGCGTATGTTTAGCTCATTGAATTCTAATATTAACAGCATAACCAATTGGGGAACCACTAGCAGAGTAGAATTTAATGCTTCCAAAACACAATGCTGTCTGCTGTCATTAAAGCGAAATTCAAATACCCAGCCATTATCCATGAATGGCACTTGCATTGTCGAAACTGATAAACTTTCCATTCTCGGTAGGTGTGTCAGCGACAACTTACGTTGGAATGACCACATATTCGATGTCGTCAAAAATGCTGCGAAATGTCTAGGTTTCCTCAAGCGATGTAAGAAATATTTTACCCCCTCTGATCTGGCCACAATATATAAGGCATTCATCCGCTCAAAATTGGAGTACAATGCCCACATCTGGTTAGGAGCTCCTAAAACATCTCTGCACCTGCTAGATAGGATTCAAAATCGTGCGATAAAACTCATTGGTGAAACTAATATCAGTCAATTAATTGACACTCTCAAACACCGACGTAATGCCTCCTGTCTCACCACTAGTGCTCCAGTAGCATTTCGCCCGTTCAAACTTTCAATCGCAACACCCGTTTCGCTATGAATGCTCATCAGTATACCCTCAAGCCAATTTTCGGACGTACTCATAAATATCGTGATTCGTTCCTAAGCCGTACAACTCGCTTATGGAATGCCCTGCCGACTTCTGTGTTTCCTGGTCGTTATAACTTGCAAATATTTAAGAACAATGTACACCGGTACCTGTCTTTTCTTCCTCCCTAAATTTCCTTCGCTCGCGCTGTGTACAAACATTTTAAGGGTACACAAATCCTTTGAGCACGCGCTCATTATTAACAAAAAGAAAATGCGACTGTAATGTAAAACAAACAAAATTTCAAGAGGAAAGCTTGAAGATGTGCTTCGACATCTCCCATTAGAAGCGGTGAACATTTATACCACCCTGTTTAATAATGCAATGAATCTCCGGTCGATCAGTCTCCTTCCAAACATCAGTAAGGTTTTCGAGAAGGTGATCAATAAAGTCCTGACTAAGTCGTATAATCAATTTGGTTTCAAGGCGGGGCATGATATGAATTATGTTGTGTCGAAACTGGTTTCTGATGTCCAATGGAACAAAGGCAGAAAGAGTCCTCTGGTGCCTGACTGATTGACTTAGAAAAAGCCTTCGATACCGTATGGTTAGAAGGAGTCTTCTTCAAGCTGAACAGGTTAGGCATTAGTAAACCACTGCTGTATATTCTTCTTGATATGCTCTCCAGTAGACAGTTCATCGTGAAGAATGGTGATGTGGCTTCTGCTGGAACATTTCAATTTAAACACGGTCTGCAACAAGGTGCGGTAAATTCGCCGATCCTATTCAACATTTACACAAGTGATCTGATAGGTTCACTTCACCATGTCATAGCGTACGCGGACGACTTAATCGCGTACAGATCAGGTCCAAAGATGGAGGTCATTAACATACTTTTGCAACGTGACTTCGACAAAATTAAGCGATATTGCGACGACTGGAAGATGAAAATCAACTTTCAGAAATCGGAAACAATTCTGTTTAGGACGCCTTTGTCTGGGGCCTCTAGGGATACCAGAAAGAATTGGCGGAAGTTTTCGATAATGGGACAGCACGGGCAGCTACTTTCGAAATGTACTGTCGAAATGTAGTCAGATACCTTGGGATCTGGTTAGATCAATATCTGTATTTTAACAAACATATATGTAGATGCTGCTCTAACCAGAGCCAGAGGTGCTTTTGCCCTTACAAGGAGACTGTTTTATAGCAGCCAACTCGATGCGAGGGTGAAGGTGATCTGCTACATGGCCCTTTTCCGGCCCATGCTTGTATTTGGATATCCCGTGTGGTTCAACGTGAGAGCAAGTTTGCTGGAAAAGAATTGGGTGTTTGAGAGTGCTTGTCTTAGGACTTGTCTTCGCTTATACAGAAAACCAGAATCTGAGTACATAAAATTCTATCCTAATGAGGTCTTGTGCAGTAGGGCGAACCTAAAAAGCGTAGACAATTTCGTCATTAAGTTGACTCGAAAGCACCTGATCTAATTACTACATTGATCAACAAGTTTTCGGAATATATTCAGAAAATTTGAAATACAAGTTCATTCATCTGAATCCATATTGTCCCCTTCAGAGAAATCCCCATCGACTGCAACACACTTATGCCAGCGTTTGATCCAATCCTCGAAACATTTTTTATATTCGGTTTTCAGTATGTCCATCAGTGCTTCCTGCGATTTTTCCATTACTTCCTCTCAGCTGCTAAAACGCGTTCCCCGTACTGGATTTTTAACTCGATTGAACAGAAAGAAGTCACAGGGAGCCAAATCAGGTAAAATCGGTGGCTGGTGGATGGTATTTGTTGCATTTTTCGTCAACAAATTATGAATAATGATGGCATTGTGCGACGGTGCGCTATCATGGTGCAAAATCCACGAATTTTCCGCCCACAATTCTGGTCTCTTTCGGCGAATTGCTTCACGCAAACGTCTCATAACGCCCAAATAATACTCGTATTCTTTGTTTACTATCTGGCCTTCTGGCAAAAATTCATGATGCACCGTTGTAATCCATGAAAACCGTGAGCATTGCCTTCTTTTTTGACTGAAAACGATGTGGTTTTTTTGGTCTCAGCTCGTTTGGTGAACGCCATTCACTTGCCTGATGTCTGGATTGCATGTCGTATTCATAATCCCACATCTTGTCTCCAGTAATGATCCTTTTGATGAATGTGGGATCGGATTCAGCCTCGCAAATCATCTCATTTGCGACATCAACACGGTCTCTTTTTTGCATGAAATTGAGGTCTTTTGGCACTAAATTTGCTGCTACACGACGGAAACTCAAATCATTAACCAAAATATCTTGGACGGATCCATAGGCAATGTTCAAGTCCTTCGCTATCTCTCTGATGGTTAATTTGCGGTTATTGACCAACATTTCTTTTACTTCATCAATGTGTTTGTCGGTTTTCGATGTCGATGGTCTTGGTCTGCCACTGCGTTCATCATCTTCGATTCACTCACGACCATTTTTAAACCTCGTGCCACTGGTAAGCGACCGTTTTCTTTAGAGAATCGTTGCCGAAACACTTTTCCAACATTTCCAACGTTCGCGCACCATTAAATCCGTTTTTTACGCAAAATTTAATACAAGTTCGTTGTTGCAAATTGAAATCCATTTCTAAAATTGCAAAACATCGCCAACACACACAGAGATAGATGTACTCTTGACTACCTGACTTTTGCAAATGTCAAGCTATGACGCTAAGATTTAGAGAAAATGTCGACAACAGACTTACCAACCAGACGAGCGCCACTCGGTGGTTATTCCGGGAACTTTGTGTGGTATAACATCGTTCAAATGTCCGCCGCGGCTTCTCTGTGTGGCGCGCACCCGAAATGTCCAATTTTCAGTGACTCTGGCGCATAAATCAGGCTGAATTTGGCCGATGGCATGGGTTATGTTGGCTTTGAAGGCCGCTGTGGTTTGGCAGTTCACATCATCTCCAGTGAGATGACCATGCTCTCGAATCGCTCGTGCATGTCGTTGGTGTCCATATCATCCAACTCAGGCCAAAAGAAGTTGGTAATCATCGAACTATAGCGCTCGCCGTTGACTCTAATGGCCTAGACAACGTCGTCGAAATATGGACCGATGACGCCGCAGCTCAAAATCCACACCAACAGCATTGGACACTCTTGGATCTCATGTGGATGGATATCCTCCCAAATTCGACTTTTGTTCGCTGACGTACCCATTCATCCAGAAATGGGCTTCATCGCTGAAGATGATTTTTCGATGAAAATTAGGGTCAGTTTCCAACTGCTCCAGAGCCCATCCGAGCTCTTGTGAGCGACGCGAAATCGACTGCCTCGGATTTTCCTGCACACTCTCCCGGACAGGCGCGATTTTTTCGGCAGATTTTGTGTCTCGTCGGCCAGATATTTTTCGAGCAACAATTCGAACGTAAAATGAGCACAAATGTGCATCAATCCAGGAAGTGGTCATTCTACCGATATACATAATTACAGCTTCAAGTAAACGTTTCGTGAAAACATAACTCAATTGTTTTCATTTTTAAAAAAATGGCAACCAATTCACATCATGACATTACTTTTGCCCCACCTTGTATAAGGCCCTATGACGTAAAAGCATGGATGGAGTAGGTGACAGCAGATTGTTTCGAATCACAAGTTGTTTCGATGATATTTGGTCCGTCTACATAGACAGTGAGTAAAGAAGAAATACATTGATGAGCAGTATGGACTGTGCAACAACATGAATCCAGATAATTGACGAGGTCAACTCCTGAGCTTTCTAACGAAATGTAAATATAAAGCGCAAATATGAGTCATGCAACGACATGATGACCTCGACAGAAAATCTTTCTTGGACACCATCGATTTGATAATTAAAAGCTGTTCATAGTGCTGAACCTTTGAAAATTGTTGTCAGATCAACTGCAGTCGCTACTTGGGCAAATAAATGTGCAACTTATATATACTCGTACATATAAAAGTTTTATTTATTTATTCAACTTCATATACCACTCTACTCGTACCTGCAAAAGTACTAAATTCACTGTTTTCCGTTTTTTTTTTTCAGGTCAACAATGTTAGCCAACAATTTCTTCATTTTGCTTGGCATCATTTGCTGTTTACACCAACTTAACGTGAATGCATATCCAACAATAAATATCCGACGGCTCTTCGGTAAGTGCAATACAAATTTATAAATGTATCGTCCTTTGGAATATGTAGGTCTATTTGTCGCATTCGTATTACTCACGAATACATTTACGAGTATTTATATTCTACCACGCAACGTGTAACTATAGAAAAATGTCCATGTTCGACTAGTTGTATTTGTTGTTATATGAATACATACTTTTGAATATATGGACTAAGGCGACCGTCCAAGAACTGCAAACGCAGCAGCAATAAATGGTGCATTGTAACCTTTATTGGCTGCAAATGCCACTGAAAATGTTGGTTTATTTATCAAACCTACATATGTACATGCGAGTAGTCCTTTGAATGAACATAGATACACTGTATATCGTAATTGTTAAATCAATAGTCTCTTGGCTTTGCACCAAGTTTCTGAAGGTGCTGATTCCCTAGAAACCAACACATACCCATACATACGAGTACCTACTTGTACCTGCTCTATTTTATTTCAGGAGGGTGACTGTAAAAGTATTGTACGAGTACCATATTATACTTGACGTTGGGAGCGTAAAATAGTGTTTTGTTAGCATTTTTAGCTTGTTACTTTTGAAGTGTTTTTCAGAAAACTTTTCTACGAAATTTATGGTCCGGAAAAAAAAAAGAATACAAGAGGATTTACCCCAACAACGTCGCGTCGGTGATGATAGTGATCGATAAACATGCAGACAGGCTGTCCTTTGCAATATTGTGGTTATGCAATGTTTTCTGACTGGGCGACAGGACATGTGGTGATTTGCTTAATTTTTATGTTCGTTCTTAATGAGCCATTTATCTAACTCACAAAGCTATTCATCGAAAAGTTCATTGCTTTGAACAAAACAAAAAAAAAAAAGGGAAACATTCTGGGGAGTACCATATTTTTCAAATCTCACCATCGCCACAAGAGCGTTAAGTTTTATATATTTTCGTTTCCACTTGGAAATGTCCTTGGTTATCTTTACGACGAGCATCCTTTGTAAGCAACGCAAGCTTGTATGTGTATATGTGAATGCGTTCATGTGTATGTTGTCAACAACCATGTTGAAGAATTCTCAATGAATCGCGTTAGGCAAGGCCAAAGTGGTGGCAACCATTGGGTGGGATGACAATTGATGGGGAATCTATTTTTGGAAAGTGTACTACACATACTACAATAGATTAATTAATTAGTTAAACTATTTATTTTGTACAGTTGAATGTGTGTATGAGAGACTGAACGCTACTCGTAGATTGCAGGTTTATTATTGAAAAATTTTGATGAAAATAGATAGAAAGTTTGGCGCCAATGCCTAGCGATGAATGGAAAGGTTGTGAATATTTTCCTCTGAAGTGTCACCTAGAGTTGCGTTGCGTAGCTTAATCGACATTAGACCTGGAATTCATTGCAAAAAAAAAAGAGACGAAGAAAGCGGTACCTAGCGAACTTGCGGTAGCAGCAGAAGCGTTCCATTTGGAATGAGAAGATATACCTTCACGACCTTCAATTAGACGATAAGCAATAGATGAAATGTAACGTCAAAGTACGAGCACACGAGCTAATTTTTTTTAAGAATGTGGCACAATGAACAAAAAGTCTGGAGACACATTTAGCCTTCGAAATATGTTTATTGAAGACGAACAGAGACGCCCGCTAGCATAGGATGTAAATAGATGGAATTATAAAGAATTTTTGTGAAGTTACATTCCCTCAAGTGCCGCACACGAAGTAATATCTAAAGTAGGCGAAACATCAACAAGAAAGAACCGGGCACGTGGAGTCGAAACGGATCCCAAGCCATCCGAAATATTGGCGACCATCAAACATCTTGAATTTAAATGGGTGGCGAAGTTTGTTTAGTAAAATAATGAGATGCGATTCAATGCCTAACCAGTGGAAGGAGAGCTCTCTTATTTCAATGATTAAAAGCAAAGACCACAAGGGAAATTGAAAGAACTATCGATCTGTGGAGTTATGGTGGAAGGAATTAAAATATATGAATGAGTGCTAGATAGTCGCCAGGGTAAGACTATTATTATCCATGGTAGAGAATCCTGCTTGGAGACAACATATGAAGCGGTTGAGATAATTATCGAGTCTTCATCGGTTCATTTGTTGAGCTGTCAGCAACTGTTCCCGGTGCACTGAGTGTATAATGGCAACTTTACATTGGACTGTAGCATCCTCTTTTATACTTTAACGACCATCCACCTTATAATTTAATTTGTAATTTGTAACTGACTGGAATTTGTTCGCTTCGCGAAGCATTCGAGATATCGGTTCATGGTATCCGTAATTAGTTCGATGGGAATTAACTCGGAAGAGAGGTACAGTTCTTAGATTACGTGGATTAACATTTAAGAAGATGCGTTCGAGGAGAGCCTCAGAGTCGATGTTACCATTTAAGAGCTGATGGACAAAAACTATATCGCAAACTTCTCGACGTGTAATGAGGGGTTGTAAGTTAATAAGTTTCAGTCGATTATGATAGGGGGTAAATTGAAAGGGTCAGACCGAACCGAAGGAACCTACGCTGTACCAATTCTATACGTGCAATTTGTGCAGAATAATATGGTGACCAGACTGGACTTGCATATTCGAGGAGGGGTCGAACAAATGTGGTGTAGAGTGCTTTAGCCACATATGGGTCGTCAAATTCCTTAGACCAGCGCTTACATAGACTATCTATGTGAGAATGAAAGTTCAGTTCGCTATCATAGATAATGCCTAAATCGCGTATTTCGGTCACAATATGAACAGGCCCATTGTTGATGAAATATGCACGAGATGGAGTTGTATGACGTTTTCTAGTGAAAGTTAAAGCCTGGCATTTGTTAACATTCAACTCAAGAAAATTATGAAGACACCAAGTGGAAAATCGATTGACATCAACTTGCAACAGAGAACAGTCAGAGGGAGACAATATGTGACGGAAGATTTTGATGTCGTCAGCATAGATAGAGATAAAAGATTTGTTAACGATGGTATCAACATCATTAATTGTTAATATAAATAACAGGGGACCGAGATGACTTCCTTGGGGAACACCCGAGGTGGCTTTGAAGGGTTTAGATAATGTAGACCTAAACAGAACACTGTAGTGTCTATCATTTAAGTATGAGGAAATCCACGTAACGAAATCTGATCGAAAGCCAGGGGCGCAAAGTTTTAAAAGAATTACTTTGTGCGAGATTTTATCGCAAGCTTTGCTGAAGTCGGTGGTTATTACATCTACTTCTATGCCATCTTCTAACGCACATAAGCTACTAGATACAAATTCAATGAGATTAGTGGTAGTTGACCTGCTCTTAATAGATCCAAGTTGGTTTCTTGAAATCACTGGTCTACAATAAAAAGACATAGCATCATAAATAATGCTCTCAAAGAGCTTGGGTATTGTGGAGATTTCATCTTTGTGGCCTTTTTTATGCATAGGAATTGTACACCCTGAATGACTCGAACTGCAACCAACTTCAGACTGCTATAATTTCCAAACCTTTCATGACAGTGAGCTCAAATTTTGACACATGACAGATAATTTTATTATTTCCAAGTCTTTTAAACGATTTGTGTCAGTTGTGTTGAAAAATTTTTATCCGCGATGGAATTCAAACTTGATAGTGTGATTGCTTTATATTTGGCTGGAAAACCACAAGTAGCTATCGTTAGAGCCCTCCAGCAGCTCAACGTGAATAAATCATTTGTGTCTCGAACCATAGCTCGTTACCGTGATACTGGCAGCGCGAGCGTTGCAAAACGCCATGGAGGTGGTCATAAAAAAACAGCAAGAATGGTTCGGAAAGTGAGGGCTCGAATTGAGCGAAATCCGCGTCGAAGTGGAAGAAAAATGGCTCGTGAGCTCAACATATCCTTGGAACGGATGCAACACATACTGAAAAATGAGCTTGGGCTCAAGCCATTGAAATTCCAAAAAGCACACGATCTTACACCGCAACAGAAAGTTAAGTCGAAAGAGCGAAGGAGTTGCTACGCTTGCACGAAAGTGGTGAGTTGCCGAATTTGGTTTTTTCCGATGAGTCGCCATTTTTTATCGAGCAATATGTCAACAAACAAAATGACCGAGTTTACTTGCCAGAGGGGTCCTTAGAAAATTTACACCTTCGGACGGCCACCAGAAAGTAGGCAGCACCGTTGGTGATGGTTTGGGCCGAAATAACCGCCGATGGTCGTTCTCCGCTCGTATTTTTGGACCGTCTCGTCAAAATTAGTGCGATCGTATACCGTGAAACTGTCTTAGAGGCAGTACTGAAGCCTCGGGCAAACAATCATTTTGGTCGGAGACCGTGGACAATTCAACAAGACTCGGCACCGTCTCACAAAGCACGCGTCAAACAAGATTGGTTAAAAAACAATGTTCCACACTTCATTTCTTCGACATAATGGATTGCAAATTCTCCGGATGCAAATCCGTCGGATTTCTCTGTCTGGGGTATTTTGAAGGCGAAGGTTGGCACTAAAAAATACCAAAGTTTGGACCACCTCAAATAAGCATTTCGCCGGGAATGGGCCAAAATACCGCAGAGTCACTTGCGTGCAGCGTGCGATGCTTTCTTCAGCCGTCTCAAGGCCATTATTCGCGCCAAAGGTGGACATATTGAAAACTACTGATACAATTTGAAAACTGATGTATTTTCCAACATTTTTTGCTTTGGCACAATAAAATTTATCAAAAAATAAAAAGATTATATCATTTTAAAAAGTCGGAGTTCGAGTCATCCACCCTGTATATGAGTTTTTCCAGGAATGGGGAAAGGCGCATTGAGATAAGGAAAGTCTGAATAAGGCAATGAGAGGTTTTACCAAGTAGGCGGCGCACTTTTCTAAAACTATGGGGAGTACACCATCAGGTGCAGCGGAACATTCACTTTTTAGATTACCTATCTTTTCATCTACTAATGCCATTGAGATATCCACCGAAGTAAAGGATGTTTGTGGACAGCTGTTCAAGTATGAGAAGTAAGATAGATCCGGGTTTTGGATGTGGCAAGCAAACGATTGGCTAAAGCATTCGGCAAATAAGCTTGCTATTCTTTGCGGATCATCAGACGATGATTTATTGAACTTCAGGGTGGAGGCATAACTATCCGACTTTCTTTTAGAGTTGATAACCTGGAAAAAGCGTTTGGGATCGGAAATAAGACTATTATGTATGCGGCTTAAATAATTGGAATACAGTGATTCAAATAGATCTGAAAATTGGGTATAAGCAAGGTGGTATCTATTAAAATCCGCTTTAGAACGTGTACGATCGGCGTGCCAAAGCTTATTTCTCTTATTTCGTATTGACCGGAATTCCTTGTTATACCAAGATGGGGATAACGATGGATATTTTTGCGGTAGAAAAGGAATAGACTGGGAAAAGCAATCGAAGATGATATTGTAAAAAGAGGTAAGTGCATCATCAACGGGAATACTAGAGAAAATTGAAATTAACTTTAGAAAGAAGATTGTTTAACTTAGAGAAGTTGTCTCTTCGAAAATTAAAGCTGTAGATATGTTCAAAGCAAAAAGGTTTTGAAACGGTGTACGAAAACGTCATAGAAAGTGGCAGATGGTGAGGATCTAGAGTGTTTAGGAGATGCTTGCTGGCTGAGGCTATGCTGTTATCTACGTCAGTGGAGAAGATAAGACCGAGTTGTCTACCGAGATAGTTGGTTATGCCACTTAACTGAAAAAGTCCGGAGTCCACGAGATAGTCAATAAAAAGGATTTCTTTCTGCGAACTTGCATTGTTGGCGGTGTTGTGTGAATCATCAGTGTGTATCCATTTGAGTCGTGGTAAGTTAAAGTCACCCATAACAATGACAGTGTCATTTGCGTCAGCAAACAGGGCATCGAATTCGTCTATAGTTAGTTGGTAGTTGCAGGTTGGTTGCGATGGGCGAATGTAGCAACAGCAAATAAAGAGATTACGCTTAGAAATAGGAATTCTTTCGCAGACAAATTCAAAGCAAACTGTAGATAGTTGCTTAAATAATTTAGAAGTACTCCGCGGCCAGTTAATTCGTCGTTATTCATAAGGCCATCGTTTCGGTGGACATCATAACCATGGTTAAAAAACTTGCTATTCTTAAAATTAGAAGAAAGGTTGGTCTCAGTAAGAGCGAAGATATCGTACGGCAGGTTTTGCGAATTAATATAGACTTCAGATGTTTTTGTTCGAAGTCCTCTAAAATTTTCTTGGTAAATGCTGAGGAAATCAAGGAGTGCAAATAGAGGCAGAGATGGGTTAGGAGCGAAAATAGTTCTTAAAACTAGAACGCGTTCTGTGAAGGTGCTAGAGTCCCTTTGAGCTGACATGGGTGGCAAAAAAAGAGAGGTCGGTAGGCGTGATATTAAAGGCTTTGTGAAACCGTACGAAAATCTGACGTAGGTATTTTGGGTTTGTAATAAATCCTTCTTCCTGAATGGAAACCATAACTGCACTAGAGCGCTTCTAGGCGAATCGAGGTGTCTGCTATTATTGCCCTCAGACGTATTCTGCTAGGGTCATCGCTCAACTACCGAGTCTTCCAATACGGACTTCCGAACTTTGAAAGTTGATGGCGGCCATATTGTTGAAGCTACATCTGTCAAATTGACTGTCATTTATTTAGTCTATTTTACCAAATCACCATGGATGGATATAGAGTTCAACAACATGTGCAAATGATAAAATTGTTTTATCAAAATGGGTGTTCTGTGCGGGAAACGTTCCGCGCGCTTCGCCTATTTTACGGTCGCATTAATCGTCCTACCGTGAGAACTATTCGCAGTGTGGTAGATAAATTTGAGTCCACTGATTCAATAAATGATAAACCAACCCCCGTACGTCGACCTAACGCAAGTTCTGCCGAATACATAGCCGCTGTCCGGTAGAGTGTGCAGGAGAATCCGAGGCAGTCAATTTCGCGTCGCTCACAAGAACTCGGCCGTTCGCAGACCACAACTTGGCGAATTTTGCATCGTGACTTGTGCCCGTACCTGTACAAAATTCAACTGACTCAGGAGCTGAAGGTAAACGGCCATAAACAACGACGTGTATTCGCTGAATGGGCTCTGGAGCAGTTGGAAACTGACCCTAATTTTCATCGAAAAATCATCTTCAGCTATGAGGCCCATTTCTGGATGAATGGGTACGTCAACAAACAAAATTGTCGAATTTGGGACGATATCAATCCACATGAGATCCAAGAGCGTACTATTCATCCCGAAAAAGTCACTGTTTGGTGTGGACCGTGAGTGCAATAGCGCTCGCCATTGACGATTACCAACTTCTTTTGGTCTGTATTGGATGATATGGACACCAACGATATGTGGTTTCAACAGAACCGAGCTACGTACCATATAGCTCACGTCACATTGGAAATTCTGCACGAGCGATTCGAGATGACCATACATCTCCTGTGGAGGTGATGTGAACTAGCCACCGAAATCGTGCGGTTTAACTTTTCTTGTGGGGTTTTCTGAAGTCGCTGGTCTATGCGAATAAGCCACAAATTACAGCGCCACTAAAAGCCAAGATAATCCATGCCATCGGTTAAATCGGTCATCGCCAGAGTCATGGAAAATTGGACATTTCGGATGCGCGCCACCCAGAGTAGCCGCCCTGACATTTGAACGACGTTATGTGCCACACTTAATGACAACGCCCTTTCAAACGAATAAAAAATTTCGATGATATCTCATACACACTTTGTTTTATTTAAATTTAAAGATAGCGCTTAATGAAACTCGCTTTACTTAGTCCTTTCTTGCAATGAGCCAGCACGTGAGTCTTTGCTTGAATCAATAAAAAATGCTTGGTCCTTTGGTGAGTTCTCTATGGACAGGCATCTTTTGGTAGAGCCGGGGTTATCAGCTTCTGCTGCCCTCTAGGCAAGAACCTGTGCATATTCTATGCTCTCTTTGTCCCGTGCCTCTTCTATTTCATGCCATTTCCTACTATGGCAGCAACTCGACGTCTTTGAGCTCCAGTGAAATATTCAAATCTCTGCTGGGGCTTAGAATCTGTTGCAGAGTTTGCCACAGTGTTTTGTACATTTTGCCTATTGGCACCTCCGTTGTCACTTTTGGTCGACGGTCGGTGGTTGAGAGAGTTAACTCTTCTGTCTCCATCTCAATCTGTAATACTGGGGATCAGAACAGAGATTCCTCTTCTGACTCCGTGTATTTAGTGTTTGTTTATTAGGTTATTGTTTTTGTTTGTTGTTTTGGTTCATTTTTGGACCCAACCACCTGCAAAGCTCCCATATAGGTGTAATGTTAGCTACTATAAGAAGGCCTGCGGTATCTTATAGGGACATTACGGAAGCGATGCTTATATTTGATGCTCTGCACCATTCAGTCCTCGGCACGTATTTGACAACAGCTTGACTTGGAAATGTAATTTACTTCCAGTTTGCAGGGCCGGACATATGCCTTTAGTTTAGTTTAGTTTATTTCATATCAAGAGCTTATACTTAAGATACAAAGTAATCTTATGAATTGTAAAGCTTATACAAGGTTGTGACAAAATTAAATAAAAGTAACAATAAATATAATAAAAATAAAATAAAGAGCATACGTGCAAATCTTAAATTTGGTATATGTAGATGCATTTATTTGCGAGTATGCGAAAAAGAAGAAAAAAAATTTAACAATTCAAAATTTGAAATATAAGGAAGGAATGAGAGAAGAAAGAAAAGAAAAGAATAAAGAAAAAAGATAAAGAAAATGAAAGACCAGATACGGCGTTGCTATGAAAAACAGAACTAGCGAGATAGGAAAAGTTGCAATTCTTTTTTAAATTTTCCGATATCACTGATTTCTCTTAAAAAAGGCGGTAGTGAATTCCATAGTCGAATAGCAGCGATGAAAAACTGTCTTTCCGATGTTAAACAAGAAAAACGCGGAAGTATTAAACAAGCTGATCTAGTTAATGTCGGAAACTGGAATTTTTCATATAGGTACGATGGTTGACGTGTTTTTAAGATATTAGATACAAATGTTAATGTACGAAACTTAATGAAATTTTTAAAAGTCATCCCAAGAAGGTTTTTAGACACATGTGAAACATGGTCATATTTACGCAAGGTGCACACATATCGAATAATATTATTAAAAGCTACTTGGAGCTTTCTCTTGCTAACAGTGTCACAATTTCCAACGATTTCACATCCGTGTGTGAGTACAGGAATGGCTAAAGATTTTGCAAGTATTATTCTCGTTATTAACGGTGTAAATTGTTTAGCTATCCAAAGCGTTCGGAGAATACCATAGGTCTTACCAACAGTAGAGTTTATGCGGTCGTTCCATGTCAAAGTTCTGTTGAACACGATCTCTAAATTGTTTGCTGAAGACATCATCTTCAAAGCTACGTTGCCTAAATAGATAGGCGGGAAGTACGACAAAACTTTTTTGGAAATCAGCAAGCATTTGCATTTATGTGGATTTGGGGTTAAACCGTTCTTAACCGACCAACTCAGAATACGCTCAAGGTCCTGGTTAATATTTCGGGCACAATTTTCAATCAAATCAAGAGGACAACTCTGGTAGATTTGAACGTCGTCAGCATAAATGTGTATCGAAGAGTGTAGTATGTTACTTGGAACCTCGTTAATGTATAGCGTGAAAAGAAGTGGTCTCAAAATTGACCCTTGGGGAACCCCTCGGGTCAACGAAAGAAAATCTGTTAAGACGTTATCTATAGATACAGCCTGTTTTCTATCACTGAAGTAAGACGAAAAAAGATTCGTTGCAAACCAAGAAAAGTTGAATGAAGCTCGTAGTTTTTTTGCAGAGTACTGTATGGTTTACCGTGTCGAAGGCTTTGGAAAAGTCCAATAGAGTCAAATAGGTGGCATTGTATTGTCTGCATCTAGGCTAGATCTTATGTCCTCTATCACTCTAGTTAGAGCGGTAGTACAATTGTGCTTGGGACGAAAGCCAGATTGAAATTGAGATATACACTTAGTTGTTTTTGCATAAGACGTTCACAAACTTTTGAGAGTAAAGGCAGAATTGATATAGGCCTGAACTCATCGATAGCCCCAATTTTGGGAATTGGTAAAATTTTTGCCATTTTCCATTGATGAGGAAATATACCTGTAACAATTACTGTATTCATAAGGTGCGTGATATAAGGCAATAAGTAAGGAAGAATGGCTTTAACAAAAATTGGATGGACGTCATCAGCATCAACTGCATTCGATTTAATGGAGAGAAAACTTTTAAGAACATCCAAGTTATTGACCCCGATAAACTCAAAAGGTGTATCTGTGGAGTGCCCCGTACTGTAAGCATGATAACTTTGTTCAGATACGACCTTAGAGAGGGGGATAGAAACAAATTTGCGGTTGAGATCACTACCATTTACAGTAAGTGGACAGGTTAATCGCTGCTTACCAATCTCTAACTCTCTAAAATTCTTCCAGAGCTTACGTCCATCCGATGAAAAGAACCGAATTTTGGCCTGCCTAATTTTGAGAACGACCTTGTTCCTAAGAGATTTGTAGAATTTATGGAGTATCTCAATCCGAAAGCGTTTCCAATTCTGATAGGCCCGATCACGTTGACCTATGAGTTTTTGTAATTCTGCTGAGAACCAGGGTTGTGATACGAGTACATTAATTACCTTTCTTGTTTTGATTGGAACGTGGTTAAAGAGAGTGTTTATATTAGTGTTGAGAAAATCTACTTGTTCGTCTGGTGTAGGCATACAATAAATGGAGTTCCACGGTACTTGACACAATTCTCATTCTACAGCTGGACCGTGTACATTTCTAAAATCCCTATACTGATACCTTGATTGAACCGGACCACTGTCAATAAAGAAATTGTACGTAAGAGATATGAGATCATGTTTGGAGAAGGCTGGTGCGGAAAGTTGATTATAAAAAAAGCGCTTTTTTCATATCTGTCACAAAAAACACATCTAGTAAAGTACTTGATGACCGGGTAAAGTGAGTGGGGTTGGTTTTGTTAACGGGATGTAAATCAAATGAACACATTAGATCTATTAGTCGCTCATCGACCAATAGATTACTATTGAGATCACCGCAGATGATTACATTGGTTGAGCTAATAGAAATTTCATCTAAAAATTCAGATAGAGGTGTTAAATTTATATTTGAATTAGGCCTATAAACAGTACCTATAAGTACTCAAACCGCATTTAATTTCAACAAATAGGTATTCAATAGCGGAATCAAAAGGCGATGAATATTTCCATCTGCAAGGAATACCGTCTCGGACGTACATTGCAACACCAACACCCATAGCACGATTATATTTATCTGTGCGAAAAAGTTTGTTTTTGTCATTATTAATTTGATCATATATAATTGGCGAAAACCAGGTTTCCGATACACAGACTACGTCTACTTTGGATTGTTCAAAAATATATCTAAATTCGTCAATTTTTGGTGGTAAACTTTGTGCATTTATATGCGATATGGTGAAGCCAACTCTATGGGAGCCAAAGGTATTTAACATCGCACGCAATTTTCCATCACCACCATCACCCAGGGAATCCACTCCTCGGTTACGTGTCTGCATTTTTTTTGGGAGGCTTATTGCGAGAAATAAGTGACACAGAATGAAGTTGAGAACAATCCATTTTGTTATTTTTCATAGCAAAGACAGATTGAAGACGAAACCCTATCTTATCGCCGAATTATGTGTATTTTGATATTTAGCAAATCATAATTGTCAATTTAGTGAAATTCAGGCAACGTCGATTGTGCTTATATGCGAATAAATAATATATAATTCATTAAGATAATTTAAATAAATATGCGTCTCAATAATGATGTTGTCAATGTTCCAAAACCATGTACCTGCTCGTAAAATTACGAGGGCGGATCAATAAGTCCGTGACTTTTTGAATTTCTGACCTCTTTACTGAAACAGCAACACTGCTCCTGTCAACAAGCATCTGTCAGTTGACTCCTGTCAAAATTTAAACTTGCTGCGTTAGTTAGTTTGTGTCTGACAGCTATTTTTATCAGACTACTCACTAATTTGAGGAGAAAATGGAAAAAAGTGAATTTCGTGTGCTTATTAAGCATTATTTCTTGCGAAAAAAAACCATTACCGAGACCAAGGCTAAGCTTGATAAATACTATGGGGACTCTGCACCATCGATTTCAATGGTAAAAAAGTGGTTTACTGAATTTCGTTGTGGCCGTACAAGCACTGAAGATGCCGAACCTCCTGGACGCCCAGTTGAGGTCTCTACACCCGAAACAATCGAAAAAATTCACGATATGGTGTTGGCCGACCGAAGATTGAAAGTGCGAGAGATTGTGGAAGCCGTAGGGATCTCGCATGGCTCAGTGGTTTCAATTTTGAATGATCACTTGGGCATGAGAAAGCTTTCCGCAAGATGGGTGCCGCGTTTGCTCACAGTCGACCACAAACGCAATCGTGTAACAACTTCACAGGAAGGTTTGGCGTTGTTTAATCGCAATATGGAGGAGTTTTTGCGCCGTTTTGTAACCGTGGACGAAACATGGATCCATCACGACACACCAGAGAACAAACAACAGTCAAAACAGTGGGTTTCTAAGGGTGAATCGGCGCCAAAGAAGGCCAAGGTGGGTTTGTCAGCCAATAAAGTTATGGCGACTGTTTTTTGGGATGCACGCGGGATAATCCACATTGACTACCTTCAAAAGGGAAGAACAATCAATGGGGAATATTATGCCAACTTATTGAACCGATTCAATGACGATTTGAAAAAAAAACGACCTCATTTGGCCAAGAAAAAAGTTCTTTTCCACCAAGACAATGCAAGGGTGCACACATGTGCAGTTGCCATGGCAAAAATCCATGAATTGGGCTATGAATTGCTCCCTCATCCACCCTATTCTCCCAAACCTGAAGAAATGGCTTGGTGGAAAAAGATTTGACTCCAATGATGAAGTCATCTCGCAAACAAAGGCCTATTTTGAGGACCTCGACAAATCATTTTTTTTGGAAGGGATAAAAAAATTGGAGAAGCGTTGGACAAAGTGTATAGAGCTCAAGCGAGACTACGTTGAAAAATAAAATTATTTTTTTATCAAAAAATCTGTGTTTTAATCCAAAAGTCTTACTTAGTCGGACTTATTGACCCGCCCTCGTATATAATTCATTAAGATAATTTAAATAAATATGCGTCTCAATAATGATGTTGTCAATGTTCCAAAACCATGTACCTGCTCGTAAAATTAAATTACCACAAATCAAGATAACTCCACGGAGGGAACTTTATCCGAAATAAAATTCACTTAAATCAGCAGCGTAAAGCATGAACGTTGTTCAACAAAGTGGCGAAAATTTGTCCCAAGCCGCAATGTAAGCAAAAATATACAAAAAATGGAACGAGAAAAGGTAAGATAAGGGTTTCATTAATTTTTAAACTTGTGGAAATAAATTCGTTGGGCAAAAAATCCAGACAGATATTACCTTGCCTTTCTACCTGTGCACAGGATTTTCTTTTACTGTGTATATGTGCATATGTATTCATATCCGTAATATTGCGTGCCTTGGGATTATATTTCAGATTTCAACTTCGAAAAGAGCAAAAAATCAATAATTTAATTTTCCTACATTAAGGGATAATCCATTTTCAGCTTGTGAACAAGCAAAAGTTTCTTTTATTTAGAAAAACAAAAAAAAAAAAAGTGTAGCAACATCAGTTTACGCACAATCGAGGAATATTTTTTTCCTATTTTAGGTTATTTTGGGCCACCAAATGTGATAAGTTTTTATCGATTATTTGATTAGTGTTCTTTTAATAAGGTTGGGCAAGTAAATCACTGTTAACACGAATCTTCTGAGAAGGAAATATTTGAACTAAAAAAGGTAGGGCATCTTGTTAAGTTGGTAGGGTACAGCTTTTCATATGGATGTCCCGCGAGTATTTTGACAAATGAAATCATGTATACAAATATATTTGTATTACGTTAACATATGCATATACAAATGTACCTATATTCTTCATTATCCGCGTATAGCTTAATTTAATACTACAATACATATTAAGTTTCTGATTGCTACTTTGCCATTGTTGTTCGATTTTGCGTGTTTTTACATTTGAGTCTTGGCCCTTTCTTAAAACCTTGATAGGACTTGAGCCGATATTGCAGTTTAGATTAAATTTCTGGGAACTCCATCGAAAATGTTTTCCAAATCAATGATGCCAATTGCTATCCTTTCTTTCCATTGTAAGGTGTTTCAGAAAAATGTAAGTATACAATTGAAGACCGTCCTTGGACTAAGTACTCGTAATTTACTCACTCTACATCAGTCTTTACTTACAGCAAAGCACAACTGCACAACTACGTTACCAAAAACTACTGACGATATCCGTTCTGACATTGATAGAGATACGAGTATGATGTCACTTGTGGTATTCCTCGACTTGTCAAAAGTATTTGATTCCGTAAATCATGGCATTCTTTTATACAAATTAAAAAAATCAAATCGATTTTCGATTTTGTTAGTAAAGCGTGTCAACTTGTGGCATCATATCTTAATAATCGCAACCAAGCTGTCTTTCATTGTGACGAAAAATCGTGGAGTCTGCCGGTAACATTGGGGGGTGCCCCAAGGATCTGTCATTGGCCCTGTTTTATTCGCGATGTTCATACATGATATTTAAAAAAAGATAATCCACTGCGATTGTGATAACGAGTATATGCGGATGATGTGCAGTTATATAAGAGAGAACCCAAATCTACAGTGTCTTCCAGTATCAACAATATAAACACAGACTTCGATTCCATATTTGTTTAATCTGAAAAAAACTGTCTTGGCATTAATTTGTCAAAGACCAAAACGCTGTTGATTGATAGTAACAATTGGGAAATTGTGAATTTGATCCCAACAAATTGATGCCTGCTTATCACAGTCAAAGTGAAACTTATTAAGTCTTTCATTCTGCCCATCATATTGTATGGATGTGAAAACTTTGTAAGTTTAGATTCCCCGTCCTTGAGAAAATAAAATTGCCAGATTACAAAAAAGCATAAACAATGTTCACAAGGATCTGGTACGCAGGAAAACAGCCCATAACTTGTTTCTCTTGTTTCGTAAGGAACGAAGCTTGCGATTATACCAGGGAGGACTAGTAGATGATGTTTTAAGGCGGGAAAACGGAACGTAAAGGCTAAAAGAATAAAATATTTCTTTATAAAAAATGGATAAGGCATCATTTACGCTTAGGTTGTGAAAGTTAAAGGGGGATCTGCTAAGATAGTCACTGATTTTGTGAAAGTTTGCTTTGTGAAAGTCGTAGGATGAGAGAGTTGTGGGAGGAGTGGACTGGAAAGAAGAATTATGAAAAAATGAAAGTAAAGGGGGGGGGGGGGGGGGGTAGTTGTCGATTGTAGAGAGAGATAGGGGACAGGGTGAGACTGAGGAGTTAATTGAATCTGTTGTGAAAATAAGGTCCAATTGCCTGCCCATATAGTTGGATACACCACTGACTTGGCATAGACTTGAGTCTGTTAAGCGATCTGAGAAGAGACATTCCTTAGCTGAGTTGGCATTTGAAGCGATGAAGAACGATTGATCGTCTGATGGAATCCACTGTAGCTGAGGAAGATTAAAGTCGCCGAAAACAAAGATATCGTCAGTAGAGTCAGACAGGTCAATTAAATTATCGATCGCATCGACAACAAGTTGGTAAGATTCGGTAGGTTGAGCTGGCAGGATGTAGCAACATAAAACGTAAAGGGACTTGAAGGGGAGTGATATTTTTATAGCGACAAAGTCGACTTTAGAGGATGATGAGATGGTAATGAGAGAAGAGTTAAGGCTGTTGTGGATCGCCAGTAGGACCCCTCGAGAGGGGGAATCATCATGTGGGCGGGTAGGATCGTCGTCGCGAAAAACATTAAAAGTAGGGGGAACAATTCCTGGTTCTTACCAGACCTCTTACATTCTGGTAGTAAAATGTAAGAGGGATGTTGTGGGGTGGAGATGTATGGCGGGATGGTTTAAGTGCTGAAGAGGAAGGCACGTTATGGACGAAAAAGTTTATCGTGGTCAGCTCGACTTCGCTGTAGGTGTGAGACTCGTTTAGAGTGAACGTAGTGGCCGAATGCAGCAAGGTCGTCTGCTACTTTCTGAGGGGACATGCTAAAAATCTCGTGGTACCTGACATAAAGGTTCCTGAGACTGATACGGTCGGTAGGGAGGCCTTCCTGCTGGATGGATACCATGACGCTGGTTTTGGTCTTCCCTTCGTAGCAGACCGAGTCCGATTTGTCGTGTAGATAGGCGAGAAAGAGACGAATGTTTTAATATATCTTTCTCTCTCTAAGTCTAGAGAGTGCATAGCGACTTTCTGTAGTTCCATTGGTTTGCTGGGTTAGTTTAACTATGGGGGGAAAAAGAGGATCAAGAATAGAGGCAGTGGAGGAGGGAGATGGAGATTCGTGGTTGGATATGGAGTTGGGCGCCGGATGAGATGTTGGGTTTAGGGTATGGGAGTTAATAAAATTAGGGTACTTAGCTCCAGTTTGTAGGTCGAAGTTAGGCAATGAGTTGTTTGCTGGGATTGGCGGCGTAGTAGATTGAGAAGGGATAATATGGGTGGTTGGGGTTAAGTTGAAAGAGACGCGTTGGCGCGGAGACTTGGGTGGAACATTGGGAATTAGCGGATTAGAGGATTGGTGTGTAAGGGCTTTGTGTTGGATAAGTGAGGAGGGGGGACTAAAATCGGGGAACAAGTTCGTTTTGAAGCTCCAGTTGGGATCCGGATTAGAGCTTCGTTTTTTGTTAGAGTGCTTTTTAGTTGGAAGGGGGTTTGGGAGCGGTCTTTTTTTAAGCTTATCGTTACGTTTATTTTTAAAATTTTGGTTGTCGTCGACACGTGGGTTTTCTCGTTCCTCAGAGCTTTTGGTGATACTTATCTTCCCAGGTTTAGTGGCCTTACCAGGGGAAGTGGGGAATAACCATGAATATTTGGTTGGGATGCTGATTTTGATTTGAGGAGCCCCTCAACTAATTTGTAATAAAATAAACCTTTCTAAAATTGAGATTCGGTGTTGTTTAATTATATTGGCGCAGTCGGTTAACCAAGCGGGTTTAAAAAAAAAAAAAAAACAGAAAAAAATATATCTAATAATAAAAGTAAGACCGTGAAAAATTAAGAAAATAAGACAGTGAAACAGTGTGAAAGTGAATAATATAAAATTAATCGATCACACACTGAAAAAAAAAATCCAAAGCGGTTTCAAATATTAATCTTTCAAAAATAACCTTCCCGAACCAACTAAAACAATTATTTTGAGTTGGAATCCTCAGACCCTAGGTGAGGCATATAAAATTATTATTGAAGTAGGTCATCAGTCTTTAGGACCCAATTGTGGAAATAGACCATTTTATCAAACATTCAATCGATCAAGGCAAAATAATTATGCCCCTAGGCAAGATAAAAACGTTCGTACGCACCCACGTGTTAATAGCGGCAATAACACACAGACTACTTACAGACCCAATTACAAATCTTTCCAACCCCGAGTACAAGGAAACAATTTCTCACAAAGTCGACGATTCCGCCAAAACTCTAACCGAAGTTTCAATAACTCATCCCAACAAAACAATAGAAACGGGCATATTGACCATGAACTTATGGACATAGCCAATAATGAGGGGAATGAATGCGTAAGATGTGACACCTGCACCGACCGACAAAATTTTCAAAACGGCCGCAGAGGCAGCTACCCTATATAGCCGTGATATGTAACGGGGTTCCTCTTGGATTTCTGATTGATTGTGGCGCAGAACATAGTATCATCAATAAAAATATTTGTAATCCTAAATGGAAAGTAACATCTGATACACATTATCTAAAAGTTCTTGGGCGAATCATTCAATCAGATATTAAATACAAAATCCCCTGTTTAGCGAATTTAATAAATTTCTTTGACGGACTCATAGGTAACAACATTCTTTGCCAACTTAACCCGATTATAAACTACAAAAACAGAGTGCTTATTACAGACGATGCAACATTAGCGTTATATTTTAACGAAGACGAAGAAAAGTATTCAAAAAGGTCTCATATCGATAAAAATTTCGATATTTGTTGCGGTGAAACTTTCGAAAACAAAATGAGTGATAAACTATTTGCAATCCACTTGAGCAATGTCGATGCTTCAAGGTTAAGATTCTTGCTCAATTCTTATAAGTCTATTTTTTTACAAAGAAGGCGATAATCTGACCTTTACAAACGCGTTAACCCACCAAATAAAAACAAAAACGGAAGCTCCAGTTTATAGCAAACTTTATAAGTACGGTAGTAGCTCATTTGGGTAGTCGCCAAAAAAGATGGTAAAAATGGCCTAAAACTGTGGCGGATTCTAATCGATTACAGGAAGCTAAACGAGCAGACGATAGAGGATAGATTGTCTATGCCGAACGCTGATGACCTGTTCGATAAACTGGGGAAGTTGAGAAATAACTCTCAAAGATAGACCTAGTAAAGGGCTTCCACCAAATCGAAGTGGAACCGCGTGATAGACCGAAAACAGCTTTTTCGACCAAGAATGGTCACTTTGAGTTTCATAGAATGCCATTCGGGCTGAAAAATGCCCCTGCGACATTTCAGAGACTTATGCATTCGGTCCTAAAAGATTTCGTCAACAAAATCTGCGTCGTGTATTTAGACGACATTCTAGTCTTCTCTACCAGCTTCGAGGAACACTTGAAGAATTGAAAAAAATTCTGCAACAATTAAAAGAATCCAATTTGAAAATTCAAATAAATATATGCAGCTTTGCTGGCCTGTCTACAAAATATCTAGGCCACACTATAGTAAATAATGGCATAACACCGGACGATAACAAAGTAAAAGCGATTATTGCTATGAAAATTCCTAAAGATAAGAAGGGCATCAAGCAATTCTTGAGTATAACGGGTTATTACCGTAAATTTATGAAAGATTATGCTAAAGTCGCATACCCCCTAATAAAATATTTAAAGAAATCGGAAAAAGTTAATCTATCTGACCCAGAATACATAAGGGTTTTTAAAAATTTAAAAACTTTACTAACAACAGAGCCCATCCTTAAAAGTCCAGACTTCAAGAAATAATTTGTGCTAACGACGGATGCATCCAACTACGCTTTAGGAGCCGAACTTAGCCAAAGCAACCACCCAATTTGTTATAAAATCCAAAGTAAAGCACATGGACAAACAAATTGCTGGTCTTATCGAGTTAGACTCCGGGAGATCCAGGAATGAAGAAACTCTCTTACGTCACCTCGATAAAGTGTTGATTGACATTAAAGCTATGTGTTCTGCGCAGGTTATCTCCAACCAAAAAACCTGCGAGATGATAAAATCCCTGCGTGACGAAATAGACATTCATTTTCAGTCCTCGTCACACAAACAACTCTCTCCCAAACACTGTGATCCCATGCTCGAAGTTATCTTCGATAAAGTGAACGATGTCGGCGACGAACTTATCGCGACTCGATCCCTCGTATGCGATATTGAACATCACATCGCAACAATAAACAGCAAAATCGTTGATACACAAAACTTGCCGCAGCCTTACCAGAATGTTCCCTACAATACATCACTCATGGCTGAATTAATGGAACCTGAAGTGGATTCACGCTCACCCCCACACATAAGTCATCTGCGGACGGTTCAACCCACTGATTCCTGCGAAGTTTCTTCCAACTTAACAGCAGAAAATATTTCTATGTCAGCTCCTCCAATCGCTGCCCCACGGAAGCTTATCAGTCATTTTAATTCAACTTGGACACCTTCCGAATGGCAACGTAGGCTTGATAAGCTTGCTTCGAAGAATCAATTGGTCACTACGCTTCTTATCAAAGGCGCCCCCCCAAACGCTGATGTTGATTGGATCTCAAATTTCTTCGAAAAGAAATATGGCATTACCATTAGCCACTGCAATTTGCTTCCTACATCTCACCACAGAAGCCAGCGCAGCTTCAAGCTCAATCTTCCAACCAAGTACGAATGGTTATTCCATAATCCTGCCAGCAACAATTTCAATCTTGGAAAGATGCGTGTCTGCAAATGGTTGGAAAATACGCCCAAGAAGCAGGATAAAGCCAAGCAGTCCGTTATACCTAAACCAAGAAATAAGTTAGTAAATAAATCCAATTTGCCAAAACCCACCTCCTCTTCCCACAACAAACCCAGCTCCAATTGGAGTTTTAAAACAACAATTTTTCCTAATTTTAAGCCGCCCACCCAAACTCCAACTCCCCCTATTCCACCTCAAGTCAAGCCCCAACGTCAACGTATCTCTTTCGACTTAACCCCTACAACTCAAACTCCTGCCACTCAAACTCCCACCATTCAACCCCTAACACACACGCCTTTCCCTAATTTCGACCTCAGAACTGGAGCTAGGTATCCCAATTTCATCAGTTCTCACATTTTAAACCCTATTTCAGAAAAACCAGCCGTTGCGACACCGAACTCATTAACCACTCCCTCTTCTATTGACCCCCTTTCGCCACCCACTGTTAAATTAACGCAGCAAACTAGCGATACCACCGAATGTCGCTATGCGCTCTCTAGGCTTAGAGATAAAAAGATATATGAGAATATACGTCTATATCTCGCCTATCTGCACGATAAATCCGACTCGGTGTGCTACGAGGGTAAAACAAAAACAAGCGTCATGGTTTCTATCCAGCAGGAAGGCCTCCCTACAGACGTTACCAGTCTCAAGAAACTTTATATAAAGTATCACGAGATTTTCAATACGCCCCCCCAAAAAGTTGCAGACGATCTTGCCGCTCTTCGCCAATATGTACACTCTAAAAGAGTCTCACACCTCCAACGCAGTCGCCTTGACCATGATAAATTTTTTCGACCCTAAAAAGTCATGCAAAAACCTCCCTCTCACCTTCTATTACCAGAACGTAAGAGGACTCCGTTCTAAAACCCACGCTGTTTTCCGCCAATCTCATGCTCTCCCATTTGATATCTATGCTCTGACCGAAACTAATCTTATCCCCAACATAAAAAACCAGGAGTTATTCCCTCTTTCTTTTAATGTTTTTCGGGATGATGATCGCGCATCCCCCTTGATTGAATCCCCTTGTCGAGGTGTCCTACTGGCTATTCACAACAGCTTGGACCCCTCTCTCGTTGCGACTTCATCCTCTCCTAAGCTCGACTTTGTGTCGGTTAAAATAACCCTTACTCGCAGATGCTTGTATGTTTAGTGTTGTTGTATTCTTCCGGCACAACCTATCGAATCCTACCAACTTGCTATTGCAGCAATTGACAATTTGATCGACTTATCAGAATCGCTTGATGATATCATTATCTTCGGCGATTTTAATCTGCCTCAGCTGAAGTGGACTCCATCTGAAGACCTATCTTTTTTCATCGCTTCCAATCCCATTTCTACTAAGGAATGCCTATTCTTAGATCGGCTAACAGACTCTAGTCTATGCCAAGTCAGTGGCGTTTCCAACTATATGGAAAGGCAATTAGACCATATCTTCACAACTGATCCCATCAACTCCTCAGTATCGTGTTGTCCCCTATCTCTTTCAACTATTGATAACTTTCATCCTCCACTTCTTCTCTCATTTTTCCACAACTCTCCCCTTCAGTCGCCTCCCCCCGCAGTTCTATTTTCTTACAATTTTCACAAAGCTAATTTCCGTAAAATTAATACCTATCTAAGCAGTGCTTCTTTTGAGTTTACCAATCTATCTCTGGTTGATGCCCTCTCCATTTTTTACAGAGAAATATTCAAATCCATCTCCCTTTATGTGCCTTACTCCCGTCATAAAACTTCTTCTACATCCCCTCCTTGGTATAATCGTAGACTTCGCTCTCTACGAAACAAAAGAAACAAGTTATGGGCGGTATTTCTTCGAACCCACTCTTCTTCCGACTATTCAAATTATCTTCATTTCATTGAACTCTATAACTCTCCCTATCAGCGCTACCTGAATAGTGCGCAAACCAATCTCATAAATGACCCCAAGTCCTTTTTTCAATTTGTCAATTGCAAAAGTAAGACCGATGGTTATCCTTCCTCCCTCGCTTTCGAAACCAAAACTTCATGTGATCCTCCTACCATCGCCAACTTTTTTGCTACGTTTTTCAAGCAATCATTTGCCAACAACTCCTTCGTACCAGATCCCTCTTACTTCAATGATCTACCAAATTTCTCTATTGGTGCCTTTCTCACTCAAAATTTCGATCCTGCAGTTATTGAAGAAAAGTTACAAAATCTTAAGGATGAATTTATACCTGGCCCAGACGGACTCCCCGCCATGTTTCTTAAGAAATGCTCTTCCAACCTGTCTCTACCCCTTTCCTACCTTTTTCGTCTATCGCTCACACAGGGTGAATTTCCCCAGATTTGGAAGACCTCTTTTATAATCCCAATACACAAAAAGGGATCTAAGCATGAAGTTACCAATTATCGTCCCATTGCTAAACTCTCTCATATACCCAAACTCTTTGAAAGCATTTTATACGAAGCGTTAAGCTTCAATGCAAGCCTTTTATTTCACCCCGACAACATGGTTTTCTAAAAGGTAGATCAACTACCACAAATCTAGTTGAATTCGTGTCTTTTGCACTCTCAGCCTTAGAAAATGGCAAAGAAATCGATGTTATCGCAACAGACTTCACTAAAGCATTTGATAAGATATCTCATCAGCTGATCCTCTTCAAATTGTCTGCTCTCGGCTTTGAGCCGCTCTTTTTAAAATGGATTTCTTCTTACCTGGTAAACCGATATTATAGTGTTCGGTTTAGATCCGCCCTTTCTGTTCCATTCCTGGCCTCATCTGGAGTTCCACAAGGCAGTCATCTTGGCCCTCTTCTCTTCATTCTTACTATCAACGATGTTGAGAGTGTCATTAAGCACTGCTCCCTCTCCCTTTACGCTGACGACACAAAATTTTTTAAATCTATTTCCTCTCCCCAGGACTCTGCCCTTCTTCAAGAAGACCTTGATCGGTTTTCAATCTGGTGCCTCAAAAACTGCCTAGAACTTAATATAGCCAAATGTCAATTTATAACCTTCTCACGTAAATACAACCCGTCTCCCCCCCGACTTTATTTTCTCCATGGTCAACCAATTCCCCTGGTTCAGTCTTTTCAAGACCTTGGCATATTATTCGACTGTGAGCTTAATTTCCGTTCACATATCGATAAGATGATCCTCAAAGCCAACTCATCACTTGGCTTTATTAAACGGTGGTCCAAGGAATTTTCCAACCCGTATGTAACCAGATCTCTCTATATTACCTTTGTTCGCCCCCTGCTTGAGTATGCCAGTCAAGCTTGGTCCCCCTTTCACCGGGTTCATGTTTCCCGAATCGAGGGTATTCAACGTCGATTCCTCCGATTTGCCCTCCGTGGCCTGCCATGGAACGACCCTTTAATCTTACCTCCCTATCAAGACCGCCTCAAACTTCTAAATATGAATTCGTTAGAAGAACGTAGGAATATTGCTGACGTTCTTTTCATTCATCGTCTTCTCTCAGGTTCCATCGACTGTGCATCCATTTTGAACTCCATTTCCTTCAATACCAACCCCCGCAATCTACGTTGTCCTCGTCTCTTCTATCTACCGGTCCACCGCACCTCTTATGGCTCCAACGAACCTATCTCCCGAATGCTCCGAAAGGTCAACTCGAACCTCTCCCTTTTTCATTTCCACCTGAGCACTCCTCGTCTCAAACAAGATCTCCTCCATCACTTCCTTGGTCACTAGCTCTTAAGTCTTTCTGTTAGTTTTTAAGTTAGATTAAGCTTGTATTAAGCCAATAAATGGGGGCCTCAGCCCCCACCAAAATTATGCCTCCCGCACTCTTAATTGTCACGAAAAAAACTATTCGACAATTGAAAAAGAATTACTTGCAGTTGTATGGGCAATTAAATATTTTCGAAAATACTTGTACGGTAGAAAATTTGCGGTCCGCACCGATCATAAGCCGCTTGTTTGGCTCAACAGCATCAAAGAGCCAAACATGAAGCTCCAAAGGTGGAAAATCTTTCTAAATGAGTACGATTTCGATGTTGTATTTCTGAAAGGGAAAGAAAATCATGTAGCTGATGGGCTCAGCAGATTCATTGATGGCAATAATACTAAAGACATTTCAAATGCTGATATTATTAGCTTGTAGGATATTTTCGGTAATGAAAACGTCAATGATGTCGGCGGACCGATTCCCAAGTATACTCGTATTATCGAAGGAAATGACATTTCATCGACAAGCGCAACCGTTCACAGTGCAACAGAAGATCCAACACTTCACATTTATATTTCTGAAAGGCCCATCAATTTATACAAAAAAATAAATATAATTGTCTTATGGAACCAAAGAACAATTTTTCATAAAAATCGTTCATAAAAAGGTTCAGAATTACATTGAAATTGTTAAAGACGAAAGTAAGTTAGTTGAAATAATGAAAAGAGTTCTTCTTAAAAAAGGAAATTTCTGCTTATATTGTAACGACTTACATCTGTTCGTAGAATTTCAAAACCTATATGTCAAATATTTCTCCATGAACAAAAATTTAAATTTACTAAAATCAAATATTAAACTTACGGATATCATCGATAAAAATGAAATGAAAGAAATTATTGAAAAAGAACACATAAGCAAAAACCATCGTGGTATAGTTGAAATATTTTCTGAATTGGAAAATTTATATTTTTACCCGAATCTACGAACTGAAATACAAAAATTTGTAAATAACTGCGAGATCTGCACGATAGGAGACCCTTAAAAATTATCGAAACACCGAAATTTTTCAATGATATCATTCATATAGATATATGGTTTCCGGAGAGAAACAAAATGTATCCAACAACGATAGATAAATTCTCAAAATACGCGACTATCCTTAACATACAAGATAGGAACAGGATTGCCATTTTAAATGCAATTAAAGAAAGAATCAGGTTTTTAGGGAAACCTAATAAAATTGTACAATATCAGACAACGAGACTTGCACTCGGCAGTCGAACAATTCCTTAAAGAAAATGACATACAATTTCATTTAAACAACAGGTTCACTAAAGACTGGGAATGCCGACATAGAAATTTTGCACGGAACTTTCAAATACCAAAAACCATAACGAACACTCGTTCGCTTCCATGTTAAAACATTTAAATCCGTAATACTTACACAATTATTCGCAACGCTATCATCGCCCTTCCATATGTATATATTTAAGCTTTCCCTTTATTTCTTTTATTCCTTTAGTCTAAACAATTTAAATTTTGAAATGACAGACATTTCCGTCTTAGATTTGAATATGGCGACGAATTAAAAGTGACATATGATCAAGATCGTAACATACGATAACGCATATCGTAATATTCAGTGCTGCCTAGTCCTTTTCATTTAGCACTTATATACGAGTATTTATGGTGAATGCACATTGTTGTTTAAATTAAAATTCAAAATTCAACGGTTTATAAAGTTAAATATAATTCGCGTTAGGTAAATTCAACAATATATGTCGCATCCACCATATTCGCCCGATTTGGCTCCTTCCCAAACCTCAAAAGATGGCTCATCAATAAAAAATTTAGCTCACGCGAGGTAATCATCGACGCCACGGAGGAGTATTTTGCAGACCTTCCGGAAAATTACTTTTCGGACGGGATCAAGAAGTTGGAAAATCCCTAGAATAAGTGTATCAAACTAAAAGGGGACTGTATTGAATAATATAAAAAATATAATTCTCAAGGAGGTTACTTTTCACCCCACCTGGGTGGGTAGCCGTGGCTCAAGTGGTAGTGGACTGGCTTCCAAATCGGAAGGTTCGGTGTTTGAATCCCAGCCTCGCCCGAGAGACATATCATCCATTTTTTCAGTTAACGAAAATTAAGTAAGTAAGACGAGTAGTTGACTAGAAATCAACATCAAGCCAACTTCCACTAAGAATTTAGTCTCCCCATTAAATGTTGGATACCACCCATGGAGTGAAATAACCACTGAGCCCAAACATCTTTCTTTCTCTCTCTAACCCATTTTCCAAAAAAACTTAACACATGCTGAGGCATTATAAGTGTATTCATACCCACTTGAGGTTTGAGTTCTTTTTAAAAAAAAATAAAATATCGAATTTTGCAATTTTTTTGGTTTATGATTCGTACCACACCAATGAGTAATTCTACCAATTTTGAGCTAAATCGAGGGTGGGTTGTGAGAACGTCGGGCGATCTTTCGTGGACCCAGACGCCAATTGGAGCATGCAGAGAGGTGAACAAGAAATGTAATAGCGACTGCTACAAATGCAAAAAGAACACATTTCGCTGTCAAGCGTAGTGGGTTATTTTACTCAGAATTACGAATAATCATTCCATCAACCAAGACTTGATGGAAGGACGAAGTGTCAGAGTACAAATCGATCTCAAGCGACTTGCTGAAAGGGAGACATGTGATTGAAGATGCTTCATGGTTAAAGCCCTATCCTGTTCCGCACAGTAGGGCCATAAGAAGTAAATAAGTGCTTACTAGAGTGCGATTATCCGATCGAATAGGGATTTGCTTTGCAAATCTTTACCTGGAATACTAGCGGAGATCGAGTATTTGAAAGTTTTTCTACTGCACCTACATTCTCAGACATCTTTTCTACAAGGTGGCGCAACCCTGTTCTTTGGCTCTAGTTTTTTTTCGAATGAAAAACTTTGGATCAGTTTTTGGATTATATTTACTCGATATCTTAAATTCTTTTCCATTAAGTCGAGAAAATGATATCGGCTAAGTGGCCGCCGCCAGAATTAATGACCATTCGGGGACGATTTGTGGCATTTTCCATCACTCTTGCCAGAACTTCTGCCGATAGGTCCTCGCATTCTTGACGGATATTCTCTTTGAGGGCTTCAAGAGTATGAGGCTTTTTGACATAGACTCGTGACCCCATAAAAAGAAGTATGGAACGGTTGTATCAGGCGATCTTGCCGGCCAGTGCAATTCACCAAAACGAGAGATTAGGCAACCCGGAAATGCAGCACTCAAAATTGCGGTTGTGGCTCATGCAGTATGCGCCGTTGCTCCATACTATTGGAAGCACATGTCCTCTAGTCCCAATTCATCCAATTGAGGAAGGAGAAAGTCATTTGGCCCTCGAGAATACGAGAAAGCCAACTGGAGCGGTCTTTACAGCTTCTTTAGGAATTTTAACTGGTCGTTATGTTTCCTCGATAACGACGTGGATGCCGCTGCTGATATGATCACAGACACCATTCTCTTTGGAATGAGAAACTTTATCCCTCATCGGATGAAGAGTATCAAATCAAAAGAAAAGGCATGGTACGACTCGAACTGTAAAAAGGCTGTAAGGGTGAGAGAAATGTTTTCCTTCAAGACCAATCTAACAGAGGAAAACCGAAAAAAGTTCAAACGAGCCAGAAATGACTGCAACGTCTTTCTCAAGCGTGTAAAATTCCAATACGACCAAAAACTGAGACAAAAATACTACAATGTCCCAAAGGTAGTACAAATTTTTGGTCGGTCGTCAAAAATATTAGAAATTCTGCCTCATCCTCCATCCCAACTCTCATTTACAATGATATTCCAGCTGTCAGCTCTTTGGACAAGGCCAATCTGTTTGCGGCTAGCTCAACACTCCCAGATTGTGCTTTGTCTCCGTCTACACTAAAGTGCGTCAAATCTTCAATGGGTCAAATCCACTTTCGCACTCGTGTAGTAGCAAGAGTTTTTAAAGATCTTAACATTCACAAATCCGCTGGTCCAGATGGTATAACTCCCCTCCTTCTGAAGAGGTGTTCTTCCTCGCTGGCAAATCAACTGCGTAAGCTTTTTCATCAATCCTACTCTTTAGGACTCCTTCCGAGAAGATGGAAAACAGCATTTGTCCAGCCTGTCCCTAAAAAGGCGAATCTTCTTCTCTCTCTCCTCCTACAGGCACATTGCACTCACGTCCCTTCTTTCCAAGGGCATGGAAACGCTGATCAACCGTCAGCTCATGAAATATCTCGAAACACGAACACTTCTTAATGACCGGCAGTACGGTTTTCGTAGCAACAGGTCCACTGGTGATTTGATGGCATGTCTCACCGAAAAGTGGAACCAAAGCGTACATCAATCTGACGAAGGCAAGATAGTTGCACTCGAAAGTGCGTGCATTCGGGATCGATGACTCTGTTCTTCAATCGATTAGAAATTACCTTTCGGAACGTTCAATTCAAGTTGTCTCGGATGGTTTCAAGTCTGATATTCACAAAATAAATGCTGGTGTGCCCAGGGCTCCGTTCTGTCTCCGACACTCTTTTTAATTTTCATCAACGATCTCTTGTCTAATCCAATACATTCCTTTGCTGATGACAGTACTCTCTGCTTTTCATATTCGTTCCCAGACTCACGCCCCTGCTCTTCGGCTGTAGAACGGGAACGGTAGCGTATGTTAAGCTCATTAAATTCTGATATTAACAGCGTAACTAATTGGGGAACGCAACCATTATCCAATGGCACTTGCATCGTCGAAAACGATAAAGTTTCCATTCTCGGTATGTATTTCAGTGACAACTTACGATGGATTACGTCAAAAATGTTGCTAAATGTCTAGATTTCCTTAAGCGATGTAAGAAATACTTCACCCCCTCTGATCTGGCCTCAATATATAAGGCATTCATCCGCTCAAAATTGGAGTACAATGCTCACATCTGGTTAGGTGCTCCTAAAACATCTCTCATATGGGATACTAATATCACTCAACTAATGGACACCCTGGAACACCGACGTAAGTTCTCGTGTCTCACTCTGTTTTATCGTTATTTCCACCACCAGCGCTCCATAGAAATCATAGTAGCAGTAGCATTCCGCCCCTTCAAACTTTTAACAGTAACACCCGCCTCGCTATGAATGTTCATCAGTATACCCTCAAGCCCATTTTCGGACGTACTCTAAAGTATCGTGATTCGTTCCTAAGCCGTACAACTCGCTTATGGAATGCCCTGCCTATCTCTTTATTTCCTGGTCATTATAACCTTCAAACATTTAAAACCAACGTTCACCGGTACCGCTCTTTCTATCCTTCCTTATTTTCCTTCGCCCGCGCTGTGTGCAAGAATTTTAAGGGTACTTAAATCCCTCGAGCGCGGGCATATTTTTTTAAACAAAGCAAGCTTTTACCAGTATAATGTTCCTCTTTTGCTAAATTTTGGGCCAAAGAGTATTTGCTGAATAGAACGACCTCAACCAACTTGGAGTACCGCATTACACGCAGCTAGCGACAGGCCGTGAGTGTTGTAGGGTTTTGTTGGTTGAGGGGCTCTAGGTAAGTAAGTAAGATCTACCCAAAATTTTGTTTTTGTTTTTATAATTAGCACGCGCTCAAGGGATTTGTGTACCCTTAAAATGACGTGGACGTAAGAAGAAGAGTGATTACGTTTTAGCCCGCGCATATTGGCTACGCAAATCCTGAATTCCCTAGTCATAATCACAAACAAACACAAAAGACACAAACACCAACGATGCAAACAATAAGTTTGATGGGATAGAGTCATAATACATGAAAACCACAAGCAAATGAAAATGTAATTAAATGCTTAAACATGGAAAAATGTGATTTTCATTTTAACACCGTATGGATTACTCATATGCTTCCTGCGATTTTAATGAATTTCAATAAATTAATATTCTGAAAGGATATAATATGAATTATTCTTTACTCGAAATTTCAGAATTCATTGCAGATTTTTGAGTACAAAATTGCTATCAATAGCCGTTTACATATAAATAAAGGAAAAGTGATTTAATTTGCAGTGAATTGTTAAATAAATAGCGCTCCACATTCTCT
Organism: Volucella zonaria; assembly: GCA_963966105.1. Lineage (NCBI taxonomy): Eukaryota > Metazoa > Arthropoda > Insecta > Diptera > Syrphidae > Volucella > Volucella zonaria. The sequence continues at coordinate 362,801,069 of OZ014530.1, read as the reverse complement.
GTCCACTTTTTCCTACCATTTTTATATTTTGTTAGCAATTACTGATTCATGTTCTAACCAACACGTTTTCGCTTAATTTGCGAATTTGCAATCATAAACAAAGGGTGTCAATGATTTATTGATGTCCTTATTGAATTGGATTGATGAAGTTGAATGGTTTTCAATGAAATTTTCTCTATTTTCGCAGAAAACAACATACTGACTTGTTTCCAATGATAAATTGGAAAACGTGTGCTATGTGGTATTACCATATCAACTTATTTTGGCCAATTATATAATACTTTGAAAATTTAATACTCCATCAAAACGAATGCGATAATTACTTTGTATTAATAAATACTAAACTTAATAAAATGGGATTCGTGAAAATTAAAAATGTTCGCTAATTATACGGTCTCTATAGATTAGAGCCAGATTGCAGTATTGGTATAGTTTCTTACCGTCAATTTTGTTTAGCAGAGATATAACTTCGTTTTCCATCAAAAAATTGAGTCCCAAAGTGTTCCTTCTTATTTCCCTTAAAATTGGACATTTCCCCATGAAGTGGATAACATCTTCTCTTTCACCCAAGTTCACAAAGAGCACAAGATGGGTAAATCTTCCCTGTGAGGAATAGAGTTTAGGTGTATCAGCTCTCCCATAGCCTGATCTGTTATTTCATCGACGCTACTTGCATCTCGAAAATAATTCCTTTCTTCATTCCTTGTGGTTGGGAATATATTGCTCTGGGGGGCGTTTCGTTGGCCTTGCTCAGAAATCTCTCTCTGCACTTCAAATCCACTGATGAAATAGGCTGATATAGTAAAGTCTTCCAGCGAACATAGTCGAAACTATCTAGACTTAAATCAATGTCTGTAGCAGGACGATCCATTCAGCATACCAGTTTGATTCATCATGTATGACTTGGAGGGCCGCTATCTTCATAATCTCAAGTGCGGAATGAATTTGCATTTTAAGGGTACGAATAAAGAGAGTGGCAATCCAGTTTCCAGTATTATCATATAATTTGGCACATTAGGTGGTAGTACGAGGGTCGTCTGAAAAGTTTCCGCAACGTCAATAAAAGCTAGTGAATGCTAGTTGTGCGTCTTTTGACAGTTACTTACCGAAGTTTCAGTCATTTTGGATGCGCAGTTTTTAGTTGACAGTCGTTTGAGTGAGTCGATGTGAGTGTTTTTTGTGAAAATGCAAGAAACTGAGTATCGAGCTGTTATTAAATTCTTGTTTTTGAAAGGCAATACGCCTACGCAAATCAAAAATTAGTTGGACTCTGTATATGGGGACTCTGCAAAATCATTTACCACAGCTGAATTTAAACGTGGCCGTAAGAGCTTGGGAGATGATGAACGTTCGGGACGTCCAAAAACTGCAACCACTGACGATAACATTGCTAAAGTTCACCAAATGGTGTTAGACGACCGCCGAATTAAAGTGAGAGAGATAGTAAAGATTATGAAAATGTCAAAAGAACGTGTTTGTTACATATTAAATCAAGATTTAGGCATGACAAAGCTGTCCGCGCGTTGGGTACCGCGTTTGCTTACGTTAAACCAAAAACGTGTTCGAATGAACATTTCCAACGCTCTATTGGCGCAGTTTAGGCGCAATAAATCTGAGTTTTGGCGCCGATTAATTACTGTAGGTGAAACTTGGATACACCATACGCCCGAAACAAAAATTCAGTCAAAACAGTGGACTGCAAAGGGCGAACCGGGCCCAAAAAAAAACCAAAACTGTTTTTTCGGCTGGAGAAGTGATGGGGATTGTTTTTTGGGATAGTAAAGGAGTTATCTTAATCGATTGTCTTCAAAAAGGAAAGACCATTACAGGAGCATACTACGCATCATTACTTGCCAAGCTGAAGGCAGAAATTGCGGAAAAACGGCCACATTTGCAGAAAAAGAAAATCCTGTTTCACCAGGACGTCTCACACCTCATCGGTTGTCATGGCGAAAATCCATGAATTACGGTTTGAACTGCTTGACCAGCCGCCTTACTTATTCATCAGATCTAGCCCCAAGCGGCTTCTTTTTGTTCCCTCATCAAAAAACTGGGCTCGGAGGACAGAAATTTTCGTCAAATGAGGAGGCAATCACCTTCGTGAACAATTATTTTGCAGAGAAAAACGCCAAGTAGTATTTGGACGGGTTAGAGAGGTGGGAGCATCGCTGGAAGAAGTGTATAGAGTTACAAGGAGACTATGTAGAAAATTAAAAAAAAAATTTAAGAAAAAATGTCTTATATCATTGCTCGGTCGGAAACTTTTCAGACAATCCTCGTATGTCTTCAATGACGTTGTCCAGCATCGGAATATAAATTGATTGCCTGTAATATTCGTTGCGGCGATTTTGCTGCCTGCTAGCCTAGCGAGGTAGTTTTATGTCGACACCTAGCTTTTCGCTTATTCCACTCGCTTCTTCGAAAATTGATATGAATGTTTCGGTGGATTTTTCACATTTACTCTCAAGCATTTTCAATGTTCATTATCACGAGCACTTTTCATGTCAATTTGTGTCTTTTGAAAAAACTTAATTATAGTAATTGATGATTACTATGAACTCACTGTCGCAAAGAGCCAATTTTAACGAAATAGTCATTGCGGCTGTTTGTGTATCTTGCCAAGTCGTTACAAAAACCAAACAATTAAGAATTTCTGGAAGACACATCCTGAATTGTATCGCACTCATATGTGTTTCTCCCCAACGAGTCTCGGAAAGATTTGGGAGCGATTTCCCCATTTTTTCCTTGAGTGCTTTGAAAGAAATAGTTTCTTTCATGGTTCCAATTGCGTTTCTTACACCTTGTACCGACGAAGACTTGGAAATCGATAAATTAAGTATATGATTTTAGCATGGAGAATGAATAGCGTTCTTACATTCTTCTTTAGCTTGCCCCATATTGACCCCTGATAATACTATTTCCGAATCACTTTTACTCATGTTGCCTACTGTTTCGTTCAAGTCTACAATTTTTATAAAATCTCCACGTATGATTTTTCCGTGAATGTATCTTAATACAATCGCCATTTGCGAAATATGAGAAAATCAGTAGCCTCATCAAATCCTATAGAATAAAATCCAGCTTTATACACTCGATTCATAAGCACTGATAAAATCTTTTCCGCACAACATTCAATTGTATAATTTTGCGTTGTCTTACTTATAATAGGTTGCACGTGACGATGCTTGTTCTAAATGCTCACTCAAAACACGGTCATTCCCCAGTAATTTAGTGAATGACGTTAGAGTTTCCTTGACTAACTTGCCAAGGGACGTAAGATTCTGATGATCTCAAAAATTTTCATCCACAAAAACGGGCAGTATCTGCAAAAAAAGCCTTGCTAACGTCAGAGAAAACGAGCCATTTAAAATTATCTAAATGTTTGTTTCGCATATCTTCGTTCTTCTTTCCCTTGATTCTTGTGGATAGAGAATGGAAATTTGTAGTTTTTTGGAGGCATTCACGGATTCAATAAGAGCTCTCTTTTGAAGATCTAAATTTTTATTTGGTGCATTTCTAGTACTTGGCAGTTTTTCATTGCTATTTATCTTAGATTTTTCTTCGACTAAACTTTCTGAAATAAAGAATATTATCCATAGTAATATTTCCAAAAATAATGTTCAATTTTTCCTGAAGCCAAAAGTTATTAATTGTTGGTAATTTATCAAGGAAAAAGACAGAAAAGATAAATGAAAGCAGAACTAGGCTAGAGAGATTCAGTTTTACATTGAGATCAACCTGTAAATCAGTCATATTAAGAGCATCTGCTTATATTGTTTTTCAATCTATGGACACCAAATTATCTTAGATGTCTACTTACAGATTATGTACACTTGAACCACTTTTAATAATTAAATACAGCTTTTTTGACAGCTATCGTCTATCAGCCGCTCCCAATGAAATAGATATGATTCGTTGATTTGTTCGATTTGAAGTTACCGGGTGGGATATGGTGTAATGTATTAATTCTGAACGGGTAACCTCCCTTATACGAAGTAAACAATACTTAATCTGTCAGCACAACGCTGAAGCGACTTTGTGGAATAAAAATTGTTCAGTCCCTCGTTTGACAATTATTATCATAGACATTGTCAAAAGCTAGAGCGACTAAACGCCAAATTGTGAAATGGCCATAAAGCCATAGCAATCATATTCGCGCAGAATACATTTTCGCACCCACATGATTCCGAAGAAAATTGCGTTTCGTACACTAAACAAGATTTTTATTTATGAATTCTTTGATATCCAGGGGGCTATAGACCCCCCCCCCCCCCCCCCTTGGAACAGTGCTTGTGTCGATTCTGTTTCCAACTCATTATTGTATATAAGCATAAATCTATCGATGAACTCTATGGTGCTTTAAAATGAAAAGTATATAACCCATGGGCTGAAAAGTCCGTGCCGTTTCTAAGAGAGGGTACCACATGAATTAAATCCATATTTAATTCAGTTAGTACCAACCCTCAAAAGATACGTGTATAAATTTAACAGCTTAGAGACGATTAGTTCTTGAGATATAGCGTTGTGAGTGAAGCAATTTTTGTTATTATGAAAAAAAATGGATTCAAAGCAATTTCGTGTGTTGATTTATCATTGCTTTTTGATGGGAAAAATGCAGCCAATGCAAAGAAATGGCTTGATAAGTGTTACCCGGACTGTGCACCAGCCGAACGAACCATTCGCAAGTGGCTTGAAAAATTTAAAAGTGGTCATACAAGCACCGAAGATGATGCACGCAGTGGACGTCCAAAAGAGGCTGTTTCAGAAGAAAACATCAAAAAAGTCCACAAAATGATTACGAATGACCGTAAAGTGAAGTTGATCGAGATAACTGAGGCTCTGAAGATATCAAAAGAGCGTGTTGGATATATCATACACGAATATTTGGACATGCGAAAGCTCTGTTCAAAGTGGGTGCCGCGTTTGCTCACAGTCGACCAAAAACAATAACGTGTTGATGATTCAGAGGAGTGTTTAAAGCTGTTCAACCGCAATAAAGCCGAATTGTTGCATCGGTATGTGACAATGGAGGAAACTTGGCTCCATCACTTTACGCCAGAGTCAAGTCGGCAGTCAGCTGGGTGGCGAGCAGGCGACGAACCTCGTCTAAAACGACCAAAAACTCAACAGTGGGCTGGCAAGGTTATGGCATCCGTATTTTGGGATGCACATGGAATAATTTTCATCGACTATCTCCAAAAGGGGCAGACTATCAACAGCGACCATTACATTGCGTTGTTGGAGCGTTTGAAGGACAGGCAGAAAAACGGCCGCATTTGAAGAAAAATCAAGGGCTGTTTCATCAAGACAATGCACCGTGTCACAAGTCGATGAAAACGATGGCAAAATTGAATTAATTCGGCTACGAATTACTTCCCCACCCACCGAATTCTCCAGATTTGGCCCTCAGCGACTATTTCCTGTTCGCAGACCTTAAAAGAATGCTCGCCAGAAAGAGATTTAAGACCGATGAAGAAGTAATTGCCGAAACAGAGGCCTATTTTGAGGCTAAACCGAAATCGTACTACAAAACTGGTATCGAAAGATTGAAAAATCGTTTCAATCAGTGTATCGCCCTCGAAGGCAACTATATTGATAAATAAAGTTGAATTTTGCAAAAATTTTATGTTTTACTATAAAATGGAATTTTCAGCCCATGTGTTATGTATCTACTCGTACATAAGTAATCTGGTTTATCACCGAATAAAATGTTTTTTTTTTTTTTAAATTAGGACGGAAATTATAATGTAAAATGCCTTTTGTAATTTAATATATTCGATTTAAAAGAACCACCCTCATTTAAGTTTCAATTTGCAAATTTGCATTAAAATATATCTAATTTACTCCTCGTTTTCTTTTTTCTCATTTCAGATTCAGCAATTGAGGGCAGATATAAAAAGGGTGATGTAAATTTCCCTCAGGTTTGTACATACCAAAAAAAAAAAAAACGTTACCTTTCATGTAGCCGCAATTTGTGTATACATGTATTTCCATATAAAGTATTCGTTCACCAAGGAATTGTTGACTTAATCGAAATGTCCTTATTGTGCGCGAAATTATTCTATGGTACTACATAAAAAATATTCATGAAATACATAATAAAACAAATGCAAATAAGTCTCCCAATTTTCCCTTATTATGACTTTGATGAATAAGTTGGCCATGGAAATGTTTGTTGGTATAAAAATTTGTTATTAAAATAGTTATTAGGCGTTATCAATATTATGTATAATGGATTTTGGGTATAATGATGTAGCTCTAGTGATGAAATTCATTTCATATAAAAACTGATTCTGAAATCAAAACTTTAGCAAGTTGTACGCAACATTTATGAGTAGGACACAGCTAGGGCAAAATAATTTATATTCTGGACATTTCCAATAGGGAGAGTCCGAATTGTTCCTCTAATGGTCCAAATTTTATAAGATACCCTTCAACATGTATGTAGATTTCGAAAGCAATGGACAAAGATTATTTTGAATCATTCATATCAGAATAGTAAAAGTAAGCCAAGAACTAAAAACATCTGTAAGCAATTGGACTGAAACTTACATTGTAACCAAATGTTAATAGTTAATAGTTGCACACTATCGAAATAAGTGGTTCTATTGTTAGTTAATTATTTAAAACCCCCCATTACTTACTTACGCAGATAATGCTAGAATTCGGGAGAACCTTGGCCTCAACTACTAAACCTATTCAGTTAGACCGGTTTTTCCTTATCCGTTTCCAGTTACGCGGTCCGAGACAACTGAGGTTCACTTTCACCCATGCATCTCTTAATTGTGTAAAATTCCAATACGACCAAAAACTGAGGCAAAAAATACCACAATGTCCCAAAGGTAGTAAAAATGTTTGGTCGTTCGTCAAAAATATTAGAAATTCTGCCTCATCCTTCACCCCAACGCTGATTTATAATTATATTCCAGCTATCAGCTCTTTGGACAAGGCCAATCTGCTTGCTGCACACTTTGCGGCCAGCTCAACACTCCCAGATTGTGCCTTGTCTCCGCCTACACTTGAGTGCGTCGAATCTTCAATGGGACAAATCCAGTTTCGCACTCGTGTAGTAGCAAGAGTACTTAAAGATCTTAACATTCACAAATCCGCTGGTTCAGATGGTATATCTCACCTCCTTCTGAAGAGGTGTTCTTCCTCGCTGGCAAAACCATTGCGTAAGCTTTTTCATCAGTCCTACTCTTTCCGAGCAGATGGAAAACAGCATTTGTCCAGCCCGTCCCTAAAAAAGGCGAATCTTCCTCTCTCTCCTCCTACAGACCCATTGCACTTACGTCCCTTCTTTCCAGGGTCATGGAAACGCTGATAAACCGTCAGCGCATGAAATATCTCGAAACACGAAAACTTCTCAATGACCGACAATATGGTTTTCGTAGCAATAGGTCCACTGGTAATTTGATGGCATGTCTCACCGAAAAGTGGAACCAAAGCGTGCATCAATCTGGCGAAAGCAAGATAGTTGCACTTGATATTTCGAAGGCATTTGACAGAGTTTGGCATCAAGCTCTTTTGTCGAAAATGCGTGATATTGGGATCGATGACTCTCTTCTTCAATGGATTAGAAATTACCTTTCGGAACGTTCAATTCAAGTTGTCTTGGACGGTTTCAAGTCTGATATTCACAAAATAAATGTTGGTGTGCCCCAGGGCTCCGTTCTGTCTCCGACACTCTTTTTAATTTTCATTAATGATCTCTTGTCTGCCACTTCTAATCCAATATATTCCTTTGCTGATGACAGCACTCTCTGCTTTTCATATTCGTTCCCGGACTCACGTCCCTGCTCTTCGGCTGTAGAACGGGAACGGCAGCGTATGTTAAGCTCATTAAATTCTGATATTAACAGCATAACTAATTGGGGAACTACTAACAGAGTAGAATTTAATGCTTCCAAAACACAATGCTGTCTGCTGTCGTTAAAGGGAAATTTAAACACCCATTAAACAGCCATTATCCATGGATGGCACTTGCATCGTCGAACCGATAAACTTTCCATTCTCAGTAGGTGTGGAAATGACAACTTACGTTGGAATGACCACATATTCGATGTCACCAAAAATGCTACGAATTGTCTAGGTTTCCTCAAGGGATGTAAGAAATATTTTACCCCCTCTGATCTGGCCAAAATATATAAGGCATTCATCGGCCCAAAATTTGAGTACAATGACCCAGATCTGGTCAGGTGCTCCTAAAACATCTCTGCACCTGCTAGATAGGATTCAAAACCGTGCGATAAAACTAATTGGTGATACTAATATCAGTCAATCAATTGACACCCTCGAACACCGACGAAATGTCTCCTGTCTCACTTTACTTTATTCCTTTTTCTTAGAAGTGCTGACTTTTTGAGGCAATGGCAATGGCAAAGGCTTTTATGACCTCTGCTGGGGTCGGGAAGACCTTCTGTCGGCAAAATGAATCCTGATTGCGGAAAACATGGTAATCCGTTGGGGAAATATCAGAAGATGGTGGATGCGGAAGAATTTCAAATCTCAACTGCAATAGATTTTGCACTGTTACTTGTGACGTATGGGGTCTAGCATTGTCATGAATAGTGGATTGGTCCTTTCGATGTCCACCAAATTGTCGCCATATCCTTTTTTGGGTGAAGATCGGGCTTTGGGTGTGTTTTGGTTTTTCATCTGCATCCAACCATTGTCCAGATCTTTTACGATTATCATACAGTATCCACTTTTCATTATAGATGACTATCCGGTGCAAAAACGGTTCAGTTTGGTTTCTTAATGTAAGCGATGCGCAGATTTCCAGGCGCCGTAGTTGTTGGAATTCGTTCAGTTCATGGGGTACCCAGTTATCGAGTTTCCTATGAGAGAAAGGCGTCGACTTATTATTATTGGAGATACTCCCATGCAATCTCCCGCACCGCACTCTTAAAACATCGCCGTCAATTAACGTTTCCGGTTTCCCACGTGGTTCATTTTCGAGTCTGAAATCTCCCGAACGGAACTTTCCAAACAAACCTCGTATAGTGCGTTCATTTACCGCTACAACCTTAAATGCGTCATTAATATTTTTCATTGCCAATGGCGCATTATGTCCCATTTTATATTCGTAAAGGAAGAGGATTCGAATTTAGAAAAAAAACTAACGGTACTTGTAACGAACTCTAAAATTCTCATACGTCAAGCACACGTACCACTTTATTTTATAAAAAAAGAAAATTAAACGTTCCCGCACAGATGTTCACTCGAGAACTTCTTATTTCCATCCGAGCGAAAATCGGACATTTCATGTGCTACTCGTACAACAATAGATTGTGCCATCACAACACTCGAAGTCTAGAAACTCATTGCGAATGATGGTTAGTAATTTTAAAGATACATATCATCTCTGCTGGGGCGCATAGAAAGGGCCGACGAAGCACAAATCGCTGATGGAGTTCAGCGATCAAGTTTGCGTCCATCTCTAATGGGAAATAATTCAGGGTACAGCACAATAGGACAGGGAGAGAGTTGTTGTTAGATGTTGGATGGTGGAATCGGGCATAACTCGGTGAACGGGAAACAACTAGAGTATGGTGGTGCGAAAACTATTCATCGTCTTCCGAATAACTTGTTCAAATGGACGGTTATGTCGACCGTAAAATGAACGTAGCGGACGATAAGTTTGGCGAACCGAACCATGGTTTTCAAAATAAGTTTGCACAATTTGCACGCGCTGTTCTGGCGCTAATCTATTCATCATAAAATGGTAAAATGTACTAACCACAAATCAACTTTCAACTGTCAAATTGACAATCAATAGAAACAGTGCTGTCAGTTTAAAAAACCAAACCTCTAAAAAAAAACACCTTTTACTCTGATATACTCGTACTTAAGTGAAGAATCCTAGACCTCTCCTGTAAATTATTTCTTCCTCCCAGATTCCACTCCATTGAGGTAATTGATGAAGAAAAAAAAATTCATAATGTCTACGCACACATATCATAATAACACCAAGGCCCTAATACACCGTCAGATTTAGAACTTCCGCAATCAAGAAGAATATTTAACGCCATTCGGTCTAAGGAAGCAAAGCAAACGACTAGCAAATTGACATTTATTATCACAGAAATGGAACTTTTATTGATGAAGGTGGTGGCGTAATTCACAGAGTCCATAGAGTGTATGGAAAAAATACGAGAATACAAATCAAATCATTATAGCCTAGTTTCCATTACGTTGGCAATTACAATTGCTTCCATCGACTTTGCTTCACTCCTTACCAAACCCATTTGCCCCTTTGGCACGAGAATTGAACGAATTTTGAACTGGAGGCCAAAGAAATATATCACTACGACGCAGTTTCATGGCAACTTACTCATACTTGGTCATGAGCTGCATCGATTTTCATTCTCCGTGCTATTTGGATCGAAAAAATGACTTGTAGTGGTTGTGTCATGTCAAGCACTTTGAAGGACACCGGCCAACAACGTTATGCAAATGAAAATTTATTTTCAGTTTCAGAAATACGAGTACGTTAGCTGAAGTTTCGTAACAAGAATAATCCAGGTGGGATTAGACTGTGCCTATGCGTAGTTATCTAACAGAAGGTTTTGTTTTAATTGGTTGAGGGGGGGTTGTTGTGAAAATGTAATCGTCTCCAAAGAATTAATTGTGATATAAGTTTTCATTCCGACAGTGAGCCAAGTGTCGTAGTGGTAAGGATATAAGCGATTTATAAGGTGGTGGATTTATAAGCAGGTAGGGGAACGTGGAGAGGTAAAGAGTTAAACGTGCTGCTTAAACCTGATACATCTAAGGGTTAATCGTATTGGTTATAGCCAATTCAGACTACTGCTTCCTATGGATGTGTTCATGAAATCTAAAGTTTCAGATAACCCCACACTCAACTCGAGGGTTTTTCCAGAGATCTTGTTTCTTAGAAACATACCCGCAAAATTTATTTTATTTTTTGACCATAGAGCAACGTATTCCACTTCATTTCAACTTATGTAACGTGTCTTCAAGTCCGGTTTAGCCATTATATCACACACCTGCTTAGGGTGACTTGCTCGTTGAACTGATTGCATAAGCGGATTCCATTGCATGGTCTACCTTACATCCATTTCATCAGTTTATTCTTTTAATTAGAAAACTATGGATAGACAACCGATAAAAGCCTTTGACTTTCCAATTCTGCAAAATATAAGGAGTTCGGCGGTGCTGTCATACTTCATTGTGTTAAGAACATAAAAGGCTTAGAGCTGCAGATTTAGATGCATTTATCTCGAGCATATTGATATGTCATGATCCGTGTGGCTTTTATTTAGTAAATGCAGGCAGACGTATTTAGTTGTTCTTTAATTCAAGCCAATTTCGTTCTCTTTGGGGAAATGTTGATTTTATGTGCGCCTTTCTATTCATCCAGATGCAGCCTTAACAGCTTCCGTAGGAGTCCCATCAGGTCCTACAGTCTTTTTCTCGTTAAGGGCCCTGATCGCGATTGTGATGTGTCATAGTAGTTGCACCAAAGTCCTTGCAGTTAAATGGCTTCGAAGATACTCGTATCACGTTTTTCTTCAGTCAGGACAGAGCTTCTTTAGTCGCCAAAATTTTCGCCTGGAACACGATACCGTGATTTGGAAGACGGAATTGAAAGGTTTAGATTTAGCTTATCTGTGAAAACACTGCCACCAATCCCGCTATCGGTTTTAGGTAAAAGTGGATTGACTTGCCCTCCATGGAAGCATCTTCCTTGGAGTGTGTAATCGATGTTCTCTGTGAGGATTTCAAATATATTAAGAATGTTAGCGTAACCAAATGAATTTCTTGTCCACTATGTAGTCACAATAGCTACTTGCCTGCTGAAAATATCGAGGGATGTCAAGTGAAAGAGAATATCGCGGAGGGTGTAGAACATAGGGTTCCGCTTATGCATAGATATGCTGTTCTTTGGACTCTGCTTAATTTGCTGGAGTTGACGGCATTGTCTAAGTCCGTCCACCAGACAGCAATCCCGTACGTGACTATCGGTCTTATGGCCGAGATGTATAGCCAGTGGGTTATTCGGGGTTGAAGGTCCAATTTATTCCCAATGGCTTTTGTGCAAGAGAATAAAGCTACTGTAGCTTTCTTGACTTTGTCTGAATGTTAGGTTTTCTGTCAAAAATGAGACCCATATATTTTTCTGTATCGGAAAAGACTAAACTGGTACCGTTTATTGAGGGAGGGTCTATGATCGGAATATTTCCTGGAAAAGAGGACAAGATCGGTTTTATGGGCATTTACTCCCAATCCACAGCGATCTACCCAACGGGTTAATCTGTTAAATTTTAGCTGAAGGAGTTCTTTAATGGTATTAAGATGCTTATCTGAGACGCCATAGCAACGTCATCCGCATAGGCAACAACCCTGCTACCACCCTCTTCCGGGTATATCAGCAGTTCATTAACCACTAAATTCCAGAGAAGGAGAGATAAGACACCGCCTTGCGGTGTACCTCTGCTGACTTATCTTTTAGCAGAAGCCCCACCTAGTTTGAAGTTTATTTTGCTGCTATTTAACATAAGACTGGTCAACTCCCCAAGTGAGTCGTCTACCTGTAGAGTTGACAGCGCAGTCAATATGTGGATATGTTGACGTTTTTAAAGGCAACCTCTATGTCCAAGAAAGCGACCATTCTGTACTCTCTATATCGTTCGATGTGGCTAGTCAGTGAATACAGAGCCGTTTCCACCGACTTACCTTTATGTTAGGCATGTCGAGCCGTTGACAAAAATCTTGGATCAATTTTAGCTCGTATATTCAGAAGGAATGTTGATAGACTTATAGGTCTGAGGTCTTTTGGGACAACACGAGAGCATTTTCCGGCTTTGGGAATGAAAACTACATTCATTTCTCTCCATTACAGTGGAATGTGGATCAGTTCTACACAGTTCCTCATGATATTCTCTAGCGTAGGCAAGTTTGTAGCCCGGCAGGCACAATATTATACCGTCCGGACCAGCAGACTTGTATGATTTGAAGCTTCGCAGCGCCCAAAGCAGTTTGTCTCTTGTAATCAGACCATGAAATTTGTTGCGGTTGCAGTAGTCCTGTTTGGATTGCTTATTGACCGCGAATAGGGAGCTACACGAAAAGTGAGCGTCCAGTAGCAGGTTGAGTGATTAATCGTTTGAGGTTTTCCAAGGGCCATCGGTTTTTTTCAAACAACTAGGCATCATAGGACTTTTTAGTGTCCCGACTCCTCAAAGGTTTCTGTAATTTTGTCACAGAATGGTCAGCATGATTGTCGCTTTGCATTCCTTAGTTCTTTTTTATATTTTTTGAGGGATTCTTTGTATGAGTCCCAGTCAGTCAATTTTCTTGTTCATTTGCTAGGTTTAAAAGTTTTCTGCAAACGTTTTTAAGCGGTCCCAGTGCGACTTTTTCTTGCCATAGCCTGATTGAGAATAAGTTTAAAATTCTTGAATTTTTCACGCGGGGGACTTGAGAGTTCAGAGGGAAGCGTTTCTGACAGTATTCCTCTGTATTTTGGCCAATCAGTTTTCCGGTAATTCCGGAATTCTGGTTGGCTGGGAGGAGCATAACTCACGCTGAATTGGATGCATCTGTTTGAAAAGGAGTATTCAGACGATACCATCCAGTTCGTTAGGATTTGAGTGATGTTGTCGGAGACAAGAGTGATGTCTAGCACTTTCTGTCGGTTTCTTGTTATAAAAGTGGGCTCATTGACAATGTTGCAAACAATGAGGGTAGTACTTATAATGTAATCAAAAAGTGGCTCATCTCTATCGTTGATCTCGGTACCGTGTGATGAACGTTAGCGTCGCATCCGATGATGAGGCCAGTTTTCTGCCTTCCGGGTTCCGGTACCACCCTTGTGTGTTAATATCCGGGGAATCTTGCGCGATGTGACTGAAATACATATATACTACTCAAAATGAAATAGGGCGGACTAAGTTTTTAGGCTCCCATTTGTGCCCCCAAAACGGTCAGTTCCGTGAATATATGGGTCGGTAAAGCGTTCACCTTGTCTTCTCCACACGCGTACTCGATTATTGTCACTAAAAAACTTGACCTTACATTCGTTTGTAAAGAGTACAAGCCTCCAGTTGCCCATAGTCCAATCCGAATGCTGACGTGCGTAACTTAAGCGTGCCGCTCGATGTGCCCTTGTCAATTTCGGTCGAATGGCGCGAACTCTGAACCATTGACCATCTTCGTGGAGTCGGTTTGATCACTTACTTGAATGACAGTAGATTGTCGCAGTTGATGTTGTAACGCCTGTGCGGTTAAGGTATGCTCCCAACGTGCAATTATTCTCATATACTGGTCTTCTTACGCAGTTGTAACTCTGATTCTTCATGATCCAGGTCTCCTTGTTACATTCCGGGTTTCTTGGAAGTATTCCCAGGCGTTTCGTATAGCTCGCCGCTATATACCGATACGAATTGCAACAGACCTTTGAGACTCTCCTTCCTGAAGCAAAGAGCCGGGCATAATAATCACAATTAACAAGTTTGTCGAAGGAAACAATTACAGAAAGTAATACTCACCCTCAACGCTTAGAAACAGACTGAGAAAACAAATACAGGAAATGTTGTATTAGTTGTTTTTTAGAGCAATGCGCTTTCTCTGCCTACTTAGTTGGAGGCAACAGTAAAATTGTTGCTCATAGCATCGATAAATACTCATAGACATGCAAGCTATACGGTTAATTACTTCGCTTCGATAATGTTTACCAATAGAGTAATTTTTAGACAAAAATCGAAAAAAACCTTTGGTGGGTCCTATTTTTTATATTCGGTAAACAAAAGCCTTATCAAGTGGATAATTACTGTCAGCAACTAAATGTAGGGGATTAGTTGCGCATATGAAATAGCCAGGTCGTCGACAAAAGCCTTAAATTCATCAGAGCAAATAGGAGTGCGAACAGTGAGTTAACATAAATAAATCAACAACAAAATGGGACCAAGGACACATCCTTGGGGAACACCCAGATTGATTTCCATGGAACTACTTCAACTTTGCCCAATTTCCACTTTTTGCGGGATTTATTCAAGAGAATATTTTTTAATAATGTCGCGACAAAGTTATTGAAATTATTGATGAACTTAAGTCTGGAGATACTCAGGCAACATTAACTAAACGTTATAATATTAATAAATCGATTATTTCACGTTTAATAAAAAAATATAATGCAACAGGAGTCGTTGAAAGTGAAAATATTAGTAGTAGGCCGCGTAAGACAACTTGTCGAACGGATAGAAACATTTGTGTTGTAATTAAAAAACAACAGTTCATAAGGTCGAATGAAGTCGTAAAATTACTTAATTTAAACATTGATGCTAGCACGGTGCGAAGACGTGTAACTGAAAGTAATCCTCGAAATTATAGGCCGTGTAAAAAACCGATGCTCACAAAAAGACATTTAAGGAACAGGTAGTGCAATTACATTCTTTAAACAGAATTCAAACTAAAATCCTTTTTCATATTAGGCTAAATTTTGCAAGAAAATACCAACACTGGTGTCCTGAAAAATGGAAAACAGTTCTTTTCAGCGACGAGTCAAAATTTATTTTAATTAATTCTGACGGGACATGTTATGTGAGACGTTGTAAAGGGCAGCGACCCAATCCTAGATTCTGCACACCCACTGTAAAGCATGGTGAGGATAGTGCGATGGTGTGAACCTGTTTTTCGGCAGGAGGTGTAGGTCCATTCTACGAAATAGACGGAATCATGGACCGATTCAAATATAAATCCATTCTAGAATCGGTAATGCTACCACATGCGGAGTGGGAAATGTCACTTCATTGGGTGTTTCAAAAGGATAACGATCCTAAGCACACATCGAAGTTGGTAAAGGAGTGGTTAGCGGATAGTCGAATTCAAGTCCTTGAATGGCCGGCCCAATCACCCGACTTGAATCCCATCGAAAACCTGTTTTGTATCCTTAAAAGCCGTGTCGCTGGACAACACTTTTCCAACAGGTCTCACCTATTCAATGCTTTGAAAGTTTAGTTGGAAAATATACCAGGATATACTTTCAAAGTTAATTACTTCCATGCCTCGTCGTTGCGCCTCTGTTATTCAAAATAAAGGATATCACACAAAATATTAAAAAAGTTGCT
This sequence comes from Volucella zonaria, assembly GCA_963966105.1. NCBI lineage: Eukaryota > Metazoa > Arthropoda > Insecta > Diptera > Syrphidae > Volucella > Volucella zonaria. The sequence goes on along the minus strand of OZ014530.1, from coordinate 362,784,975 downwards.
TTGGTTTTGCACAGCTCAATTTGGCTACTTTATTGGTTTTTGGGTTTTTTTTTTTAATCTGAAGTATTATTACTTTTATAAAAAGTTGTGAATTTCAAAATACACTCTATTACACATCATTACATATCAATTTCTTTTTATTTGGTGGAGTAGAAAGTTGAAAAGGTTTACTATGAAATGCTGACTCCAGATGGTTGCTTAGGTTTTGCTGTACTGTACTGTACATACACTAAAGCCCCCGTAATGTCTACACATAACCCGGCACATAATTTCTTAACATTAACTCCCTTGTAGATAAAAGTACAGAAATCTAAGAGCACGTCTTCCGTAGAACGGTTTTCCCTGAACCCAAATTACTTTCCACTGAAAAATTTTATTTTGGCGAGATATTTCAGGACTCTGCTTTTGATTGCTTTCTCAAACATTTACGATATTACGGAAAGTAAGGCAATCGGTCTGTAATTACTTTTTTAGTTTCGGTTACCCTTTTTAAAAGTAGGTATGGCGCTTTTCTGGATCAGGAAATTTACCCGATAATAAACTCAAATTAAAAATATGTGTCAATATGTCAACAACATTAAGGGTGATTTTTTCCAAGACGATGTTAGAAATTCTATTGTTGGCACAAGAATTCGGGTTGCTGAGGCAGTTTATTATTCAAACCGTGTAATGGTTTCAAAAAAGAAGCTGTTATTTACTGGGGTACATACAACAAGACCAGTTGCGCAATAATAACTGCAAGGACTTGGTGAATCAGTGGAAAAATACATTCGACCCACTGTGGCAAAATATTCATTGAACTCGTTAGTTACTTCAGCAGAGTCTGCGACAGTAGTGTTTCCACTTTTAAGTACAAAAGATGAGCTATGATTACTTATGTTACGATTAATAATACTATTTTCAACTTTCCATTTTTTTTTTAGATTACCTTGTTCATTATTTATTCTGCTTTGAAAGCATTATTAACTATTTAGCACAGATGGTTGAAACCGAAACGTCTTTTTGTTTTTTTTTTTTAACAATTAAAAGGTTTCGCTACCACACGTTTTACAGCTCAGAGATATGATACATATTTTATCTTTCATCTGTAATATTGTAATGAATATATAATTTGGAATTAAATGGCCGTTAATTATCACTACGAAGGGAAAGTGGAAAAAATATAAAAAAAAAACAAAAGAAAAAATAAATAAATAAAAAAAATATATATGTCTATATAAATAAATAAATAAATAAATAAATAAATAAATAAATAAATAAATAAATAAGTAAATAAATAAATAAATAAATAAATAAGTAAGTATATAAATAAATAAATAAATAAATAATAAATGAAAAATAGTTAAATAAATGTAACAGTTAAACAAATAACAAAAAGAATAAATAGAGAATAGGTAAATAAAATAAATTAAGATATCAAGTTGGAAAGTTATTATCATTCAGGTTATTAACTAAAAGATTATCAACAAAATCACATCGAACAAGAAAACGTTGATTCAATTTTCGTATTCTATCAAGGACTAATTCAACATTCGCGTTTTGATGAATATCGCGCGTTGAGTGATACCAAGGTAAATTAAGCATCATTTTCAAAAGTTTATTTTGAGAAACATGCAGTTTCTTAAGATGGCTTTTCGTGCAATTACCCCACACTTGGCGACCATAAAGCAGTATTGCTTGAAAAATAACTTTAAGTATCGTTATTTTATTGGCATTTGACAGTCTTGACTTTCGGTTTATGAAGGGGTATAACATCTTGGTCGCAACAGAAATTTTGCTTAAGGTATTTGTGATGTGCGTATTAAATGTTAGTTTGGAATCCAAGTGAATTCCCAAGTACCTTACTGAGGGTTCCCAACTTATACTAGCCCCATTCACATGTAATTGTCCACTAGGTAGAAAACAGGCTTTTCTTTTCCTAGTTGTATTTTCCAATTATTAAAGTAAATTTCAAAAATTCTCAACCCATAGTCGAGATTCCTCTCGATGTTGAGAGCGAATTCGTGAGAAAAGAATATCGCTACATCATCTGCGAAAGCCGCAACTTCACAGTTGGGTACAGATGGTACGTCGGACGTAAACAGATTATACAAAACAGGTCCCAGGACTGAGCCTTGAGGAACACCAGAATAAAAGTGGACAATGCTGGAGACATCTTTATTAATTTGCACTCTAAAACCACGGTTGGATAAAAAACTACGGACAATTCTACAAAGATTTGGTTGGAAATTGAAATTTATCATTTTGTATATAAGCCCGTCGTGCCAGACAGAATCAAAAGCTTTTTCGACGTCTAATAATATCAATAGGCAAATGCACGAGACGTTTTAACATGACTGCAGATCCTTAGCACTTGATGGGTCGTGCTGTGATTGCGCCTGAACCCAAATTGTGTATCGGGAAGTAGCTTGTTGTCTTCAATATGCTTGAAGATTTTTTCTTTTATAACCTTTTTATATAATTTACTAAGACCACTTAATAAACTAATTGGTCTGTAACTAGTAACCATATGAGGAGGCTTTCCAGCTTTGGGAATTGGAACAATCTTAGCGATTTTCCATACATTTGGGAAGCATTCCATTTTAATACAGGCGTTAAGCACAAACGTTAAACGCTCAAGGACAGATTTAGGCATTTGCTTAATATATATGTTTTTAATTTGGTCGAATCCTTCAGCTTTACGATTGCTCAGCTCTCAGAATTTGGTATCTTCTAAGGTTATGTACAGGTTTGAGGATGGAGGATCATTGTTATCGCTCAAAAGATTTTGAATGGATTGGTTCACTAAATTAATTGTTTCGGCGTCACCTAAATTAGAAGATATTTCGTGATTTTTGCGAAAGTTTAGAGCAAGTGCGTTAGCCTTGTCAAGATCCGTACAGAACGTAGTATCAGAATCCTTAAGAAAGGGAAGCTGTCTATTTTTGTTTTTAACCACTTTAACAATATTCCAAAAAGGTTTTAAACTAAAATCAAGAAATCGTGATTTGGTGTTCCACTTCTTGTTGTTGTAATCACAAATAAGTTTTGAAATAAGATTATTGAGGTGGAAAACTTTATGTTTGTAGAACGGCTGGCGGTATCTTTGCCAATGTCTTCGAGAAGCATTTCCAATTTGAATGAGTTCCAGGATGTATGGGGGAAGCTTGATTACCGAGGTTGTTTTCGGGACTTTACGAACACATAATTCAATAGTGTCTAGTACATGTTTGCTAAAATCTGAGACAATGGAATCAACATCTGCAGCGGAGATAACACTGTTTAGATTAGAGGGAAAGTTCCGGAATTTGGAAGTTAGTACTGACCGGAAACGTTTCCAATTCGAATTTTTGAGATCTAGCACACATTCGACTTTTTGCACACCTGATTTGCGAAGCTGACAAAACACGGGGTTATGATCAGAGCTGAGGTCATTAATGGAAACCGGTTGGGAAAGGTAACCAGGCATATTAGACAAAAATAAATCGAGCACAGATGGACTGCGGTTAGAACTGGGAAAAAAAGTCGGACTAGAAGGGAATATCACAGATGCTGGAACACTTAAACATAGATCTGACAGGATCGTACCATAGGCATTTGCTCGTAAGCATCCCCAATCTCTATGTCTAGAATTTAGGTCCCCACCAATAACAAATTCACCTTGGAGTGAGAGTAATTTGCGGAGATCATTCTTAAATCTTTTTTTCTAATGAGCTTCTACCGCCGGGAAAGTAAGCATAAAAGATTTTAATTTCACTTTGGTTACGCAATTTTAAGGTAATTCCAATGTTTTCTATTAACCGCGTTTTCATTACAGGCAAAAGCGAGTGCTGAATAGATCTTCTTATTAGTATTGCTACTCTACCTCCGTTTCGATCAACTCTATCGCATCGATAGCATTTGAAGACGGATGTGGACAATCGTAAGTCCTGTTTAAGCCATGTTTCAGTTACAAGAGCTATGTCGACGTTTCTAGCGTTTAAAAAGTTATCAAACTCAGTGATTTTGTTGCGTATACTTCTACTATTCCAAGTAATAATATTTAAATGCCTATCTATCATATTATTTAGAATTATGACACAAAAAGTTTGTTGCTAAATGTGTGATAACATTAAAATGTTCAAACTTATTCTTACATGTAGATAAATTTGTAATTAGCTAGACTATTTAGTTCATCCGCTGTGAACAGAGTTTTTCAGCGGAAGAATTAGTACAGACAGAAGTTTTATGTGGGCCTGCACAGTTGGCACAGAAGGTTTTGACGTGGCAATTTTTTTCACCATGCCCAAACATCTGGCAATTGTGACATTAAGTTAATTTACCTTTTAGTTTACGTTGGTAGTTCCAGCTCACTTGCGTGTGAAAGATGGAGCGATAATTTTTTTTTAGATCTTGCAATTTTATTGAACCATTTTCTAATGATATGATATAAATTGTGTCTGTGAAATGCTCCGATTTTTTAATTATTTTTTTAATATTTATGCACTTTAGGCCAATTTTAATCAATTCAGTTTTTGGTCCATTTCGCTCATACCATACTTTAAAAGGTTTCTCGCTCTTGAAGTCGTGAGAGAAGAATTGACAACATTCACTTTTTAGTTTTTTAATATGGCACTGTAAGAGTCAACAGAATTGCACGTGATTTTAATGCCTATAGACATCTTTTTGACAAAGTAATCTATTATGTTTAAAGATTTTGCAAGGTTGTGCACAAATTCACTGGATTTTTACAATAGTTTGATTGCAAAACACTTTTCACTAGAGTTATTTGGCGAAATTATTTCGTCCATGTCTTCTTCGTTATCCGGAAGACATTGCAAGGGACTCCAGTAATTATTACTGGGATCACTTCCCTTTTTTTTCGGATTTTGCATATTGACACAGAATTTTTTATCAAAGGACAATCGAAAGTCCTCGAAAATTGGTGATCTTCCGCGTTTAGATATTTTGGTTTTGATACGGTCAGATACGGATGACATGCGCAAGCAGAAGCTCCGGTTAGACTTTTCAAAGCAGAATTAAGTGGATGCTTGAGTCATTAGATACCCAGCGTATGCTTGAGTTTCATTTTTCTGAGAAGAGAATTTTTCATCCATAGTTTAAATTTAGTTTCACATTTTCTTCGCTCTACAGAAAAGCTAGATTTGTCAACGTAATATGTTAGGGCTTTCAAGAATATTTCGAACGCTTAAGAGGCGTTATTTGAGGTTTAAATTTGTTTCCAGCTTTCGCGCAGCAATTTATCATTTAGTAGACTGAAGCTAATTTTGGTTACTTTAGGAGAAGAGGCGATTACAATCTTTTTGTTATTAAGCCCTATTCTAGTCAAATAGTGATCAGAAGATTAAAGCGACCAAATACAAGGTGGCACAAAAGACATAACCCTATCGGAAGATGCTATAATTTTTGCAAATGGCGGAAAATGTCAATTCTACTTTGACATTTATGAAGTAAACAGATACAAAATACACGTCAACAAGACATGAATCGCTTTACTCCTGAAGAACGCGGAATATTCGTTACGATTTTTTAGCGGAATGATTTGTCGGTGATGTGGCGCAGCGTGAAATCAAGTGGGCAAAGAGTATGGAACAACACGAGATGCTGCCAGGTCTGACCCACCCTGGAGCAGCTGTTCTGCTGTGAATATCGCAGCTGTGGTTGAAGAGTCATCATTCGGCGATCTTTACAGAGAATTTTGGTGAAAGACTGTAAGATGTTCCTTTACAAAGTGCAGACAGTGCATCAGTTGTTAACCGCCAAACGCGTGTAATATACGCTCAAATCATCCTGAATCTCGACCACGAAGGAGACAGCTTTTCATCCAAGATCATCGTCCATGTTGAGACCCATTTGCATCTCTGTGAATATGTGAATAAGCAAAATTATCGCTTCTGAGGCATCGAAAATCTCCGTGTAATCCACGAAGGGCCTTTACACCTGCTCAAAGTTACTACATGGTGTGCGATTTACGCTGGGGGCGTCATCGGGCCTAATTTTTTCGAAAATGCCGCAGGCCAAACGACTACTGTAAACGGCGAGCACTACAGAGCTATGCTCAGCGACTTTCTCAGGATGGAGCAACGGAGCATACTGCACTAGCAACAACCGAAATTCTAAGGGTCGTCTAATCTGTCATTTTGGCGATTTGCACTGGCCGGCAAGATCGCCGGATTTAATGGTAGCAGACTTCTTTTTGTGGAATTTTTTAAAGTCACGAGTCTATGTCAACAATCCTCATACTCTTGAAACCCTCAAAGAGAATATCCGTCAAGAATGCGAGGACATATCGCCAGAAGTTCTGGTAAAAGTGATGGAAAATGCCCGAAATCGGGCCCAAAGTGTCATTAATTCTCCACTTAATGGAAAAAAATGTAAGACATCAAATAAACATAAAAAGTTACAGCCAAGGAACATCGGGTGACATCTTTTGCGCCACCTGGTACATGGTCGAGGCAAGTGCTAGAAACTGGTTTAGTAGGTTCATTGATAAATGATGTTAACGCATGTTTAGGGTTGGAATTCAGGATATCCATAAAGAATAATGAGATTATCCACTTTTTCATTATTTAGAAAAGTTGAGAACTCAACCAGAAACAATTGAAGGATCATATACTGAACTCCATATACCTACACATACAATATTAAAAATTTCACTACAAATGTTGTTGGTGATTTTTGTATCATCGGCACTGTTCAAACTATAAGAAACCACCTCACAGTCATATGAATCTCACACAAATACTCCTACACCTCCCGCAGAATACGAATCATTAGTGTTGGCAAAAAAATTATATAGCGTTTAGAATTTTGAAGTCTTTTTTTTCACAAAAATAAATCCATAGCTCCGACAAGAATGTAAAATCAGGAGTATTTACAAAAACTTCTAAATTACATAGTGATACTTCAAAATTTTTTCGCAGGCTTTTTGTTCTGAGAATTAGAATAGAAAATTCTTCTTATAGTTTTACTGGTAATGTCGTCGTTTATAAGATCCAGACTGTCATCAAACATAATTCTAATCTACGGGGGCTGCTAAGTCATCAAAAGATCTTATAACGACGACATTACCATTTTCAACCTTTCTCATCAAAATTATAGAGTTACTAAACCAAGGTATTTATAATGTTTTTCTATTTTAAGTTTTTTAGCCGCCATAAACAAAGCCCTAGTATAATTTATGAAATAATAATGAAAATACTTCTCCTGCTTCCATCTCGTAATAATGAAATTCCCAGATTTATCTGTACACCTATTGTCCTTCTGTGGTTATGAGAAGCAACTTAATCTTCTGCTTGACATCGCATGAAGATAGATGAAGGCGAGCAATATTTAATTTCATCTCATTAGATTTGCTCAAAGTGACTGAGCCATTTTAGTTGACAGATATTTTTTGCGCCTTGACTCTATCCACTTATTCGTACAGCGATTCCGTTGCGTATCCTCATCTACAGATAGTACCAAATATCCGGCGGAGTATTTTTCTTTCGAAGGCCAAGTCAACCTGTCATACTACGAGTATCAGCTTCAAAACGAAGTGGGCGAAGTCAGGCATGCTCTCTACTCCGCAAATTGGGCAGATAATTAGCTGTATACCATTACAAAAACATTGCGACACGAAAATCACCCCAGCTCGGGTGAGAGCTCGGACGCAGAGTTGCCAGATGATTTTCATCTGAAATCGAAAAAGGATTTTGTTGGGAAACAATAAAACAAAAAAGAAAGAACGTTATACGAGTAGTAATTCAATTCATTACAACATAGTATTTTCAATTCATGGGAAGTGATAAAACTTCAAAAATGAATATGCTAATTAACGGAAAGGCTAAATTTTCATTAACTTGCTTCGTCTGCAAAAGGTTTTTCCAAAAATCTGTTACATCTATTGAAGATGCAGATTTGGAAAAGAGATTTTCGAAATTTAAGTTTCATATCTTCCGAAATTCGGCATCGGCGTCTTGAATATCTTTATTTAGAATTAAATTTGGAAAACTTTTGAATAATGGGTAAACAATCTGCACTTTTTTTCAATTGTGCTTACTGAATTTAGAAGGGTTAGATTGTCAAAAGCAACAAAATTGCAAAGGCAATCTACAATAAATTCATCACTAATTTCATCATACATTTACCACCTTTAAAAAATCGGGTTTACGAAAAGAATCTAAAATTGCAAACACTAATTTTTAGAAGAAATTTGGAAAATGACAAAAAATTGGAAAAATAGCGAAATTTTTTAATTTTTTGCTCAAAAAAGTCCAAAAATCCTAAGAATGCGGTAAATTGTGGAATCAAGCGTCACTGCGGCCACAGCTTGCCCCTTATTTTCCCTATATTTGACAGATCCAACTTCTTCCGTGTCGAGTAGGGAATCCATTGGAATCAGGCATTCTTATTCACATTAAGATAATTTAATCTTATAATTTAGTGATAAGCTTAAGGGGTTAGGGCACTCTAGGGACCGTAGCAATAGGCTTTTTGTGATTTTTTTTTCAGGAAAAGTATAAAATAAATCGAGTTTACAAAGGTAGAAGTTTATTGCACCTATGATTAACTGTAAAACATAACTTTGTAGAATAATTTATTTAAAAATGGCGGTTGTGCAGCGTTGATCAGTCTGATCCGTCTTTTTTGCAAGGGTCTATGGTCGTACCAACAGCTCCTGTAAATTTTGAAGTATTATGAGTCACTAATTTTTTTATTGTACATAACAACAGCACGGAAGTACGTTGGATTTTTTTAATATATTGATTTTTGGCCAAATGGCACACTTCCAGAAAAATCGCCAGAAAAATCTTAATAACAAATGAACTATGCCATATAAAAAAAAAAATCGTACGCACTTATTTAAACAATATATTTTTAAAGATCTATTTAAAATTTGAAGTGAAACGGTTGAAAATTGTTCAAGTTATGAGCGCGGCCAACTTGAAAAATGCTGTTTTGAGATATACGCTTTTAAAATTTAAAGTTGTATAAAGCCTACCTGGCGGTCTTGTACTATGCTTTGGAAAACATATACTTCGAGGTATTTGCCGGCCATAATCTTTTGGGATATCATTTTTGAGGTCCTACAGGACCATTGCAAGCAATAAAAAAAAATGGTTTTTTTGAAAATCCCTAAAGTGGCCTACCCTCTTAAAAGCAAATTCATTTCTGTAATTAATTTAATTTACATACTGTAAAATTAAAATATAATTTATAGCAACAGTACTATACATTTGTTGCAGTTTATTTGAGGATCCCACTTGTATTTCATTCAGCAAATTGCGGATTCTAAATTGTAGGAACTGGTCCAAACTAAAATTATGTAGATATCACGAATATTTAGATATCACGAATATTTAGATACGTGATATCTACTTCGTAATCTAAAAATATACCGAAATGTGCTGTTTGTATTTGTATTTGTATTTATTAAATTAAGCATCTCTGCGCATATTTAAATTTTATTTTATTGCATTGCGCAGTTAAAATTTGTTTTACACACTCATTTACAGAAATTATCTTAATCCTAATAACAAAAGAAAAAATCGAATATGAAAGCGGCAGGAAAAATGAAAAAAAGAATAGAATATGAAGGAAGAGGAAAGATGAAGATGAATAAATATAGTTTTAAGTGTAGTATTAGATGGAGTGAAAAGTGACCTCCTTGGGAATTAAATTTTTTTTTTTTAAATGTTTTTTTATATTGTATTATTCAATATAGTCCCCTTTTAGTTTGATACACTTATTCCAGTGATTTTCCAACTTCTTGATCCCATCCGAAAAGTAATTTTCCGGAAGGTCTGCAAAATGCTCCTCCGTGGGGTCGATGATTTCTTAGCGTGAGCTGAATTTTTTATTGATGAGCCATCTTTTGAGGTTTGGGAAGAGATAATAGTCCGCGGGATCCAGATCCAGTTACCAATCGACGCCAAAAGTCCGGCCGATTCCGCATCAGCAATTCCAAACACTCTTTCGAAGTGCTCTCGCGTTCGTGTTTTTGGTTTGGAGTGAGCATTCGCGGCACCCAGCGGCAGAATAACTTTTTCATATGCAGAATATTGCCCAAAATATGGCGCGTGTGCTCAGTACTAATCATTGTGGTATCTTCTAGCTCGCGCACCTTCAATTTGTGGTCAGCCAACACCATTTCATGTATTTTTTTGACATTGTCCTCTGTAACCGCATCGGAGGGCCTGCCGTTGCGGACTTGATCGGTAGTGGAGTTGCGGCCACTACGAAACTCTCGAAACCAATATTTGATAGTGTAATCTGAGAGCATTAGCCCCATAATATTTATCCAACTTTTCTTTTGTTTCCTTCGCCGTTTTGCCTCTTAAAAAATAATGTTTTATGAGAGAAGGAAAATCGTTTTTGTCCATACTCAACATGATGCCAAACACGTCAACAACAATCAGCTGTCAAAACAAAACTAAAGACAGTATCGCACTGAAATTTGGCATGTCTGCCTAAATATCAGCGGACTTCAAGGCACCATAACCTTTTTTGCAGTAGCAGCGCATTCTGGCGGTCAAGGAGGTCACTTTTCACTCCCATCTAGTAATTTAATAGATAGTTTTTGAAACTATTTTCTGTGTTCACTCTTTTGATGTTAGTAGGGAGACTGTTCCCATATGACGACCGCTATTTAAAAATTTGTACAAGGACAGTTCAATATTTTATAATTGCATCCACTGAACACCCAGCTATTTGCTTAGTAAAGGCGGATATGTGATCATACCTTTTCAATTTAAATATGTATCTAGCTGTTAGAGAAATGTTTTTTCGGTCCTTCAAGACCAACCCAACAGAGGAAAACCGAAAAAAGTTTAAACGAGCCAGGAATGACTGCAACGTCTTTCTTAAGCTTGTAAAATTCCAACACGTCCCAAAGTTAGTAAAAATTTTTAGTTGTTCGTCAAAAATATTAGAAATTCTGCCTCATCCTCCATCCCAATGCTTATTTATAATGATATTCCAACTGTCAGCTCTATTGACAAGGAAAATCTGATTGTTGTACACTTTGCGGCCAGCTCAATACTCCCAGATTGTGATTTGTCTCCGCCAAAACTTGAGTGCGTCGAATCTTCAATGGGACAAACCCAGTTTCTCACTCGTGTAGTAGCAAGAGTTCTTAAAGATCTTAACATTCACAAATCCGCTGGTCCAGATGGAATATCTCCCCTCCTTCTCAAGAGGTGTTCTTCCTCGCTGGCAAAACCATTGCGTAAGCTTTTTCATCAGTCCTACTCTTTCCGAGCAGATGAAAAACAGCATTTGTCTAGCCCATCCCTAAAAAAGGCGAATCTTTCTCTCTCTCCTCCTACAGACCCATTGCACTTACATCCCTTCTTTCCGAGGTCATGGAAACGCTGATAAACTGTCAGCTCATGAAGTATCTCGAAACACAAAAACTTCTTAACGACCCGAAGTAAGGTATTCGTAGCAACAGGTAAACTGGTGATCTGATGGCATGTCTAACCGAAAAGTGGAACCAAAGCGTACATCAATCTGGCGAAAGCAAGATAGTTGCACTTGATATTTCTAAGGTATTCTCTGTTTTTCATATTCGTTCCCGGACTCACGTCCCTGCTCCTCGGCTGTAGAACGGGAACGCCAGAGTATGTTAAGCTCATTAATTCTAATATTAACAGCATAACTAATTTGGGAACAGAGTCGAATTTATTGCTTCCAAAACACAATGCTGTCTGCTGTCGCTAAAACGAAATTTAAACACCCAGCCATTACAAATGAATGGCACTTGCATCGTCGAAACCGGTAAACTTTCCGTTCTTGGTATGTGTGTCGATGACAACTTACGTTGGTATGACCACATATTCGGTGTCGTCAAAAATGCTGCGAAATGTCTCGGTTTCCTTACGCGATGTAAGAAATATTTCACCCCCTCTGAGCTGGCCTCAATATATAATCCACCCGAAATTGGGGTACATTGCCCACATCTGGTCGGGTGCGCCCAAAACATCTCTGCACCTGCTAGATAGGATTCAAAACCGTGCGATAAAACTCATTGGTGATACTAATATCAGTCAATCAATTGACACCCTTGAGCACCGACGAAATGTCTCCTGTCTCACTCTGTTTTATCGTTATTTCCACCACCAGTGCTCCATATAAGTCGCCAGTAGCATTTCGCTCCTTCAAAGTGATAACCGTAACACCGGTCTCGCTATGAATGCTCATCAGTATACCCTCAATCTCACTTTCGGACGTACTCTAAAATACCATAATTCGTTCCTAAGCCGAACAGCTCGCTTTTGAAATGCCCCGCTGAACTCTTTCTTTCCTAGCCGGTATAAGTTGCAAACATTTAAGACCAACTCACATCGGTATCTCTCTTTTTTCCCTCCCTAACTTCCACTCGGTCACGATATGTGCAAACATCTTAAGTTTGCTTGTTAAACTAAATTCCCAAATTTTTAATTTTAGTAACGAACTCAATGATATCATTAAATATTAATAACAAGAGGCAAAATCACAGCTTCCTGATTGTTACTACCAATCAGCAATGTCTTAGTGTTTGAAGGATTAAGGCTTAGGCAATTCTGGGAATTTTTTTTGTATAACCGCACATCATCCGCATACATTTGATAATCGCAGTAGATTATCCTTTTATATACATATATCATTTATGAACATCGTGAATAAAAGAGGGCCAAGGACAGATCCTTGAGGCACCCCATATGATACCGGCAAGCTCGATAATATTCGATCACAATGAAATACAGCTTGGTAGCGATTTATGAGTATGATGTTACAAATTGACAGGCTTTATCATCAAAGCAAATTGATTCTTTAATTTGTATAAAAGAATGTCATGGTTTGCAGAATCAAATGCTTTTGAGAAGTCCAGGAAAACTAGAAGTGACATCATTTCTCTGTCAGTGGCAGAACGGATGTCGTCAGTTACTTTTAATAATGCAGTTGTGCAGTTATGCTTTGCTCTAAAACCAGATTGATGTTGGGTTAGTAGGTTATTTAGTTCAAGGAAGATCTTCATTTGTTTGCTTACAATTTTCTGAAACACCTTACAAAGGAAAGGTAGGATAGCTATTGGTCTATAGTCTGAATTATTTTGCGATCGTGATTTTGGAACAGGTATGATTTTTGCTTGCATCCATTCATCAGGAATATTTCCCGTCATTTTGATTGTATTAAGCAAATTTTTAATGTGGTTGGAAAGAACAAGATTTTAATAAATTTCGGGTGAATATCAGTCGTCATCAACACATTGAAAAGAAAAATATTGCGGTGCCTCTACCTCTGGTTGAAGCCCATCAAAAAAGGAAAAGTCAATCTGCCTATTAGTTGGAGGTGCACTGTTGCTACACCCAGATTCACTTTTCTTAATGGCAATCTGTCGAATGGATTTCCAAAACTATGAACTTAGCTTGGTAGTACTTATTTTTACGAATTAGCCCGGTAACAGCGTTTCGCACTTGTCGGAATTCATTATATATACGAGTATATATGTATATTGGTATCTAAAGCATAACAAATTTCTTTGTTTAATAAGGTATACAACCTATTGAGTGAAGCAAGGAGTGCTAGGTTTCTGTATTCTCCTTTTTACAAGAGGTACATGTTTGTCAAAAAGATAGTCAAGGTTGTTTTTGAGTCCAGAAAATTGCAAATTTACGTCAAATGTGCAGTATATAGGCGACCAATTCAGGTTGTCAGAATCAATGAACAATGTACGAACATCAATGGACTAATACTGACGAAATCTTACAAGGACATCATTTGAACTAGGAGGAGCAATATTTAGGAAAAGAATAATCATGTCATGGTATGAGAACCCTGGTGAAGAAATTTGATCACAATGTAATACCAAGTCAGTTTCGGAAACAAGAAAGACATCTATAAGCGACGGCTCTTAGTCTGGTTGAAAATGAGTGGGGTGGACATCGTTAGCAAAATGGAATCCCAGTGAGTTGACCGTATCTACAAATTGTTTATTTTTGCCTCTTAGAGTATTAAGATTAAAGCCTCCACATACTACAACTTTAGTATACAGGGGTCCTAAGTCCTCAAGATGATTCCTTACTTTCTTATAACACGATACCAATAAGACATTTTGTATTTTCAATGAAAATAGGTTCTCTGTCGTCGAAAAGTGTGGATTGCCTCACTACTTTGTGCTGCAAATTATTCTTCACATACACTGCGATACCCCCACAAGGCCCATTGAGTCGATCAGCGGGGTACGACGTAAGCAATACGGTATGGTTAAGTACCACATCGGGAAAGTTTAGAAGATGTACAGTTTCCCTCGAAACAATTTTTTGTGACCAATATGCTACATTTCCAAAATCATCATTCACTCTGGATACCCCGTGCTCAAGCAAGCCTAGAGGGCAATTAATATGCATTTGGACATCATCAGCATGTGTACATTTGTAGTGAACGATATTTTATGCAGCTAGGAGAGGTCAAAGAATTGAGCCTTGGGGAACACCCTCGTAGTTGGAAAGAAGTCAGATAATTTTCCATTTATTTCGACTTGATTGTTTTCTACTGGACAGGAAGGAGAACAAAAGTTTTATTGCATCGAAAGAGAAACAACCGGAGAAGTTTGTCGTATAAAACACGGTGGTCCATGGAGTCGAATGCTTTTGAAAAGTCCAGCAGTACTATCAAACTTAGATTTCCGTTATCCTCAAATCGTCGTGGACATTTATTAATGGTGTAATTTAGCTACGGTTTTTACGAAAGCTAAACTGTTTCCAAGTTAATACGAGTATATTGTTGTTTCTAATGGAATTCCTAATTTATTTTTATAAGATTCTTCCAAACACCTTCGACAGAAACGATAAGTAGAAATTGGCTCTGAATTTGCCCCCTTTAGAAGTTTTTGGAATACTTTCCATTGGTCAGGGTACTCTCCCATGGTAATGATAGTGTTAAAAATACGAATATGTGTTAAATAAGGAAGTACGACAGGCAAAATTATTTTCAAGAAGGTCGGGTGGATTTGGTCAAGTCCAATGGTATTCGATTTAATTGAAAGTTGGCTTTTGACTACATCAGAACTGTCTACTGGTCTGAAACCAAAGCTTTCAGATGGTTCAACATAATTAAAAGGGACCTCTGCAACGAATTGTTGGTTGAGATAATTTCCGTCACCGTCATCACTACGTACATTTGGTCAAAGCTTTTTGCCGCCTAGTGATGGACTAAGTCGATCAAAAAAAATGCCACACTTAGTCCTTCGTATCTCTAAAACAACCTTATTTCGCAGATGGCTATAATTTGATCGAAAACAATCAAGGCGAAAATGTCTGTTAAAGAGATTGACAACATTTTCGTGGAATAAATCAACTTTTTCGTTTGAAGCTGG
Organism: Volucella zonaria; assembly: GCA_963966105.1. Lineage (NCBI taxonomy): Eukaryota > Metazoa > Arthropoda > Insecta > Diptera > Syrphidae > Volucella > Volucella zonaria. The sequence goes on along the minus strand of OZ014530.1, from coordinate 362,769,656 downwards.
CAACCGGAAAATGGCATCGCAACTAATACATGATGCGGCAAGATAACTTCCTTATTTCATAATCACAAGGGTTCATATCGGGTGGTGCGTTCACCTCCAAGCGACCACTTCAAATCAACCCTCAGCGAGATGAGGAGCCATGGGAAGTACTCTTGCTATACAGTCATCGATGCCCTCGAAGTATCTGCCGTTGTTCCGTCCTGTTGAAACCATAGGTCCCCTAAGTCAATTTAATCAAGTTGCGGCAAAAAAACAAAACGCTGCGGGGATTGCAAAACTGCATCCTTTACTCCATCGATGTTCCCAAGTGTTCTGATGGGACGTGCATCAACTCTTCTTTTCTGCACAGAATCAGTTTCCTTGAACGTTGTGACCTGCAAAAGAAGTGATTTCCGGTCCTGGACAGAGCCCAGTGGTGCAATATTGAAGCGAATTAGGGAGGTATGCTGGGTTGAAACTACCGAATGGCCGTTGGAGAAATAGGCCTCTAAGACAAACGCATGCTGCTCGTTACTCCAAGGCATGATGACGACTTAAACACAAGATAGCAAAACTTTGGTTGAAATGTTAATGTACCGATTTAGGGATTTAGGTACACTTAAAATATTTGCACACAGCGCTGCCGAAAGAAAATCAGGAAGTATGGAAAGAGAGCTTTGTTTGAGGGTTATAATGACTAGGAAATAAAGAGCTAGACAGGGCATCCCATAAGCGAGTTGTACGGCTTAGGAACGAATCACGATATTTTAGAGTACGTCCGAAAGTGGGCTTGAGGGTATACCTAGCGAGACGGGTGCTACGGTTATCACTTTGAAGAAGCGGAGTGCTACTGGCGATTTCTATGGAGCACTGGTGGTGGAAATAACGATAAAACAGAGTGAGACAGGAGACATTTCGTCGGTGCTCAAGGGTGTCAATTGATTGACTGATATTAGTATCACCAATGAGTTTTATCGCACGATTTGGAATCCTATCTAGCAGGTGCAGAGATGTTTTGGGCGCACCCGACTAGAGTGGGCATTGTACTTCAATTTTGGGTGAATAAATGCCTTATACATATATTGCGGCCAGATCAGAGGAGGTAAAGTATATGTTACATCGCTTGAGGAAACCTAGACGTTTCGCAGCATTTTTGACGTCACCGAATATGTGGTCATTGCAACGTAAGTTGTCATTGACACGCATGCCGAGAATGGAAAGTTTATCGGTTCAATGGCTGGGTGTTCAAATTTCGCTTCAACGAGAACAGACAGCATTGTGCTTTGGAAGCATTAATTTCTACTCTATTGGTGATTCCCCAATTAGTTATGCTGTTAATATCAGAATTTAATGAGCTTAACATACTCTGGCGTACCCGTTCTACAGCTGAAGAGCAGGGACGTGAGTCCGAGAACGAATATGAAAAGCAGAGAGTACTGCCGTCAGCAAAGGAATATATTGGATTAGAAGTAGCAGAGAAGAGATCGTCGATGAAAATTAAAAAGAGTGTCGGAGACAGAACTAAGCCCTGGGCCACACCATTATTTATTTTATGAAATCAGACTTGAAACCGTCCAAGACAACTTGAATTGAACGTTCCGAAAGGTAATTTCTAATCCATTGAAGAAGAGAGTCGTCGATCCCAAATACACGCATTTTCGACAAAAAAGTCCGATGCCAAACTCTGTCAAATACCTTAGAAATATCAAGTGCAACTATCTAGCTTTCGCCAGATTGATGTACGCTTTGGTTCCACTTTCGGTGAGACATCCCATCAAATTAGCAGTGGACCTGTTGCTGCGAAAACCATATTGTCGGGACATTGTAGTATTTTTTACCTGATTTTTTCGTCGTATTGGAATTTTACACGCTTAAGAAAGACGTTGCAGTCATTCCCGGCTCGTTTAAACTTTTTTCGGTTTTCCTCTGTTGGATTGGTCTTGAATGATCGAAATCGTGGCAGCCTCTTTACAGCTCGAGTAGTACCATGCCTTTTCTTTTGGTTTGATACTCTTCATCCGATGAAGGATAAAGTTTCTCATTCCAAAGAGAATGGTGTGTGATCATATCAGCAGCGGCATCCACGTCGTTATTGAGGAGACATAGCGACCAGTTAAAATTCCTAAAGAAGCTGTAAAGACAGCTCCAGTTGGCTTTCTCATATTGCCATACTGTTCTTTTGGGAATGTTTTCTCTAACTGTGTGGTCGGTGTACGAGAAATTAGCTGATATGACACAATGGTCCGACGATCCTAGAGGGGAAAGCACATCAACGGTGTACTTATCAGGGTGAGAAGTTAAAAACAAGTCCAGGGTGTTGGCGGTATGACTATCAACGTCTGGTATGCGTGTGGGCTCATTTACAAGCTGGGTTAAATTATTTTCTGCTGCGAAGATCTCAACACACCGTCCTTCGGGTGTTTCTGTCCAGAATGTCGAAGCCACCCAGAATTGTGTATATTGAAGTAGCCCGTAATAACGATTTCAGTATGAGGATCGAGGGATACTATTCTTTGAATCTAGTCAGATAGTGCATCAAACTCGTTAAAAGTCAAATTGCTGTCCATTTTCTGGCTTCTGTATATAAAGCAGAGTCAATCCTACCCACCGTCGAGTTCGGACGTGTTTTAATTTCGCTCCGCGATAATTTGTGAATATTTGTTTTTCTGTTTGACCTTTTTCCTTTTTCTTTTGGTTTTTTTCGTGTGTGACCCCATTCTTCCCAATCGCTTACACCATAAATTCCCAGTGTCATCAAAATACAGTGAATTTGTATTTCCTCAGTGTCATCACAACACAGTGACTTTGTGCCTTAAAAAAAAAAAAAAAAAAAAAAAAAATGAATAAAAATATAAAAATAATTAATACTCTGATCTAATTTAACCATGTCTTCCTGTGGATTTGCTGACTGCGCTGTACCTACTAACACAGTGGAAATGATTACATGCAATGGGATATGTGGAAAGAAATTCCATCCCATATGCATTGGTTTAAGCAGAAACGCTAAAACTCATCTGGAAGAGTATAAGCGCATATTCTGCTTCTTCTGTGTAGAGTGCCGGACCATCTCCCTGGCACATATAATGCTGGCTATAAAATGTAATAACCAGCAACTAATTGGGCTTGCAGACTCGATTGCAGAGTTGAAATGCGAAGTTCAATTCAATAGCAAAAATGTAACCAAACTAATTTCCGAGAGCCATGATAACCTACACTGTTCGATCGATAACAGCATAACCACCACAAAATCAGCTGTTCAATCCCTTCAGTCTAAAATAAGTAAATTAGCAGATTCTGATAAGTCTCACTGCTCAAACGCGTTACCAGCGATTCAGTCCACTTCAGTTCAGTTGGGAAAAATTATGTCAACGTTGACTGACCAATCCACTCTTCTACATCTCAAGCATGCTGAACAAGCCGAAAACATCAGATCCATCCAACATGACCTCAATTTTCTAAGTGAGGAAGCTGCATCCACTAGATCAACCACAATGCAGATATTGGAGGAATTAAAGCACATCTCTAGTAAGCCGGATGCACCTCCATCTGCAGTAAGCCCGTGTAACAAATCCTTACACGACGAGCTAAATACATCACCCTCAACCACTTCAGTCCCAACTCATTCAATAACCATTACCACCGAAGCCCCCGTTCAATCCACTTCGATAAATGCAACTTCGATCACCAATCCCGTTCCAAGACCATTGCCAATAATTAGGGCTTTTGGGACATCTTGGACTCTCCCTGAATGGACCAACAGAATTCAAAAATTAAATAAAATGAATCTTGAAGCCACCAAAAAACCGGAGCTGTCTACTTTCTTTCTTCAAGGTGCCCCACGTCACGCAAGCCCGTCCTGCATCAAAGACCTTTTTAGGAAGAAATTTGGTATACAAGACATCAAGTGTAAACAAGTTGGCAAAGTGAAGAGCAAAAACGGCATGTGTTTTGAAATACGTATACCCACTAAATACGATTGGATGTTCAAATCTTCGGACGGCATACCAATCTCGGAAGAGATGGTCATCCCCCAACGGAAGGATATGATATATAATAAGTTTGCTAATAAAAGAAAAGATAGCACCCACAATTCTGCCCTATCCCATCAACATCCCAACTCAAACTGGTCATTTAAGACCCAAATCTTTCCAAGATTCACCTCGCTCCTACCCCCCTTTGCTACATCCAAAAAGAACACCAGAGTCGCTACACCAAATCCTCTCGCTCCCCTCACCAAATCTTTAAAGCCGCCTCAAAACAGAGTTTCATTTAACCTCGCTCCTGCGCCTTCTACCCAAGTTCCAACTAACGTTGCCCCATCAGTCAAATATCCTAATTTTATCAGCTCACATATACTAAACCCAACCACCCCTTCCTCATCTTCATCTACCAATCCCCCTGATCCAACCAACCTCACTAGTCAAGATTCTAGTTCCGGGGTGCTTGAACAACATGTCCCTTCTTCATCCGCTCGTTCGCCTGCCCTCGATTCTTGCCCGAAATACCTTGACCCACTCCTTCCACCAACTGTCAAACTCACAAAAAAATTTTCTGATATGAATGATGACAGTCGTTACGTTGTATCTCGTTTGAGAGACCGCCGCATTTATGAAAATGTTCGGCTCTACCTTGCCTACTTGCACGACAAACCCAACTCCGTTTGCATTGATGGCATAACCAAAACCAACATTATGGTTTTGATTCAACGAGAAGGTCTTCCTATTAAGCCAGCTGAATTGATGCAAATTTTCGTTCGCTACCATGAGAGTTTCGACATCTATTCCGATGAAGTTCATAATGATCTTTCCACGCTGTCTTTGCATGTCAGCTCTAAACGTCTCTCCCACTTGCAAAGAACTCGTTCAAATTTTAAAAACTATTACAGTTCCTAACAAACTAAATCCTGTATCCTCCAGTCCACAATGCCTGTCCATTTACTACCAAAATGTAAGAGGTTTGCGCTCTAAAATCTCCGTCGTATATCTCAATTCTCAAAAGTTACCCTATGACCTAATTGCTCTTACTGAAACAAATCTAATTCCGGACATTAATAACCTTGAGCTGTTTCCTCCAAATATCAAAGTTTTTAGAAAAGATGGAATCGAAAGAGCTGATAATCCCTATGGCCGAGGTGTTTTACTAGCAATCCGGAACTTTTTCCACGCAACTCCTGTTGATATTCCCCACACTGACAACTTTGAGTTAGTATTTGTCAACATTACGCTCCCTAAACGCTGTCTTTACGTACTTTGTTGTTACATTCACCCATCCCAACCAATTGAATCTTATCGACCTGTAGTTCACGCAGTGGATTTTTTGACTGATAATGCACAACCTGAAGACTGTATTATTCTAGTAGGGGATTTCAACCTCCCTCAACTTAAATGGGAGCCTTCCGACGACTCGTCTCATTTCGTCTCTCTTAATTCGTCCTCAGAAATAGAAATTTTGATGGTGGACTGCCTAACCAACTCAAGTCTATATCAGATTAGTGGAATACCTAACACAATGAACAGACAACTTGACCTTGTCTTCACATCCGATTCAGATAACTGTGTCGTTTATAGGAGTGATCATCTTCTTTCTACCCTAGACCGCCTTCATCCCCCCTTGTCAATTATATACTCATATGAAAATGGTAACACAAGTGTCGATGCGGAAAATGCATTTTCATTTAACTTCCGAAGAACCGACTTTAACAAACTTAAAAACCTCATCAGCAACATTAACTTTGACTTTATTGCTGAGACGACTAATATTGATCTTGCCTTATCAACGTTCTATTCGTTAATTTTCTCCTGCTTTGCCCAATCGGTTCCATATACCTTCCGAAAGGACTGCATGTCAGCTCCTCCCTGGTACAACAAGGAGTTGCGCTCTCTCCGTAATTACAGAAACAAGTTGTGGCATAAATTCTTAAGGACTCGATCTGATTCCGACTACAGTAATTATCGATTGGTTTATAATCATTTTTCTGAACTTTGTGAGTCTCTTTACCTTGAGTACCTCTACCGCATGCAATTTAACTTAGTCTCAGACCCTAAACGCTTCTACCAGTTAGTTAATACCAAAAGAAAGTCAGACGGCTACCCATCTACTCTCAAATATCTCAGTGAATCTTCTGCCGACCCGAAAACCATTGCAAATTTCTTTGCCTGTCATTTTAATAAATCCTTTTCTAAGAAAACAGCTGAACCCGATCCTAGTTACTTTAGCTATATGAGAAACTATCCTGAGACATCATCCGTTTCGCTAAATATAACAACATCTTTGGTGTCTGATAACATTACCAAACTTAAAGATGATTTTTCGTCCGGCCCTGATGGCCTTCCGGCTGTTGTAATAAAAGAGTGTATTAACCATCTCGGCCCTCCCCTTGCTGCCCTATTTAACTTGTCTGTCTCAACAGGTACTTTCCCTTTCCTATGGAAGGAATCTTACATCATCCCTATTCATAAAAAAGGAAGTAAGGCCGAAGTCGATAATTATAGGCCCATAGCAAAACTCTCTTGTATACCCAAACTGTTTGAAAGCATAGTCTATCAACAACTGCTTCCGTACTGTAGGCCAACTATCTGTACAAATCAGCACGGTTTCATGAAAGGTAAATCAACGACCACTAACCTAACAGAGTTTGTCTCTAGGACGCTTCATGCTTTAGAAGACGGTGATGAAGTCGATTCAATTTCCACTGATTTCAGCAAGGCATTCGATAAAATTTCTCATCAACTTATCATTTTTAAACTAAAAAAACTTGGCTTTTCCCCTCATTTTGTGGCATGGACCAAATCGAGAACACAGGGTCATCTTCAGATCTTCAATATCCGACCCAATTAGAACAACATATGGTGTCCCTCAGAGTAGTCACCTTGGGCCAATCATCTTTATCCTAACGATTAACGACATAAATCTCATTTTAACGAATTTTAATCTTTCTTTTTTCGCTGATGACTCCCATTGCCTGCAAGATGACTTAAATAAGTTTGCGGTATGGTACAAGCAAAACTATTTGGAGCTTAATATCAGCAAATGCCAAGTGATAACCTATTCCGCAAACGTCTACTCCCCCTCCACGAAACTATTTCATCTGCGATGAGCCTATTCCTTCCACTACCCAAGTACGGGATCTAGGAATAATTTGTGACAGAGAATTGAATTTCGACTCATATATTGACAGCATTATAAATAAAGCTAACTCTGCACTTGGTTTTATCAAACGCCGGTCAAAAGAATTTTCCAACCCTTACGTTACAAATTCCCTGTACATTACTTTTGTAAGGCCTATTCTCGAATATTGCAGCCAAGTTTAGTCACCCTGTAAACTAATCCACACTCAAAGAATAGAGCAGTCCAACGCAGGTTTAGCCGTTTCACGCTGCGTGGTCTACCCATATGGATTACCCCTCTAAAACTAATTAGCATGCATACCCTAAAAAAACGTCGTGAAGTCGCTGATGTACTTTTTATCCACCAGTTACTGACCGGAAACATCGAGTGCTCGAGAATAACGCAAAATATTGCATTCACTCCCAATCCCCGTAATCTAAGATCTGTCCCACTCTTCCTGATCCGAACTCACCGTACCAACTACGGTCACTTTGAACCAATATCTAGAATGTTGCGTATAACGAACAACTACGCCGAAGTCTTTGACCTAAATAGCAGCAAACACGAAATGAAAAAAGCACTGCTCAATATGCCACTCCCTTAACATCTACCTCGTCCACCATTTCTCCTCGCCCCATGTTAGGTTAAGAATATCTTTGTTAGTTTTAAGTCTAGGTTTAAGTTTTTGCTTGTTAATAAGCTAATAATAATAATAAAGCAGTAGTGAGTGGATAGTTTGCTTACGGAGATGGAAATTAATTCCGGATTGGAACAGGGACTACATTGCGGTGGATTTTGGTAAGCTACATCAGTACAAGGTAAATGGCGAAACCGCGGTGAGAGTAGAATAATGGCAAATCAGAGTGATACAGATTCAGACTGAGTGGTGTGGGCGGGGATCTACCTGTGTTTCATTAAATGCCAAAACAGCTGGCCTGTATTTTCATACGTGGATGTACGCAGAAAAGTGATTACCTTTTAGCCCGCGTATATTGGCAATATCCATTCTGAATTCACGGGTCATTATAAAGAAAGGTAAACACAAAAAATACAAACACCGACGTTCCTAAGCGTAGATGTGAAGTACAAACTCAGGGTTGGTTTACGGAGTGAAGTTGTACGTGTTATGCCCTTACAACAATAGGAAACAGCACACCAACAAAATTCATACCCACAGCCCGCTATCTATCGGTTGTTACATACACTCTGTCACTGCACGCGCTGTATAACAATGTAATACAGCAACGGCAGTGACCAGGGGCAGGAAGTTTGGGATGCTGGCACTGCGGATGTTGATTTCGGTGCCACTGCACTCGCGCGTTGTTGTTGTTTTTTCCGCAGAGTGAACTCTTTTTTGGTTGTTGTTTCTTTTTTTTTTTTCTTCACTGGCGCTCGGTTATATTTTTTTTCTCCAAGCGAGGAGCGAATTTCGAGTTTCACAGTGCACTTATGTGTGCGCACTTCTCCATGGTCAGCTCGGTACCAGATTTGGTCTACCTTGCCGATAAGTAGTTTACTTTCGATTCTTTTTTTTTACTAGCAGCCTAACTCTCACACACGAGTCCTAGTAGGGTTTACATGGGTTAGTGTATGTGTACAACAGAGAGCGAACTGGTAGCTTTAATAGTAGATGAATTGTGATAGCCAGGTAGTAAAAGAAAACTAATACCATAATAAAACGCTACTAGTTTAACTCGCGTGTGTAAAACCTAGGTTAGATGAAGGAGGGTATTCCTCTGGTGTGAAGTAGAAAAACGGGTCGCGATGGGTGGTGGTGAGGGATGAGCTTTATTGAGATGTTTTCCTTTGGCACGAAATATAGATTTTAAAGGTAATAGCCTACAACCGATGGAAAAGCAAAGTTGGTTAAAAATCAACGGCAAATCATCCTCGCTGCGCTCCGTTACACCAAATAAAATGACATCTGTAGTTATCTCTCGTAGATCTGTGCCAGCTGACTCAGTTTCGATGCAATTTGCTTGCAGTATTGCTCTTAAAATTACTAAGAGCCTAGCTTCTTAGCCTAAAAAATTTTGTTTTATAAAAACTTCTAGTCTGAGTTTTGTCCCTGTAGTCCTCGATATAGTTGAGTACTGCTACTCATACCTCAGTTGATTTTCTTTCCTGTGCATACCACGGGTTCCTGGATAGTGGTTGTAGATGGCGTAGGACGGTTTAAGCTAGTTTATAGAAGATGTTGCGGCCTGTGACCTCATGTTACTGGCATCTGTCTGTGTCCTAAGTTGTCTGTTGTCGATTTGTGGAGACTGTGGAGACTGTCCGTTCTGACTGCTGCTCCAAAGATGTATTCTTTACAGATTTTGGTACTGAATCTCTCAAGTACTTTAACATCGAACTTTTGCAGGCTCCGGAGGCCATTTGATTAAAAATTTAGTCTCGTGGGTAGGGTCATGTGCACATACACTTGCGGTCATAAAAACCGCACCACCTAATGAGTTCTCAAAAAATGCCTAATTTCATCAGATCGTAAGGGTATTTCCCATACTAATGAAGGGTATTCCCATAGCGGAGTTCGGCCTCGTATTCAGTGCAAAAAAAAATCAGTTTGAATTGAGTTGTGACGGTGACAAGTAAAAAAAGTGAAATGTCTGGTAAATATCATCAACTGACTTGGGACGAAAAAGTTCAAATATTGACTTTAGTCGAAGAAGGGCTTGGCTATCGTGAGATTGCGGTTAAAATAGGATGCTGTCATTCAACTATCGTACGACTGATGAAGAAAAAAGAAAATTTGGATCCACTGGAAAGGAAACGTAAAACAACCCAGAAGACGGACAATGTATTACAACGAATTAGCATGAAAGATCGCTTTATGCTAATCAAGTTGATCTCAGCACCGAAACCATACGCCGACGCCTACGGGAGATAGGTTTATATGGAAGACGACCAGCGAAAAAATCTCTCCTAACCACAAAAATGAAAAAAGCTCGCTTGACGTGGGCAAAAAAGTACGAAGATTGGACGCAGGATGATTGGCGATGTGTGATATGGTCCGATGAAAGTAAATTTAATTTGTTGTGTGCCGACAATTTGCCATACGTACGACGGTCAGCAGGTGAAAGGTTCAAGGACGAGTGCATAGTCAAAACAGTGAAGTTTCCTCAAAGCCAGATGGTTTGGGGATGTTTTCCTTTTTACGTTTTGGGCCCTTTGCACTTTGTTAATGGAACTATGAACGCTCAAAAGTATGGAGAAGTAGTAAGGGAGTTTTTGGTACCAGCAATTGAACAGCATCATTCGTATACTGACAAGTGCATTTTTCAAGATGATTCTGTACTTTCCCACCGCTCCAAATCCGTAAGTAAAGTGTTATAAGTCAACTTCTAGATGTCTACTTTATAAATAATAAACAGACAAGTCACTAGAGTCTTTCAATAATTTTCAACTCAAGACAACGTTTGATGACCTCGGAATTACCAGACTAGACTGGCCAGTTAATTCGCCCGATTTAAACCCAATCGAATACTTGTGGCATGTAATGAAACGTAAGGTGGCTGAACATAAACCAGAGAGTAAGAAAAAGCTAAATGAAGTTCTGTAACATGTATGGAATACTAAAATTTCAAGGGATATTACTCGATGCCTTCTGGAATAAAAGCGGTTATAACCGCCAAAGAAGGAGCAACTCGGTATTGATAGTTTTTTGGTAAAAGTGGCATATCTAAACATCTTATATACACATACATAAAAAATGTATTGTTTGATTTTGTTAACCAATGACTGTATTAAAATATTTTAAAAAAGAAAATTAACTGGTTTTTCTTTCTTTGTTAATATCTTTTTTCAAACATTCAATAAACAGATGGGAATTAGATAGAAATACTTATAAACTACTGCGGAGTACTCAACAAAAATTTCATTTCACTATAAAAATTATTATCGTAGTTATTAACAATTTTTCAATCATTTTGATATGGTGCGGTTTTTTTGACCGCAAGTGTATGTATATGTTAATCCTCATGTTACCGACCTTTTCTTGAATTTTGTGACAAGTGTAATAGTTTGTACGAGTATGTATTTCATGGATACCATTTATATTAACTCCATCCTAAAGGACTGATGCAATCCTGACCCGATTTCAACAAGTAACCGTTTACGTCTTTCACAGGATGGTGTTTGGAGTTCTGCCCACTGTAAGCGACATGGTGATAGCATAAGCGGGCCCCATTGTAGCTAAACTTTTTATAAAGTAGCATATCTGGCCTAGCAATTACTTCTTTATAGAAGGGATCGATTGGAACTTGCGCAGGTACAATGCTAAAAAATTCGCTGGCATTATAGGAATCGACTACCCGCTGGTCATTTCAGACTAGACTATAATCACTTATCGCTCTAAGCGGTGGCCTTAAAACCTCCCATCAAAAATTACAATGACACCGTTAGATCTAATAGTTGTATCCAGTCACCACACTGTTTCCACGATACGTGGCCATGTTGTTGCCTTTAGTCCTGACACTAGAATCTCATATTCTGAAGACCTTTTTCTCGTGAATAGTTCACGCTGCAAGAGCGTCCGGTACAGTAATTGGCCTTCATCACATAAAGTCACCAAATGTGCACTACTACAAAATTTCATTGCTCATCAGTCTTTACGAGACTCTTGGTTACTTCAGTGTGAACCCAACGCAAACCACCAGCACCTTGGTGGAAAGAAGCCGGATATTTCAGATTCGGTAACACCTTTCCGCGATATGACAATTGTCGTGACCCGTTAAGGGATCATCTTCCACCATCTCTCTTCTTCAAGACAATGACTATAACTTGAAGTGGATCAGATACTGCAGTTCCCAGCCCAAAGGATTATTTCAAACTATCGCCTGATACTCTTATTTTTAAATCCCTTACATCTAACGTAAACAATGCTTAACATTTTAGTTTTAAACATCCAATTCAATGTCCTCTATTGCCAGCTTTTATTTAATTTAACTTCAAAAGCAACATTCACTTCCTTTTTTAACTTCTTCAGAGTGCCACTTCAATAAGGTCACTTGGTCATAACAATTCAATTTGTAAGCATCCACTTGCTTCCGAATTAAATTATTTAATCTTTTTCTTCTTTTCCTTTTTGAATTTTTAGTCGGACGAGGATGTCCTTGAGTTGGAACATCTAAAACACGATGAATCGACCGATGATTCTGAAGAGGGAGGTGACATTCACTTTGAAGTTCCATCGGCTATCCATTCAATCCCACATTCAGCACCACCTGCAATAGAGACACTTGTCAATCCAACAGATTTATTGCCCAACTTGGAACAGCAGCTAGAGGAAGTGACAACAGCAAGGACAAGTCCAATTAATAATGTCGGTCAACGTGAAGAGGAAGAAATGTCCCCAGTTATACCGCATCATCGTCCGCCTATGCTACCTCAACACGATGGTGGTAAAGTCCCCAATAGCCAACAGCAACCCTTAGCAAATCTGGAACTAAATGTTGGCAATGAAAATAGTGCCAATCCACCGATGATGACTAAGGTAAGTTCAACCAGATATTCACAAAAAAAAAATTTTCCACCACCAACCATGAATCATACTGCGTTATTCGGGATTAGGTATACTTCACTGAAACTGAAAATGACAGAGGATTCTTAATCCATGTCATGGCAGGAAACTTGAAACTTGTCCAACGAATTTTAACTTGCTTCTGGGATCTATGTAGAGTAAGCAAATGTAATTCCACGCGGCTTAAGGTTTTATCGGATTAGTCCAATTTCTGAAGGAGATGAGTTTATTTATAAAAGTAAGAGAGTGGTTCCTTGCTCCTCTGTGTGGTTGAACGCAGAAATGGATGTAAGTGTAGCGATAGTATTCCAATTGTTTCAATTTCTTTTATAAAGAAGACAAATCCATTAGGTCACTCGAAGTGAAAAGGTCTCAGATGTTCTAACTTGATCTTTAATATTTATCGTATTGTACAATAGCTGAACTGGAAAAATAATAACTTCCCAGGAAATGAAACTTTTGTGCACAAAGACTTTCTAAAGATTGATTGATTGAACAAAATTCCTTGACAGTTAGGTCACTTGAATCCCTCGAGACAGCAAGCAATCACTCGGAGGAATGAAAATTGATTGGTAGCTGTTGAGAAGACCGTAAAGGAACATTTTTGCACAAATGTGTACTTATGTTTGAAGGAGTATGTGGAAAGGAACTAATGTACACCTTTGAAGCTATTGTTGACAGATTTCTTAAGTAGAGTGCTAATTTCAACAGAGTACAATCAAAGGGAAAACCTGCATCTGAAGGATGCCTTCACAGTTCAAAGAATACTTGGTAATGGAAATAATGTCGTCTCACTTCCAATTTTGTCAAAGGCATCCTGTTGTGATGGGGATCGCATTCAATATTTCAAAAACACAGCGACAAAATACGAGTATGAGTACATACTCTCATAGGTCTATATTTTTCCATTGGCGCAGTTCCTACGCATCTTTTTGAGTTCTTTTTAAAAATAACCTTTTCTCTAGTTGAAGCCATTTCGATTCGTCAGTTGAATCAAAGCCATAACATTTGATGGAAATTGTTCACTAAGTTGTGTCTCAACCTATAAATTTATTATAAAAAAGAGGAAAGTGGTTGAGGACAGCCTACTTCATCAAACTGATTGCTAAAAAATATCGTCAGACAGTCTGCTTCTAATTAAACTTGTAGTTCACTGGAAGTTGAATGAAGAGGATCATCAGTGGAGGTGGTGGGCCTAAAGTTCGAAGAAAATAATTCCACAGAGTGCAACGCAATAGTAGAAGCGAGTTTAGAGGCTTGTGATAATTTCACAGTAAGTCACCGAATTGACAATCGTCCATTGATGTTACTACCCTAAAGGACAATTTAAGAAAGAGTCAGCAGATAACCCGTAAGTCCAAAAATCAAAATCCTTCTTCAATGATAATTTCTTACTTACGAGTACATCGGCGCTGGGCTGGACCTGGGCCTCAACCAACAAGCGTCTTCAGCCAGCTCGATGTTTAGACCGCTGCAACCAATTGCTAAGTTGATTGAGTCGCAGTCATCGTCTACAGCGCTGTCCTTCGCTGACGCATTCGAAGATTTTTCGGATCGGAGCATTGGTGTACATCCGGTCTACATGACCCAGGCACCTCAATCGTTAGCCCTTCAATCTTCCATCTAAGTCGATGTCACTGTACAGCACGTACAGTTCGTTGTTGTTTCTCCTCCTCCATTTACCGTCTATGTAGACGGGACCGAAAATAACCCAAAGAATTTTTCCCTCAAAACAGCCAAGAGCACCCTCATCCATTTTTGATAAAGTCCATGCCTCTGCGCCGTAGAGCAGGATTGGGATTATTAAGGTCTTACACAGGGTCTTCCAATAGCAACTTCCGAACTTTGACAGTTGATAGTGGCCACATTGTTGAAGTCACATCTGTCAAATTGACTGTCATTTGTTCAGTCTGTTTTGCCAATCACCATGGATGGGCATAGCGTTCAACAACACGTACAAACGATAAAATTGTTTTCTCCAAATTGGTGTTTTGTTCGGGCAACGTTCCGCGCTCTTCTCCCATTTTACGGTCGCCATAATTTGAATTCACTAGTTCAGTAAACAATAAACTAACACCCGTACGTCGCCAAAACGCAAGATTTGCCAAAAACATCGCCGCTGTCGGTGAGAGTGTGCAGGAGAATCCGAGGCGGTCGATTTCGCGTCGCTCACAAGACTTCGGCTTTTCGCAGACCACAACTTGGCGAATTTTGCGTCGCCACTTGAGCCTGCACCCGTACAAAATTCAACTGACCCAGGAACTGACGGTAAGCGACCCTAGACAACGACGTGTGTTCGCTGTGGAGCAGTTGGAAACGGACCCAAATTTTCATCGAAAAATCATCTTTAACGATGGGGCCCATTTCTGGATGAATGGGTACGTCAGCGAACAAAATTGTCGAATTTGGGATGATACCAATCCACATGAGATCCAAGAGCATCCAATGCACCCCGAAAAAGTCACTGTTTGGTGTGGATTTTGGGCTGGCGGTGTCATCGGTCCATATTTCTTTGAGAACGACGTTGCCCAGGTTATCACCGTCAACGGCATGCGCTATCGGTTGATGATTATCAATTTCTTTTGGCCTGAATTGGATGATATAGACACCAAAGGCATGTGGTTTCAGCAGGACGGCGCTAAGTGCCATACAGCTCACGTCACATTTGAAATTCTGCACGAGCGATTCGAGGGCATGGTCATCTCACGTTGAGGTGCTGTGAACTGGCCACCGAGATCGTGCGATTTGACCCCTTTAGACTTTTTCCTTTGGAGTTTTCTTAAGTCGCAGGTCTATGCGAATAAGCAACAAACCACAGCGGCTCTCAAAGCCAACATAACCCATGCCATCGGTCAAATTCAGTCTGATTTATGCGCCAGAGTCTTGGAAAACGATGTTATATTCCATACATAATGACATCGATAGTCCCTTCAAACGAATAAAAATTGCGATGATATCTCACACACACTTTCTTTTATTCAAATTTAAACATAGGAAGCGCTTAATAAAAGACCCTTTATAGGGTGGCTTTTGTTGTTCGAGAGACGGCTTCGCTGGTCAACTGCATTATTAGCACAAAGAAGCAGCGATTGGCAAGACTTATTCTTCGTTTGATCTCAGCGGTGGTGTCTGACTCTGTATGAAGTTAATAACGAAGTGTAGGTAGACACAGTCCTTAACTACCTCAAAGTTATATCTGTGGTTTTGTCCGAGATGTCGGTGCTAGGTGTCCTTTCTTGTTGACAGCATATACTGGGTCTTGCCTTCATTAACCTCTAAACCTATCTTCGCCGCCTCCCCCACAATACTTGTGAAAGCGCCACTGACATCAAGCTGCTTTCTTGTCATTATGTCAATATCGTAGGCATATGCGAGTAATTGGACTGACTTTTGGAAAGATTGTGCCTCTTGTGTTTGCACTATTCTGTAAAAAAAATCGCATGACAGACCTTATCCAGCCGATAAAGATTTCTGGGACTAAGTCAGGGTCTATAAAGAGATGATGACCGAATGAATGAATCAAAGGTAGCGCTCACATCCCCGAACACGGAACTGGGTTCGGTCTAACCGGAGTATCTACTACAATGGAACTGGCCCTCCAGGTTGGGGGTTGTACCGCCGGGGATATACTGTTGACAAACCCTGCAAATGAACTTCGGATCTGCACGTAGAATGTTGGGTCACTTAAGAAAGCAGTGGACTCTTGCAAAGCAGATGTTACCTCCGTTCAAAAAATGTCATTGTTTGGACCGGACACAAAGAGGATGAAAAACTGCGCCATTTACTACGGCGACTGTTATCGACGGCAAAAACAGCGCCTACTTAGATGTGGATTCATTGTTAGAGGCAGATTTATACAAAAGGGTTAAATTTGCAAACATTAGCATTATATGCGCACACGCCTCACAGGCGAGGAAGATGACGACACCAAAAATGGCTTCTTCGAGCTGTTGCATAAAACTTCCGAGCAATGCACTCGCTATGACATTAAAATTGTCCTCGGCGACTTTAATCCAAAGTTAGGAAGAGATTGACATCTTTGGTAGTACTGCTGGAACTAGTAGCCTACACGACACCAGCTTAGATAACGGATTCATGCTAACAGACCCTGCGGCGGGGTGAAACATTATCGTAGCTAGCACGCGGTTCTCATATCCCATTATTCATAAGGAGACTTGGAGAACTTCTGATCAATCAACCATGAAGCAGATTGGCAACATTATAAATCGACGCAAAGTATTCCTCCAGTATTATGGATGTCCGAATGTTCCAAAGGGCCAACATCGACTCGGACCATTACCTTGTTGTGGCCAAGGTACGGTTGTGTATATTTCGAACATCGCAGAGGCAATCTTATACTGTGGGGAAATTTGACGTCGGACGGCTACAATCGCTAGAGATCGCCAAATCTCTTGAAAGGTCCTATGCCGCCAGCATCAGATGCCCCATCTGATGTACTGGGTTACATTTGGCTACCACAACCAAACCCTTGGTTTGACTATAAAGCCACGCTGCATAGAAGGACCAGAGCTACTCACGAGCTCAACGAGCAGAAGAGGACAAACGAACAGGAGAATAAAGAAGGAGCATGAGAAGCGCTTGATAGAGAAAATAGAGAGATGATACTCCAGAAATAGGACTCGGAAGTTTTATCAAAAGGTAAAAAAAACCTTCCACGGACATAAACACCGAACAGAAGCCCGTAGACACGAACATGGAAACATAGTATTAGAGTTGCTGTCGATGCTGTGAGTTTTTTTTTTTTTTAAAGAATTCAACACTCAAGAGGGTATTAGTACTCTTAAAATGGCGGAGCACGTGTTAAGTTTTTTGGAAAATTGATAGAGAGAGAGAAAGATGTTTGGGCTTGGTGGTTATTTCGCTCCATGGCTGGCATCCATCACTTGTTGTTGTATTTTGGGCATCCATTCATGTCACGAGATTTTAATTGCATGAAAAAAAGAATGTCTTTCGGACACGGCTGGTATTGAACCCCGAAGTGTCCGATTGGGAAGCCAATATAGTACCACTTGAGACACGGCTACCCATAAGGATTTGGAAAGAGCATTTCCGTAGACTTTATAACAGTGATGACGAACCAAATACTGCTGCCAGGCAGAATAAATCTTTCAACCTGGACGACCTAGACCAACAATTCCGTCCATCCAACCTGTATGAAGTGAAGATAGCCATAAGTCCACTCACTAATCTGGGTTAGTTCAAGAACAGTAGTTTGGGACATGGCACGGTCCTAACGGAGCTACTGCCAGGTATAAGTCTATAAGACTACCGGACACAAGCAGTGTCTTCTAATGAGAGGTTCTAGCTGCTCTCAGGGCAGCTAAGCTAATGCAGATGCGATCGGTATCCGAAAGAGATATCACTATCTACATTGATAGCCAGACCACACTCAAGGTAATGGAATCAATCAACGTCAACTCTGATACAGTCAGGTGTGGTCAGGATACTGCAAGCGGATGAGCTTGCAAGAAAAGGAGGGCTACTCGACAATAGTGAGGTTGCCAACATCAAATCACCTCTTTGCATAGTGAGGGGCACTATCGAGGAAAAATTCACAAAGATCTAGGAAGCTAATAAAATTAAACAGGGATAAGCTTAGGACAGTAATAGACAGTGCGGCAAGGAGACTCAAATTGTCAGATACGGATATCTGCAGATTCTGTGGTGATTGACAAGCTGTTGAAAACATAACAGACACACGGTGTGAATGCGAGGCATTATCGCGTAGTCGAAGGAAATTTTTAGGGGAACACTTTTTCGAAAACCAAGAATAAATAGACGGCACGAATTTTCACCAGGGAGGTTTTTTGGGTTTTTACCATTTGAAGACGAATCCAACTGGTTCCACAGGGATCGCGATGGGCCTCTTTTGGTGCCTGATGTCTGTGTGATGGCATATCCATCATATCCCTGTATAACCTAACCTAATCTTAAGTCCAATAAAGCTGCTGGCCCTTCGCTCGGCCTGACTGCCAAACTCTTCAAAGCGGCAGTCAATTACATTGTATTCCAATGTATTTTTCACTCAAAATAGCGTGCAGATAATATCCGCATTAACAGTCTGTTTTACAAAAACGTGTAGCTTAAAACAAAACAACCGCTTGGCTTGGAAGCAAAAGTATTCATTGTAAAGGCTTTTAACATTTCTTTAAGACGGCGGAAAGTAATCACACGCCCCACACCTTTGTCGAAAATTCACAACCTCTTTGTCAATATATTTCTGCAGTTAATTAAGCTGTTTTGAAATGTTTTCCTTTGATCTGCTGCTACGTAGCGCCCCAGACATTGTTAATCGGATTGGCACCAGGAGACTGAAATCCCCAATCTAACGTATTGAATATATTTTGTTCTTTGAAGCTCTAACAGACACGACACCGTAATTCCAGGTTATTGTCGTCTAGTAGAAGTCAATGGTGGCTTCCAATTCAGAACAAAATTTCAGCGGATGGCAATGATCCTTGTCAAAGGATTGTTTAAAAAAAATGAGACTTCGTCGGTGAAAATATTTTTTGGTCCGGCTCATATCGTTGTAACGCTGCCAAGTCTTTTCTAAGTGTTTTCCGGTTAAAAAGGTTCGGCCTACTTGGATATATTTCGGCAGAAATCTGACAAAAGATTTTTAACAATTCTGTTAACTTCATCGTTCGTCAAATACTCTTTCGCACGCATTCGGATTTTGTTGCGTGAGAATTCTTCATCACATAGCATGTTAAAGTACTGTTTTGTTTGTATTCCATAACTTAACTCCCATATTTCACATATCTGGTAACTGAATCTTTGTGAGTTTTTTTTTTTTCTTGAGCAGCAATCCCGAAAATTTAAGCGTGTTTACTTGTGCTTTGCTATTTCATTTACTCGGAAGTCCTCGTGCCAAGGTTACTCCTCTGCCGCGCAAAAAATTGATAATAGTAAAGCCTTTCGTTTCATTTATGTGATGCTGATGGGGATTTATTTTTGACTTTCCTCCCACCGGCAATCTCCAGATTTTAAAGTCCCACACAATGATTTTGTTTCCATTTATTCACTTAGAAAGAAATACTCCTTGAAATGGTTTATAAGCCTGTAATATGGTATTTCAATAAAGTGAGTGTTTTCTATCTTCTTCTCCATAGATTCGATAGCAAACTGGAACTGAACTTTGATACCAATTCCCAGCGAGAGGACCTCACCAATATTCAGCATTACTATGCACGAAGCCGCAAATATCGATAACATCATCACAATAATTTTTTATTTTTTTTTTTTGAAATATAAAACTCACTTTGGAGTTGGCCTTTCAAAAAGAACGCAATAAGTCGATGTATTCCCATGGCTGTGGAATATTAACCGAGGTTGGAAATATGGAAAGTTGCTCCTTCTTTGTACTTTCTATGTACAATATTTTTTAAAGCAAAGTTAAACCCACATCATCATAGGTAAAAAGGATTCCACAACTGGGGTAGTTGAGTGGAAAATCGGTTTGCTTTTGTGAATACCTGGGTACTCCTTTTCAATATTTCATGACTATTTGATTGTTATCGATTGTTCTTAAATATTCATTGAATATTATATAATAGGATTTGTAGGCTTAGTTTTGAAAGACATGTACCAGTGTTTCCATTTTTGAAGTTCAAAATTACATATACGGGGGACATGATACAGCGTATTGTCTCCTCCTTCAAGCCTTGATTGGTTGACTTGTTCACATTAACTCTGAACTTCAGAAAACCCCAGAGAAAGAAAGCCAAAGATATTCAATCTCACAATCTAGGCAAATTGTATTTATGGTACATTGGCCATTAAGTTCGTCCTCATGTCCATGACTTTGAGAGATTTTAAGATATAGAGTTAAACAAAGCCTTTGTTGTGCCCACATGCACCTTTACTAATTATGTGAACGAGCTATCAGAATGCGTTAAGCTGTTCCGGAATTAATCGCCCAGAAACAGACAGACATGAAAAAATTCTAGAAAAGTTTAATTGAGGTTAGGTATCCTGTAAGTAAAGTTAAATAGATATAACGAAAATATTAAAAATTGAAATCAGTAAAACAAAACTCTTCATTTTTATTTAGTTATATTCCATACGCAAGGATTATTTTCCCATAAACCTCTTCAGATCTACATACGATATCGTCTTCGCCGTTGGAAGGGCGGAGTCTTGACGGAGTCTTAACGGAGTCTTAACGGAGTCTTAACGGAGTCTTAACGGAGGGTTATCTCAAATTGATTAAGATCTGCCTCGTTATTTCTGTAAAACAGTTCTGATTCACTGAGTTGGTTAAGCGTTCAATGTATATCAACTAATTTAAGATCTAATCCCGGAATATCTATGACATCTAAACAAGTATTGCACTACTCCGGAGAAAGCCGTTGGTACGATGTTCAAGCGTCTGTTTTACCACCTTGATCAAAAAATTCCCACACCACACCACCGTGTGGCGCTCCCATTGCTTCGATTTGAGTTCTGTTTCTTTTGTTAAGTTGGTAAATCTGTTGTTGTCATTCCCTCTAAATTTTAGCATCATAGCTTGACATTTGCAAAAGTTGCGTAGCCAAGAGTACATCTATCTCTGTGTGTGTGTTGGCGATTTTTTACAATTTTAGAAATGGATTTAAATTTGCAACAACGAACTTGTATTACTCGTAAATTTTGCGCAAAAAACGGATTTAATAGTGCGCGAACGTTGGAAATGTTGGACAAGTGTTTCGGCAACGATTCTCTAAAGAAAACGGTCGTTTACTAGTGGCACGAGCGGTTCAAAAGTGGTCGTGAGTCAGACAATCGACATCGAAAATGGACGAAACCATTGATGAAGTGAAATAAATGTTGGTCAATAGCCGCAAATTAACCATCAGAGAGATAGCGCAGGACTTGAACATTGCCTATAGATCCGTCTAAGACATTTTGGTTAATGATTTGGGTTTCCGTCGTGTAGCAGCAAAGTTGGTGACAAAAGACCTCAATTTCGTGCAAAAAAGAGACCGTGTTGACTTCGGAAAACAGATGATTTGCGAGGCTGAAGCCGATGCCACATTCATCAGAAGTATCATTGCTGGAGACGAGAATGCTCAGCAATATATGTACCCTCAAGCCCATTTTCAGAAGTACTCTAAAATTATTTCCTAAGCCGTACAACTCGCTTATGGAATGCCCTGCCGACTTCTGTGTTTCCTGGTCGTTATAACTTACAAATATTTAAGAACAATGTACACCGGTACCTGTCTTTTCTTCCTCCCTAAATTTCCTTCGCCCGCGCTGTGTACGACATTTTAAGGGTACAAAAACCCCTTGAGCGCGCGCTGATTAACAAAAAAAAAACAAAAAGACGTGGGTTTATGAGTACGACACGCAATCCAGACATCAGGCAAGTGAACGGCGTTCACCAAATGAGCCGAGACCAATAAAACCAGAATGCAATGCTCACGGTTTTCATGGATTACAACGGTGTATTGCATCATGAATTTTTGCCAGAAGGCCAGACAGTAAACAAAGAGCATTATTTGGGTATTGAGACGTTTGCGTAAAGCAATTCGCCGAAAGAGACCAGAATTGTGGCAGAAAACTCTTGGATTTTGCAGAATGATAATGCACCGTCGCGGTCGCACAGTGCCATCATTATTCGTAATTTTTTGACGAAAAA
Source organism: Volucella zonaria (assembly GCA_963966105.1). Lineage (NCBI taxonomy): Eukaryota > Metazoa > Arthropoda > Insecta > Diptera > Syrphidae > Volucella > Volucella zonaria. Next base: position 362,747,406 of record OZ014530.1, on the reverse strand, counting down.
TGCACCAAATACCATCCAATAGCCATCGAATTCACCTGATTTGGCTCCCTGTGACTTCTTTCTGTTCAATCGAGTTAAAAAACCACTACGGGGAACGCGTTTCAGCAGCCGAGAGGAAGTAATGGATAAATCGCAGGAAGCACTGATGGACATACCGAAAACCGAATATAAAAAACGTTTCGAGGACTGGATCAAGCGCTGGCATAAGTGTGTTGCAGTCGATTCGGATTACTTTAAGGGGACAATATAGATTTAGATGAATAAACTTGTATTTTTAATTTTCTGAATAAATTCCGGGATCAAGGTGGTATTTCATATTTAAAATAAGTCCAGACAATCTTTATTGAAAAAGTGCATGCTACGAAGGTAATCCCAGAAGTACCCGACCAGACGTATAGACGGCGTTTGTTTTTTTTTTTTTTTTTTAAAAAGAATGACTATTGTACAAAGTGCCAACCTTATAAAGCTTAAATTTGAAGTTTGACGACGCTATATTGTTTAGTATTTGTTCGGCAGCTATTTATAGTGAACGCTCTCATTAAATTTTTAATAATGGAGGAAAATGGTCATCGTTATGTGATACAATATTTCCATTTCAAAGGCGTCAATCCATCCAAAAGTAAAACGGAACGGGACTCTCCTCTAGGGAAGTCGGCATCTTCGTTAGAAACAATAGAATACTAGCAGTTTAGGCGAGACTGTACGAGTACGGGTTGCCAAGACGAACATCACAGTGGTCGACCAAATGAAGTGAGTTCACAAGAAATGTTGAAAAAAATCCACAAAATGATTGGTTGATTGACAGTGCGTGAACTATCAGATATGGTAGCCATTTCAAAAAGCATTGTACATCGCATGTCCACTGAAAAATTGGACATGAGAAAGCTGTGCGCAAGATGGGTGCCGCGATTACTCACAATGGAACAAAAACAGGGTCCTGAGCATTTTCCAATCGAGTGTTTGGCGAAGTTTCAGAGCAATAAAGCCGAGTTTTTGCATCGATTCGTAACCATGGATGCAGCATGGGTCCATCACTTTACACCCGAGACGAAGGAACAGTCAAAACAATCAACTCAAAGCGGAGAATCGGCGAAGACAGTTACATCATGGCGTCAGTTTTTTGGGATGCGTGAGATGGGATAATTTTCATTGATTATCTTCAGAAAGGAAAAGCGAAGTTATTGCAGCTTAGTGAAATATGAAAGATGAAAGATGAAAGATGAAATGATTGATTTCATTTGAATAAGAAAAATGTCTTGTTTCATCAAGACGATGCACCAGTTCACTCATCCGTCATCGCGTTTAAGTTAGAAATGCTTCCTATTGCATCCTTTATTTGCGAATAGTGTTTTATTGAGAGGCTCCACAATGTTCTCTAAAACGTCCATTTGATGCACTTTCACAAAGTTTTTGATACCTTTCTCGCAGAAACCGAGCTCGGTGATCCCATCGTAGGCGGTGCCCAACCAAATCATCGCAAAAGCTGGGTGGTGTCAATGGTGAGCTCCCGGAATGAGTTCAGACGCATCTCGTATTGTTTTTTGAACGATTCTTCAGCGGTGAAAATTTTCTGGGCAGTAAAAATAATTCATCAATGACCGTTCTTTGGGTACTAGCAAAGCAAGGCTTTCGATTTTGATTTACGTTTCTGTTTCAATGCTTCTGTGAATCAGTGGGCACGACTCTTGTATGCGCTGAGCCCCAAATCACGTTTTAAGATGCGCGGCATGTTGCCCTACGCTGACATCCATCTCCCGAAACATAATTTTCTGCTTGAACAGCGGTTCTCGACAGATTCGGTTCTCCACGGCTTTGATTTTGCACGATATGCTCAAATAACTTCACGGTACGATGCACAAAATTTCATGTGATTTTCAATGGCCACAACATCCGAAACATTTTGCTTTTTCGTAGCCGCACGACACGATTTTCTAGCGAACCCCATTTCATGATTGCAAACAACTGACGTCAGAAACTTTTTATGTGGGAAATTTGCATAAATATCACTTGTCAAAGCGCCGTCAAGTTGGAGTGGATGCGTTCATTGGCTCTTGAGAATGAATATGTTCATTTCATGTATCGACACATTTGCTACTACTATAGGTACGAATACATACGAGTAGTAAAGTTATTAGTTAAAAGCCAGAATATTTGCTTATATTAAAGTACGTCTGCCTTGCATACATAAGGCAAAACTCACCGTGTCTCGGTATGGCGAGAACTATTTCGATCAGTGTAACAGATCCAGTAGTCTTTCGTTTGTTCAAAATTCTTATGTAACAACTGGCAGATGTCATCAACGTATTCTAGATAGGTGGCAAAATTTGCCACCTGATGTTCTCTGGCTGTAATTTTTTTTACGAATGATTAACTTTGGTTCTGCTTTTGGATTATGTTTATTTGATGACATAAATTTTTTTCCAAAAAAAAACCACAAAAAAAAGTCTGGAACTGTTAAACCGGGCGATCTTGCAGGCCAGTGCAAATCGCCAAAAGGAGAGATTATGCGACCCGGAAATGCAGCCCTCCAAATTTCGGTTGTGGCTCGTTCAGTATGCGGCCTTGCTCTATTCTGTTGGAACCACATATTATCCAGTCCAAATTCATCCAATTGAGGAGGGAGAAAGTCGTTGAGCATGGCTTTATAGCGCTCGCCGTGCACAGTAGTCGTTTGACCCGCGGTTTAATGTCTCTTCGTGGGTTATAGGCGGATTTTGATGCCCCAGAAGCGATCATTTTGCTTATTTACATATACACGGAGATTAAAATTGGCCTCGTCGCCCATGTTGATTTTCGATGAAAAGTTGTCTCCCTCGTGGTCAAGATTCAGGATGGCTTGAGCGTTGGTTACACGCGCTTGACGCTCAACAGTTAATAGCTGATGCACTGTCTAGGAACTGTAAAGGAACACCTTACAGTCTTTCACCAAAATTCTCTGAAAAGACCGCCGTGTGATGGCACGTCGTCTGGTCGATGCAGCTGCGATATTCTCATCAGAATGGCTGCTTCGGGGCCGGCTAGACCTGGCAACATCTCGTGTTGTCGCATATTCTTCTAGACGAGCGGCTAAACGTTGTGGCGTTTGCCCAGTTGGTGTCGGACAACCGGGAAATCTGCGCCGAAATTGACGCTGCACCAACAACACTGACGAATTATTTCGCAAGAAAATCGTAACAATTATTCGGTGTTCTTTAAGGGTATAGCAATTCATGTCTTGTTGAGGCGTATTTTGTGTCTATTAACTGAACGAATGTCAAAGTAGAATTGAAATTTGCCGCCATTTGCAACAATTGTAGTATCTTTGAATATTCTTTATATTTTATTAGACGGTGAAACATGTACTTCCCGCTTATAGAATGCCCTGCCGAGCTCTCTATTCCCTAGTCATTGTAACTTGCAAATATTTAAGACCAACGTACGTAATTATCCCTCTGTTTTTCCTCTCTAACTTTTCTTCGCCTGCACTGTGTGTAAGCATTTTAAGGACACTAAAAATCCCTTAGCTGCGCGCTTATTATAAAAAGAAAATGCATTTTACAGTGACTTGGAATGATGTGTTTTGAGAAATGTACAATATTCCACTTGCGAGTATACCTAGAATGGCCAAGCTAGTCTTGTGCTATAAAATGTAAAAAAATTATGAAACTCTTAAATAAAGAAGAGATTACGAGTAACTCCCCGAAAATTTAAATTTTTTTATTCGCATTTAGTCCTGCTTTTCGAACCCTTTTAGGCTTTAATTATTAAAGACCTCTTCAATTTCAATTTAAACGAAAAAAATTGCGTTCTCCTCTTTATCAAGTATAAAATATTAATCCGTACTCTTATTTCGTAAGCAAATTATAAGCATCCGTACCGTGCCGTATGTCTGTACTATATATGAACAAAGATGTACACGAGTACCAGTAAGAGATACTCGTATGTGGGTATAATATCCTACGATGGTTCCACTCCCAAAACCCAATTAGACATTTTGAAATTGATGGCAGTAATAACGTTCGTCAGCGTTTGATTGAAATTCCATGCAAATTAATGCGAGCTACCTCTATCGATTTACCCCTGCAATTTGCATGCTAAAGTGGGTCATATCTTTTTGAACTTCTACTTCAATTTCAATCTAAATTTCTAGTGTAATTGACAAAAATTGAAAACTTTGGATGGATAAACGATTGAGATGTTAGGCAAAAATAAACCCATTAGGCTGGCATGCAAAATATGTTTGCTATTATTATGAGGACGGCATGTTTGCTCATCAACTTTTATCAGTTTGCAACGTTGAAAGATAAAAACTGAATCAAACAGGCTTACAACTAACTATTCAATATTTTTTTTTCTTTAATTGCCAACTATTTCTGTAAGATTTAAATATTCTAGTTAAGGGAAGACTTAGGTAGGCTGTTGGAAAGACCAACCCACTTAGGCCTATTGGCCCATTGTGATGCCACGTGGATCTATGATCCTCTTACTTATGGAACCAGGTTGAGCTTATGATGAAGCGTAGGAGACAGTTGACGTCTACATTCTTTAGATCGTTTACGTAATTGTAGGATTGTCTCCTCTTCCTCCTCATCCGCCCAGCTTCTACGCCAAGCCTTCTTGCATGATTGCCTATAAGGCAGCGTCCAGTGATGACACCTATGATGGCGATCCTTTTAGAAGGATCAAACATTTAGAGTGATTCAGATCTAGGCTTGGCCAGACCTGTTTGGTCGCTAGACACGTTGGTCCAACATTCTTTTGGTAGCATCCAGTTTTAATATTAATTTGCACGTAGCGATTGGTATACGAGTAACAATGCTACCCATTTCCGGTGGAACAGGTAGAGTGGTTCCAATTTTGGCATGTCCGTCAGCCCTAGAATTCCCTGGAATGTCTCTGTGGATCGGCTCCCAACGAAGCTGAAGGTTGAACTGCTCTGCCATCTCCGTAAAAGATGATCGGCATTCAAGGGCGGGTTCAGAATTTAATGAGACCGACTCTAGGGACTTTATAGCGGCCTGACTATTCGAAAAGATGCGGATATCCTTTGCAGATATCACGTTTTTCTTCAGCCAGGGCAGAGGTTCTTTAATCGCCAAAATTTCTGCCTGGAACACGCTACAGTGATTTGGAAGACGGGCTTGAAAGGAGAGGCTTAGATTTAACTTATCTGAGCAGACACCGCCACTAACCCCGCTATCAGTTTTAGATCCATTTGTGTGAAAATGGATTGACTTGTCCTCCATGAAAGCATCTTTATTCCAGAAGAACCAATAAGGGAAGGTTACATGCAAGTCTTTGTCAAACCACCATACATCGATGTTCTCTGTGAGGATTCCAAATATATTAAGAATGTTAGCGTGGCCAAATGAATTATTTGTACACTGTGTAGTCGCAGATGCAGCTATTGTCTGCTGAAGATATCAAGGTGTGTCAAATGAAACAGAATAACGCGGAGGGGCTAGAACATAGGGCTCCGCTTATCCATAGATATGCTGTTCTTTGGGCTCTGCTTAGTTCGCTGCAGTTGACTGCATTGTCCAAGGCCGTTCAACGGACAGCAACCCCGTAGCTGACTATCGATCTTATGACCGAGATGTATAGCTAGTGGGTTATGCGAGGTTGAAGGCCCCATTTGTTCCCAATGGCTTTTTTCTAAGAGAATAAAGCTACTGTAGCTTTCTTGAATATTTTCTTCGTTTTCTGTCAAAAATAAGACCCAGATATTTTGCTGTATCGGAAAAGACTAAACTGGTACCGTTTATTGAGGGAGGGTCTATAATTGGAATCTTATATTTCCTGGAAAAGAGGACAAGATCAGTTTTATGGGGGTTTACTCCCAATCCACAGCGATCTGCCCAACGGGTTAACCTCTTAAGCTTTAGTTGGAGGAGGTCTTTAACGATATTAAGATGCTTACCTACGACAGTTATAGCAACGTCATTTGCATAGGCAATCACCTTGCTACCACCTGCTTCCAGGTATATCAGCAGTTCATTAACCACTAAGTTCCAGAGAAGGGGAGAGAGGACACCGCCTTGCGGCATATCTCTGCTGACACATTTTCTAGCAGAAGACGCACCCAGTTTGAAGTTGATTATCCTGCTATTTAGCATAGGACTGATCAACTCCCCAAGTGAGTTATCTACCTGCAGAGTTGACAGCGCAGTCGTGATTACGGATGTGTTGACTTTGTTAAAGACTCGTATATGGACGGGAGACCACATGGGAACTTTCTACACCGCGTGCTGTTGACAAAAAACGCCACATGGACATAGTACCCCGTCGTAAAATATCGGACTTTTCAAATTTATTTGTAAAGTCGTTCTGGAGTTTGCAGAAGGAAAGGTGATAAACTTATAGGCCAGAGGTCCTTTGGGACAACATGAGAACATTTTCCGGCTTTGGGAATGGAAACTATGTGGATCAGTTCTACACAGCTCCTTATGATATTCTCTAGCATAGGCAGGATAATATTTGAGGACCTATGTAGCTCGGCAGGTATTACACTGTCCGGACCATCAGACTTATATGGTTTGAAGCTATGCAGATCCCAGAATAGTTTGTCTCTTATAATGAGACCATGAGTTTTGGTCACGGTTGCAGTAGTTCTGCTTGGGTTGCTACTGACTGGGAGTAGGGAGCTACCTGGAAAGTGGGTGTTCAGTAGCAAGTTGAGTGATTCATCACGTGAGGTTGTCCAGGAGCCATCGGTTTTTTTTTTCAAAGAGGTGCGCATTATGGGATTTGTAGAGAGGGTTGCGATGCCTGAGAGGTTTCTGTATCGCATTGGCGTCCTCAGTCATTTTTTTTTTTATATATTTTAAGGGATTCTTTGTATGAGTCCCAGTCAGTCACTCTTCTTGTGCTTTTTCTTGTCTCTAGCCTGATTGAGAGCCAGGGTAGATTCCTTGATTTTCATGTCAAGTTCGTTGGTGTCAGCCAAGGGACAGTATTTCTGACAGTATTCCTCTGTATTTTGGCCCATCAGTTTCCGATAATTCCGGAATGTTATTGGGCTGGGAGGAGCATCACCAAGGCTGAATTGGATGTATCTGTGGTCTGAAGATGAGTGCTCAGACGATACCATCCAGTTCGTTAGCATTTGAGTGATGTTTTTGGAGACAAGAGTAATATCTATCATTTCCTGTCGGTTTCTTATTATAAAAGTGGGCTCATTGCCAATGTTGCAAGCAATGAGGTTAGTACTCATAATATAATCAAGAAGTGACTCACCTTTATAGTTAATGTCTGTCCCCATACTCCATGATGAGCATTAGCGTTGCACCCGACGATGAGGCCAGTTTCTAGCCTTCCAGCTTCCAGTACCACCCTTTCTTCTAGGTTATCACCTGAGATCGTGGCCAAGATATGCCGATGCCAGCGATTAGGAGCCTTTGCCAGTCTCTAATCTGGCAGCGGTTAAGTCGGGACCGCTGAGATTAGGAAGTAAAAATGCATTAAGCTTACGTTTCACTAATTTACTAGTGCTAGTTTTACATTTGTCTCTTGTATAGAGCGGATCGTATACAGGTGTCCCAAGTCCACGTACCACGCCTTCGACTATCCATGGTTCCTGGATTAGGATAATGTCTTCTGCGTTTTTGGAAAGATGCAGAATAAGTTCGTCTGTTTTGAGTGATGGAGATTAATCTGGAGAAACCGTTTGACCGCTACAATTAACCAAAGTAGCCTCCACCGCGGTGCTGTTCAAGTTCAAGTCCTCCTATTTTAAAGATGTGCCCCAGAGCTGAGCTTGATGATCTCCAGAATGCTTTCTTGGTAGGAGAGTTCGACTGGGATCCAGGTGCGAGTTATTGGTCTGCTAGGAATATCCTGCTTAGGCACTGATATGTATTTGGTCTAAGGAAAACTAAGAAACTTAGTTAAATTTTTTATATGATAATCTAATTGGCGGCCGTCGTGCCCTCCTGTTCTTTTTGGCATGAGTTCTGTATGTTTATGGTTTTCAACTACAGGCTCTGGTGTATCAGTTTTTGTTTCCAAATTAATTTTTGAATTATCGTCTTGTTGTTTGTCGTATAATACAGGAGGATAAGAAGGCATACTTGTTGGGGTTTTACAAGTTGTTGGCTCAGGAGTTTGAATAATTTTTTTTTCTAAGCACGGACGCATTTGATGTTGATGAGCGATTCGGATGTTATTTTCATACTTCAAAAGATATCGATTCCCGCTTATACCTTGAAGAACTGTAGCTTTTCCCCATGTTTTTGAAATTCGCAATTCGTAAATAAATTTTTTGCAAGATGATCGGTCCATATTCTTGGTTTCAGGATTAGTATTTTGTCCAAATGTTGGTTGAATTTGACGCGAAATTGTTCGTGGCGTGGACTTAAAAAGGTACTCAGTTGGACACTTTCCTGTTGAAGGACATGGCGAATTTCTGTAAAGGAATAAAAATTCAGCAATGGTAGATTCTACTTCATGTTGTGAATACTGTTTTCCCTCGACAAATTTCTTTTTAAAATTTTTTTTCACCACTTGTACTAATCTTTCGGCTAAGCCATTCGCTTCTGGATAATATGGAGGACTTTTGAGAGCTTCTATTCCTCTGCTTCTCAAGAACCGAATAAAACGATCCGACGTAAATGGTGGATCGTTATCAGAAACTAGTTGCTCTGGTAATCCAAATATTGAGAACAACCGGTTTAGCTTCAAAATAACAGCATCAGCTGTGGTAGAGGTCATATAATTGACATCTATCCATTTGGATGTAGCATCGACGACCAATAAAAATATTTTTCCAATGAAGAAAAAAAAATCGATATGTATTCGAACCCAAGCTTTTTCTAATTTTGGCCAACCTAAAAAAGATTTTTCGTGGTTGTTGGCGTTCCTTTCTCTTTGGCAAGGGGTACATTCTGTGCATATTTCTGAGATGTCCTCATCAATTTTGGGCCACCAGCAGAGTGATCTAGCTAAAGGTTCCAGGGTGCTCTTGATGTAACAGCTGTAGGATTTCAGAACGTAGAGACGTTGGAACAAGGACTCGAATTCCATATATAATACATTCTTGTTCGACTGATAATGAATATCTTCGAATAAAGAATGGTTTTAAAATGTGATCTTTTATATAATCTGGCCAACCTTTCCGTACTAATTCTAACACCTTGCACAAAACCGGATCTCTCTTCGTATGGTACGCGATATCTTCATACGATAAGGGTACTTGTTTATTCTGATTAAATGAATTAATTAGTTGCTCCGTCATTTCATTTGTCCGACTTTTTTTCAGTGGCAGTCGCGACATAGCATCTGGACCTGACATTTCCTGACCTTTCTTATACCTTATCTCATAGTCAAAACCCGACAATAACAAGGACCATCTCTGAAGGCGACTTTCTGCAGTGACTGTTATTCTTTTTCTGACATCAAAGATTATTTTCAACGGCTGATGATCTGTGTAAAGGATAAACTTTTTTCCAACCAAATATTTGTGAAATTTGCGTATCCCAAAAATGTTAGCAAGTGCTTCTTTTTCTACTTGAGAGTAGTTTTTCTCCGCTGAATTTAAAGTTGCAGACGCAAAAACTATAGGACATCCTTTGCCTTCTCTTATTTGACTAAGTACAGCCCCTACACCTTCCTTACTAGCATCACAAGATAGAATTAGCTGCTCAGAAGGATTGTAATGTTGCAAAAGTGTTTTTTCGCTCAGAACTTCTTTACTTTTTGTGAAAGCATCCTGACAAGAAGAATCCCAGACAAAAGCTGTTCCACAGCTCGTGAGCTTATACAGTGGCGTTAACAAGGACGACTGCATTGGAACGAATTTTCTATAATAATTTAGAAGTCCTAAATATGACTTAAGTTGGGTGATATTTTCAGGAACTGGTGCATTCCTAATGGCTTCTATTTTACTTGGACTTGGCTTTATACCAGCCTTTGTAATTAAATGACCTAGGTATTCAACTTCCGTTTTGAAAAATTGGCATTTGTTAAAATTGATTTTGACATTATATTTCTCAAAGGCTGATAGGACACGGTTCAAATTACGAACACATTCTTCGAAAGTGCTTCCCTTAATAAAAACATAGCGAATCGGTCCCTCTTAAAATTTCATCCATTGTCTTTTGAAAAATACATGGTGCACCCTTCAGGCCATATGTTAACCTATTATATCGCATTAAGCCTAGATGGGAATTTACTGTAAAAAGTTCTTGTGATTCTGGTGCTATCTTCAGCTGCTGGAACGCTCCAGTAAGATAAAGAACGCAGAATACTGCACCTTTCTCCAAAGATGCTAACATATCATCCACATTTGGAATTGGATAATGTTCCGTATCAGTGACTTTGTTCAAAGAAACCTTAAAATCTGCACACAGACATATATCCCCGTTCTTTTTGACTACAACAACAAGTGGACTGGCCCATTTGCTGAACTTTACTGGGGTGAGTATACCATTTACCTGAAGACGACGAAGCTCACATTCTACTTTGTTCCGAAGGGAATAAGGAACTGGATATGCTTTACAAAAAATTGGCAATGCATTTTCCTTCAGTGCTACTGATGCTATGTAACCTTTAATTATAGCAAACTCTTTTGAAAATACTGACGAATACGTACTTCGTAAATTTTCTACGACTTTATCAACTAAAACCGATGACTGTTCTATAAGATTTACTTGTGTTGATGGCTGACTAAAAATATCTCTCCAACTAGGAAAAAAGACGTCTAACCATTTCCTTCCGATTAAAGTTACAAATGACCGTTGACTTTCTACTACCACCAGATCCAAAACTTTTGACATTTTTCCCCACATGACTCTAACGGTTTTCTTTCCAAGAATTTTTAGATTCTCTCCTGTCACAGAACTCAATTTTCCTATAAATTTCTTTAAATCACTTTTATCAAAATTTATCTCAAATATGTGACTTGACATGACTGTAGCACAAGCTCCTGTGTCGATTTCCACCTCAAAAGAACGACCATCCGATTCCGTAATATCTTCGACTTTCTTCACATTTCTTGAAGTTTTCCCTTTATAAGACTCTTTTTTGCAGACTTTTGAAGTATGTCCCTTTTTATTGCATGTGTAACATATCCACTCTTGTGCATGGTAAGTCTTCGGGTTGTGTTGACGCCCACATCTATAACATGATGAAGACTCGGATTTTCTATTGTGGAAGTTAGAATTGAAGTGAGGTTTTTCAAAGTTTTTATTAGAACGATACTTAGCTTTCTTCTCAAATGATTTGACTGCAGAAACGGTGTCATCACTGTTCATTGCCTTCATTCCTGTCAAGGCAACTTCCATGCTTATAGCCTTTGTACATGCTGTTTCAAATGTAATGTCCTCCTCCGAGAGCAATCGCTTTTGTATATTTTCATTATATAATCCGCAAAGAAGTCGATCACGTAAAGCCTCTGATAAAAAATGTCCAAACTCACATGGTCTGGCTAACTGTTTCAATTGATTCACATATTCACTAATGGTTTCTGTTGCTTTCTGATCTCTTTTATTAAATTTAAATCTTTCTAAAATCACTGTACGTTTCGGGTTGAAATAATTTTGCAACAATATTTTACATGCTTGGAAAGTTTTCTCCATAGGTGAACTAGGCATGCATAAATTTTTCAAAACACTATATGTCTCGCCACCAATTAATGTTACAAGCAACGTCAATTTTTTGTCATCTTGAATTACATTGACTACGAATAGTTGTTCTAATCGCTCGCAATAGGTATTGAAATCGTTCTTTGATTGATCGATGCTTGTCGCCAAATGATATGTATTTGGTCTAAGGAAAACTAAGAAACCTAATAAGACAAACACAACCTTTCGTGGATATGATTTATTACAGAATGCTCGAGTATTGTACAAGTAAATACATTCTAATTATGAACTAGTGATAACAGAGCATAGTTTATGCAAATAACATATAGTGTACATGAGATGTAACAATGTAATAAATGATACACTAAGCATACCCATAATAAAATATACATAATAAGCAAATACATAACAGGCACGACCTAGAGTTTTGCACCTACCCAAAACTCTCCTGATCCACCTATGACTTTGTTAAAAGATCAAGAGATCTTTGATTGGCACATGCGATAAGCTTGACATGACCAATGACTTATCGTTGGAGTACTCCGCCAAAAACTGTTAAAAAACTAGAATAACGTTCATTGGCTGCAATACATTCCTGTCCTTCGGAAAGGTACGAGTAAATAAGTTTTGCAGCTTGTTTTGAAAACCAAAATATCTCGTGCGGCTTTTCACATAATAGTTTGTGACTGACAATGTTAAATGCCTTGGAGAAGTCCACAACCGTTAAAATGGTAACGTGATTCATATCCATGGACTTTCTTATATCATCTACCACAGAGAGCAGAGCAGTTTTAAAACTTTGGACGGAAACTGGACTGGTTAGCACTGAGAAGCTTCCTTTCCGTAAGATAGCTTTGAATTTGTTTGCAGATTGCTTTTTCAAACATCTTGCTAAGAAATGGCAGAATTGCTTTGAGCCTAAAATCTTTTTCATTACCATAATTTTTTTTTTTTTCTCCACCTGAAAGGGAACTCGGAGGTAGTTATAATGCTGTCAAAAAGGTATGTCAAAGTGGTAAGATATAGGGCAATACTAGTTTAATTAAATTTTGTCAACGCCTGTGGAGTTGGATTTTATTGACAGCAGTGATTCAACTACGTCTTCATCAAAAAGACGTATAAATACGATCTCAGTGTGTGAAGAGATGTCCAAGGGTACAATTTGACTGTTGTTGCTGGATACAGAAACGAATTTTTTATTAAGAAATTTGCAGGCAATGTCCTCGGGAATTTCTGAGGTGGCTATACCGATACCAAGTTCTCTCAACGTTTTCCAAGTATTACGAGTCGAAGAGGATTAATTCAGCTTGTTTGTATAGTATGCCGATTGGAGCCTCTAATTTGGAACACATCTGCATTTCTAAGGCGAGGATAGGAAAAAAACTTTGAGTTTGAAACGTTTCCAAGGGCGGTATTGGATATGTCATAGTTCCATGAGCTTGCGTATATCATGATTTAACCAAAAAGGCAATTATGGTTTACAGCTCGTATCTTAAGTATTTAGCTTGACTATGAGTGGATTGCAAAAGGTACATTCTGTTCCATTTCGTCTGGTTTATATTTCGCAACAGAAGGTCGAAATTTATATTTCAAAAATCCCTACAGGTATACTTCACTTCACACTACGTTAATTTATAATTCAAAGTCAGAAATAAGAGATCGCGCTTAGAGAAACCGGAAGCCTGACGTTGATTGTAGAGAAGAATTTTGCCTGCATCATCAACTAAAACTCGAGAGGGGCATTGCACTCTTCTGTGAGGTGGGTGGAGTATGGAGAATTTACTGGATTTAAGTCGTAAGCCAAGTGATAAGAAACTTCTTTGGAAGAAAACTTCAGTCCGTGACGTGACCTCAGATTTGCACTAAGGTGTTAATCAAGGGCATCATGTCCACATATTTATTTAGTTGGTATGCAGCACATATAAGTATGTAGTTGGTGCCACATGTAATATTAATAAGGACATACTCCATTAGGCAATCAGGCAATAATTCGTAAATCAGATTGCAACACAGTCCGTCTAACTAACTTTTTCTACAAGCGCGAAAAGGTTTACCACAGCCATTTAATCTATACGCTCCATCGTTCTCATTCGTTTGAAACCATGTTTATGTAACACAATATCAACGTGAGAATCACCAAAGAAATAATTAAATTCATCCAATTTCAGTGCCTAAAGCACTTGGTGTTAAGGTGACAAATTTGTAGACCACTATTCTGTGTACATGAGATAGATATCATCTGGTGCAAATACCCATTCATGCGTCTACCTGCCTAAGCCCGGAAGCATAGATTGACACTACAGCAAAAAGAAAATAGGAATAACACAGGAAAAATTAATTAAAAATTGAAAATTTAAGAGATTAACTAGCCTCTGAATAATTACAAATGAAAAAGTAAATAGAGAAAAATTAATTAAAAAGAAAATAATTGGGATAGTAGAATTTAATCCTGCGGCGTTCTAGTAGCGTCATTCAAATCCTCAAAGTTGCGAACCAGAACGAAGTTTGATTGTGCAGAACATTTAACGTACGAGTACACTCAGCCAAATTTAGTGTGAATCGAAAACAGCCGACGGCTCCACTTCATTAGAGTGGTATGGTGCAAAATCCTGCGATTTAAATTAGTCAAGCTCACGTGCGTTGACCTCTGATGCGTTGATTTTTTTTTTGAAAGTAGGAAGCTTGTTGGAAGTACAGTGTGAGTCAACATATGGTGTGGATATTGGTTGTCATTGAATGACACTTGGTGAATTCATCTTTTACTTCACAGCTGTGCTTAGTAACGTCGGTGTTTTTTATGTTTGTCTTTCTTTATAATGACTCGGTAATTCAGAGTGAATACTGCCAATATCACTTTTCTGCGTACGTCCACGTCTGTAAATATAGACCAGTTGTTTTGGCACTTACTGAAACACACGTAGATCCCCGCCCACAGCTCTCAGATCACTCTGATCTGAAGCTACCTGGCTACGAACTAGTGCTATTATTCTTCTCTCACCGCAGTCTCGCCATTTACGTGCGTTGTGATGTAGCTTGTCACCATGTAGTCCCTGTTCCAATCCGGAATTCAATTTCATGTGGTTAAAATTCCATCTCCGTTGGCCAATTATCCACTACTGCTTTATTTACAGAAGCTCCAAACTGGACAGCAACTCGACCTTTCATGAGTTTGATACGCTGTCTGACTCCATTCAAGGAATTGTATCCCTGTATCCTCATACTGAAATCGTGATTACAGACGATTTCAACATACACAATTCTGATTGCTTTCGACATTCTGAACAGACAACACCCAAAAGACGGTGTGTTGAGACCTTCGCAGCAGAAAATAATTTACCCCAGCTTGTAAATGAGCCCACACGAATTCCAAACGTTGATGGACATACCGCCAACACCCTGGACTTGTTTTTAACTTCTCACCCTGACAAGTACTGCTTTGATGTGCTCTCCCCTCTAGGCTCGTTGGACCATTGTGTCTTATCAGCTAGATTCTCGTACACCCACCACACTGTTAGAGAAAAGATTCCTAAAGGAACCGTATGGCAATACGAGAAGGCCAATTGGAGCGGACTTTAGGAATTTTAACTGGTCATTATGTTTCCTCGATAACGACGTGGATGCCGCTGCTGACATGATCACAGAAACTATTCTCTTTGGAATGAGATGCTTTAACACTCATCGGATGAAGAGTATCAAACCAAAAGGGAAGGCATGGTATGACTCGAGCTGTAAAGAGGCTGTCAGGGTTAGAGAATTGTTTTTTCGGTCCTTCAAGACCAATCCGACAGAGGAAAACCGAAAAAGTTCAAATGAGCTAGAAATGACTGCAACGCCTTTCTTAAATGTGTAAAATTCCAATACGACCAGAAACTGAGGCAAAAAATACTACAATGTCCCAAAGGTAGTACAAATTTTTGGTTGTTCGTCACAAATTTTAGAAATTCTGCCTCATATTCCATCCCAACGCTCATTTACAATGACATTCTAGCTATCAGCTCTCTGGACAAGGCCAATCTGCTTCCAGCACACTTTGCGGCCAGCTCAAAACTCCCAGATTGTGGTTTGTCGCTGCCTGCACTTGAGTACGTCGAATCTTCAATGGGACGAACCCACTTTCGCACTCGTGTAGTAGCAAGAGTACTTAAAGATCTCAACATACATAAGTCCGCTGGTCCAGATGGTATATCTCTCCTTCTTCTGAACAGGTGTTCTTTCTCCTTGGCAAAACCACTGCGTAAGCTTTTTCATCAATCCTGCTCTTTAGGACCCTTTCCGAGCAGATGGAAAACAGCATTTGTCCAGGCCGTTCTTAAAAAAGGCAAATCTTTCCTCTCCTCCTAAAGACAGATTGCACTTACGCTCCGCCTTTCGAAGGTCATGGAAAAGCTGATAAACCGTCAGCTATTGAAATATCTCAAAACAAGAAAACTTCTTAATGACCGGCAGTACGGTTTTCGCAGCAAGAGGTCCACTGGTGATTTGATATCATGTCTCACCGAATAGTGAGCAGCAATCTGGTGAAAGCAAGATAGTTGCACTTAATATTTCTAAGGCATTTGACAGAGGTTGGCATCAGGCTCTTTTGTCGAAAATGCGTGATCTTGGGTTCGATGACTCTCTTCTTCAATGGATTAGAAATTACCTTTCGGAATTCAAGTTGTCTTGGACGGTTTCAAATCTGATATTCACAAAACAAATGTTGGTGTGCCCCAGGGCTCCGTTCTGTCTCCGACACTCTTTTTAATTTTCATCAACGATCTCTTGTCTGCTACTTCTAATCCAATATATTCCTTTGCTGACGACAGTACTCTCTGCTTTTCATATTCGTTCCCGGACTCACGTCCCTGCTCTTCGGCTGTAGAACGGGAACGGCAGCGTATGTTAAGCTCATTAAATTCCGATATTAACAGCATAACTAATTGGGGAACCACTAACAAAGCAGAATTTAATGCTTCCAAAACACAATGCTATCTACTGTCATTAAAGCGAAATTCAAATACCCAACCATTATCCATGAATGGCACTTGCATCGTCGAAACCGATAAACTTTCCATTCTCGGTAAGTGTTTCAGTGACAACTTATGTTGGAATGACCACATATTCGATATCGCCAAAAATACAGCGAAATGTCTAGGTTTCCTCAAGCGATGTAAGGAATATTTGACCCCCTCTGATCTGGCGACAATATATAAGGCATTCATCCGCTCAAAATTGGAGTACAATGCCCACATCTGGTTAGGTGCTCCTAAAACATCTCTGCACCTGCTAGATAGGATTCAAAACCGTGCGATAAAACTCATTGGTATCAGTCAATCAATTGACACTTTCGAACACCGACGTAATTTCTCCTGTCTCACTCTGTTTTATCGCTATTTTCACCACAGTGCTCCATTAAAATCGCCATTCCACCCATTCAAACTTTCAACCGTAACACCCGTCTCGCTATGAATGCTCATCAGTACACCCTCAAGCCCATTTTCGGACATACTCGAAAATATCGTGATTCTTTCCTAAGCCGTACAACTCGCTTATGGAATGCCCTGCCGACATCTGTGTTTCCTGGTCGTTATAACTTGCAAACATTTAAAAACAATGTACATCGGTACCTGTTTTTTCTTCCTCCCTAAATTTCCTTTGCCCGCACTGTGTACGAGCATTTTAAGAGTACAAAAACCCCTTGAGCGCGCGCCGATTATAAAAAAAAAAATTCCATTCCAACCGATGGCGCAATCCTCTGTAGTTTTGTCATTAACCTGAGGTTTCTAGTTATATGTATGGACTTCCACCATAGTAACTGTCGTAGGTTAAGCTGAAGTGGTGACCCTCTATAGTCAATACCATGTTACCGGGTATTGCATTGATGTTTCTGTTGCGGAGCATGCAGGTTATCAGGTTGGCTGATGCAGGATAAACTCCAGCATTTCCTAAATTTCTATTTATAGTGGGAATGTTGACTTTGTTGATGGCTCCTTCGACGTGAAGGAAGTGTGCTCTTATTCAATCGTGCTGACAACTTCACGGCAGTTTCCGAGCCTTTACCTTTTATATGGGCATGCTGGTTACTAAGATAAAGGCCGTTGACCTTCTAATTTAGTAAAAGGTCATGGAGAATTTTGAATTTCGAATGCTGGCCTGCTTTCAAAGGCGTGGTGGTAACATTATCAATTTTGTTTCACATATACTTGTCATAAGCAGAACTGTAGTATTCAATTAATGTTGCTTACTCGTAAAATATCTGTTTTACTTTACAAAAACATTCACCTTTTAATTGCATCAGCCACTCATATTATTCTTTAACCTTTTCAAAAAATAAATTCGTTTAGAATACTCGTATATGTATGTCTGATAAATTAAATATACTTTTATAAAATCCCAAGAGCATTGCAAAAGCACTTACGTGTGCTATTCTACACCTGAAATTCAAGTTCTAAAATCAATGGAACGATATCCAGTTTCGGCAATGAACTTCATAATGTAATAACGTCATCATAAAAATTCGTTGAAGAAATATAAAAAATTTCTTTATACGAAACACTGAAGCACTCACAAACAATATCGCTTTGCCCTCCACATTGTTTATACATATACCTTGAAAAAATGTCAACGGCTTAACACCATTTTAACGAGCTCATATTTAGGGTTAAGGCTGTCAGCACAATTCCCTTGTGATAAACGCGAAAAAGCGTTTCATCCTATTTTACATAAACCAACATCCGTAACCTGAGCTCATTTTTCTCACTTTTTCCCGACGAAAATTGCATGTTGTTTGTATGAACTTATATACGAGTACATACATATGTATTCAAGTAGTGTAGATTATTGTAATTTTTAAGTTACTGTCACACTTAGAAAGATGATTTAATGGACTCGACATGAAATGCGCTGATTAAAAAAAAACTAGGTCGCACGAATTGGATCATCTTACATACTTATAGAAAGAATCACTTGTTCTAGATGCTTGTACTCTCAAGGGTATCAAATTATTCTGCAAATTTAATACCAAACGAATGAATCTACGAATGATATTTTCATTTTTTCTACAAAATAAATGTCAATTTGTCTATCGAAATCACATTTCTTCTGCCTTCCTTTGGACGAAGTAATTGAAGGTACAATAGCATGGACACCAATTCTCGAGATGAATCCCAATTTCAGTTTTTGCGGTAAAGAATTCACTTTTACTGTAATAAAACAGGAAGCGTCAGATGTTGCCCCATTCAGTAATTTTGACTACGGTCATTTAATTGAAAGCATGCATCCTCAAACGTACATATGTATAATGCTCTTACCAATTTGAATGGATCACATTTTTTACTAAAGATGTACACATACCTTCCTATCAGGCGTATTAGAACTCCAGAAATACAAACTGAGGATCCTATATGCGTAAAGAACAGGCGACACAACTTTTTAAGTTCCAAAAGCTCCAACTTCCTCTCTGACTTGGATCAATAAGAAGCCATTCAGCGGAAATATATGGGCGCACTGTTGCACTTAAGCAGAATCATTAATAATTTTCTGATCAACATTGAGGGTACAACCGAGTACGCTAGACTGAGAGAACTCCCCAATGGCAGCAACAAGCACTTGTATTTTAGTTGGAAACCGATCTCACCTCAACTTTATTGAATGGACTAGGTTTACGCTCCTTGTGACTTTAAAATACTATTTGGGCAGAAATCACGAAGACTTGGTATTTATCTTCACGGGTGGATAGGATATGGACTTGGGAATCTCTGCCGTCGGATCAAAATCTACGATGTCCACTTCGCCTTTCAGAATTAAGTAGTGTCTTCTAAGCTGAGATATTATCCGAATCGGATGCGGTGAAATTACTAGCAATAAGGACAGCGTTTCATGTGGGCATCACCATATATTTTGGCAGCTGGGTTGCGATCAGCGCCATGATTTCTTTCATATTACATCAAAACTTGTGAATCCTTATCGTGAAAGACTAGGGGCTCTTTGCGCTTAGTATAATATCAAGATCTACTGGGTCCATGGCCACAGAGAAGTGGTAGGCAACTAACGGACTGAATTCAATTGAAATGCATTTAACAATAACTCGATCTGCCAGAGCAAAGTCTCAATTTTCCAGTTTGCAATCTCAGGCTGCATCTCACTAGACTAAAGAATACAAACAAAGCTTACGATAGGTAGCAAACCTATTTAAAAGTGAAACTTAAACGTAGTTTTGAAGCTATCCTGATGCAAACCTAACATAGTAATTCTTACAGGCAAAATCTCCTCAGAGCGTAAGGAATCACATGAATATGGTGCTGGGGAATCCACTCTTGTTGGAGTTCCCTTCATGGTTATTCCCCACTTCCCCTGGTAAGGCCACTAAACCTGGGAAGATAAGTATCACCAAATGCTCTGAGGAACGAGAAAACCCACGTGTCGACGACAACCAAAATTTTAAAAATAAACGTAACGATAAGCTTAAAAAAAGACCGCTCCCAAACCCCCTTCCAACTAAAAAGCACGCTAATAAAAAACGAAGCTCTAATCCCGATCCCAACTGGAGCTTCAAAACGAATTTGTTCCCCGATTTTAGTCCCCCCTCTTCACTTATCCGACACAAAGCCCTTACACACCAATCCTCTAATCCGCTAATTTCCAATGTTCCACCCAAGCCCCCGCGCCAACGCGTCTCTTTCAACTTAACCCCAACCACCCATATTATCCCTTCTCAATCTTCTACGCCACCGATCCCAGCAAACAACTCATTTCCTAACTTCGACCTACAAACTGGAGCTAAGTACCCTAATTTTATTAACTCCCATACCCTAAACCCAACATCTCATCCGGCGCCCAACTCCATATCCAACCACGAATCTCCATCTCCTTCCTCCACTGCCCCTATTCTTGATCCTCTTTTTCCCCCCACAGTTAAACTAACCAAGCAAACCAATGGAACTACAGAAAGTCGCTATGTACTCTCTAGGCTTAGAGAGAGAAAGTTATATGAAAACATTCGTCTCTTTCTCGCCTATCTACACGACAAATCGGACTCGGTCTGCTACGAAGGGAAGACCAAAACCAGCGTCATGGTATCCATCCAGCAGGAAGGCCTCCCTACCGACCCTATCAGTCTCAGGAACCTTTATGTCAGGTACCACGAGATTTTTAGCATGTCCCCTCAGAAAGTAGCAGACGACCTTGCTGCTTTCGGCCACTACGTTCACTCTAAACGAGTCTCACACCTACAGCGAAGCCGAGCTGACCACGATAAATTTTTTCGTCCATAACGTGCCTTCCTCGTCAGCACTTAAACCATCCCGCCATACATCTCCACCCCACAACATCCCTCTTACATTTTACTACCAGAATGTAAGAGGTCTTCGCTCTAAAACCAATGCTGTCCTACGTCAATCGCATTCTCTTCCCTTTGATATTTACGCCTTGACTGAAAACAATTTGATTCCCGACATAAAGAACCAGGAATTGTTCCCCCCTACTTTTAATGTTTTTCGCGACGACGATCCTACCCGCCCACATGATGATTCCCCCTGTCGAGGCGTCCTACTGGCGATCCACAACAGCCTTAACTCTTCTCCCATTACCATCTCTTCATCCTCTAAAGTCGACTTTGTCGCTATAAAAATATCACTCCCCTTCAAGTCCCTTTACGTTTTATGTTGCTACATCCTGCCAGCTCAACCTACCGAATCTTACCAACTTGTTGTCGATGCGATCGACTATTTAATTGACCTGTCTGACTCTACTGACGATATCTTTGTTTTCGGCGACTTTAATCTTCCTCAGCTACAGTGGATTCCATCAGACGATCAATCGTTCTTCATCGCTTCAAATGCCAACTCAGCTAAGGAATGTCTCTTCTTAGATCGCTTAACAGACTCAAGTCTATGCCAAGTCAGTGGTGTATCCAACTATATGGGCAGGCAACTGGACCTTATTTTCACAACAGATTCAATTAACTCCTCAGTCTCACTTTGTCCCCTATCTCTCTCTACAATCGACAACTACCACCCCCCCCCCCTTCTACTTTCATTTTTTCATAACTCTTCTCTCCAGTCCACTCCTCCCACAACTCTCTCATCCTACGACTTTCACAAAGCAAACTTTCACAAAATCAGTGACTATCTTAGCAGATCCCCCTTTAACTTTCACAACCTAAGCGTAAATGATGCCTTATCCATTTTTTATAAAGAAATATTTAATTCGTTCAGCCTTTACGTTCCGTTTTCCCGCCTTAAAACATCATCTACTAGTCCTCCCTGGTATAATCGCAAGCTTCGTTCCTTACGAAACAAGAGAAATAAGTTATGGGTTGTTTTCCTGCGTACCAGATCCATGTCCGACTATTCCAACTATCTTGGTGCTTATCTTCATTTCACCGAACTTTACGATTCCCTTTACCAGCGTTACCTTAACAATGCGCAAGTCAACCTTCAATTTGTTAACTACAAAAGAAAGTCCGATGGTTACCCTCCTTCCCTCTCTTTCAACAACAAGTCATCAACCGATCCACTCACGATTGCCAACCTATTTGCCAGCTTCTTTAAACAATCCTTTACCAACGACTCCTTTGTACCAGATCCATCCTATTTTCGTTACCTACTGAACTTCTCCAACGGCCCACTTCTCTCTCACATCTTGGACCCCTCCTATATCGAATATAAATTACACCAACTCAATGACGAATTTACACCCGGTCCAGATGGCATCCCTGCCATATTTCTTAAAAAATGTTCTTCGTCTCTTTCCCTTGCCCTTTCTGATCTCTTTCGTCTATCCTTTTCACAAGGAGAATTTCCTCAAGTTTGGAAAACCTCCTTTATAACCCCAATCCACAAAAAGGGATCAAAGAACGAAATAACAAACTATCGTCCAATCGCTAAACTCTCCCATATACCCAAACTCCTCGAAAGTATTTTGTATGAAGCTCTAAGTTTCCAATGCAAATCACTTATTTCCCCTAGACAACACGGCTTCCTAAAGGGTAGGTCAACTACCACAAATCTCGTTGAATTCGTATCCTTTGCCATCTCTGCCCTAGAGAACGGCAACGAAGTCGATGTAGTTGCAACCGATTTTAGCAAAGCCTTCGATAAAATCTCTCATCGATGAATACTCTTCAAATTGTCTGCCCTCGGCTTTGAACCCATACTGTTAAAATGGATATCCTCTTACCTCGAAAACCGTTTTTACAGTGTTCGTTTTAGGTCAGCCCACTCCGCTCCATTTTTGGCCACCTCTGGAGTTCCTCAAGGTAGCCATCTCGGTCCCCTTCTCTTTATATTAACCATAAATGATCTCGATAGGATCATTAAATACTCGTCCGTCTCCCTTTACGCCGACGATACCAAATTTTTCAAAACCATTTCCTCTCCCCATGACTCCTTCCTTCTTCAACAAGACCTTGATAGTTTTTCGATCTGGTGCCTCAAAAATTGTTTGGAACTTAATATCACCAAATGCCAATCCATCACCTTTTCACATAAGCGGCTCAAATCTCCTCCCCGACTCTACCTTCTCCACAACCAACCTATCTCCTCCGTTGAATCTCTTCGCGACCTCGGCATTTTGTGTGATAGGGAGCTCAACTTCCGTTTGCATATGGATGGGATAATCCTTAAAGCCAACTCTGCACTAGGTTTTGTAAAACGATGGTCCAAAGAATTCACCAACCCATACGTGACCAGGTCCCTCTATATTACCTTTGTTCGTCCCCTCCTAGAGTACGCCAGTCAAGTATGGTCCCCATATCATCGCGTTCATATCTCGAGAATCGAAAGCATCCAGCGCCGTTTTCTTCGATTCGCTCTTCGAGGTTTGCCCTGGGATGATTCTTTTACTCTGCCCCCCTATCAAAACCGTCTCAACCTTATTAACCTAAACACCCTTGAGGAACGCCGAGATGCAGCCGACTTTCTCTTCATTCGTCGACTTCTTTCAGGTCAGGTTGAATGCACGTCCCTTCACAATTCTATTTTCCTCAACACTAACCCTCGTAATCTACGTACCCCTCGTCTCTTCTATCTCCCAACCCACCACACCACCTACGGCGCGAACGAACCAATCTCCCGCATGCTACGAAAAATTAATTCAAACCCTAGCGTCTATGACTTCCACCGCACCACTTCCTACCTCAAATCGGTTCTCCTTCACCAGAATAACCAGCCTTAGTTTTAAGTTTTAGTTTAAATTTAATTTTAAGTTATAGCTTGTATTAAGCCGAATAAATGGGGCTTTCGCCCCCACCAAAATTAAATTAAATTAATGGAAGTTTGATTGATATGATTCGGGTTTTACAGGCATAACACGAAGGTTTGCACATCTGTCATCTAAATGCTCAAAGCCTATTTCCTAAAATCGAAGAATTTAGGCACATATTCGTTAACTCTAAAACTGATGTCATTTGTGTCTCCGAAACATGGTTCCATGGAGAGGTGTTTAGTGATGAACGTTGCGATATTTCTGATGAAATTTATACAGTAGATGGCTTCGAGCTTTTTCGGTCTGATGGTGTCGGTCGCATATGTGGTAGGGCTGCAGCGTATGTACGCAAAACTCTCAAATTGCAGGGCAAATACTGGTTGCCCTATTGATTATACGAGTATCTTTCTAGATATTACATATATGAGAGTATGAAAAAGTTCTGATAGGGGTCACTTACAGACCAGATAATCCTGTTACCCACTCTACACCGTCCTAGAGGAGTTGGCCTGCAGTTACACTGACATAATAACTTGTGGTGATTTTAATTGTAATCTCTCAGACAAACGCCGTTCAACTGGTTTTCTGAATCACATGAAATCGTTTGACCTTATTCCTGTAAATATGTCTATGCCCACCCACTTCTCATGCACAACGTCGGCTCTCATCGATGCAATATTTGCATCCGATAAAGAAAAGGTTTTGCTTTCAGCGCCGGATTTTTCAAAGCTTGATTTGCTTTTCCTGACATATCAAAGCGAAAAGCAGTATACTGAGTCGAGTTCAGGGACTTTCGTAATATCAATTATACTCTATTGCAACAAGAAGCTGCAAGCGCAAATTGGCAGTATATTTATCAGATGTATTTGGTTAAGGATCAAACGGCATTCATGCCAGAAAAAAATTGCCACACTTTTTAATAAACATGTACCCCTAAAATCAAAAAGAGTTAAATTTTCTTCGCCTCATTGGCCAACTCCGAATATACTGCAGCTCATAAAAATGTGTGATGATGCCTTTAAAAGTTGGAAGAAGTATAGAATTCAAGTTTTCTTTAACAAATATCCATTCGTAATGAAGTAGAGCCTAAGATTAGAGCCGCAAAGCGTACTTTCTAGTAGAAAACTTGTCAGTTGTACGTCAGGTAAAGAAATATGGAAACAAATTCGAGAACTTGGTCTAGGAAAACAAAACCTTAAAGCTCCTCGTAATATTAATTGCGACCAGCTGAACCTGAACTTCTTAGCGCCAACAAATGGAAGTACTACTTCCATTAACTTATTTGCTTCTGGCTAGTCACTTGAAGAGGTCGACAACTCATACTTTGATTTTTGTACACTGCGCCAGGAAGGAACTGTCAATAAAATCTAACGCCATGGGACTCGACAAAGTGCACCCAAAATTCGTTAAACTGCTGCTTTCATATTATGTATTACCTTTTGGAACTTACATCGTTAACTCCATACTAATGACGTCGGTCTTTCCTTCACTATGGAAGAAAGCTTAGGTTATTCCTATCCCAAATAAATCGAATGGAACTGTGCTGAAATACAGACAAAATGTCAATTCTGCCATTCCTTTCGAAAGTATTTGAGAAAACCATCTCATTGCAAATGCAAAAATATCTTTCACGTAAAAAGCTTCTGTGTGAAAATCAATCTGGCTTCCGTTCAAAACGTAGCTGCAAAACTGCTTTGGTATTGGTCGTTGATGAAAACTATTGCATATTAAAATCTTCTAAAGCATTCGATACAGTCAACCACTCCATTCTTAGTTTAAAACTTAGGAAAGAGTATAATTTTTCAATATCCTCTACGAGGCTTGTATGCTCCTATTTTCAAGGGAGACTACAACGAGTTGTATCAGGCGAAAAGTCCTCGTCCTTTTTGTCAGTTAAATGCGAGGTGCCACAAGGATCCTTCCTGGGGCCACTACTTTTCTCCATGTATGACAATGAACTTCCTAGATTGATGAAGCATTGCCCAATTCATATGTTTGCTGATGACACACAAATTCATTCGAGTCGTCCATTAAACCGTGTAAACGATTGCTGATGAATGTAGATCTTCACCATATTTTCGATTGGTTAACTAAGAATGATCTACGTTTGAATGCTCAAAAATCAAAAGCACTCACAGTACACAAAAGAGGACTGGACCTATTAATTTTCCACTAATCAAATTAGCACAAATCTCAATAGAGTACGTTAACTCCGCCAAGAACCTTGGTTTAAATTTTAATCGAACCCTTACAGGGTCTACACACTATTGGTGGACTAGGTGCTCTTTGAGTTGCAATATTTTATCCCTACTCGGACAAAACTCTTGTTGGCGAAATCCCTCCTTCTGCCAATCTTGTTGTATTGTTGCGAGATATTCTGTACACCAGACTATGATTCAAGAAGAAAGTTAAATGTTGTTTCCGCTTTGATCTAAAAAGATAAGATCTTGTTTCCTTCTACTCGAAAGAGATCTGCGGTTGCATCTTCGACAATCTTAAAGCTTACGAGGGGCGTTCAATATATTCTCGGTATCGATATGAAGGAAAATGCGAATTCAATTTAAATTGTTTTTATTTTTCAATATAATCTCCCCTAACATCAATGCATTTGTTACATCTTGAGATAAGCTTTTCTAAACCCTCAAAAAAATAAATTTCCTCCTCCTCCATTTATTGCCGACTTGAGTTCTTCATCATCCGAAAATCTTTTTCCACGAAGACATTTTTTCAAATCCGGAAACAGGAAATAATCACTAGGGGCAAGGTCTGGACTATAGGGTTGGTGTTGGATTTCTTCGAAACCACAATCTCGCGCAGCAGCCTTGGAAACTCGCGCCGTGTGAACAGGAGCGTTGTCATGAAGAAGCAACACACCCGCTGCGAGTTTACCCCGTCTTTTCTTTTTAATTTCCTCCCGCAAATTATGCAAAGTGGAAGCGTAGGATGTGGCGTTGATGGTTTCACCTTTTTATTTGTACTCAATGAGCAAGATTCCCTTTGAGTCCCAAAAAACTGTGGCCATGAGCTTCCCGGCAGACGGAGTGACTTTGAACTTCTTCGGGGGGTCTGTTCCTTTTTTATGCCACTGCATGGACTCTTGTTTGCTTTCAGGGTCATAGTGGTGGACCCATGTTTCGTCCCCAGTAACAATTCGATCCATAACACCGTCCGCGTTCTCACTACACATCTCCAAAAGCTCTCTACAGCATGCGATTCTCACTTTTTATCTGAGGCGCTGTGAACATTCGTGGCACCCACCTTGCACTGACCTTTGAAAGGTTAAGATGGTCATGAAGAATGGTGTGAATGGTACCAATTGAAAGCTTGGTGATCTCTGCCATCATTTTCACCTTTATTCGGGCATCCTCAAGAACAAGTTTTTCGACTTCTTTGATGCTTTCTCCCGTACAAGCAGTAGCCGGGGCGCCGGAGCGGGGGTCGTCCTCAATGCTCTCTCTGCCTCTCTTGAACTCACTTGACCACTTTTGCACAGTTGATAATGAAGGTACGGAACCCTGGTAAACAGCCACCATCTCTTCATGAATAGTTTTTTGACTTTTTCCTTGCTTAGTGAGAAATTTAATTACAGCGCGATGCTCAATTTTCACCATCATCGTCTCAGTTGCCATTATGATTCTGTTTAATTAGAGATAAAACGAGAATTAATAATCACATTTATATGAAATTTTACATGAATGCATTAAAATAATAGTATTACTTGATAAATAAGTCAATTTATATATACAGCCGCAGCTTCACTCCGATACCGAGAATAGTTTGAACGCCCCTCGTAAATATAGGACATTGTCATGCAAACATGACAATATGACAAGTTACGGCTGCTTAACTTCCGAACGTCAGTTTTTTATTGACTCTACTCGGTTGTGCAACTCTCTACCCATCAACATAAGAAAAATTGGAAGCACTAATAATTTTAAGTGCTCTATTCTATGATATCTGGCCACTGAAACTAATTTTTAATCTATAGGTGTGTTTTATTCAAAAATGCGTATCCACTTTTCCAAAAAAACGCTCCAACTCACTTTTGTACTCACTTTTGACGTTTCAGAAATTCTCGCGGCTACGTTCGCAGTGTTGGTTTCAAAGTCGCTTTGAGTGGCTTTCCATTGGGCGAATTCAGTCGTACTTTAAATTTCATTTAGTGCGTTTGCTTCAGTTTTATATGAAGATTTTAGTTTTAAAGATTAAATTTTAAGCCATAAGGAAATTAATTAAATTAAATTAACCCAACCCAGTTAACCCAATAGAAATCAAAAGCAAAAGCATTTAGTTGCTTTTTCCTTAATATTTTCTCCGATAAACTGGAGATTTGGTGGCATTTTGAAAGCAGTTTTGAAAGCAAATAAGCACCTCCGCACACAATTTAACTATTTTTTCCAAGTGTAAAAAGCCCAAAAGAACGTTCATTATTGACTTGCTCTTTCACAACATAAGTTGATCCACGAACATATCCCAGAATAGTGAGAAACGGGATGCTGCCAACCATCAGGAAACGAATAAATTCCCTCTAGTTGTATGTTGTGACATCTATAATTCAAATCTTTCGTAAATCTATCCTCACTTCTGAAAATGAACCAAATTATTCCCACTTTTGATTTTGTTTTTGTTTCGTATGGAAAAGTGGCTAAGCACTTTTGAATAAAACATGACTTATATCTATTGAATTCAATGTGTAAGTATAATACTGCACTATACTATATTTAAATTTTTTAAAAACTGGAATTGTAACCTCTGTATATCTTATCTTATGGAACTAGAGTACTATTTATATTTTATACATATTAAAACTAAATGTATACTCGAAGGCTTGCACAATTAAAAGATGCTTATTATCTTACGACTGCAAGCAATATTTGAACGCATTAATAATGCCATTCTCTACAGCAGCTGTGAATATGAAGGTTTATGGAAGGATACCCCATAAACTCCATCGCCTCGCAGAGTTATATGATGTTTAATTTATGAATGTCTTCAGATGCTATCATATATTCAAGGACCGATGTCAGACCAATTGTCAATCAACGAGAGGGTAAAAAAATTTGCTTCAAGCATATCCATTTTGGCTTCATATCCCGAAAGTACTCGTAGCTATTACAAATTAGAGAGTCAAAAATAAATTAAAATTAAACCTAAATACATACGAGTAATACCGATCTAAATAATATAAATATTTATTCAACTTACGATATTACTAATTAATGGAGTTGGAAGACATTTTTGTTTTTTTTCCTTTTGGGGGGAGGAGAAATGCCTTACGCACTATAAGGAGGTCTGTTGGCGTTGACCATGTGTCCGGCTCTCTTTCGGATCATACGGACTAAAACTCCTCCCAACCCTGTGGCTTCTGACACAAACTCCTGGGACCCCGGGACCGCTCTTCGCATTACTTCAAGGGCTGTGATCCTACACCCTTTCGGGTTTACGTGCTTTCACGGTATTGTTCTTCTTCTCTTTTCTTTCTTCAGAGAATATCTTCCACAAACTGGCAAATTCTTCCCCAGTTCAGGTTACTCGTCAGCATTTTATCCGCTATGTTTTCTGGGTTGAAGGCACCAATGTTGTTTTCCAGTGCTGTGCGTTGGGCTTCCCATCTTCTGCAGGCAAAAAATGTGTGATGTACGTCGCCTGCTGGGGAGTCGCCGTACTGGCAGTCTGGGCTATCCGTTTTGCCGATACTATGTAAAAAGGCTTTGGAATTTCCGTGTCCGGTGAGGAACTGGGTGACGAAGTAGTTGACCTCCCCGTGTTTCCGGTCTTTCCACTCAGCCACATTTCTTATCAGCCTCGCTGTCCACCTTCCTCTGCTTTCCGAGATCCAGCGCTCTTGCCACTTCCGTATTGTTTGCTGCTCTGCTTGGTCGATTGCCGCTTCCAATCCGATTTCCGCCTTGTTGTTGTGGACG
Source organism: Volucella zonaria (assembly GCA_963966105.1). Lineage (NCBI taxonomy): Eukaryota > Metazoa > Arthropoda > Insecta > Diptera > Syrphidae > Volucella > Volucella zonaria. Next base: position 362,717,741 of record OZ014530.1, on the reverse strand, counting down.
TACTTCTTTGTGCCGCTAGGAAATCGATGGGAGTCACTCCTGTGACTACAAGGGCAGCTGGTTCCGACACCGTTCGGTAAGAGCTAGCCACGCGTAGAGCTCCACGTCTTTGCACTGCCGCCATCTGCTTCCGGTACTTTTCTTGTCGAAGCGCGTCTGCCCAGATCTCACTTCCATATAGGAGAATGGCATGCGTTGTCGACATTAATAGCCTGCGCTTACTTGGCGTTGGACCACCTATGTTCGCCATTAATCTACTGAGTGATGTTGTAACTCTAGAGGCTGTTTTCACTGCGTAAGTTATCTGTTGCTGGAAAGTTAGTTTTGTGTCAAGCCACAATCCCAAATACTTCACCGTGTCCTTGCTCTTAATGACTTCAGAGCCAATTTGGAAGTCTATTTGTGTCGGGATTTTCTTCTTCGGCAGAAGGACTATCTCTGTTTTCTCTGTTGCCAAACTAAGACCGTGCTCATCAATCCAGAAGATTGTTCGTCGCATGACTTGGTTCAACTTTCTTTGAGCATTTCCAGGGTTTCTTGCCGTTATCACTGCCGCGATGTCGTCTGCGTACTCAACGAGAAAGGTGTCTTCCGGCATCTCCATCCGCAGTATATCATCATCGGAGATGTTCCAGAGGTCTGGTCCCAAGATTGACCCCTGTGCTGCTCCAGATGTTACTTCCTTCCTTCGTAGGCCTTCTGTGGTCTCGTAGATCAGCTCTCGATCCCTGAGATAGTCCTTCATCATATGTAATAAATAGGCTTGGATGTTGAATCTATTTTCTAGCGCATTTAGTATATCACTCCACCTTGCTGAGTTGAATGCATTTCTTACGTCCAGGTTTGCCAGCAAAACGACTTTCATAGAGCGGCAACTTCCTTGTTGGGCGGTTTGAACAGACTTTACCACTTCTTCAATAGCTCCGACCGTGGAGCGTCCTTTCCTGAACCCGTACTGCCCTCCTGCCAAGTATCCCGCTCTTTGTACTGCATCTGTGAGCCGTGATTTGAGCAGCTTTTCCATCAGTTTTCCCGCAGTGTCCAGCATACATAAGGGCCTGTGTCTGGGTCTCCTTTTCCTTTGCTGATCAGTACCAATCGTTGTTTTTTCCAACTCTTTGGGAAGACTCCTTCTTCGAGGGAACTGTTGTACATGTTGAGCAGCAGGTTAGGGCATGCTTGGGCAGTCACTTTTATTACTTCTGCTGGAATTCCATCTGGGCTGGGTGCTCTTCTGATTTTCATTGTCGGCACGGCTAATCCCAACTCTTCTTCGCTAAAACCTGGAGTTTCCTGTCGTCGGGCTGGTGTGTTGTCGGGAGGCCTGACCGGATGAAATGGGAAAAGGGTGTTTACAATGCACTCCATCTTGTCTTCGTTTAGAATAGGCGGTGCAGATTGGGCTCCCAGTTTCCGCATTACGACCTTGTAGCCTAACCTCCAAGGGTCGCTGTTTATGTCTCGGCGGTGATCCTCCCACTTCCGTTTTTTGCTCGAATTGATGGCCCTCTTAAGCCGGATTTTTTGGTTCTGAACTCCGCTAGAGCTTCCTCTATGTTTTCAGAGTGTCTTCTAGTTCCCCTGCTGACTATACGCCTAAGTTGTATTCATCTCCTGCGGAGCTCAGCTATCTCGTCTGTCCACCAGTACACTGAATTTCTCCTTCTGTTGTTGCAGCTTTTCCTTTGCATTGAAGCATCACATGCGAGCCGTATCAGTTGCATCGTGGCTTCAGCTTTTACTTCCGCGGATCCTTGTATTTGGAGCACGGCACTTTCTCCTTCTTCAATGGCGGATTTGAAAAGCTCTTCGTCTAACCTGTTGATGTTCCATCTCGGTGCTGGTAAACGGTTCTCGATAAGAGTTCGCTGGTTTGCTTCTAAATCAAAAACAATGTATTGATGATCGCTGCCCGTATAATCCTCGATTACTCGCCAGTTTTTTATTCTTGCGGATGTAGATTTTGTAGCGAAGGTTACATCCGGTATGGTGCCTCTTTGTCGTGGCTTCCTGAAAGTCGGCCATCTCAAGTATTTGCCTTCCTCGAGAGTCTGTAGTTGGCATTTACCACTCTTGAGCTCTGGCGTTAAAGTCGCCGGCAACCAGGATCTCGCCTATCGTTTCATTTAAGAAGTTCTCCAGGTCATCCAGTTTTTGGCGAAAATCGTTGATCCTGTCGTTCGGGCTGAAATATATGCTTACAACCGTGAGTCCATCGGTTTTGGCCCACGGAAGCCTCTTTGTATACCTTGGTTTTTCAGGGAGAATGACCTTGTGTCCAGAGTGCAGCGGTTCCTAAGGTGTCCACTATCCAGTTTGTCTCTTTGTCTACGTACTGTTCGCTGATGATGACGACATCAATCTGCAATTCGCTTAGTAATGTAGACAATAGATTGTCAGCCGTTCGACTCCTGTGGATATTTCCCTATAGGATTCTGGTCATTGTAAAGCCTTTTTCTTCGCATTAAATGTCTCTCGGAAAACGCGACCGGACCCCGGCACATGATTTAAGGCAAACGCTGGGGTTTGCAGATCCGCACACAGGCAACATTTTGGTGATTTTCTGCAGTCGATATTTTTGTGGCCCCCTTCTCCACAGTTGAAGCAGAGCCCTTGTACTTTTCTGTCCATGCCCTTGCAGATTGCCTGATGGTGTCCATATCCGCAACACTTGAAGCATCTAGGAACTTCTACTCTGCGACGCATTCTGCACTGAACCCATCCTATTTTGATTTGAGGGATCTTCAACATCTCATAAGCTGCTCGAGCGTTTATGTGGACTATAGCCATTTTCTGCGAGCTTCTGTTTATCCCAGTCACTGGCACCTGTATTTCCAGATTTTTGACTCATTTTTTCTTCTTGATGACTTTCTCGACCTCTTCTGCTGTGGTCAGTTCATCCAAGTCCCTGATTTCGAGTGAAACTTTTTCTTCAAAGTTGCGAACCGTAGCTCTTTCTCCTAAAATATTTCTAAGGGATTTCCCAAAAGCCTCTTTGTCCTTTGTCCCCGGTCCCAGTTCTAAAAGGACTTCCCCTTGCTTTGTTGTCGCACCGATTTGATGACAGTTTCGGTTTCATCGGGGTTTGCTTTTTTCCGAATCCCCCGCAGAATATCAATGTATTTTTCCTTGCCTTTTGGTTTGATAAGGATTGCCTCGTGCCTGAATTTCCGGTGCCTACTTTTATTTTGCCTGGTTTTATTTGTAGGGTTTTCTCTTGGGCGTTCATTAGGAGTAGGTTTGGGTGTAACTGATATTTTTTATTTCTTTTTCTTGAGAACTTTTGCAAAGCTGTCCTGTTTTGTGTTTGTTGTTTCAGTGTCCACGCCTTCCATCTCAAGCATTTTCTCCTGTTTTGATTTGTTTACTGGAATTGAAGAATTTCTAGTTTTCTTATCCGTTTGCTTTACGAGGGGGTAAGATGGAGGTCTCTTGTTTCCGGCTGGGGGTCTTGACTTTATAGTTGGAGCTGTCTCTTCTCCTGTCTTTTTGTTCTCGTTCGCTGGCGGTATCTTCCGGGTTGGCTTCAGGAAGGTTCGGACTTTTGCTTCATTTTGTCCAGCGATTCCTCTAATGCAGCAATTCCGTTTCTGATGTCTATTCTAAGATTTTTTTGCTTAACACAGGCATTCTTCATCATTTTTTAAGATGTCGCAACATTTCTGTACTTCCTTGGAAATTTTGTCTTCGAGTTTTTGCTCTTCGGGAGCCGAGAGGGGAAGCTGAATTTCTGTAGGACACAAATCTATATATAAGCTCTTGCGTAGATTTTTGGGCTTCAACATGTCTTACTAGTCTGCTCAGCTCCTCTTCAGTCGAATTTCCTGGAACCTCTTCAACCGTGGCGTTACTACCTACAGTCATCTGGAATATATCCCGAGCGGCTGGAGGCTTTCCTACTGGAGGATTTTCTGCGACCGGCTCATGCAGACCTACAGGAGTGTTCACTGCCAACGCCGGCGGTGTTGTTCGTTGCACCCGTTCACGTCTCTTAAAGGGATCTCTTCTGGGTTCACTTGTAGCTTTCTGTTCCACGGGAGCCAAGTGTTCCACTCATGGGGTTACGATCTCTGGTTTTTTGGTTTTGCGGTCATTGTATGTCGACGTCCCGGGGCCCGCTTGCTCACCCCTGACGGACGCCGGTACTGGGAATCCGACTCCCTGCACCGTAAGATATATCGTCTCTTTACCATCCATGTTTTGGTTTAAGTTCTGTGTTCCTTCACATAGTTGTTTTTTTTTTGGTCCACGGGTGGTATTTTATTTTCCACCTACCCTGCATTAATAATGAGTATTAATACCGAGCGTTCCTCCATCCGCCACCTGAGGACGCGCCCTCTAGGGGAAAAACAACAAAACCCCCGAGGGAGTTGAAAGACATAGATACATTGCGTAACCACCTGAAGTGCAATACTCGAGGTAAGTGTTGCACTTCAATTTCACTATGGAAATTAGCAGATTAATTTAAATTATTTTTATATTGTCCTGTGTTCAATCACAAAAAAACATAAAACCGATCATATGTATTTGTCGTACGTAATAAAGAATCATTTAAATATAATACATTCCTTATAAGCAAAAGAGTTAGAAAAATATTTGACTACTTTTATTCATTCAAACAGAATGGAACAAGATTTTCTTTTATTCAGAGAATCCAATTGCCGGATACCTTTTACGAGGAGCTTCAGATATATTCGGACATAAAATAAAGAAAATAAGTTTTCAGCCGAGTAACTCTAAACATGCAATGCTCTCTTTAGCATTTGTGGTTAATGTTCTGGAAAATATGAGTAAAATGCCTTCGTGTGGGCCTAAGTTGTGGGCTCTACATATCCTAAATTTCTACATACATACGAGTATGCAGTACATATGAAATTTCTATTAGCTTGAAGGCAGATGTGACCTAATTTGCTTCGCATTTAGGTACGAGTATTTATAAATAAACTAGCTTACATAACCCGCAACTTGACTGGCGTTGATATAGGGAATAATTGATAAAAGGTCTCTGATGGTTGAATATCTCACAGGATATTACATGGACTTTTTAATGGCGCAAATGGGAGTGTATTGGCTTTTCAGTCGGACGGTGCGGCGTTCAATCCCGACCGGGGCCCAAAAGACAAAGAATTGTCATATGTCTACCAGGAACATATGAAATGTATACAGTTAAAAATATTAGGTTATAATGTCGCAGGACTAAAAAATAAGTTTTTTGAAATTGAATTTTTTAATTATGTTAAGAATTTTGAATTACTCGTATTTGTTCTTTTTGAAACTCATGTCTTAGAAGGTGAGATAGGGAAATTTAAAGGAATATTTAGGGACTATGAATTGAAATGGATTCCAGCAGTGAAAACAAATACTTAGCAGGTGGGAACTGTTAGGTTATCGAAAATGTCTTGAAGGAGTTGTTATGAATTTTAAGCTAGTTGAAGAAATGGATGTCTTGGAGGTTAAAGTCATGGGTCCTGTCCTCTTTATTGTACCAAACTAACTGAACTATAATCACTGGAATAGAGATTATGTCAGACTTTGCGACACTCTTCAGGACTTAGGGTCAATGAATATATTACTTGTTGGCGATTTTAATGCTAGAATTGGATTGTCGCAAAATAATTTTGTAAGTGGGTCTGTTCCAAAAATGATTAATCCAACCCGTGGATCAAAAGACGAAGGAAAGGTGATAAAATGCTGGAGGTTGCTGACACTTTAGATGCAAGGATTCTAAATGGAAGCTGTAAAGGGGATCCGTATGGTGAATGAGGAACGACGTGCTCTATCATTGACTACTGCCTTGTGGCCGGGAAATGGAACTCTATTCTGAGTAACTTCAAACTTTCTCTGACCACATGCCTTTGCACATTTCTTGTACGATTGGAACTGAAGAAACGCTCAACACAAAGCAAATGGGGCTACTGCCAAAGTTGGTATGGAGATATAGATTGCAACCTATATATGTGCCAAAATAATTTAGATCAGCAACTTCCCAAATGAAGGTTGTTGAATAATCCGCTGCACATGGATGACCTAACTCGAGTAATGATTGAAACTGTTCCAACAAGTACCACAGGCAGGCGTAGGGTTACTCCAAAACAGATCTGGTTTGATGCAGATTGTCATAAAGCCAGAAAAAAATCTTTTTCGCTTCTAAGGCTCTTAAGGACTTACAATATAGTACTTAATTTTTCAAAAACATGTATGCAGTACCCAATATGGATTGTAAACTTCTCTGTTCGGCCAAAAGGAAACATCTGGAGCAACAAACCGTAGCCGTTTTAAATTTATCGAGATCCTTAGCAGAATTTTGGAATTCGGCCAAAACTATCAACGGGAGAAATAACATAACACAACATTGCATCATCCTTACAAGCATCTGAACTTCGCCACTATTTTAAGAATCTGCTCAACGCTCCTTAATTTTCACCTCCGCCACAGTATGCCGCACCATTTTTTGAAGATGAGTTTTTAGATGCTCCATTTAGAGTTTTTGAAGTGCAAAATGTTATCAAAAAATCTAAAGTTAGTAAAGCACCAGGAGGCGACCGAGTACCAGCAGAATTCTATAAAAATTGTTCAGTTCAATTTCTGTCCGCATTAACCAACGAATGCAATAGAATATTTGAAACAACCAGTGTTCCAGAAAGCTTTAAAGGGACAATAATTTTTCCTCTACATAAGAAAGGATCGTACGACAACCCGGAAAATTATCGAAGCATTTCTTTCCTGAATACGTCAGTTAAGCTGTTTAGTACCTTAATCTTTAATAGGCTTACTCAGTGGATCGAAAACAAGAAAATACTGAATGAATTTCAAGCTTGGTTTAGGAGAAACTATTCGAGCTTAGACCAAATATTCACCCTGACAAATATTGCGGAGAGCTTCAAAAGAAGGAGCAAGAAGTTATACGCTTTCTTCGTCGACTTTCGTACACTTTTTTACAAGCTGTATAAGATGGGAATCTCTAGAAAAATTGTTGGAGTCTGTTATAAATGAACCGACAAGATTGCCATCGCGTAGCTGTTTAGACCACATTTACGGACTTTTTTTCAATATTTCACTTGACGCATGTGAAAAATGTGTCTTCGATTTTGCAATTACTGACCACTTAATGACAGGTTTACTAGTAAGTCCGATTATTAAAAGAAATAACCATAAGCCTAGTTTTCGCAATGAGGTAACCAAAATTGATTTTTCTAAATTAAAGTCTATTCTCAGCTTTGAATCATGGGTATAGGTTTTTATTGAGCCAAATCCATCTAAATCGTATGATATTTTTATAAAATGCCTTACAAATCATATAAAATATTGTAGTTTTATGGAAAATATAAAAAGCTCGTCTAAAAGGCTCAAACTACTGAGCTTGTACAATTAATTAATAAAAAAAACAAACTGCGACAGAAATTCTATAAACACCTTGTTGCAATTTTATTTCGCCGCGGTTGTTGCAATTTATTTTATTTATCTCGATATTTAGTAGCCGGTCTGCCGGCAGGAATCAAACTTAAAAAAAAAAACAACACAACGCTCGCGAACCACACAGGTGGTGGTTATTTCGGTAATGGCGGACTGCAACGCCAATAACAAAAAAACCAAAAAAGGAAAATTTGCAACAGGCAGCCGTTGAGTGCTGCCACTTTCGGCTGCTCAGCTGGGGGTGGGTTTATGGTTAAAAAGAACGAAATAAAAAAAAATATATGGTAGTCGCAGATCTCAAAAAAATTAAAGATACACAAATGTGTCCGTAGGCGCCACGCAATCTTTTTAGGAAGGAATTGCGAAACCTCAAAGCGATGAAAAAAACACAGCAAAAGCCGAAAGTCACGTTATACGAGTAAAGGGGTACTTTATTGATCGGATTTCTTTTTTCGAACAAAGAAATTAAGCTGTAGACACGGTTTACAGAACCAGACAGTTAAAACTACCGTAGCAGAAACAGCTTAAGAGTTTGCCGCTATCGTCCGCCTTCCCGAACGATTGAAACTAATTTATTTCTAGCGGGTCGCGTGAAAGGTAAACGGGCCTTTATTACGGAGTACTAACAACTTTTTTTTCTCTCACGTTGGCGAAAGCCTACCGGGATCTCACTATCCACTGTCACTACACAATACTTAGCTTGCTGGGTATCCTTATTTCCTCGTCTTCCCAGTTCTCCCTGTGGTTCCATGATCCTGTCTTTTTTTCCTCTCGCTTTGCACTTAAATTTCTTTCTTGTTTTGTTGTTTAAATTTAAATTTCCTCTACTTTCTTGGTCACTTGGACCTAGATCACTTTACTCGTTTGCTTAAAAAACCTCTATCCCGTGTTACGGTCAACCAAGAAGTGGCTGCCCTGATTCGACTTATGTTCACTCAGACCATTGGTCACTCACCCACACATTCGCGCATTACATCTACTCGGTTAGCGGGCCCAATGTCTGGTATATGTGTACAGCGCTCCGCTACCTAGCTGGAGCGTGTAACCATGGCTTGGGGCACCGCTAGACCGCTCTTTCATACACTCAAGTGTGCCACTTTGACTACCCAGATCTTCGGGGAAATTTCCGAATTCTGGGGATTTCCTTTGGCCTGAGTGAACATTTCCCCTGAGTTGTCTTGGGTTCAAATAACCCCTTCTTTCTCCGAATTTGATCCCTGAAGTAAGTCGAAGTGACAAAGAAAGTTCCTTTTCTATTCGTTTGCAATTTCGAATGGGGAACTAAGTTAGGATCTAGGGATCTTAGGTTGAACTTTTGAAAAGTGACGGAGGCAGAAGGAAACATTTTTTGGACTTAAATTCCCGAATGAAAGGTGGACCCGGTGAGCTTCTGTGCAGATTTTGGAGGGGGAAAAAAGGGAATACCAGATAGCGTCCCACTCTTTACATTAATTATGTTTTATTTTTAATTGTAGAATTTGTTGTTTCTTTTTATTTGTTTCTGTATTCTGTTTCGTTTGTTGTGTTTGTTTTTTTCTTTGTTTTTATGGGTGTGTTGTGTGGTGTGTGTTGCAGAGAGTTGCAGGCGGTCCGCCTGGCTCTAGGCAACGTGTGCGGGTTGTAGATGTTTCATTTACACAGAGGGTTCCAGACCGCCCATCTGGCTCTAGGTGTATAGTCCAAATAATATGGCCGTCCGCCATATGCTCAGAGTGTTCCAGGCCGTCCGCCTGGCTCTGTCCTTCCCGGGTGGACCTACTGGTTGTCACTTCCGAGGAGCGTAAAGGCAGAAGTCCGGGATTGGAAGAATCCACAGGTACATTTCGCAAATACGTTCCTCCAAAGCGACAACGGACATAACAGACAAGGCGGGTCAAAAGGTGAAGGGGTTAGGAGCTGGAAGGATGGAGCGGATGCCTTAGCTCTACTTAAGGCTGGAGACTACCCAGTGGGGGAGACAAAACAACATTTGGGACAAGGGTCGGCTATTTCGTGTTGGACCCTTGCACAAAAACTAAAACCTTCTTCCTCGAGTTTTATTTATTTTGACCGTCCGTCGTACCTATTTATGTTGTCCTTCCAAGATGCTGAGAAAGTGCACCGATGGCTGATACGCCCATGGCTGCCCATCACTCTCTCAGAATTTTGGGCGAACAACCGGTACAAGGGGAAAGGTTCGAAGGAGTGAAGCGAAGTTTTCAAGGAAAAAGAGTCCAGCTTGTTGTGGTAAATTTTACCGCAACAACCTTAGCAATACAAATCTAAAAAGGAGCTACAAAAGGCTATGTTTTGAAGTAAAAAATAAAGTTCCAATTTGCCGTGATACTCGTAAGTTTTATAAAAATCATTTTAGCTTAAATAGCGGAAATATAAGAGGTGAATGGAAACTCGTTAATAACATTCTCAATAAGCCCGCTTCCTCTAAAAGTCTTACCACGATTCTGTATAATGATCGCACTGCCACCGATAGGCTTGAAGTTGCTGACATTTTCAATAATTATTCTGCCAACATTATCCATCCGATTTTAACTACATTCGATTGCAGGAATTCTTGTTTTCTATCTACTATTTACGAAACTGCTCAGAGATGTACTTTTTTCTGTGAGCCCATTACAGGCTTAGAGTTGTTGAAAACTATAGGCTCTCTAAGAAACTCAAATTCCTGTGGCACAGACGGCATTTCAAATCGGATGTTGAAGAATGTTGCTTGTTTTGTTGTGGATGTCCTAGCCCATATTTTTAATAAAAGCGTTTTATCCGGAGTTTTTTCCATAGCTCTTAAATCTGCGGATGTAGTTCCACTGTATAAAAAAGGTGCCACAAATGATGTAAGCAACTACAGACCTATTTCGCTTCTTCCTTCAGTAAGCAAAGTTTTTGAAAAAGCTATGAAAAATAGGATTGTTAACTTTCTTAATAAAACAAGCTTTTTCAGTTCACTTCAATATGGGTTTCAAATAGGTAAAAGTACGGAGAATGCACTGCTAAATTTTTTCGATATTTTAGACAATAAAAAGTCTACAGCAAGTCTGTTTGTCGACATTTCTAAAGCATTTGATATGGTTAACCATTACATTTTGTTGCGGAAATTACAAAATGCCGGTTTTTCGAGGTTTTGTTCTTGAGTGGTTCAAATCTTATCTTGAAAATAGATCTCAAAGAGTAAAGATTGAAGGGATCAGAAATAATACTAGGTTTATGAATCTAGGGGTACCTCAGGGCTCTGTATTGGGACCAATTCTATTCCTGATTTACATCAACTCATTGTTTGAGCACAATTTCAAAGGCCTTATCACTGCCTTTGCAGATGATGTTGTTTTAACATATGGTTCTGTAAGCCCTCTAAATTTAATTGCTGATATCAATGTAGATTTGGAAATGTTTAGGACATGGTTTGCTGCACACAGACTGATGATCAGTTCCAAAACAAAAACAATGTATTACAGTCTGACATCTCAAAAGTCGTTTGACGATGAAGTTTTTTTCATGCACCTGAGTGTCAAAGGTTTAAATTGTTGAGCTGCTTCTGTAGCACCAGCCCCTCCGCTAATACTTTTTCTAGCAATCTAAACTGCAGCGAAAAGTGCTTTCAAACTGAAGGCGTCAAAGAATTTAAATACCTGGGGCTAATTTTTGACTATAGAATGTGCTTTAATAATCACATTGATAACTTAAGGCAATATTTTCGAATGACTCTTAGAAGTTTCTTTTTTCTGAAGAATGTCTGATCTTTAAACCTTTTGAAGATAATTTATTTTGGAATTTTCCAAACTAAGCTACAATATGGCATTACTTGTTGGGGAGGGGTGTGTTTTAACAGAATCCACCCACTTCTCGTTTAACAGAAATTTATTGTAAGAAAAATCTGCGAGAAAAATCGCTTACATCATAGCTTTCCATTATTTTACAATTTGAAAATTCTTCCCGTTTCAAAGTTCTAAAGTCCTTTTTCTATAGATCTGGTAATTTAAATATTAGAGTTCTTGAAAATTACAATTAACGTCGTAATCCTTTGAATCTAGTAGCTGTTCCTAAATTTCGAACCACAGCCTATAGCAATTTTTATACAATGTCATCGCGCTGCCTCTTTAATGAGATTCCTATCTGGATTAGGACTCTTAGTCCTATCAAAATATTTTTGAAGTAAGAACTTAGCTTCTAGCCCATGATATTAAACGTTTAGAGTCCATCTTTAACTCTCATTCCTAGTCTGTTATTGATGTTTTTGATGATTTGGTGTTTCGTTCTTTATTCTTTTCAAAAAAATTTAATTTTATTCTATAAAACTAATCTTGTTTTCTAACTTGTACCTTGGCATTGTGTTCTTTTTCCTCAATGATATAATGTATTACGTTTTACTTAAGGTTCAATGCATTGTTTGCTTTAATTTTGAAATTGTAAATTTTTTTATTTTTTTTTTAGATGAAAGGGTCATCCTACCCATTTATTTATATTATTGCTTTTTATCCTTTTGATGGGGCATTCAATACTATTTCTGATTAAGAAATATAAAATGTCTCTCATTTTTCTTTAGTTAATATTATTTGTTGTTTAATTATGCTAATTATATTTTGAAGTATTGTAACTATATTCTAGTGAAAATAAACTTTTACTATACTATTGTACTACTCGTATATTGAGCACAGCTCTAAGATTAAATTATTTCGTGCGACTTCTGCCTCTATATTACTATATGGTGCTCAAGTTTGGGGTTACTGCCAGTTTGAAGAGGTTGAAAGATTCCTGAGATATCTCTGGACTGCTTGACGGAAGCCTCAATGTGCATAGGTGGGGTAATATTATTGGTGATCGAAGGATTGAGTGAAAAATTGTTTGCTAGCGCATTAGACTTATCAGCACAAGAAAGCATTACAGAGTTCCCTGTTCTAAGGGGAGGAATGTAGATATGTTTTTTCTTAATCACCTTGATTATATTCCAGAATTAAATCAAGGCCTCTGTATACTGCATTAACATACTTGTGTTTGGTTCCCGGGAGAGTAAATGATGAGATTCGCGGAGCCCCTGACCTTCGAACAAGCGACTTGGCCGTGGAAGAAGCATTCGGAGGTCTACGACGACCGTCTTTAGCGTTTGGGCTCGCGAATTGATGACGGTCATAGCGAAGCAGAGGGCGACGGGAAATTGAGGTAGTTTGAACTAGAAAGGGAAGTTAGAAGGAATCAGCTGAATTAGCGAGATGAAAACATCCATCTGCGGTCAAATCTATTTAATATTGTGACTTCTTTAATGTTCCTAAGTTGTTTTTTGACGCGGAATCCCAGTGCATAGTTTCGGGATATCCAAGTTGCGTATGAGCATTATACAAGGTGTCCCCTAATTCGTTAACGATAATTTGGGAAATGATTCCTGGGTATATTCTAAAAAAAATATCGTTCTACAGTGACGGTCAATCTCCAATGTTGACATTTCAGAAAAGGCTTACTTCGATGTACCCTAACCCATGTTAACGAAAATTGTTCTGTTAGTACTAATGGTAGAAGCTTCGTGTAGGACTTTATTTTTAGAAATACTAGCCTTAGTAACGGCGTTTAAAAGAGGTTCATATCTTGATTTAGTCTTTAGATATCCAATTTCTAAGCCAGTTCCATTTTCATTGCCCATGCTAATTTTCGACTTTGAGGTCACTTTTCTCCAGAAAATGCCTAATTAACATAACGTTTTAGTATTTTTTTCTTATGAAAGTAAGAATAATAATAAAAAAAATCATCATCAAGTTTGCACAGAAACCAATAGATTTTATGATACTTGCGAAAACATGCAGCAGGTAAAAAAAGGAATTTATGATTTTTTACCAACGATTCTAACAACAGTTGACAATACTCGTTAATAATTTTCAATATTTTTAAAATTGTATAGCTACTCGTAGTTTTAAAGCGTGCTCGTTTATTTGACTACCCTTCAAATCTTTCATTTCCTTACCTTGTTTCTTAAAAGTTCTCAGTAAGAGTTAAGTTTGGGATTTGAAGGCCTACTTCGAAAATTTACCAAACAAAAATGGTATAAAAGATTAGAAAAAAAAAAAAAACAATTCGTCAGCTTAATTTTTTTATGCTAAGGTTACAGTTGCTTAGAAACGCCATTGGAAATATCTGCATTTACAAGCAAAGATTACGCAGAAATAATTTACTTTTATGGGCTGTGTAATGGAAGTTTAACTAGTGCGCGACAAAAATATCGTGAACTTTACCCTAACTCATAACCGACGACTTCCTAATAAAAGAGTATTTATAAATACGTATCGAAGGATTCGAGAAACGGGATCAGTTTCGAATATACGATCGAAGGCGGGAGCTCCACAAGTAAGAAGGATTTCGGCTAATGAAAGAATACTGAATACTGTTACAGCTAATCCAACAATCAGCATCAGACGCTTAGCTTTGCAATTCAATGTTTCCAGACATAAGATTTCTAATATACTGCATGGAGAAAATCTTTATCCATACCACCAAATACCTTTACAAGAGCTGATTCCTTTCTTTCCTTTGAAAAAGAGATTTGAGTTTTCTAACTGGTTGCTGAAGCGGAGCTTGGGTGACAACCAGTTTATTAGCAGAATTCTTTGTACGGACGAATCTCAATTTACAGGAGATGGGATCACAAATTTTCAAAATCTTCATACGTGGGCTGCGGACAATCCACATACAAGGAGACATAAATCATTTCAACACAAATTCAGCGTCAATTTTCGGGCAGCTGTACTTGGAAAGAAGTTAATCGGCTCCTTCAAACTACCATCTAGGCGGAATTCTACAAACTATTGGGTCTATAACTGCGGTTTGCTAAGAGATGGCGTAACTTGTATTATTCTATTGCTATTATTCCATTGGAACATGCGTTGGAAAGCTACTGTCAGTGTACGTCATTTCAGTATATGTCATTCATTTGAAGCGTAAACAACAATAATTTTTTTTCACTCAAATATGTCGAACTTTCTGCCTGAAAAAGTGTTTTTGCGGGGAGTTCTTCTTCATTACTTTAATATGAAGAAAACTGCTGCCGAAAGTCATCGTATTTTGGTGGAAGTTTATGGTGAACATGCGCTAGCTGAGCGAACGTGCCAAAAGTGGTTTGCACGATTTAAAAGTCGTGATTTTGGCTTGGAAGACGATGAACGTCCCGGGCAGTCAAAAAAGTTTGACGATGAAGAACTGGAAGCATTACTCTATGAAGATTGTTGCCAAATACAAGCAGCCATTTCAAAACGTTTAAAAGCACCTGGATATATTCAAAAGCAAGGAAATTGGGTTCCACATGAACTCAAGCCGAGAGACGTCGAAAGGCGGTTTTGCATGTCCAAAATGCTGCTGGAACACCACAAAAGGAAGTCATTTTTGCATCGGATTGTTACTGGTGATGAAAAATGGATCCATTACGACAACCCCAAGCGCAAAAAATCATATGTGAAACCCGGCCAACCAGCCAAATCAACGGCAAAGCCGAATATCCATGGCACGAAGGTAATGCTCTGTATTTGGTGGGATCAGATGGGTGTGCTGTATTATGAGCTGCTAAAACCGTGTGAAACCATCAATGGACAACGCTACCGAACACAATTAATCCGTTTGAAGAGAGCAGTGGCCGAAAAACGCCCTGAATATGCAACCAGACACGAGGCAATAATTTTCCATCATGACAACGCTCGGCCCCATGTAGCTATTCCGGTTAAGAACTATTTGGAAAACAGTAGATGGGAAGTCTTACCCCACCCACCTTATAGCCCAGACCTTGCCCCTTCTGATTACCATTTGTTCCGGTCGATGCAGAACGCCTTCACTGAAATACGGTTCACATCAGAGCAGAATATCAAAAATTGGCTTGATTCATTCTTGGCTGCCAAGCCAACGCAGTTCTTTTGGGATGGGATCCATAAATTGCCAGAAAGATGGGAAAAAGTCATAGCTTCAGATGGCCAATACTTTGAATAATACTATTGTACATGTTGTTCGTAAATAAACGTTCAAATTTTTAAAAAAACCGCACGAGTTAAGTTATAAACCCAATATTTGGACTTTTTGCGAATTGATTTACTAGAACTATTGGAGAACATTCCACTGATTCACCTAGCTTCATCATATTTTCAACAGGACGGTGCTCCAGCCCACTATGGTCGTGAGGTTAAGAAGGAGGAAATGGACCAGTTCACTGGCCGCAAGATCTCCTGACCTTACAGTATTAAATTTTTTTTTTTTGTATGGGGAAGTATGAAAGAACTTGTTTTTTCAACCGAAATAGCAACTTTAATTGAATTGGAAGATCGTATTCTCGAAGCGTCATCAAAAGTGAGGTAGCAGTTAACATCAATAAACATTTGCAGTGAAATCCAAAAACGGGCTCGAGCTTGCATACAAAACCAAGACCAACCATCTGCTGCGCGTTTTCCCAAGTATCTTACGATCTATGGGTTTTTGTGCAAACTTGATGATGATTTTTCTTACTTTCATAAGAAAAAAGTAGTAAAACGTTATGTTAAGTAAACATTTTCTAGAGAAAAGTGATCTCAAAGTCAAAAATTAGCATGGGCAATGAAAATGAAAATGAAAAATGATATCTAAAGACTCATGAACCTCTTTTAAACGCCGTTATAAAAGCTAGTATTTTTTCTAAAAATAAAATCCTACACAAAGTTTCTACCATTAGTACTAACAGAGCAATTTCCGTTAATATAGGTCACCATATACACCAAAATAAGCCTTTCCTGAAATCCTTGATAAAGGCTGTCAACATTGGATATAGGCCCTTACTTTAGAACGATTTTTTTCTTAGAATTCAATATACCTAGGAATCATTTCCCAAATTATCGTTGACGAATTTAACTTCAGCTCATATGCATGCAGGCTTTTAATCAAATTCATAAATTATCCCCTTATTCCACACAGCGGTCAAACTTTGTATTAACTAGTTTCAAATTTCCGTTTACTCAACAACGGTTTAATTGAATTTTAATTCGTGGTAAAGTACTAGACTTACACTTTTTTTTGCTTCAGTTATGTCTTAATTCCATCATAGAGTGTAGCGTTTTCCCCTGTTTTTTTTTCGAAATGCTAAAGTTGTACTTCCTTGTTAAAAGTGCTTACATTTGCCTTCTTCCAAAACACTTAAGCAACACTTCGTACTGTTTTACAGCAATCTATTCGTAAGCGGTTAAGTCTGCGGACTTCATACAGTAGAACTGAAATGGAGGGCTTCTTTGTATGCGCTAACAAAGCTCTTCGTAAGATATAAAAGCAGTTAAAATTTTCAAAATATTCTTATTTTTAATTGTTTCTTTAATTGTAACTCAGGGTCCGTTCAACCGATCGTAATGAACAATACGTATTTAAGTATTTCGTAGTTTTTAAATTGAGTAATGGCCTATCGAACAGTGTTTAGAATCGCTGTTTTTTTTGTGATGCTCCTACTAACTGACAAAAGTTCTAAAATAAATTTATTTGGATACAGACACTTCCATACGACATAACCCAAATGTTCTTTAAAAATATCTTCAATGTACAGACACGGCTACATTATAATTTTATAATAACAGAGATGTCAATTTGTAAGTAAAAAAAATCTTTAAATCGCTACTCCTTTACTATAAAAGACCAACCTCTATCTGATAGGAAAATACTCTCATCATCAGAAATGACCGGAAGGCACACATACAAGTAAGTCATAGATCTAATGAGGCGTTCCAAAATAATAGTTTCAGGCATGTTGAAAGTAAGAATCTAAAAAGTCGGTGTGATTTTCTTATATATTTTCCTACAGACGTGGTCAATCATGAAGCCTGGAAAGTGATTGACACGAAATTTTTACAATGGAAAATTCGATGCCGTTTTTATTGGAAAAACTCATTTTGAGTTAAGTGTCTTTCAGAGATTTTGCTTTAAAAACTATCAACGAGCCTCACTGTTATTCTTCACCAGTTTACCGTGAAGTCGACTTTCGGACTTACCTCGAAATATTGCGATTCTTCCTAAGCCATACAATTCGTTTACGGAATAAACTATCGATCAGGTCTACTCATTATGACCTGCAACAATTTAAAACTGACGTAGATAAATATCTTTCTTTTCGTTCTGTGTGTAAAAATCTTAGAGTGTTCTTTCTTTATATTTTATGAAATACAGTCACCTGCAATGGAGTTTGAAAGCAGCGAAAAGTTTGAGTAATCTGATAAAAGAAAGAGAGTTGCACTTTCTAACAAGTTGTGGCATAAATTCTTAAGGACCCGATCTGATTCCGACTACAGTAATTATCGATTGGTATACAATCGTTTTTCTGAACTTTGTGAGTCTCTTTACCTTGAGTACCTCTACCGCATGCAATTTAACTTAGTCTCGGACCCTAAACGCTTCTACCAGTTTGTTAATACCAAAAGAAAGTCAGACGGCTACCCATCTACTCTCAAATTTCTTAGTGAATCTTCTGCCGACCCGAAAACCATTGCAAATTTCTTTGCCTGTCATCTTAATAAATCCTTTTCTAAGAAAACAGCTGAATCCGATCCTAGTTACTTTAGCTATATGAGAAACTATCCTGAGACATCTTCCATTTCGCTAAATACCCAATCAAGTCATAAATACTGGTACACAACTGAACTCTCTCATTACGTATGCAATACTGGGCGCATCCATTTCGTATTGATTGCGATTTGACAGTTGATATCTATGCTTCATTGTGACGTAAAAAGTTTTTGAAATTAATTGCTTACAATCATGGAATGGGGCGACATCGAACATCGTATTGTTGTAGTTGGCCTACTTAAATGCATCATGAAAAAGGCGATATCTTTAGGACGTTGTGACCGCTTGGAATCACTCGCAATTTTGTGTATCGTGCTGTGAAGTTGTTTGAGGATACTGGTGGAGTACGAGACCGTCAAAGATCTGGCCGTCAGCGCATTGTGAGAACTCCTAAAGCGATCAAAGCCGCTGCGAAAACAAAAAATCTTGTCGCAGGAAATGCAAATTTCGCAAAAATCCATGTCTCGCATTATCAAAGAGGATTTAGGACTCAGCGCGTACCAGCGATACATTGGATACCTGCTCACGGGCGCATTGAAGGAAAAACGCAAGCGAAGATCGAAAACGTTACTCATCCGGTACGCGAAGAACGCTCACAGACAAATTCTGTTTACTGACGAGAAAATCTTCACCGTAGAAGAATCGTTCAATAAGCACAACGATCGTGTGTATGCTCGGTCTTCTAGAGAAGCATCCCAACTCGTCCCGAGGGTTCAAAGAGGCCACCATCCCGCGTCTGTAATGGTATGGTGGGGAGTGTGATACGATGGCGTTACCAAGCTCCATTTTTGCGAGAAAGGAGTGAAAACATCGGCCAAAGTATATCAATCGACCGTCTTGGAACCCATTGTGAAGTCTCTCAACCAATCAATATTCAACAACAAGCCATGGACTTTCCAGCTCTGGCTCAAAAACAACGTTCCGGACTTTATATCAACGGATGATTGGCCAGCTGATAGTCTAGAACTCAACCCGTTGGATTACAAGTTTTGGTCCGTATTAGAGGGCATGGCTTACTCTACTCGACACTCAAATATTGAGTCGTTGAAGCGAGCCCTTGTCCATGCAGTGGACAATTTCCCCATGCCTGAAGTGCGACTCGCAATAGATGAGTGTCCTCATCGTCTTAAGTCGTGCTGGAAGGCAAATGGAAGTCATTTCGAAATGTAGCCATTGAATAACCCAATAAAAACAAAAAAAAAATGTTTAAATATTAATTCGTTTTCATTTGGCGCTGATTTTTCTGTGTAACAGTATTTATGTCCCTATTGGGTATAACAACAGCTTTGGTATCTGAAAGCATTACCAAACTTAAAGATGATTTTTCGTCCGGCGCTGATGGCCTTCCGGCTATTGTAATATAGTAAAAGAGTGTGTTAACCAGCTCGGTCCTAACCTTGCTGCCCTATTTAACTTGTCTGTCTCAACAGGTACTTTCCCTTTCCTATGGAAGGAATCTTACATCATCCCTATTCATAAAAAAGGAAGTAAGACCGAAGTCGATAATTATAGGCCCATAGCAAAACTCTCTTGTATACCCAAACTTTTTCAAAACATAGTCTATCAACAACTGCTTCCGTACTCTAGGCCAACTATCTGTACAAATCAGCACGGTTTCATGAAAGGAAATCAACAACCACTAACCTAACAGAGTTCGTCTCTAGGCTTCATGCTTTAGAAAACGGTGATGAAGTCGATTCAATTTCCACTGATTTCAGCAAGGTATTCGATAAAATTTCTCACCAACTTATCATTTTTAAACTAAAAAACTTGGCTTTTCCCCTCATTTTGTGGCATGGCCCAAATCGAGAACACAGGGTCATCTTCAGATCTTCAATATCCGACCCCATTAAAGCAACATCTGGTGTCCCTCAGAGTAGTCACCTTGGGCCAATCATCTTTATCCTAACGATTAACCACATAAATCTCATTTTAACGAATTTTAATCCTTCTTTTTTCGCTGATGACTCCCATTGCCTGCAAGATGACTTAAATAAGTTTTCGGTATGGTACAAGCAAAACTTTTTGGAGCTTAATGTCAGCAAATGTCAAGCGTTAACCTATCCCCTAAAAGAAACTACTCGTACCTCATCTGCTATAAGCCTATTCCTTCCACTACCCAAGTACGGGATCTAGGAATAATTTGCGACAGAGAATTGAATTTCGACTCACATATTGACAGCATTATAAATAAAGCTAACTCTGCACTTGGTTTTATCAAACGCCGGTCAAAAGAATTTTCCAACCCTTATGTTACAAAGTCCCTGTACATTACTTTTGTAAGGCCTATTCTCGAATATTGCAGCCAAGTTTGGTCACCCTATAAACTAATCCACATTCAAAGAATAGAGCAGTCCAACGCAGGTTTAGCCGTTTCGCGCTGCGTGGTCTACCCATATGGATTACCCCCCTAAAACTAATTAGCATGCATACCCTAAAAAAACGTCGTGAAGTCGCTGATGTAATTTTTATCCACCAGTTACTGACTGGAAATATCGAGTGCTCGAGAATAACGCAAAATATTGTATTCACTTCCAATCCTCGTAATCTAAGATCTGTCCCACTTTTCCTGATCCGAACTCACCGCACCATCTACTGTCACTTTGAACCCATATCTAGAATGTTGCGTATAACGAACAACTACGTCGAAGTCTTTGACCTAAATAGCAGCAAACACGAAATAAAAAAAGCACTGCTCAATCTGCCACTCCCTTAACATCTCCCTCGTCCACCATTTCTCCTCGCCCCATTAGGTTAAGAGTATCCTTGTTAGTTCTAAGTCTAGCTTTAAGTTTTTGCTTGTTAATAAGCTTAATAAAGTTGTCCGGGGTAGACGCGGGCCAATAATAAAAATAATTATTCTTCAGTCTTAATCTTGTAAAATATTGCCTTTCGGATAGTTGTCTTGGACAGTTCCAAGACCAATATACTCGTACCGAAAATGGCTACTGAAGTCCGTCAAAGCTCAAGGTCATTTTTTTAAAGAGCTCTCTTACCTGCTGTAACTATTCCAATCTATTCCTTTGCTAATACTTTCTTGGACTCAAATACCTATTCTTTGATATAAAATTGGAACAGAAGCGTATCATATTTAGACATAACCTGCAAGGCCAACAGAGGAACCATCAACCGAGTGGAATTCCATGATTCCAAAATAAAAACCTATCTCCTGTCATCAAAGCGAAATTTAATGGCCCAGACATAATCCATGAATGGCACTACCATCACCAGCACCGAAAAACTTTCCATTATCAGTAATGTGTGTCAGAGACAACCTACTTTGGAATGCGTATATGTACTCGTATGTACTCGTATGTACTCGGTTGTTCCAAAGCGACATAAGTAATACCTCACATTTCCTGACTTTACCGTAATAAATATACTCCGTCCGAAATTTGAGTATGTACACCGCCCACATTTGGTCTTAAACAACCCTGTATCTGCTTGACAGGATTCAAAATCTTGTGGCAAAACCTAAAGGTGAGAGAAATATTGCCCTTGACTATATCATGTTCTTTACGATTTAATGTCTCTTGTCAGTAGCATAATGCTGCCTCAAACCTACCACCCATATCGCTGTAAATGCCCATCACTTTATTCCGAAGCCTATCTTCACCCATACATATTCTGAATTTCTTCCTATTAAACTCCTTCTTTGTCAGTCGTTATTATGATCTAAAATTCAAATACAAACAAATTCCTTCTACTTTACCTCCTAATTTTCCTTTCTTCTGTAAAGTGTCCATACAATTTAAGTGCATTCATAAAACCTGAGCACGTGCTCCTTAAAGACCTAAAGCTGAAGCATTGAGTTATGTGCTCTCCATTACCCGACCACCCTTATCCCTGATGGTGACATCTTTAGCAAATTTAAAGACGGATATTAAATTTATCACAGCTCTCCTATCAGTTTGGGAATAACCTTCATCTCTCTGTCCTATTCGGACTCGCACCCCAGGAGCGTCAATATCGAAACCAAACACACCTGAGTTTCAAACCACTACATCACAAACTTTCCTTTCTCCTCCTTCTATCTTTCCGCCCTCACCATGGCAACAGTATAAGGGTATTCAAAACCCCTTAGGCGGGCGTAAATTATAAAAAAAAAAAGAAATAATCTTACAGGACGTTGGAAGATTGCACCTGCATTTCATGTCACTTAACATAATACAACATACTACGTATGCTTTTTTCTCTGATTGTGCCACATCCTTGAGGTATTGCATAACTTTCATATAATATCATAAAATGCATGGCCGTCCCTAAGAAGAAGACTAGTTTCCATAAAACCTGGTATCTTCTCGAAGGGCTTCCAACGCATGCTATCAGATCTGACCTTCTGGCTGACTTTGTCATGTCGTTTCCATGGATTCTTATTCACTAAATTCTCCGGATTTAGCAATAAAGCCAATGTCTGGCAAAAGGTTTTTTTTTTGGGCCAAACAATGCATTCGCACATAATTTTTTTTTCTATCGGAACGGAGCATTTGGACGAAGAACTACTCCTTTGTATTCTGTGCACATTCCTTTTAGTGAAGTCGTTCAGTCTTTTGAAGCGAGTGTTTCAACGGTAAACTTCGGAAATTCACAGAGGTAGTACTCCGCTGTGTCATCATGGCTTTCACAGCAATCCCTTATGCCTAGCACATATAAATACTTAGAAAAATAGTAGTGTCCCGTCAGAACGCCAGTACGCAACCAGCACTCTTTCCGACTTAGGGACAGCAGGAATGCCGCTGACTTTTTAGAGACGTCGGGAAGTATTCGTTTGGCCTGCCTACAACCTGAGGAGTCATGCAATCTGCAGTTGGGCTCATATGAAAAATAACTGAAAGCTTTAACCGAGGCAAGGTTTCTCGTTCATCGGCGATTTTATTTCCCATAATGCCATTGCTACCTGAGCCCCAGACCAGACTCAGTGAATTCTACTTCTACTACGTTCAGTGATGTCTTGCATTCTCGAACTAACTTGGACGGCATAAGATCCTTGCTGAAGATCAAAGCGCTGCTTGCCCCCTCCACCGACTCTTCACAATATAGTTCGTTGCCATCGGGATTGCGTATATCTCCGCTTGGAAGACACGAAAGTTTTCCTAACGAGGAGCGAAATTTAACGTGGTCGTCTCCCAGAAAGACACCAATTCATTTCGTATTTTCGTAGTTCTAATATCATTGCGTCAGATGGCATGTCCGGGATCAAAAAATAGTCAACTCGCAAGATCGTCAAAGCTCCAGTGCGTCTTGTACCGATGATATGTATATCAAGGAGAGGCAGATTCATCAATGTGTTTAGGCTGAAGCCAGGCGTACTAGGGAACGCTCCAATGCAGTGGAGACAGACCATTCTTTGGAGTCTGGTAAAAGCAGGAATCACTTATTTCCGTGAGTGCTTATTCCACCAGACAACTGATGCATAGGATATAATTGGCCTTATGATTGCCCTGTAGATCCAGAGCACCCTTCTCGGTGACAGGTCTCATTTCTTACGGATAACTCCTTTGCACTGCCAGAAAGCCGACATAGAAGTTAGTTATCAAGGTTGACCCCAAATACTTAGGTTCTTTGGAAAATTGGATGGTGCTGCCTTTAAACACTAGATGAGTCAGACCAGTCAGCTTCTCTCATTTTTCCACAACTCTCCCCTTCAGTCGCCTCCCCCGCAGTTCTATTTTCTCACAATTTTCACAAAGCTAATTTCCGTAAAATCGATACCTATCTACGCAGGGCTTCTTTTGAGTTTACCAATCTATCTCTGGTTGATGCCATCTCCACTTTTTACAGAGAAATATTCAAATCCATCTCCCTTTATGTGCCTTACTCCCGTCATAAAACTTCTTCTACATCCCCTCCTTGGTATAATCGTATACTTCGCTCTCTACAAAACAAAAGAAACATGTTATGGGCGGTATTCCTTCGCACCCACTCTTCTTCCGACTATTCAAATTATCTAGGTACATATCTTCATTTCATTGAACTCTATAGCTCTGTCTATCAGCGCTACCTGAATAGTCCGCAAACCAATTTCATAAATGACCCCTAGTCCTTTTTTCAACTTGTCAATTGCAGAAGTAAGACTGATGGTTATCCTTCCTCCCTCGCTTTTGAAACCAAGTCTTCAAGTGATCCTCCTACCATCGCCAACTTTCTTGCCACATTTTTCAAACAATCATTTGCCAACAACTCCTCCATACCAGATTCCTCTTACTTCAATGATCTACCAAATTTCTCCATTGGTCCCTTTCTCACTCAAAATTTCGATCCTGCAGTTATTGAAGAAAAGTTACAAAATCTTAAGGATGAATTTGTACCTGGCCCAGACGGACTCCCCGTCGTATTTCTTAAAAAATGCTCTTCCAACTGTCTCTACCCCTTTCCTACCTTTTTCGTCTATTCCTTACACAGGGAGAATATTCCCCAGATTTGGAAGACCTCTTTTATAATCCCGATACACAAAAAGGGATCTAAATATGAAGTTACCAATTAACGTCCCATTGCTAAACTCTCTCATATACCCAAACTCCTTGAAAGCATTTTATACGAAGCCTTAAGCTTCAAATGCAAGCCTTTTATTTCACCCCGACAACATGGTTTTCTAAAAGGGAGGTCAACTACCATAAATCTAGTTGAATTCGTGTTTTTTACTCTCTTAGCCTTAGAAAATGGCAAAGAAATCGATGTTATCGCAACTCATTGATCCTCTTCAAATTGTCTGCTCTCGGCCTTGAGCCTCTCTTATTAAAATGGATTTCTTCTTACCTGGTAAACCGATACTATAGTGTTTGGTTTAGATCCGCCATTTCTGTTCCATTCCTGGTCTCATCTGGAGTTCCACAAGGCAGTCATCTTGGCCCTCTTCTCTTCATTCTTACTATTAACGATGTTGAGAAAGTCATTAAACACTCCTCCCTCTCCCTTTACGCTGACGACACAAAATTTTATAAAACTATTTCCTCTCCCCATGACTCTGCCCTTCTTCAAAAAGACCTTGATCGGTTTTCAATCTGGTGCCTCAAAAACTGCCTGGAACTTAATATAGCCAAATGTCAATCTATAACCTTCGCACGTAAATGCAAACCGCCTCCTCCCCGACTTTATTTTCTCCATGGTCAACCAATTCCCCTGGTTCAGTCTTTTCAAGACCTTGGCATATTATTCGACCGTGAGTTTAATTTCCGTTCGCATATCGATAAGATGATCCTCAAAGCCAACTCATCACTTGGCTTTATTAAACGGTAGTCCAAGGAATTTTCCAACCCGTATGTAACCAGATCGCTCTATATTACCTTTGTTCGCCCCCTGTTTGAGTATGCCATTCAAGCTTGGTCCCCCTTTCACCGGGTTCATGTTTCCCGAATCGAGGGCATTCAACGTCGATTCCTCCGTTTGCTCTCCGTGGTCTGCCGTGGAACGACCCTTTAATCTTACCTCCCTATCAGGACCGCCTCAATATTCTAAATATGAATTCGTTAGAAGAAAGTAGGAATACTGCTGACATTCTTTTCATTCATCGACTTCCATCGACTGTGCATCCATTTTGAACTTCATTTCCTTCAACACCAACCCCTGCAATCTACGTTGTCCTCGACTCTTCTATCTACCGGTCCACCGCACCTCTTATGGCTCCAACGAACCAATCTCCGGAATGCTCCGAAAGGTCAACTCAAGCCTCTGTCTTTTTGATTTCCACCTGAGCACTGCTCGTTTCAAACAAGATCTCCTCCATCACTTCCTTGGTCCCTAGCTTAAGTCGTTCTGTTAGTTTTTAGTCTTAGTTTTTAAGTTAGATTAGCTTGTATTAAGCCAATAAATGGGGGCCTCAGCCCACACCAAAATTAAAAAAATTAAGAAAATTACAAAAAAAAAATTAAAATTAAAAAAGCACAATGGCATATTATAAGTTCCGTCTTCCTGGAATTTCAGTATTCAATAACTTCGACTACCAACTTTGGTGGTGGTGGTAATAACGACGATTTTGTGTTATTCTCCGTTCGATTCGTGGCTTATGTCTATTTTTGTGGGATTTAGAGATCATTAATTTTCTCTCAAAATTTTCTCCACATGAGTGATCTAATTTCCTAAAAACAAAGTTGTAGGATGTTAGAAATGCAAGTATCAGCGTTTATCGTTGCTGAATTATTCGTCATTCCTGTAGCGAATGGAAGCCTTAAGAACATAGCTTTGAGGCTCCTTTCAAGAGTATGTGGGGAGTCTGTATGTATTTGAAGAGGATGAATGGAATTCACACTTGGTCTCTGTAATGGGTTCCAGTTGGTGCATTTCGGTATTCTGTTATGTGAAAACTGATGTGCATGTTATCCGACATTTGAGGTGTATACATATATTAGTGATTATACCAGACAAAGGTATGTTTAGTCTTATTGAGCTAACAAATTCTAGATTTTTTAATAAGGAAAATGGGTGTTAGCACCACATCACATTGAATCCGTTTCACTTCTTTTTTGCTTTATTCTTAATGTATTCCTTGGCGGTATTGATGAATTCTCGCCCTCTACCTGTAGATATATCCAACTTTACAACAAAGAGGGTACGTCCTCTAAATTGTTTCAAAACAAGGAAAGAGTTGCTTCTTGTAATACACTTGGGGAGGGCACATATTTTATCTCTACAAGTACGATTTTTTTACTAGATCCGCGATTACAATTTTTTCGGATGCATTTTTTAATCGTTTCGCTTCGCTTGGGCGAAGGAAATTTAGGGAGGAAAAAAAGACAGGTACCGACGTACATTGTTTTTAAATGTTTGTAAGTTATAACGACCAGGTAACATAGAGGTCGGCAGGGCATTTCATAAGTGAGTTGTATGGCTTAGGAACGAATCACGATATTTTAGAGTACGTCCGAAAATGGGCTTGAGGGTATACTGATGAGCATTCATAGCGAGACGGGTGTTACGGTTGAAAGTTTGAATGGGCGGAATGCTACTGGCAATTTTAATGTTGCACTGGTGGTGGAAATAGCGATAAAACAAAGTGAGACAGGAGACATTACGTCGGTGTTCGAGGGTGTCAATTGATTGAATGATATTAGTATCACCTATGAGTTTTAAAGCACGGTTTTGAATCTATCTAGCAGGCAGGCAGGCAGAGATGTTTTAGGAGCACCTAACCAGATGTGGGCGTTGTACTTCAATTTCGGGCGGATGAATGCCTTATATATTGTAGTCAGATTAGAGGGGGTAAAATATTTCTTACATCGCTTGAGGAAACCTAGACATTTCGCAGCATTTTTGGCGACTTCGAATATGTGGTCATTCCAACGTAAGTTTCCATTGATACTCATACCGAGAATGGAAAGTTTATCGGTTTCAACGATGCTAGTCCCATTCATGGATAATGGCTGGGTATTTGAATTTCGCTTTAATGACAGCAGACAGCATTGAATTTTGGTAGCATTAAATTCCACTCGGTTGATAGTTCCCCAATTGGTTATGCTGTTAATATCAGAATTTAATGAGCTTAATATACTCTGCCGTTCCCGTTCTACAGCCGAAGAGCAGGGACGTGAGTCCGGGAACGAATATGAAAAGCAGAGAATACTGTCGTCAGCAAAGGAATAAATTGGGTTAGAAGTAGCAGACAAGAGATCATTAATGAAAATTAAAAAGAGTGTCGGAGACAGAACGGAGCCCTGGGGGCACACCAGCATTTATTTTGTGAACATCAGACTTGAAACCGTCCAAGACAACTTGAATTAAACGTTCCGAAAGGTAATGTCTAATCCATTGAAGAAGAGAATCATCGATCCCAAGAGCACGCATTTTCGACAAAAGAGCCTGATGCCAAACTCTGTCAAATGCCTTAGAAATATCAAGTGCAACTATCTTGCTTTCGCCAGATTGATGTACGCTTTAGTTCCACTTTTCGGTGAGACATGCCATCAAATCACAAGTGGACCTGTTGCTACGAAAACCATATTGCCGGTCATGGACAAGTTTTCTTGTTTCGAGATATTTCATTAGCTGACGATTTGTCAGCGTTTCCATGACCTCGGAAAGAAGGGACGTAAGTGCAATGGGTCTGTAGGAGGAGAGAGAAGAAGATTCGCCTTTTTTAGGGACGTGCTGGACAAATGCTGTTTTCCATCTGCTCGGAAAGAGTCCTAAAGAGTAGGATTGATGAAATAGCTTACGCAGTGGTTTTGCCAGCGCGGAAGAACACCTCTTCAGAAGAAGGGGAGATATACCATTTGGACCAGCGGATTTGTGAATGTTAAGTACTCTTGCTACAACACGAGTGCGAAAGTTGTAATTTTTTCACATAAGAACATTTGGATTTAGTCGTATGTTAGGTCTCCCAAACTGATGTTTTGGAAATAAAAGTTGTTAGTTTTATGATAAGCAGGGTATAGAAAATGTCAGGATTATACAGAGCCCAGGATTATGTACGAGTATTCAACTCAATGTCTTCAAGTATGTAATATTTTTAAAGATAGTTGGCTTTTTGCCAACGCTTTCTCTATGTCAGAAGAAAATGGACGATTCCTTAAAGTTCTTAATGTCTTAAACATTTATACAGTCCTTGCCACCAGTATTTTCTTACCATTCCACTACTTCTCCCTTATTATTTCACGATTTATGTCTGCTTATTCAGTTGTAACAAAACTCCGAGGGTAGTAATTCAATTTCGCTTATGCTACGCAGTATTTCCAATGAAAGAAAATACCTCCGTTTCTACGCTGATCAATTGATTGTGCACTGGATACACAAATCACTCGGCAGATACGTATGAACAATTGAACATGAACATATCTGCCAGCATCAGTTTCTCTTAGCTGCAGACCTTCGAATACTCCATCAATTTTATTATTGCTTTTCCTTTTCCAATATATCCATCGATAGCATAAAAAAAATACTCGTATATCTCAAACTGATAGTAATAGATTTCTCTCTTTTTGACAATGTGAAAATGTAAACCAATTAATTTCTAGCCTTTCTATGGAGCTGCACGTTTAGCCTTCGGACAAAATCCAGAAGTTCTTCCATCCACCACCTCAACTACTTCCGCCTCGACTAGTTCCACTTCCACAACAACAATTACATCCTTGGCAAATGAAAAAACTTCTGAATCAATTATAACCACATCTCCATCGGCTCCATCCGTTGAAACATCCGCCATATTGCCACCTGCTGATGGTAACCAAGAACAGATCAATCCATCGTCCACAACCAGAAACAATGAGGATAACTCTAATTCATCTCATTCGCCACCTATGAATCCCAATGAAATGGAGCAAATTGGCGATTCCATTATCCCACAATTGGAAGCCACCAAACCGGGACCGGAACGTCGTTCAATGACCATGATGCCCCCAAAGGTTCTTATCCGTATACTTAAGAGTATTGCATTGCATTGTTTCACAGTCGCTCCTAGTTAACATTCACTCTCTATTTCTCACTCCATGCACATACATACCTACTATGCGTTCTCATAAAATGTCCTGCCATTTTCACACAAATACGTTGTAGTTGCAACCTCACTCCAGGATATATTCTCACATACATTATTGTTAAGTACTAGCTTTACGGATTTTGTAGACATTTTTTGCTTCTTTTTTTCATTTAGTAAATCTTTGCTCACCAAGTTACTCGTACTTTAAAGCTTTTGTTTTTAATTCGTAGATTTAAATCCTTTTTTTTTGGTGTGAGTGCGTCCTCTCACAAGGATTTGCCGCGTGCTCTAAACTGAACTGTTCCATTCTGTGCGCTTTGTTATGCAAACCAATTATTCCTGTTTGTATGTGGGATGGTGCCGTTGGTACTCGTAAATGGGGCGCGTTCGTTTCAAAGAATGGAATTCATCCTGCGGCGTTGTAGGAATCGAAAAATACAAACAGGACGTGCTTCGTTTTTTTAAGCTTTTCCATTCAAAGATCCCTTATATGTATGCTCGTATACTGTAGATGCTTGTTGTTTTTGTATAGTATATCTAGTGCGAGTTGCAAAAAATAGAAGCATCTTTAAGCTGATGCCACATCACATTTGACATTTGAAGTTTGCTCCCAGGTTACACATCAGCTTGCTATTTTCATTCTGAAATATGTATCTTCCATATGTAAAAAAGAAAGAAAAAAATCTTTTTTATTATTATTTTTTTAGACAGCTGAGAACTTGCTAAAGCACAAGGATGGGCAGTATTCCTCCTTCGATATGGCGCAGTACGTGTTCTGGACTGGCGATGAAGCGGGGGTGGCCAGGGCTGTGGAGGAATTCATCGAACAAGGCTTGGTAAGTTTGTTGTTACAGTTGTGTTTGGATATATTTTTAGTGATGTTTTTCAATGAATCATGACACAGAGTGATTGATAGCTTCCGGAGGTAAAAATAAGCAACCGGATGTTTTACATCCGTTCTGCAGAGCAGCTATGCTATTTACAAGATTTAACGTGTGCCTAGAATTTTTTTATGGCGGTTGAAAAATTAATTTACCCCAATCACGACTTCATGTGAGTAGTTGGAAGTTTCGTGAGATTTTGTGGTAAATTCATAAAACTTCAGCAATCTTAAGGCGTCGAAACATAAAGAGAACCGCAAAAGTCAAACTATGATCACGATAAATCTAAAATTAGTTTTGTTGAACGGACATTCATATAACTATTCACATTCCTTATTTCACGATGTATTGTACTTTAGATTTTATTGGATGTTTTATGTGTTACAAGATCCGAGATAGGGTCCTATGTTTGTTAGATAGAAGTGAGGTTGTTGCTAAGATAGTTTCGATTTAATTGTAACTTTCCTCAAGACTTGCCTTTTTCGAAAAAAAATATCCTGATACGAACTTTCTCCTCTGCATTAGCAGCTTTTGGGATGCGTTATCTTCTGGAATTCAATAATTGATGTTATCCCCTCTTGCCTTAGATATTTCGTATTTTTTTTTTTTAATTTGCGCGCGCTCAAGGGATTATTGTTTTTTAGTACCCCTAAAATGTTTACACACAGCGCGGGCTAAGGAAAATCAGGGAGAATGGAAAGAGAGGTACAGGTGAACGTTGGATTTAAATGTTTGAAGGTTATAATGACTAGGAAATAAAGAGCTAGGCAAGGCATTCCATAAGCGAGTTGTACGGCTTAGGAAAGAATCACGATATTTTCGAGTATGTCCGAAAATGGGCTTGAGGGTATACTGATGAGCATTCATCGCGAGACGGGTGTTACGGTTAAAAGTTTGAAGGGGCGGAATGCTACTTCTATGGAGCACTGGTGGTGGAAATAGCGATAAATTAGAGTGAAACACGAGACATTACGTCCGTGTTCTAGGGTGTCCATTGTTTGAGTGATATTAGTATCACCAATGAGTTTTATCGCACGGTTTTGGATACTATCTAGCAGGTACAGAGATGTTTTGGGAGCACCCGACCAGATGTGGGAATTGTACTCCAATTTCGGGAGGGTAAATGCCTTATACATTTATTGAGGCCAGATCAGAGGGGGTAAAGTATTTCTTACATCGCTTGAGGAAACCCAGACGTTTCGCAGCATTTTTAACGACACCGAATATGTGGCCATCCCAACGTAGGATGTCATTGACATTTTTCGATGATGCAAGTGCCGTTCATGGATAGTAGCTGCGTATTTAAATTTCGCTTTAACGACAGCCGACAGCATTGTATTTTAGAAGCATTACATTCTACTCTATTAGTGGTTCCCTAATTAGTTATGCTGGTAATATCAGAATATCAGCTTAACACACGCTGCCGTTCCCGTTCTACAGCCGAAGAGCAGGGACGTGAGTCCGGGAACGTATATGAAAAACAGAGAGTACTGTCGTCAGCAAAGGAGTATATTGGATTAGAGGTAGCAGACAAGAGATCGTTGATGAAAATGAAAAAGAGTGTCGGAGACAGAACGGAGTCCTGGGGCACACCAGCATTTATTTTGTGAATATCAGACTTGAAACCATTCAAGACAACTTGAATTGAACGTTCCGGAAGGTAATTTCTAATCCATTGAAGAAGAGAGTCATCTATCCCAAAAGCACGCATTTTCGACAAAAGAGCCTGATGCCAAACTCTGTCAAATGCCTTAGAAATATCAAGTGCAACTATCTTGCTTTCGCCAGATTAATGTACACTTTAGTTCCACTTTTCGGTGAGACATGCCATCAGATCACCAACGGAGCTGTTGCTACGAAAATGTTGCAGGTCATTAAGAAGTTTTCTTGTTTCGAGATATTTCATGAGCTGAGGGTTTATCAGTGTTTCCATGACCTTGGAAACAAAGGACGTAGGTGCAATAGGAAGAGAGAGAGGAAGATTTGCCTTTTTTAGGGACGGGCTGGACAAATGATGTTTTCCATCTTCTCGGATTGATGAAAAAGCTTACGCAGTGGTTTTCCTAGCGAGGAAGAACACCTGTTCAGAAGGAGGGGAGATCTTTAAGAACTCTTAAACATTCGACGCACTCAAGTGTAGGTCGAAACAAAGCACAACCTGGGACCAGCGGATTTGTGAATGTTAAGATCTTTAAGAACTCTTGCTACTACACGAGTGCGAAAGTAGACTCGTCTCATTGAAGATTCGACGCACTCAGATTGGCCTTGTCCAAAGAGCTGACAACTGGAATGTCATTGTAAATGAGCGTTGGATGGAGGATGAGGCAGAATTTCTAATGTTTATGACGAATGATCAACAATTTTTACTGTCTTTGGGACATTGTAGTATTTTTTACCTCAGTTTTTGGTCGTATTGGAATTTTCAGTCATTTCTGACTCGTTTGAACTTTTTCCAATTTTGCTCAGTTGTGCTGGTCTTGAAGGATCGAAAAAACATTTTTCTAACCCTGACAGCCTCTTTACAGCTCGAGTCGTACCATGCCTTTTCTTTTGGCTTGATACTCTTCTTCCGATGAGGGATAAAGTTTCTCATTCCGAAGAGAATGGTGCGTTCATATCAGCAGCGGCATCCACGTCGTTATCGAGGAAACATAACGACCAGTTAAAATTCCTAAAGCAGTTGTTAAGACCGCTAGAGTTGGCTTTCTCGTATTGCCATACGGTTCCGTTAGGAATCTTTTCTCTAACTGTGTGGTCGGTGTACGAGAAATTAGCTGATATGACACAATGGTCCGACGATCCTAGAGGGGAGAGCACATCAACGGTGTACTTATCAGGTTGAGAAGTTAGAAACAAGTCGAAAGTGTTGGCGGTATAACTATCAACGTCTGGTATTCGTGTGGGCTCATTTACAAGCTGGGTTAAGTTATTTTCCACAGCGAAGATCTCACACACCGTCCTTCGGGTGTTGTCTGTCCAGAATGTCGAAGCCAACCAGAATTGTGTATATTGAAATCGCCCGTAATAACGATTTCAGTATAAGGATACAGGGATACAATTCTTTGAGTGGAGTCAGACAGCGCATCAAACTCATTAAAAGTCGAGTTGCTGTCCAGTTTGGAGCTTCTGTAAATGAAGCAGTAGTGGATAATTTGCTTACGGAGATCGAATTTTAACCACATGAAATTGAATTCCGGATTGGAACTGGGACTACGCACGTAAATGTAGAGACCGCGGTGAGAGAAGAATGACGGTACTAGTTCGTAGCCAGGCAGCTTCAGATCAGAGAGTTTTGAAAGGTGTGGGTAGGGATCTACCTGTGTTTCACTAAGTATGAGTGGATGATTTTCTAAGACTTTCATTTGCTGAATGTTAACGATACAAAAATTGTCTCAAAGGCGACATCAATAGTCAGAAGGATGCCATAATTGTCTTCATAGGCTGAAGGGTTGCTACCTGACCTCGTCATATAGCTCAGTAGAAATTGCGCGTTTTGATCCTTTTCCTAATCTTGCAGTAGATCATTGCATGCTCCACGTATCCTTGATCATCTGCTTATTCTAGACAGAAGAGCGGGCTATACTGTTGGAGATATTTTTGATAGTTGCCTTAGCAGACATGAATTGTTTAAAGTGACATTTGGAGCACCCGCGTGCTCACTTGACCCACACCTCGATGGAGAGGATAACTTTTGCATGCATTTCTCTTGTTGTTTTATCCCATCTAACTTGTTACAGTGCTACTAAAACTGCCCTTTCCTATGATTTTAGCATTAACGTTGCCCACTTGCCGGATCAAAGATAATGTTCAATGTTTAGCGAAAAATAAGAAAACAACTATGAACATAAGGCGATTAACAACAATTAAATTAAGAAGACACCAAATGTGTCTTCACCCAACAAAAGGCAACCGAAGTAAGATTTAATTAAAACGCTTTACAAAGGAAAACTATTAACGTGTATGTGATCCGATGTGGTATGTTAAGATTCTGTACATTGTGTAGTTAAGTTAATGTACATATATAATGTGAACACATACAGTGAGTCACGACTAATGAATTAAGGAATGAATGAGTTAACAAAAGCAATGCAAATTACAATTTAAACTAAATTATAAAATTGTCAAATTATGGTTGCTTTACAAATGATTGTTTCGATAAAGATAAATCCCTTGGATCTTGTTTTTGCACCTGTTTTATAATTTAATAGTATTTAAAGTGGAGGAATATGTTCAGAAATCTTCCGAATTTGTACAAGGTATGCCATAATGTATGACCCTATAGACACACCCTTTAAATGTCGGTTTTGGCTCATGCTGTATCCAATTGAGGAATGAAAAATTGATTGATCAAGGCTCTACAACTCTCACCATCCACAGTGACCATTTGGTTCCCGCCGTTCTAATGGCTCTTCGTGGATAACTTACAGATTCGTGGATTTTCAGTGCCCCAGAACCACACATTTTATTTGTTCATGTATCCACATAGGCGGAAATGGGCGTCAAAATCACTGACGCATTGGTCATCAAAAACATCGTTACAATTATTTCACGTTCTTTAGGTGTATAGCATTCCATTGCTAATTCATACAAATTCTAATTCTGTTTGCTTCATAAATGTCGAAACCGAATTGACATCCGACCCCATTTGTAAAATCGATGGCAGTTTCCGACAGGGTCTAAAAACCTCTGCGATAGAAATATAGTAGTATTACTTTTAAAATTATATATTATCAAAGAAAACTTAACTATTTTTTTATCGAACGAGGTCTCAAAAAATATTAAAGTAGGCTCGAATTGATTTTGAATCCGTGAAAATGGGTTTGCCACTTGAGTAAATGCGTGATTACCCCTGAAAATGCACACTAATGAAACTTTTGTCAATAGACCGAGAAGGGCTTTGTTTTCCCTCTACTCTTACACACCGTGATTGGGGACTGCAATCAGATGTGATTTATTAGCTGCACTTCGCTGTAGTAAATCCTATAATGAAGCACGGGATCTTAACAGTATCAAAACACTAGTTAAATACAGGATATATTTAGAAAAAAATCTGTGACTAGATCCTGTCGTCATTTTTCTTCATTTCCTTTCTATTACCGATCTAGGAAGTCTCCTGGCGCAAACAGCAATATTTAGGCTAAAGCGGCCAATTGTTGACAATATCAAATTCTCGCATACAACAGCACTAACCCTGGGAAAGAGAACTACTTGGTTCAATTTAGAGGGTTTGAAATCAGATTTAGTTCCTCTAATTCCTGCAGGAAAAAATATGGATCAGTCGATGTCCAAAGTCAAAGGATGCCTACGAAGAATTGTCTCTTTCGGATGTTAGATAAGAGTATCTCATTTGGACCAACACAAATGTGATAAATACAGTGTTGATGCACTTTCTCCTCTAGGCTCGTCGGACCGTTGTGTCATATCAGCTAATTTCTCATACACCAACCACACAGCTAGAGAAAAACTCCTAACTGGCGCTGCTGATATGATCACAGACACTATTCTCTTTGGAATGAGAGATCATTTATCCCTCATCGGATGAAGAGTATCAAACCAGAAGAAAAGGCATGGTAACTCGAGCTGTAAAGAGGCTGTCAGGATTAGAGAACTGTTTTTTCAATACTACAAAACCAACCCGACAGAGGAAAACCGAAAAAAGTTCAAACAAGCCTGGGATGACTGCAACGTCTTTCTTAAGCGTGTGGAATTTCAACACGTCCAAAAATTGAGGCAAAAAATATAAAGTGTAGCCGGATAGCAATGATATGTTTCAGCAGCTGTCAAAGTTGCCAATCACATCAAGCTGTCAAAATGTTCAGTAAGATTTACCATTTCATCATGCATCTTTTTACGCTTGCCGAACGTGCGGAAATTATTGCAAGATATTATCCAAATTCCCGCTCGGTTGTATTACGCTACGTGAGTTTCGTCGCATCATGGCTCCGGTATGCAATCAATTCGTCGCACCGTGGAAAAGTTTGAGCGTGAGTACACTCGTTTAGATCTTAAGCCACCAGAGATTGCTGCGAAGTGAAGAAAACGTAGCCGTCATAGCGGGCAGTTTCGAAGAAGACCCAAAAATGTCGATTCGGCGCCGATCAGCTGAATTGGGCATCGTCAGAGAATCAACCCGGCTTATTTTGCGGCTAGATTTGGACCTACATCCCTATAAGGTTGTGCTGATACAAGAGTTGAAGCCAGACGACCATAGACAACTCCGTGAGTTCGTTAATCGAGCGCTGGAAATATTGGCCGGAGATCCGGATTTTGATTTTGGTAAAAAGGTCATCATCTCGGACGAGGCTCATTTTTGGCTCAGCAGTCAACTAGCAAAATTGCTGTTACTGGAGCGAATACAATTTACAAATCTCCGGCCAAGCATCAATACAACCACAAAGATTGACCGCTTGGCATGGCTGCATCATCGGATTTTATTTCATTCGAAATGAAGAAGGAGACATAGGAGACTATATCAATGGTCTCAGGTATTGAGCGATGTTAATCGAGTTTCTGTGGCCAGAGCTCGACAACACCGATATATCCGAGCTGTGGTTCTATTGTAAGTTAGAACTTCTAACAATGGCTACATGCCATTCAAGCGACGCAACGGCGAGCTTTCATCAATTGGCCGCTGCGATCGTGCGATTTGACACCACTCAATTATTTTCTCTGGGGTTACGTCAAGTCCTTATTTCTACGCTAACCAGCCAACCACCTTTGACGAGCTCGAGGCCAATATTCAACACGCTTGTCAGAATCGCACGTATTGGACCGAGTCATCAAAAATTACACCAACTGCCAGCGAAGCCGAGGGTGCCATTTGAATGACGTACTATTCCACACCTAACGGCATGAACGTAGCTTCAAAATTAAGTCAGAATCAATTTTATATCTCACACCGTTGTTGTTTTGTTCATTCATATCTGGTCACCCTTTACAATGTCCCAAAGGTAGTACAAATTTTTTGTCGTTCGTTAAAAAAATCTAAATTCTGCCTCTTGGTCCATCCCAACGGTTTATAATTATATTCCAGCTGTCAATTCCTTGGAGAAGACCAATCTATTTGCTGCACACTTTGCGGCCAGCTCAACCCTTCCAGATTGTGTTTTATCACCACCTACATTTGAGTGCTTCGAATCTTCAATGGGACGAATCCACTTTAGCACTCTTATACATACTAGTAGCAAGAGTACTTAAAGATCTTAATATACACAAATTCGCTGGTTCATATGTTATATCTCCCCTTCCTCTGAAGAAGTGATCTCTTTAGGACTCTTTCCAAATCTTCTTCTCTCTCCTCTTACAGACCTTACAGACTCCTCTTTCCAAGGTCGTGGAAACGCTGAGAAACCGTCAGCTCACGAAATTTCTCGAAATACGAAAACTTCTCAATGACCGGCAGTACGGTTTTCAGGCCCACTGGTAATTCTATTGCATGCCTCACCAAAAAGTGGAACCAACGCGAAAGCAAGATAGTAACACTTTTCTAAGGCATTCGACAGAGTTTGGCATCTGGCTCTTTTGTCATTTCATCGATGAGTCTCTTCTTCAATGGATTAGAAATTACCTTTCGGAACGCTCAATTCAAGTTGTCCTGGACGGTTTCAAGTCTTATGTTCACAAAATAAATGCTGGTGTACCACTGGGCTTCGTTCTGTAGAACGGGATGACAGCATGACCAATTGGGGATTCGTGTGCTTCCAAAGTACAATGCTGTCTGCTGTGGTTAGAACAAAATTTAAACACCCAGTCATTGTCCATGAATGGCATTTGCATCGTCGAAACCGAGAAACTGACAACTTATGTTGGAATGACCACATACGAGTATTCGATGTCGCAAAAAATGCTGCGAAATGTCTACGTCTCCGGAAACGGGGTAGAAATATTTCACTCAGCCCAAAATTGGAGTACAATGCCCACGTCTAGTCAGGTGCCCCTAAGACTTGCCAGATAGGATCCAGTTAATCGACAAAGTGAACGCAGCCTTAGTAAATTTAAAATGGAGCAGCCTCAAATTTTCTTAGAACACGCAGAAACGCATGCATTGTTGTTGTATGGGACAATCATTTTTCGTCTAGAGTCTAATCCAAGTTAAAAAAGATCTCACATCTATATACGTAAGGAAATTGACAACACCAGATATCTGACAAGAAGTAACTTAGTTTCAGTTGGAAGAAAACGTTGTGATTGCCGTAGGGTACGGGGTTCGCCATAAATGTTGCCTATGGTGGTGTTTACAAGAGTTAAGGTCTTTTTTGTGAATGAAAAGTGCTTTAGATTTCGCTTTGTGAAGACAGAGGCCATTTTTATGGTGCAATTTTGTATAACACTTAGGTCATCATTAAGAAGCTTTGCAGCTACATATGCAGCTGTCATATGAAGAGCCCGACTTAAATCGGCAAACATGTGTTTAATCTGTGCGGGCAGCTCGTTCACATACAAAGTGAAGAGAACTGGTTTTAGAATGGAGCCCTGTGGTACGCCGCTATTAACAGTAAAAAAGCCACCACACTCTGATGTCTTTCACTTAAGTAGGAAGAAACTACTTAGTTTTGTCGAATCCCAGGAGAATTTAAAGTCCTTCCTAAGCTTTCTACATAAAATTCCATGATTAACTGCGTCCAAGGCTTTTTGAAAATCTAAAGTAGTCAAAAAAATTACCTTGTTCCTATCTACAATATAATTTCTCTAATCTCCTCAACAACCAACAACAGCGCGGTTTTGCTGCTTCCTTCTGCTCGAAAACCAGATTGATGAACAGTAAGTACG
The DNA here is from genome assembly GCA_963966105.1 of Volucella zonaria. Lineage (NCBI taxonomy): Eukaryota > Metazoa > Arthropoda > Insecta > Diptera > Syrphidae > Volucella > Volucella zonaria. The sequence continues at coordinate 362,678,744 of OZ014530.1, read as the reverse complement.
AGTAGCTTGTACTTGGGCAGGCACTTTGGAATTTGGGAAATTGAGCTCTATAGCTTGAGTCTTTTGGGAAATTTGAACGTGTAACGATAGAATTAAAAGTAAACATTGGAAAAGTAAACCTTGGATTGATTTGATCTATGCCGACTGCGGTTGGTTTTACAGAAAGTACGCCTTGTAGAAGGTATGGGTGTTATCATTTTCATCCCTTCCTTTTGTTTCAAGGAGATCAGAAGAATTTTCATTATTTGGTTACAAAGCGGATATTATAGAGTTTGTGTTGAGAAGATCACATTCATATCTCCACAAGCTTTAGAATGCTGCTTACCGAAGTCAATCTTCCTCATGTGTCCCCACATATTTTTTCTCACCGAGGTTTAACCAAACTCTCGGCTATAGTACCGACATTTAGAGGCTCTTATTTTTGAAATGACAAAATTTCGTAGAGCACAATATGTCTTTTTGAATTCATCAATCTTGAACCTTTTCCATTTCCTGTAGACTGCGTCGCGTTCTTGGATGAGCTAGAGTATTTCAGACGTTAGCCAAATTGGCGAGGCAGCTCTAATGATGATTTTCCTTACAGGAACATGCTAAACTCAAAGGTTACGTATGTAGGGTCATGTGTTGAGAAGCATGGGACATAAAGCTGATTATAGAAAAGCGCTTTATCAAGGCTGCTAACAAGGAAGAGCTCAATAAGACTGTTTGAACTGTTGGCGATACGGGTGGGGGTAAGAAGATTTACAGCACATACTCGTAGATGTTGGTATTTCATTTCATTTAGGAATTGTTTAGATTCGGTTTCACACAACAGGTTGCAATTTATGTCGGCACAAATCAAGATATTCGGTGTGGAGCAGCAATGCGGTTCTAATACAGAGTATAAGCGGGCGAGCTTAATGGATTTGTTGGCCATTATTACTTTGTCTGTGGTACTTGACACCTCTACGAGTGCACAATCTATAGAGCTTTCTCTGTCAGATTTGCAGAGTGGTTTCCTGTGAGACCATCACAAACAGTTTATGTGACATATGTGAAGGCCTTGTTGCTGCGGGCGAAGTCACTGTAAAATGCAATGTGTTTCGGTGCTGGCATTTAAACATATAACATGCACAGTAGGTGCTTTCAAAGGTGTTGCTTTTTAGCGATTTCTTCTAAAGACGAAAAAGAGAGCCAACACTTACAAACCAGCTTGCACAGAAGCTGAGATTCCTTCGGGATAAGGTTATAAATATAGAAAAAAATCAATGGGGTTACGGTGGAGACATTTCCAAAGCGGCTGAACAGTTTCGTGGGAAATATTCATTCAGCAAATTCATGGAGGTGGAGTCATGTTCGCATTTATCGTTTGTTCTCTGGAATTTTCAAAAAAAAAGGGCCAGATGATCCCGCTCGATTATTTACGTGCCCACCCAGACGGAAGTGGTCCTCCTCGCTCCAGAAGATGCAATCCACAGTGCGAAATCCCTCCAAGATTGTTTCCCAAAAGTTTTTGTATAAACTAAAGTAATTTTACTCAAGTTCTTGCACCAATTGAATCTTAAAAGGGTGAAATTTTAAGTCTTTCGATTCTCATAAATGATAGCCTTTAGGGATCACAATGCAACCGCTTATTTTTGCATGACATTCTCAGTCATGGAAAAGTTTCGTGAAACTTTTGCACCCACGAACAAATTTAATTCACACTTTCCCATCGCTCAATTGACGAATATTTTAACGTGAACACAGTTCCCGCCGCACACTTTTAAAAAACGCTTCGTTAGTGAATGAACCATGCTCCCCACTACTGCGACAATGTGAATACTCGTAAGAAACGTACATTCTTAATGGTAATTAATTTTGTGGGCTATTCACATTTTCAAACCTAAATCTGCCACCAGATACCCTGTAAAACTTCGAGAACATGGTCCTGGTAATACTGAGATATACCAAATTGTAAATCCTCTTCTATTGTACCCAGTTATCGGCTTAGGGATTTCCAAATACATTCACACATCGTCTTTCAGCCAGAAAGTCGTTTGATGTTGGTAAGCGTATTTTTATTTACTTTTTAACTAAACCCAGATGTGAGGGATCTTGGCTGGAATAGTGCAGTGGAGCACCGGGTGGCGGTGGAATGGATTCTACCGCAGAGGCACTAGTCGACAGCACAGATATCGATGAGTAAGGTGCGGCGAATACTGCTGCCTGACAATACATTTGATACGATGACTGAGGTATAAGGCTGGGAAGTATCTGGTGAAGCTTCATTCCAGGAAGCAGAACCGTAACCTCTTGCTGTAGATTAAAGAAATCATTTGGATTATTCTGAGCGACCGGCGGAATTGCTGGAATGTTATAGCGGCGATCGGTCTTGGCAACGGTGTTTTGTTTTGCTTGCGAATGAGTCCATTTTATGGAGACTTTTCTCCCGTGTATGACTAGTTTGTTGAAGGTTTATTCGGTGGCTAGTCCAGCAGCTCCACGTTTAGTATATTTAATGAAGGCGCACTGCTGTCGGGGTACCAATGTCACGGAGCGAATTTCACCAAACTGACAGAAGTTGTCGCGAATTTGTAGTTCGGTGATGTCCTCACTGAGATTGCCAACGTAGAGAGTTGTGATGTTTTTATCCTCTGGTGGTTCTAGTGTGGGCAGCGTAGCAGCGCGTTTCATAATTTTCTCAGCAACCGGATCATTGCGACCGTAGTAGCTATCTTTGATATTCTATTCGCATAGTGGGTCATCCGGTTCATTGGGCTTGTCGTGACGATATGGACATTCCTCTCCACGTTTACATTCACCCTTCACCCAGAATGAGCAAATATGAGGTCGATTTTGTTTGTTGTATGGTGCAGTGCGTGCCAGTTTGGATAGCATTTCGTTCGCAGCTAGATTCTTGCCAACTGTACCGGCTGCTTCCGTTCCATCGGTATTGGCTTGCTCTTAATCGATGTTTTAAATGTAGTAGTCTTTGTTCACCTCGCTTTGAGGAATCTGGTCGAAGATTTTTAACTCAGCATTACGCACTTGAATTGGTAGACCGTACTTAAGGTCAAGCAGGCAGGCTTGGCAAACATTCTTGAGCCGTGCACAAGTCTGGCAGATTTCTGTCTTTTTAAAACGCATTCTTGCGCCCGGACACCATCGGAATATCGTGAAAGGGCGCGTACAGATTTTACACTCCTTGCCGAAGCGTTCTTTGGTCATGCGAACATATGGATGACAAAGAATCGGAAATTCCGAGTCCTCCCAGGTTTGTCTGTTGTATTTGTTGTTTTAGACATCGCCATGTTGAATGGTTTTTATTTTATTCTTATTTTCTAAGCAAATTTATAAGAAGTAGACGAGAGATTAATGATATTTTGAGCGAAAACTGAATAGAAATGGGTGATTAGCAGTCGGGTCTTAATATCTAATATAACTATGCGATATTTAAATGCAAAGCGAGATTTCTTTAGGGTACTAGAATAGGAGAGTTCCTTTCAAAGATTGGGCTTTTCTAAAAGCGTATTACCAATTTGGAAACCAAAAACTACGTGGCTAAATGGGCATGAAACCCCCTAATTTGCAGGCTAAAGTGAAGGACTTTGAGACATATTTTATATATACAGCTTAGACATTTTTAATTAGCAGTCATTTAATTGATTTTCCTTCAGATGTCCCGGGAGAATGCTATCAAGTTTTTGCGCGACATTCGCCTTGGAATCGAGTATCTACAGAGCTCTTATGCTAACCGAGTATTTCCAGACCAATTGAGAGACAATTATGTTAAGGTTTGTAGGACTATTAGTTGTACTTGAAGGATGTTCATTATTTTGTTATCATTTAACAGAAACACTCACACAATACTTATCCAATGCTAACACCAACCATGACTACCACAACCACGACGACTACAACTCGAAAACCTCTTCCACCCACAACAACTGAAAGGATAATGCACATGCCTAGGGAATATGCCGTTGATCAGATGGTTTTAAATCAACACATGGACAGGACACTGGAAAGTGTTCCATCATTATCCCGATTACAGGACATAAGCAATACCGATTACAGAGGTAAGTGTTGAACGATTTTAAAAGCTCCATGCCTTAATCTTTATCCAATGTCTCCTTTAGAAAACGCCGATTACTCATATGATGAAGCAGCAGGTCGTGCTAAGATAGCGAAATTTCTTTACACTGAATTCTCACTTGAAGAAGTGATTTATCAAATGGCTAAGGTAAGAGTAATACGAAGGACTTATGGAAGGCGGTCTTCTATTTTATTGTTCCTTAATAGGTAATGTTCTCACAATCACTGGCACAAGGTTCCCATCAAGCTCAACAGGCGCTTCAGCGATTAACTGACTTCCTGGAAATTGAAGGAAAACACGGCATGATTTCTCCCGAGTTGCAGAAGAAAGTGTTAGGTAAGTGGTTGCATTTTATAATTTTCAAGCTGACACCACAAGTCGTTACAATTATAAACTTATTTGAAATTGCATTGTATTGTATTATACCTACTCGTATATACGCAGAGCTTCTTTTTTACAAACAAGTCACAAGCTAATAAATGTCATCTCAAACGCATGGTGGACCAATATCCTTTCGACTGGAAATGCAGGATGATTTTTTTGTGTAGTAGCTGATGTCAACGTACATACCTGTTCTTGTTTTATGCCGGAAGCTGCTGTTAGCAGCAACACTTTATCTCCTCCTGCAGCATAGAGCGAGTACGTAATACTGCGAATGTTTTGGTACACGGTTCTTGGCTAATAAAATTACAGCGAATGAATATTTTTCAAAACTTTTTTTTCTATTTACCGGCCCCCATTTGCCTTCCAGCAGCGGTGAAGTCGGTCTGGCCACTCATCGATTGCAGTACTCACCTCATGCATTAGATGATTTTCGACTGTTCAAACAAGCCCTAGGGCCTCCGCCCAATTACCAAGGCTTCGCCCATCAATGACGTTGTCTAATAAAAAGCAGGGGCAGAGCATATTACTGGTCTAATCGTAAATATCTTGAGATGACACCACCGCAGGTTGCTACGATTTGACCAGTTACAAGTTGCCGGTCATAGGTCTTGTTGGCGGCAAGACCACCGGTAGTCCTTACCAGGACCTAAATCAGAGTCAGGAGCCCCCGGATTTCAATTCGGGCCTGACTTGTTGAGGTAGGCCCCCTTGTGGGAGCGTCGTGGTGGCTGTGGTTTGAACCCAAGTCGCTGGAAGGGTCTTCCTGTTGGTTTGACCCATTGTAAAGTTGCAAATAATTACTGGGTGCTGTGACCCTAAGAGCGGTAAAAGGTTTTAGATCGGCCTCGACTCATACCAAGGGTGGAACTTGTGCCTCCAACACAGTTCCGAATTGGTATCAAAGGATTAACGGAGAGCGATGTCAAGGCGTATCCTTGCTCCTATGGATGTATGGGCATCCCGTAAACATAAGTCTACATAACAGGTGGTTTACGTTAAAAACCAGAGACTATGTTTAAACAAGCACACTTCAAAGACTCAATACTTGGATGTCGAGTAGTGCAACCATAGTGTGTAGTTTAATGGATTGAAGTCTGGGATAGCAGTCGTCCAACCCTCCGTGGAAATGAAGTTCGGAACGTGGTTCTTGAGTCGTTTTTGCCTAATGAGCTGGAGCGGAGTTTTGTTGAAAGGCCACGGTTTATTGAGGGGCCTCAAGACGTTCGCTTGATACACCTTTCTCGCAGAAATGGTGCTCAGTAGTCTCAATGTTAGCCAACGCGTTTTCGTATATGTGAACTCTCGGAACGCGTTCAAACGCATGTTGTGATGATAGAGCATACACTCTATCGTTCCGTTTGCTGAACGATTCTTCAGCGACGAAAATTTTCTCGTCGGCTATAAGAATTCCCCAGTGACCCTTTGTAGGCGAACACTGGCAAAGTAAAGCTATCGATTTTGACTTACGTATTTGTTTCAATGCTTCTGTGAGTAAGTGGACGGAGTATCTGCTATATGCGCTGACATCCATCTCCCAAGACATGATGCAAGCAGCACAGCGGATATCGGCGAATTCGATTCTCCACGATTTTGATGACTTGTGGCATTCACAAAGTACGCGGGCGGCCGCATTTTGCACGATCGACTATTCCATCGGTATCCTTAAATAACTTCACGGTACGATACACAAAGTTTCGTGTAATTTTCAGTGGCCGCAACATCCGAAAGATTTCGTCTTTTTAGTAGCTGCCTTTTTGCATGTCAATTACGACAGCACGATTTCGTGTCAACTAAAGTCAACAACTTTTTACGCGGGAACTTTGCAAGAATGTCACTTGTCAAATAGCAGTCCAGTTGTAGTAGATGCGTTCATTGGTTCTTGAGAATGAATGTGTTCATTTCGTGTAGCAAAACATTTACTAGTATTTTTTCAGCATTTCTTGGGCCAATTGGCTCTAGGGTACGCGGTATCCATCGTGAATAAATCTTTTTGACCGCCAACCGATTTTGGGCGAACTTCACGAAATTCGTCCAGGGGCGAACGACGACCACGACTGAATTCAAAAAACCATGGTGGCCCGGGATTCTGCCCGGGTTGATCTACGTTGAAAATTATAAACAATCATCACACGAAAATTTTCACGATTTAATTCCGTTTCTTGGCTGAGATGATTAAAAACTTCAGACGTTACGGTACTGATGTAAGATTTGATGTATCTATTGTACATCGGTATTGCCATATTTCAAAACTTAACACTAGAAATTCGATATTCCTAGAAAGACGGAGTGCGCTATGACAAAAAATGTTTAATTTGAAAATAAAAATGATATGTTTGTTTTAAAAGTAACATAAAAACTAAATTAAATTATTTCTGTATTCTTATTTTTTAATTAATATTTCTTATAATAATAATTTATTTAATGTAGTATTTGAAAGAAAAATAATTTATTCGTTTTATAAACATAAAAATTAAAGTGTTTGTATTACTTTTTTGTAACAAACAAAAATAGTTTTTTATAATAAGTATTCAATTAAAATAACTTAGTATCTAATTAAAAAAAAAAATTATTGTCTTAAAGTACAATATAACATACTAATTAAATTTTATTCTTCTGACATCTTTGATTCACACACGTAGCACATAGAAAATGTTTCGATTTGGTGCAAGTTCTGCATATGGGTTTTTGGCAAGTTTCACATATCTTATTTGTTTTATTTCTGCAGCCAGTTGTATGACAGTGTCGTCTTTTCTGCGGTTAGGTCTGTGAAACTTTAGGTTGAATATTCACAGCTCGTGGTTTTTCCTCTTCTCCATTGGGACTGAGTCCAGATGCCAATTGTAAAATGAAGTCTCTTCTATGAATTTTGTTCCCCATTACTTCTTAAAACCCATGCATTTATTGAAAAAAACTTGTACTGGCCATCTTCTCGAGCATGATTTTGTGCTATATTTTCTTGCCATTTGTTCAACGACATCAACGCCAAATTTAGCTGTGTTATAAAAATTTACGGTGTTAGGTTTTCTTTTATTTCCTTCATTTATAGTATATCAACCGTATCATATAAAGTGCACACTCAACAATTATCTCTGATTATCTTCCGTTTTCAAAACTTCGTGGGAATGCAAATTTAACTTTAATTTTCTCACATAAGGTGGAATATCGCGTCTTGCTCTGTTTACGGTGCCGACAAGAGTTTTGCGCTTCGAAAGCAGATTCTGTGCCAACGATACTGAAGTAAAGAAGTAGCCAGTAGTAACATTTCTTCCTTGGTTTTGTGGACGATTATCAACTCTCCCCAAATATGGGAAACCGTTGAAAAGATATTTTGACTTGACATCTACACAAAGCCAAAACTTTGTACCAAGTTTGTCAGGTTTATTCGCCATGTTTTGTGTGAATTTGCATCATGCTTTTGTGGGAAACAGTTGTTCGTCTATAGTGACATTTTCACCAGCAAGATTTGCAATTGTCAATAAAACGATTCCAGACATGCGAAATCAATGCCAGCTTATCTGTTTGAAGGCTAGCAGACCTTTCTGCACACACGTCAAAACGAATATATTTCATTATTTCTTTAGATCAGCCTCTAGACATGGTTTTTGAGAAAAAAAGCAACTCCCAACGTTTTACTCCATAAATCGTTAACAACTATAATTTTAATAATTTTTGGGAAAAACCCTTCCAAAGAACTCTGCCTGCTGACAACATACTACCTAAAAGTTATCGAAATGTATTCAGAAAATTGGAGATACAAGTTTATTCATCTAAATCTATATTGTCCCCTTTAGAGTAATCCCTATCGACTGCAGCACACTATGCCAGCGCTTGATCCAATCCTCGAAACATTTTTTATATTCGGTTTTCAGTATGTCCACCAGTGCTTCCGGCGATTTTTCTATTACTTCCTCTGGGCTGCTGAAACGCGTTCCCCGTACTGGTTTTTGGCTCGATTGAACAGAAAGTGGGTGGCGTGGCTCAAGTGGTAGTGTGTTGGCTTCCCAATCGGACGGTTCGGGGTTCAATACCAGCCGTGACCGAAAAACTTTTTTTCAGGCAACTAAAATCTTGTGAGATGAATGGTTGCCTAAATATAACATCAAGTCCAATTTACACTAGTAATTTAGTCTCCCCATTAAATGTTGGATGCCACCCATGGAGCGAAATAACCATTGAGCCCAAAAATCTTTCTCTCTCTCTCTATCCAATTTTCCGAATAACTTAACACGTGCTCCGGCATTTTAAGAGTAGTAAATACCCTCTTGAGTGTTAAGTTATTTTTAAAACAAAAAAAAAGAAAGAAGTCACAGGGAACCAAATTAGGTGACCTCGATGGCGGTTGGATGGTATTTGTTGCATTTTTCGTCAAAAAATTACGAATAATGATGGCACTGTGCGACCGCGACGGTGCATTATCATGGTGCAAAATCCACGAGTTTTCTGCCCACAATTCTGGTCTCTTTCGGCGAATTGCTTCACGCAAACGTCTCATAACACCCAAATAATGCTCTTTGTTTACTGTCTGGCCTTCTGGCAAAAATTCATGATGCACTACACCGATGTAATCCATGAAAACCGTGAGCATTGCCTTCTTTTTTGACTGAAAACGACGTGGTTTTTCTGGTCTCTGCTCATTTGGTGAACGCCATTCACTTGCCTGATGTCTGCATTGCGTGTCGTACTCATAAACCCACGTCTCGTCTCCAGTAATGATCCTTTTGATCAATGTGGTATTGGATTCAGCCTCGCAAATCATCTCTTTTGCGACGTCAACACGGTCTCTTTTTTGCATGAAATTGAGGTCTTTTGGCACCAACTTTGCTGCTACACGACGGAAACCCAAACCATTAACCAAAATGTCTTGGCAATGTTCAAGTCCTCCGCTATCTCTCTGATGGTTACTGGTTAACATTGGTTATTGGTTATTGACCAACATTTCTTTTACCTCATTAATGTTTTCGTCGGTTTTCGATGTCGATGGTCTGCCACTGCGTTCATCATCTTCGATTGACTTACGACCACTTTTGAACAGCTCGTGCCACTCGTAAACGACCGTTTTCTTTAGAGAATCGTTGCCGAAACACTTTTCCAACATTTCCAACGTTCGCGTACTATTAAATCCGTTTTTTACGCAAAATTTAATTCAAGTTCGTTGCTGTAAATTCAAATACATTTGTAAAATTGTAAAAAAATCGCTAAAACACACGGATATAGATGTACTCTTGGCTACGAAACTTTTGCAAATGTCAAGCTATGACGCTAAGATTTAGAAGGAATGTCAAATGCAGATTTGCCAACTAAACAAAAAAAACAGAACTCAAATCAGAACAATGGGGGCGCTACATGGTGGTGCCCGCCGGTAACTTTTTGATCAAGGTGGAATATTGTTCATTGTTCGGTACTGATAGAACTTCAAGTCGTGTGCTCTGGGCGTGTTGTGCTTTATAAAATTAAAGTAAAAAATAATTACTGCTTACACATTTCTTTTTTACACATGTTAGTAAAAAAACAGCGTACCTAATGGTGTGTTATCTATCGTTGTCTTCCATTTCTACTAATGGTTCATTTTCACTCTCATCGCCGCATTGATCCTAGGACAAAAATTGCAAATATGCAATAATATCTTTTCCGCAAGGGGATCGAGTCATTTTGCAAAATTACTGCGTTTTTTTTTTAAATTTGAACGTTTATTTAAGAAAAACATGTACAATAGTATTATTCAAAGTATTGCCCATCTGAAGCTATGACTTTTTCCCATCTTTCTGGCAACTTGTGGATCCCATCCCAAAAGAACTGCGCCGGCTTGGCAGCCAAGAATGAATCAAGCCAATTTTTGATATTCTGCTCTGATGTGAACCGTATTTCAGTGAGGGCTTTCTGCATCGACCGGAACAAATGGTAGTCGGAAGGGGCAAGGTCTGGGCTATAAGGCGGGTGGGGTAAGACTTCCCATCCACTGTTTTCCAAATATTGTAGTTCTTAACCGGAATAGCAACGTTTGGCCGAACGTTGTCATGATGGAAAATTATTGCCTCGTGTCTGGTTGCATATTCCGGGCGTTTTTCGGCCACTGCTCTCTTCAAATGGATTAATTGTGTTCGGTAGCGTTGTCCGTTGATGGTTTCACCCAGTTTTAGCAGCTCATAATACAACACACCCATCTGATCCCACCAAATACAGAGCATTACCTTCGCGCCACGGATATTCGGCTTTGCCGTTGATTTGGCTGGCTGGCCGGGTTTCACATATGATTTTTTGCGCTTGGGGTTGTAGTAATGGATCCATTTTTCATCATCAGCAATAATCCGATGCAAAAATGACTTCCTTTTGTGGCGTTCCAGCAGCATTTCGAACATGCAAAACCGCCTTTCGACGTCTCTCGGCTTGAGTTCATGTGGAACCCAATTTCCTTGCTTTTGAATATATATAGCTGCTTTTAGACGTTTTAAAATGGCTGCTTGAGTGACACCCAAAGATTCTGCGAGCTCTTCTTGTGTTTGGCAACAATCTTCATAGAGTAATGCTTCCAGTTCTTCATCTTCAAACTTTTTTGGCTGCCCAGGACGTTCATCGTCTTCCAAGCCAAAATCACCACTTTTAAATCGTGCAAACCACTTTTGGCACGTTCGCTCAGCTAGCGCATGTTCACCATAAACTTCCACCAAAATACGATGACTTTCGGCAGCAGTATTCTTCATATTAAAGTAATGAAGAAGAACTCCCCGCAAAAACACTTTTTCAGGCACAAAGTTCGATATATTTGAGTGAAAAACAATTATTGTTGTTTACGCTTCAAATGAATGACATATACTGAAATGACGTACAATGACAGTAACTTTCCAACGCATGTTCCAATGGAATAATACAAGTTATGCCATCTCTTAGCAAACCGCACGAAGTTATAGACAATATCACGTACAAAAATTTTTCCCTAGGCAATATTCATTTCACAAAAACATTTAGCACACTGAATCGAATAAGCAGCGAAAAAATTTGCAGCAGCTACGTCGCCATAATTACAGAATTTTAAAAACGCACAGACTACATGTCTAATAACGGTAAAAAATCTTCGCATACTGATCAAATATTGGTGAAAAATAAACTTGGGCAACTCAGAAGATCTTGTATGGGATTGTGCCAATGTATGCTGCATTTGCATTGTTGCTGTTTTACATAGAAAATATAAAAGCGAATATAATATCTTTTGAATTGCACTTCGGTACTATGAATTATGACAAAAATTACATTGAAACATAATTTGCATCTTCAGAGAAAACAAAAACAGAAATAAGAACTTTATAGTAAGTAAAAAAACATAATATGCATGTTTGCAATTGGCGCATATACTAGATGGAGTGAAATGTGACCTCCTTGACCGCCAGAATGCACTGCTACTGCAAAAAAGGCTATGGTGCCTTGAAGTGCGTTCATATTTAGGCAGACATGCCAAATTTCAGTGCGATACTGTCTTTAGTTTTGTTTTGACAGCTGATTGTTGTCGACGTGTTTGGCATCATGTTGAGTATGGACAAACGCGATTTTCGTTCTCTCATAAAACATTATTTTTTGGGAGGCAAAATGGCGAAGGAAACAAAAGAAAAGTTGGATAAATATTATGGGGCTAATGTTCCGTCAGATTACACCGTCAAATATTGGTTTCGAGAGTTTCGTGGTGGCCACAACTCCACTACCGATGGAGCAGCGGCAAACCCACCGATGCGGTTACAGAGGACAATGTCAAAAAAATACATGAAATGGTGTTGGCTGACCGGAAAGTGAAAGTGCGCGAGCTAGCAGATACCACAAAGATTAGTACTGAGCGCACACGCCATATTTTGGGCAATATTCTTCATATGAAAAAGTTATCCTGCCACTGGGTACCGCGAATGCTCACTCCTGACCAAAAACACGAACGCAAGAGCACTTCGAAAGAGTGTTTGGACTTGCTGATGCGGAATCGGGCGGACTTTTGGCGTCGATTGGTAACTGGATTTGGATCCCTCGGACTATTATCCCTTCCCAAACCTCAGAAGATGGCTCATCAATAAAAAATTCAGCTCACGCGAGGAAATCATCGACGCCACGGAGGAGTATTTTGCAGACCTTCCGGTTCAACAAGTTGGAAAATCGCTGCAATAAGTGTATCAAACTAAAAGAGGACTATATTCAATATATTTCATCCGAGTTGATTATATTTTTTAGCTATTAAAATGAGCTGCGATTTTGTTGGATTAAGACTGAGTCCATTGCATAATGACCAGTTATATATTTGAGATATATTCTGACGACCAGATCCTCAACGAGTCCTGAAGGTCTCGAAAGATATATCTGGGCATCATCAGCATAGAGATGAATTGCAACATTTGAGCATACTTTAGGTAGGTCATTAATAAAAATACAGAACAAAATTGTGCCAAGTATTGACCCTTGGGGTACTCCTGCAGTTAATCGGAAGAATGGTTATTACGAATAACCCTTTGTTGGCGATTGTCCAAGTAATTAAAAATCATTCGAACAGATCTTTCACTGAACCCAAAATATAATTTAAGTTTCTGGCATAGTACCCTGTGATCAACGCTGTCAAAAGCTTTGGAAAAGGCTAGCAAGCACATCACCGTGAAAAAGTCCTTATCATATTCCACTCTTATATCATCAAGGATTTTAACCATAGCTGTTGAGCAGCTATGACTCGCTCGAAAACCCGACTGAACTGGGGATAATAAATTGTGTTGACATATGTAATTCGAGATTTAGTTTGCTAGAATCTTCTCAAGTACTTTGGGCAGACATGGTAATATACTTATCGGATGAAAGTCGATTCGCAAAGAGAGACAAGTCCTAAGACAAGCCCTCTCAAACACCCGAATCTTTTCCAATAAACTTGCTCTCACATTGAATCACACAGGACATCCAAATACAAGCATGGGCCGGATAAGGGCCATGTAGCAGATCACCTTCATCCTCGCATCGAGTTGGCTATTATAAAACAGTTTTTTTATAAGGGCGAAAGCACCTTGGCTCTGGCCAGAGAAACATCTATATGTTTGTTAAAATACAGATATTGATCTAGCCAGATCCCAAGGTATTTGACTACATTTCGACAAGCAAGTCGCTGCCCGTGTTGCCCCACGATCGAGAACTTTCGCCAATTCTTTCTGGTATCCCTAGAGGCCCCAGACAAAGGCGTCCTAAACAGAATGGTTTCCGACTTCTGAAAGTTGATTTTCAACGTCCAGTCATCGCAATATTGTTTAATTTTGTCGAAGTCACGTTACAAAAGTGTATTAATGACCTCAATCTTTGGATCTGAACTGTACGCGATTAAGTCGTCTGCGTACGCTATGGCATGGTGAAGTAAATGTTGGATAGGATCGGCGAATTTACCGCACCTTATTGCAGACCATTTTTAATGTTAAATTTTTCATCAGAGGTCACATCGCCATTCTTCACGATGAATTGTCTACTGGAGAGCATATCAAAAAGAATATACAAAAGTGGTTTACTTATGCCCAACCTGTCCGGCTTGAAAAAGAGACCTTTGCACTGGTTCTTGCCTTTGTTCCATCGGATATCAGAAACCAGTTTCGACACAGTAATTTCAGTTTCGACACAGTATGAATGATAGCATGCCCCGCCTTGAAACCGAATTGATTATCCGGTACTATATGTTTGTCCTCAACCCACTTAGTCAGGACTCTATTGATCACCTTCTCGAAAACTTTACTGATGTTTGGAAGAAGACTGATCGACCGGAGATTCGCCGGATTGGATGTGTCTTTATCCCTTTTGGGGATGGGATGTACGACCGCAGTTTTCCAATGCGCTGGATAATGTGCATTATTCATTGCATTATTAAACAGGGTGGTATAAATGTCCACCGCTTCTAGTGGGAGATGTCGAAGCACAATGTTCGGTATTTCATCGGTTCCCACTGATTTCTTAATTCTCAGCGATTCGAAGATCGTTTGGAGCTCTTCCTTCGAAATGAAAGGGGGTAGTACCCTGTCGTTGGTGATGACGTTATTTGACATATTCTCGTCACTAAACTGGGTGAAGCCCGTGTCATCGAGCCAATTTCAACACGATATTTTTCTATGATTTGGCTATACCTAACATCGCAGTACTTTGGCACCACGGCATTTGTCTCGCTGAATTATTAAAATTATGTCTTCGTTCCCTCTCTTTCTTTCTCACAAAGCTGAAAAGAGATGAAGAAACGTCCTTTGTTCCATGAGTAATTGGCGCAAAAAAAAAGAAAGAAAAAACCAGAAAGTCACGGACAAAGAAAAAAAAAGCGTTAAACATAAGATAGATTCGACCTGTGGCTGCCGCACTTTCCTTTGGAATTTAATTTTGCTAGAATTAGGTACCAAATGTAAGTATTCATATGGAATTTGTAATAACGATTGTAATAAAATCAATTCTTTAGAAATAAAATCAATCAACCAATTATCAAGGGATTTTTATTCTTGGAAATTTTCGCCAAGGGGAAGTCGCTGCAGCAACAGCCCGAGTTCTCGAATCGCCAATTCTCTATTTCATTTCGAAGGTAGAAATTGTGCACAAGGACTCGATTCTCCAGGTCGTGGTTCAGGCCAATGATAACATTCGCCTTGTACACTTCCTGGAAAGTAGCTCCTATGGCCTCTACCTGCTCCTGCGGATCCTCGATCACAAAGAAGTTGTCATCATCAACTGCCTCACTTGGATCGATACCTGCTGCTACAAGTATTTGTTCGTTACGCCAAGTATACTACCACTACGCCAACTGGATATATAAAATCTGCGTATCAAAAGGGGAAATTAAACTTTACTTCACTTATTGCAAGAGAGAAGCCGAACCACAACTGCACTCTATGAAATTCCATGAACGACTGAGCGGGAACCGATGCTTTCAGTGTGGCGAGGCCGTTGACTAAAAAACTTTTTTTAATTCCCAAGGAGGTCACTTTTCACTCCATCTAGTATTGTACGGTCAAGTTCGAAATACTCTAACAAAATATGAATGAGCTTAAATTAAATTTGATGCATTTTTAATAAAAGTCACGAAATATCAATTTGAAAAAATAACTGATAGAAGAAATATTTTCAGTCAAATATGAAAAGCAGTCAAATGACCGCTACCCGTCTTTTCGTTGAGATGTTCTCCAAATCCCTTCATTGCAATGTAAAAACCATACTATTGTGTCACATCATAGGAAGTCAACTTCAGTTCAGAATCTAATATTTGAAATGAACTCATTTTCAACACAGCCGAACTCCGCTAAAGGCATTTGAACCTTGTGCAATTTTGTAACCACACAGCAGTGATATCCCAATTTGATAAACAAGCAACAAAATCTGTGCTACTAAATAATATTTAAAATGTTGCTATAAATCTTGTTGCTCTGTTTCCTGTAAGCCATGTGATGTGGTGTTAATTGTCAATAAATATACTCGTATAGCTTGAAAACTGGCAAAACAAACATTTCCTGACAATTAATATATTTTGTTTGCCAGCTCCACTATCCCAACACAGAAGGAAACAATTCAATATTTATGCTGTTCGGATGTGGAAAATAAATAACACAGAATCCTTTTAGAGCTCCTTTTATACGAGTATTATGACACGTTCATGCGAGTCGGGATAAAATAAACAGAAACAGTTCGTTGGCCTCAGCATGCGTACACATATTTATCTGACGCTATTGTATGCCAACCTATTTTCGAGTGAAATAAATACATACTCGTATACACAATGTGTACCTGTACCATGCAAACTCGTATGTACATACGTACATGGAGGATTTCAGTATCTACATCCTGTTTGGGTGTATTTTAGCTTAGAGAAACGGGGGAATCGCATGCATAGTTCAAATCGATAAACTCATGGGTGTCATCCTATCCTATGTCACCTGGAATAGACGGCCTATTCAAAATTCTAAAAAAAAAAATTAGATATGGTATCGGTGGAAGCCTAGTTGCACAAGGTGTGGTAATCAAAATGTGCGGTTTAATGTGGTTAAAGTGAGACGGAGTAGTCCATTTTATTTAGGATACTTTGTCCCATAGAACTGCATACTTCTTTTTAGTAAAACAAAATAACATATAGGTATGAGCCATATATTCTAAAATATTTTAAAAATGCGACACGTATTTTCAAAACATAGGTTAAAAGGTTTTCATATTTCAAGGTTGTTTTTTTTTCTACAAAGCTGAATTTCAAGGAACAGGAACTTAAGTCTAAAATCAAATCATGGACTTATATATGTGCCACACAATGGCAAAATATGTTAAGTCCAAAAACAAATCTGTTTAGCCTTATGTCCCATGTTTTTGGATATAAGCTTCTCAGTGCAGGTTGAAATAGGGATGTGGTATGGGTGGGTTAGATACCCGCATGCAATCCTCCTGCTTGGCAGGATTGAAAGAAATGGGAAAGTGGTTTGTATGTATATTAAAATAAACTTCTCTACTTCAGGATGACCAAGTTCTAGTTCTACCGGGGGAACATTTTATTTGTCTTTTATTTAGCTAATTACTTATTATGAATAGCGGGATTGATTCCATATGCATTAACTAAAAATGACAGGCACACTTATGTTCTTGACTTCAAAACTAATAATTTTTTGTGGGAAGAATAAGTTAATAAGGATAAGAAGGATAAGCTGAAGTAAAAAATGTAACGAGCTAAAATCTAATGAACGGAGAGTACAGGAGTAGATCAAAAATTACCATATCCGGGATGTAACGAATTTTTTTTCAACGTAATCTCCTTTATGACTATACTCGTACACTTCTCCTAATACGATTTATCTCCTTGATGTTTCCCTAGCCAATGAACTCCTCGTTCGAGCTGAAGTTGTTTCCTGGGACCCACATTTTCATGTTGCGACAAAAAATAAAGCTGGTGGAATCAGGTACCGTATATCATGCAATTCCAATGAGCGAGCTGGTGCTTTGTCGTATTGGAACAGCACTTTTTCCTTTGCCAAATGGAGCAGTGTTCCTTTAAATTTCTTATCAAATCCTTTCAATAGTGTTTCTTTGCGGTCCTGATGCATTTTTTTAAAAATTCAATGAGAATTAATCCCTTGGAATCTTAAAAAATTGTAGCAATGACCTTTCACGTGGTCGCTTAGTCCTTGGCGTGTAGTTGGTTTCATCAGCGATCACGACTTAATGCAAAAACTCCTGCGGACTTCACTTGAAGAGCTTCGAAAATTGTTTCAAAGTTGACAGCGGTATCCGCTCATTGTCCACTGCGAGCAATCACGGTGCCCATCCAGCCAACAGCTTTCTCTTGCTTAACTTATCATCTAAATTGTTGATTGCTGCTCCATACGATACACTTACGGCTTCAACTACAATTCCTCGAGCACTTTCGTTCTTTTTGAACGATTTCCTCGATTTAGGTGGTGGCAATTTCGCTTTTATTTCGTTTTTTTTATTTATGATGGCGCCACAGTCCGGAGTCGACCTGGGCCTCAACCAACAGGCGTCTCCATCCAGCTCGATCCTTATCTAGCTAACTCCAGTTTTGCACGATAAGTTGGCTGATGTCCCCTTCTACTAACTACCTCTTAGATACGAGAATATCTGTCAAAGGTGGCATTCTGTCCGAGATATCGGTGTTGGGTGTCCTCTCTGGTTGACAGCGGATACTTGGTCTTGCTCTCATTTATGGTTAAACCCGTCTTCGCCGGTTCCGCCTCAATACTCTCGAAAGCGCCACTGTCTTTCTTCCGATTATGTTAATATTATCGGCGTAAGCGAGTAATTGAACGGACTTATGAAAGATTGTGCCTCTTATCTTGAGGCGTAAGTTTTGGACTATTCCTTCTAGAATAATGTTAAAGAAATCGCATGACAGTGCATCGCCGTATCTAAATCCTTTTCTGGAATCAAAAACCGGACCTTTAAGTGAGCAGCGTGCATTTTCCATCGTCATCCTGCACAAACGGACCAGTTTGGAGAGATGCCAAAATTAGACATTGCTCTGTATGGTTCGTCTCTATAGATGCTGTCATACGCAGCCTTAAAATCGACAAATAGGTGGTGCGTATCGATTTAGAGATTTTTCCAAGATCTGCCGTGGTGTGAATATTTGGTCGATGGTGGACTTTCCTGGACTATAGCCAGGTCTAAACATGGATAATCAGGTTGTTGGCGAACGACTTTAGGCGTTCACGCAATACGGCAGATAAGATCTTGAAGGCGATATTAAGAAGACTGATGCTTCTGTAGTTGGCGCAGTTCAAAGGGTCTCCTTTCTTAAGGTTCGGACTTATAATGTTGAGGTTCCATTCACTAGGCACACTTTTGCGATACCATATTTTACAAATGAATTGGTGTATGTTCTTTACCAAGTCATCGCCTGCCGCTTTGAATAGATTAGGTCGTCCGCTCCAGCACCTGGACTTAAGCTTAGATATGGCTTAGATAGGTCGCTTGGACGGAACTCTTGGTCTACACCATCCAGGTTGGAAGGCTCATTCTACAGTCTACTGAAATGCCCTTTCCAAATCCTCGGCATCGATTTAGACTCTACTACTATGAAGCTCATAAAGCTTCGGTTCTTGGTTCATGTTCGCGGCATGTTTTTCTTACTATTTGACAAAGCTTCCGAATCTCATTCCTAGAGTATCTTCTCTCAATTTTCTCCACTGCGCGCTTTTCATGGTCCTTCTTTTTCCTCCTGAGAAGCCGGTGTTAGTCTCTCCTCTTTTGCTCGTTGAGCTCGTGAGCATCTCTAGTCCTTCACTTTGTATGCATCTTAAGCACGCCGGCAGTCGTCGTCAAACCAGAGGTTCCATTGTGGTAGGGGGTGAAACCCACCACATCAGAGACGGGATCTCTGATGTCCTTTTGGCAATGTTGCCACTGGTCTTCGATACTTAATGCCCCCGGCATAGAACCTCTTAAGAGATTAAGGGAGACTCAGCTGGAAAAGAATTTGGCGATCTCGTGCGATTGTAGCCGTCTGATGTCAAACATCCTCACAGTATTAGCTTGCCTTTGCGAATTTTGGGATATCCGCAACCGTACCTTGGCTACAAGGTAATGGTGGGTCGGAACGGGTGAGTACCTTGTGTCGACGGTGGTGTGGTTAGTCTAGTTGCTGTGATTAATCAGGAGTTCTCCAAGTGCCCTCATAAATATCGAGATGCGAGAACCTCGTGCTATGTAGTTACGATAATGTTTCGTCACACGCAAAGTCCATTAATCTGGATCCGGTTTTGGAGGTAGTGTCGTGCAGGCTATGGTTTCCGATAGTATTACCAAAGACACTTATTTTTCCTAGGTTTGCATTAAATTTGCCGAGGACAATTGTATTGCCATAGCTAGGGCACTGATCGTAAGTTTTGTTTAACAGCTCGTAAAAGCCATCTTGGGTGTCGACATCTTTCTTCTCTGTGGAGCAATGAGCGTATATAAAGCTAATGTTAGCAAATCTAGTTTTAATACGGATTATTAGCAGGCGCTCGTTAATATGCCGGAAATTCAAGACTTCTTCCCTAAGTCTTAGCAATCGCCGTAGTAGATGTCGCAGTTTTTCATCCTCTTTGTTTCCGGCCCAAACAATGACATTTTTTGAACGGCGGTAACATCTGCTTTGCAGGAGTCCGCTGCCTGCTTAAGTGACCTAACATTCCACGTGCAGCTCCAATGTTCGTTTTTCTTGTTTCGTCTACCAGGGTTGTCAGCAGTAGATCCGTCCGTATCCGAGGTTTGTTGTTGGTTCATAATTGGATTTTTTTTCCATAGCCGGGCAGTTATCTTGTCGGCATAACGCTCAACCTAAAAGGCCAGTTCCATTATATTGCAGATATCACTAGGACGAGGTGATGGTTAGATCGAAGCCAGTAACCCGTTCGGGGATGTGAATGCCGCCGTTGGTCCATTATGGGCTCATACGCCACCATCTCATTTCCAAGCTCCTGACTTAGTCTCAGAAATCGTTACCGGCCTGAACTCCAAATATATCAGAGTAGCCCCGATAATGTCTCATTTGTTTTGTTCCGGGATTTTACTTTGCCGTTGATTCCATCTGGGGAATTCATGTGCTGTTCCATTTATTGTGGTGATATTTTTGTCTCGCGCTTCTAACTTTGATAAGTCGATTCCGGATGGACATCGGCCGGAACCCGATGGTTATCACTTGAAGGTAAATGCATACTTATTGATGTAAGGAATACTGGGTTTTGCCAGGTTGACACCTCTTAGTGCCTACCCTATTTCTACAGCACCCAACCATCCATTTCTCCACCCAAAAATAAAAATCGAAACTCGGATAAATATTTCTCTTTTTTCATGGTGTTATGAATGAAAACTAATCGATGAATCAATCTGAAATTGTGTAGATCCTAGCACTCGTTGGTAATATCAATTTTCCTTTAAACTTGAGCACTTATTGAGCAACGCTCCTAAATCGGCAAATTTTCGGTGTATAGAAAGCGGCTGTAAGTCTATAAATTTTCTCAATTTATTTATGATGAAAAGATTACACTATCGGTTAAAGGGATGTAGTGACATAAGGGTTGAAAAATTCGAAAGACCAGCAAAGTTGGCTGTTTTCAAGATAGTAAAGGGTGAGCCAACAGCTAGTGCGGAAATTTTCATTAAATTAAACACATATTTATTGCGAAATTAATGTAGAATTTTATGGATTAATAAATTCCGATCTATGGCAATTGTGAATAGAATACAACCTTGTTTATGTAGCCACCATGGCTTCTATAGCAAGCGACCATCCGAAGGTCAAAATTGTCGATGACTTTTTGAAGAGTAAGTGGGTCAATGGCCTCAATTTCAGTCGGAACGTTATGTTTGAGATCCTGAATTGTCACAGGTTTATTGGAATAGACCTTGCTCTGCAAATAACCCCACAGAAAGAAGTCTAAACGTGTCAAATCGTTCTTTGGAGGTCGATCGACTTCTCTTACTGAAATAATGCGATCTTCAAATTTCGTACGCAATAACTTGATTGATTGATGGCTTGGGTGGCAGGTAGCTCCATTCTGTTGAAACCAGAGATTGTCCAGACCCAATTCCTTTAATTTTGGAAAAACAAATCGCCGTAAAGTGCGATAGGTGAGGCCCAATTGTTGACTACAGTGAAAAATTGAGGTATCTGGCTGGTTTTGAATGCTTTCGCTCACAGTGGTGATGTTTTAGCGTCAGGTTGCTCAAAATCTGGACTCAGTAGGGCGATTATATTGACCGAAAATTTCACGAATTTTACGAAATGTTACTTTTACCGATCGCCCATTTTCGTAATAAGATTGAATAACAAGAATGCATTGTTCTGTGATGATGTGCCAAAGATTGTATGACATCTGTCAAAACTTTGAATTCAGTAAATGACAGTAATTGATAGCCAACATCCACACCATCTGTTGGCTCACCCTTTATCAATGTGGGAGCTAAAAGGGAGTTACGAGTATTGCGTATGTTAATCTCAAGTAATTTTTTTTTGGCACCAAGAAGCTCTGTTAGTACTAATTGTAAAAACTTCGTGTAGGACTTTACTTTTAGCAGAAATACCAGCCTTTATAACGGCGTTCAAATAAAGTTGATATATTGTTTGAGTCTTTAGATATCCAATTTCAAAGCCAGTTCCGTTTTCATTGCACGTGCTAATTTTTAACTTTTCTCCAGAAAATGCCTAATTAATATGATATTTTACTATTTTTTTCTTATGAAAGTAACAACAGTAAAAAAAAACATTAACAAGCTTGCAGAAAAACCCACAGACTTTATGATACTTGGAAAAACCTGCAGCAGGTAAAAAAAGAAAAGAGCACGGGCGAAGAAAATTTAGGGAGGAAGAAAAGACAGGTACCGATGTACATTGTTTTTAAATGTTTGTAAGTTATAACGACCAGGTAACATAGAGGTCGGCAGGGCATTCCATAAGCGAGTTGTACGGCTTAGGAAAGAATCACGATATTTTAGAGTACGTCCGAAAGTGGGCTTGAGGGTATACTGATGAGCATTCATAGCGAGACTGATGTTACGGTTGAAAGTTTGAATGGGCGGAGTGCGATTGGCGATTTCAATAGAGCACTGGTGGTAGAAATAGCGATAAAACAGAGTGAGACAGGAGACATTACGTCGGCGTTCGAGGGTATCAATTGATTGATGATATTAGTATCACCAATGAGTTTTGTCGCACGGTTTTGAATCCTATCTAGTAGGTGCTGAGATTTTTGAGGAGCACCTGACCAGATATGTGCATTGTATTTCAAATTTGGGTGGATGAATGCCTTATATATTGTGGCCAGATCAGAGAGGGTAAAATATTTCTTACATCGCTTGAGGAAACCAAGACATTTCGCAGCGTTTTTGACAACATCGAAGATGTGGTCATTCCAACATAAGTTGTCACTGATACACATACCGAGAATGGAAAGTTTATCGGTTTCGACGATGCAAGTGCCATTCATGGATAATGGCTGGGTGTTTAAATATCGCTTTACTGACAGTAGGCAGCATGGAGTTTGGGAAGCATTAAATTCCACTCGATTGATAATTCCCCAATTGGTTATGCTGTTAAAGGATTTTAAAGAGTTTTAAAGCGTGGTTGACTACCTCCAAAACCCTCATTTCCTTACCTTGTTCCATAAAAGTTCTTACAAGAGTTAGGTTTAGGGTACGAAGGCCTATTTGGAAAATATAACTTACAGACAATTAGAATAAAAATTGATTCATCAGTTTAATTTTTTACGCTTAGATTACAGTTGCTTAGAAACGCTGTTTGAAATGTCAGCATTTACAAACCAAGAATACGCAGACATTATTTATGTTTATGGGCTATGCAATGGAAGTTCAACCAGTGCGCGGCAAGGAACTTTATCCTAACCGACGACTTCCTAATAAAAGAGTATTTATAAATACGTATCGAAGGCTTCGAGAAATGGGATCAGTTTCGAATATACGACCGAAGGCGGGAGCTCTACAAGTAAGAAGGATTTCGGCTAATGAAAGAATACAACTGATCCATCATAAAATTTCTAATGTACTGCATGGAGAAAATCTTTATCCATACCACCATATGCCTTTACAAGAACTGATTCCTTTCTTTCCTTTGGAAAAGAGATTTGAGTTTTCTAACTGGTTGCTGAAGCGGAGCTTGGGTGACAACCAGTTTATTAGAAGAATTCTTTGCACGGACGAGTCTCAATTTACAGGAGATGGGATCACAAATTTTCAAAATCTTCATACGTGGGCTGCGGACAATCCACATACAAGGAGACATAAATCATTTCAATACAAATTCAGCGTCAATATGTGAGCAGGTGTACTTGGAAATAAGTTAATCGGCCCCTTAAAACTACCACCTAGGCTGAATTCTACAAACTATCTGGAGATTTTGCGAAACGATTTGCAGGACATTCCACTGAATCAACTAGCTTCATCATATTTTCCGCAGGATGGTGCTCCAGCCCACTATGGCCGTGAGGTTAAGAATTGGCTATATCCCCATCGACTGTAACACACTTATGGCAGCGCTAGATCCAATCCTCCAAACATTTTTTAAATTCGGTTTTCGGTATGGTCCATCAGTGTTTCGTGCGATTTTTTCATTACTTCCTCTCGGCTGCTGAAACGCGTTCCCCGTAGTGGTTTTCTAGCTCGATTGAACAGAAAGAAGTCACGGGGAGCCAAATCAGGTGAATTTGGTGGCTGTTGGATGGTATTTGTTGCATTTTTCGTCAAAAAATTACGAATAATGATGGCACTGTGCGACCGCGACGGTGCATTATCATGGTGCAAAATCCACGAGTTTTCTGCCCACAATTCTGGTCTCTTTCGGCGAATTGCTTCACGCAAACGTCTCATAACGCCCAAATAATACGAGTACTCTTTGTTTACTGTCTGGCCTTCTGGCAAAAATTCATGATGCACTACACCGTTGTAATCCATGAAAACCGTGAGCATTGCCATCTTTTTTGACTGAAAACGACGTGGGTTTTTTGGTCTCGGCTCATTTGGTGAACGCCATTCACTTGCCTGATGTCTGGATTGCGTGTCGTACTCATAAACCCACGTCTCGTCTCCAGTAATGATCCTTTTGATGAATGTGGGATCGGATTCAGCCTCGCAAATCATCTCTTTTGCGACGTCAGCACGGTCTCTCTTTAGCATTAAATTGAGGTCTTTTGGCACCATCTTTGCTGCTACACGACGAAAACCCAAATCATTAACCAAAATGTCTTGGACTGATCCATAGGCAATATTCAAGTCCTCCGCTATCTCTCTGATGGTTAATTTGCGGTTATTGACCAACATTTCTTTTACTCATACTTCATCAATATTTTCGTCGGTTTTCGATGTCGATGGTCTGCCACTGCGTTCATCATCTTCGATTGACTCACGACCACTTTTGAACCGCTCGTGCCACTGATAAACGACCGTTTTCTTTAGAGAATCGTTGCCGAAACACTTTTCCAACATTTCCAACGTTCGCGCACCATTAAATTCGTTTTTTACGCATAATTGACAAGTAATACAAGTTCGTTGATGCAAGTTTAAATCCATTTCTAAAATTGTAAAAAATCGCCAACACACACAAGATAGATGTACTCTTGGCTATGTAACTTTTGCAAATGTCAAGGTATGACGCTAGGATTTGGAGGGAATGTCAACAACAGATTTACCAACTTAACAAAAAAACAGAACTCAAGTGGACAATGGGAGCGCAACACGGTGGTGTGATCGGGAACGTTTTGATCAAGGTGGTATGTACTCCAAATAATAAGGCTCGACTGAGAACGACGAGTCTTCAGTTTGCAAAATATAATTTCTAAAGAAATTTTATCAAGACCTGTACTCAAATGAATGACGATCATGTTAACTGAAATCTCACGTTTTAGGGTGCACAAAGTTCTTCACGCTTTTTTAAAAAAGAGAAATAATTCTTCCACCTTATGGGAAGTGTTCGCTGCAAGATGGAAAGCTGAAAGATAGATGTGAGGAGTTGAGCTAAATAATTTATATAACGGGGCTCCCCGCCATGTCCAGTGGAGTATACGTCATTGAGATTCTCTATTTTTTCTTTTAATAGTCCAACGTAATATGGTATACAATTATTCAAGTACACAGGTAGAAATGGTCAAGTTGCTGGGCGAGATTTACGAGAAACTACTAAAACAATTTGCAATTACTCGGGGTTCACGGAAGATGAGTTCTTATCTGATTTTCTTTTGATTTTAATAAATTGAAGAAATTGTACGGCATCACAAATGAGGCCTAACACTCAAGAGGGTATGACTACTACTAAAATGCCAGAGCACGTTTTTTCAGAAAATTGGATAAAGAGAGAAAGATGTTTGGGCTCAGTGGTTATTTGGCTCCATGGGTGGCATCCAACATTTAATGGGGACACTAAATTATTAGTGTAAATTGACTTGTTGTTGTATTTTAGGCATCCATCTCACGACATTTTAATTAACTGAAAAAATGAATATCTTTCGGGCACTGTTGGGACTGAACCCCGAACCGTCCGTTTGGGAGTTAATTAGTTGAGGGATTGACAAAGTTCAGATAATTCAATGTGGATGGAGTAGTAGGTATCGAAATCAGGCCCGCTGTGTGATCTAAGATAAGTGTACTTAAGAGCTCGTTAATATTGTTTTGAAGAGAGGATAGGGCTCTATTATGTCAGGGTAAAAATGGTAAAGATTATAGAATACTGTTGAAAATTTCGATATCAAAGGATTCTAAAGTTCGGACGTCTTTTACTTTAGAGGGAACATTACATTACTAAAAGGTGGTTTGGTTTGCCGTAGTTTGATGGGTAAAAATGTAAACTGTAGACTGATTGTTGTAAAGATATAGCAAAATTATCTGCCAATAATTATGGTGACTCCACGAACTGATGAACATCCTAATCAGTGAGACAGCCGATAAAAGGGACTTCTGTTTTCTTAATTCTCCTTAAAGAGTATTGATAGCTTAAGCGGTACAAATCACCTTAAAAAAACAACACTGTTATGATCAGCAGCATTAAGTCAGCAATCAATTTTATCTACAGCTTACGGATAACCATAGAGTGGTTGAAAAGATCAAATGTAACGGCAAGATTTGTTGTGCAAACAAATTCAAAGTATGCCATGGACAATTTTTTTGCGGGTCTAGAATAGAGACGAAAATGTTAAGTCAAAAGGACATCGCGAGTATTTTCTTTTTGTTATCATACAAGGCGGCGCAAAATTAATCACCCTATCGGAAGATGGTACAATTTTTGTAAATGGCGTCGCACGTCAATCATATTTGACATTTCTGAACCAGACAGTTGCAGAACAGATAAGCAATGGAGCGCTATGCTCAGCAAGAGCATGGAATAATTGTGTCGATGTTTTGACGGTGGTGTTAGCGCAGAGTGAATTTCGACGTCGGTTTAATAATCGTGTCGCGCCAACTGGGAAAACATTCCGGCGCTTAGCTACTCGACTCGAAGATTGGTGTTTGGCCAAGAATATCGCGGTTGTGGCTGCCGATTTCGCTGAAAACGAAGAAACATCAACCAGACGACTGGCCACGCAATTGGGGATCACCAGAATTTTAGTGAAAGACTTACACCTGTTCCCGTACAAAGTGCAAACAGTGCATGAGTTAATGCCTGCTGACCGTCAGCCGCGTGTGAATTATTGTAAAGCCATCCTCAATCTCAACAACGATGAGGACGATTTTGTGTCGAAAATCATCATGAGCGACGAGGCGCATTTCCACTTAAGCGGTTATGACAATAAGCAGAATCTTCGTTTCAGGGTCACTGAAAATCCGCGTGTGATGCACAAAGAACCATTACATCCACTCAAAGCCACTTTATGGTGCGGCGGGAGGTGTGATTGGGCCGTATGTTTTTAAGGACGCTATCGGCAATACGGTCACTTATACTGGCAAACGCTACAGGGCCATGATAAACGACTTCTTACTGCCGGAATTGGATGAACAGGGCTTGGTGAACATGTGGTTTCAACAAGACGGTGCAACCGCACACACAACACGAGCCACAATGAATATTGTGAAGGAAGCGTTTCCTGGTCGCGTAATCTCCTGTCTTGGCGATTTGGCATGGCCAGCAAGATCGCCCGATTTAACCATCCTAGACTTCTCCCTTTGGGGCTACTTGAAGTTGCGGGTTTAAGCCAACAAGCCTCAGATAATCGCAGCCCTTAAGGAGAATATTCAACGGGAATGCGAACAGTTATCATTGGCAATCTTGCGGAAAGTCATGGAAAATGCATATGGGAAGAGATCTAGGCATATCATAAGAGGCTCCCAAAGAATTCTGTAGTTGCTATGAAATGATATATTGTACGCTTAGAACTTGCATGGGATGCGAATTAGGGTAGTTCATTTGCGGCATCTAGGGTTAGCGGAGAGACTTAAAATTAGTTTTGTCAATACCCTCGATAAAAAAGTCGGGCAGATGCGTAATAGAGGGTCTTCCAATAGGGACTTCAGAAAGTTGACAGTTGATAGCAGCGATATTGTTAAAGTTACATCTGTCAAATTGGCTGCCATTTATTCAGTCTGTTTCGCCAAATTACCATGGATTAACGTAGCGTTCAACAACTCGTGCAAATGATAAATTTTTTTATCAAAATGAGTGTTCTGTTCGGGCAACATTCAGCGCGCTTCGGCCATTTTGCGGTCGTCATAATCGTCCTACCGAGAGATCTATTCGCGGTGTGGTGGATAATTTTGAGTCCACTGGTTCAGTAAACGATACACTAACATCCGTACATCGACGAAACGTAAGATCTGCCGAAAACATCGCCGCTGTCCGTGAGAGTCTGCAGGAGAATCCGAGGCAGTCGATTTCGCGTCGCTTATAAAAACTCGGTCTTTCGCAGACCACAACTTGGCGAATTTTATGTAGTGGCTTTTGCCTTCACCAGTGCAGAATTCAACTGACCCAGCAGCTAAATTATACGACCATAGACAACGACGTGCGTTCACTGCATTGAACTCCTCTGGAGCAGTTGGAAACTGACCCTAATTTTCATCGGAAAATCATTTCCAGCGATAAGGCCCATTTCTGGATGAAAATTGTCAAATTTGGGACAATACCATTACATGAGATTCAAGAGCGTCCAATACATCCCGAAAAAGTCACTGTTTGGTGTGGATTTTGGGCTGGCGGCGTCGTCGGTCCATATTTCTTTGAGAACGGCGTTGCCCAAGCCATCACCGTCAACGGCGTGCGCTATAGGTTGATGATTATCAATTTCTTTATATGTGGTTTCAACAGGACGGTGCTAAGTACCACACAGATCAACCCACATTGGAAATTCTACATCGGCGATTCGAGGACATGGTCATCTCACGTGGAAGTGCTATGAACTGGCCACCGGGGTCGTGCGATTTGACCCCATTCGACTTTTTCTTTTTGGGGTTTTCTAAAGGCAGGCCATCGGCCAAATTCAGCCTGATTTATGCGCCAGAGTCATGGAAAATTGAACATTTCGGATGCGCGCCACCCAGAGAAGCCGCCGCGGACATTTGAATGATGTTGTATTCCATACACAATGTCATCGATGGGTCCTTCAAATGAATAAAAAATTTCGATGATATCTCACACGCACTTTGTTTTATTTAAATTTAAACACAGGAAGCGCTTAATGAAATGCCCTTTATATGAACGAAGACCAGATTTTGGACTTTTACATATTTTTAATTGTTTCTTAAATTAAAAAAAATTTATTGTAGGCATAATATTTAAATTCTGCTTATATATAAAAGTTTCATTTAGAAATAAATAAATGAAGGGCACACACCTGTTTAATACAAGGTGTCCCAGTTTAACAGTATAACCTTTTACGGGCATATTCCCGAAGTTCCACCGACCAAGAAATTGTATGGCAGGGGGGGGGGGGTCTATTCTTACTCCATTTCAAGTTACAACCCATCAAAGTGGGTGACCTCTAATTTGGAAATGTAACCACTTTAAACGCTATGATTTCTAAACTACATAGCACAGGTACAAAAATAGTTTTGACATTTTGGAGAGATAATGCTGCAACAAAAAAGTTATGGCTCGTTAAACTCAAAATTATGAAAATTTGCTGTTCCATTTTTTTATTTAAAATGCATTTTCCTTAAAATTTTTACTTAATAAATTTTCTGCAATTTTATGAAATTTTTTTCCTTGCAAAATTTCCTAAAAATTATGTTTAGAAACATTTTTACGTACGATCACCAGATTTTGTAGTGAAAGCCATTTTTCGTCAAACAAAATTAAGTGAGAATAATAAACTAACGTACC
The DNA here is from genome assembly GCA_963966105.1 of Volucella zonaria. Lineage (NCBI taxonomy): Eukaryota > Metazoa > Arthropoda > Insecta > Diptera > Syrphidae > Volucella > Volucella zonaria. The sequence goes on along the minus strand of OZ014530.1, from coordinate 362,649,045 downwards.
TATGAGCAATGCAGTTAACAGTTAATTGTCGAATAGGAAAAAAAATCGTAACAAAGAACAATTCTTGGTTAATCTTTCTTTTCAATTTAACATTGCTTCAACTGATCTACAATCGACATTTTGCTCTATAAGTGAACAGCCGATTGATGGGTTGATCTCCACAAAATATATCGGAAATAGTGTTTGTATACGGGTTCTGCAATGAAAACGCTTCGTGGGCAAGATCGGAGTACCAACGACTATACCCAAATTGTAGAACACCGTCCATCCGGCCATTCGCTGATACATATCAGCGCCTGGTTGATACCGGGTCAACTGCACCAAAAAAAGAGAAGGACATTCAAACGCTGCGGTGCTGTGGATGTTCAGCCTTCAGTCAGCGTCCGTAGACTAGCTGTGCAGTTTGAACTTCCCAGAACCAGAGTTCACAGGCCTCTACAGAGAAATAGATTACATAATTCAAAGAAGAGTGGAATTTTGCCAGTGGCTACTGCGCAAACATGCACAAGACGGACAATTCCTCAAGAATATTCTGTGGACTGACGAAGCGCTGTTCAGAAGAGATGGGGTTACAAACCATGCACCATTGGTCAGACTCCAATCCCCACTGAATACGCACAACATCCTTTCAAAGGTAAAAATTCAGTTATTGATAGCAACTTCTTCAAAGTGTGTTGTTTATTTTAAAGGTAATTTAGCGTAAATGTTTGGGCTGGATAAATAGGGAACATTTTAGAAGCCCCGTACGTTCTTCCACAAACAGCTAATTCCCATTACTACCTGGAATTTCTTAGAGAACGATTGGCGGAGCTCCTTGAAGATATTCCTCTTGTTGAGAGAAGGGCGATGTTAGTTAGTTTTAAATGCATTTTATTATCTTAATCATTAACTCTTACATACTAACAAAAAATGCTTAAATGCTAGCTTAAAATTACTTAACAATCTTATACTAACTTACTGGCCCCACACAGGCACTCTAAGCTACTCTAAATTCTTATATCTATGTCTTTCGACTTTGTTTACATTTTATACTTATATATACTTATTTTCTATGCTTAAGGCTAAGAAAAGAATTTGACAAAAAACTTAGCATATGGACATATTTTTTATAAAAACTTAACATCTAGCTTAAAATAAACCTTAGTCTACCTAACCTACCTACACAATACACACATATATACACATAGACACTATTCACAATGACATACATATACTAGTATATACCTATGCATATACTAATATATATATGTATTTCTTAAATACTAACCTAAACCTATGCAAGCTGGCCATTGCTATTCACAGTGCAAATGGATTGGTCAGCTCTGCCTCATTAGTGAGGCTGGTCCGTAATTGACGGAAACGACGACGAAACATCTTCTCCATCATTCAACCACCAGAAATGCTGGTGCTGCCGAACGACATCCCTCTTATCGCGATTCCCCACCGCCCTACTGAACCTGAGACGATCCACACTGCCGTGTGCAACATCTCTGTTGTAGTTGAGTCGCCTGTTCCCAGCTTTTCGAGCGACATGGAAGATTAACGGAACCGCTGATCTATCCTGGATCAACCCTATCTGATCCAGGTAGAGGAATGCTTCCGGTGGAACGAAGCCGTCAGAGCGCACACTCTCGTGGTAAAGGTAATTGGGGTAGTAAGCCCCAGATATCAGGTTATTCGTCGAGGCCATTGCTCTTGCAATGTGCCTTCGAGTCAGCTTAATTACGAAGTTGTCCACTCGTATTAGGTTCGCTCTGTTGTAAAGGACCTCATTACGATAAAAATTTTTGTACTCCGACTCTGGTGTTCTGTACAAGCGAAGGCAAGCCCTAAGGCAAGCCCTCTCAAACACCCGAATCTTTTCCATTAAGCTTGCTCGTACATTGAACCACACGGGGCACCCGAATACCAGCATGGGCCTGATAAGGGCCATGTAGCAGATTACCTTTACCCTCTCATCGAGTTGGCTGCTATAAAACAGTCTCTTTGTAAGGGCAAAAGCGCCTTTAGCTCTGGCCAGAGCAGCATCTACATTTTTATCAAAATACAGAAACCGATCTAGCCAGATCCCAAGGTATCTGACTACATTCCGACAGGCAAGAGGCTGTCCGTGTTGTCCAATGATCGAGAACATTCGCCAATTTTTTCTGGTATCCCTAGAGGCTCCAGACAACTTCGTCCTAAAGAGAATGGTTTCCGACTTCTGAAAGTTGATTTTCAACTTCAAGTCATCGCAAAATCGTCTTATCTTATCGAAGTCACACTGCAAGAGAGTATTAATGACCTCGATTTTTGGACCTGTTCTGTACGCTATCAAATCGTCTGCGTACGCAATAGTATGGGGAAGTGAACCTATCAAGTCGCTTATATAAATGTTGAATAGGATCGGCGAATTGACCGCGCCTTGCTGAAGACCATTTTTAATTTGAAATATTCCAACAGAAGTCACATCGCCATTTTTCACGATGAACTGTCTGTTGGTTAGCATATTAAAAAGAATGTACAAGAGTGGTTTACTGATCCCCAGCCTAGTCAGCTTATAGAAAAGACCCTCTAACCATACAGTGTCGAAGGCCTTCTCCAAGTCAACAAGGCAGGCACCAGTACATTGGTTTTTGCCTTTATTCCATTGGATATCGGACACCAGTTTAGACGCAGCATGAATGATATCATGCCCCGCCTTGAAACCGAATTGATTATCCGGAACGATATGTTTGTCCTCAACCCACTTAGTCAGGACTCTATTGATCACCTTCTCGAAAACCTTACTGATATTCGGAAGGAGACTTATCGACCGGAGATTCGCCGGATTGGATATATCCTTTCCCTTTTTGGGGATAGGTTGAACCACTGTCGTTTTCCAATGCGCTGGATAATGTGCATTATTCATTGCATTATTAAACAGGGTGGTGTAAATGTCCACCGCTTCTAGAGGAAGATGTCGAAGCACGATGTTCGGAATACAATCGGTCCCCACTGATTTCTTAGCCCTGATTGTGTCGAAGATCTCATGGAGCTCTTCCTTCGAAATGAACGGAGATAGGTCACCCTCTCTGGTAATGACATTATTTGCCATATTTTCTTCGCTGAACCGGGTGAAGCCAGAGCCCTCAGATCGCCAGTTCTCTACTTCATTTCGAATGTAGAAGTCGTGCACCAAGACGCGACTGTCCAGGTCCAATGGTATCAGTGGCCTTGTATATTTCCTGGAAAGTCGCCCCTATGGCCTCAACCTTCTCCTGTGGATCCTCGATCACAAAGAAGTCGTCATCATCAGCGGCCTCATTTGGATCAATACCTGCTATTGTCAATAAACGTTCGTTGTCTGTTGTCCGCGCTATTTTAAGACACTGAAGGTCGTTTTGATTTTTTCTCCGAAATAGTTTGTTTATTTGAGGGAACATATTCGGGTTGCTGGTGTTTACAGCCCGAACCCTGTTGTTCCAATATGAACTTACAGAAATTCTGTAATTCTCTTTTATTAACGTTTGAATATTTTTAATCGACGCCTTCAGTGTCCTAATCTCCGGGTCTTGTCTGTCAGTAAACTGTCTGTACAAGTTTTTGAGTCTTGACAGAAGTCTACTTTTCTGTCGGTGCAGTGCGTCAATAGTAGGATTGCGGAACAGGTCTTCGTTAGTCATCTGTCGATACCGCGGTATTGTAGCGGCCATAGTTTGTTTAATTGTCTCGTCCATTTGTTTTAGGTAATTGTCGATCTCCTCGTTTGACAAATTCCTATTGGACGGTGGACGGTGGAGCGTGTTCGAGGCGAGTGCTCTTGTCAATGTTGCGGAGAAGCGTGTCCATCGAGTCTTACTGTAGTTGTAAGAATATCTTTGGACAAACTCCTCCAATTCCGCAATTTCGTTGGGAACTGTAATTTCGGTGCTAAAACCGCAATGGTCACTGTCATACACGAACGTGCGCAGACAGTTTAGCGTTTGTAAATTCGTACCTGTCAGTCGTATACGTTCGTCGTACAGCAATAGATCCAAATAAGACCCGCCTCTGGGAAAAGACGGGTTATCCGTCGCTTTAAGACCGAGTCTGTACATGACATCGTGCTGACCCCACCAATCGAGTAGTAGGTTCCCTCTAGTATTTGACAAATTATTTCCCCAATCTCTGTGTTTAGCGTTGAAGTCCCCGCCGATTATAAAATAATTCTCTCCCGATTCCAGCCTCAGAAGTCGAAAAAGCGTGTCGAGCTCTGTAATGAATAAAGTGGATTGTGAAGTCTCAGGTGCATAAACAGAGGCCAAGTACAGCCGCTTTCCACTGCGGAGCGGGATGTAAATGACGACTGCCTCCAACACCCGGAACCTACGCAACACTCCCTTGTACACTCTGTGAAATTTTATACCTTGTTTAATGAAGATCGCGACACCGCCTCCACGTTCGGATCCGGGCCGGTTTCTTCTTCTAACAATATAATTATTGTACTCCAGTTTGTGCCAGGAGTTTGGTCTTGTAGTAATTTAAACATCGCGGCTCTTCGTTCGATCCTAATCAGTGAATTAACATTCACCGCAAGGACCTTTAAAGTTTGCTCCACCATGTGCGTACCCATTACGACATGTGTTGCGTTAGGCCCGGCAGCAGCGCGTAGATCTGGTCCACCCGCTTGGCCTGTTCTTGCACCTGCTTTTGCAGCTGAGCCATCTGCCCTTGGATTGCGAGCAAGATGGCCAGCATGTTAGGTGCAGCTTCCGTTGTTCTCGGCATTGCCGCCGGAGAAGCAACAGTCGCTTGCTGTACCGTAGCCCCCGTACCTGACGCCATTTGGGCGTAGGAAATTTGGGGCGTGACGGCTGGTGTTTGAAACCTCACAGGTGGACGTTTGACCTCCACCTTCTGCTGTCGAGTCAGTTTTGCTTTTTTGATGTCAGCGAACTTAGGACAACCCCGATAGTTTGCGGTGTGTCCCACGTTCCCACATAACACGCACGAGAGCTGCGCCCTATCGAATACTCCGTCCCTACCCAGAGCACACTCCTCGGAACTGTGGTTCTTTGCGCACTTCACGCATCGAGGCTGCATTTGGCAGTTCGACGCGGCGTGCCCGAACCTCTGGCAGCGAACGCATTGTATAACGCCTTCGCTCCTTTTTAATTTTTCCCAGTGAACCACCTGGTAGTCTAGGACATTTATACTCCTTAGACTATCCAGACGGCTTTCGGGACTGAGCTGCACCAGGAAGAACGGCAGACTCCGTTTCTCCCGCCTGGCTCTAGCTGTGGTAAATGGCTTTACCCCCACAAACTTGAGTCCTTCGCACTCCTTCTTTTTGAGCAGTGCCAGGATCTCCTCAGGATCAGAAGACGGTTCCAACCCCTTCAGCAGCATCGATTGCCGCTTTTCACACTTCGGTGTGAATGAGTAGTGCTCCGTCGTCGTTTCCTTTAGGAGCTCTTTCACTTTCGCGTAGCCCTCCACTGTATTACAGTGGATGGCATGGCGATCATTCCCCAATCTCTTAATATTAAAGCTATTACCAATGACCAGCCTGCACAAGTCCTTGGTAGCATTTACCTCTAGTTTATAGGTGTTGATAGGAGGCACCTTCTCCTTCTTCTTCTGCTGCTGCTGCTGTTGTTGTTGTTGTTGTTGTTGTTGTTGTTGTTGTTGTTGTTGTTGTTGTTGCTGCTGTTGTTGTTTCTGCTGCTGCTGCTGTTTTTGCTGGTGCCGTTTTTGTGGCTGCTGCTGTTTTAGCTGTTGCCGGTGTTGTGACTGTTGTTGTTGTGTCTGCTTTTGAGCAAGCTGCTGTTGTTGGGATTGCTCCTGCTCTTCCCTCTTCCTTCTTACAATTTGCCTTTCTTTTATGGCCAGCACTCTTTGTTGTAGCATTTTGATGCTGCTACTTATGGCCTTCATTTCGTCCTCTTCATCATCAGATTCGCTTGCTGCCAATGAAGCGAAGTTGTTTACCGTTGATAAGGTTGGACGTTTTATCAAATTGGAAGTTGGAAGCTTCCTCCTTCTCTTTGTTTTCGGCGTTTGGCTCGAACCACTCGACGCCTCACCTGACACTTCAGCAGGTCCCGCTATGGGCATAGCGGACCGCTCTTCACAATCCATCACGTGATAGACAACACTTTACCACCAATTAACTTTATTGTTTTTTTTTTGTTTTATTTACTTTTAAAAATAAAAAGATGCAACTGTTTCGGGAATCGAACCCACGACCCCTGTTTTGTCGGTCGGACACCACTTTTTTTTTTTTTTTTAAATGCATTTTTATTTATTTTACTTAATTTACTCTTACATGCTAGACAGAAAAATGCTTAAAAATTAGCTTAAAAAACTTACAAATAATCTTATTCTAACATACTGGCCCCATGCGGGCACTCTAAGTTAAACCTAACACTTAAACTAAGTCTTTCGACGGATCTTACAGTCTATATTTAAAATTATATTTAACATTACAACTAAAACTAAGAAAAATTAATTTTAAGTAAAAACTTAGTATATGGACATTTTTTTTTTAATTAAACTTACAGACTACCTAAAAAATAAATCTTAATCTACTTAACCTACTTACATATAATATTCATACACACATATATACAATACAGAATACATACACACTTCATATATACATATATGCATATACACATATGTATATATATATATATATATATATATGTATTTTTTTTTTTTCATTTTTTATTTTTATTTATTTTTTTTTTGCTTTTATATATATTTTTTTCTTAAAATCTAACTTAAACCTACCTAAAACTATATTAGCCGGCCATGGCTAAAAAAACAAAAACAAAAATTAGGCTGGGCCACTCTGCTTCACATGAAGCTACGCATCACTGGAGGAGTTCGACGACGAAACATCCTCGCCTTCATCAAGCCACCAAAATTGCTGGTGCTGCTGAGCAACATCCCTCCTATCACGGCTTCCTACCGCCCTACTGAACCGGAGACGCTCCGCACTGCCATGTGCGACGTCTCTGTCGTAGTTGAGTCGCCTGTCCGCAGCTGTTCGAGCGACATGGAAGATTAGCGGCACCGCCAATCTGTCCTGGATCAGACCTTTACTATCTAGTTAGAGGAACGCTTCTGGAGGAATAAAGCCGTCAAGGCGAGCTCTCTCGTGATACATATAATTGGGGTAGTAAGCCCCTGAGATCAGGTTGTTCGATGAGGTCATTGCTCTCGCAATATGCCTTCGAGTCAACTTAATGACGAAATTGTCCACTCTTATCAGGTTCGCCGTATTGTACAAGACCTCATTAGGATAGAATTTTATGTACTCAGACTCTGGTGTTCTGTATAAGCGAAGACAAGTCCTAAGACAAGCCCTCTCAAACACCCGAATCTTTTCCAATAAACTTGCTTTCACGTTGAACCACACGGGACACCCAAATACAAGCATGGGCCTGATAAGGGCCATGTAAGGTCGGACACCACTGCTACTGCGCCACCGAAGCACTTGGCCAAAAAGTTTTTAATTGTTTTTTTAATTATTATATCACTTGCAAAGAAGCCGAAACACATCCGTCCTCTATCGAGGTCTATGAACGACTGAGAAGGGCGATGTTCTTTCAACAAGATGGAGCACCTTGTCACAGTAGCAGCGGGGTAACTTCGTACCTCAACCATACTTTTAACGAACGATGGATTGGTCGTTTCCGCCTCAACTCTTGGCCACCCAGATCTGCTAACCTAACACCCATGGATATTTTTCTTTTGGGGTGCTATGAAAGAAAAGGTTTATTTTAGAGAAATGTGGAGTGTGGCAGAGCTCCAAGAAAATATTAGTGTCGCTTCAGATGAGGTGAAAATAATTTTGATGACCGTTAATCTGCCATTGTGTATTCAAATGGAAGGAAGGCATTTCGAACAATTGCTATAAATATTCCATAAACTGTTCCGAAAAGGTCCTTCTCAGGACCACATAAAAATTAAAAATATCTAAGCGATTTAATGAGTAATTCAATAGGTACACTTCTTTTTGGCCATTTTTGTTTGACGAAAAATGGCATTTACTACTTCAAAAACATAATTTTTAGGAAATTTTGCAAGGATGAAAATTTCATAAAATTTCAGAAAACTTATTAAGTAAATATTTTAAGAAAAATGCATTTAAAGTAAAAACCTGGAACAGCAAATTTTCACAATTTTGAGTTTAACGAGCCATAACTTTTTGTCGCTGCACAAATGTACCCAAAGCATTTAAGACTTGTACCTGTGCAGTGTAGTTTAGAAACTATAGCGTTTAAAGTGGTTACACTTCCAAATTAGAGGCCATCCACTTTGATGGGCTGTAACTTGAAATGGAGTGAGAATATAGTAAGCCCCCACCTGCCATACAATTTCTTGTTCGGTGGAACTTTGGGAATATGCCACCACATCTATTATGTATCAGAACAAGCGAGATCAACACAAAATGTAGAGAAAGCACTTATGCTGCACAAATTTAAATGTCCTATTACTCCTTTCTTACACGAAAGAATCTTTGGCCTTCATTAACGTTAATTCATTTCCATTGATGAAACAATCGTGAAAAAAAAATGAGAAAGAAATTGGTTGACAAAATTACTCTTTGGCATTTGGGCTACTGAAGGACATAACTTATACGGCACTGTGTCAAATAGAGGCAATTAGGGCCGAAAGGAGGCAGTTACTCCACGTGCAAATAGCGCAGTATTAGCCGTAGAACTGCGAAGCAAATCTGGCCTAATGTATTACCGCCACACATACGCAGAATCCTTTGTGAAGGAAACTTGCGGGCTCGATCTGCAGCCAAAAGTGTATGTTAACAAAAAGACATGACAAAGAACGGCTATTTGGTGTAAAACGTGAAGAAATTGGAGTACGGAAAATTGGAAAAAAGTTTTATTTTCAGACGAAAGTTCCTTTCAACTTTATCCAAACGGCCAAATTAAAGGGCGACGACTTCCTTCGGAGCAGTACCTTCCGTGATGTGTACAACAGCATCAACAAGGTGACGGAGGCAAAGTTATAGTATGGGGAGACATTTTGGTATGGTGTCACAGATTTGGGGGTTATTTCGGGGGTCTCTTAGGGGGTTTATATTCCAGCAAGATAATGCACGTCCCCATACCGCTAGAAGAACTATGGCATTTTTGAATGAAAATAATGTCGATGCTCGCCCTTGGCCTGCATGCAGTTCTGATTTGAACATTATTGACAATGTTTAGAAGATGTTGGGAGACAGGATTGTAGCACTGCGACCAAAATGTATTAATGACATATAAACGCCTTTAATACAGGAGTGGAATAACAACGGAAAGTCAATTATTGCATTCAAGCCAAAGGTTATTACTTAAGAGGCTAAAGTGGTCTTATCATTTTACACAGGAGTATATTTTTTTTATGACATTTTCTACTTATGTTTTATAAAAGATATTAAATTAATAGAGCAGAATTGAAATATTATGCTTGTATATACATACGAGGGGCGTTCAATATATTCTCGGTATCGATATGAAGAAAAGTGCGAATTCAATTTAAATTGTTTTTATTATTCAATATAATCTCCCCTAACATCAATGCATTTGTTACATCTTGAGATAAGCTTTTTTAAACCCTCAAAAAAACAAATTTCCTCCTCCTCCATTTATTGCCGACTTGAGTTCTTCATCATCCGAAAATCTTTTTCCACGAAGACATTTTTTCAAATCCGGAAACAGGAAATAATCACTAGGGGCAAGGTCTGGACTATAGGGTGGGTGTTGGATTTCTTCGAAACCACAATCTCGTGCAGCAGCCTTGGAAACTCGCGCCGTGTGAACAGGAGCGTTGTCATGAAGAAGCAACACACCCGCTGCGAGTTTACCCCGTCTTTTCTTTTTAATTTTCTCCCGCAAATTATGCAAGGTGGAAGCGTAGGATGTGGCGTTGATGGTTTCACCTTTTTTTTTTTGTACTCAATGAGCAAGATTCCCTTTGAGTCCCAAAAAACTGTGGCCATGAGCTTCCCGGCAGACGGAGTGACTTTGAACCTCTTCGGGGGGTCTGTTCCTTTTTTATGCCACTGCATGGACTCTTGTTTGCTTTCAGTGGTGGACCCATATTTCGTCCCCAGTAACAATTCGATCCATAACACCTCTCACTACACATCTCCAAAAGCTCTCTACAGCATGCGATTCTCACTTTTTTCTGAGGCGCTGTGAGCATTCGTGGCACCCACCTTGCACTGACCTTTGAAAGGTTAAGATGGTCATGAAGAATGGTGTGAATGGTACCAATTGAAAGCTTGGTGATCTCTGCCATCATTTTCACCTTTATTCGGGCATCCTCAAGAACAAGTTTTTCGACTTCTTTGATGCTTTCTCCCGTACAAGCAGTAGCCGGGGCGCCGGAGCGGGTGTCGTCTTCAATGCTCTCTCTGCCTCTCTTGAACTCACTTGACCACTTTTGCATAGTTGATAATGAAGGTGCGGAACCTTGGTAAACAGCCACCATCTCTTCATGAATAGTTTTTTGACTTTTTCCTTGCTTAGTGAGAAATTTAATTACAGCGCGATGCTCAATTTTCACCATCGTCGTCTCAGTTGCCATTATGATTCTGTTTAACTAGAGATAAAACGCGAATTAATAATCACATTTATATGAAATTTTACATGAATGCACTAAAATAATAGTATTACTTGATAAATAAGTCAATTTATATATACAACCACAGCTTTACCCCGATATCGAGAATATGTTGAACGCCCCTCGTATATATTTCTTTAAATTTAATTTTCTACACAGCACTGTATTTCAAAGTCTCTTCATAGGTAAAGGATCCAATGCTTAGAAGAGGTTTGTTGCCTAACAATTGTTATGTAATTTCCCTGTACAAGCATAAATACATGGTCTCATGGGAAGGACATAAATAAATAGCACATCGAGTAAGATGAAAAATGTGGTTCAGCTTTAAAGAAGTTTGAACTAAAATCCCCTAGCGTAGAATTTAAGGGAAGGACAAAGTCTCCGTTTTTCCAATCAAAAACGGTGATTGTAAATCAAAAACGGTGTAAACATGTACGAAGCTGAATTACAAATTATGATAGAGTGGCAGAAAGCGTTTAAAGTAAGAAATCTAAGACAGAGTTCTCTATTAGCATTTACGATCCGCATCTTTCAAATACTACTCTAAGCCTTCTAGCATTCACGATCGCTTGATTCTTGAACGGCAAATTCGAGCTTTCCTAACATCATTAACCTAGGATGCGAAGACTATCCTACCGCTGCCCACTGAGGCATCACGGCTTGCTTGAGATATTTCCACGGATAGTCCATTTGAGCTGGAAGCCTTGTTTTTTAGCTTCTCAATTGCAGTCCCAAATTCTTCTCGGCTATGGGAAGAAACTTCTTACTTTCTTTATCGCCGGACTTTTTGATGGTCTTTGATTGCGCTGCTAAGTGGGCATTTTCACTGCTCGTCGGCGTTTGTGGATGTATAATAGATAACATACCGAAAACTTTTGTATAGTCATACTGAGACGTCAAGTCGTGCTAAGAATCTGACAGAAATAATCAGATCTGATATTTGCGCATCTCAAAGAGCACACATCCAGTTTAAAGGTATGTCTCTCGTCGGTCTGCACATGGTCAATTTGGTTTCCTGCTCAGTCATTTAGAATTCTATCATTCATCTAGTAGATTCTTTCGTTTTACCTTGTGTGACTTCATAAAAGGTGTTCCATTGTTCAATTTAGTCCGCTAAGATGTATTACATTCTGATTTTATCATTTGTGTGTATGCAGGATATGACGCGTCCTAGATTTTAGTACCATTAGCGGATGTGATACCTGCTTTTTACCATAACAATGCCGACTAAATTTAATTTTTTTAGAAAACTGTTAATAAAATAGCGCTTTTGCATAATGAACATACTCGTACTTGTCGCTATCCCGGTTCTGACTTTAGGTACAAAATGATTCTAACAACCGTTTTATCTCATTGGAATTCTTGTATTTTGACTGCGAACTGTTAAGAGTTCGAACATTCATAGCCGAAAGTCATTGTCCGTTTGTTGTGGTTGACAACGGTTGGAGCATCTGAATTTGAAAATTCTCATCCGATCGACTTTAGTAAGCACGATTTAGAAACTTCAATTTAGTAGAATTTTAGCTACGAAATCATGAATAACTTTACATCGAAAAAACACGCCAAAATAGCGATGCGTTACATTGAAAATAATCAGTCAGTTGCGTTAACTCAGTGTGTAGTCGTTGAAAATATCGTGGTCACTCTGCGCCTTTCATCGCTTGGCCTCAAATATTATTGAACACGGTTTTATAGCGAGTTGCCAAAAACACGTTAGACAATGCCCACGTTGTTCCAATGAAGCTGTAAGAGAGAGTTTTGCCGAAAATCCAAATGTCTCGTATCGCTGCCGATCTCACTTATTAAACATCAGTGGGACCACTATAAGAAGGATCTTGAAGCAAGACATCTTTCCATACAAAGTGCAGTTGACTCAAAGGTTTTTGGAGACAAATAAGCCACAATGCTTGACTTACGCGAATAACGTCATTCGAATGATTGAAACTAAGCCGGGCTTTTGGGAGCGAATTTCGATGACCGACGAGGCTCATTTCACCCTCTCTAGCGAAGTAAAGAAACAAAATTGTCACTTTTTAGGGAACCGGTGATCAGCAGATAATTGCACGATGAAAAAGTGACTATTTGGGATGGTGTTTGTCCCCAAAACCATTATTGGGCCATTTGTTTTTACAATTGAAGAGATTTTTTGTCTATGGCAATCGGTATTCGTCGACGTTGGCGCACTTTGTGTGTTCATAAATGGGTGAAAAGGGTCTACAAGAATTCTGGTTTCAACAAGACGGTACCCCATGCCACACTGCATGCCAAACCATGAAGTTTTTGAAGCAAATATTTCCGGAACGAGTGGTGTCGCAAAATAGTGAACTGGGCTGCCCTCTAACATCTCCAAATTTGACGCCTCCGGATTTCTTCCTGTGGAACATCTACATATTCTATTTCGTATCGAAGAAACGACTGTCAGCTAAGAACTGCGAGTCCAAAATGACTGAAACTTCGGTAAATAACTGTCAAAAGATGTACAACTAGCTTTCACTAGCTTTTATTGACGAGTGCCGCTATCTTTACGTTGCGGTTGGAAACTTTTCAGACAACCCTAAATGTGTCCGATTTAAGCGTGTACTGCAAAAGAAACTTTAATTGAAGCTGTACAAGTAACCAACACCGATACAAACGGTAGCTCGTTTTCAAAGATTAAGAGCCTTACGCCACCCCTGTAATCTGCAGAATTTGGTATTTTCTAATAAAAATTGTTGACTGTTTCAGCGACACGTACACTAGCAAAATGATAGCGAGAGCTTGCGAGACAAGTCAAATGATTATTTACGAAACAGACTTGTTGTTCGTAAACGAGCTTCTATTACAATTTTGACTGGATATTGGACATGTATCAGCGCCGTCCCATAAAGCTCGTGTAACGCAACAATTTTTATAGGATTACGTTCCTCAGCTCATTTGTTTGCCATTGCTAGATTTTAACCCAATGGAGTACTCCATATGGTCAAACAAAAAAATATCAAAGTGTGGAAGTATATGGAAGTCCACGCCAATCCCACAAGAACACATTTGTGCAGGATGCAATGCCTGTATTCTTAGAATGGTCTTAAAATATGGCATAAAAGACTTTAGAAATAATAGCAAAAGACTATTTTTTATTGCCAAACTTTCGACAAACATTGAGGGAAGGGCCTGAAGTGATACTATTTAATACATCTCAAATCGAACATTGCAGAAGTCTTTTTCCTTTAACTTAACTGCCTGTAGCTTATCTTTGAGAGTTACAAAGCGTTTTCAAAATTTCATCTTTTAAACCAATTTGTATACCAAATTTTATTTCATATCTATATATAATTATTTTTGCAGATGTCCTGCTATCCGCCTTGTCCGACACTTTGGTTGAACATCCTGAACTCTTAGCAGCAGCACGAGCCAACCTGGGTAGTTCATTTGAGAAAATTCCAATGCGTTCAATGGAATCAATCAAGAACTAATATTTGTACTCACAACTTTTGGGTCTCAAAGAGTAACATACATAAGCAAAATATCTTAACCAACACAAAAGGCTACATGTATCAGAGTATCAAAAATATCTAGAGACTAAGCAAACATCTCAATCCGATAATTTATCGCTAAAAGAAAACCTAAAGCAAAAACTAAAATCACATAAAATATAAGATTAAATAAATAAATATTATATAAGGTCCCCACAATTGAGATATCTTATAGAAGAAGAAGAAGAAGAAGAAGAGCATGACGTCATTGGCAACAGCCTTTGTTCTATGAGTGTGTATGTGTTTTTATGCAGTAACTCCTCACCAACAGCTCCATATTTACTGTTTTATAATAAAATTAGACAATTTTTTTAATTGTTAAGAGATGGCACAAGCCATTAGAGAAAAGAGACAAATTAAAGCAAAAAAACAAAAAAAAATTAATAAATGTGTGGCTTTAAAATTATATTTTATGTGTAAAGAATTACTATATGTATGTATATCAATATTTTACTTATACATATATCAGATAAATTAATTATGTTCTTGTATTCGATTTGTTTTAGTTTAGATAAATTTCGTTGACGATATGTAATTAATAATAAATATACAAATCAATGTAACATTACGAGTATATATATAATATACACACAGGTAAACGGAAAACATGATAATATTGTAAAATAACTTATTAAAATAAAATATATAAGAAATAATTTAGATTTTAGGTAAAATTGCGTTCGTTTTTTAATGTGCAACCATTTGATATTTCCTTTAGGTAAGTCCTGCAGAAAATTTACGGAGTAACTCTGAAATTGATGAATTTTGTTATCATTTGCTAAAAACCAGTTTTGTAAATTGTATATATATTTCACCCTATCCTGACGGCGCGTTAAACTAAACCAATTGCAAAGTCATCAGCTTTTTAACATCGTATGCATAATCTTTTCTTCGAGTCCTTCGTCAATCGCTTTGTAGAGTCCACATACCAGTACTTTGTCCACTGAACTCGAATAATATTAATTAATTTAGTGCATTAATGAATTGAGATAAAGGTAAGTTTAAGAGTAGTGAGGAAGCGAACAAATGTCTTCAGACGAAGCACCTAATGTCCCACGATTCGAGGTGCAACGGTCAGCAAGCGAATCGGGCATATCCACGAGCTCAGCATCAAAATTAGTACCTGTACACATCCGAGGTGTCAAAGGTGTCCGTCAAAATTCCACCCTTCTGAAAACTGGTGTTTCGTGGTTCTAGCAGGTAGAGTCGCAGTTCTTCACAGCGATTATAAAAAATTACGCCACAAAATACCACACTGTAGTAGTCACCGTGGTGAGCAGCATCCTATCGCGAGTCAGTGACATAATTCTCAACCCCCCGGCCAAGCACATGCAGCTGCTTAAAGACAGACTTATCACCCAAGTCGGCAATTCGGAGCATAAACGACTACGCAAGCTGTTACATGTTAGGTGATAAAAAGTCATCTCATTTCCTGAGGGAAATGAAGGAGTTAGCGGGGAAGGCTGTAAATGCTGACCTTCTTTTTGGTCTTTTTGGCTTCAGCGTTTACCTCACGATATGCAGGGTCATGTAGACTTAGGTTCACAGAACGCAGATACATTCATGGAAGCAAGGATACGATTTGCCTTCTCAGCACTTTTTTTCGTCTATTTTATTACTGTTCTTAGGGTCACAGCACGCAGTATTTTTTGCAACTTTACATCGGCTCAACCACAATTGGTTTAGGTTCTAAACCTCAGCCACCGTGGCGCTCCCATTAGGCGGCATGCCTCTATAATTCAGGCCTGAACCGAATTCCAGGGGGTCCTGACTTCCACAGTAAGGTGTTTTAAGGCCTAGAATGCGCTACCGGTGCACAACAGCACCTATGACCGTCAGCTTGTAACTTGTCACATCGTAGCAACCTCCGATAGCATTATCTGAGAACCGTTACGATATGACCAGTATTTGCTCTACCCGGGCTTTTTATTAGAAAACAAACAAACCTTGTTAATAGCCACGGGGAACTTCACCGTCTAACGGTTTTATCTGACAAAGTTGCAGAGATGATCGAGACTTCATATAGTTCAGCAATATGAAAGAAACCAGGATCTGCTTCACTCGCACCAATGTTAGACCTCGAGACTCGAATTGCTCAACTTATAGAACAAGTGAGACAGAACGTACCTGGATTTTTTTAACGTAAACCTCCTGTCATGTAGACTTAATGTTTACGAGGTGCCCATACACCCATAGGGAGCAAGGATACGCCTTGCCATCGCTAATCACTCGCTTGTATTATCTAATAGTTCGCTTTTGAATTATACCAATTCGGAACTGTGTTGGAGGCACAAGTTCCACCCTTGGTATGAGTCGAGGCCTACCCAAAACCTCTTGCTGCTCTTAGGGTCGCAGCACCCAGTACTTCATTTGCAACTCTACAATGGGATAAACCAAAAGGAAACCCGTACCCGCGATTTGGGTTTAAACCACAGCCACCATGACGCTCCCACAAGGGGGCCTACCTCTAACAAGTCAGGCCCGGACCGAAATCCGGGGGGCTCCTGACTCCCATGGTACCGTGATTTAAGTCCTGGTATGGACTACCGGTGGTCAAGCCTACCAACAAGACCTATGACCGGCAACTTGTAACTGGTCAAATCGTATCATCCAGTCATGCAATAAAATCTGGATGTTTACGATAAGACCAGTTTAGAATAATCTACCCCCGCTTTTTATTAGACAACGTCATTGATGGGCGAAGCCTTGATAATTGGTCGGGGGCCCAATTACAGTTAAAAGATTGAATGTCAACAATTAGAAATGGTGGTGGTCTAAATCGAGATGTCAAATCTTTTCGTGCTGTAGATCGAATTCGCGCTGGGGAGAATATAGCTGGTTCCACAACCAATTCGATCAAAAGGCCAGGAACTGCCATTCGCCGTGTCCATACAATAAATCAAAAAGCTAGGAAACTAAGAGACCAGTCACTGAAACGGCAAGTAACAATAGTCTTAGCATTCCGCTTATTTATTACAGATCCCATAACAAAAATTGAATTCTTAAGCGACACCGGCGCTAACATTTCAGTGCTCAATGGTCCTATCAACAATGCAGCAGAAACGTCAGATAAATTTCCTCTTCTTGGCGAATAATACGAACATAAATATGGTGGAAAAAATGTATTATTAAATTTGAGACTGCAACGCAGCTACAGATGGAAGTTTACAATTGCCGACGTGCACCGGTCAATTATAGGAGCCGATTTCCTGCGACACTATAATCTGATGGTAGACCTCGAAACAAACAACTAATCGACACCTAAATCGAAGTGGCCACCAGTGGGATTTTAACTCACATAAGTGCCAAATATTTTTTGCGAATACCCTTACAACTCCGTACTTTTAGAATTTATGGGCATCACCCGATCACTGCTGTATTCAAAAACCGCCGCACATTCTACAACCCATCACATTCTGGCAAGAGGATCCCACTGTTTTCTCGTGCAAGACGTATGTCACCCAAAACCAAAAGCCAAACATACATGGTATCAAAAGGGAAAGAAGAATCGAACCCCTGCCCTGCGGGGATTTTTTCCGTCTAGATACCGCAACTGTTCGATACAGATATCCTGTGCCACATAAATCGGATTTCACATACCATCAAATCCCCTTTGGGAAAATCCCTAAAACCGCCATCATAACACCGATTGGATTCTTCGAGTTCTGCAAAGTGACATTTGAACTCCATAATGGTGGGCAAATATTGCAGCCCTTCCTCTATAACATCTTGCGTAACTTCGAATTCCCCTATTCATATATTGACGACATCTTAATCGCGTCTCACGGAAAAACGGAACTGTCATTTCTCGTTCATGACATCAGTTGTCATTGTCGGTTTCTTGCAACAATAAATTTCTATCGGAGGTTCCTTCCAAAAGCGGTCGAAACCGAAACCAGTCAACATCTTTAGAGCTTAAACAGGTTGCAGTCCGGGAAACGAAAAAAAACTAGGTATTCTGGAATATATCGACCAATCAAATTCGATTTTTTGTCCTAAAGGAGCTAAGGCGTTCGACGTTCTACAGCGTACCCTCAGTAGCTCAGCATACGCTGCACCGATTTGTCTGGACAAGCGTCAAAGTAGACTGTCGTCAATGGTAAAATCATATATGTATATTTTGCCAACGATGTAAGACACATGAACACAATTTTGCAAAACCGACAGCAGATTTCAACACATACCTACCGACATAGTTGGTGCTCTATCATTATCCAGAAGATTTCGCTACTGTCCCACTATCATCAATCGGTTTTCAATGTGACCGAAAACTGTTCCAGTAGAGAATATAACAGAGGAGGCCATTGCTCGGGCACTGTATGAAAATAGCATCGCAGCAAATAACCATCGATCAAGGACGAAAGTTCTAAAGCAATATTTTTCTTAGCTGACAAAATTGCCTTGTATTAGGCACTTTCCCAATCGGGGATGGCACCAAACACTGAAGGCGTCAATACGGCGTTATACAACAACGAAGTGGGTCGATGTCCTGCCGACGGTTTTGCTAGGACTCCGTACTATCCACAAAGAGAGTGTTTCGAGGCTTCACCCAACAATGGAAATAGCAATGAACCCGATTTTGTCAGGCCATTGAGGGCAACAATTCTTTTCCCACAGGCGACAGCTTCCCAGGTTTTCGTTCGTGATGATGCTGATAAACCGCCTTTTCATCTCCCACACTATGGTCCTTTTCGGATGTAAATCGAACCGACAAATATTTCATATCCGAAACAGAAGGAAAGCCGTCAATATTGCAGTCAAATTCGGCGAAGATCAAACTGAAATCTTTTAACTATGTATAACGCGGTATATTAGAAGGGTACAATCTGTTACAATAATCTACGAATCATCGGTTCCCACTAGATCACCGAAATCAAGCAGTGTTGGGCGCGGTAAGTACGTACATGGTTGACCACATGGGAATTCGGTACTCCGCGTGCCACATGGACATAGTACCCCGTCGTTAAATCCCGGACCTTACAAATTAATTTGTATCATCCCCTTGATAATAATAATAATAATATTAATAATAATCTACGAATCCGTAAACGCTCTATCTAGGAAAAAGTAGAGGAAAAGTAGACGTTTAGGTGCAAACAGACTGCAAGTATTGTAGACGGCGCAAATGCGCTCACTCATCCAGCGGCGAGAGAGAAGAGAAACGGGTCAGCGAAAGTGACACCCACTGAAACCGAGCAACCTCTCTCAACTAAAAGCGCATCTTCCTCTTCCCGAAAAGGTGCTGCAACTAACAAAGACTGCAGTTCCTGTGGTCAAAAATCATATAGAGAGTGATCCGATCAAATCCATAGATAAACAAAACCGGCAGTGATTTTACCCGCGTATTACGTTCGGATAAGGCCAGTACTACAACCAGCAAAGGTCGTCCTTCGGTCGACGGAAGGCGATTGATGCGGTGCCATCCACGTTGTGAAACATCTCTGGAGGTGGCTTACTGCGAAAAATTTGTTAAAGAGGACTGAACCAGCGTACCTATAAGGATAGTGGCAACCACCATCTCCTCACTGGCACTTCGAATTGGGAAGGCTGGCAAGGACAACAGTCTGAACGACTTAGAATGCAAACATTGTGTCGATCAACTGTGAGAGCTAGACAAAGCAGAGAATATTTGTATTCAAGTAGAGGGCTGCGATATGGAAAACGGAACTCTTAGAGCAAAGTGCTCCACGCAGAAAATTCATGAATGGCTAAACAAGTCTTGCCAAAGATTCCGTTATATGTTGCTACATCCTACCAGTTCAACCTAGTGAATCCTATTAACATGCTATCGATGCGATCGACCAGTTTTAACTTTAATCTTCCTCAGCTACAGTGGACTCCGTCAGATTATCAATCGTTTTTCATCGCTTCAAATGCCAACTCAGCTAAGGAATGCCTCTTCTTAGATCGCTTGACAGACTCAAGTCTAGGCCCAGTCAACGGTATATCCTTATTTTCACAAAAAATTCAACTAACTCCTCAGTCCCACTTTGTCCCCTATTTCTCTCAACAATCGATAATTTCCACCCTCCCCTTCTCCCGGTCTTCTATGCACTCACTCCCACCACAACTCCCTCATCCTAAGATTTTCATTAAGCAAACTTTCACAAAATCATAATGATGCCTTGTTAATTTTTTTTTGAGAAATAGCAAGCCCTAGAGAATGGCAGCGAAGTCAATGCAGTTGCAACCTACAACAGATTTTAGCAAGGCTTCCGATAAAATTTCTCATCAATTAATACTCTTCAAATTGTCTGCCCTCGGCTTTGAACCCATACTGTTAAAATGGATATCCTCTTAGCTCAAAAACCGTTTTTACAGTGTTCGTTTTAGGTCAGCCCCATTGGCCCCATTTTTGGCCACCTCTGGAGTTCCACAAGGCAGCCATCTCGGTCCCCTTCTTTTTATATTAACCACAAATGATCTCGATAGGATCATCATCGAGACATCGTCTGTCTCCCTTTACGCCGACGATACAAAATTTTTCAAAAGCATTTCCTCTCCCCATGACTCCTTCCTCCTTCAACAAGACCTTGATAGTTTTTCGATCTGGTGCCTCAAAAATTATTTGGAACATACCCAAATGCCAATCCATCACTCTTTCACACAAGCAGCACCAACCTCCTCCCCGATTCTACCTTCTCAACAACAAACGTATCTCCTCCGTCCAATCTCTTGGCGACCTCGGCATTTTCTGTGATAGAGAGCTCAACTTCCGTTTACATATGGATGGGATAATCCTTAAAGCCAACTCTGCACTAGGTTTTGTAAAACGGTGGTCCAAAGAATTCATCAACCCATGTTCGCCCCCTCTTAGAGTACGCCAATCAAATATGGTCCCCATATCGTCGTGTTCATATCTCGAGAATCGAAAGCATCCAGCGACATTTTCTTCGAGGTATGCCCTGGAACGATTCTTTTATTCCGCCCCCCTATCAAAACCGTCTCAACCTAACCAACTGAAACACTCTTGAGGAAAGCACGAAAGACGTCCCAAAATGGGCTCGATGGTATATTGATGAGCATTCATAGCGAAACGGGTGTTACGGTTGAAAAATTGAATGGGCGGAATGATACTAGCGATTTCAATGGTGCGCTGGTGGTGGAAATAGCGATAAAACAGAGTGAGACAGGAGACATTACATCGGTGTTCGAGGGTGTCAATTGATTGACTGTTATTAGTATCACGTATGAGTTTTATCGCACGGTTTTGGATCCTATCTAGCAGGTGCAGAAATGTTTTGGGCGCACCCGACCAGATGTGGCCATTGTACTCCAATTTTGGGCGGATGAATGCCTAACATATTGAGACCAGATCAGAGGGGGTAAAATATTTCTTACATCGTTTGAGGAAACCTAGACATTTCGCAGCACCTTTGACGACATCAAGTATGTGGTCACTCCAACGAAAGTTTTCATTGACACTCATACCGAGAATGGAAATTTTATCGGTTTCGACGATGTACGAGTAAGTGCCATTCATGAGTTCATTAAGCTAAGTCATTTTGTACGCGCAGTTTTTAGTTGACAGTCGTTTGAGCGAGTCGATGTGAGTGTTTTTTGTGAAAATGGACAAAATCGAGTATCGAGCTATTAAATTCTTGTTTTTGAAAGGCAATACGCATACGCAAATCAAAAATGAGTTGGACTCTATGTATGGGGACTCTGCACCATCATTTACCACAGTGAAATTTTGGGCAGCTGAATTTAAACGTGGCCTTAGAGCTTGGGAGATGATGAACGTTCGGGACGTCCAAGATTTAGGCATGAGGATACTGTCCGCGCGTTGGGTGCAGCATTTGCTTACGTTAGACCAAAAATGTGTTCGAATGAACATTTCCAACGCTCTGTTGGCGCAGTTAAGGCGCAATAAATCCGAGTTTTGGCGCTGATTAATTACTGTAGATGAAATACTATCCCGAAACAAAAATTCTGTCAAAACAGTGGACCGCAAAGGGCGAGCCGGCTCCAAAAAAAGCAAAAACTGTTTTTTCGGCTGGGAAATTGATGGCGACTGTTTTTTGGGATAGAAAAGGAGTTATCTTAATCGATTCACTTCAAAAAGTGAACCATTACAGGAGCATACTACGCATCATTACTTGCCAAGCTCAAGGCAGAAATTGCGTAAAAACGGCCACATTTGCAGAAAAAGAAAACGCGCCGTCTCACACGTCAGCGGTTGCCATGGCGAAAATCCATGAATTACGGTTTGAACTGCTTGACCATCCCTCTTACTCACCAGATCTAGCCCCAAGCGACTTCTTTTTGTTCCCTCATCTAAAAACTGCGCTTGGAGGAAAGAGATTTTCATCAAATGAGGTGGCAATCACCTTCGTGAACAATTATTTTGCAGAAAAAAACGCCAAGTACTATTTGGACGGGTTAGAGAGATGGGAGCATCGTTGGAAGTGTGTATAGTTACAAGAAGACTATGTAGAAAAATAAAAAAAAAATTTCAGAAAAAATGTCTTGTATCATTGTTCGGTCGGAAATATTTCATTAGAAGTAGCAGACAAGAGATCATTAATGAAAATCAAAAAGAGTCTCGGAGACAGAACGGATCCCTGGGGCACACCAGCATTTATTTTATGAATATCAGACTTGAAACCATCCAAAACAACTTGAATTGAACGTTCCGAAAGGTATTTTCTAATCCATGAAAAAGAGAGTCATCGATCCCAAAAGAACGCATTTTCGACAAAAGAGCCTAATGCCGAAACTCTGTCAAATGCCTTAGAAATATCAAGTGCAACTATCTTGCTTTCGCCAGATTGATGGACACTTTGGTTCAACTTTTCGGTGAGACATGCCATCAAATTACCAGTGGCCCTGTTGCTGCGAAAACCATATTGCCGGTCACTGAGAAGTTTTCTTATTTTGAGATATTTCAATAGCTGACGGTTTATCAGCTTTTCCATGACCTTGGAAGACGAGAAGTAAGTGCAATAGGTCTTTAGGAGGAGAGGAAAGATTTGCTATTTTTAGGGACGAGCTGGACAAAGCTGGAGAGGAAAGATTTGCTTTTTTAGGGACGAGCTGGACAAAGGCTGTTTTCCATCTGCTTGGAAAGGGTCCTAAAGAGCAAAATAGATGAAGAAGCTTACGCAGTGGTTTTGCCAGCGAGAAAGAACACCTGTTCAGAAGGAGGGGAGATATACCATCTGGACCAGCGGACTTATGTATATTAAAGTCTTTAAGTACTCTTGCTACTACACGAGTGCGAAAGTAGATTCGTCCCATTGAAGATTCGACGCACCCAAGTGTAGGCAGGGACAAACCACAATCTGGGAGTGTTGAGCTAGCGGCAAAGTATGCAGCAAGCAGATTGGCTTTGCCCAAAGAGCTGACAGCTGGAATGTCATTGTAAATGAGCGTTGGAATGGAGGTTGAGGCAGATTTTCTAATGTTTTGGACGAACGACCAAAAATGTTTACTGCCTTTGGCATATTGCAGTATTTTTTGCTTCAGGTTTTGTTCGTATTGGAATTTCACGCGCTTAAGAAACACGTTGCAGTTATTTCTGGCTCGTTTAAACTTTTTTCGGTTTTCATCTGTGGGGTTGGTCTAACCCTGACAGCCTCTTTACAGCTCGAGTCATACCATGCCTTTTCTTTTGGTTTTAAGTTTAGGTTTAATTAGCTAGCTAAAGCACTGGAATGTATACTTTATTCATAAAACCTTAAAAACACATTATTGCATTTGTAGAAGGTATACATACGTTGAATGTATAAAAAAAAAGCCAAATATGAGTAGGTATAATGACATTTTTCGTCATTGCATACCTTTTGCTGGCTTTCAATAATCCGGAACAAATACCTTTTAATTTAGTATCTGTGGTAAAAGGGTTTAGAAAACTATGGCCATGACCCGAAACAAACCCAAGCACAATGAAAATCTGCTCGTAGGTATACAAAAAAAGAACTGCACTCTAGAATCCAATTTTTTATGACCTAAAAACTACGCCTTAATGGATTTTTTTTTATATCAGCAAAAACAAACCGGAAAACACTTTGCAACATATTGGAAAATCCTTTCCATTAGTTATTGTTTATACATATGTTTCTGTATAGGTACACAGCATTGCAGGCGTACCATGCATGGATATATATATTCCTGTGTATTTAGTTTCAGTACAGCAATGTTGTGTTTCGCCTCTCTTATTTCTTTTCAATCTAACAGATGAACTCTCATTTGAATTCCAACTACGATGAAACCAATGACGCGTCAAAAGGCGTACAATTTTTTAATAAAAAGAAAATTGATGTATTTCGGAGAATGGAAATAGTTTAATACACCCAGTTCAGCAAGTTATTTTGCTGTTGATTTTAAATTTAAAAGCAAATACAAATCAGTTAAATGCTTTGATTTAAAACAAACGCTACACCAGAATTTTGTAGGAGGCATGCTGCGTAGAATAATGTAAATTCTTTCAGCTTTTTACCCAAGTACTATAAGTTCCATCTTGTTTTAGGAACAAAAATTATTCAAAGCTTCCATCTTGTGAATACTAATTATTTCATAAGGCTTACAGAGTATTAGAAGTTGAGTTATAATTCCTTAAACACACTCGTATAGGTTAGGGACTTGTGTATCTATTTTTTGATGAAGGAAATTCCTGTGATAAAGGTATCCTTTTGTATAATAGGAATTATTCTACTATCACAAAGCTTAATCGTAAGAAAAGTTCTAAAATTAATAAAATTATCTAAAAGGAAAAGGTAGGAATTCATGAAGTATTTCCTAAATCTGTTTTTCTTTTTTGTATCCTGCATAGTACTCGTAATTTGAAAAATACCTTAGAAGGAAAATTTGTGGCGGAGAAATTCATAAGATGAAAAACGGCGAAATATGCTAAGTTGAAATAACCATCTAGTCTTCAGAGTTTTGAGTTACACACTTATATACAGTCGAACCTGGTTAAGTGGAATCTCTTGGACCATTTATTTTAGTCCCACTTATAGAGCTATACCGGTTACCCAGTTTCCTGGTTACACCAGTTTGAACAGGCAGATTAACAAATGGTAACTGAACGTTAGAATAAGAGTCTTATTTGAATAATTATAGGAACATACAGTACTGTGCAAAACCTAAGCAACCATCTGGAGTCAGCACTTCATAGTAAATCTTTTCAACTTTCTACCTCACCAAATGGAAAGAAATGGATCTATAATGATGTGTAATTAAAATTCACAACTTCTTATAAAAGTAATAATACTCAGATTTAAAAAAAAACCGCAAAAACCAACAAAGTAGCCAAATTGAGCTGTTGAAAACCTAAGCAACTTTGTAACCGACTGTAAAAAAAAATAGCTAACATGAAATGTTGTGAGCTTTTTGTATTTGATCTTGAGTGTTTGTCTTTGATCAGTTTTCTTTTAAGTTAGTCGCATAATTGATATTTTTTAATAATGTCGCAACAAAGTTATTGAAATTATTGATGGATTTAAGCCTGGAGATACTCAGGCAACATTAACTAAACGTTATAATATTAATAAATCGATTATTTCACGTTTAATAAAAAAATATAATGCAACAGGAGTCGTTGAAAGTGAAAATATTAGTAGTAGGCCGTGTAAGACAACTTGTCGAACGGATAGAAACATTTGTGTTGTAATTAAAAAACAACCGTTTATTAGTTCGAATGAAGTCGTAAAATTACTTGATTTAAACATTGATGCTAGCACGGTGCGAAGACGTGCAACTGAAAATAATCTTCGAAATTATAGGCCGTGTAAAAAACCGATGCTCACAAAAAGACATTTAAGGAACAGGTAGCGCAATTAAATTCTTTAAACATAATTCAAACTAAAATCCTTTTTCATATTAGGCTAAATTTTGCAAGAAAATACCAATACTGGTGTCCTGAAAAATGTAAAACAGTTCTTTTCAGCGACGAGTCAAAATTTAATTTAATTAATTCTAAGGGGATATGTTATGTGAGACGTCGTAAATGGCAGCGACACAATCCTAGATTCTGCACTTCCACTGCAAAGCATGGTGGGGGTAGTGTGATGATTTGAACCTGTTTTTCGGCAGGAGGTGTAGATCCATTCTACTAAATAGACGGAATCATGGACCGATTCAAATATAAATCCATTCTAGAATCAGTAATGCTACCACATGCGGAGTGGGAAATGCCACTTCGTTGGGTGTTTCAACAGGATAACGGTCCGAAACACACATATATGTATATATGAATTTTTTTTATTATTGTATTAACTTTGCGTTGTATTCCTTTATCGTTTATTGTTTGGTGTTTTTTTTTCTTAACATTAATTCTATTTTTATCATTATTTGAATTTTTACTAATTACTGAGAAGTATTTTTTCTTTCCAAAATGAATAGAAAAAATCGCAAATCGGGAGTACAGTGTTGCATTGCTGATTGTAAACGCTCAAAAAGAAATAATCCTGGTGTTGCATGTTCTGCGGAAGCGTTCTGGAATAAACGACCTTTCCTTACACCATTACCCAAAAACGAATCACCAAGTATGGTAAAACGAAGGAAATGAAACTTATTCTCTATAAAATTCAGTTTTACTTTAACAGTTCATATTCAAATATATTACTTACTTTTTGTAGTGAACGCTCCGAGATTCCAAATGCAAATGGCCGATTTGTACTTCGTGTGGAATATTCTTCCACCAATTTTCGCGCTCATTTTGACGTTTGAAATTTAGGAGATTTAGTTCTGTTTGCATTTAAACAAGCGAATGTTCAAGGCTCTGTTTGCTTTTGAATTCCCGATGTGTTCACTTTACATAATTTTGAAAATATTTTAACACCTAGTATAAGATTATTTCGATTTCCCCCTCTGCCAGAAGGACAGTTTTGGCGGGAGGCATGCAATATTAAGGAACGAAAAGAAAATATTTTAATTTGTGATCGCCATTTTGATCCTAATGTTTTTTTTTTTATTTTTCTACAATCAGCGCGCACTCAAGGGATTTTTGTACCGTTAAACTGTTCGTACACAGCGCGGGCGAAGGAAATTTAGGGAGGAAGAAAAGACAGGTACATTGTTTTAAATGTTTGCAAGTTATAACGACCAGGAAACACAGAGGTCGCATTCCATAAGCGAGTTGTACGGCTTAGGAAAGAATCACGATATTTTAGAGTACGTCCGAAAATGGGCTTGTGGGTATGGTAGACTGATGAGCATTCGTAACGAAACGGGTGTTACGGTTGAAAGTTTGAAGGGGCGAAATGCTACTGGCGATTTCAATGGAGTACTGGCGGTGGAAATAGCGATAAGGATGTGGGCATTGTACTCCAGTTTTGGGCGGACAAATGCCTTATATATTGTGGCCAGATCAGAGGGGGTAAAATATTTCTTACGTCGCTTGAGGAAACCTAGACATTTCGCAACATTTTTGGCGACATCGAATATGTGGTCATTCCAACATAAGTTGTCACTGACACACATACCGAGAATGGAAAGTTTATAGGGTTCGACGATGCAAGTGCCATTCATAGATAGTGGCTGGGTATTTGAATTTCGCTTTAATGACAGCAGACAGCATTGAATTTTGGAAGCATTAAATTCCACTCGGTTGATAGTTCCCAAATTGGTTATGCTGTTAATATCAGAATTTAATGAGCTTATCAAACGCTGTCGTTCCCGTTCTACAGCCGAAGAGCAGGGGCATGAGTCCGGGAACGAATATGAGAAGCAGAGAGTGCTATCATCTGTAAAGGAATAAATTCGATTAGAAGTAGCAGACAAGAGATCGTCGATGAAAATTAAAAAGAGTGTCGGAGACAGAACTAAGCCCTGGGCCACACCATTATTTATTTTATAAAATCAGACTTGAAACCGTCCGTCCAAGGATTGAACGTTCCGAAAGGTAATTTCTAATCCATTGAAGAAGAGAGTCGTCGATCCCAAATACACGCATTTTCGACAAAAAAGCCCGATGCCAAACTCTGTCAAATGCCTTAGAAATATCAAGTGCAACTATCTTGCTTTCGCCAGATTGGTATAGACTTTGGTTCCACTTTTCGGTGAGACATGCCATCAAATCATCAGTGGATCTGTTGCTACGAAAACCGTACCGCCAGTCATTAAGAAGTTTTCGTGTTTCGAGGTATTTCATGAGCTGACGGTTTATCAGCGTTTCCATGACCTTGGTGAGAAGGGACGTAAGTGCAATGGGTCTGTAGGAGGAGAGAGAAGAAGATTCGCTTTTTTTTAGGGAGAAGCTGGACAAATGCTGTTCTCCAACTTCTCGGAAAGAGTCCTAAAGAGTAGGATTGATGAAAAAGCTTACGCAGTTGTTTTGCCAGCAAGGAAGAACACCTCTTCAGAAGGAGGGGAGATTTACCATCTGGTCCAGCGGATTTGTGAATGTTAAGATCTTTAAGAACTCTTGCTACTACACGAGTGCGAAAGTGGATTCGTCCCATTGTAGATTCGATGCACTCAAGTGTAGGCGGGGACAAAAAACAATCTGGGAGTGTTGAGCAAGCAGATTGGCTTTGCCCAAAGAGCTGACAGCTGGAATGTCATTGTAAATGAGCGTTGGAATGGATGTTGAGGCAGAATTTCTAATGTTTTGGACGAACGACCAAAAATGTTTACTCCCTTTGGCATATTTTTTGCTTCAGGTTTTGGTCGTATTGGAATTTCACGCGCTTGAGAAAGACGTTGCAGTGATTTCTGGCTTGTTGAAACTTTTTTCGGTTTTCCTCTGTCGGGTTGGTCTTGTAGGACCGAAAAAACAATTCTCTAACCCTGACAGCCTCTTTACAGCTCGAGTCGTACCATGACTTTTCTTTTGGTCTGATACTCTTTATACCATAAGGAATAAGGGATCTTATTCCAAGGAGAATAGTTTCTGTGATCATGTTGGCAGCGGCATCCACGTCGTTATCGATGAAACATAACGACCAGTTAAAATTCCTAAAGATGTTGTTAAGTCCGCTCCAATTGGCTTTCTCGTATTGCCAATCGGTTCTTTTAGGAACCTTTTCTCTAACTGTGTGGTGGGTGTACGAGAATTTAGCTGATATGACACAATGGTCCGACGAGCCTAGAGGGGAGAGCACATCAACGGTGTACTTATCAGGTTGAGAAGTTAAAAACAAATCCAGGGTGTCGGCGGTATGACTGTCAACGTCTGGTATTCGCGTGGGCTCATTTACAAGCCAGGTCAAGTTATCTTCCGCAGCGAAGATCTCAACACACCGTCCTTCGGGTGTTGTCTGTCCAGAGTGTCGAAGCAATCCGGAATTGTGTACATATTTTGAAATCGCCCGTAATCAATATTTCTGTATGAGGATAGAGGGATACAATTCTTTGAATGGAGTCAGACACTGAATGAAACTCATTAAAAGTCGAATTGCTGTCCAGTTTGGGGCTTCTGTAAATAGAGCAGTAGTGGATAATTGGCCAACGGAGATGGAATTTTAGCCACATGAAATTGAATTCCGGATTGGAACAGGGACTACATGGTGGAGTTTGACAAGCTACATCACTGCGCACATACATGGCGAGACCGCGATGAGGAAAGAATAGTGGCACTAGTTCGTAGCCAGGTAGCTTCAGATCAGAGTGATCTGAGAGGTGTGGGCGGGGATCTACCTGTGTTTCACTAAGTACCAAAACAGCTGGTCGGTACTTACAGACGTGGACGTACGCAGAAAAGCGATTACTTTTTAGCCCGCGTATATTGGTTATGTCCACCCTGAATTCCCTAGTCATAATTAAAAACAAACACAGTAAACACAAACACCGACGATACTAAGCAAGGCTGCGAAGTGAAAATTCTGACGATGGCTTACCGAATCAAATTGCTGTAGGTGTTATGCCCTTACAACAATATGAAACAATGCACCAACAAAATTTTCACACACAACCCGCTATCCATCAGTTGTTACATACACTCAGTCACTGCCAATGTCTTGGGTAAAAAAAGATTAAAATCTGAATTATCTACTTTACAATTCCCCGCAAAAAGAAGGTACTCACAAAGCAGTGGTTGCTTTAAATTGTTATGTTAAATTGACGGACTATTATCGGAAAAAAATTATATTCATGCAAAAACGAAATTTTAGACTAAAAGCCACGGTGAACCAATTGAAGAAAGAAATTAGGAAAAAAGGGAGTCAGGTGAGACTAGTAGAAAAACTCTACTAGTTTAAATATTGAGTTTTGCAATATAAACGAGGAATCAAAATCTTTTTGTCGATTGCTTTTAAGCAGCCGTCCAAAAATATTTAACGAAAAAGAAAGGTGGTTCGTACAAAATATATTTGTATATATTTTATGTATTGTATCTCAATCAGCATATTTATTTTTAAGAAATAAATTGAATCTGAATTTGCTTCATATAAGTACTATTAATCTTTGCGCTCCAGTCAAATGCCTTCAGCCAGGATCAAAAAATTTTGCATTTGAAGATTTTAGAAAAAAATATTCCCTTTTGGAAAATCGGAGAAATGTTATATTAATTTTTGATGAAATCGCAATGCTCAGGGAACTACGATACAATCCACAATTGGATGTAGTAGATGGTTTTGAAGATTTGGGTTTTATCAGAAATAAACAAATTGGAAAACAAGTTTGATCTTTAAGGTCAGGGAATTGATCAATAATTTCAAATACGTGCTAAATTATTTTGTATCCCAAAGTGGATTATCAGGAGAGACTTTAATGAGAATAGTTAAAGAAAATATACATAAGTATTCTTTCCGAAATTGGCATTAATGTCAGAGCTATTACTTGCGATCAAGGTTCGTCGAACAGAAAATGCTTCGCGTTACTAGGAGTTTCTGCGATTCGACCATATTTGACTTTGGGAGAAAGTAAAATATATTGTCTGTATGACTTTCCACATTTGATCAAGTCACTTAGAAAAGGCTTATTAAACCCCAACCTAAGTACTTCTGATGGTGTTGTTAGTTTTAAAATTGTTGAGCTTCAGAAAAGTGGAAAAACCAAAATATGCGTGAAATTAGAAAGTCAACACTTTTCGCCAAATAGTTTCGAAAAAATGAGAGTAAAATTGGCTACTCAAGTTTTTAGTACAACTGTTGAAGCAACAATAAAAACAATCATGGAAACTTGTGGTTTACTTAAGCAAATCTTATCTGTAAAGTGGACCAAATTTTCGACTGTATGAACAGTGCATCATTAAAGGGAGATAATTTGTTTAGGTCAGCTATTCAGATCAACAATGTACCACATAATTTCATTAAAAGTCTTGTAAAATACGTCGAAAGATGGTCTTTTATTAACAAGTCAAAACCAGTTTACTTCATAGATGGAATGAAGCAATCACTTCATGGTTTACTGCTTCCGGCTGAAGAAATCCTAAAGCCAGATTCCCATAATTTTTTTTTATTAACTAAGCGGCTCAATATAGATCCTTTAGAAAATTTGTTTTCCATTGTTCCACAAGAAGGTAGAAACAACAATAATCCCTCTTTGGCAGCATTTAATTGTATTATGATAGCCAAAATCATAACAACAAATTTACTGCAAAGTATTTCACTGGCTATCTTCAAAGAAGATAGTGATATAATGCCTAGTATAACAATATCAAAGAAAAAATTAACAGATTTAAATGAACTACCCGAAAGACATTTGACGGAAGATGATACTGTAATGGATTTATATGAGGTATATCCAGAATATTTTATTGAAGACCATCCTAATAATGCTTCACAAATCAATATTAACCTTTTGTCGATGAGATATTTTTTGGATACGTGGCATTCAAAGTACTACCAAAGATTGATTGCGATACTTGCAGTGTTAGTATCAGAAAAGTTGATGAAGTTTTATCGTGTCCATCCGAGTTGTTCATCTTCCAAAAAAACTATAGAAATGATAGTAATTGTGGAATTTTAAATGCTCCGTCAGATCTATTCTTTAACGTTGGTAAAAAACACATCTTAATATTTCATTCTGTATTTACTAACAGTCCTGAAATAGTTGGCATAAAGGCAAAAATTATAGCAAAATGCAAGGAAAGCACACGTGATAGTTCATGCCTTGAGCATAAAATTAAAAATTGCTGAATTTCTTATTTTAGTTCTACTGCGAAAGCATTGCTCTTGGGCGGTTGAAAAAAATGAACATAAGTGCAGTAAAAAGGTTAAAATTTTAACCGACTAGACTAAAAATACATAAGTATATACCGATACAATTTCAACCTGTATAAAGAAAAATAAAAGATACTGCAACATCACCGAAAATTAATTCCCAAAAGATATATTGGTATGCATGCATGTATCTATGTATGTACCTACTTATATATGTACATCCATACATGCATACATACCTAACCGCACACAAGAAAATACAAATGCAAAAAAACAAGAACGACATGATTTTTTTTACTCCCTTCTAAAAAACTTAAAGCTCTGAGAACAAATGAACTTTTTAGAGTAAAAATATTATGAAAAGCTCGGGGGTCGTATTATAGGACCCCCATACAAAAATGTCCGCAAAATATTTTTATATGGCGTGAACTATATGGTCTTTGATATAACTAAACTACGTGAGGAAACAGTCATAAATTTGGAGCAGCTTTTTACCACAATTGAGACTTCAATTTCATCTTTGAACGCCCGAATAAACCAACTTGAGGCAAATAATGACACTACGAGAGCAACAAATCGAAAAATATAGTAATTGATCTTCAGCGGCAGCTAAACAGCATTGAGAGGAAAGAGATTGCTGCTGACGCTGTTCTCTTTGGTATACCGCAACACCAAGATGAAAATTTAAAAACTATCTTTAATCGTTTTTGTCACACAATTGAGTGCAAGCCACCATTCCTTAAGAACATTTTTCGCTCAAAAAGCCGATTGAATGTGAACAGCGGCAACAACCCCATCAAATTCTCCAGTTGCGCTGAAAGAAATGAAGTCCTCAAGAACTTTAAAAAATATCTAGTTCTAGTATGTATTTTTCATGATTTGTCCTATTTCACTCTGCAATATTGTGATCTCTTTTCCTCTTTTCATTTTCTTTTTCTTTGATTGTATACGGATTTGTTTGGAAGCGTGTGGTATAATTCGCACTTTATTTGTTTATGAATTTCGATAGCATAAACGGTCGTCATAGTCGTAGCATGAATGACTCGCACAATGTTGAACGTTCTTTTGTGTCAAAGAAGCGGGTTTAAGTTATGTCACATCAATGCACGGAATCTTAACCAAATCAAACTTGATTATCTGAATTATCTATTTAATAACTCTTCTGTTGATGTTATATGTGTTGATGAAACATGGTTTGAACCTGGAATTGTTAATTATTTTTATAAAATACCTGGATATGTGCTCGTACGTAATGTGAAGCCATGAAAAAGTCGCTAGGAACTGATGTTGAATATTTGATGTTGAATATTTGATTGCAGAAGTTTCTGATGGGTCTGGTTGCCTGCTGCTACAATCCAAATCGTGTTTTTTCAACTGAACCTTTTTCCTCTTCTCTATCCAAATTCTCCCCTTTATGTAATAACATTGTCGTTTGTGGTGATTTTAATGCCAACATGCTTAAAAATGATTCGCGTTCTTATCTATGGCGGCGGCGAATGGCCTGGAAATTGTAAATAGTTTCTATCCAACATGTTTCCGGCCAGGTGCCCCGCCGAGCCTTTTAGACCTTATTATTGTATCTGATTCATTGTCTGTCTTACTGTTTGATCAGATTTCTCTTGAAGGTGTCAGTGAACATGATCTTCTGTTCTGTACCTACAATGTTGTCTTTAACCACAAGTCTTGCTCAAGCTCTTTTGTTTATAGGGATTGCTCGTCAATAAGCCACGAAGCACTAACGACCGCAGCAAACTCGGTCCCATGGTTGAGTTGCAGAATGGTTGCCGATCCAAATGAAAAACCATTTTCCAGACGCTTGTAAGGCAATTATTGAATGATCATGTACCAACAAAGCAGGTATAAAGCTGCTCGTAAAGCTGCAACCGATGCTGTTCGTGCATCTAAGCGACACTACTATTCATATCAACTGAGCACTTCCTTACCCTCCAAGATACTGTTGAGAAATCTACGCTAAGTTGGCATTGGTGACAGGAGCTGCGCTATTGATTTAGATGAAATGGTGCTGCCGTCGATTCTTTCGAGTATGACGTTGTCTCCAGCAGAGGCTTTGAACAGGAAATTGATTTTGAAGTAGTTACGGAGGTTAATGTTCTTCGTATCGTTAAAGGTTTAAAATCAAATGCTATTGGTGAAGACGGCTTGCCACTACGCTTCATAAAACTTATTATGCCGCACGTCATAGGCCATCTAACACATATAATCAATTCTACTCCTCTGGCATGGAAATGTGCTAAGGTTGTACCTGTTCCTAAAACAGGCCTGTTAGTATCTGACCTTGCCTGTCTAAGGTCTTTGAAAAGGTAATACAGGGTGACTTACTCGAACTATAACTTTTTAAAATGCTATAATTTTTTTATTTTTCGATAAATTTTGTTGTACCAAAGCAAAAAATGTTGGAAAATACATCAAATTTCAAATTGTATCAGTAGCTTTCCAATATGTCCATCTTTGACGCGAATAATGGCCTTGAGACGGCCAAAGAAAGCATCGCACGCTTCACGCAAGTGGCTCTGCGGTATTTTGGCCCATTCCCGGCGAAGTGCTTGTTTGAGGTGGTCCAAACTTTGGTGTTTTTTAGTGCCAACCTTCGCCTTCAAAATACCCCGACAGAGAAATCCAACAGATTTGCATCCGGAGAATTTACAACTCATTGTGTCGAGAAATGAAGTGTGGAACATTATTTTTTAACCAATCTTCCTTGACGTGTGCTTTGTGAGACGGTGCCGAGTCTTGTTGAAATGTCCACGGTCTCCGACCAAAATGATTGTTCGCCCAAGGCTTCAATACTGCCTCTAAGACAGTTTCACGGTATACGATCGCATTAATTTTGACACCATGGTCCAAAAATACGAGCGGAGAGCAACCATCGACGGTTGTGGCGGCCCAAACCATTACCATCGGTGTTGCCTGCTTTCTGGTGGCCATCTGAAGGTGTAAATTTTCGAAGGACCTCTCTGGCAAGTAAACTCGGTCATTTTGTTTGTTGACGTATTGCTTGCCATCGGAAAAAAACAAATTCGGCAACTCACCACTTTCGTGCAAACGTAGCAACTCCTTCGCTCTTTCGACTCTAACTTTTTTCTGTTGCGGTGTAAGATCGTGTGCTTTTTGGAACTTCAATGGCTTGAGCCCAAGCTCATTTTTCAGTATGTGTTGCATCCGTTCCAACGATATGTTGAGCTCACGAGCCATTTTTCTTCCACTTCGACGCGGATTTCGCTCAATTCGAGCCTTCACTTTCCGAACCATTTCTGCCGATGTTGCTGCTTTTTTATGACCACCTCAACGCTGCCAGTATCACGGTAACGAGCTATGGTTCGAGACACAAATGATTTATTCACGTTGAGGTGCTGGAGGGCTCTAACGATAGCCACTTGTGGTTTTCCAGCCAAATATAAAGCAATCACACTATCACGTTTGAATTCCATCGCGGATAAAAATTGTTCAATACAATTGAGACAAATCGTTTAAAAGGCTTGTAAATAATATAATTATCTGTCATGTGTCAAAATTTGAGCTCACTATCATGAACGGTTTGGAAATTATAGCAATCTGAAGTCGGTTGCAGTTGGAGTCAGTCAGAGTGTAGAGTCACAAATTCAGAAACAGTTGGTTGAAAATTCCCTTTTGAGCCCTTTCCAATTGGGATTTAGGAAGAACCATAGCTGTTCTTCCGCCATAGTAAAAATCTTGGATGACATCAGGCAAGATTTTAACAAAGGATTTGTGATGCTGCTTTGCCTGCTTGATTTCTCTAAGACTTTTGACAGAGTGAATCACGCCATTCTTTGTTGGAAACTGCACCATTACTATGGTTTTAGTGAAAGAACTGTAAAGCTTATTCGAAACTTTTTATGCGGACGGTCACAAATAGTCGTTGTTGGTAACAACCGCTCAGGTCTCCGGTCAGTTTCTCAAGGGGTTCCTCAGGAATCAATATTGGGCCAAATTTTGTTCTATATGTACATAAATGACCTAGCATCGATCTGTAAGCATGCACTTATACATTTCTACGCTGACGATGCTCACCTTTACCTATATCATGCGGTTAAAAAAAATGGGTGAACTAGTGTCAATGGACTAGCTTTGAACCCAAAAAAATTCCAAGTAATTCCGTTATCAAACAAGTCTTTTCAGATAAGTCTAGTTCCTGATGTATACTTAGCCGGTAGTAAGATTAGGATAGTTGAGGCGGCTACAAGTCTAGGTATCACCATAAACCGAAAGCTTTCTGGCTATAACCATGTTAATATCGTTGTTAGTCGCATGTACGGATGCTTGCGTAAGCTTTGGATTTCAGCCAGTTATACCCCCTGGGATGCTCGCCGGAGACTAGTGCTCACTCTCATAATGCCCGTTATTTCATATGCCGCAGCTGTCTACAGTGACCTTGACTCACTATCTTTTCGTAAGCTCCAGGTTGCTACATTACAAAGTTTGTATTCTTGTTGTATCGTAAAGCGTTTCTTGCTGTTTTTGCCTCTAGTTCCTTAAGAACTATAGATTGTAGCTACTCTATTACTTTGTATTATATACTCGTAAATATATATTAGCTATTTTCATTTGAACCCTTTTAAAATTTCATAAATTAATAGAGAAATTAATAGAGTTGAATTGAAATTGATGGAAGATCTTGGTTCCACTATGGAACCGCCACGACAAGGCGTGTTACCTTACAGCTAAAATTTTACTAGGCATTTGGCATTGGTTTGATACCCTTCGTTCGCTAAGGAGGCTATAAACAAAGTCTGTCATGCCAAACAGAAGATACAAAGAACAGAGTAGCGGCATCCACCAAGACCTCATAACAAAAATTACAATTTCACTTAGCTAAACATTTTCCTAGAATCCAATAGAGTTTCCCAAATTCAAAGAGGTTACATTTCAACAAAAAGGATTTCAATTTTGCTAGATAAGGCATATTTACTCGTATTCCGTTTTCATTAGAAAAGGAAAACATTCATCATACAGGGGGAATAAAATGGGAAGGTGCTGAACCATCTGCAGATGACAGAATATTTGCATCAGCTTAAACCTAAGTTGGTTAACCCTATAACACAAGCCAACTGTGAAAACAACTTCCTCACATTCGATTGCCAAGGGTTAAATTAAAATCGATTGGCCCAGCGGTGATACAACTTCAAAGCGAGTAAAATAGTGCCCATTAGGTTTGTTTGCAATCGGATGTCTCATCAAAGTGCTTTGATTTTAAATTGATTTCGGATCGTACGTTATTAGCAATCAATTAAATTTGCAGATAACATCTGCCAGTGATTTGTATTTACAGATGGAGCCACCACTTTTTACTGGTGTAGTAGTGTAGTGTAGCTTCTTGTTTTGGAAATCGTTTATTCAATAAACTGGGTAGCTGTGAAGAACTAAAGGAAAATCTAATAATTCAGTTTACAACTATCAACATCTATAGAGGGTACAGCAAGCCAATTTGCATGCGGCACTAAGGATGAAGTGTAGTCACCATCCCTACCGATTAGCAGTAGCTTCCGGAGAAGGGCGTTCAAACCTGATATTTACAATCAATTCAGTTTGGGTTGTTCAAGTGCAAAATTGTCATATGCTAGAGCGAACATATGTACCTAGTAATTGAATAAACTTTCTATACTGATTCGAACTATGTGCATACATATCTACTCGTATGTAGATGGATAAATACTCGTATGTGTGAATACATAGATGGCGACAACAGCTCCCTGGTACCAGATCCTTTTTGCTTATACGTTATGTGAATCTGGCATTGGATAATTTTTGTGATTTTAAAATTAGTTTTTCACTGCGTACCATACATAAACATAAATATAATTTTACAATCAATTTCCTATCAGATTTTATGAAACTCTACTAATCCAAATGTTGCAAAAACAATCGAAATTCTGCCTCCACAATGTCCGGCGTAGCATGTCTTCTTACAAAAATCTTTTCGCGCTCGCGGATACAGGATTTTTTCCAGATGCCTTCCCAGACACTATTGGTCCAGTGAAGAAAAACTTATTCACCACTAAACACCAAACTACTTATGCCGGCTTTGATCCAACTGATAATAGTCTTCATGTTGGCAATCTCCTAGACATTATTCTCCACTGCCAACGTGCAGGGCACAATCCAATTGGGTTAGTTGGTGGTGCAAAGGGTCTCATCGGTGATCTCAGTGGGAGAACAACTGAAAGAAGACACCTCGGTAGTGTTTTTGCGGTCCTCCAAGACCAACCCGACAGAGGAAAACCAAAAAAAGTTTAAAAGAGACAGTAATGACTTCAACGTCTTTCTTAAGCGTGTGAAATTTCAATACGACCAAAAGTTGAGGCAAAAAATACTGCAATGTCCCATAGTTAGAAAAAGCTTTTGGTCGTTTGTCAAAAACATCAGAAATTCTGCCTCATCTTCCATCTCAACGCTCATTTACAATGACATTCCAGCTGTCACCTCTTTGGACAAGGCCAATCTGCTTGCTGCACACTTTGCGGCAAGCTCAACACTTCCAGATTATGCTTTGTCCCCGCCTACACTTGAGTGCCTTGAATCTTCAATAGGATGAATCCACTTTCGCACACGTATAGTGGGAATTTTAATTTAATTTTTTTTAATTTTGGTGGGGGCTGAGGCCACCATTTATTGGCTTAATACAAGCTTAATCTAACTTAAAAACTAACAGAAAGACTTAAGAGCTAGGGACCAAGGAAGTGATGGAGAAGATCTTGTTTGAGACTAGGAGTGCTCGGGTGGAAATCAAAAAGGGAGAGGTTTGAGTTGACCTTTCGGAGCATTCGGGAGATTGGTTCGTTGGAGCCATAAGAGGTGCGGTGGACCGGTAGATAGAAGAGACGACGACAACGTAGATTGCAGGGGTTGGTATTGAAGGAAATGAAGTTCAAAATGGATGCACAGTCGATGGAACCTGAGAGAAGTCGATGAATTTTTGATTCATCATGTCACCACTATTCCTACGAATTCATATTGAAAAGTTTGAGACTGTCCTGATAGGGAGGTAAGATTAAAGGGTCGTTCCACGGCAGACCACGGAGAGCAAATCGGAGGAATCAACGTTGAATACCCTCGATTCGGGACATTCGGAACATGAACCCGGTGAAAGGGGGACCAAGCTTGACTGGCATACTCAAGCAGGGGGCGAACAAAGGTAATATAGAGAGATCAGGTTACATACGGGTTGGAAAATTCCTTGGACCACTGTTTAATAAAGCCAAGTGATGAGTTGGCTTTGCGGATCATCTTATCGATATGCAAATGGAAATTAAGCTCACTGTCGAATAATATGCCAAGGTCTTGAAAAGACTGAACCAGGGGAATTGGTTAACCATAAAGTCAGGGAGGAGACGGTTTGCATTTACGTGAGAAGGTTATAGATTGGAACTTGGCTATATTAAGTGCTAGACAGTTTTTGAGGCACCAGATTGGTCTTCTTGGTCATCAAGGTCTTCTTGAAGAAGGGCAGAGTCATGGGGAGAGCAAATAGTTTTAAAAAATTTTGTGTCGTCAGCGTAAAGGGAGAAGGAGGAGTGTTTAATGACTCTCCCAACATCGTTAATAGTAAGAATGAAGAGAAGAGGGCCGAGATGACTGCCTTGTGGAACTCCAGATGAGGCCAGAAATGGAACAGGAAGAGCGGATCTAAACCGAACATTATAATATTGGTTTACCAGGTAAGAAGAAATCCATTTTAATAAAAGAGGATCAAAGCCGAGAGCAGACAATTTGAAAAGGATCAATTTATGAGATATCTTATCAAATGCTTTAGTGAAATCTGTTGCGATAACATCGATTTCTTTGCCATTTTCTAAGGCTGAGAGAGCAAAAGACACGAATTCAACTAGATTTATGGTAGTTGACCTCCCTTTTAGAAAACCATGTTGTCGGGGTGAAATAAAAGGCTAGCATTTGAAGCTTAACGCTTCGTATAAAATGCTTTCAAAGAGTTTGGGTATATGAGAAAGTTTAGCAATGGGACGATAATTGGTACCTTCATGCTTAGATCCCTTTTTGTGTATCGGGATTATAAAAGAGGTCTTCCAAATCTGGGAAAATTCTCCCTGTGTAAGTGATAGACGAAAAAGGTAGGAAAGGGGTAGAGACAGGTTGGAAGAGCATTTTTTAAGAAATACGACTGGGAGTCCGTCTGGGTCAGGTACATTATGGAATACAGCCCATAACTTGTTTCTTTTGTTTCGTAGAGAGCGAAGTCTACGATTATACCAAGGAGGGGATGTAGAAGAAGTTTTATGGCGGGAGTAAGGCACATAAAGGGAGATGGATTTGAATATTTCTCTGTAAAAAGTTGAGAGGGCATCAACCAGAGATAGATTGGTAAACTCAAAAGAAGCCCTGTGTAGACAGGTATTGATTTTACGGAAATTAGCTTTGCCAAAATTGTAAGAAAATAGAACTGTGGGGGGAGGCGACTGAAGGGGAGAGTTGTGGAAAAATGAGAGAAGAAGTGGAGGATGAAAGTTATCAATAGTTGAAAGAGATAGGGGACAACACGATACTGAGGAGTTGATAGTTGATGATAAGGTCTAATTGCCTTTCCATATAGTTGGAAACGCCACTGACTTGGCATAGACTAGAGTCTGTTAGCCGATCTAAGAATAGGCATTCCTTAGTAGAAATGGGATTGGAAGCGATGAAAAAAGATTGGTCTTCAGATGGAGTCCACTTCAGCTGAGGCAGATTAAAATCGCCGAAGATAATGATATCATCAAACGATTCTGATAAGCCGCTAAGACTACTTTAAGATCTCAACATACATAAATCCGCTGGTCCAGATGGTATAACACCCCTTCTTCTGAAGAATTGTTCTTCACTTCACCACTGCGTAAGCTTTTTCATCAATCTTCTTAGGGACTCTTTCCGAGCTTCCATCTGCCGTATTTGTCCAGCCCGTCCCTAAAAAAAGAGAATATTCTTCCCTCTCCTCTTACAGACCCATTGCACATCCCTTCTCTCCAAGGTCGTGGAAACGCTGATAAACCGTCAGCTCGTGAAATACCTCGAAACACGAAAACTTCTTAATGACCGGTAGTACGGTTTTCGTAGCAACAGGTCCACTGGTGATTTCATGGCATGTCTCACCGAAAAGTGATACCAAAGTTTATACCAATCTGGCGAAAGCAAAATAGTTGCTCTTGATAAGGCAGAGTTTGGCATCAAGCTCTTTTGTCGAAAATGCGTGCTCTTGGAATTGACGACTCTCTTCTTCAATGGATTAGAAACTACCTTTCGGAACGTTCAATTCAAGTTGTTTTGGATGGTTTCAGGCTGATATTCACAAAATAAATGCTGGTGTGCCCGAGGGCTCCGTTCTGTCTCCGATACTCTTTTTAATTTTCATTAATGAGCTCTTGTCTGCTACTTCTAATCCAATATATTCCTTTGCTGATGACAGTACTCTCTGGTTCTCATTCCCGGACTCACGTCCCTGCTCTTCAGCTGTAGAACGGGAATGGCAGCGTATTTTAAGCTCATTAAATTCCAATATTAGCTGTATAACCAATTAGAGAACTATCAACAGAGTGAAATTTAGTGCTGCCAAAACACAATGCTGTCTGCTGT
Organism: Volucella zonaria; assembly: GCA_963966105.1. Taxonomy (NCBI): domain Eukaryota; kingdom Metazoa; phylum Arthropoda; class Insecta; order Diptera; family Syrphidae; genus Volucella; species Volucella zonaria. The sequence goes on along the minus strand of OZ014530.1, from coordinate 362,607,314 downwards.
CGTTAAAGTGAAATTTGAACACCCAGCCATTATCCATGAATGGCACTTGCATCGTCGAAACCGATAAACTTTCCATTCTCGGTATATGTGTCAATGACAAGTTACGTTGAAATGACCACATATTCGAAGTCGCCAAAAACTCTGCGAAATGTCTAGGCTTCTTCAAGCTACCACCTTGATCAAAAAGTTCCGGCACTACACCACCGTGTGGCGCTCGCATTGTTCCGATTTGAGTTCTGTTTCTTTTGTTAAGTTGGTAAATCTATTGTTGACATTCCCTCTAAATCTTAGCGTCATAACTTGACATTTGCAAAAGTATAAGTTACGTAGCCAAGAGTACATCTATCTCTGTGTGTGTTGGCGATTTTTTACAATTTTAGAAATGGCTTTAAATTCGCAACAACGAACTTATATTCAATTTTCCGTAAAAAACGGATTTAATGGTGCGCGAATGTTGGAAATGTTGGAAAAGTGTTTCGGCAACGATTCTCTAAAGAAAACGGTCGTTTACCAGTGGCACGAGCGGTTCAAAAGTGGTCGTGAGTCAATCGAAGATGATGAACGCAGTGGCAGACCATCGACATCGAAAACCGCCGAAAACATTGATTAACCATCAGAGAGATAGCGGAGGACTTGAACTTTGCCCATGGATCCGTCCAAGACATTTTGATTTCCGTCGTGTAGCAGCAAAGTTGGTGCCAAAAGACCTCAATTTCATGCAAAAAGAGATCGTGTTGATGTCGCAAAAGAGATAATTTGCGAGGTTGAATCCGGTCCCACATTCATTAAAAGGATCACTACTGGAGACGAGACGTGGGTTTATGAGTACGACACGCAATCCAGACATCAGGCAAGTGAATGACGTTCACCAAATAAGCCGAGACTAAAAAACCCACGTCGTTTTCAGTCAAAAAAGAAGGCAATGCTCACGGTTTTCATGGATTACAACGGTGTAGTGCATCCGAAGGCCAGACAGTAAACAAAGAGTATTATTTGGGCGTTATGAGACGTTTGCGTGAAGCAATTCGCGGAAAGAGACCAGAATTGTGGGCAGAAAATTCGTGGATTTTGCACCATGACAACGCACCGTCGCGGTCGCACAGTGCCATCATTATTCGTAATTTCTTAACGAAAAATGCAACAAATACCATCCAACAGCCACCGAATTCACCTGGTTTGGCTCCCTGTGACTTCTTTCTGTTCAATCGACTACCAACGACTACGGGGAATGCGTTTCAGCAGTCGAGAGGAAGTAATGGAAAAATCGCAGGAAGCACTGATGGACATACCGGAAACCGAATATAAAAAATGTTTCGAGGATTGGATCAAGCGCTGGTATAAGTGTGTTACAGTTGATGGGAATTACTTTGAAGGGGACAATACAGATTTCAATGAATAAACTTGTATTTTAAATTTTCTGAATAGATTCCGACAAATTTTTGAACAAGGTGGTATGTAAGAAATATTTCACCCCATCTCATCAGGCCTCAATATATAAGGCATTTGTCCGCCCAAAATTGGAGTACAATGCCCATATCCGGTCAGGTGCTCCTAAAATATCTCTGCACCTGCTAGATACGATTCAAAGCCGTGCAATGAAACTAATTGGTGATGACAATATTACACAGTCATTCGATACCCTCACACAGAGACGTAATGTCTCCGTCTCACCTTGTTATATCACTATGTTCACCACCAGTGCTCCACAGAAATTACCAGTAGCATTCCACCCCTTCTAACTTTTAACCGTAACACCCATCTCGCTATGAATACTCATCAGAATACCCTCAAGTCCACTTTCGGGCGCACTTTAAAATATCGTGATTCTTTCCTAAGGCGTACAATTCGCTTATGGAATGTCCTGCCGAGCTCTTTATTTCCTAGTCACTGCAAACATTTAAAACCAACGCACATCGGTATCTCTCTTTTTTTTTTTCTCATTTACTTCCCCTCGCCCACGCTATGTACAAACATCTTAAGGGTACACAAAATCCCTTGTACATCATCAATGTTCATCAACAGTATCTAAGGACTGAAACGAATAAAATTTGGAAACTTCAAAGTAAAAAAGAAAAATATTTTCATAATTCATGTACATTTTTTTTATTTGCTTTAAAACTCTTTTTTTATTAAATTCATTTACAATTATAAAAAATAAAAACAATTATTTGGGTTACCATTCTTTCCTCAACTTCTTTCGAATGTCCTTCATAAAGTTGGTGAAAGTTACATCCGTGGTCTTTTTGGGCGCTCTTTTCCATTTAGCACTAAAATCTCTTTCGTCCCTTGCACACTGCTGACTTTTCCTCAATTTAGCTTTGACCAAAGCCCAATACCTTTCAATGGAACGGCACTGTGGAACATTGGGTGGATTCATGTCTTTTGGGACAAAGTCGACATTTTTAGCAACAGGAAAGCTCAACGTCGCATGAGCATAGTGAGCTGAAGCTAAATCTGGCCAAAATAATGTTGAACCCTCGTGTTGGTTTAAGAAAGGAATCAACCGTTTTTTTAGGCACTCGTTAATGTACACTTCTCCGTTAATTGTTCCCGTTGTAATAAACGATGAGCTTCCGTGTCCACATTGGCAAATGGCCTGCCAAACGAGATATTTTGACCCGAATTTTTCAATCCCAATCGATGTTGTTGATTGCGGAAGAATTTCAGTTCAGAATAAGTTTCGTCATTCAAAACCAAGCACGCTTTCTTCTTGCCGATCAACTCGTATAGCTTTCGGTCTCGTGTTTTTATGACTTCTTTTTGCTTTTCAGTAACTTTTGGTATTTTTTGTTTTTTTCGTGTTTTTAGACCGTTACGTTTTTTAGATCTTTGTACCATTGTTTGGTTGGTATTACATTTCCGTGAAACATCTCTGGATGACATAATCCAGTTTTTTTACGATGGTACCCACTATTTTCCTGTCCGAATTTGTATCAGACATAAATTTGCTACGAGGGCGGGTCAATAAGTCCGTGACTTTTGGATTAAACCGATTTTTTGATAAAAAATTATTTTATTTTTCAACGTAGTCTCCCTTGAGCTCTATACACTTTGTCCAACGCTTCTCCAATTTTTTTATCCCTTCCAAAAAAAATGATTTGTCGAGGTCCTCAAAATAGGCCTTTGTTTGCGAGATGACTTCATCATTGGAGTCAAATCTTTTTCCACCAAGCCATTTCTTCAGGTTTGGGAACAAGAAGTAGTCGCTCGGAGCCAAATCTGGAGAATAGGGTGGATGAGGGAGCAATTCATAGCCCAATTCATGGATTTTTGCCATGGCAACTGTGTGCACCCTTGCATTGTCTTGGTGGAAAATAACTTTTTTCTTGGCCAAATGAGGTCGTTTTTTTTTTCAAATCGTCATTGAATCGGTCCAATAAGTTGGCATAATATTCCCCATTGATTGTTCTTCCCTTTTGAAGGTAGTCAATGTGGATTATCCCGCGTGCATCCCAAAAAACAGTCGCCATAACTTTATTGGCTGACAAACCCACCTTGGCCTTCTTTGGCGCCGATTCACCCTTAGAAACCCACTGTTTTGACTGTTGTTTGTTCTCTGGTGTGTTGTGATGGATCCATGTTTCGTCCACGGTTACAAAACCGCGCAAAAACTCCTCCATATTGCGATTAAACAACGCCAAACCTTCCTGTGAAGTTGTTACACGATTGCGTTTGTGGTCGACTGTGAGCAAACGCGGCACCCATCTTGCGGAAAGCTTTCTCATGCCCAAGTGATCATTCAAAATTGAAACCACTGAGCCATGCGAGATCCCTACGGCTTACACAATCTCTCGCACTTTCAATCTTCGGTCGGCCAACACCATATCGTGAATTTTTTCGATTGTTTCAGGTGTAGAGACCTCAATTGGGCGTCCAGGACGTTCGGCATCTTCAGTGCTTGTACGGCCACAACGAAATTCAGTAAACCACTTTTTTACCATTGAAATCGATGGTGCAGAGTCCCCATAGTATTTATCAAGCTTAGCCTTGGTCTCGGTAATGGTTTTTTTTCGCAAGAAATAATGCTTAATAAGCACACGAAATTCACTTTTTTCCATTTTCTCCTCAAATTAGTGAGTAGTCTGATAAAAATAGCTGTCAAACACAAACTAACTGACGCAGCAGTTTTTTTGACAGGAGTCAACTGACAGATGCCTGTTGACAGGAGCAGTGTTGCTGTTTCAGTAAAGAGGTCAGAAATTCAAAAAGTCACGGACCTCGTATAAATTCTTTTTTCGCTTAACTGTCAACGTCGCCAAATATCGTTTAATAAGAGAATCCACTGTACTGCGTGCTATGTTTAAATTTTTTGTGATGAAATGGTTTGGACGTAAAGTATTTTCGAGCCATTTGTCGATGATCTTTTTACGGCGTTCCTCTTGACTCATATTTTATGAATATTTTAAACCGCACCGAACTAAAATCAATAACAAACTGAAACTAGAGAATATACAGGCTAATATGAGTACAAAATGGGATTGCTATTTTTACGCATTGGAAGTATAAAATTTACAGATTCTATTCGTTTCAGTAATTGTAATAATGAGATGACCCCAGATCAATTAAATGGTGCCCTAAAGTTTTGGATACCATACGTCCAGAAGCTTTTTTTTTATTTATAATCGACGCGCGCTCAAGGGGTTCTTGTACCTTTGAAATGTTCGTACACAGTGCGGGCGAAAGAAATTTAGGGAGGAAGAAAAACAGGTGCCGATGTACATTGTTTTTAAATGTTTGCAAGTTATAACGACCAGGAAACACAGAGGTCGGCAGGGCATTCCATAAGCGAGTTGTACGGCTTAGGAAAGAATCACGATATTTTAGAGTACGTCCGAAAGTGGGCTTGAGGGTATACTAATGAGCATTCATAGCGAGACGGGTGTTACAGTTGAAAGTTTGAATGGGCGGAATGCTACTGGCGATTCCAATGGAGCACTGGTGCTGGAAATAGCAACAAAACAAAGTGAGACAGGAGATATTACGTCGGTGTTCGAGGGTGTCAATTGATTAACTGATATTAGTATCACCTATGAGCTTTATCGCACGGTTTTGAATCCTATCTAGCAGGTGCAGAGATGTTTTAGGAGTACCTGACCAGATGTGGGCATTGTACTCCAATTTTGGGCGGATGAATGCCTTATCCATTGTGGCCAGATCAGAGGGGGTAAAATATTTCTTACATCGCTTGAGGAAACCTAGACATTTCGCAGCATTTTTGGCGACTTCGAATATGTGGTCATTCCAACGTAAGTTTCCATTGACACTCACACCGAGAATGGAAAGTTTATCGGTTTCAACGATGCTAGTCCCATTCATGGATAATAGCTGGGTATTTGAATTTCGCTTTAATGACAGCAGACAGCATTGAATTTTGGTAGCATTAAATTCCACTCGGTTAATAGTTCCCCAGTTGGTTATGCTGTTAATATCGGAATTTAATGAGCTTAACGTACGCTGCCGTTCCCGTTCTACAGCCGAAGAGCAGGGTCGTGAGTCCGGGAACGAATATGAGAAGCAGAGAGTGCTGTCATCAGCAAAGGAATAAATTGGATTAGAAGTAGCGGACAAGAGATCATTAATGAAGATTAAAAAGAGTGTCGGAGACAGAACGGAGCCCTGGGGCACACCAGCATTTATTTTGTGAATATCAGACTTGAAACCGTCCAAGACAACTTGAATTGAACGTTCCGAAAGGTAATTTCCAATCCATTAAAGAAGAGAGTCATCCTTTCTACTTTCCGGGGGTACTACAGAAACTGCTCAATAAATCATTGCCAACAAAAGTCAGTTCTAGTTGTCTCAATCCATTCCCGGATAATTATAGGATTTTCTGCATTGGTGGTCACTTACAATAGAACATGCATTTCTCCATGCATGCGATGATACTTTCTCGGCAGTCCTGTTCTACTTTTTAGAGTATGTCTACGAGGCGTTAAGGATTATGTGCGGAGTTGACAACTACAATGGTCCCTAAAACACAAACAAAAAGCAATAGAAGGTTTTGAATTCATGTACTCGTATATATTTTGCCGCACATCCGCAATTTTAGAGCGTTCAACTGGGGCCTCAGCAAATGCTCCAGCAGCGTTATAATAAGATAGTCACTTCACTCGGTCGTATGTTTCGGAATTTTTCTCCTTTTTGTAGCTTGCGTCCCTCATTTATTTTGGTGTTACTACACTTATTACGCAGCACCTACATTATATCGAGTTTGAGTGCATTCGGAGTCACTACTTTGAGTAGTATTTAGCAGAAGTGCATTATACCACACATTCGGATTTTTTGTACATGCCTAAGCACCATTGTCTGAAAAATGTAACTACCCCTACCTGTAATCACCAAGGGATTTGCGTGCATTAGTGCGCTTGTCGTCCCATTATTTCAGATGTCCATCATTGAATCAGCTTACCTTTTTTTTTCATCTTTTGAAAGTGCAAAGCCTATGAATAAAAGTCAACCCGGCACATGTAGAACGTTCAACCTGCCGAGTTTATCATGCATGAGCAACCAGTGGTTTCAGTCTGAATGCTTTGGTTTCGGAGTCCATATCCCGGAGTTCGCACTCCGGCATAACCAACTAGAGTATTCCAATCCTTTCCTTTCTCAATCTATCAGTTTTGAATTTTTACTAATTTCTTGTAGACCCTAAATTTTACAGAAAATTGATAAATGGTTGCCTGAAAACCTACTCTTTTCAAAAATGGGATGGAGACGATTTATGGTGAAGTTGAACTGGACAAATATCATCCAATCCACATCTTCTTCGTACAGATCTCCAATATCTACTCCTGATATAAGGTAGATCAGCTATGGTTCTCACAATGTCTTTAATAGTTGCTCAATCCAAGTGTCTATAAGAGATTTTTGCTATTTTTCTTCTGAGTGCATAGAACTACCGCCGAATTTATGAATCCGCAAGCAGTCACAGTAATTCACAACCAGCACCAGCTTTTTCATCATGAAGCGAAATTACTAATTGCAACACAAATTTTCCTTATGTTACTCCCAATTTCCTTTTTTAGACATCCACAAATATTTCATTAAAAAGGAAGGGTATCCACTTACTGATCTGACTCATATTCACATAGCACCCGAGGGCCTGGTCAGATTACAATTTCGCCAACAATATTTGTAGATGAAAAGCTTTCCCTCAATTTGTCTTACAAGTTTTCTGTTTCTGACAAACTACAAGAAGAAAAAAAAGGGTTCCTTTTAAATTTAAAGTAAAATCCTTTAAATTCTCTTAAGCTTTGATTTCGGTTGGTTAAATACCCAACCATCTCTGTCAATTTCGAAATCTGGAAGGTTTTTGTGATGGAAATCCAACAAATTTATCACCTCACTGAACACTCTGAATAAATTAACGTCTCGTTGGCCAATTAGCGATTCCTAGACATTTGGCCAAATGTTCTTCCATGCGTAATTATGTGGGCACAAATATGGTATGTGCGGCTTTATTCAAGGCTATCACACTCGTGTAATGAGCGTCTCGAAAGCCGAAAAGTAGTCGCCCGCATTCCAATATATTTACATTCATGAATTTTATATTCGTGCGAACGAAATTGAAGAGACCTAGGATAAGTGAGGAGCAATTCCGATTTTCGTGAGTAGCTCTGAGTCGACTTCCAGGAGTTTTTGGATTTTTCCTTTGCCTAGATGTTCCAAAGAAAGTACATCAAACAGTTACTGTCAGTGGCAGTGAGTTCTAATTGAAGGTACTGTCTGAATGGGTCTTACTTTAATTGCAAACACAGTCAAACGAGCAATGGGTGTTGTTATACAACACAAGCAAGTCCCAAAAAAAATTGAGTTTTGCAGGCAATCACTTTAAAAAGGATTTGCCAAACCCATTTTCATTTTGTCTGGGTGGTTTGTATACTCGGAATCAGGAATAAAGGATTTTATGAGTGAAATGGATTTTGAAGGGATTATTGGTTTAAAAAATATGATAAAGTGGATTCTCATGTTTTGAGGATTTTTATTTTTTATTCATTTCACTGTTAATGGACAACCAAACAAGCAAAATAGATTTCATCAGGAAATCCTTTGAAATTTTATAAATAGCAAACAAATGGAATTAATCGCACTTGTAATTGGATGTTGGAAAGGGATTTTCTTTCTAAAACTCTTCCCCGGAACTTTAGAGTCCTAGTCAAAATAACCTTGATGCAAAATCCAATGTAGGTAAATTTATATATTTTATTTAAATTTTAAACTTACATTTCTCATGTGATATCTAATTCTATAAAGAAGAACTTATTCAACGTTGTCAGGTAGCGTAGGTCAGTAACAAAACAGGTGAAGGAGAGGCCAATCCCTACATTGTCCCATGCATATAAATTGCACAAGACCTGATGATGATACAAGACTAATTCATTCCAGAGCGGCTGAATTCTTTCAGAGCTTACAGACACTTCCTGTTATATGTCGGCCCTGGGGTGTTAGCTATTGAGCATGTGTCATGTTGTACTCATCGTGTACTTGTTCAACTAATAGCCTCATACTCAATGCTTGGAATAACCGCATTTAAGACTAAAAAAACTCAACAGATCAAGTGGCACCTAAACTGAGTTGAAAGCAAAGAATGTCTGTTATATACTTGGGACTCGCTTTCAAAGCGAACCTGAGGAGAACCAGCTCACAACTCCACTAAATCTGAAAGTAAACTACTTGTAGAGGGTGTTTTTCAATGTAAAATGAAATACTTGAAGCTAATGCTAATGGCTATAATATTAGCTTCATTTATTAGGTAATTTCATGTCATTAACGATGCTTGCCACACCTAGCCAAATAAAATGCAATATTGAAGTCGTATGTTCGACAACTTTATCGAGCAACGGGGGCCGTATAGCAGCAATAACACGACGAATGTTGAGTTCCAAATCGTCCAACGCCTCTGGTTTATCGGCATAGACTAGTGACTTCACATACCCCCAAAGAAAGTAATCTAAAGGTGTGAGATCGCAGGATCGTGGACCCAGTTCACAGGTCCCGCAATAAATTGATGGTGTCGCGCGCCGTGTGGCATGTTGGGCATCTTATTGAAACCGAAGCTCTGTCACGCCAATGCCATTCAACCGAGGAACGAAGAAGTCAGAAATCATGTTTCTATAGCGTTATCCATTGACGGTAACATTCTGGTCGGCATCGTCCTTAAAGACACATGGGCCGATGATTCCACCTGCCCATAAAGCACACCAACACACCAAACAGTGAGTTTTAATGGTTATAAGGGCGTCTCGGCACAGGCCACTGGGTTTTTGCCACTCCAAATTCGGCAATTTTTCTTGTTTACAATACATATCCACTTAACTAAAAATGGGACTCATCGGAGAACAAAATTTTGCCTTGAAAATGAGGATCAAGCTGAATCATGTTTTTGGCCCATTCACCGAACCTACGACGCGTATAATGGTCATGCGGTTTCAACTCTTGTACAAGCTGGATCTTATAAGCTATTAAGTCAAGATGTTTCCGTAAAATCTTCGCATGGAGGCGAATCGACTCATTCGGATTTTCCTCAACACTTCCGTTCGCACCGTTTGTTGTCTTTGGGGATGCGTATTATCCACTAGAGTACACGTGGTGTGAAAACGATTGATCTTGTTCGGAATAACTTGCTCAGATGGATGATTATGTAGACCGTAAAATGGGAGTAGCGCACTATAAGTTTGTCGAACCGAATCATGGTTTTCAAAATAAGTTTGCACAATTTGCAAGCCTTGTTCTGGCGTTAGTCTATTCATCGTAAAATGGCAAAATGTACTAACCGCAAATCAATTTTCAACTGTCAAATTGACTATCTGTAGTAACAGTGTAACCGCCTTAAAAACTAAACCTCTAAAAAAAACACCCTTCACGTAACGCAACTCGCCATAGCTGGACCTTTAATTTCCGGTTGCGCACTCCAAGTCGGTTAAGATCCCTTTCTACTTGTGCGCGCCACCTAAGGTGAGGTCTTCCCTACTGCGTTGTCACTCCGGGTTAGATTCGAAGACTCTGCTGGCCGGCACGTTGGTGTCTATTGCTTCAATTGTTCTGGCCATCTGAGACGACTGACGCGTGGTTTTCTAACTAGGTTGATGTCGCTGAACAGCTCGCATAGACAAAGTCCTTTACTACCTCGAAATTATAGCTGTCTATTCTGACGTCCTGTACAATTTGTTAATGTTGTGTGTCCTTTCTTTGTGACAACATACGAGTATACGAGGGTAGTCCCAGAAGTACCCGACCTAACAAAGAAAACACAAAGAAATTGTTGAAAAGTATGTTTATTTCTCTACGTAGTCTCCTTTTAGTTCTCCAAGCGATGTTCAATAGCTTCGATACCCTGTTTATAGTGAGAATCGGCGAGCTCCCTAAAATACACATCAGCCGCAAGACTCTACCACTTTAATGTTGGCAATTTTTCCAAATTCGGAAATAGAAAACAATCCGAGGGGGCTAAATCTCGGGAATAGCATACATAAGGAAGCAATTCCAACTCATTGGTGCGTTGAACTGGTGCATTGTCTTGATGAAACAAAACTTTTTTCTTCGCCAAATGCGGCCGTTTTTTCATGATTTCATCTTTCAAATGCTACAAAAAGTTCGCATAATATACGCCGTTGATTGCTTTTCATTTCTGAAGATGAATCAATGAAAATTATCCCACGCTCATCCCAAAAAACTGACGTCATTACCTTGCCTGCAGATGGAACTGTCTTCGCTTTCTTTGGAGTCCATTTTCTTGACTGTTCCTTCGTCTCGGAATCCAGTTCCGTATCGATGTTGGTTAGATTGAAGCCTTTCAAACGAAAATATTAAATCACATAACGATGAACAATTTTTTCTATATTTAAAAGTTCATTAAGCGCGTTAACTACGAGTATAGATGCCTGCCGAAAAATACTAAACAACATAGCGTCGTCATATTTCAAATTTAAGCTTTATAAGGTTACAATTTTCATTATTTTTAAACAACAACAGCCACCTATACGTCAGGTCGGGTACTTCTTGGACCATCCCCGTTCTTGTCCATTAAACACATTTTCGCAGCTCGCTGAGTTCTCCCAATTATATCGCTGATGTACACTAGTAGATGCACAGTGTTCACTTGTGAGTTCCGGACAATTTTGTGAAGTATGATCTTAAAGAAATCACAGCGCATCTCCTTGTCTAATAATTTTTTTAACATCAAAGATCTCGGTTAAGACGTTACCAGCCTTGGTGGTGCAGCGGGAGTTCCCAAGAGTCATTCTGTACAGACGCACGAATTTGGCAGGAATGCCAAAACTAGACCTGGCTCTATAAATGTAGCTCGTTTCTATAAATACTGACATACATATGCGGCCTTAAAATCAATGATGGTGGGTACTGATTTAGACTTCTTGAGTTTTTTCCAGGACTGCCGGTGTGTGAAAATTTGGTCGATTGTTGAGTTTTCTGTGCTGAAACCGCACTGGCAGGGACAGGTTACTGGGAAAGAGTTTCAGACGTTCACAGAATATGGCAAATAAGATTTCTATTTGTTGGCGCAGTTAAGGGGTCTTCTTTTTGAGGATCTGGGAATCAATGCTGGGATTTCATTCATCAGGCATACACTCTTCTGACCAGATCTGTGAAATTAGTTGGTGCATGCTCTCCACAAAGTTATTCCCAGCAGCTCTGAATACCTCGGTCAATGAGGTATCAGGTCCAGCTGATTTGTTGGATTTTAGCTTAGAGATTACTATCTTTACTTTATTCTGGTCAGGTGGAGGGAAGTTTTGGCTATCATCGTCTAAGTTGAATGATCTATTCTGCTTGACGGCACCATGATCGGCTTCTTCGCCCTTATACAGTCTGTAGGAAAATGTTTTCCATATTCTCAGCACCGACTCTGAATGAATTGCAAGGTTTCCTTCCTCATCCCTACAGGCTTCTGTACATGTCTTCTTGCTTTGACACGTTCCTTTTACCTATTGGTAGAACTTCCGTACGTTATTCCTTTATAACATCTTTCCAATATATTCGATCATAGAGCTCACGAGCAGCGCTCGTCCTTCGCTGCAGTGCCTCTTTGTAGCTCCTTGTTTAGCTGCATGTATTTGTCGGCATTCTTCATCAAACCAGGGATTTTTTGGTGTTGGTCGGGAGAAACCCTACATCAGTTGTGGCGTCTCTGATGGCACGTTGGCAGCGTTGCCACTAGTCTTCGGTGATTGATGCTGGCGACATAGGAGTTCTTAAGAGATTTCGGGATACGTGTTCGGTAAAGATTTTAGCAGTCTTTTGCGATTGAAGCATTTCTACATTATATCTTATCACAGTAGTTCTTCTTTTTTGTTACGCTTGGGAAATTCGCATTTGCGCCTTGACTGCAACAAGTTGGTAATCCGAGTCAATGTCGGCTGCCCGTAACGTTTAGACGTCCAGAATACTGTAGCCATGTTTTATGTCAATCACAATGTGAATAATTTCATTCAGCATTTCAGGATCCAGAGACCATCGTGTCTTTGTTTATGTTTTCCATTATAATATTTCACCCCGCCGCAAAATCAATAAGCCTAAATTCGTTGCCGGACGTGGTCTCGTGTGGGCTATGCTTACAAACTATCCTATCAAAGTGTTCTTCTTTCCTGTCACAATACGATTTTGCAAAACATTGCTCATATATCTTGTTGCGGAGCTCGTAAGAACATTTTTTGGTGGCGTTGTCCTTGCCTTCCGTAGGGTCATGGGCGCATTGGGCTTATGTTAGCCAATTTAGCCTTCTTGTCTTCGTCTGCCGCATATGGCAAGTCCGCATCCGAATAAGCGCTGTTTCTTTTCCCCATAGCAATCACCATAGTATATGTCGCAGTTTCTCATCCTCCTTATGCCTGGCCTATGCCATCGTACTTTCTGGATAGCGGTGATATATGAGCATTCTTCGGTTGCACGTGGCCTATTAAGGGTCCGAACATTCCACGTGCAGATCCGAAGGGCGTTGTCCTTTATGCCAAGTTATGCTACAAAAAGACAACTCCAAAGAGTGTCTTCACTTCTAAAACGACATACATGCGCCCAGCAAAAGATAAAAGTAGCTTTTAACCTTTATACAAAAAATTAAAAAAGATGACTACATGCTCATCAAAAGTTTTTGGCAAATTACTCCGACATCCTTGATATTGAAGAGCATGGAGGAAATGATCGAGCTCCACGCGTGAAAAATTGTTTTTCGAATGCATCTTCTGTAGAAGATGGAACATGCCTATTATATTGTACTTTGCGAGACTACGCTTCAAAATCTGGTGAGCAGAATTGAAGGCGCACTCGACAAAAAGGAGTACGGGTAGGTCATTTTCATTAGCATTGAGAGCACTTTTGACAATGCACAAAAGAATGCTGTTTATTAGGACTCTGACTGGGGATTCTGACTGCGCCCAATATGTGGGGTAGATGAAAATTGATTACCCGCTGGAGGGCGTTCTGTCTCCACTAATAAAATGCATGTTGCTCGACTCACTATTAATGCTTTTAACACTTCTAAGGTGCTCTTAAGCACCGGCAGTCGTGGTCTTGGTTGACCATTGGTGTACTAGAAATGTTCTTTCAGTTAATCCTGCTAAAACTGAGGTTGTTCTCTTCACGAGAAGAGACCAAACGACTGGTTTGGTCAGTCATCACCATCCGTTTTTCTGACAAAGCTAAGTATTTTGGTAGTCCAAAACCTCCAAGATGCTATCGGGTATAAAGGAGCTTTCAGCAAGTCATGACCTTTGGATCTCCATGGCAATGATAAGATAAATGCAAAGGATGGTGGAATTTGAACGCATGGGGCTTTCCCTAGCACGCCTAGCTCTAGACATACAGATGGATCTCCTTCTGTTTAATATTCATTTAATAGGCTCCATTCCCAAAGCCATTTTCCGTTTGAAAAGAACTCGTCTTTGGTACAACACTCACTGGAATTCAATGACCTGGAAGTCTTTTGATTTTGCTCTTATGTATAATGGCCTGATGTATTCATCCACAAGAATCGACTATCCCTGTGTTCAGAAATGGTAACGATGACCAGAACCTGAGCCAGGAAAGGAATATAGTGGGCTAAGTATCAGGTTCTATAGCGATAGGAAAGCTATATTTAAGAACTTACAGAAACCATTTCTCCATTTCACAACTAGTTGAAGACTGCAATGTTTCTCTCAACGCAGTCGGAATGATGGATTCAATGAGCCATGTTTTGATTCCCATGCCACACTCTGATCGCCCATAGACGATTGACAAAATACATTAATGATTGTCACCTATACATTCATGATTGTACAATAGGTAAGATCCAATCCTTGCTGGCACCAATGCTGGACCACACGTTGAACAACAGACTTTGTAAAAGTTAAACCAACTTGACTAAAAAATACTGCGATACCGGACATTTCCCTACCACGATCAATATTTCTTCAAGTTCCTTAACCACTTCTTGAAGGGGAAAACTCTCGACAACCAAGTTGATATTCAAAACGACTTGAAGATATCATAAACCCGAAGTTTTATGCTTCAGGGAATTTTTTGTTAGTGGCAAAATCAAAACTGTCCTTATTTCGATTTATAAAAATTCTACGCTGACATAAAGCATTTGAGTTTGAAGGCAAGCAACTATTGTACAATAGCTTTCTTCCGTGTGTGGCTGCTTTAGAACGTAGTATACTCGTATAACGACTTTATGTTGTTCCGACGTACCAACTCGTGATACATAGTTGTTTTAGTGAAAAGCTTACGCTGCTCGTTTTCAGATATCCTTGAGCTTCAACACGATATTTCGATAGCCTCTTTCTTCGTCATGTTAACCATGGGCGTTTCAAGCTATTCATATCTCATTTGCAAAATTTAATATACTCGTACCAGCAATCTATTTGACTACAGTGCCAAACAGTGTACACAAATCCTGGTGTTTCTCCCTTTTTCGTATATCAAAAACTAATGAGCACGGAAAATATGCATACCATGTGAGCAACTACTCGTATGTATGGATAGTGTTTCTATTCAACCATAGCTGGTTGCATATAAAGGCATGCAATGAAGGGAAGATTAGAAAATACACTTTAATGAGGTCTGAATGTCAAGGTCCTTCCTACTGCATTCGACACAATACTACTTCAAATATCCGAAAGGAAGCGTGCTCGTGCTCGTGCTTGCTTTGCTTAAAAACATATCCCAATGTTATCTGCTTTAAAATTTGTGCATGCGTCAAGGATGAGATGAAACATTTTAAAGTGTCTCAAAGATTCCAAATGCTACTTTCACTAGTTACTGCTTGCTTGAACGTGATATTGATTTTCACGTTTTGCCATTGTTCGGATTCAATTTAATATCAGTAAAAATATTCCAAAAAAAAATTAGTAGATTCAAGGTTGCATTCAAAACATTTTCAGATAAAGAAAAGAGCAATACTTTGAAAGGAAAATTGATGATTCCTTTGTTCATGGAAAAGATATCGCTACATTTGGTTTCCATCTCATATCCGAATTCAAAATTTGTGATAAAGGACTTCCTCTGATGTGGTTTTGGCTACATACATACATATACATACATAGGTGTGTATGTATTCCTTTGTCTTCGAGTTCTGAACTCTCGTTTGTTTTTGGCAATTCATCTTCGAATGCAGACGTAATCGTATTTCAGATTCATTCTTCCTTTTTTTTCCACGAACAAGAAACGAGTATCATAACTGGTGTAGGACTACATGTATATATATACATACTCACACAAAGTTCTTTAGGTAATTATAACATTGTATTGTGATATACTATCGTTACATCTACTCGTACTTTGATAATACAAAGTTGTCACCCAATGTTCTTTGGCTGTAAATTTTTTTGCGAATGAAAAACGTTGGTTATACTTTTGGATTATGTTTATCTATCTGATGTCTTACATTTTTTCCATTAAGTCGAGAAAATGATGTCGGCTTAGCGGCCGCCGCCCGAATTGATGGTCTTTCCGACCCGATTTGAGGCATTTTCCATCGCTCTTCCGGCGGTAGGTCCTCGCATTCTTGACGGATATTCTCTTTTAGGGCTTCAAGAGTGTAAGGCTTGTTGGCATAGACTTGCGACTATGTGACCCGACAGAAATAAGTCTGGAGCGGTTAAATCAGGCGGTCTTGCCGGCCGGTGCAAATCGTCAAAACGAGAGATTAGGCGACCCGGGAATGCAGCTCTCAGAATTTCGGTTGTGGCTTGTGTGGTATGCGCCGTTGCTTCATCCTGTTGGAAACACATGTTCTCCAGTCCGAATTCATCAAATTGAAGAAGGAGACAGTCGTTTAGCATGGCTCTGTAGCGCTCGCCGTCCACAGTAGTCGTTTAGCCCGCAACGTTTTCGAAATATACGTCCCGTGTAATGGCTCTTCGTGGGTTATACGCCGATTTTTGGTGCCCCAGAAGTGATAATTTTGTTTACTCACATATCCACTGAGATGGAAATGGGCATCACCATGGGCGAGATTCAGGATGGCTTAAGCGAAGGTTTTTTTTTTCTAATCAGCGCGCGCTCAAGGTGTTTTTGTAGCCTTAAAATGTGCGTACACAGCGCGGGCGAAGGAAATTTCGGGGGAAGAAAAGACAGGTACCGGTGTACATTATTCTTCAATATTTGTAAATTATAACGACCAGGAAACACAGAGATCGGCACGGCATTCCATAAGCGAGTTGTATGGCTTAGGAAAGAATCACGATATTTTCGAGCATGCCCGAAAATGGGCTTGAGGGTACATTGATGAGCATTCATAGCGAGACGGGTGTTACGGTTGAAAGTTTGAATGGGCGGAATGCTACTGGCGATTTCAATGGAGCACTGGTGGTGGAAATAGCGATAAAACAAAGTGAGACAGGAGACATTACGTCGGTGTTCGAGGGTGTCAATTGATTGACTGATATTAGTATCACCAATTAGTTTTATCGCACGGTTTTGAATCCTATTTAGCAGGTGCAGAGCTGTTTTAGGAACACCTAACCAGATGTGGGCATTGTACTCTAATTTTGGGCAGATGAATGCTTTATATATTCTGGTCAGATCAGAGCGGGTAAGATATTCCTTACATTGCTTGGAGAAACCTAGACATTTCGCAGCATTTTTGACGACACCGAATATGTGGTCATTCCAACATAAGTTTTCATTGACACTCATACCGAGAATGGTTGGGTATTTGAGTTTCGCTTTAATGACAGCAGACAGCATTGAGTTTTGGAAGCATTAAATTACACTCGGTTGATAGTTCCCCAATTGGTTATGCTGTTAATATCAGAATTTAATGAGCTTAACATACGCTGCCGTTCCCGTTCTACAGCCGAAGAGGAAGGACGTGAGTCCGGGAACGAATATGAAAACCAGAGACTACTGTCGTCAGCAAAGGAATTTATTGGATTAGAAGTAGCGGACAAGAGATCATTGATGAAAATTAAAAAGAGTGTTGGAGACCGAACGGAGCCCTGGGGTACACCAGCATTTATTTTGTGAATATCAGACTTGAAACCATCTAAGGCAACTTGAATTGAAGGTTCCGAAAGGTAATTTATAATTCACTGAAAAAGAGAATCATCGATCCCAAAAGCACGCATTTTCGACAAAAAAGCCCGATGCCAAACTCTGTCAAATGCCTTAGAAATATCAAGTGCAACTATCTTGCTTTCACCAGATTGATGTACGCTTTGGTTCGACCATCAAATCACCAAATCACCATCAAATCACCAGTGGACCTGTTGCTACGAAAACCATATTTCGAGATATTTCATGAGCTGACGGTTTCCATAACCTTGGAAAGAAGGGACGTAAGTGCAATAGGTTTGTAGGAGGAGAGAGAGGAAGATTCGCCTTTTTTAGGGACGGGCTGGACAAATGCTGTTTTTCATCTGCTCGGAAAGAGTCCTAAAGAGTAGGATTGATGAAAAAGCTTACGCAGTGGTTTTGCCAGCGGGGAAGAACACCTTTTCAGAAGAAGGGGAGATATGCCATCTGGACCAGCGGATTTATGCATGTTGAGATCTTTAAGTACTCTTGCTACTACACGAGTTTGAAAGTGGATTCGCACCATTGAAGATTCGACGCACTCAAGTGCAGGCAGGGACAAACCACAATCTGGGAGTGTTGAGCTAGCCGCAAAGTGTGCAGCAAGCAGATTGTCCAAAGAGCTAACAGCTGGAATGGCATTGTAAATGAGCGTTGGGATGGAGGATGAGGCAGAATTTCTAATGGTTTTGACGAATGACCAAAAATTGTTACTGACTCTGGGACATTGCAGTATTTTTTGTCTCGGTTTTTGGTCGTATTGGAATTTTACACGTTTAAGAAAGACGTTGCAGTCATTCCTGGCTCGTTTAAACTTTTCTCGGTTTTCCTCTGTCGGGTTGGTCTTGTAGGACCGAAAAAATAATTCTCTAACCTTGACAGCCTCTTTACAGCTCACGTCGTACCATGCCTTCTCTTTTGGTTTGATCCTATGAGGGATAAAGCATCTCATTCCAAAGAGAATAGTTTCTGTGTTCATGTCAGCAGCGGCATCCACGTCGTTATCGAGGAAACATAACGACCAGTTATAATTCCTAAAGAAGTTGTTAAGTCCGCTCCAATTGCCTTTCTCGTATTGCCATATGGTTCTTTTAGGAATCTTTTCTCTTAATGTGTGGTGGGTGTACGAGAATGGTCCGACGAGCCTAGAGGGGAGATCACATCAACGCAGTACTGGTCAGGATGAGAAGTTAAAAACAAATTCAGGGTGTTGACGGTATGTCTATCAACGTATGGTATTCGTATAGGCTCATTTACAAGTTGGGTTAAATTATTTTCCGCAGCGAAGATCTCAACACACCGTCCTTCGGGTGTTGTCTGTCCAGAATGTCGAAGCCACCCAGAATTGTGTATATCGAAATCGCCAGTAATCACGATTTCAGTATGAGGATACAGGGATACAATTCTTTGAATGGAGTCAGACAGCGCATCAAACTCGTAAAAGTCGAGTTGCTGTCCAGCTTGGGGCTTCTGTAAATAAAGCAGTAGTGGATAAATTGCTTACGGAAATGGAATTTTAACCACATGAAATTGAATTCCGGATTGGAACAGGAACTACATTGTGTTGGAATTTGGTAAGCTACATCACTACGCACGGTTACACGCGCTTGGCCGTCAACAGCTAATAGCTGATCTTCGCTTTGTAAAGGAACATCTTACAGTCTTTCACCAAAATTCTCTCTAAAGACCACCAGTTGATGCCCGATTGCGTGGCCCGTCGTATGGTCTATACTCCGGGGTCCACTGCGACATCCTCAACCACGGCTGCTAGAGGGCCCGCTAGACCTGGCAGCATATCCCATACTCTTCTTCTGTCTCCGTCATCACTGATGTAATTCTTTTTATTTTCAATTTCCCAATTTTGTGTTCTCTATTGTTTAGTAATGGACGACTCTTCTCAAAGACTTATTGAAGATAGCTTTCTTCGACCAATTTCTGATGTTAGATCTACGAATACTGTAGCGGAATCAGCATTGGTCCTGATGAAGAAGACGATAACTGGTTCTACGTGGAAGTGAGATTTCCTAGTGGCACCAAATATCCATACGAAGCGCCATATATTTTTTTGAAAACAACTTGTCATGTTATACCACGAGAGGTTTTAATAAAAATCTCCCGGAAATTGTAAAGAGCAGCAATGAACATCACTGCAGACGGTATTTCTTGTGTGTATAGCATAAGTGAGCGTCTACAAATGGACGAAGACATGTCACATGGTATAAAGGAAGATCATGAACCTTTTCTCGATCCAAACAAATCGCTTTTCGATCAAGACAGTGCGGCAGAGGATGGCTATAATGCCAAATGCATGAGAATTACAGGAATTTGCTAAGATGACGGACATTCTGGATCTCATCGCTTCAAACTCGGGTGAGACTGGTTGTGGTAAAAGCACGCAAGTACCTCAATTTATCCTGGATAAATGGCTGTTTGAGTCATAAAAGTTAGATAAAAATGGAAGGTTGTCTCATGTGGAAATCATCTGCAAAAAGCCAAGGAGACTTTCAGCCATTGGTGTGGCGGGACGTGTTGCAGACAAACGGACTGAACGAATAGGTCAGTCGATTGAATACCAAATACGATCAGAGAACAAAATCTCTTCTGCAACCCGTCTCACTTTTTGTACAACGGGAATTCTCCTTAGACGCCTTGCTTCAGATTCTCTCCTCTCAGCCGTAAGTCACATCATAGTAGACGAAGTGCATGAGCGTAGCGAAGAATCCGATTTTCTGCTCATGATACTAAAAAATATTCTTAAGGAAGGAAACGATTTAAATGTGATACTTATGTCTGCGACCTTGAATGCCAACCTCTTCTCGAACAACTTTGATGGTGCTCCTGTGCCCGACTTCCCAGGAAGAACATTTCCGGTTGAACAATTGTTTCTTGAAGATGTATTGGAAGTTTGCGATTACATGATGGAATGCGACTCGCAATACAGTCAAAAGATAAAAAAGGAAGAAGAGAACTTAAGCTCTCCGACATACAATCGAAGGTCGATCTTCCGCCAAGGAATATCAAAGACGAGATTCTGAATCTGGGTGCATTATACGCGCGCTATAGTGACTGCTCGAAGAAGACTTGCAAAACGATTTACCTGTCGGAACCGATGAGAGTCAACCCAGAGCTAATAGAATCCGTGCTTAAATATGTTGTAGAAGGCGAACACGAATATTTGGTCCAAAATCTGGAAAATTTCTTGTTGTGCCATTGCATTCAACGCTTTCCAGTGAGGAGCAGATGCTAGTCTTCCGTCCAGCTCCAACGGGAAAACGTAAGATTGTGTTCAGCACTAACGTTGCGGAAACTTCTGTAACCATTGTGGCCTTATGAAGAAGAAACGATTCGATCAGAATCGAAATATTTAATCCTTAGAGCTAGTGTGGGAGTCTCGTGCCAATGCAATGCAGAGAAAAGGACACGCTGGTCGCATTATATCTGGGGTGTGTATACATCTGGTTACGGGGCATAGATTTAGGAATAACATTCTAAGTCAGCCAGTACCCGAAATTCATCGTGTTCCACTGAAGCAATTACTGCTACGAATCAAAACTCTACCCAACTCTGATAATTTAAATGACATCGAAGTTCTAGGTCAGACACTTGAACCTCCATCTGATGAGTATATCATGTCAGCAGTGACGAGCTTACAGGATGTAGGTGCATTAGATGAGGTACACGGTTTGACTGCCCTCGGTCACCACTTATTTGCACTGCCAGTAGATGTCCGAATAGGAAAACTCATGCTGTTTGGAGCCATATTCCAATGCCTTGATTGCGTGTTAACTATTGCTGCCTGCTTGAGTCATAAATCTCCGTTTGTGTCGCTATTTAACAAACGGAAGGAGGCAGATAAGAAAAATAGAGATCTTGCTGTATGTAACAGTGATCACTGGCGTGTCTCCTGGCTTATATGGTTAGAGGTCTATAAGTGCAGTCCTTTGGTAAGTAGAATCGACGCTGATGAAAACTATCTTTCTCTGAAAACTATGCAGCCGATATCCGAAGTGAAGTACCAGTTTCTAGAGTTGCTGGTTATCATTGGCTTTCTACCAATTGATGTGCCACGAAAGCGATAAAATGCCGAAGATTCCATCCTATTCCTTACGGGACACGATCTCAACATAAACAGTGAAAACAACCGCCGTCTCATCTCTCTGCTCTGTGCAGTACTCTATCCGAACATCGTGAAGATTCTCATACCTGAAAATCTAAACTGCTGGTGGAGCAATACCAGAAATCGCAGGCGCTCGAAATCTGCGCTTCAAAACACGGCTCGATGGCCTCGTTGCCATTCTATCTCTGGTTGATGCCCTCTCCACTTTTTACAGTGAAATATTCCAATCCATCTCCCTTTATATACCTTACTCCCGCCATAAAACTTCTTCTACATCCCCACCTTGGTATAATCGTAGACTTCGCTCTCTACGAAACAAAAGAAACAAGTTATGGCGATATTTCTTCTCACCCACTCTTCTTCCGACTATTCAAATTATATACGAGTAGATACATATCTTCATTTCATTGAACTCTATAACTCTCTCTATCAGCGCTACTTGAATAGTGCGCAAACCAATCTCATAAATGACCCCAAGTCCTTTTTTCAATTTGTCAATTGCAAAAGTAAGACTGATGGTTATCCTTCCTCCCTCGCTTTTGAAACCAAATCTTCAAGTGATCCTCCTACCATCGCCAACTTTTTTGCTACATTTTTCAAACAATCATTTGCCAACAACTCCTTCGTACCAGATCCATCTCACTTCAATGATCTACCAAATTTCTCCATTGGTCCCATTCTCATTCAAAATTTCGACCCTGCAGTTATTGAAGAAAAGTTACTAAATCTTAAAGATAAATTTGTACCTGACCCAGACGGACTCCCCGTCGTATTTCTTAAAAAATGCTCTTCCAACCTGTCTCTACCCCTTTCCTGCCTTTTTCGTCTATCTCTTACACACGGAAAATTTTCCCAGATTTGGAAGACCTCTTTTATAATCCCGATACACAAAAAGGGATCTAAGCATGAAGTTACCAATTCTAAACTCTCTCATATACCCAAACCCTTTGAAAGCATTTTATAGGAAGCCTTAAGCTTTAAATGCAAGCCTTTTATTTCACCTAGATAACATGGTTTTCTAAAAGGGAGGTCAACTACCATAAATCTAGTTGAATTCGTGTTATTTGCTCTATCAGCCTTAGAAAATGGCAAAGAAATCGATGTTATCGGAACTGATTTCACTAAAGCGTTTGATAAGATATCTCATAAATTGATCCTCTTCAAATTGTCTGCTCTCGGCTTTGAGCCTCTTTTATTAAAATGGATTTCTTCTTACCTGGTAAACCAATATTATAATGTTCGGTTTAGATCTGCCCTTTCTGTTCCATTTCTGGCCTCATCTGGAGTTCCACAAGGCAGTCATCTTGGCCCTCTTCTCTTCATTCTTACTATTAACGATGTTGAGAGGGTCACTACACACTCCTCCCTCTCCCTTTACGCTGACGGCACAAAATTTTTTAAAACTATTTCCTCTCTGCCCTTCTTCAAGAAGACCTTGATCGGTTTTCAATCTGGTGCCTCAAAAACTGCCTGGAACTTAATATAGCCAAATGTCAATCTATAACCTTCTCTAGTAAATGCAAACCGCCTCCTCCCCGACTTTATTTTCTCCATGGTCAACTAATTCCCCTAGTTCAGTCTTTTCAAGACCTTGGCATATTATTCAACTGTGAGTTTAATTTCCGTTCACATATCGATAAGATGATCCTCAAAGCCAACTCATCACTTGGCTTTATTAAACGGTAGTCCAAGGAATTTTCCAACCCGTATGTAACCAGATCGCTCTATATTACCTTTGTTCGCCCCCTGTTTGAGTATGCCAGTCAAGCTTGGTCCCCCTTTCACCGGGTTCATGTTCCGAATGTCCCGAATCGAGGGTATTCAACGTCGATTCCTCCGATTCGCTCTCCGTGGTCTGCCGTGGAACGATACTTTAATCTTACCTCCCTACCAGGACCTCCTCAAACTTCTCAATATGAATTCGTTAGAAGAACGTAGGAATACTGCTGACATTCTTTTCATTCATCGACTTCTCTCAGGTTCCATCGACTGTGCATCCATTTTGAACTCCATTTCCTTCAACACCAACCCCTGCAATCTACGTTGTCCTCGTCTCTTCCATCTACCGGTCCACCGCACCTCTTATGCCTCCAACGAACCAATCTTCCGAATGCTCCGAAAGGTCAACTCAAACCTCTCCCCTTTTGATTTCCACCTGAGCACTCCTCGTCTCAAACAAGATCTCCTCCATCACTTCCTTGGTCCCTAGCTCTTAAGTCGTTCTGTTAGTTTTTAAGTTAGATTAAGCTTATTAAGCCAATAAATGGGGACCTCAGCCCCCACCAAAATTATTCACCTATCTTCGGTGAACTCTGAAGTGGGTTCCTACCAATCGCCGTTTCTGGTCTTCCGAGAGAAGGTAAAAACCTTGAGAATTTACATCTGGGAATGTTCCATGGTACCGATGGTGCTAGTACTTTTTGCCGGCAGTCACTTACAAATTGAGCTACATGATGGCGATTTTCTCATTCTCCTTGAGGATGGTTGGATTATCCTTAAAGCCCACAACCATGAAACGGCAGAAATGCTTCACTGTTTACGCGTAGAACTAATTAAGCTGCTCGAGGAAAAGATTCGAGATCAATGCTTGAATCTACTTTACCATGAGAACGGGCGTAAGGTAATCCAGACGGATGTCTACTTGATAACAAAATAAAGTGTTACCCTTCTTTTGTTGATGTTAAATAATTTTATAACTAATAAAAATTCTAGGCGAGCGGCTAAACGTCGAAGTGTTTGCCCAGTTGGTGTCGGACGATAGGGAAAGCTGCGCCGAAATTTACACTGCACCAACACCACCCACGAATTATTCCGCAAAAAAATCGTATTCCGCGTTCTTCAGGAGTATAGCAATTCATGTCTTGTTGACGTGAATTTTGTATCTGTTTACTTCTCAAATTTCAAATTAGAATCATATTTGACGCTATTTGCAAAAATTATAGCATCTTCCGAGAGGATGATGACTTTTGGGACACCTAGTAGTTATGAGTGCCTACTCGATTATTTCATCATCAGAAGAAGGTAACTTGCGGTTCAAATGTTATTTCCCCCTTCATTAATATGAGTTAAAACATTCACTGTTATTAACAGCTATTGGCAATAATGAAGAGGCCAATCCACCAATCCTTGAAACAAACAATGACGATAATTGTAATCTCTCTCCGCTGGCATCCGTGGAATCCAATGAAAACGACAAACCTCGTGAATCTATTGTTCTGTGGGAGCTAATATTTCGGTAGTCCTGCCCTACATATACTCATTCATGTATGTATGTACATATACACTCGATGTTGTAGCTAACTGGTTTGCATTATGCCGGCGACAATTCATTCTCTCTACACGCATACCTATCGCTGAAATATAACAAATTGATGCAACTCGAATCGTGATGCACAATCGTAAGTGCACAGATACATGGATATTCTCGTTTTGTGCTATCGCTTGGATTTGAATCATTTCCTAAATATGGATATACGTACGTCTGTAGGCGTTATCAGACCCCGGTTAACCCCGGACAACTCTATTATTGTTCGGTACAGGCAAAAAAGAAAATATCAATTCTGTGTACAACACTTCAGTTTCTGAAGGAAGGGGCCTAAGTACTCGTATCATAGGCAACTCGAAGAACAGAGTCGTGGGAGAGAATTGATTAAAATGGTAATAAAAAAATTGTTGAATCCAGTTGACTGAGCATCCTAGACAGAGGACGAATATTGTTGTCATGGGATACCCCGGAGGAAACGTGAGGTGACGTCGGATATTTTGGATTTAAAGAAGACACTCTAGTGTATTCCTTTTTAGAAGGTTTTACTGAAATCGGGGATAATGTCAATACATTGACTTTTTTTCCAGCTTTTTGTGGACACAGAGGACTTGAAACGGATTTCCGTAGATGATTTGTTGATTTTCTCTTAAGATTATAATCTAGGACACTTTTTTAGAGGCTTGTCTTTTAAATTGACGAAGCTTTTTCAGGTGACACTCAATTTGACTGCTGACATGTGATTTGTTCAAAATTTGATTTACCATGAATAGACTTACTCCAAAAAAGTGCTTGCAAATTGTGGAAATTTATTTATGAAACCGGGCGCTTACAGAGCATGCCACAATCAATTTATTGAAGAAAGCATTCGATGAGCGCACAATTCCGAGTAATAGACCTTTCAGTTGGCCTCCAGTGTGATTTAACGCCGCTATTAAGAGGAAAGAGCCATTCAACCTGCACCTTGAAAACCAAAACTTTTCTCCAGTCGACTGATTTGAAATGAAAATAACAATATCTAACTAAGGTGGGTATAACAAAGTCCAGTTTTTTTAAGTAGTTGGGGATGCCTTGGTAGAGAAAATTCCTTTCAGAGAAGAGAAGCTAAAACCAGGAAACTCAACATCAATCCAAAAGAATGGATACACTTCAACAATGGAGGAACAGTAAATTTTTTTTTTTTACAATTGGCACGCGCTCAAGGGATTTTGCATTCCTTTAAAATGTTTGCACAGTTCGCGTGCGAAGCAAAGTTAGGTAGAAAAGAAAGAGATTGATTGATGGATTGATGGATTGAAGATTATTTCAAACGAATTCAAATATTCAAATACAATTAATTAACTTAAATAATAATAAAATTTAAATTAAGAAATAGTGTCAGTAAAATTTAATGTCACTTCGGAGGGTTTTACTACAAATAATTTTTTAAATAATGGGTGGGGTGACCTTTAGAAAAATACAAACATTAACAATAAAAAAAATAGAAAAAAATAAAATAAAATTGCAATATATGTACATTTCTAATTATCCATGTATATAGGTGCAACCATTGGATAGATGGAAGAGAAAATAACATTTGTTACACCAGAGCGTCTGAAAAATTTGATTCTTCAGACTTTTGACTCAAGCTCTAAAACCCAATGCTTTACATATTTTTCAAAACTTCCGGAGACTAATGAGCTAATGCGCGGATTTTTTTGTGAAGCTCACTAACCCTTGTATAGCCACCCAAAAAATCTCACAGCAACTGCCACCCAGATACCCGGGTACCCCGTCTAAGAAATTCTTGGTAAAAGTCTATTCTAAGTAAATATAACTACCTACAGGATCTTCCAATAGGGACTCCCAACTTTGAGAGTAGTTACATCTGTCAAATTGGCTGCCATTTATTCAGTCTGTTTTGCCAAATCACCATGCACGGACATAGCGTTCTACAATACGTGCAAATGATAAAATTGTTT
This sequence comes from Volucella zonaria, assembly GCA_963966105.1. Taxonomy (NCBI): domain Eukaryota; kingdom Metazoa; phylum Arthropoda; class Insecta; order Diptera; family Syrphidae; genus Volucella; species Volucella zonaria. The sequence continues at coordinate 362,580,466 of OZ014530.1, read as the reverse complement.
TATCAAAATGGGTGTTCTGTGCGGCAAATGTTCCGCACGCTTCGCCCATTTTACGGTCGCCGAAATCGCCCTACCGAGAGAACTTTTCACAGCGTGGTGGATAAATTTGAGTCCACTGATTCAATAAATGATAAACCAACCCCCGTACGTCGACGAAACGCAAGATCTGTCGTTTTCGAGTCGCTCACAAGACTTCGGCTTTTCGCAGACAAAAACTTGGCGAATTTTGCATCATGGGCCTGCACCCGTACAAAATTCAACTGACCCAGGACGTAAACGACCATAGCCAACGACGTGTGTTCGCTGAATGGACTCTGGAGCAGTTGGAGGCTAACCCTAATTTTCATTGAAAAATCATATTCAGCGATGAGGCCCATTTCTGCATGAACGGGTAAGTCAACAAACAAAATTGTCGAATTGGGGACGTTACCAATCCACATGAGATCCAAGAACGTCCAATGCATCCTGAACAAGTCACTGCTTGGTGTGGATTTTGTGCTGCCGGCGTCATCGGTACATATTTCTTTGAAAACGACGTTGGCCAGGCCATCACCGTCAACGGCGACCCTTATAGGTCGATGGTTACCAACTTCTTTTAGCCTGAGTTGGATGATATGGACACCAATGACATGTGGTTTCAATAGGATGGCGTTACGTGCCACACAGCTCACGCCACATTGGAAATTCCGCACGAGCGATTTTGAGGACATGGTCATCTCACGTGGAGGTGATGTGAACTGGCCACCGAGATCATACGATTTGCCCCAGTTAGACTTTTTCTTGTGGGGCTTACTGAAGTCGCAGAATTATGCGAATAAGCCACAAAGCCTGATTTATGCGCGAAAGTCATGGAAAATTGGATATTTCAGATGCGCGCCACCAGAGAAGCCGCGGCGGAAATTTGAACAATGTTATATTCGATACATAATGGCATCGATAGGTCTTTCACACGAATAAAAACTTTCGATGATATGTTACACACACTTTGTGTTATTTTAATTTAGAGATAGGAAGCGCTTAAAGAATGACCGTTTATACTCGTATGTATTAATCATATTCAAGGAAGGTATTCCTACCTGAATATAACAATTAAATTATGAATAGTGACCTTGGGAGTCCTAAAGCAGGTATAAAACAGAAGGGCAGAAGCATAAGGGTCGATATTTTTGTTCTTTTATTTATTGAAGAATATTCGCGAATACTCGTACTTTTGAAACACAAAGCATAAAAATAAAGGCGTATTTTTGGAGCAGTAAAGCCGTATAGCTCAGTTTTTATCGTTCGCTCGAGGAAGCAAGACATGCAGCCACTGCTGAGACAGATTAGATTACTCGGTAAAGAAGAAGACCAAAGTAATGAGCCTTCGGACAGTGAAGACGAGTATTTGTTTCCCAACGATAACGGTTCGAATTCTGCCAATGTTGAAGCATCGGATAATGAAGATTGTGTTGAAGACGAAGCCGAAATTGATGGCGGTACTCAAGAAGAATAAGAAGACGATGACGACGACGAAAGAGCCGATGAGGAGGAGAGTGACAACAAAGTAGCTTCAGATGTTGCAGCCAGCACCAGTACAATTTTTGTGGAAAAACACAAAACGGTTTGGAATATAACTGGGACTCAAAACCAGCAAACTCCGCCTATAAATATTGTTAAACAGAGAGCTGAACCGCATAAAAGTACGGAAATGTTGTCGATCTCTGGCATATTCCAAAAATTCGTGACTTTGGAAATGGTTGACATTATCGTTCAGTGCACAAATAAAAAAGCGGAAGCCGAGTAAGTATCAAGATTACAATAGCAAGCATCCACAGAACGAGCCGCGTATATGGAAGGAAGTTATGGTAACTGGAATGTACTCTTTTTTTTGGAATCTTGATAGGCTATGGTGCAAATAACTCAAACACATAGATGAAATGAGGAAGAAAAACTCATATCCGCTATGTCGTGCAACGATGGGGCGAAGGCGATTTCAGTTGCCTTTACGTTTCATACGTTTTGACGATTACACTACACGCCAGGAACGAGCAGCCAATGATAAAGTTCTACCTATTTCTGATATTTGGGACATGCTGAATGGAAACCCAGCGGCGGTGTGTAGATCAACGGAGTACTTGACTATCGACGAACAGCACTTTCCATTTCGAGGAAGAACGAAGTTTACCCAGTACATGTCATCGAGGCCTACTAAATACGGTCTAAGAGTATGTTGGTTGTGTGACGCGGGTAATGCTTATCCACTCAAAAGGATTTTCTATACAGGTTAACAAGATAATTATCGAGAAGTGTGAAAGAACTCGTCGCCGCTTATAAAGGATCTGGCCGGAACATATGCATGGACAGATTTTTCACGACCTTACCGTTGGCATAGAGTCTTTTGTCATAGAAGCTCACCCTCGTCGGTACTTTGAAAAAAAAATAAAACATTCATTCCTCAAGAAATGAAACCGTCGAGCTCTAGACCGTTATTGTCATGGCTTTTTGGATTTCACGAGAAGTTTACCATCAAAGCAGCGATTCTCCTCAGTACGATGCACAATGATGCTACGATCATCTAATGCATCTCACCAGAAACCAGAAATGATTTTGTTTTACAACAAAATCAAAGCTGGTATTATTACTATGGATCAAATGTGCATGAGATATTCCAAGGTGAACGTGCAGATGGCCGCTAGCTTTTTTTTTACAATATTTTGGATATCGCTGGTATTATTGTGTACGGTACTTACAATGAAAATAATGATATGCATACAAAAAAAACTAACAGACGCAGACTTTTTCTACGCCAGGTCTCAGGAGCACTAGCCATGCCAATGATAGAAGAACGATTCTCTAACCAGCTAGTCATGCGAAATCATACAACGAAAATCGCATTCGAAAGTTACGATGAAAGGCCAGTAACAGAAGTGGTAACTGATAACAACGATCAACGAGACGCTAGTGGTATAAAAGTTGTAGTTGGATCATTCTACAATTGCAACGAGCAGCTTATTCGAAAGGGAACAAAGACAAGGAAGTCTTGCGTTGACTGTAATAAGCCCGTTTGAGATCAGCACACAGCAAAAATCACAAAATGTTGGAATTGTAATCATTGATTTCTAATACTCTGTGTGAAAGGTTGAAATTTAATTTTTTTTTTTTTTCAATTTTTCATATAGTATTTGTGCAAAAACGAAAACTGTATGATTTTCGTCCAACAATCACATTACAAAATATCATTTTATTATTACTATATACAATTTAGAGAGCTGCATATGTATAAAATCCAATTCTGTTGGCCTTGATGAAATTCATCCGGTTTTCATCAAGGTTATACTTACTAATATCTTAAAATACATAACGCATCTTTTTAATACAATACTTATGTCAAGTGTTTTTCCTTCAGCTAAAATTATACCAATTCCAAAAAATCAAAATGAGTTTAGGCCAATTGCCATTCTACCATTTCTATCCAAGGTCCTAGAAAGAATAATGAATAAACAAATACGAACATTCCTGTGCAACAGAAATTTATTATGTGTTAACCAGTCAGGTTTTCGTCCCAAACATAGCTGTACTACAACTCTCATCAATGTGGTTGAAAAAATTAAGACAAGGCTGTTGACTGTAACAATGTAAGTCTTCTAATCCTTTTGGATTTCTCTAAGGCTTTTGACACAGTTAACCATAATGTCCTGTGTAGTAAGTTAATGAGCCAGTTTGATTTCTCCTATTCTTCGACAATGTTAGTCCAGTCCTATTTAAATTGTAGATATCAGGCAGTTGTGTCAAACTGCTCCGTATCTGAACTTCTCAGGTTAAATAGAGGGGTCCCACAGGGGTCAATACTGCTACCGCTATTATTCTCGATGTACATAAATGATTTATCCAATTGCTTACAAAACACTCAAGTAGATACGAGTATGTATGCTGATGATGTTCAGATGCGGAAAAGTTTTCCCCTTGGTCTGGCGGAAAATGTAGCTGTCGAAGTTAACGAGGATTTAAACAATGTTCGTAATTGGTCGCGGAAAAATGGTCTATGCGTTAACCCACTTAAGTCCAAATGCTTGGTTATCTCAAAAAAAATCCATTGATACGTCAGATTTCCCCAAAATATACTATGAAAGTAATCAAATTGAATTCGTCGATTCAGCTAAAAACCTTGGTATTACCTTCACAAAAACACTGTCTTGGAATACTCATGTCAGATTGACAATTGGGAGAGTTTATGGAGGGCTTCGTATGCTGTGGACCAATCATAGAATTACACCCTTAAAAACAAGAATCGTACTAGCCAAAACATTACTCATCCCTCTTTTGCTTTACGGTTGTGAACTTTTTTTGCAATTGTGATTCAAGGCATAAGAGTAAACTCAATGTTGCTTACAACAGCATTGCGAGGTACATCTACGGCGTAAGAAGGTATGACCACATTTCTCAATTCTCTAAATCAATATATGGCGTTACTCTTGGAAATCTTTTTAAGCTAAGAACTTTAACATTGTTAAAGAGTATTTTGCAATCGCGTCAACCACCTTACCTTTTTAATAAGATCTGCCAATCGGGTTCTCTTAACCTTTTGCCAATACGTTACACGTCTTTAATATCCGAGCGCCAATTTTTTATAAATGCGATACGTCTATGGAACTCTCTTCCTCGACATCTAAGGATGATTAGCTGTACAGCGCTTTTCGGTAGGAGGCTCAAGGAGTACTTGAAGACATTAATATGATGATGACTTTTTATTTTTTTTTTTTTTTTCTATTAATCTATCCCATTTCTTTTCTTTTTAATTATCTGCTTTATCATTCTCTCACTATTTATTCTTGTTTTTTTTCTCTTTTTGGATTCAAATAAAATATCTACAATATTGTTAGCTTCTTTTTTCTATTGTTGTAACATTGTAACACATTATTTACATAAACATATCAATTAAGCTTATGCTGTCTAAGAAGGTATTGTATCTTATTGTATAAGTCTACACGAATAAATAAATAAATAAAAATAAATTAATGCATTCAATAAATATACAATTTGAAATAAATATATATTGTTATTATTTATATATTAATACATATTTTTTTATTATACAATATTTTTTCAACAAATTTTTATTTAAGACATACTATACGAAACTCATGCTTTTTCTATTATCTAAATCCAATCTAAATTTTTTAAGTTAAAATTTTTTTAAAAATATGTTGAATGTAAATTTCGAAAGAGAATCGGTGAAATCATGGGGATTTGAGAAGGTTTTAGACAATCTCTTTTGGAAAAAAAGTTATTCAACAAAGCGTACGCCGATGAGTACCCGGATGGCAACACTAGGGTTAAATAATCGGTCAGGATGAAACTGTATAAAAATTTCGAAAAGCTGTTGTGCTCAAAATGGGAGCATTCGCTAAGTTTCTACGAAGACTATAATCACAGATTTATCTGAAATACAGATTAGTCGATCAGACAAAGAATATTTTTAACACTTTGAAACAGCACAAATGACGGACTGGTTAGAATTTTCATGTTACGAAACCAAAGAAAATTGGGGCAACGACGGTGTTTTCTGCATATTTTCCTTAAAACATTTTTTTGTAAAACTAAGAGAGCCCGTATTATGTTGATATAAGCACCTCCTCAGCGCGCAATACCATATGGAAGCATAAACTAAAATATTATAATTTTCGGTAATAAAAATATCTGAGAGTGCAGCGAAAATATTTCTTTAAATCTTGCAGCTCATCCTGGAGTCCCAAATACTTGAACTTTTCTATTGTACATTCACTATTAAAAAACACTCTTCATTGCAAGTAAGCGTGCTACTAAAAGTCGAAGAATTTACAGCGGAAAAACACAAGTGCAGCCTGTCAATTCAATAGGTCCCAAAACAGAACCCTGAGATACTCAAAGATTCAAAAACCGAATGTCACTCCTGGCATCCCCAAATTTTACATTTTGAGTTCTATTTAGCTAAACTTGTAGTTTACTATGTCGAAAGCTTTTGTTATATCAACAAATAGGCTTGCAGTGAACGTTTTCCATCAAGATTTGAGAAACCACCACAACAAAAATGTTCTACATCCTACAGGGCATCCTTACTAGATTTACCCTGTTCAAAACCAAACTGCGATGGACTGAAAAACTTAGTCATGTTCAAATCTTCTTTACAGTTTTTTTTTTCAAATATCTTGCTAAAAACTGGAAGAAGTAAAATTGGTCCATAATTGGACAAATCTTCTGCCGAGCCTTTTTCATAGAGTGGCAGTATGTCGATCCATTTGAGAGCATCAAGAAAAATTCCTGCAAAAATACTACGGTTAAAAATAATTGCTAGTACATCAACAACAAAACAGCTGCTGTTTTTCAAGATAATATTTCAGATACCATCAAAACCGCAAGCATTTAAATTTGTTAGAGATTCAAAAGCCTCCAAGAGATCTGTAGCAGAGCCTTACAAAAAGGTTTTTCCACGATTACTCCAAAACGAACAACGGCAGCGAACAAGATAGATACGTATGCAAGTTGGTCTAGAATGTTTACTGGTTATAATGACTAGGGAACAAACAGCTCGACAGCGCATTCCATAAGCGGTTTGTACGGCTTAGGACAGCATGGCCATATTTCAAAGTGAGTCCGAAAGCGGGCTTAAGCTTAGATTGACGAACATTCATAGCGAGATGTGTGTTACGATTAAAGGTTTGAAGAGGCGGAATGCTCCTAGCAGTTACAATGGAGCACAGGGTTTTAAGTTAGAACAAAATGTTTAATTAAAACAAACAACAGCTAACATTGCTTTATTAATAAACTTAGGTGATTTGCCTGGTTTATGCGTGAAACTGGACAGCCCCATCGTCGTTTCAAATACTTCATCCAAGTCTTCGATTCACCATTTACCCAACACGTGCGCTCTATGGGTCAGCAAAGTAATTCGAGATATGCCTCGTAGTCCTACACTAGCTAATTTCTACAAGTGGTCGCAACAATACGGAACATTTGATATCGAATATTCTGTGACCTTTTTGTTGATTTATTGCGGGGACTTGAGTAGGTCAGAGTGGTATGATTACACTTGTGCTGAACTGGGTTATCGGCGCTAATGCAGTGAATGATTCGGTGACAATGTCGCCGAATTGGGTTACCTGCGTCTTGTGTGGACACAACAAATGTGAGACAGGAGCATATCCAGAATGGGAAATTGTATGGTTTCGCCGATGCAAGTGTCATTCATGGATAATGACTGGGTGTTAGGGTGTTAATACCAGAATTTAATGAGCTCAACATCCGCTATCGTTCTCGTTCTGCAGCCGAGGAGCAGGGAATATGACAATCAGAAGTCGCAAACAAGGCATCATTAATCAAAATTAAAAAGAATATCGGAGACAGAACAGTGCTCTGGGGCACACCCTTATTTATTTTCTGGATATCAGACTTGAAAACGTCCAAGATAATTCGAAATTAACGTTCTGAAGGGTAATTTACAGTCCATCCTAACTGCATATATTTTCGACAAAAGAGCCTGATAACAAACTCTGCCAAATGCCATAGAAATATCAAGTGCAGTCGCAGTTGCTTTCACCAGATTGAGAAGTTTTCGTGTTTCGAGATATATATTATAGTATCATTAACTTAGGGCTTATCAGCGTTTCCATCATCTTGGAAAGAACAGAGGGAAGAAGATTCAAGGATAGGCGGAGACAAATCTTAATTTGGAAGTGTTCAGCAGGCCACAAAGATTGGCCTTGACCAAAGACTTGACAGCTGGAATGTCGTTATAATTGGGTATGGAGGATGAGGCAATATTATTAAGTAAGTAAGTGAGTAACCAAATGTTTGTACCACTTTTGGGACATTGTATTGTAGTATATGTATTTGTAAAAGTTTTTTATCGTATTCAAATTTCACATGCTTAAGAAAGGCGTGGCACTTATCCCTGGCTCGTTTGTAGATCCAGCCTCTTTATAGCTCAAGTCGTACCAGACCTTTTCTTTTGGTTTGATACACTTCATCTGATGAGGGATGAAAGATCTCATTCCAAAAGGAATAGCAGTGTGGTGGAGCTTAGTAAGTTGCAACACTACGAATGTAAACGGCGAAACCGCGGTGAAAAAAGAATAAAATCATAGCCAGGTATGATAACTTCAGGCTGAGTGATCTGAGAGGTGTGAGCGGGGACCTACCTGTGTTTGACTAAATGCCAAAACAACTGCCTATATTTAACCCATTTTAGGCAGCGCCAAAAAAAATTGTTTCTACAGTGCAAAGTTACTTTTCTAGAGTAATTGGCACCCAAGGAATCCGAATCCGTTGTCGAAAAAATGCCCGAACAATGGCCGTTCGCTATGAGTACGTACCACACATAAAGCTTTAAAAAAAAAAATAAAAAAATATTTTAATAAGTGAGTTAAGTAATACAACATGTAATTTTTATTTAACAGCCATTTTTTTCCATTTATGGTGTACAACAAAGCAGTCTTTTAGATGCAAGTGCACTTGGCACTTTTCGCACATTTTCATAGTGAGTTTTGGCAAACCTTGCAGCGACGAGCCTTTTTGTTGGCCTCTGCTATAAGATGATTCTAGCCAGAGACAGATGAGGCTAATGTGTCAATGAAGGTGTTTCAACCTCGGAATAAAGTGCAATTGGAATATCCTCCGTTTCCACCTCATCTGATGTTAGCAATAATTTTGTCACGAGGTCGTCAATAGATAAATGTTTTTCAAAAACGCCAAATTGCAAAAAATTGTTGTTCATCAAATCAAAAAGAATACGAACTTTGATGTACTTATCGTTTTTGTTTAGATTATTATTAACGGCGAAATGGAGATATTGTTTTATTTTTCGAAACATTGCACGTGACATGGTCTGTTTGAAATTCCAAAATCTATTGTAGTAATCTTGTCTCAATTACTTTTTTCCATTGCGGAGCTCAGAAGCCTGAAGGTAATTTGAAGTTGGGTAAAACCACATTGGCGGATGGTTTAACGTCAACACGATAAATGTTGCCGGCAAATCGCCGAGTTATTTGTGTTATTGCAGAAGTACCACCAATTTTTAGATAGACAATTTGTTCCGATCTTTACCATCTCTGCTTCGAATACGACGGCCATATCTTTCTCCAAAGATTATTCGTTATAATTTCATCGTTAATATTTTCTTCATCGATAATTCCATCAGACGCCTCTGGTGGAATAGCGGGAACAGTTTCAAGTTCATCATCGCTGTTCAATGACTCTTCTAATACCACATTGATCAAAAAACGCCACCGTGTGCCGATAACATTGATCCCATTTGAGTTCTGTTTTCTTTTCTTAAGTTGGTAAATCTATTGTTGACGTTTCCTCTAAATCTTAGTGTCATAGCTTGACATTTGCAAAAGTTACGTAGCCAAGAGTACATTTATCTCTGTGTGTGTTGGCGATTTTTTACAATTTTAGAAATGGATTTAAATTTGAACGAAATTTTGTATTAAATTTTGCGAAAAAAACGGATTTAATGGTGCGCGAATGTTGGAAATGTTGGAAAAGTGTTTCGGCAACGATTCTCTAAAGAAAACGGTCGTTTACCAGTGGCACGAGCGGTTCAAAAGTGGTCGTGAGTCAATCGAAGATGATGAACGCAGTGGCAGACCATCGACATCAAAAACCGACGAAAACATTGATGAAGTAAAAGAAATGTTGGTCAATAACCGCAAATTAACCATCATAGAGATAGTGGAGGACTTGAACATTGCCTATGGATCCGTTCAAGACATTTTGGTTAATGATTTGGGTTTGGGTCGTGTAGCAGCAAAGTTGGTGCCAAAAGACCTCAATTTCATGCAAAAAAGAGACCGTGTTGACGTCGCAACAGAGATGATTTGCGAGGCTGAATCCGATCCCATATTCATCAAAAGGATCATTACTGGAGACGAGACGTGGGTTTATGAGTACGACACGCAATCCAGACATCAGGCAAGTGAATGGCGTTCACCAAATGAGCCGAGACCAGAAAAACGAAGTCGTTTTCAGTCAAAAAAGAAGGCAATGCTCACGGTTTTCATGGATTACATCGGGGTAGTGCATCATGAATTTTTGCCAGAAGGCCAGACAGTAAACAAAGAGTATTATTTGGGCGTTATGAGACGTTTGCGTGAAACAATTCGCCGAAAGAGACCAGAATTGTGGGTAGAAAACTCATGGATTTTGCACCATGATAACACACCGTCGCACAATGCCATCATTATTCGTAATTTTTTGACGAAAAATGCAACAAATACGAGCACCATCAAACAGCCACCGAATTCACCTGATTTGGCTCCCTGTGACTTCTTTCTGTTCAATCGAATTAAAAAACCACTACGGGGAACGCCTTTCAGCAGCTGAGAGGAAGTAATGGAGAAATCGCAGGAAGCACTGATGGACATACCGAAAACCGAATATAAAAAATGTTTCGAGGATTGGATCAAGCGCTGGCATAAGTGTGTTGCAGTTGATGGGGATTACTTTGAAGGGGACAATATAGATTTAGATGAATAGACTTGTGTTTTAAATTTTCAATTGATCAAGAACACCTCGAGAATCAAGGAAAAGTGTTTCCAAGATTACGTGAGGTAAATCTCGAAATACAAGTTCGCCTTTGTATTGTACCTCTGATGTAAATGTTCGAGTTTCGCTTTTTATTTCTTATCTTGACTTCCTATTTAATAAGCATGTACCACTAAAAACTAGAAAGGCAGAAACCAGCAAAATAGTATGGTTCACCCAGCACATTAAATCGTTGTTAGCTAGTATGGAATAAAACGTTCCATTGAACTTCCTTGAAAATTTGGAGACATCGCTTTCTTTGCCCGATAAGCACAATAATCTAGAGGAGTCTTCATTGCCACCTACTAGGTGGAGTGAAAAGTAACCTAATTGGGAATGAAAAATTCTTTTTTTTTAAAATGTTTTTTTTTATATTATTCAATATAGTCCCCTTTTAGTTTGATACACTTATTCCAGCGATTTTCCAACTTGTTGAACCGGAAGGACTGCAAAATACTCCTCCGTGGCGTCGATGATTTCCTGATTTCCTCGCGTGAGTTGAATTTTTTATTGATGAGCCATCTTTTGAGGTTTAGGAAGAGATAATAGTCCGAGGGATCCAAATCCAGTTACCAATCGACGCCAAAAGTCCGCCCGATTCCGCATCAGCAAGTCCAAACACTTTTTCGAAGTGCTCTCAAGTTCGTGTTTTTGGTTAGGAGTGAGCATATTGCCCAAAATATGGCGTGTGCGCTCAGTACTACTCTTTGTGGTACCTGCTAGCTCGCGCACCTTCACTTTCCGCTCAGCCAACACCATTTCATGTATTTTTTTTGACATTGTCCTCTGTAACCGCATCGGAGGGCCTGCCGCAGCGGACTTGATCGGTAGTGGAGTTGCGGCCACCACGAAACTCTCGAAACCAATATTTGACGGTGTAATCTGACGGAGCATTAGCCCCATAATATTTATCCAACTTTTCTTTTGTTTCCTTCGCCGTTTTGCCTCTCAAAAAATAATGTTTTATGGGAGAACGAAAATCGCGTTTGTCCATACTCAACATGATGCCAAACACGTCGACAACAATCAGCAGTCAAAACAAAACTAAAGACAGTATCGCACTGAAATTTGGCGTGTCTGCCTAAATATGAACGGAATTCAAGGCACCATAACCTTTTTTGCAGTAGCAGTGCATTCTGGCGGTCAAGGAGGTTACTTTTCACTACACCTAGTACCATTGAATTAGATCGAATCGATGATTGTGATGCAGACGCAGTGTTGGATATAAATCAAGTTAGGAAAGTACTTACCAAACGCCGTTGGATGGTGGAAAATAAAACATTAGAATTCTTAAGAGCGGAGGCCAGAAAGGACGATGAGCGACATGAGGAGATGATGGAGCTGGAACGGCAAAAATTAGAAACCGAAAAGGAGCTTATCCAGGACGGTGCACGGTTTGAAAGAAGTGTTGCAGCAAATGTTGAGTGCTACTTTTTTCACCTCCAGGTGACAGTGAGGATGTATCGTTTATTTCCTCTATTTATGATAAAGTTATGCAGAATGCTGCAGACCAGAATAATCTGTATGATATGTTTGATTGTTCTGACGTCTACGAGAATTTTTTTTTTAAATTCCGAAGGGTTGGTCAATGAGCTCAGACCGGTGTTAAATTTTTTTTTCTCCCTAGTATGGTTTAGATAGTGGTTTTCTACATTATCTTTGTACGGAACCATTATATATTTGAAAAGAATGTATGCAGAATCTCAAAATAAGTGTACACTTTCGGCGAGCCCAACCCTTCCACTTGTTATTACCCTTACATATCGGGCTTTTTACGCAAACATGTGCATCGTGGCCGCTTCCAGGATATCGAATAAAAACGTCAAGGAAGCGAAATTAACTATCACATATGTCCTGAAACCGTAATGTTAGGGAATACTAACTACTTGTATTTTTATTTAAAGTAGGTATGTTGAAATGAATGCCGTCTACGCCACCCACAACAAATGGAAAATGATTTTCTCTTGGTAAAATCGTCCGTGACGATCTTGTTGTTCAGAAAATGACCAGCTTATTTCACTTTTCAAAGAGTAGATAAGCCTAACTGTCCAGCTTATTTCACTTTTCAAACAGTAGATAAGCCTAACTGTCTACACAAATATTGTATGCAATTCTTCGTCCAACATTAAAGCGATCGAAAAGTGGTTTTGCTGTTACATAACTTTTATAAAGCAATGTACAGGAATTTCTCTAATGGGTAACCTAACCGTATTGAAAGGTGTCCAAAATGGAAGCAATTTGTGTTGCAAGTTTTGAAAAATGTATTCCTCTTGAGTAAAAAATGTGAACATATTTATACCGCTGGACAATTTTAATTGACGTTTAGTTGAGCGGCACATACAAAAATTGCTTTTAAATACGTCGAATGCGTTTAATACAGAGAATGCAACATTGACGAATTCTACCTCCCACTAGCATGGATACACTTACTACTATATATAGGTACTTTGTATATATACATATCGATAATAGAGATAGTACTATCAGATCATGCGTCATGTGTCCAGTGATGACACCTATGATACCGCTGAGATGTTTTCTATTTACAAGGATTAGACTCTTAGAGCGATTCGAATCTAGCTTTGGCCAGATCTGTTTAGTCGCTAGACGGTTTGCTCCAACAGCCAACCTAAGGTCTGTTCTTCGGGTTTTCAACAGTTACTCAAACCAGTTAAACGTGTTTTTCTTGTTCTCCCTGTTCACCTGTTTAATTTTCAATTCTAAATTTCGTCAAATTGCATTTTCCGGTTAATAGCCCCCAGTGCTCGAATTCATTATTTTTTTTGTCTACTGGCTGATTTCAGTGCAAATAAAAGCCCCTATCTACAAAAGAAAAAAAAAAGAAAAATAATAAAAAAAAAATAACTCGACCTATATTTATACCCTCACTGACCTACACAACCAATCTAAATATGTCTGGCGGAATTGCCAATTGTGTAATCGATGACAACAATGCTGACTGGGTAGCTTGAAAGGGCATTCGTGGGAACGCCTTTCATGCCGTTTGTGTCGGGTTAAACAAGAGAAATACACTGTTTATTAAAGAATTCTCCGATAACCTACTTTTCTTCTGTGATGAGTGTAAGAGTATCTCACTTTCGCACGTGCTTTTGGTAATAAAATGTCTAAGCGATTCAAATGACTCCTACCAGGACGCACTCGCCAAAAAGATTGTGGATAAAATTTCGGTCATTGAAAGCAGTGTTAAAAGTGTTGAAGAGTTACGTAACTCAGTGCAGAACTCAGCCGATGTAATAAAATCCAAAGTAAAGCACATGGATAAACAAATTGCGGGCTCAATCCAGTTAGACTTCGGGAGATCCAGGAATGAAGAAACTCCCTTACGTCACCTGGATAAAGTGTTGAGTGACATTAAAGCTATGTGTTCTGCGCAGGTTATCTCCAACCAAAAAACCTGCGAGTTGATAAACTCCCTGCGTGACGATATAGACATTCATTTTCAGTCCTCGTCACACAAAGAACTCTCTCCTAAACAATGTGATCCCATGCTAGAAGTTATCTTCGATAAAGTGAACGATGTCGGTGGCGAACTTACTGCGACTCGATCCCTCGTATGCGATATTGAACATCACATCGCAACAATAAACAGCAAAATCGTTGATACACCAAACTTCCCGCAGCCTTACCAGAATGTTCCTGATAATACATCGCTCATGGCTGAATTAATGGAACCTGAAGTGGATTCACGCTCACTCCCACAAATTAGTCATCTGCGGACGGTTCAACCCACTGATTCCTGCGAAGTTTCTTCCAACTCTACAACAGAGAACATTTCTATGTCAGCTCCTCCAATCACTGCCCAACGGAAGCTTATCAACTTGGACACCTTCCGAATGGCACCGTAGACTTGATAAGCTAGCTTCTAAGAATCAATCAATACCACGTTTCTTATCAAAGGCGCCCCCCCAAATGTTGATATTGATTAGATCACAAATTTCTTCCAAAAGAAATATGGCATAACCATTAGCCACTGCAATTTGCTTCCTACATCTCACCACAGAAGCAAGCGCAGCTTCAAGCTCAATTTTCCAGCCAAATATGAATGGTTATTCCATAACTCAGCCAGCAACAATTTCAATCTTGGAAAGATGCGTGTCTGCAAAGAAGCAGGATAAAATCAAGCAGTCCGTCACACCTAAACAAACAAATAAGTTAGCAAGTAAATCCAATTTGCCAAGACCCACCTCCTCATCCCACAACAAACCCAGTTTTAAAACTAAAATGTTTCCTAATTTTAAGCCTCCCACCCATACTCCAACTCCCCCTATTTCACCACAAATCAAGCCCCAACCCCAACATCTCTCTTTCGACTTAACCCCTACAGCTCAAACTCCCACCACTCAACCCCTAACATACACGCCTTTCGCTAATTTCGACCTCAGAACTGGAGCTAAGTACCCTAATTTCATCAGTTCTCACATTTTAAACCCTACGCCAAACTCATTAACCACTACCTCTTCTATTCACCCCCTTTCGCCACCCACTGTTAAATTAACGCAGCAAACCAGCGATACCACCGAATGTCGCTATGCGCTCTCTAGGCTTAGAGATAAAAAGATATATGAGAATATACACGTCTATATCTCGCTTATCTGCACGATAAATCCGGCTCGGCGTGCTACGAGGGTAAAACAAAAACAAGCGTCATGGTTTCTATCCAGCAGGAAGGCCTCCCAACCGACTTTACCACTCTCAGGAAACTTTATACAAAGTATCACGAGATTTTCAATACGCCCAACCAAAAAGTTGCAGACGATCTTGCCGCTCTCCGCCACTATGTACACTCTAAAAGAGTCTCGCACCTCTAACGCAGTCGACCTGACTACGATAAATTTTTTCGACCCTAAAAAGTCATGCAAAAACCTCCCTCTCATCTTCTATTACCAGAACGTAAGAGGACTACATTCTAAAACCCACGCTGTTTTCCGCCAATCTCATGCTCTCCCACTTGATATCTATGCTCTGACCGAAAGTAATCTTATCCCCAACATAAAAAACCAGGAGTTATTCCCTCTTTCTTTTAATGTTTTTCGGGATGATGATCGCGCATCCCCCTTGATTGAATCCCCTTGTCGAGGTGTCCTACTGGCTATTCACAACAGCTTGGACCCCTCTCTCGTTGCGACTTCATCCTCTCCTAAGCTCGACTTTGTGTCGGTTAAAATAACCCTTACTCGCAGATGCTTGTATGTTTAGTGTTGTTGTATTCTTCCGGCACAACCTATCGAATCCTACCAACTTCCTATTGCAGCAATTGACAATTAGATCAACTTATCAGACTCGCTTGATGATATCATTATCTTCGGTGATTTTAATCTGCCATAGCTTAAGTGGACTCCATCTGAAGACCTATTTTTTTTTCATCGCTTCCAATCCCATTTCTACTAAGGAATGCCTCTTCTTAGATCGGCTAACAGACTCTAGTCTATGCCAAGTCAGTGGCATTTCCAACTATATGGAAAGTCAATTAGACCTTATCATCAACTCCTCAGTATCGTGTTGTCCCCTATCTCGTTCAACTATTGATAACTTTCATCCTCCACTTCTTCTCTCATTTTTCCACAACTCTCCCCTTCAGTCGCCTCCTCCCGCAGTTCTATTTTCTTACAATTTTCACAAAGCTAATTTCCGTAAAATCAATACCTATCTAAGCAGGGCTTCTTTTGAGTTTACCAATCTATCTCTGGTTGATGCCCTCTCCACTTTTTACAGAGAAATATTCAAATCCATCTCCCTTTATGTGCCTTACTCCCGCCATAAAACTTCTTCTACATCCCCTCCTTGGTATAATCGTAGACTTCGCTCTCTACCAAACAAAAGAAACAAGTTATGGGCGGTATTCCTCCGCACCCACTCTTCTTCCGACTATTCAAATTATTTAGGTATAAATCTTCATTTCATTGAGCTCTATAACGCTCTCTATCAACGCGACCTGAATAGTGCGCAACCAACCTCATAAATGACCACAATTGTAAAAGTAAAATTGGTGGTTATCCTTCCTCCCTCGCTTTCGAAACCAAATCTTCATGTGATCCTCCTACCATCGCCAACTTTTTTGCTACGTTTTTCAAGCAATCATTTGCCAACAACTCCTTCGTACCAGATCCCTCTTACTTCAATGATCTACCAAATTTCTCTATTGGTCCCTTTCTCACTCAAAATTTCGAACCTGCAGTTATTGAAGAAAAGTTACTAAATCTTAAAGATAAATTTGTACCTGACCCAGACGGACTCCCCGTCGTATTTCTTAAAAAATGCTCTTCCAACCTGTCTCTACCCCTTTTCTACCTTTTTCGTCTATCCCTTACACAGGGAAAATTTTCCCAGATTTGGAAGACCTCTTTTATAATCTCGATACACAAGAAGGGATCTACTCGTAAACATGAAGTTACTAATTATCGTCCCATTGCTAAACTCTCTCATATACCCAAACTCTTTGAAAGCATTTTATACGAAGCCTTAAGCTTCAAATGCAAGCCTTTTATTTCGCCCCGACAACATGGTTTTCTAAAAGGTAGATCAACTACCGCAAACCTAGTTGATTTCGTGTCTTTTGCTTTCTCAGCCTTAGAAAATGCCAAAGAAATCGATGTTATCGCAACTGATTTCACTAAAGCGCTTGATAAGATATCTCATCAATTGATTCTCTTCAAATTGTCTGCTCTCGGCTTTGACTCTCTCTTATTAAAATGGATTTCTTCTTACCTGGTAAACCGATATTATAGTGATCGGTTTAGATCCGCCCTTTCTGTTCCATTTCTGGCTTCATCTGAAGTTCCACAAGGCAGTCATCTTGGCCCTCTTCTCTTCATTCTTACTATCAACGATGTTGAGAGGGTCATTAAACACTCCTCCCTCTCCCTTTACGCTGACGAAACAAAATTTTTTAAAACTATTTTCTCTCCCCATGACTCTGCCCTTCTTCAAGAAGACCTTGAGCGGTTTTCAATCTGGTACCTCAAAAACTGCCTGGAACTTAATATATCCAAATGTCAATCTATAACCTTCGCACGTAAATGCAAACTGTCTCCTCCCCGACTTTATTTTCTCCATGGTCAACTAATTCCCCTGGTTCAGTCTTTTCAAGACCTTGGCATATTATTCAATTGTGAGTTTAATTTCCGTTCGCACATCGATAAGATGATCCTCAAAGCCAACTCATCACTTGGCTTTTTTAAACGGTGGTCCAAGCAATTTTTCAACCCGTATGTAACCAGACCTCTCTGTATTACCTTTGTTCGCCCCCTGTTTGAGTATGCCAGTCAAGCTTGGTCCCCCTTTCATGTTTCCTGAATCGAGGGTATTCAACGTCGCTTCGATTCCCCCGATTTGCTGTCCTGGGTCTGCCGTGGAACAACCCTTTAATATTACCTCCCTATCTGGACCGCCTCAAACTTCTCAATATGAATTTGGTAGAATTCGTTAGAACGTAAGAATACTGCTGACATTCTTTTCATTCATCGACTTCTCTCAGGTTCCATCGACTGTGCATCCATTTTGAACTCCATTTCCTTCAACACCAACCCCTGCAATCTACATTGTCCTCGACTCTTCTATCTACCGGTCCACCGCACCTCTTATGGCTCCAACGAACCAATCTCCCGAATGCTCCGAAAGGTAAACTCAAACTTCTGCCTTTTTGATTTCCACCTGAGCACTCCTCGTCTCAAACAAGATCTCCTCCATCACTTCCTTGGTCCCTAGCTCTTAAGTCGTTCTGTTAGTTTTTAGTCCTAGTTTTCAAGTTAGATTAAGCTTGTATTAAGCCAATAAATGGGGGCCTCAGCCCCCACCAAAATTAAAAAAAAATTCTTTCATTGGCATCCAGTCTTCAGCCAGGACAGAATTTCTTTAATCGCCAATATTTCCGAGAGGCTTATATTTAGATTATCTGAGAAAACACCGCCACCAACACCGCTATCGGTTTATATCCATCTGTGTAGACGTGAATTGATTTGTCCACCATGAAAGCACGTTCCTTCCAGAAGAATCTAGAGGGGAAGCTTCCATCCATGTCTTTGTCAAACCAAAGTTCAGCTATGGTGTAATCGATGTTCTCTGTGAGGATTCCCAATGTATTAAGAATTTTAGTGGGGCCAAATGAATTATTTGTCCACTGTGTACAGTCCTAGCTACAAGCCTGCTGAAAATATTGAGGGGTCTGAAATGAAACAGAATGTCTAATGCCGCAAAGGGAGTAGACCGTCAGACTCCGCTTATGCATAGACATGCTGTTGTTTGGACTCAGCTTAGTTTATTGCAGTTAACTGCACTGCCTAAGGCCGTCCACCAGACGACAACACTATAAATGAGTATCGATCCGAGATGTATAGCCACTGGCTTGAAGGCCGCATTTATTCCCAATGGCTTTTTGCAAGAGCATAAAGCCACTGTAACTCTTTCTTGAATGTCAGGTTTCCAGTTTTCCAGTTTAGTTTCCTGTCAAAAATGAGACTCAAATATGTTTCTGTATCGGAAAACACTAAACTGGTACCGTTTATTGGTTTATTGAAGGAGGGTGTATAGTTGGAATTTTATATTTCCTGGAAAGATCAGTTTTATGGGGGTTAGGAATCCATAATTTCATTCTGATAGCCACATAAGCAAATTTTTGTAGGTAAGTCTTTTTTTTTAATTAGTAGGGTGGGAGAAATAAGAACTAGAAAAGCAAAACCCAGACTTAAAATTTGTATTGACCGGTGTACTCGTAATTTTTCAACAATATTGAGAACAATCTAAAAATCGCCTTCGTCTATTCGTCGCCTATATTTCAGTTGCTGTCATGCTGTCGTTGTGTATATACAGAGCACGTCCCAGTACATTGCATCCCCGTTTTCTCCGTATCTCCTTAAAATAAGGACATTTTGCGATAAAGTGCAGTACATTTCTCTTTCGTTGTGGTATATAATTTGGGAGTACCAGTTCTCTTCCTATTTTAAAAGTTGTACTTATCATGTTCGTGGCATTGGTGTTTTAAAAGTATGTATGCATTATTGTACGTGTTATATTCGTTGGCGTAAGCTTCATATAAATGTTGCCCTGTTTTTTCTATTAGTTTGTAAAATGTGTCTCTCAATGTTGAGGTCTGATCAATGGCCATAATACTAAGGCTGAGTTCACAGTTATGTGTTATGTTTTCCTACTCTTGTAAATATGTAGTTTATTGAGAAGTTGCTAGGATACTCGAACGAATTTACTTTGGTATCCTTTCATCATCCACTGATGAAATGGAACCGACGTGAATCAATAAATTGTTCCTGTCTCTAAATGAAGTATATAATTTGGAGTATCACTTGGCAGTCTAAAGGCAATAACGAAGAAACTTTTCAACAGTGGCATATGAGCCATATCACCATACTTGTGCTCCATACAGAGTTGAGTAATTGCTCTGATTATTTGTTGGTTTGCACTATGGGTTACAAATTTATTATTGATGCAGCTTCTCCAAACTAAGCAAATTAAACATTATTCATGTTTAGGGTGGCTGTCATCAGCTCCCTCCCTTCTAAAATACCACCATTTTCGTATTCTGCAAGTTGAAAGATAGATTTCAGCTGTTATAAGAGTTTGCTAGTCTATTTATCATTAGTTGCATGTTATTAACTGTGTCGGCAAGGAACACAATGTTATCTATTGTACATGCATTAGTGCAGGGATATTTGTTTGGTAAATTTCAATTCCGCCTCTGATGCTATCTATGATGGCACTGATAAATACAGGGTGACTTACTCGAACTATAACTTTTTAAAATGCTATAATTTTTTTATTTTTTGATAAATTTTATTGTGCCAAAGCAAAAAATGTTGAAAAATACATCAATTTCCAAATTGTATCAGTAGTTTTCAATATGTCCACCTTTGGCACGAATAATGGCCTTGAGACGGCCGAAGAAATCATCGCTCGCGGCACGCAGGTGACGTAGCTCTGCAGTATTTTGGCCCAGTCACGGCGAAGTGCTTGTTTGATGTGGTCCAAGCTTTGGTATTTTTTAGTGCCAACCTTCGTCTTCAAAATACCCCAGACAGAGAAATCCAACGGATTTGCATACGGAGAATTTGCAATCCATTGTGTCGAAGAAATGAAGTGTGGAACAATACTGCCTCTAAGACAGTTTCACGGTATACGATCGTATTAGTTTTGACGCCACGGTCCAAAAATACGAGCGGAGAGCGACCATCGACGTTTGTGGGGGCCCAAACCATCACCATCGGTGCTGCCTGCTTTCTGGTGGCCGTCCGAAGGTGTAAATTTTCGAAGGACCTCTCTGGCAAGTAAACTCGGTCATTTTTTTTGTTGACATATTGCTCGATAACAAATTGCGACTCATCGGGAAAAACCAAATTCGGCAACTCACCACTTTCGTGCAAGCGTAGCAATTCCTTCGCTCTTTCGGCTCAAACTTTTTTCTGTTACGGTGTAAGATTGTGTGCTTTTTGGAACTTCAATGGCTTGAGCCTCATGGTTCATTTTTCAGTATGAACTGCATCCGTTCCAATGATATGTTGAGCTCACGAGCCATTTTTCTTCTACTTCGACGCAGATTTCGCTCAATTCGAGCCCTCACTTTCCGAACCATTTCTGCCGATGTTGTTGTTTTTTTATGACCACCTCCATGGCGTTTTACAACGCTGCCAGTATCACGGTAACGAGCTATGATTTATTCACATTGAAGTGCTGGAGGGCTCTAACGATAGCTACTTGTGGTTTTCCAGCCAAATAGAAAGCAATCACGTTTGAATTCCATCGCAGTTGACGTTGCGCTCTTAACTGAAACAATGCTTAAAGTGAAAAACTCCCTTTACCATCCTAATTTCGTGTGTCATCGCCTCGATAGAACTCATAACACTTGCGGTGGTGTTGCCATTGTCATCAAAAAACGTATTACTCATACTGTACGCTCTTATGCACATTTTAAAGTTTTTGAAGTAATTGCAGATGACTCGAAAAGCTGAGCATTTTTTCCGCATATTTCCCTGGAGGAAATAGAAGCGCTGAGAAATTAGCTCACTTTAAAAGAGACATTCGAAAATTCTTTAGAATCAATAACAAATTAAATGTTGGTGGTGATTTTAATAGTCGCCATCAATCATGGAATTGTCAGAGGTCAAATTGTTGGGGAAATCTTTTGCATGAAATTTTGGATTCCTATTCAAATCACTCTTTGCTACACCCGATGTCACATACATATATTCCTACATCAATCCGTAAAAGTCCTTCTACTCTGGACTTCTTTATTTCAAACATTCCTGACAACTGCACTCCGCCACAAACCCATATTAATCTAGGATCCGACCACCTTCCGGTTTCTTTCAAGCTAAGCAATACACACACTTTTATCAACACTCATACACTTTACAAGTACTCAGCTGCAAATTGGAACCTATACAGATCCTATATTAATAACAGGTTTAATCAATGCGAAACATCGCTGAGTTCTATCTGTGATACTGAGCAGGTAGATGTTATTTGCGAGTATTTCAACGACGTTATTGTTAGAGCCGCTGAAATTTCAATCCCTAAGGTCCCAATAAAAATCACAAAAACTTCATTGCCGGAGAATATTGTCTTTTGTTAATTCGATTAAGAAACTCAGATCGACGAAAATGGCTTCGATTTCGAATGGATTCCTTCCTTAACATCCTTTCCTCCTGCCTAAAGCTATATTACATCCCTTTTAAATGGAAAACAGCGCTGATAGTTCCCATTGCAAAACCTGGGAAGCCCAGAGAAACTCCCGGCAGTTATAGACCAATCAGTTTGCTTAATGCTACTAGTAAACTATTCGAAGAAGTCATAAAAGAAAAAATCAATAATCGTCTTATAGATAGGAACATTGTAGCAGGTTATCAATTTGGTTTTAGAAAGGGGCGCAATACTTGCCATCAAGTAGCCAGAATTAAAAAGCATATTCGCGACAAAATTAATTTAAAACAGTCAACGGGTCTTGTCCTGTTAGACATCGAAAAAGCATTTGACACGGTATGGAACGATGCGATAGTCCATAAGCTCCATACGTTTAATTTCCCAATTCACATAACAAAGTTTGTTCAAAACTTCCTAACTGGCAGAAGCTTTGTAGTCAAAGTTAACAAACATGATGTCTGACATCAAACAAATTGAACACGGAGTTCCCCAGGGATCTGTTCTGGGGCCTGTTCTGTTCAATGTATATATGTCAGACATACCAAATTAAGACCGAAATGTCTAAATAGCAGTGTTTGCAGATGGAATTCGAACAATATTGCTTAAAATGGAATATCAAACCTAACCCTCAGAAGACACAAGCTATTTGGTTCACTAGGCGCAAGAAAGAGTGTTACCTTGCAAATAATGTTAAGTTGCGATTACGCTCTACGGAAATAGAGTGGGCAGACAAATGCAGATATCTTGGTCTAACATTAGACAAAAAACTCACTTTCCAGGCTCACATTTCTAACACAATCGACAAAGTTAACATATTAACAAAAGTGTTGTACCCTTTGATTTGCAGAAAATCAAAATTTTTTTAATTTTGGTGGGGGCGAAAACCCGCATTTATTCGGCTTAAAAAATACAAGCTATAACTTAAAATTAAACTTAAACTAAAACTTAAAACTAAGTTTCACCTTGTGGTGAAGGAGAACGGATTTGAGGTAGGAAGTGGTGCGTTGGAAGTCAAAGACGCTAGGGTTTGAATTAATTTTTCGTAGCATACGGGAGATTGGTTCGTTCGCGCCATAGGTGGTGTGGTGGGTTGGAAGATAGAAGAGACGAGGGGTACGTAGATTACGAGGGTTAGTGTTGAGGAAAATAGAGTTGTGAACCTGACCTGAAAGAAGTCGTTGAATGAAGAGAAAGTCGGCTGCATCTCTGCGTTCCTCAAGGGTGTTTAGGTTAATAAGGTTGAGACGGTTTTGATAGGGGGGCAGAGTAAAAGGATCATCCCAGGGCAAACCTCGAAGAGCAAATCGAAGAAAACGGCGCTGGATGCTTTCGATTCTCGAGATATGAACGCGATGATATGGGGACCATATTTGACTGGCGTACTCTAGGAGGGGACGAACAAAGGTAATATAGAGGGACCTGGTCACGTATGGGTTGGTGAATTCTTTGGACCATCGTTTTACAAAACCTAGTGCAGAGTTGGCTTTAAGGATTATCCCATCCATATGCAAACGGAAGTTGAGCTCCCTATCACACAAAATGCCGAGGTCGCCAAGAGATTGAACGGAGGAGATACGTTTGTTGTTGAGAAGGTAGAATCGGGGAGGAGGTTGGTGCTACTTGTGTGAAAAAATGATGGATTGGCATTTGATGATATTAAGTTCCAAACAATTTTTGAGGCACCAGATCGAAAAACTATCAAGGTCTTGTTGAAGAAGGAAGGAGTTATGGGGAGAGGAAATGGTTTTGAAAAATTTGGTATCGTCGGCGTAAAGGGAGACGGACGAGTATTTGATGATCCTATCGAGATCATTTATTATTAATATAAAGAGAAGGGGACCGAGATGGCTACATTGAGGAACTCCAGAGGTGGCCAAAAATGGAGCGGAGTGGGCTGACCTAAAACGAACACTGTAAAAACGGTTTTCGAGGTAAGAGGATATCCATTTTAACAGTATGGGTTCAAAGCCGAGGGCAGACAATTTGAAGAGTATTAATCGATGAGAGATTTTATCGAAGGCTTTGCTAAAATCGGTTGCAACTACATCGACTTCGTTGCCGTTCTCTAGGGCAGAGATGGCAAAGGATACGAATTCAACGAGATTTGTGGTGGTTGACCTACCCTTTAGGAAGCCATGTTGTCTAGGGGAAATAAGTGATTTGCATTGGAAGCTTAGAGCTTCGTACAAAATACTTTAGAAAAGTTTGGGTATATGGGAGAGTTTAGCGATTGGACGATAGCTTGTTATTTTGTTCTTTGATCCCTTTTTGTTATAAACCAAACCTGAGAAAATTCTCCTTGTGAAAGGGATAGACGAAAGAGATCAGAAAGGGCAAGGGAAAGAGACGAAGAACATTTTTTAAGAAATATGGCAGGGAGGCCATCTGGACCGGGTGTAAGTTCGTCATT
This sequence comes from Volucella zonaria, assembly GCA_963966105.1. Lineage (NCBI taxonomy): Eukaryota > Metazoa > Arthropoda > Insecta > Diptera > Syrphidae > Volucella > Volucella zonaria. Next base: position 362,555,853 of record OZ014530.1, on the reverse strand, counting down.
GAGTTGGTGTAATTTATATTCGATATAGGAGGGGTTCAAGATGTGAGAGAGAAGTGGGCCGTTGGAGAAGTTCAGTAGGTAACGAAAATAGGATGGCTCTGGTACAAAGGAGTCGTTGGTGAAGGATTGTTTAAAGAAGCTGGCAAATAGGTTGGCAATGGTGAGTATATCGGTTGATGACTTGTTGTTTAAAGAGAGGGAAGGAGGGTAACCATCGGACTTTCTTTTGTAGTTAACAAATTGGTAAAAGGACTTAGGGTCATTTATAAGGTTGACTTGCGCATTATTAAGGTAACGCTGGTAAAGGGAATCGTAAAGTTCGGTGAAATGAAGATAAGCACCAAGATAGTTGGAATAGTCGGACAAGGTACGCAGGAAAACAGCCCATAACTTGTTTTTCTTGTAAGGAACGAAGCTTGCGATTATACCAGGGAGGACTAATAGATGATGTTTTAAGGCGGGAAAACGGAAAGTAAAGGCTAAAAGAATAAAATATTTCTTTATAAAAAATGGACAAGGCATCATTTACGCTTAGGTTGTGAAAGTTAAACTGGGATCTGCTAAGATAGTCACTGATTTTGTGAAAGTTTGCTTTATGAAAGTCGTAGGATGAGAGAGTTGTGGGAGGAGTGGGCTGGAAAGAAGAGTTATGAAAAGATGAAAGTAGAGGGGGGGGGGGGGTAGTTGTCGATTGTAGAGAGAGATAGGGGACAAAGTGAGACTGAGGAGTTAATTGAATCTGTTGTGAAAATAAGGTCCAATTGCCTGCCCATATAGTTGGATACACCACTGACTTGGCATAGACTTGAGTCTGTTAAGCGATCTAAGAAGAGACATTCCTTAGCTGAGTTGGCATTTGAAGCGATGAAGAACGATTGATCGTCTACTGTAGCTGAGGAAGATTAAAGTCGCCGAAAATAAAGATATCGTCAGTAGAGTCAGACAGGTCAATTAAATAGTCGATCGCATCGACAACAAGTTGGTAAGATTCGGTAGGTTGAGCTGACAGGATGTAGCAACATAAAACGTAAAGGGACTTGAAGGGGAGTGATATTTTTATAGCGACAAAGTCGACTTTAGAGGATGAAGAGATGGTGATGGGAGAAGAGTTAAGGCTGTTGTGGATCGCCAGTAGGACGCCTCGACAGGGGGAATCATCATGTGGGCGGGTAGGATCGTCGTCGCGAAAAACATTAAAAGTAGGGGGTAAGTATAGCTAACAAATTAATAATATACAAATCAATTTTTCAATCCATTATCATGTATGGTGCACCGGTTTGGGGAAAACACACAAATTCAAATTGCAAAGATGTGAAAATAAGCTATTGAAAAATATGCTGAACCTACCATGGTACTTTTCAACTACAAGACTTCATGAGAAAGCCAATGTCAACTTCATAGATTCTCCTACTAGCAGATCAATAATGCTTTTTAACTTAAATTGTTCCCTCTCTGAAAACGATCTTATAACTTAACTCACACCAAGTTAAGTATAAAAATTGAAAGGCAAATCCTTGATAGACCGACGGGAGACTGCAATATTAGGTTAAGTATTACTTAAGGGTTTTTGTTAGTGGAATTAGGACCAAGTGTCCTAATTCTCTAAAAATATTACATTAACATCATGATCGTATCCAAATTTTCCAACTACTTGAAATAAATAAATGATTTATTCACTTGAGTTGCTGGAGGGCTCTAACGATAGCTACTTCTAGTCTTCCAGCCAAACATAAAGCAATCACACTATCACGTTTGAATTCCATCGCGGATAAAAATTTTTCAACACAACTGAGACGCAAATCACTTAAAAAGCTTGTAAATAATAAAATTATCTGTAATGTGTCAAAATTTTAGCTCACTGTCATGAACGGTTTGGAAATTATAGCAGTCTGAAGTTGGTTGCAGTTCGAGTCATTCAGCGTGTAGATTGCATAACAGTGCACTAAGAATACTTCCTTGTTTTACGCCCATTGAAGGTGGAAATCCTGCAGATACGGATTTACCATCGCAAGCAAACACAATGTTGTTGCCATACAAAGTTCTCAATGTATTGATAGTTGTCTAGTTGAGCAAAAGTCTACAACTTCGTTTGTTTCTACTGATATATCTCCGCAATCTTTTAAAGTGCAAATATTTGGTCTACAGTTGAATAGCTTTCTCTAAACCTAATTGACTCAATTTCTTAACTGATTAAAAATCAGGGCGCTGAATAACTTTTCCGGCGCATTTAAAAAGGAGATACTTCAGTAATTCCTAGGATCGTGGTTGTTCCTTTTTTTGTGGAGTGGACATAGTAATGATTTCCTGAAACTATTTGGAATATAGGAGGTTTAAAACTTAAATCTTTTTTTTATCACTTTGGTTCATCCTTAATTGTTGTAAATTTTCAGCACCGCCCTTTACTATATGACTACTGTTTAATCTTATTGATCTTGCCATGCTCGTTTTATCTTTTGGTAAATACGAGTATCTGAATAACATTTATGCGGTAGCACTAAACTCGATTTTTGTTTGGTAATTTTACTAAAATTTCTCCATGTTTTATCTTTTACAATTTCCCTCAGATTCATTTGAAAGTTAAAGCTAGTCGTTCTCCTCTGCACAGTCTTATATTTGTACTGTTTCGGTGCATATGCCTGTCGGCCCCTCTCATTAAACTAGAGCTACAGCAGGCTTGTGGACTCTGACGGCTTTCTGATGAGAAAAAAAAATACATGAACTGAACTTTCACTCATATTGTATGTATAACAATCGTAATCAGTATCAGGCTTGATATATTATTTGAGTACGGCTGGCTTAAGAAGTAAACAAAGAGATCGATTTCAGTGTCATCAGATCCCAGTAAAACTTGTTACTAATCAAATTAAAAGGTACTTAGGGATTAATTAGCATTGTCAACCCCGCGAGATACATTCTATTGTCATGTCACGTTACTATGACATCAAAAAGTAAACAATTTCTATATCTGATGTAAAATATTTTTTTATTCTTAAATTAATACGCCATAATTTTTTTATATCTACGCATATAATTCCTATTAGATCTGCACTGCCAGAGTCAAAAAGCTTAGAAGGCGATGTCCTTGGAGTAGTTTTTTCCATCTCTTTCGCAATAAAAGTAGCCTTACAAACATAATAAAATTTTCAGAGGATTATCATACTTTTCTTTCATTTCCCTGGCCTAAAGCTCGCCGTATAATTTCCACCTGGACTTTATGACTAATTAAATGTCTTTACCATGTTTCGAAAGAGGATTTCTAAAATAATATTTTTCTTTCTCTCCCATTGCCTCGCTGGAAATATATCAGGTTTATGTATGTCCTCTCGCGCTACCCATCTCCTACTTTAGAAATAAGTATGTACATATCCAATTCCATGAATCACAGCGTAGTGATGTCTATCTCCAACTTGTGTGTCAACGACAGAGAATTCGAATACATTTTGCATAAGGATTATGGTATTCCATGGTAGTGACATTCCGATTTTTCAATTTTTTTAGGTGCCTTTTAAAGGATTTGGTTTTGTTCCATTTGTCATAGAAAAGGATGTGGCATAAAGTCAGGAGTCAAATTTTTCAGATTAATCAGCATAATAACGTACTCAGATCTATGCACATCGATAAAGCGATTAAATATCCTGTTTGGTACTCGTAGGATCCTAGAAACTGAACCATAGGAATGAACCATGTAAGAAAGTGTGAAAATGGAAATGTCTTGAGTTGGAAACTGTCAACCATTTAAACCACAGACTCGATAAAAAAGTGCAGCGATAACAAAATATAATACATTGCTGTTAAGCCGTCGGTCGCCTCTTCTGATACAATGTCGGAAATGGAAACCGATGACGGAGCAAAAAGAGATCCTATACGATCAGAGGAAGAAGATGAGCTCTGGGGCACATCTTCAGAATCGTAGGACTTGAACAGCACCGTGGTGGAGGCTACTCTGGTAGTTTGTAGCAACGATACGGTTTCTCTAGATTAATCTCTATCACTCAAAACAGGCTTCGGCCGCACATATGGTATTCTGCGTCGTTAAAAAACGCAGAAGGTTATCCTAATCCGGAAACCATGGGAGTCCTGTATATGCTGCGCTCTATACTAGACACAAAGGTAAGATTGGAACTTGTACATTAGTGAAACGGAGCCTTAATGCACTTTTCCTTCCTAATCTCAGCGACTCCGACTTAACCGTTGCCATACTAGAGACTGCCAAAGGCTCCTACTGGCTGGCATCGACATATTTTGGCCACGATTACGTGGGCGCTCACCCTGGTGATAACCTAGAAAGGGTGGTACTGGAAACTGGAAGGCAAAAAACTGGCCTCATCATCAGATGCGACGCTAACGCTCATCACATGGTATGGGGCAGTACCGACATCAACGATAGAGGTGAGTTACTTTTTGATTATATTACGAGTAGAGCTCCTTCGAAATTTTCGGACGGCCACCAGAAAGCAGGCAGCACCGATGGTCCCTCTCCGCTCGTATTTTTGGACAGTGGCGTCAAAATTAATGCGATCGTATACCGTGAAACTGTCTTAGAGGCAGTTGAAGCCTTGGGCAAACAATCATTTTGGTCGGAGACCGTGGACATTTCAACAAGACTCGGCACCACCTCACAAAGCACGCGTCAACCAAGATTGGTTAAAAAATAATGTTCCACACTTCATTTCTTCGACACAATGGATTGCAAATTCTCTGGATGCAAATCCGTTGGATTTCTCTGTCTGGAGTATTTTGAAGGCGAAGGTTGGCACCAAAAAATACCAAAGTTTGGACCACCTCAAACAAGCACTTCACCGGGAATGGGCCAAAATACCGCAGAGCCACTTGCGTGCATCGTTCTTCGGCCGTCTCAAGGCCATTATTCGCGCCAAAGGTGGACATATTGAAAACTACTGATAAAATTTTAAAATTGATGTATTTTTCAACATTTTTTGCTTTGGCACAATAAAATTTATCAAAAAATGGAAAAATTATAGCATTTTAAAAAGTTATCCTCGTAGTTCGAGTAAGTCACCCTGTAGAGGCAAGAAAACGCCCGCAATCAGTATGAGGATACAGGGATACAATTCTTTGTATGGAGTCAGACACCACATCAAACTCATTAAAGTCGAATTACTGTCCAGTCTAGGACGTCTGTAAATAAAGCAGTAGTAAGTGGTACGGAGATCGAATTTTAACCACATGAAATTGAATTCCGGATTGGAACAGGGATTACATTGTGGTGGTGTTTGGTAAGTTGCGAGTTCATCATTACGCAAGTAAATGGCGAGATCGCATTAATGGCGTTAGATCGTAGCCATGTAACTTCAGATCTGAGGGCGGGAATCTACCTCTGTGCAGTCAATTAATTCTCAGTCAAAGCATCATATCTAAAGAGCGAATTTTCAGATATGCTGGCTATCAAAATTAGTTCGTCCCAATTTCAACTAATCCGTAATATAGCAATCAAATCGATTATAATATAGTCTGTAATTTAGAATCTAATAAATTACCAAACGTGTGGTAGGACGTTTCAAACGTGAGCTTTGCGGTTCATAGGCCCAGCTAACTCTAGTTACTTACCATTGACCCGAAAAGAAGTATACATTGGTCTACCCAAACCACCTTGAGTGTAACATATAAATACTCGTTGCAATTTTCTTACGTAAATGGTGGCACAGAAGCGAAAAGTAGAATTCATCGTTATTGTTTAATCAATATTCGCTCAGCGCTACACCATTTTGGTTTCATACATTCTGGTAAAAGGAGGCTGCTTTTGAGGGGTGAATAGCAACTGTTGTATCAAAGGATGTACGAGTATATCTATTTGCATACACATATAAATATATGTACCTTCATATGTAGGCTTCGTAATTGTTTTTTACATTAAAAATGTTTTTCATGAAAATTTTCCGCGGAATTTACTGTGCAACCAGAGAAAACACAACAACATCCCTGGGAGCCTATGTACTAGACGTAGGCGGCGATCAATATTCATACATCCGTGAGCAAAACGGTGGTATGGGACTATGACAACGACTATGAAATCTCATCTGGTCTTGTCAGGGCATATGAAGATTACTTAAATTTATATAATTCATCTTAAACGCGTCATTATTTCAGCCTTTCAAGCTATCCACTTAGAAATTCATTGAAATTGGTAAAACAGTCCTCCAACTTCCATTACGCTTAAGGACCTATACAAACCTCATAACTGCGCGCCAATTTTTAATTTTTTTCTTCATCCGTTTTATACGTTTTTGCTTTCATCTGACAGTGTCCTTGGAAAAACAACAAAACGACATCTTTTATTATCAATTCGAGTTCACATATAGACAGCAGTCCATGTTGTCAACAAGCATTCTGTAAATTTTCATTGAAACATGCTGGGCAAAGCCACTTAAAGGGATGGCATGATAATTGATGGGGATTCTATTTTTAGAAAAAAACGAAAGTTTTTAGGTGCCATGCATAGATATTCGTTCAGCAGATGAATCAATTAGTTTTCGTTCATTCATGTATGAGTAGAAAAAAATGAAAAAAAAAAAAAATCCATGAATGGCTCAGGGGTTGTTGACAAATACGCTAAACTCTTTTAGTGATTCAGATAGAAGCATTGGCGCCAATTTTGTGATGATACACACACATATTCGTTTGAACATATTTATGTATGTATATATATTAGAAGATAGTTTTCCAAAGTTTTTAGTCAAAGGCAGGAATTTGTCTAGATAAGGAAACGCTTAGACAAGGAAAAAAAGATGCCCGGTACACCAATAGGTTGAATGCTCCCAAAATAGCTCTATCTGTTTTTTTGGTACAATTACTATTTAAACCATATATTCTTACATTTGCTGTATTTTATTAGAATTTATGATAAAACAGAAAGACAGAAATTTTAGTGAAGTTAAGGGATAATTCTATTTTCACAGTATCGCCACCATTCGATTCCAGGTCCCAATCAAAAGTGTCCCATCCTTTGTTTTTCTTCAGCCGCTTGCAGTTCCATTTCAATATATGCGTCTCATATATGATGATGGCAGCGGCTAATTATATTTTTTTATTAATACCCGCATATAAATCCACTCTTTCTTTTCAAACTTCAACAAAGAATTTCGTCTTATGCCAACTTGAAGGATTTGGCTGTTTTTTTTATATCCAGAAGAATGGACCTATGCCATTGCAGACATAAAAAAGAAATCTTCATTTAGTACTGGGGCTTGTACTCAAAACTATCCTGTCTTTTGACGTACTTCCTGGTTTCTTACTTACCTACTTAAGACGGCGCTACAGTCCGGTATGAACCTGGGCCTCAACCAACAAGGGTCCCCAGTCAACTCGATCTTTAGCTAGTTGCCTCCGGCCGCGGTCTTCCTCTACTGTCCCTCGGGGGCGGATTCGAAGACTTTTTGAACCGGATGTCCATCCTCGCAACTGTACTCTTGTAGATAAGTCGATGTCGCTATACAGCCCGTACAGTTTTTCGTTGTATATCCTCCTCCACTCACCGTCTATGCGGACGGGACTGAAAATCACCAGAACAATTTTCCTCTCAAGGCCATTTTTTGATAAAGTCCATGTCTGCGCAATAGAGCAGGATTGGGATTGTTAAGGTCTAATATACTATAGTGTCATTAGACCTTAACATTTTTTTAATTATGTAAAAAGTTTTGATATTTTTGTATTATTTGAAACACATCTATTAGATAATGAAGAAATTAGATTTAAGAATATTTTCTCAAACTATGAATTAATCCGGTCCCCTGCTATAAAAACTTCACTTTTTGGGAGAGGAAGTGGTGGAACACTATTCGGCTTTCATGATGACCTCGAAGGACTGTATACGAGTATCTTTGTAAAAGCTGGCGAAATGGATGTTATTAACTTAAAACTGAATACACTGGATGTAGTTTTGGTACCAATCTACTTAAACTATAATCATTGGCAGCGTGATTTCGATAAACTCTGCGGCTCACTGCACTCCTTGGGCTGTACGGATATAATGCTTATTGGGGATTTTAATGGTCGTGTAGGACTCACACAAAATAATTTCGCATCGGGATACAACAGTACTCTGCTGGAACCGTGTCGCAGATCTAAAGACCCAATTTGTGATAACAAAGGAGCAAAAATAATTGAACTTGCTGATGAGTATGACATGTGCTTGCTGAATGGTAGTTGCGAAGGAGATGCAGATGACGAATTGACCTTTATCAGAGGAAGATCATGCTCAATAATAGATTACTGTTTTGTTTCGGGAAATTGGCTCAAGCTTCTAGTAGACAGTTTTCAAATAGGAACCGAGATCTTTTCGGACCACATGCCCTTGGAAGTAACCCTTAATTTTACTGCTAGCGGCAACTATGCTTGCACAAAACCATTAAGCCTTCTGCTGAAATTTGTCTGGAATGGCCGAATAATGGAATCGTATCAGCGAAACATGAATGTGAATCTTATGGAAGTACGCACACAGCGTTATACAGCCAATATTGAAGCTCTAACGGAAATAATAAAGAAATCCATTCCGCAACAGAAAGATTTAAAAACTCACAAAATATATAAACAAAAATGGTATGATTCTGATTGCATGAAAGCTAGAACCAAATCTTTTAAATTTCTCAAACTTCTAAGGTCGAATAACTCCAATATCTTTAAAGCACTCTATCAAGATGCCAGCAAGGAATACAAAGACATCTGTTACATCAAAAAAAGTAGCCTTTGAACAACAAAACATTGCGATTAGAAATAATTCAAAATCTTCTGCTCAGTTCTGGAAAGCTGTCAAATACCTAAACGGACACACGTCTAACATCTCTGTAACTCTTAAAGCCCCGCAACTCAGGACGCATTTCGATAAACTTCTTAATGCCCCATTAACCTCGCCGCTACTTCAATATGCAGCCCCTCTGCTCTTAGACGAAAAATTAGATTCTGCATTTACCCTGGAAGAAGTCAATGACGTAATATGCAAATCGAAATCAAATAAAGCACCTGGTATTGATCGCATCCCGTTTGAGTTCTATAAAAATTGCACATATGAGTTTATAAATTCTCTCACAATTGAATTTAATCGAATATTCGACTCTGCTAATATCTCCGACTTATTCAGGAAAGCATAATTTTTCCCCTACACAAAAAAGGCGATTACAGGGACCCGAAGAACTACAGAGGAATCACATTTTTAAACACTTCAGCCAAAATGTTTGCTTCATTAATTTACAAAAGATTGTATGAATGGGTACAAGAACATTCTACAATCGACGAGATATTCTGCTTAACAAACATTGCTGAAACATATAAGAGCAAGAAAAGAACGTGAAGCACTCTTTTACAAGCTTTCCAAAATCGGTGTATCAAGTAAAATTATTCGAATCCTGAGAGCCTTAATTTCTGAAGAGTTCGAAACTTCAATGGGTGTTAAACAAGGCTGCATTTTAAGTGATCTGCTTTTTATATTATACATCAATGATATAACAGATGATGTCAAAGGTGGAATAAGATTCAACGGTGTATCAATTCCTGCGCTGATGTACGAGTATGCTGATGATATCATCTTTCTGGGTGACACAACCCAAGGTATGCAGTTAATGATAAACAGGCTTAATGCTTTCTGTAAAAGTTGGAATCTCACTGTAAATCTTGATAAATCAAAAATTATGATATTCAGAAATGCAGGAGGATGCTTCTCACATTTGGAAAAGTGGAAGTTAGACGGAGAAGAGATTGAGGTAGTATCCAGATACAGATACCTAGGTATACTCGTCCTCCTTAAATTTCAAACCACACTTTAGGAAAAATTAGCTGTTGCTAAAAGAACTATCTGTTCGATTTGGGAACGTTGCTTCAAAAATAAATATGTATCGCAAAGTGCAAAACAAACCTTGTTCCACTCAACCGCAGCGTCGATAATGCTTTACGGAGCTCAGATATGGGGTTACAAAGGCTATGATGCTGTGGAAAAATTTCTTCGCTACTTTTTGAAGAAGATTTTCCGATAACCAAAAAATACCCCGAACTATATGCTACATCTTGAAACGGGAACTCGTCCTTTGCTCTTTTACACGCTCAAAATGCACTTCAACTATATCCTAAAAATACTAGAAATGAATGAATGCAGAATACCAAACGTAGTTTTAAGAAGCATAATTAGAACAAATGGAGGCATTTGCGAGGAATGGAAGAAAACAGGTTCTGAATGCGGATTAAATCTGTCTATTCAAGTAGACGAGCATCCTCATCTTTTAAGAGAAAAATTTAACTTGGTTTTGGAGAATTTTGGCAGACATACATATGACCATTATGTCGAAGAAGCTGAGTCGTCACTGTTTAGGAACTATTACAGCAAACTAAACCATTTTCTAAATGAAAAAACATACTTCCTAGATACGAGTAGTCACGCAGTTGACAAAATAAGTACTATTTTCAAACTGAGAGGGGAACTCGTTCAACTAAACTTTACTCAGTAGCAGAACTTTGTTATAGAAAGCGTAACATAGATGGATATTTTTAATGTAAAACTTTAATATGTAGTATTTTGTCAACCTGGTAGTACAGGCCTAACCATTAAAGACTTAGGTTAATCGTTACATTGTAAAATATTTATTGAAAATAAAAGTCAACTAACTAACTAACTACTATAGAGTCGCTTTTGCTTTTGCCTTCTTAGCTTAAAGTAACAGCGATTTGTAAGAGTTATTCCTCGTTTGATCTCTGCGCTGGTGTCGTTGTCTGAATTGATGGCGGATCCTAGATACACAAAGTCCTTAACTACCTCAAAGTTATTTCTATCGAGGGTGACATTCTGTCCGCGATATCGGTGTGGGGTGTCCTTTCTTGACCTCGTTGACCGTCAAGCCCATCTTCCCGGAGTCTGTGTCAACACTCGCGAAAGCGCCACTGACACCACACTGCTTTCTTCCGATTATGTCAATATCACACTGATATGGAACAATCAGGTTGTTGGCGAACGACTTCGGGCGTTCACAAAATACGGCAGATAGGATCTTGTAGGCGATGTTAAGAAGACTGATGGCTCTGTAATTGGCGGAGTTCAGAGGGTCTTTCTTGAGGATCGGATATACCGTGCTGAGGTTCACTTTATCGGGCATACTTTGATCCGACCATATTTTACAGATGAGCTGGTGTATGCCTTATTCCAAGTCTTTCGAAATCCTCAGCAGCGATTCCGACTATACTACTATGTTCATTTGTTCATCTCTACTGACTTCGGTTCGGGGTTTGTATCCGTAGCATGTTTTTTGTACCTTTTGATAAAACTTCCGAGTCTCATTCCTGGAGTATGATCTCTCAATTCCCTGGGATTTGTTTCCATTCGATTTATTTGGGGTTTTTTTGAAAGGAAAGGTGTGTGCTACTTAATAACCCAAAAGAAATTTCTCTACTGAAAGACGAGATTCAAGGCGCCATTAATGAAATTGAGCAGACACTAAGCCAAAATATCATCGAAAATTTCGTGTGCCATTAGTCAAGAGGTGGCCATTTATCGCATATTGTGCTCCATATATGTAGGATCAATACATGTAGGTTGGATCAAAACATGTATGGGTCACAATATGCGATAAATGGCCGCCTCTTGACTAATCGCACACGTTGGTCCTTTTGACGAAATTTTCGATGACCGAAAATAACAGAAATTCAGATATTAACACAGACTTCAAAATACTGGGCCACCGTCTTTTAAGTTTCGTCATAAACTCCTTCTCCTCGTCCTTGTGGTTGGTCGTTCCTTCTTTCTTCTTTTTCGTATGGTTGTAGGGGAAACGGTGTTGGATAAACCAATCCCAAGATAAAAAAGAACAAGTCTCGTATTTTCATAAAAAAAAACTTCCTTACTTTTTTATAAACATTTTTTAGTCCTTTATTATAATCATTCAATGGCCAAACTAAAACTACAGAACCTAATTTCTCCCAATGCATTTATATTATAGAATCAATATTGTTGACTTAGCAATTGCGCAATTATTGACATTGTATAGAGTGACCAGATAAGAACAATAGGAAAAAAAAAATAAACAAAACAACAACGGAGTGAGATATAAAGTTGATTCTGGCTCTGAAGCTACGTTCATGCCATTATGTGTGCAATAGCACATCAATCAAATGACCGCCCTGGCTTCGCTGGCAGTACTTTAATCGGTCGGTCCAATTTTTGATGACTCAGTCCAATATGTGTGGCGTTATTTCGGCAATAACGCGTCGAATGTTGGCCCCGAGCTCGTCCATAGTGGATGGATTGTTAGAGTATACTAAGGACTTTATGTAGCCCCAGAGAAATTAATCGAGCTCGCAGTGAGATCACCCAATCGCCAAATTTCTCCTACAAAACTTCGAGCGTAACGTCGCTTGTAAGGCATGTAGCGCCGCCTTGTTGGAACCACAGCTCGGATATATCGATGTCGTCGAACTGTGACCACAGAAAGTCTTTTAATATCGCTTTATACCTGAGACCATTGACGGTAACCGTGTCTGCTCCCTCCTTTTGAAAGAAATAAAGTCCGATCATGCCGCCATGTCATAAACCACACCAATTTGACTGAACACTTTTGGATTGTGTTCGACCCAATAATGGCAATTTTGCTTGTTGACATAACTGCTGAGCCAGAAAAGGGCCTCGTCCGAGAAGATGATTTTTTGGCTAAAATCCGGATCTCCGGCCAATATTTCCAGGTCCCAATTAGCGAATTCACGGCGTTGTCTATGGTTGTCCGACTTCAATTCTTGCGTCAGACCAATCTTATACGGATGTAGGCACAAATCTAACCGCAAAATAAGCCGAGTTGACTCTCTGACGATGTCCAATTCAGCTGATTGGCGCCGAATTGACTCTTCTGGGTCTTCTTCGATACTTGCCGCTACTGCAGCTATATTTTCTTCGTTTCGCACCAGTCTCTGTCTGGTTGATGGCTTAAGATCCTAAAGACTACACGCAAACTTTTCCATGGTGGGACGAATTGCCTGCACACTGAATCCATGATGACGACTCATCTCTTGACTGGAAGCTGAAAATCAACTTTCAGAAATCGGAAACCATTCTGTTTAGAACGCCTTTGTCTGGGGCCTCTAGGGATACCAGAAAGAATTGGCGAAAGTTCTCTATCGTCGGACAACATGGACAGCCACTTGCTTGTCGAAATGTAGTCAGATACCTTGGGATCTGGCTAGATCAATACCTATATTTTAACAAACATATAGATGTTGCTCTGGCCAGAGCCAGAGGTGCTTTTGCCCTTACAAGGAGACTGTTTTATAACAGCCAACTCGATGCGAGGGTGAAGGTGATCTGCTACATGGCCCTTATCAGGCCCATGCTTGTATTTGGATGTCCTGTGTGGTTCAACGTGAGAGCAAGTTTATTGGAAAAGATTCGGGTGTTTGAGAGGGCTTGTCTTAGGACTTGTCTTCGCTTATACAGAACACCAGAATCTGAGTACATAAAATTCTATCGTAACGAGGTCTTGTACAATAGGGCGAATCTAATAAGAGTGGACAATTTCGTCATTAAGTTGACTCGAAGGCACATTGCAAGAGCAATGTCCTCATCGAACAACCTGATCTCCGGGGCTTACTACCCTAATTATATGTATCACGAGAGAGTTCGCTTTGACGGCTTTATTCCTCCAGAAGCGTTCCTCTACTTAGATACGAGTAGTAAAGGTCTGATCCAGGACAGATTGGCGGTGCCGCTAATCTTCCACGTTGCTCGAACAGCTGCGGACAGGCGACTCAACTACGACAGAGACGTCGCACACAGCAGTGCGGAGAGTCTCCGGTTCAGTAGAGCGGTAGGGAGTCGCGACATGAGGGATGTTGCTCAGCAGCACCAACAATTTTGGTGGCTTTTTGAAGGAGAGGATGCTTCGTCGTCGAATTCCTCCAATACTTGATAGCTTGTGAAACAAAGTGGGTCGCCTAATTTTTGTTTTAGCGTTGGCCGGCTTACATAGTTTTAAGTAGGAGTAAGTTAGATTTAAGAAAAAAAAAATATATATATATAAAAAAAAAAAAAAAAAAAAAACAACTTATATGTATATATATATGTACATGCATATGTATATATATTAAGTATATATATATATATGTATACATGTATGTATTAGATATGTATTAGATGTATGTAAGTAGGTTAAGTAGATTAAAATTTATTTGTAGGTAGTTTGTAGGATTTTAGTTTTAAGTTTTATAATAAAATAAAAAGAACAGTCCTGTTACTAAGTTTTTTTGTAAAAAATGTTTTCTTAGTTTTAATTGTAATTAATAGAAATAGTATAGTATAGTAGTAAGGTACGTCGAAAGACATAATTTAAGTGTTAGGTTTAACTTAGAGTGCCCGCATGGGGCCAGTAAGTTAGAATAAGATAATTTTAAGTTAATTAAGCTAACTTTTAAGCATTTTTTTGTCTAGCAAGTAAGAGTAAATTAAGTGAAACAATAAAAATGCATATAAACTGAACTATAAACTGACTGACGACTCATCTCACGACGAAATTCAGGTTGCGTATTTATAACTGGGTCGAAACTTCGATAAAATTTTTTTAATAATTTCCGCACGATCGGCAAGCGTAAATCGATGAATATGGCACACCTTACTGAATATATTGACGGCTTGACGCCACTGGTAACTTTGACAACTGCGGAAACATAACAATTGGAAAAACTATCATTGCTATCTGGTCCCCGTTAGTACTCATGACTTTTGTAGTGAAAAGTCAACTGCAGGTGTTGAATTCCATTCGATGATGGTGATGCAATAAAAACTGAGTCATTAAATTTGTTTTGCTTTAACTTGCATAACCTCCATGTCTACACTCTTTATTTAAAAAAAAAACATCAGAAATTTTCAAATAAACACTGCAGTTTTTTTTTCAAATTACAAATTAGGCGGATTTATGTATTTATATCGCAGTAGTTATATAAAAAGTTACGTACAACTAATTAAAGCTTCATTTTTTGTTTCTTTTTAATTACGAATGGATAATTTTTATTTTTATTTTCCAACAGAATATTGGATTACTCGTATTTTGACAAGAATAAAAAAAAATTGCTCTAAAACTACTGTAGTTAATTTTACATAATGAAACATGAGCGCACGGCCTTATTTAAGCTGTTCTTTCAATTTAAAACTTTGTCATAAGCTTCGGGTTTGTAATGTGCAACATGTTAACCAAAATTTGTTTTAATTCTCTGAAAGCATGACCAATTTAAGCTTTTAATCAAAGTCGATAAAATTGAAAACACATTTTACTACGCAGAGCACTTTGTATATAACTGCTACAGACATTTTTATGCCAGCTAATCCCTTATAATAATAGTATTACAAATCAACTAAAATGTGTTGAATAAAACCTATTATGCTCAGTTTTCAGATATCGGATTAGTGTCGCACATATTGTTAATCGTAAAATTAATTGAAAACCAAACGAATGTACATATGGCAACGCTCTATCTAAAATTTAGAAAAATTGTGTAGGTTGCCCGACCATGAGAGGATAAATCAGATTCCTACCAAACCAAAAACAAATGCAAATAGAGGAGATAAGTTTATTTTAAATATTTCGTATCAAACCACAACATCAAAATCGCCCTTTTTTTATCGTGAAAAGCCTAGTTCTGTGGCTGTCACAGGGTAAAACAAAAAAAACAGAGTGTGGAGAGAGGTTCGTTAATAATATTGCTTGCAGAGGTAAATCCATTTAATGAAAATCCTGAAAATTATCTTCCGGTAAGCAGGATGTCCTTCGTCACTCATATTATTTGTGTAAGTAAATACAATAGCATGCCTTGAGATAGTTTCAGATTTCAGTTGAAAGGACAATAAGTTAATTAATTAAATTAATCATGCTGAAATATGAAATAAGGGGATATTCCGTTTTACTTCTCTAAGCAAATAGGACAAGGACATCTGAGCTATGTGTATTAGAGACAACCCTAATCATTCTGCAGGTGGTGTACAAGCTTTCGAGCATGATTCTTATTCTGAGTTTCATGCAGCTTCTGTAAGGTTAGCAATTGCTAACGGCTGACGTTTAATAAACTTTGTGTATAATACAGAATGCATTCTTTATTCTGCGAGCGTTTGAATTATTTTTTTTTTTTATAAACTATCACCCGCTCAAGGGGATAAGGTACCCTCAAAATGTTTGCACACAATGCGGGCGAAGAAAAACCAGAGAGGATGGACAGAGAGGTACCGGTTAATGTTGGTTTTAAATGTTTGAAAGTTATAATGACTACGAAATAGAGAGCTAGGCAGGGCATTCTATAAGCCAGTTGTACGGCTTAGGAACGAATCACGATATTTTAGAATACGTCCGAAAGTGGGCTTGAGGGTATATTGATGAGCATTCATGGCGAGACGGGTGTTAGGGTTGAAAGTTTGAATGGGCGGAATGCTACTGGCGATTTCAATGGAGTAATGGCGGTGGAAATAGCGATAAAACAAAGTGAGATAGGAGACATTACGTCAGTGTTCGAGGCTGTCAATTGATTGACTGATATTAGTATCACCAATGAGTTTCATCGCACTGTTCTGAATCCTATCTAGCAGGTGCAGAGATGGGCGCACCCGACCAGATGTGGACAAGGTACTCCAATTTCGGGCGGATGAATGCCTTATACATATATTGAGGCCAGATCAGAGGGGGTAAAGTATTTCTTACATCGCTTGAGGAAACCTAGACATTTCGCAACATTTTTGAAGACACCGATTATGTGGCCATTGTTACTGACACGCATACCGAGAATGGAAAGTTTATCGGTTTCGACGATGTAAGTGCCATTCATGAGCAATGGCTGGGTATTCAAATTTCGCTTTAATGACAGTATCATTGAGTTTTGGAAACATTAAATTCTACTCTGTTAGTGGTTCCCCAATTAGTTATGCTGGTAATATCAGAATTTAATGAACTTAACATACGCTGCCGTTCCCGTTCTACAGCCGAAGAGCAGGGCAGGGGTCTGGGAACGAATATGAAAAGCAGAGAGTGTTGTCATCAGCAGAGGAATTTATTGGATTAGAAGTAGCAGACAAGAGATCGTTGACGAAAATTAAAAAGAGTGTCGGAAACCGAACGGAGCCCTGGTGTACACCAGCATTTATTTTGTGAATACTAGAATTGAAACCATCCAAGACAACTTGAATAGAACGTTCCGAATCTCAATTTGTAATCCATTGAAGAAGAGACTCATCGACCCCAAAAGCCCGTATTTTCGCCAAAATAACCTGATGCCAAACTCTGTCATATTGCCGGTCATTGGGAAGTTTTCGTGTTTCGAGATATTTCATGAGCTGACGGTTTATCAGCGTTTCAATGATCTTGGATGAGAAGGGACGTAAGTGCAATGGGTTTGTAGGAGGAGAGAGAAGAAGGTTCGCGTTTTTTTGCGATAGGCTGGACAAATACTGTTGTCCATCTGCTCGGAAAGAGTCCTAAAGAGTAGAATTGATGAAAAAGCTTACGCAGTCGTTTTGTCTGCGTGGAAGAACACCTCTTCAGAAGAAGGGGAGATATACCATCTGGACCAGCGGATTTATGCATATTGAGATCTTTAAGTACTTTTGCTACTACACGACGCACTCAAGTGTAGGCGGGGACAAAGCACAATCTGGAAGTGTTGAGCTGGCCGCAAAGTGTGCAGCAAGCAGATTGGCCTTGTCCAAAGAGCTGACAGCTGGAATGTCATTGTAAATGAGCGTTGGAATGGAGAATGACGCAGAATTTCTAATGTTTTTGACGAATGACAAGAAATTTGTACTGCCTTTGGGGCATTGCAGTATTTTTTGTCTCGGTTTTTAATCGTATTGGAATTTTACACGTTTAAGAAAGACGTTTCAGTCATTCCTGGCTCGTTTAAACTTTTTTCGGTTTTCCTCTGTCGGGTTGGTCTTGCAGGACCGAAAAAACAGTTCTCTAACCCTGACAGCCTCTTTACAGCTCGAGTCGTACCATGCCTTTTCTTTTGGTTTGATACACTTCATCCGATGAGGGATAAAGCATCTCATTCCAAAGAGAATAGTTTCTGTGATCATCTCAGCAGCGGCATCCACGTCGTTATCGAGGAAACATAACGACCAATTAAAATTTCTAAAGAAGCTGTTAAGTCTCCAATTGGCTTTTCCGTACGAGAAATTAGCTGATATGACACAATGGTCCGATGATACTAGAGGGGAGAGCACATCAGGGTGGGAAGTTAAAAACAAGTCCAGGGTGTTGGCAGTATGACTGTCAACGTCTGGTATTCGTGTAGGCTCATTTACAAGCTGGGTCAAGTCCTTCGGGTGTTGTCTTTTTTTTTTTTTTTTTTTTTAAAGAACTTAACACTCAAGAGGGTATTACTACTCTTAAAATGCCGGAGCACGTGTTAAGTTTTTCGGAAAATTGGATAGAGAGAGAGAGAAAGATTTTTGGGCTCAGTGGTTATTTCGCTCTATGGGTGGCATCCAACATTTAATGGGGAGACTAAATTACTAGTGTAAATTGGACTTGATGTTATATTTAGGCAACCATTCATCTCACAAGATGTTAGTTGCCTGAAAAAAAGTCTTTCGGTCACGGCTGGTATTGAACCCCAAACCGTCCGATTGGGATGTCCAGAATGTCGAAGCCAACCGGAATTGTGACATATTTTGAAATCGCCCGTAATCAATATTTTTGTATGAGGATACAAAATACTGTCGACGTCTGGTATTCGTGTAGGCTCATTTACAAGCTGGGTCAAGTCCTTCGGATGTTGTCTGTCCAGAATGTCGAAGCCACCCAGAATTGTGTATATTGAAGTCGCCCCTAATAACGATTTCAGTATGAGGATACAGGGATACAATTCTTTGAATGGAGTCAGACAGCGCATCAAACTCGTTAAAAGTCGAATTGCCGTCCAGTTTGGGGCTTCTGTAAATAAAGCAATAGTGGATAATTTGCTTACGGAGATGGAATTTTAACCACATGAAATTGAATTCCGGGTTGGAACAGGGACTACATTGTAGTGGAATTTGGTAAGCTACATCGCTACGCAAATGGCAAGACCGCGATAAAAAAACAATAATGGCACTAGTTCATAGCCAGGTAGCTTCAGATCGGAATGATCTGAGAGGTGTGGGCGGGGATCTACCTGTGTTTCACTAAGTGCCAAAACAGCTGGTCTGTATTTGCAGACGTGGACGTACGCAGAAAAGTGATTACTTTTTAGCCGGCGTATATTCGGAATATCCACTCTAAATTCCCGGGTCATTATAAAGAAAGACAAACACAAAAAACATAAACACCGCCGATGCTAAGCAAGACTGCGAAGTGAACATTCTGACGTTGGCTTACCGAATCCAATTGTTGTAGGTGTTATGCCCTTATAACAATATGAAACAGTGCACCAACAAATTTCTCATTCACACAACTCGCTATCCATCAGTTATTGTCAACACTCAGCCACTGTATGGCAAATACAGCAATGGCTGTGACAGTACTTACGACCAGGAGCGGGAGTGGTGCACTGCAGTACTTGTTGGTTTTTTTTTTTTCTTTCTTTATGTAATTTTTTTTTTTTGTTCACGCGCGCGGGTTTCTCGGAAAGGTTCACGAGTGCACTGAACCCTAATCCCTGCATATGTTCCATAATTAATTCTTATTTTTATTTTCCATTTTTTAATATTATGGAAGCTAAATTTGTTGTTTTGAGAAACTTCGACTTAGACTTGTTAGGCTTTAGTTCCACTGTTGATTCTCACCTGCTAAAATGTGTTAAAAAAAATGTTTTGTTCAGCTTTCCGCCTTTCGTGCCATACTCCTTGGAATTCCTTCCCAAGTCTGCCTTCTTTGCTTAAACCAAATTATGTCTTCTGCACTTGTTCACGATTAAACCGAACTTTTGCATTGCTCTAGGAAACTTGGTTTTATGGTTTACACTTTTCTGTTGCGCTTCCTTTTTTTCTGCGGGTGCCTGCGCAGTGTGCAAGCATTTTAAGGGTGTTTAAATCTCTTTAGCGTGCGCAAATTAACACATGGGCTGAAAAGTCCGTTTCTAAGAGAGGACACCACTTGAATTAAATCCATACCATTTTCAGTTAGTACCAACCTTCAAAAGATAAGTGTATAAATTTGACAGCTGTCAGACGATTAGTTCTCGAGATATAGTTTTGTGAGTGAAGCAACTTTTGTTATTGTGAAAAAAAATGGATTCAAAGCAATTTCGTGTGTTGATTTATCATTGCTTTTTGATGGGAAAAAATGCAGCCAATGCAAAGAAATGGCTTGATAAGTGTTACCCGGACTCTGCACCAGCCGAACGAACCATTCGCAAGTGGATTGAAAAATTTTAAAGTGGTCATACAAGCACCGAAGATGATGCATGCAGTGGACGTCCAAAAGAGGCTGTTTCAGATGAAAACATCAAAAAAATCCACAAATTGATTACGAATGACCGTAAAGTGAAGTTGATCGAGATAACTGAGGCTCTGATGATATCAGAAGAGCGTGTTGGATATATCATACACGAATATTTGGACCTGCGAAAACTCTGTTCAAAGTGGGTGCCGCGTTTGCTCACAGTCGACCAAAACAACAACGTGTTGATGATTCACGGCGCCCCGGCTACTGCTTTTACGGGATGCTTGTAAAGCATCAAAGAAGTCGAAAAACTTGTTCTTGAGGATGCCCGAATAAAGGTGAAAATGATGGCAGAGATCACCAAGCTTTCAATTGGTACCATTCACACCATTCTTCATGACCATCTTAACCTTTCAAAGGTCAGTGCAAGGTGGGTGTCACGAATGCTCACAGCGCCTCAGAAAAAAGTGAGAATCGCATGCTGTAGAGAGCTTTTGGAGATGTGTAGTGAGAACGCGGACGGTGTTATGGATCGAATTGTTACTGGGGACGAAACATGGGTCCACCACTATGACCCTGAAAGCAAACAAGAGTCCATGCAGTGGCATAAAAAAGGAACAGACCCCCCGAGAAGTTCAAAGTCACTCCGTCTGCCGGGAAGCTCATGGCCACAGTTTTTTGGGACTCAAAGGGAATCTTGCTCATTGAGTACAAAAAAAAAGGTGAAACCATCAACGCCACATCCTACGCTTCCACTTTGCATAATTTGCGGGAGGAAATTAAAAAGAAAAGACGGGGTAAACTCGCAGCGGGTGTGTTGCTTCTTCATGACAACGCTCCTGTTCACACGGCGCGAGTTTCCAAGGCTGCTGCGCGAGATTGTGGTTTCGAAGAAATCCAACACCCACCCTATAGTCCAGACCTTGCCCCTAGTGATTATTTCCTGTTTCCGGATTTGAAAAAATGTCTTCGTGGAAAAAGATTTTCGGAAGATGAAGAACTCAAGTCGGTATTTTGCAGAGAAAGAGGAAATTTATTTTTTGAGGGTTTAAAAAAGCTTATCTCAAGATATAACAAATGCATTGATGTTAGGGGAGATTATATTGAAAAATAAAAACAATTTAAATTAAATTCGCATTTTCCTTCATATCGATACCGAGAATATATTGAACGTCCCTCGTATATTGATAAATAAAGTTGAATTTTGCAAAAATTTTGTGTTTTACTATAAAACGGCACGGACTTTTCAGCCAATGTTAATTGATCGTATGTCACAAGGAAATGCTGGGCCGATTGACCACACCAAACCAACGTCCTACGCCAAACAAATGGCACACTGTCAAGCATATTCTAAGGCCAGTCACAGATGGACTGAAATATTTATGAAATATTCATTTCCGTACTCGAACCCAAAATAGGAGAGATATCTCTAGGTATAAAAATGTAATCATGGAACAGTGTGGCATTGTGAGTATTACTCACAAAAGTTATTTAAAAACTTTTATTAACTCATCGGGAATATCAGTATATGAATCTATGTCTAGAGAAAAAAACAAAACATTTGTAGGTATGCAAAATGGTTTCGAAAACGTTCCACATACGCCCTAGTGTCCACAAAGATTGACGAATAACCAGATTTACATTCTACTCGCACGAGCAGTTCAACAAATTCTCTTATTTCAAAACGCGTTAAAGTCTAATGACTGTATCTGCTCTGGTGGATTTTATTTCCAAATGCTTATTATGACATTGTAAAGCCCTAACTGTCTGTCCTTAAATCCATGACAATCCTTGGTGTTGCCTTTAAACCAAAACCACCTGCTACCTATTGCTGTAAGACTATACTCGTAAGAAGGCGACAAGTGTTCAGTAATTTAATTGGCAGCAATAAAACTCGTCAATAATAATACGATTTTCTGAAAGCCTGTGTTTTGTGTTATCGTCACCATGGTACACATGTACAAAATCCAACATCCACATGGTGATGGATGGAACATCCATTAAATTTTACATCTTGTGCTTATGTGACATTAGATTTTTTTTGTTTTTGTTGTGTACTTGCCAATACACATGATTTTCTCATGAATGCGTTATTTTGTTTTCCTATTTCTTCGAAATGTGATAAAATGCCGAGTTTGCCTTATACAACCAATATGTTTTGGTTAAGGTAAATGATGATTCTAATGCTACTTGAATTTGTTAAGTATTACTCGTCAACAGTTCACCCCACACTGACTCTATGTACGACATCATCATCAAACTTTCATTGGCGATTAACGACAGAGCCGTAGTACTTAAATCTTTCGCATTACGACATGATGACACCTTCTAAATAGGTGTCAGAGATTTGGTTTGCTGGTTCGAGAAAATGGCACTGATGCGTAAGCCATTATTATCCAACACCTTTATTAAATTATTAAGAGTTGCCTGAACGCTGTCATCGGCGAAGGTAAGGGAAGTTTATCTGCTTCTTTAATAGAAAATCTTGCACTGCCTTGGTGTACTCCAACTTTAACTTCGAATTCTCCGGTTACTCCAATTGTGGATTTAGCTTTCCTTTAAACGTCATCGTACATATCGCGTATCATTCTTATATACGCCTCGGGCGATTATAGCGCCCTTCAAGTAAGATCTCTGGGAACTATGTCAAATCCCTTTTCCAAGTCGAGTGAAGACAATACGCTGATCCTTTGAAGCTTGACGATATTTTTGGGATCACAAAATGGCAAGCGTGGACTGATTAAAACTATTTAGGAAAAGAAATCTATCCCTTTCATTAAGAACCCCAGAGAGGTGCAGTTTGTCTCAATCAACCGCGTTCAATCGACATAATACTAATCTTTTTCATAATAATCTGCAATTAGTCCTTCAACGATAGCTTTCCTGTTTCTCTGCTAGAAACCAAATTTACAATTTGGATGAGACTGGAATGACTACAGTATTAAAGATGTTGGCCAAAAAGTTTTAAACCGGTGAACAAAATAGCTGGCGCTGAAAAAAGACCTTTAGTCACTCTTTGCATTTATACATAAATGCCATCGGACAGTTCATTCTACCTGCCATGATTTTCCCAAGGATGCACATCGAAGATTATATGCCCATTAAAGCGCACCATCAGCCACACTTGGTTTAGCAAATCTATCTGGCTGGAAGAATCCGGAGTGCTTCTTAGAAGTGTTTATCAGTTTGTCAAATTCACTTTCATTTCCAAAGAAAACCCCACGCTTTTGCTAATGGACAATCGCGAAAATCTTCTTAATGTTGCTGCTTTCAACAACGCAAAGAAAACGGAGTAACAATTCTAACCTTTCCTGCAAATTCTTCGAATAACATACAACCGCTCGAAGTTTCGGTGTGCAAGCCTTTCCAAATTGCTTATCATCAAGAAATTGACAGTTTTGTCATGAAAAAACTTTTTCAATTTATGATGCAGTTGATGCTACCGGCTATGCTTTCAAAAGGTCGATGACGCTGGCCAACATTAATTCTGGCTTTCGGAAAATTGGAATTTATCCCCTGGACAAGCATATATTCACTGATGTAGGCTTTATGGTTAGTAGTGCAAGTGGTAGATATCACTTAATTTATCATTATTCTTTTGCTATTTACATTTTTTAAACTCCTTTTTATCGGTTTTTTCTTTTAAAACATTTTATTTTATTACTCTTTTTTTTCTTTTATTTTCTTACAACTTATTATCTTCTTAATCTATCTCTTCAGTTTGACAGCACACTCTTGAATGCACGCCATTGCCCAATCTCCTCAAAACGATGATGGCCGACCTCGATATATTTTCAGTTCTAATGGCTTACTTGACGAATCAGGCTGCGTTCACTTTGCACAATGGGGCGCGTTCGAAAGGGCTTTACAACTCGGCTATCCTGTGATCGATCTCGATCACAAAGAACCAATACATATGTTATCTTAGGGACATAATAAAACTACGCTTATTGCTAGAACTTAACTTGTATTGCTTTTACGATATGATTGCTTAAGAAGATCGTATCTAGTCATAATTTTTTTTCCAATATTTCATGTATCTTGATTCCATAAAACCATCGTACAGGAGCTGTGTGACTTGGCAGTTCTCAATGTCTTTAATTACGTAACGGTCATTAGGAAGCAATTTGTGGGCGACATACGGCCCCTTGAACTTCGAAATCAACTTTTTATTCACCCTTGGAAGCAGTCAACGTTTTTTATTACAACATATTCGCCAACTTTAAATGGATGGGCACCTATCTTTCGTTGCGGCGCTGAGATTCGATTATCGACAATTCCGCCTCCTGCCTCCAAGTGTTCAAATCTCTTTCCGACAATTCTGGTTGATCATCTAAAAACTCTGTGAGAAGGTTCACCTTAGGGCCCCGTTGATCTACACCGAAGAGAAGACGTTCGGGTGTCTTACAGATAGAAGAGTGTACCGAGTTATTCAATGCAAATTCTACACTTGATAGCTTCGAAACCCAATCTGAGTGATCAATTGGCTCACTTAGTTTGCTAAGATTTGGTGTTAGTACGCGATTAACCCGCTCTACCTGAGTATTAGCCTGAGGAGAACCTGTAGCGACCTTAATGTGGACTATGTTATTATCTAACAGAAATTTGCTGAACTGTAGAGATGTGAAGCATGCCCCTCGATCCAAAATTATTCTATTCGGTCGACTATAGTACTACAAGTATTTTTTCAGAGACTCAATGACCTCTTTTGCCCTTGTCGAATCAACAGGATACAGTTTAACGAAGTCATCTACTATCTCTAAAAAGTGTTTTCGTTTGTTTTTCAATGAAGGCAGCGGACCTAAATGATCAACGTGAACGGTATCGAAAGGTATGGGTTTTTGGGAATACTATGTAGGTTTCTCTGATTTATACGCGCTGGAGCCATATATATTATATACTTCAAACAGTTTTTTAAGAATTTTTCTATTTTGGATTTTATACCGGGAAACCAATAATACCTTTTAAGCTGTTCGTAAGTTTTTCCTAGTCCTAAATATCCTATCTTTTCATGAACGAGGGTTATTATACATACTTTCCATTTCTTTTGGGACAAAAAAGTTTAAATTGCCTCTAACGTCTTTCCGATAAACTACCCCGTCCTTTAGGTCATAATGTTCGAACGATTCATTCTCAAGTCGATCGCGAAGTTTGACTAGGTCTGGATCTCGGCTCTGGGTTGCACACAGTGTGCATACTGCTTCACAGCGACTTAGAGCATCTACGTGCCCCATGTTGCTTCCGCTTCTATGTTGAACAACGTAGTCGTAGTTTTGTAGTTCCAAAAGCCCATCGGGCTATGCGAGGGTTTAGAGATCTTTTGTTAAGAGTGAGGGTCCGTGAGTTGCAATCAGTAATTATTTTGAAGGGGATACCTTCTGGATAGACTCTAAAGCGTTGGAGTGCGTAAATTATAGCGAGAGTTTCTAATTCAAAGCTGTGATAATTGCTCTCTGCACCGGTGTGGTGCGTTTGGAAAAATAGAATATTTACCGTCTCTCTGTCGGTGCTCCAAAACCTGAAGTGCTTGCATCACAATGAAGCTCCGTCTCGCTTTTTGGATCATATATAGCTAAGACAGGTGGCTCAATCAATTTCTTTTTAACACTTAAACACTTCTCATCAAGTTTAAATTTGCTATTCTTTTTTAAGAGGTCATAAAGTGGTTTTGCGATTCTTGAAAATTGCGGAACGAATTTACGGAAGCAGGCACACAAGCCTATGAAGGTTTGCAACTCTTTCTGGTTTGTTGGTACCGGTATTAGGAGCAATACCGTTACTGCCCACATCATAGCCTAAGTATTGGATTTCATTCAATCATTCAAAATTTGCATTTAGAAAGATTGAGTTCTAGGTCATGCTTCGCTAAGGTTTGTAAAACTTGTGCTAAAAGACTTTTTAACGTGGTGAAAAGCGTTCTTTAGATCCAGAAGCGTAAAATGACGTTTACCACCCAGATGCTCTAAACAGTCTTCGATCAATGGTACAGAGTAATTGTCTCTAACCGTAATTTTGTTCAAATTTCTATAGTCTATGCACATTCGTATTGCCTCACTTTTCTTTTTTACCAATACTACAGGTGAAGCGTATGGTGAACAACTTGGACGAATAATTCCATGTTTCAATAGATCACTAAGTAGTAATCTCTTCTTTGTCCCGTTGAGACATTCTACGAGGAAGGGAGTAAACATGTTTATCAGACGTAAGTTTGATACTCATTTCAAACGAAGCGTCTTTATCATTTCTAGGGTAATTCATATAACAATTTTCAATTATATTTTGAACCCTTACTGACTCATATTTTGGCAACGAGGGATTTATATCCCTATCATCCTTTTCACTATAACAATCTATTATACTTTCAGAAAATACCTGATCAAGGACCACGTCAGCGCAAGATTCCTTAACTTGACAGATGTTAGAACAATCGGAACACTTAGGGATGTTATTTCCTGATACAATCTCGGAAGATGCCTGAGCAGAAGACAATTCACTAAGAAATTCATTTAACTTACTAGCATTGGAACAATCGGAAACGCACTCGGATGACACTCAATCAATCAGCTTACTACTTAATGTTTCTTTTGTGGAAGAAAAGGAAGGCGATTCGGCGGAATGTATGTATATTATTACAATTGTCAATCTCGTAACCGGGGTTTGAGCAATGTCGTTAGATGGAAACAAATCTGTTTTTTTCCTTTGTTCTTTTAATTTTTAGTACTATCTTTATAACAAGATATAGCATAAAAATGTACGTTAAATATTCTGAACAAGTCTCAGCCGAGGAGAAGTGGTTTTGACAAAGTTAGTTTCCAACTATAATTAAAGAGATATTGCGCGTTTTGTTTAATAATGAAATATTACAATCTACCTTGCCGAGGGTTTCAATTTTATCCCCATTTAGCGTGTAGTAGTTGGATTTGACTTTTGAATAATAAAGTGGGTCTATTGGGACGAGATCCTTAGCAATGAAACTGGCCGGACTGCCACTGTAAAAATGAACACTTTATTTGTCTATTGTTACTCAAGCCTCGATTTTCAAAATCAATACGAGTACTTACAATTTCATTTAACTCAATGGGTTGCACATCGTCGTCGACCTCTTACTTCACGTTATTCACCTGGTTGGCTGGCTGGTTGCAATGCTTCGCGAACGCATGATCAAAATTCTCGCTTCGGTGTTGAACATTGCACGGCAATGCACCCGTATGTTGATGCAGCGAATTGGAAGAACGGTCGCTGACGGCTTGATGTATCCGGTGCGTTGTACAGGTGTCGAAAGATTCCTGTCACTCATTTTCTTCTTCTCGTAAATGACCAGTAGATCTTGAAGTTCGTTGAGATTCTTGGCCGAGTAGTATGGACGTATAGGCTGTGCGATCCCTCAGTTCCTCTATTATTAAGTTTACGATGTCACTTTCGTCAAAGTTTACTTGACTGGCGATTTCCTGCGCTGACAGCATGTAACTGATGATATTTTCTCCCTTGAGACGTTGTCTTCCTTGCAACTGTTTGTAGACATCATTGATGGTAAGGCGACGTCTGAATTGCTTTAGTAGGGCAGATTTTAGTTCGGTGTAATTTTATGCTGTTAAGGGTCGCAAAAAAATGGCCGCCTTTAACAGACGACGCATGGTCATGAATTTAAAGTGATCCGAACCTCGACATAATCTAGTTGCTTTTGGAAAATCTGCAAGCCATTTGTCCATCGAATATGCATCGTCTCCAGAAAATGTTGAGACCATTGACTCCACTTCGGTAGTGGACAGGCAGTGCAGTCCCGCGGCGAGAGAATCCTCCAGCGACTCGATTTCCTGACGTAGAGGCAGCAGTTTTTTCTTTTTTTGCAGTTCTGCAATTATGGCGTCGATAGCATTGTTTTCTCCTGTGGCCGTGGTAACGTTGACAGATGCATTCACCAAAGTGGCAGGGCCCTCTTCCGCAGCGGCCTCGCTTCACTGGACTGAGCACAATCGGCGACTTCGTTCTCTTCGACGCACACATTGGGAGATGCCGGTTGGCGCGCATTCTTTGCATCGTGTAGAGCGCGCATTTGCGCATGGTTGCAGTAGGCGGATAGGATAATCCCGCTTCCTCCAGAGCACGTGCGATTTCACTTTTACTTAATTTTTTCGACATATTTGTGGATAATCCCACTTCTGAGGATTTAAAAGCCTTTTTTTCTATTTTTTTTTTAAAAAAACTTTATTTTTTTACCCCTTTTTTTATTTTATTTTCTTACAACTTATTATCTTCTTAATCTATCTCTTCAGTTTGACAGCACACTCTTGAATGCACGCCATTGCCCAATCTCCTCAAAACGATGATGGCCGACCTCTATATATTTTCAGTTCTAATGGCTGACTTGACGAATCAGGCTGCGTTCACTTTGTACAATGGGGCGCGTTCGAAAGGGCTTAACAATTTTGGATTTTTTTTTTTAATTTTTGTTGAAAACCGTACCACAAGAATTTCTCAGTGCCAAGCACTTTAGGGGCTATCGGGAAGCTGCACTAAGGCAGCAATCAAAAAAAGGCAGAAGCATTATTTTAACGGATACTCCGGATAAAACTCGCAGAAAATCAAAAACAAAACCAAATTCTTTAATCGGATTCTGAATCTGACATGGATATTACGTTTCAAGGTTCTTCGAAGGAAGTGCGCAAAATAACAAAAGAACAGGATGGTCTAAGCGAATATAAAATAACTTATCTTCATAGAAATGCCACCGAAATAGAAATCGAGGATGTCGCGAATCTAACAAGCGAGGATATCGAACGCATTCTCCAACCGACCATTCAGTGGGTGCAGATCAGAATGCGACTATTATTTTAAAGATTTACTTTTCCAGCTACTAGTATGTTGAAAACTTGAAATAAAAATGGGATTTATTTCCTATTTTTGTCTTTTTTATAAACAATAATATACTTACTAACAAGACTTGTTCTTAAAAATGTTTTTATTTTCTACTAATATTAATTAAGTTTAGACTGTTGTTGGACTGTTGTTGGACTGTTGTTGGACTGTTGTTGGACTGTTGTTGGACTGTTGTTGGGCTGTCTCACAGTTTACACTGCGGTGTCTCATAGATAGCACTACTATCGACCAGTGAGACAGTTTCCCGCCTTTAATTTATTTATTTATTTCATCAAATAATTTACAAATAATTTACAAATTACAGGGTGACTTACAGAAATATAACTTTTTAAAATGCTATAATTTTTTTTATTTTTTGATAAATTTTATTGTGCCAAAGAAAAAAATGTTGGAAAATACATCAATTTTCAAATTGTATCAGTAGTTTTCAATATGTCCACCTTTGGCGCGAATAATGACCTTGAGACGGCCGAAGAAAGCATCGCACGCTGCACGCAAGTGGCTCTGCGGTATTTCGGCCCATTCCCGGCAAAGTGCTTGTTTGAGGGGGTCCAAACTTTGGTATATTTTAGTGCCAACCTTCGCCTTCAAAATACCCCAGACAGAGAAATCCAACGGATTTGCATCCGGAGAATTTGCAATCCATTGTGTCGAAGAAATGAAGTGTGGAACATTGTTTTTTAACCAATCTTGGTTGACGCGCGCTTTGTGAGACGGTGCCGAGTCTTGTCGAAATGTCCACGGTCTCCGACCGAAATGATTGTTTGCCCAAGGCTTCAATACTGCCTCTAAGATCTAAGACAGTTTCACGATATACGATCGCATTAATTTTGACGCCGCGGTCCAAAAATACGAGCGGAGAGCGACCATCGGCGGTTATGGCTGCCCAAATCATCACCACCGGTGCTGCCTGCTTTCTGGTGGCCGTCCGAAGGTGTACACTTTCGAAGGACTTCTCTGGCAAGTAAACTCGGTCGTTTTGTTTGTTGACATATTGCTCGATAACAAATGGCGACTCATCGGAAAAAACCAAATTCTGCAACTCACCACTTTCGCGCAAGCGTAGCAACTCCTTCGCTCTTTCGACTCTAACTTTTTTCTGTTTCAGTGTAAGATCGTGTGCTTTTTGGAACTTCAATGGCTTGAGCCCAATCTCATTTTTCAGTATGTGTTGCATCCTTCCCAACGATATGTTGAGCTCACGAGCCATTTTTCTTCCACTTCGACGCGGATTTCGCTCAATTCGAGCCTTCACTTTCCGAACCATTTCTTCCGATGTTGCTGTTTTTTTTATGATCACCTCCATAGCGTTTTACAACGCTGCCAGAATCACGGTAACGAGCTATGGTTCGAGACACAAATGATTAATTCACGTTGAGGTGCTGGAGGGCTCTAACGATAGCTACTTGTGGTTTCCCAGACAGAAAGATAAAGTTCGAGTCATTCAGGGTGTATTTTAATAAGACATCTGAGTATTAAAACCATAAGTGATGTCGTCTTTAAAAAAAATCAACTTTAATTAATGAAATATTAAATTAAAGTTGTAAAGGGGGGAAAAATAAAATTAATTTTTACAAACAAGGTTTCAAAAGTAACAGACATAAATAATTATATTTCGTTAAATTTATTATGAAGGCTAGTTTTATTCTTTTGATTGTGTTGTAATCTGAAGGGTTGAATATACATATTTGCTAATTGCTGTGATATACGTGTACTTTCCAGTGACGGGTCTATCTGACGTGATAGAGGACATTCGACAAATATGGTATATGCCAAATAGATAATTCAGTTCGACAGGGTTCACATACTTCCGGGTTCTCGCCAGTGTATAGATGATTAGTGGAGAATAATGTTTTTCCAACTCTGACTCGAAATATTCTCATGCAATCTTCCCTGCTAAGCTCATTATTATATGGTACACGATGGTTGTGGGGGTTGTGTGTTTGAAGGAATGTAAGACAATTTTTCCATATGTTTTATAATAAAATAAAAAAAAAGTCAGGTTACTAATTTTTTTTGTTAAAAATGTTTTCTTAGTTCTAATTATAATAAAATTAAATAGTATAGTATAATAGTAAGATACGTCGAAAGACATAATTTAAGTGTTAGGTTTAACTTAGAGTGCCCGCATGGGGCCAGTAAGTTAGAATAAGATAACTTTAAGTTAGTTAAGCTAATTTTTAAGCATTTTTTTGTCTAGCAAGCAAGAGTAAGTTAAGTGATACAATAAAAATGCATACAAACTGAACTGAACGGACAATTTTTCCAAATGTCATATCAGCAGGCTCATCCTTCTGCTGTGTTCGAAATATTTGCCGAGTCAATGCCGAGTAATCAGTGGGTAATTCACAGCATCTTTGGCTTCAAGCCCTGGTACCCATGCTAGTGTGATATCTCCTGTTAGATTACCTCTAAGAAGTTCTAGTGTAGGGCTTAATTCTGCAATGTATCTTCCTGCTTTTTTGGGTAGAACTCCTTTCCAGATCGATGGTGTTTATGCATTTATTTCCCATTTAACTACAGCATAAGACGAATGGCTGTCACTATGTGATTCATCTGTATAAAAGATATGTTCAGGTCCGATTTTTTCTATCATCTCGTGGTGTAGCATTTGAAACAATTCAACAGGGGTATTCTTCTTCTTAAACTTAGCTAGATCCGTATTAATTTACTCTTGGCTAGCTATTAAGCTTAGTATTCGAGCAATTGCAGAGAAGAAGTTTTTTCGTTTACTTCCTCGTGAAGTTAAAATGCCCTTTGCAGTACCATAAAGGGGGTGCGTTTGTTCGAATATTGCCTTACTGACCAAGTTAGCAGGCCTTATTTTGCCAAAATTCTAGAAAGCCTGATACCCAACACGTTAAGATTCGATTTTAGTTGATGTAAGGCATCCTGAGGCTGTTCGGAACCAATTATTAATTCCAGCGTCGATAGCGTTGCAGTTTTTTATTGTTGTCCACATGTAGTTGTTAAAGCCGTGCTGCAAAGTACCTTCAACAAGGGTTTTTTCTATGCTCAAGGCTGTTTTCAGATCCTTTTTTCTTGGAGCATATCATTTTCAGAAGATTGTTTCTTTTTTTTAATTTGTGAAGAATGTTTTTGACATTGTGATTCCATTTAAGATTCCCACTGACGTTAACGCCTAGGATTTTCGATTCTTTTGAAAGTGAAATGCAAGTGCCTCGAATATCCAACGGAGCTGGTTGACAATTTCTTTTTCTGCATACGTGTAGTAAATCTGCTTTTGAAGGTGGAGCAATTGCACCAGTGCCTTGGCACCATGTGTGAATTGCTCCATCTGCCAATTTCAAAATAGATTTTACTGTCGGCGGGTTTCCAGATGCCGATACATAAATATTGTCGGCGTATACTCTAACGAAGTCCAGGTTTAATTCTGGTTGTTTTTTTTTTTTTTTTTTTAATGCATTTTATTTTATACTTCTTACATTTACTATACTTACATGCTAACAGAAAAAATGCTTAAATATTAGCTTAGAATAACTTAACGAACTTATACTAACTTAATGGCCCTCCAAACGGGCACTCTAAGCTAAACTATATTATTGTTTTGTGTCTTTCGACGTCATTACAAATAATAATTATTATTCTTATACATCTATTTAAACTAAGAAAATAAGTATTTAGAAAAAACTTAGTGAACGAAAATTTTTTTTTGTATTTATATAAAACTTATATTTTAACCCTAAACTACTTAGCCTAACTATACAATCTAACCTAGCCTAATTGTTAGCAAACTTAAAGTTGCTAATCTGATCATTAGCTAACCCAAGGTTGCTAACTTTAAACACTTAAAACTACCCTAATCTATGTAAGTCGGCTATTCCAAAAGGAAAAATAAAGAAAAAATAAATAAAAACAAAATGGCCCACTTTGCCTTTTGACTAGGCTAACTCGGACTTGAAGGAAACGATGCAGGAATCAGATCTTCTTCACTCAACCACCAAATATTTTGGTGCTGCAAAAAAACATCTTTTTTGTCGCGGCTTGAAACCGCCCTACTAAACCTGAGACGTTCGATACTGCCGTGTGCAACGTCTTTGTTGCAGTTGAGTCGCCCTTCACCCACTGCACGAGCTACGTGGAAGATTAGCGGCACCGCAAAGTTATCTTGTATAAGCCCTTTCATGTCAAGATAGAGAAACGCTTCAGGGGGGACAAAGCCCTTCAAGCGCACACTCTCATGATATAAGTAGTTGGGGTAGTAGGCCCCAGATATCAGGTTATTGGACGAGGTCATTGCTCTTGCAATATGCCTCCGAGTCAACTTAATAGCGAAGTTGTCCACTCTATTCAGATTCGCCCTGTTGTAAAGGACCTCATTGGGATAGAATTTTATGTACTCCGATTCTGGCGTTCTGTAAAGGCGAAGGCAGACCCTAAGGCAGACCCTAAGGCAGACCCTAAGGCAAGCCCTCTCCAACACCCTAATCTTTTCCATTAAGCTTGCTCTCACATTAAACCACACAGGACACCCATATACCAGCATGGGCCGGATGAGGGCCATGTAGCAGATAACTTTCACCCTCGCATCGAGTTGGCTGCTATAAAACAGTCTCTTTGTAAGGGCAAAAGCACCTTTGGCTCTGGCCAGGGCAGCATCTACACTCTTGTTAAAATATAGATATTGGTCTAGCCAGATCCCAAGGTATCTAACTACATTTCGACAAGCAAGTGGCTGGTCGTGTTGTCCAATGATCGAGAACTTTCGCCAATTTTTTCTGGTGTCCCTAGAGGCACCAAACAACGGCGTCCTAAACAGAATGGTTTCCGACTTCTGATAGTTGATTTTCAACTTCCAGTCATCGCAAAACCGCCTTATTTGTTCGAAGTCACGTTGCAAAAGCATATTAATGACTTCGACTTTTGGACCTGATCTGTATGCTATCAGATCGTCTGCGTACGCTATGCTCTGGGGAAGTGAACCTATCAAATCACTTGTGTAAATGTTGAATAAGATCGGCGAGTTAACCGCACCTTGTTACAGACCGTTTTTAATTTGAAATGTTCCAGCAGAAGTTGCATCGCAATTCTTCACGATGAACTGTCTGTGGTTAAGCATATTATGAAGAATACACAAAAGTGGCTTACTGATGCCCAGTCTGGTCAGCTTATAGAAAAGTCCCTCTAACCATACGGTGTCGAAGGCCTTTTCCAGGTCAACCAGACAGGCTCCAGTGCACTGGTTCTTGCTTTTACTCCATTGGATATCTGACACCAGTTTAGACGCGGCATATATGACATCATGCCCCGACTTAAAACCGAATTGATTACCCGGAACTATATTTTTGTCCTCAACCCACTTAGTCAGGACTCTATTGATTACCTTTTCGAACACCTTACTGATATTCGGAAGGAGACTTATCGATCGGAGATTTGCCGGATTGGATGTATCTTTTCCCCTTTTAGGGTTAATTCTGGTTGTGATAATTCGACTATTAGCGAATCTATGTAGGAGTTGTATATAACAACCGACAGAGGAGTTCCTTACGGAGTTCCATTTTTCAATCTGAATCGAGAGGAGTTGTATCAGTCGCTATTGACTCGAAAGGTTCTTTAAGTCATAAAGGACAGGATAATTTTTAAGATCTGATGTGGAATTCCCCAAAAATACATCGGATTAAGAATAGGTGTCGATGTGACCCTATCAAAAGTTTTTTGCAAATCAGTTGACATGACTACGTTGTCCTTAGTTTTTGAAAGATTTTCTGCGAGCCTATGCTCTAACAGGTGGATAAGTGTATGAACACCTCTGTTCTGTCTGAAAGCATGTTATCCCGAATACATCTTTTCTTCTGCAAACTAACTTATTCGTCTCGCAATAATTTTTTCAAGAATTTTGAAAAGAATGGGAAGCAGCGAGATAGGTCGATACTCATCGACACTACCACCTTAATCAAAAAGGTTCCGGAATGTATTCAGAAAATTACAAATACAAGTTTATTCATCTAAATCTATATTGTCCACTTCAAAGTAATTGCCATCGCCTGCAACACACTTAAATATGGCAGCGCTTAATCCAATCCCCGAAACATTTTTTATATTCGGTTTCCGGTATGTCCATCAGTGCTTCATGCTATTTTTCCATTACTTCCTCTCGGCTGCTGAAACGCGTTCCCCGTAGTGGTTTTTTAACTCGATTGAACAGAAAGAATGAAGGTGAATTCGGTGGCTGTTGGATGGAATTTGTTGCATTTTTCGTCAAAAACTTACGAATAATGATGGCACTGTGCGTCGGTGCGTTATCAGTTTTCTGCCCACAATTCTGGTCTCTTTTGGCGAGTTGCTTCAAGCAAACGTCTTGTTTGTCTGGCCTTCTGGCAAAAATTCATGATGCACTACACCGTTGTAATCTATGAAAACCGTGAGCATTGCCTTCTTTTTGACTGAAAACGACGTGGTTTTTTTGGTCTCGGCTCATTTGGCAAACGCCATTCACTTGCCTGATGTCTGGATTGCGTGTCGTACTCATAAACCCACGTCTCGTCTCCAGTAATGATCCTTTTGATGAATGTGGGATCGGATTCAGCCTCGCAAATCATCTTTTTTGCGACTTCAACACGGTCTCTTTTTTGCATGAAATTGAGGTCTTTTGGCACCAACTTTGCTGCTACACGACGGAAATCCAAATCATTAACCAAAATGTCTTGGACGGATCCATAGGCAATGTTCAAGCCCTCCGCCATCTCTCTCATGGTTAAGTTGCGGTTATTGAACAACATTTCGTTTACTTCATCAACGTGCCCGCATGGGGCCAGTAAGTTAAAATAACATAATTTTAAGTTTAAGCGTTTTTTTGTATAGCATTTAAGAGTAAATTAAGTAATATAAATAAAAATGCATAAAAAACTGAAAAAAAAACTGAAAACTGTTTACTTCATCAATGTTTTCGTCGGTTTTCGATGTCGATGGTCTGCCACTGCATTCATCATCTTCGATTGACTCACGAGCACTTTTGAACCGCCGCGCTCGTGCCACTGGTAAACGACCGTTTTCTTTAGAGAATCGTTGCCGAAACACTTTTCCAACATTTCCAACGTTCGCGCGCCATTAAATCCGTTTTTTACGCAAAATTTAACACAAGTTCGTTGTTGCAATAGATAGATAGATGTACTCTTGGCTACGTAACTTTTGCAAAATGCCAAGCTTATGACGCTAAGATTTAGAAGGAATGTCAACAACAGATCTACCAACTTAACAAAACAAACAGAACTCAAATCGGAACAATGGGAGCGCCACACGGTGGTGTGGTGTGGGAACTTTTTGATCAAGGTGGTATGTCGATTTCGAGAGACTTTCGAAGTGGGTTTGAGCTGAGCTTTTTTCCAATCGTGTGGAAAAACGCCAGTCATTAAAATATTATTGTATATGTAGAGTACAGAGTCTGTCTTTGAGGTTATCCGAACATTGCTGAACCATCCTATAACTTATCTTATCCTCGCCTGGTGTAGTGCCT
Organism: Volucella zonaria; assembly: GCA_963966105.1. NCBI lineage: Eukaryota > Metazoa > Arthropoda > Insecta > Diptera > Syrphidae > Volucella > Volucella zonaria. The sequence continues at coordinate 362,519,184 of OZ014530.1, read as the reverse complement.
TTTGCATTCTAAGAGTCATTTGGAAGTTCGTATTGGTTCTCATTGGTTTTTTCCTCGATGACAGATTTAGGGTAAGTGATGTCTTCGCTGTACTCCTTCAATTTCTTTCCAAATATATTAGCTAACATTTCAGGATCGTTTTGTACTGTATTATTATCAAGGGTCATGTACAGAAACCCTTGACGGGATCTAGAGCATTGCAATGATCGTATTCTGTGCCACAGAGTACGCATATCTAGCATTGGGTTCATTGAGTTGACGAATTTTTCCCAAGAAGATCTTTTTGACTGAATTGATTCTCGTTTTAATTTAGCGCAAATTCTTCTGTAAATAATGCAGTTTTCAGTTGTTGGAAACCTTCGAGCTGTTGTCCAGGCCAAATTTTTATTTTTGACCAGCAATGACTGGAGTAAACCATACCGGGTTTGTATTTGAAGTGTTTTTCTATGTTACAAGGATTGATTTTGCTGCTACAGTTCTAATTACCTTTTTGATTTTTGAGGCTTTCTGGTTGATGTTTTCAGTGATAGAGTTGTTGTTGTTTTTTTTCAAATAAGGTCCAGTTGGCGAGTTCTTCCTTAAAACGGGCTGTGAATTTGGTATTAGGTCTCCGTTCATGAGAACGAATTATAATAATTCCCTAGGTTCCCTAGGGAAGAACCTACCAATGAAAATAGGGTGCCAAATCTTGAGTTGCTAATGAAACATAAATTGTGGAAAATGTATTTCTCGAAGGTTGGAGAACCATCGTTCAGAATGATAAGATTTCGGTCGTTGACAAAGTTTTCAAGCAATGTACCTGCACTGTTTATGGCGTCTGAGCCCCAAAGAAAATTATGAGCATTTATATCACCCAGAACAAAATGAAGACATCCATTATTAGTTCCTGGAATACCATCTAATATATCCATATTTACTTGAACATCGTGCTCTTATAAATATTGGTTATTTTTATAGGAGTTTTTTCTGGGATTTCTGTGGTATTATAAAGCAAATTGGAGGAGGAAGTTGTGTGCGACGTTACGGGAATATTTTATTTAACGAGAAAACCTATGCCTGCTTTACAATAGTCATAATTCTTATTAAAGTGAAATGATTTGAAAATTTTGAATAAGTGTACATTTTTGGAATTATGGGAGTTTCTTGCAATGCTATTATGTCCAGAGTGTGTTTGTTGTTGCAATAGCCTTGTAAGTTCCATTGGAGTATAAGTAAATTCGAAATTGTTCTGGTAATTTATTTTATTTTTATTTATTTAATTTCTTAACACAGTAAGAATTCACTTATAAATCTGTGAAAGATAAACATTATTTCGCTTAAGCTTTAATTTAGAATTTACATTTTAACTCTAGTGAAACTATTTATTACAAGTAGAAGTAAGTTAAATTTAATATTAATGAAACTTTGTCAATTTAATATTTAATCCTTTAATTCAAAAAGTAAAATTTTGATTGAAATTGCCTGAGAAGGGGAAAAGGTTGGGTGAACCTAGTTGCTCTGATTTTCAAGGAAATGTTGAAGTTCGTGTTTAAATCGTCGCGCGTCGTATAGTACGTGGGAGTGTGTTCCAAAGACGTATAGTAGCAATATAAAACTGTGTCTCAGTAGTAAACAGACAGATCTGCTAGACACTGGAAACTTGATATTTTCGTATAGATATGTCGGCTGCCTACTTTTAATAATGCTGAAGAGAAATAAAAGCGCACGAAATTTTATATCATTTTGAAATGACATCTTTACCAAGTTTTTCGCTAGGTGTGAAACGTAGTCATATCTTTTGAGACAATATACATATCGAATGGTGGTGTTAAATGCTACTTGTAGTTTTCTTTTGCTCTCGGCGTCACATTCATGAAAAATTTCACATCCGTAAACCAGCAGAGGAATAACTAAGGCTTTGGCAAGTAGCAATCTGGTTTTAGTTGGTGTACACTTTTGGGCAGTCCATAGTGTTCGAAGAACGCCATATGTTTTTCTCACTATAGAATTTATATGGTTGTTCCACGTTAGTGTTCTATTGAAGACAAAGCCTAGATTTTTCGAAGAGTCAACGAATTCAATTTTTGAGCCGTTTAGCATTAAATGTGGGAAATAGGAAAGATCAAGAATAGTTTTAGAGATAACTAAACATTTACATTTTCCTGGATTTAGTACTAAACTACTTTTTGACGACCAATACGAATCTCAACTTTCGCTTGTCGTTCTTTTAGGTTACTAAGAGAAAGCTCAACCTCTTTAACGTGCGAAGACAGACTTTCTTCAATGGAAGAAATACGCAGTATAATATCATTTCGCAAATGATTCATTTCCACGGGGATGCGGTTTACGATTTCATCGGTTAGCTTTGCAAGTCGTTCCTCCAAGTCACAAATAGTTACGGCCGATGCAGGTTTGTTGGCAGTTGGCATAGATTTGTTAACAGCGCCTTTTCTCTCAGCTGGGATGGTGTTAAGCTTCGGTGTTTGTACAGAATCTTTAGATGGTGTTGGCGTCGACTGTTTCTCATTTTCAAGAGTTGTTGATCGCGTTTTACCCGCCATTATGTTCGTAAGAGTACGATAAGTGAAACGAAAAACGAGAGCTCCCTTGCTAGTTGCAATTAAAATTATAAAACAAAACTAAACTTATTAATTCACTTTTATTTGTGATGTGGACACAATTTAAAGCTATTTAAAGACTTGCAACAGGACGCTCTTTACTTTTAATGTAGAGAAGTGAAAGATATTGAAAAAGTTTTGCCGGACGAGACTGTCGATACTCTTTCACTGAACATTTATAGGCCATTGTGATGGTATATTTTTTTGTTGATGTAATCGATGTATAGTCCGTACCAATTCAGTTTGCCAACGGTCGATTGCGAAGAGAGAGGATTTAAGAGAATGTTTTTGGCTGAAGTTTACAATGCCTAACCCAACTTTACATGGCTTAGAACTAAAATGCTGTTGCATAAATTACTTTAATTTTTTTATTATAAATTTCAACGCACTTCATATGTAATGCTACCCGTTATCTAGGGTAGGATTGGCAAAAAATTCATGGCTTGCTATATTTGTTGAATTTGTATACACCAGTCCGATCGTAGGTACCTGTGTATGTGGCGTGTTTCCCTTTATTTTATGGTGTTTGCTTCTACCTGTGGGACTTTAGTTCATAGCTTTTAGGATAGGAATTTAGATCTTAGAAATAAAATTGTTTAAGTGTTTTATTTTCTTTTTTTGGTTATCACTTAAAAAAATTATTAACACCATACTTTTTATCCAATTACTAGCAAAAGTTCTATGCCTTTTTTAGTTACATGTACCTAATTACTAATTAGTAACTGTAATTGTTCAATTATTAATTACATGTAATTGTAATCAAGCTAGACCCAATGCATATAAATGATGTGTTTGCTATTTGGAATCCAATTTTACGAAAACAAAAAATTGGAAGAAGCTATGAGTTTATGTTTGGATAATCCCAAATGCAAACTCGCAGACTGAGGAGTTCACAGGAATTTCGGTCAATACGAACGATTATCAAGGAATACGAGGAGAAAGGTGTTATTAAATCACCAAATAAAAAAGTACCACACACAAAATGGAAAACTGCATTAGACGACTTTGACATCACAGCTATTTGGCGAATTAACGAAAATGATGATTACCTTAAAAATGTTGAGACAACGGGTCCAGTAAGATTTGGAGCTTAACTTAAGCATTATGTCGATACACTGGATTCTAGGAAGAAATGAATTTTTCTACATAAAACCGGAGAACAACCGTAAACTATTGAAAGAGATGGATTTCGTGACTTTAGTTTAGAATGGCTTGAATTTTACCTGAAAGTGAAAATTGAAGGTGTCCGAGGCAAAATTTAATTTGAAGGTTCTGCATTAGAACCAGTACTATTTCTGATATATTGTACACCAACTCATTGTTCAGTTCGAACTTTAAAGATGTAGTAACAATGTTTGCAGATGATGTAGGATTCGCTTATGGCTCAGAAAGTGCTTTAAATCTTGTGTCAGACATTAATTGGGATCTTAATTTATTAAGAATCTGGCTTACGGAACATAATTTGGTTACAAGTATTAAAGCAAGAATAATATTATTTCAGTTGTCAGCTCTTATCAGTTTTGAGGTCAATGTTTTTTTCATGCATCTGAATACTTGTGATGAAAATGCAACTTTGTTCTGAAAAATGGTTACAAATGCGTCATCCAAAGTATTGTTTATTGCTAGCTACAACTTTTTCCCATCCTTTTGGCAGAGCTCGAGTACCGCTACGGTAAAAGAGTTCACCTTTTGAGGCTATCCACGAATCAAGCCATTTTTTGATATCATCATATGAGCGAAACTGCTGATCAGCCAGACCATCAACCATGCCTTCAAATGGAACAAGTAATAATCGGACGGCGCAATATCTGGGAAATATGGCGGGTAGGACTTGCCATTTGAGCGTTTCCAAGTAGGTTTTAATGGGTTTGGCAACGTGAGGCCGAACGTTGTCATGCTGTAGAATCACTTTTCGTACCTCTGCTCGTATTGTGGCCGTTTTTCGCGCTGTACTCGCCTCAATCGCATCAATTGAAGTCGATAACGTTCCCTAGTAATGGTTTCGTTGGATTTCAACAGTTCATAATAAATAACACGTATTAGCATGACCGGGAAGTCCCCATGACTTTCTTCTCTTTAAGTTGCTGTAATGAATCCATTTCTCATTAGACTTCCTTTTTTACCGCTGGAGCAGTTGTTCACAAGCGAAAAAATGACTCTCAACGTCCCTTGCCTTCAAATCATAAGGAACCCAAGTTCCTTGTTTTTGAATCATTCCCAACGCATGCAATCGCTTGGAAATGACTTGGAGGGTTACCAAGCTCTTCTTGCGTTTGGCACGGATCCTCATCGAGGAATTGCGTTAGGCACGGATCCTAATCCAATTCAGCGTATTCGAAAGAATTTGGCCTTACTTCACGCGAATGGTCGTCAACATCGAAATCACCGTCTTTGAAGCGACGGAACCAATTACTGCACGTTTTCTCACTTAGAGCAGCATCTCTGTAAACTTTTTGGAACTCTCGATGCGCTTCAGCCGCCGTTTTCTTCGAATGAAAGAAGAAAATCAACACTTCTGCTAATGACGATTATTTGGCACGAAATCAGATATTTTAACACAACCAAAAGTATATGACGCCAAAACAAAATCACTAATTTGTCACAACGGTTTGTTTACCATATGTCTAAGCTTGGTTCATGACGTTTTTGCATATGTCCAAATCGACCAGCACTTACTGCTGGAGCCATTGAACTTAGCTGCGCACCTAATAATATAATTTTTGCAAAACATGTTAAGAATTGGCTTTTACCTTAGACCGACAAAATAAGAGTGTTGAAAATTTGCATTAAAATTTACTTTCGAATTGTGTAATGATCCAATATTTTATACGATTGTTTTTTTTTTTAAATTTAAATAGTCTTTCAAAAGATGTTTCTTTGTCTACATGTTTTTTTTTTTTTTTTAAATTTTCAAAAATATGGCTCTTACTAATTATGTGTGAAAAATAACATCACTTACATGTCGAAATTTTCAAATGCTCGTTCACACATTACTGCATTCAGTTTATCGAATACGGTCCGAATTTTGTTTTTCAGCTGTACAATTGTTGTTGACTTTACTTTTCAAAAAATTTCAAAGAAACTACTCTAGTGGTGTTAAATTACATAATCCAGGCGGCCAGTTTATGTCACCATTATGCAATAGCTCAATGTTTGCACGTGTTGTGTGACTCGTAGCTCCATCCTATTCAAAATAAAGATCGTCCGTGTCTATTTCTTTAATATGCGGCTACAAAATATCTTTAATGATTCGTCTATAGCGCTCTCAATTGACATTTAAAACTCTTTCATTTGCATCCTCGAAGAAAAATGGACCAATAGTTCCACCAGCCCAAAAACTACCACACCGAACTGTACAGTTTGATTGATCTAATGATTTATCTGAAATTATTCGAGGATTTTCTTCTCCTCAGATACAGCAATTTTGTTTTTGTTGACGAATCCATCCAATGTGAAATCAACTTCATTTTTGTGTTAATTGATTTTGCGTGGAAAACCAGAATCATGGTATAACAACCAATTAATGAAAGTTCTGCGTTGATTATGATCTGTTGGCTTCAATTGTTGTGTTAATTGGATTTTGTAAGGATGCAAATGTAAATCCTTATTTAAAATACGCCGAGTCGATGGATGAATGCATAATGCCTGAGAACGTTGTTGAAGGTTCATCAGCACCAATCTTCATAGTAGAGCATCCACTTTTAGATCTACCAGACCTTAATTGGGTATAGTTGAGTCACAAAGGCCGACTTAGTGATATTCTAAATGGTTTTGAATGGATCAGCCGCCTCCAATGATGATATGTCATAATCGATTTCGTCGCATAATCTCGGAACTGAACTAATCATATTTGAAGATGCTACTTTGTTACGAGATGTTAATGGTAATTCTTTCGGTATGGGCACTATGCTCTCCGACGGTGTTAATGGAATCTAAAAATGAATAATGAATATATTCAACGCTTATTAGTAAGAGTATTTAATGCATAATTGAAAAGGAAAAACATTAATTTTGTGTATACTGACGCTAGGATTCGAATAAATCAGATTGGCATGTCCAGTATCAATATTGGCATGCCAATAATTGCAACTCATACGAATGGGTATTGTCAGAGCTTTAACAACCATATGTCAATGTATGCAATAACAACCGAAGAACTATTTGAAACATAGGCGGTGGTATGAATTAAAAAGGCAACAAAAGTGTGTGGTATTCCAAATTTCGCCTTACAAGTCGCTATTAAAACACCGTCTGATACATTTTGCTGACTACGGTCCAAAGAAAGCCATTGAATCGGTAATTTACAAAAGTCTCTTAGAGCCTTTACGGATCATCAATATATCTTTCGTTTGTCTAATCTAATTAGTAATTTGGCTAGGTATTAGGCACTAAACTACGAAAAAAATAATAAAAAAATTCCATCACTTTTTTTCATTTTTTCTTATTATTACCGCGTATTATTATACTATCGTTAATTTCCAATTTCTTTTATATCAATGCATGCTGCTTTGATAACAGTACTGATTACATTTAAATATTCATCTATCCTCATTAGTCATTGTTTGTCGTAATTAAAATCATATTACGATTTACGTGTATCGACTATGGTACGATATTTTTATGATTTTTGCGTGGTAATAAGTAAGACAAATGGCTTCTCGCAAATGTGTTAATTCTCCAGATAACTTTTATTAAATATGTGGAAGTTAAGTTTTACGGAAACAATTACAAAATATTTCTAAATCTATCGAAAGATTGTATAAAAGTTATTTTAAAATGAAAGTAAAAAACCAATACAAGAGAGGGGGCCGCATAAAATGTGTTCAATTTGTGTTCGGGAACTACGTAAATGGTCACGAGGAAAAAAACATTATTTTATTTTGAAAACTCCAGTGATTTGTATGGAACTGCAAAATCATACAAACGACTGTTACTTTTTCTGTACAAACACAAAAGGCTTTAATGCTAAAAATAAAAAAAGAGTTATTTTGTACCGCCAGGACGTCATCATCTATCTCAAGAGGTTGTAGAAGATACTTCAGATTCTAATCATGAATATGATGAAGGTAACGGAGCGCCTTAACCATTTTTTCAATGTGAATTAAATGATTTGATGCGAGATCTCAATATTCCAAAAGATGCCGCGGAATTACTCGGTTCACGATTAAAAGAAAAAAAATTGCTGGGCCCTACAACAAGCTTTTATTGGTATAGAAACAGAGAAAAAGATTTTCTTCCATATTTTGCACAAGAAGAAAATTTTGTTTATTGTTGTGATATACCGGGCTTATTGAAGATGTTTAATGCAGAACACAATCCAAATCATTGGAGACTTTTTATAGATTATTCGGAACGAAGTCTAAAAGCTGTATTATGAAAGTTGTCTGACGGAACAATGACCTAAGACCGTTTTTCTCAAATTTTTTTTCTTATTTTTCTACATAGTCTCCTTGTAACTCTACACACTTCTCCTAGCGATGCTCCCATCTCTCTAACCCGTCCAAATAGTACTTGGCATTTTTTCTCTGCAAAATAATTGTTCACGAAGGTGATTGCCTCCTCATTTGATGAAAATCTCTATCCTCCGAGCGCAGTTTTTAGATGAGGGAACAAAAAGAAGTCGCTTGGGGCTAGATCTGGTGAAAAAGACGGGTAGTCAAGCAGATCAAACTGTAATTTATGGATTTTCGCCATGGCAACCGCTGAGGTGTGAGACGGCGCGTTGTCTTGGTGAAACAGGATTTTCTTTTTCTGCAAATGTGGCCGTTTTTCCGCAATTTCTGCCTTCAGCTTGGCAAGTAATGATGCGTAGTATGCTCCTGTAATGGCTTTTCTTTTTGAAAATAATTTATTAAGAACCTTTACTATCCCACAAAAAAAATTGTCGCCATCACTTTTCCAGCCGAAAAAACAGTTTTTGCTTTTTTTGGAGCCGGCTAGCCCTTTGCAGTTCACTGTTTTGACAAAAATTTTGTTTCGGGCGTATAATGGTGTATCCAAGTTTCATCTACAGTAATCAATCGGCGCCAAAACTCGGATTTATTGCGCCAACAGAGCGTTGGAAATGTTCATTCGAACACGTTTTTGGTCTAACGTAAGCAAACGCGGCACCCAACGCGCGGACAGTTTTCTCATGCTTAAATCTTGATTTAATATGTAACAAACACGTTCTTTGGACATTTTCATAACCTCTACTATCTCTCTCACTTTAATTCGGCGGTCGTCTAACACCATTTGGTGAACTTTAGCAATGTTATCGTCAGTGGTTGCAGTTTTTGGACGTCCCGAACGTTCATCATCTCCCAAGCTCTTACGGCCACGTTTAAATTCAGCTGCCCAAAATTTCACTGTGGTAAATGATGGTGCAGAGTGCCCATACACAGAGTCCAGCTCATTTTTGATTTGCGTAGGCGTATTGCCTTTCAAAAACAAGAATTTAATAACAGCTCGATACTCAATTCTTTCCATTTTCACAAAAAATACTCACATCGACTGTCAACTAAAAACTGCGAGTCCAAAATGACTGAAACTTCGGTAAGTAACTGTCAAAAGATAAACAACTAGCATTCACTAGCTTTTATTGACGAGTGCCGCTATCTTTACGTTACGGTCGGAAACTTTTCAGACAACCCGCATAAGATATATGTATGTTTCTACCATTTTTTTTTTTGAAACCCCATAATTGTTCTTCTTTAACTCTTTTTCATATCTTTTTTTTGATGGATTCTTCTAAAGCTAGCTTGTAGGAGATGATGAAATCAGATCCGATTTTCCTGGTTTCCTTCCACGAGTTGAAGGTGTTTTTAATCGAACAGGGATAGAAGAAATTTGATTTGGAGTTACCAAAGTTGTTGATTCTGATAAACATTTTATCCCAGTAGAAGTCAAAGTCGAATGTTTGTTCGACTCACCTTGCTTAGACTGCGTCATCTCTCCATTATTTTCACGTCCATCAGCAGGAACAGGATTTTCCATGTTAGAAAATCGTGGTCTTGTAACACATTCCATTCAAAATGACATATCGCTGTGGACGAAAAGCCTTTCGGAGCAATTTCTGCACTTTGAGCTTTTAAAAACGCTCGAACGAATAGCTCAAGTATATCATACTGTGTTAGAGCTTTCGTGTTGTTTATGGTCCAGCGTCAAATTTCTTCTTCTTGTGACTTGAATGCGAAGTTATAGATAGAATATGAACACTATTTGTTCGAGCCAGATCTAGGAGTTCTATATTCGTGGTGTGGCCGAATGCCCGTCCATTATAATTACTACAGGTGAAGATGCCGTTGGTTTCATTGTTGTTAAAAAGTGTTTGAACCACTTTGTTTGCACCTATCCTGATGATTAGCATATATTGAACCCGGCGATGCACCTTTCATGAGGTGTGGATTGTCTCTCTTTCGCGGAAAAATGAACATAAGAGGCACAAGTGACCCTCCTGCACTCATGCACAAAATCGACGTAATAAGCGTCCCCTTTCAGCACATGTTAATGCTCCAACTTTTTTTCGACCTTTCAAAGCCAATACCTATGCCATTTTGGCTGGACCTACTGCAATCCCCGTAGGTTGGGAGTAAAATGGTACTTGGTCATGAGCATTTCTAAATTTTCAAAAAAAAAATGCCACGTTTTGTTTTGAAAATCCAGAAGCACGGGCTAAGGACGTTCCAGTCGACTGGCGGAATGATAGCGATGGATGACGTTTTAGAAATAAAAGTAGCCAGTCCCTTCCCGCAACTTCCTTTATAACAGAAAATGGATTGGGAATTTGGTTCTTTATAGCTAGCTGGAATGCTAACGATCTTATGTCATTCCTGGTTAGACCAAATAGTTTCCCTTCCATTTGCAGAAAATAGTCTACTAGAGACTGCTCGGGTTCTGGAGGAAAAATGGTTTTCCTGCCTATTTTGGCACTTACCACTTCCTCCAAAGGCTTATCCTTTTTTGCCACTAAATGGCTCAGTGTGGTTCTCGGGATATTGAATATTTTTGCTGCCTTTAAAAAGCCCATCTCTTTGAGGTTTACGGCATTGATTGCTTTCATCATATCATCCTTGGCCCACGTTTGTCGTTGTTTTGTGCACTTGCTAGAGTTTGAAGCCATGTTTCCTAAAAAACAAAAAAAAAACAAAACGATAAATTTCAACGAAGGTCACGTGGTAAATATGGCCTATTAGGGGTAAATGGGTAGGCCATATTACATACACTGTGTTTTTATTACTAATTTTCAATTTAAGCACACATCATCAACTTTTGTTAAAACTCTAAATCACTGAAAATAAGAAAATATTCAACACTATCAAATCGTAGAACGACACTATTAAATTTACAAATATTCACTGTGAAAACATTTAACAAAACTCACCAACAGATTGCTACAAAAACGTAAAAAAACAGCTACACTCAATATTTTGTACGTCCGTAGCGCCAGGCCAACCACGATTTGTTGAGCCAAAACCGATTTGAATGTGCTTTTAACCGCGTGCGATTGTGAATTGAGGAAATATTATGGTGGGCCATATTACCCACGTGGACGTAAATAAACAAAATTGTCGTTTCTGGGGACGGGAAAATTCATACGATATTCACGGAAAACTAATGCATGCCAAAAAAGTAATTGTCAGGTACGGATTACGGGTTGGCGGCACCATTGGCCCGTACTTTTTCGAAGTTGGGGCTGGAGAGATAGTTACAGTGAATGAAAAACGTTACCGCAACATGTAGAGCGACTATTTTTTTCCAAAATTGAACGAATTGGGTTGCTGCTACCGCCTGCGCCATCAATCAATCAATTTATTGCAAACGAAATTTGAAGTTCGCGTTATTTCGGTTAGAGGGGAAGTTAATTGGCCTCCAACATCATGCGACTTGACATCTTTAGACTTATTCTTGTGGGGTTGTTTGAAGAGTAAGGTCTATGTCAATAAGCCAGCGACAATTCAGGATGTCAAACATAGCATTCAAACTGAAATTGCGGCCATTAACACACTTATTCTTCAAAAAGTCATGTAAACCAGCTAATTTTCAAATAAATCGGCTTCAATGACACAGTTACTTTGTAACTATATGCTGCAAAGCTAGAAGGGCGCCAAACTCAAAAACTCGGAAAAAAATACAACCTTAATTGAACTGTCAATCTATGTACATTTGGCCAACAATTGTGTATAGTGCACCATTGCCGATAAAGTGAAAAGTTAAGAAAGAACAGACTATGATGAGAATTTTATTAAAGCATATTTTTATAAAGGAAAAGTAAACAAGTTTAATCAACCCATATTGAGAATACTTTATGCACATGAGCAAAAGGATAAATATCTGGACATTGCATTGAAAGATGTGAATATTAAATAGAAGGACTATGGTAGTTGGTCATCCGCATAAAGCAGGGCAAAGCGAGTTGTTCAGCTTAGGAACGAATCACGATATTTCAGAGTACGCCCGAAAGTGGGCTTGAGCGCATACTGATGAGCATCTATGACGAAACGGATGTTATGGTTGATAGTTTGAAGGAGCGGAATGCTACTGGAGATTTCTATGAAGTACTTATGGTGGAAATAGCGATAAAATAAAGTGAGACACGAGACATTTCGTCGGTTTTCGAGGGTGTCCATTGACTGGGTGACATAAGTATCACCTATGAGTTTTATCACAGCGTTTTGAATCCTATCTAGCAGGCGCAGAGATGATTTAGGCGCATCGGACTAGATGTGTGCATTATACTCCAATTTGGCCGTATGAGTGCCTTATATGTTGAGGCCAGCTCAAAAGTGGAAAAGTATTTCTTACATCGCTTAACGAAACCTAGATATTTCGCAGTATTTTTGGCGACATCGAATATGTGGTCATTCCAACGTAAGCTGTCATTGACACAAATACCGAGAATGGAAAATTTTTCGGTTTCGACGATGCAGTTCATGGCTGGATGTCTAAATTTCGCTTTAACGACAGCAGATAGCATTGTGTTTTGGAAGCATTAAATTCTACTCTGTTAGTGGTTCCCCAATTGGTTATGGTGTTAATATCAGAATTTAATGAGCTTAACACACGCTGCCCTTCCCGTTCTACAGCCGAAAAGCAGGGACGTGAGTTCGGAAACGAATATGAAAAGCAGAGAGTACTGTCGTCAGCAAAGGAATATATTGGATTAGAAATGGCAGACAAGAGATCGTTAATGAAAATTAAAAGGAGTATCAGAGACAGAACGGAGCCGAAAGGTAGTTTCTAATCCGTTGAAAAAGAGAGTCATCGATCCCAAATGCACGCATTTTCGACAAAAGAGCCTGATGCCAAATCTGTCAAATTATCGTGGAAATCTTCAATGCCTATTAATGAAGCTTTCGACTTTTTTCGACTTTCACGATGATTTGTTTTCACAACAATTTGGTTTGACAGCAAAAGAAATTATGGGCACTTTGCAATTTGACTATGCCTCTGCTCACGTTTGACATACCATACCATGCACTTATGTTATGTGAATTATTTATGTGAATTTGACATTTGAAAGGTACGAGTAGAACTGTCTAAAAATCGTACGGATATGTTACTAGAGTCGCCATCTACATGACAGTCTCAGGACTTTTCTGTTACATGGGGTATCAAACTATGAACTGCCCAATATAGTTCATATGTAACATAATTTCTTTTTTCTCACTTTCAGCCACAAGATATTTTGCATGTACGGATAACTTCGTAATTCTTTAAACAGATTTTAATTTGTTCTCTTCCTACTATTTAACTTCCGTTTGAATTTCAATCAAAACTTACTTTCGAAGAAGTTAACTAATTAAGACGTTTCTTTCACTTCATGCTAATGTTGCTCTATGATGGGATACTTCTGGGGCTTCAAAATTCAAACTTTCTTTTATACTGGTACTTACTAAGTTTTATGGTGTCCTCGTTTTTTTCTTTAGAAAGTTCGTAAAACCATTTCTTGTATGAAATAAATAAAAATTCTCTTATCAACTTTTGCTGGTCATAAATTAATTTAAATTCAAGAAGAATCAACCTGCCTCCGCCAGACATCTCAGCAGATTCCTTTTCGTATTTGAGTACAAGTCAGTTGAATATCTAATATGAAGATTATCTTATGACTTTTCACTACGTTTCTATTATACAATTGTGGAGTGGAAACTACAAAATCAGCTCACCTTTCTCCAATTATCCAAAAGGCAAACCATTACCTCCTCAGGTAACCAGACTGTGGTATACCTTGCTCCTCATGTTACGAATAAAAATGCTGCTATAGGCACTTGCTCACGTTATCCTTTATTCGAACACAATTTTCAGTTTACATAACCGCTGAGCCTGAGCATGACATATGTAGTCGTATTCGTAAAAGTATAACCAGTCGAACGATTTTCAAACTTCAGGCGGCACTACATAGAAATAAAAATCGATTCAGTGTCCAACTAACCATGAGTTAGCTATAAAAAAAAAAAACTATGCTACGTGCCGTTGCAGTTTATTAGTTACGTCTTCGATTCTGAAGGACATCGAACTTGCATTTTATCCTTTTTGTTTCATTACCAAATTCAAGGCAACGATGACAATGAAGAAGTTGAAAGCTTATTAAAGTGATGGAGATAATTATAATTAGTCTCTTAATGGAGAGCTAGTAACTTTGATTCGATTAGTCGATTCCTCTGCAAAACATTTTTGGCACTGATTGGCGTTCCCCACATGATAGGCATGTCGATTAAGCAACGCCATTCTCATTAAGGCACAATTGGGGCTCTGACATAATTCAATAATATTCTCATTTCCATGATAATGGAATCCCATTAACATGCTCGTATTGGTATCTTCTGCTTCGCTTTTACATGAGAGGCTTAATGGATACGTGGCCTATATGGCATGTGGTAATACTCATCTCTTTAGGCAACCTTTTATTACTTGCTTTACTTCAGCCTGGAGTTCATGACAAGTGTACTCGTGCATACAGAGGCTGCAAACAATTGAGCACTTATAGAGGAATGCTATCTCCTTTGCCTTTTGTGAACTAGTAGGAAGGAGAATATACATTCGAAGGGAATTATTCACGTACTAGGAATAGGAAAGATATAGACGGCAATTTAATAATTTTCTTCCTAATATAATCTGTCATGGTTATCATCATGAATATATAGATACTTTTTGGGACTTTGAAATTTACAGATTCATTTTGCCGACCTTTTTCAATAAGCATTCTCAAATTTTTCTTTTAATGTTTGTCTGGGTTACCTGTAGTGATCGCATCCTTGTCTCTCACAATAGATTGAACAAGTACATATACATGTTGGCGAAAAATTCCTCACCTGAATTCCTAAATGTATTTGTACGAGTACATAAAAAGAATAAGTTCCGTCTGCTGATTGCGTTCCTTTAGAAGTTTAAATTTTGTTTCAAAGTCTCAAAGAGAGCACCGGTCAAATACCATCACCATAGTTGGTGAACATTGGGGTTCGTCTTGTAGTATTTTCCATGACAATATCTATGACATACAGAGTGTTCCCTAGCGGGTGTCCCCTAATTCGTCAAGGATAATTTGGGAAATGATTTTTGGGTATACGAATTGTTCTGCAGTAAGGGTCTATCTTCAATATTGACATTACTTATAGAGGATTTACGAAAAGTCTTACTTTGGTGTACCCTGGAAATTGCTCTGTTAATTTAAAAATATTTTTTAAAAATAATTTTCTTGTGCTGTTCCTTGAAAGATCTTAGAAGGAGCTAGGTTTTTTGCCTATTTGGAAAATTTACCAAACAAAAATGGTATTAAAAGTTAGAAAAAAAGAATATTTCACCAGTTTAATTTTTTACACCAAGATTACAGCGTTTACAAACCAAGAATACGCAGATATTACTCGTATTTAAGCTTAGGAGCTGTGCAACAGAAATTCAACTACAACGCGACAAAGATACTATGAACTATATCGTAAGCGACGACTTCCTAGTGTATGAGTATTTGGAATTATGTATCGAAGGATTCGAGAAACGGGATCAATTTCAAATACACGACCTAAAGCGGGAGCTCCGCCAGGAGGAATAATTTCAGCTAATGAAAGAGTAATTTAAGCTATTACAACTCATCCATCAATCAGCATCAGACTATACTAAATTTCAATAAAATATATAATGTACTGCTTAGCATCGTCGGTGTTTGTGTCTTTTGTGTCTGTTAACTTGTAATGACTCAGGAATTTAGAGTGGACATAGCAAATATACACGGGCTAAAAAGTAATCACTTTTCTGCGTACGTCCACGTCTGCAAATTTAGACCAGCTGTTTTGGCACTTAGTGAAACACAGATAGATTCCCGCCCACACCTCTCAGATCACTCGGATCTGAAACTACCTGGCTACGAACTAGTGCCATTATTCTTCTCTCAGCGCAGTCTCGCCATTTACGTGCGTAGTGATGTAGCTTACCAAACTCCATCACAATGTTATCCATGTTCCAATCTGGAATTCAACTTCATGTGGTTAAAATTCCATCTCCGTAAGCAAATTATCCACTACTGCTTTATTTACAGAAGCCCCAAACTGGACAGCAATTCGACTTTTAACGAGTTTGATGCGCTGTTTGACTCCATTCAAAGAATTGTATCCCTGTATCCTCATACAAAAATATTGAATACGGGCGATTTCAAAATATGTCACAATTCCGGTTGGCTTCGACATTCTGGACATCCCAATCGGACGGTTCGGGGTTCAATACCAGCCGTGACCGAAAGACTTTTTTTTAGGCAACTAAAATCTTGTGAGATGAATGGTTGCCTAAATATAACATCAAGTCCAATTTACACTAGTAATTTAGTCTCCCCATTAAATGTTGGATGCCACCCATGGAGCGAAATAACCACTGAGCCCAAAAATCTTTCTCTCTCTCTCTCTATCCAATTTTCCGAAAAACTTAACACGTGCTCCGGCATTTTAAGAGTAGTAATACCCTCTTGAGTGTTAAGTTATTTAAAAAAAAAAAAACAAAAAAAAGACAACACCCGAAGGACTTGACCCAGCTTGTAAATGAGCCTACACGAATACCAGACGTTGACAGTCATACTGCCAACACCCTGGACTTGTTTTTAACTTCCCACCCTGATGTGCTCTCCCCTCTAGTATCATCGGACCATTGTGTCATATCAGCTAATTTCTCGTACGGAAAAGCCAATTGGAGCGGACTTAACAGCTTCTTTAGAAATGTTAACTGGTCGTTATGTTTCCTCGATAACGACGTGGATGCCGCTGCTGAGATGATCACAGACACCATTCTCTTTGGAATGAGATGCTTTATCCCTCATCGGATGAGGAGTATCAAACCAAAAGAAAAGGCATGGTACGAATCGAGCTGTAAAGAGGCTGTCAGGGTTAGAGAACTGTTTTTTCGGTCCTGCAAGACCAACCCGACAGAGGAAAACCGAAAAAAGTTTAAACGAGCCAGAAATGACTGCAACGCCTTTCTTTAGCGTGTGAAATTCCAATATGACCAAAACCTGAGGCAAAAAATACTGCAATGCCCCAAAGGCAGTACAAATTTCTTGTCATTCGTCAAAAACATTAGAAATTCTGCCTCATTCTCCATTCCAACGCTCATTTACAATGACATTCCAGCTGTCAGCTCTTTGGACAAGGCCAATCTGCTTGCTGCACACTTTGCGGCTAGCTCAACACTTCCAGATTGTGCTTTGTCCCCTCCTACACTTGAGTGCGTCGTGTAGTAGCAAGAGTACTTAAAGATCTCAATATGCATAAATCCGCTGGTCCAGATGGTATATCTCCCCTTCTTCTGAAGAGGTGTTCTTCCACGCTGACAAAACCACTGCCTAAGCTTTTTCATAAATTCTACTCTTTAGGACTCTTTCCGAGCAGATGGACAACAGCATTTGTCCAGCCTATCCCAAAAAAACGCGAATCTTCTTCTCTGTCCTCCTACAGACCCATTGCACTTACGTCCCTTCTCATCCAAGGTCATTGAAACGCTGATAAACCGTCAGCTCATGAAATATCTCGAAACACGAAAACTTCCCAATGACCGGCAATATGACAGAGTTTGGCATCAGGTTATTTTGGCGAAAATACGGGCTTTTGGGGTCGATGAGTCTCTTCTTCAATGGATTAGAAATTGAGATTCGGAAAGTTCTATTCAAGTTGTCTTGGATGGTTTCAATTCTGATATTCACAAAATAAATGCTGGTGTACACCAGGGCTCCGTTCGGTCTCCGACACTCTTTTTAATTTTCATCAACGATCTCTTGTCTGCTACTTCTAATCCAATAAATTCCTCTGCTGATGACAACACTCTCTGCTTTTCATATTCGTTCCCAGACCCCTGCCCTGCTCTTCGGCTATAGAACGGGAATGGCAGCGTATGTTAAGTTCATTAAATTCTGATATTACCAGCATAACTAATTGGGGAACCACTAACAGAGTAGAATTTAATGCTTCCAAAACTCAATGATACTGTCATTAAAACGAAATTTGAATACTCAGCCATTATCCATTTATGGCACTGTGTCTCACTCTGTTTTATCGCTATTTCCACCACCAGTGCTCCTTAGAAATCGCCAGTAGCATTCCACCCCTTCAAACTTTTAACCGTAACACCCGTCTCGCTATGAATGCTCATCAGTATACTCTCAAGACCACTTTCGGACGTACTCTAAAATATCGTGATTCGTTCCTAAGCCGTACAACTCGCTTAGAGAATGCCCTGCCTAGCTCTTTATTTCCTAGTCATTATAACCTTCAAACATTTAAAACCAACGTCCACCGGTACCTCTATTTCCATCCTCCCTGATATCCCTTAATCGCGCGCAAATTATAAAAAAAAATAAAAAATGCGTCGAAAGTTCAGGAGTTTAAAAAATAAAATAGAATTATGTTTCAAGAGATGTCAATGGATTATGTTTTGTTTAATGGAAATGCATGAGCAAATTATAGTGGCTTTTAAATGTTTACTCCAAAATCAGACATTTCGTGTGTACAACTTCAATCCAATTGATCTGGTAGTAGAAATTGCATTACTGATGCATCCGCATGCATGCAGGATATAAGTACTTCTGAAAATTTGGTTAATGCATTCAATAAATTACTTACTAGTGCTGGCACAAATACCTTGGCTAATGCTGACTTCGGTATATTGTCTTATAATGCGTTTGCAAAAGAATGTTGAAGCAAGGAAAGTAATAGTTTTTCTTCCGTCCTATATTTCAATCTGAATTACACAGGGATATCATGATGCTTATATTTACTTACTTAAGGTGGCGCTACAGTCTGGAGTGGACATAGACCTCAATCAGCAAGCGTCTCCAGCCAGCTCGATCTTTAGCTAACTACCTCCAGTCACGCACGCTAAGTTGATTGAGTATTATTAGCCCGAGTCTATCCTGGACAACTTTATTAAGCTTATTAACAAGCAAAAACTTAAAGCTAGACTTAAAACTAACAAAGATATTCTTAACCTATTGGGGCGAGGAGAAATGGTGGACGAGGGAGATGTTAAGGGAGTGGCATATTGAGCAGTCCTTTTTTCATTTCGTGTTTGCTGCTATTTAGGTCAAAGACTTCTGCGTAGTTGTTCGTTATACGCAAAATTTTAGATGTGGTTCAAAGTGACCGTAGTTGGTGCGGTGAGTTCGGATCAGGAAGAGTGGGACAGATCTTAGATTACGAGGATTGGAAGTGAATACAATATTTTGCGTTATTCTCGAGCACTCGATGTTTCCAGTCAGTAACTGGTGGATAAGAAGTACATCAGCGACTTCACGACGTTTTTGTAGGGTATGCATGCTAATTAGTTTTAGCCTTTTTTCAAAGCAGGGTAATCCATATGGGTCGACCCAGGGTAGACCACGAAGTGCGAAACGGATATACCTGCTTTGGACTGCTTCTATTCTTTGAATGTGGGTTAGTTTATAGGGTGACCAAACTTGGCTGCAATATTCGAGAAGAGGCCTTACAAAAGTAATGTACAGGGACTTTGCAACGCAGGGGTTGGAAAATTCTTTTGACCAGCGTTTGATAAAACCAAGTGCAGAGTTAGCTTTATTTATAATGCTGTTAATATGTGAGTCGAAATTCAATTCTCTGTCACAAATTATTCCTAGATCCCGTACTTGGGTAGTGGAAGAATAGGCTCAACGCAAATGAAGTAGTTTCTTGGAGGGGGAGGTAGACGTTTGCGGGAATAGGTTATCGCTTGACATTTGCTGACATTAAGCTCCAAAAAGTTTTGCTTGCACCATACCGAAAACTTATTTAAGTCATCTTGCAGGCAATGGGAGTCATCAGCGAAAAAAGAAAGATTAAAATTCGTTAAAATGAAATTTATGTCGTTAATCGTTAGGATAAAGATGATTGGCCGAATGTGACTACCCTGAGGGACACCAGATGTTGCTCTAATTGGGTCGGATATTGAAGATCTGAAGATGACTCTATATTCTCGGTCTTCTAAATAGGATTTGGTCCATGCCACAAAATGAGGAGACAAGTCAAGTTTTTTTAGTTTAAAAATGATAAGTTGGTGAGAAATTTTATCGAATAATCACCGTCTTCTAAAGCATGAAGCGTCCTAGAGACGAACTCTGTTAGGTTAGTGGTCGTTGATTTACCTTTCATGAAACCGGGCTGATTTGTACAGATAGTTGGCCTACAGTATGGAAGCAGTTGTTGATAGACTATGCTTTCAAAAAGTTTGGGTATGCAAGAGAGTTTTTCTATGGGCCTATAATTATCGACTTCGGCCTTACTTCCTTTTTTATGAATAGACTTGAGTTGGTTAGGCAGTCCACCATCAAAATTTCTATTTCTGAGGACGAATTAAGAGAGACGAAATGAGACGAATCGTCGGAAGACCCCCATTTAAGTTGAGGGAGGTTGAAATCCCCTACTAGAATAATACAGTCTTCAGGTTGTGCATTATCAGTCAAAAAATCCACTGCGTGAACTACAGGTCGATAAGACTCAATTGGTTGGGATGAGTGAATGTAGCAACAAAGTACGTAAAGACAGCGTTTGGGGAGCGTAATGTTGACACATACTAACTCAAAGTTGTCAGTGTGGGGAATATCAACAGGAGTTGCGTGGAAAAAGTTCCGGATTGCTAGTAAAACACCTCGGCCATAGGGATTATCAGCTCTTTCAAATCCATCTTTTCGAAAAACTTTGAAATTTGGAGGAAACAGCTCAAGGTTATTAATGTTACGAGTATTAAGATTATTAATGTCCGGAAGCAAGTGGTACTCCTACTCCTACCACTTGCTTTCGCCAGCTAAGTAGTGGTTTTGATCTACTGCGCTGTCCCTCGGGGGCGGATTTGAAGACTTTTCCTACCGGAGCATTGGTGTCCATCCGTTCTACTACGCCGGTGTTCGTAGAGCGCCTGTACAGCTCTAGTCCTTCGATGTAGCGCCGCTTTGTATGTGTCTTGCTTAGGTGCATGTGCTTGCCGACACTCATCATCAAACTAGGGGTTTTGTTTTGGTGGCATAGTATTCAGAGGTGGCATTTCTGTTGGCTTATTGACAATATTGCCGATACTTGATGCTGCGGCATTGGACCTCTCAAGAGGTTAAGGGAGACTTGATCGGAAAGGATTTGGCGATCTCCTGCGATTATAGCCGTCTGACGTCAAAATTCTTCACAGTATTAGCCTGCCTTTGCGATGTTTGGAATAGCCCCAATCGTACCTAGGCTAAAACAAATGTAATAGACCGAGTCGATGTTTGACCAATCTGGTTGACCGTTTATTGATCAGGAGTCCTCTAAGTCTCCTTGTAAATATCAAGCTGCGGCAACCACTGCTAGCTACGAAAATATTTCGCACCGCCGTAATTTCGATTAGGCTAAATCCTACCAATACTGTCTCTTCCTAGCTTTGCATTAAAGTCGCAGAGGATAATTTTGTTGCCATAGCTAGGGCACTGCTCGTAAGTCATGTCCAAGAACATCCATGAGCTCGTAGAAGATATCTTTGGTGGTGTCATCTTTCGCCCCCGGCGTCCTGGGACTAATGGTGGTAAATTTAGCCTTAATACGGGTTGCTACGAGGCGCCACAAACTGAAGCCTCTTTGCTTAAGTGTGCCTCTAACAACAAATCCGCATCCAAATAGGCGCTGCTTATTCCAATCGATAACAATGGCCATAGTAGACGTCGCAGTTTTTCATACTCCATCCAGCCCATCCCATAGCATTTCTTAGATGCGGTAACATCTGCTTGGCAGCAGTCCAACGCATCTGCTAATTGTTCGGCTGCACGTGGCCTATTAAGGGACCAAACATTACACGCAGATCCGAAGTTCGTTGTCCTTGTTTCGTTTGCAGGGGTTGTCAACAATAGATCCGGCCGTATCCGGGGCTTTTTGTTGCTACTTAACTTGCTCGGACAGATACCCCGGCGGCGCAATCATCAACTTTGGGGTCCAGTTCCATTATAGATACCCCTGGTCGGTTAGACCGAAGCCATTAAACCGTTTATGGATGTGAGCGCTGCCGTTGGTCCATCTCTTTACCAAGACCCTGACCTAGTCTCGAAAATTCTTACAGGTCTGAGCTCCAAGTACGTCGGAGTAGCCCAGATAAGGTCTCATTTGTTTTGCTCCGGGATTTTATTTCACTGTTGATTCCATCTGGAGAATTCATTCACTGTCCCGTTTATAGTGCTGCTATTTTTGTCTGTTGATCAGACAAATGATGATGCTAAACAAATTTAATTTATATACTCGGAATAGTTATTCAATGGATTTTGTTGGCACTTATCTTTAATAAAAGTATCTACAATGGAATATTGCACCAAAGTATGTAGATTGCAGGTAATACTTGTCTTTAAAAGAGACCAAGACCAATATTCCTCCTTTTAGCATTTTCAACAAAGTAGTCATAGTTTTTCTGGAAAAAAGTTTGTTCTTCAGTCCCAATCAATACGGATTAAGAGCTCCGTATGTCGACGGAAGATGCGCTTTTGTAGTCATGTATAAATAGTTAACTCCAACAGTAACGATCCCAAGCCCGGAATCAAATGGTGGAATAACACCCTGTCCACAATTCTTGATTCATCAAATGGTATAGTTGATGCAGCAAATAAAAGGTTTTAGCTTGGACCTGCTAGAGGTAGTGCTGCTCTAGGCCTGCAGAACGGATACATACTTAGTTCTTCAGGAATAGGAAAGGACCAAAGGCAGCGTTACGAGCCCAGAACTAGAGGCAAAAGTAAGTGGTTTGGAACCCGTAAACCCTAGGATCCTAGTGGTACAACTAGATCTATAAATCAAAGCATCGTTTATCCAAGTCTACGAAGAAGAACTTGGTACTAGATAAGAAAGAGAAGAAGCAGGGTCAGGAACAACAGCAATAGGAGATCTAAACGCCAAACTGGGTAGGACTTCCATGTAGGCCACGGAACTATAAATAAGTATCGAGCGAAGACAACACGGGTGACATGTCCTGTGTTCATAATCAGAACAATACACAAGATTACATTCCATGCTGATGGAAGTGATGAATTGTTTATATCCACATAAAATAAGAAGTGGCATGACAAAGTAGTTATGTTAAAGTAGTTACAAGTGTGGATTTGAGGACAATTTAAAGAACCACAAAAACCAAAATGTAAAGTTTTCGAAACCATTAAATTAAAAGAACTACAAAAAGAGTATAAAAATATGTCAACAGAGTGTCATGAGGACTCCAAAAGAACTCTGAAGATGATGGCCTAGAGGATAAGTAAAATAAAAGAAACCATACTCAAAACAGATGAGGGAGCAAGCGGAAAGATGCAAATCGTCACCGAGAAAAAGAAAACAATTGGGTGGGCAAACAACATAAGGCAGAGAGTTAAAGGCAGGAAGGAAGAATGCAAGAAATACATACGAATCCGTTCAACGATTGACAGAAGTTGAGGAAGTAAAGAGGGTCACTTGCAAATAGAACTCAGTAGGAAATAGAGCCAAGGAAAATAGAATCTGAGAGGAAAGTACGGAACACAAACAAAAGCAATCAAAGATGGAGATAAGCTAGTCATAGGAAAGAAAAAAGTTCTTGATACATGGCGGAAGTATTTTAAGGAGACATTTTAAAAACATGAAACCATAGAAGTTGAAGACGACCTAACAGAATGACAAGTCAGAGAAAAAGAGAATTCGAAAACCACCTCCCATTAAATATGGTGAACCAGCGTTTCACAAAACGTTAATTGAAATGTTTCAAAAGTCGTGGGTTGAAAATAGGATACCAACAGACTGGAAAGAAAATCAGATAATACCAATTCACAAAAGGGTAGCAGCTACAATTGTAACAACAACAGACCGAAAACCTTATTGTCTACAGTGTAAGAGACAATTTTAGCGCTCTACTGTTTTATTCCTTTATGAACAAAATGGTAGAATCGTGTAAGAGGCAAACGGGCGAAATCAGAATTGGGAACTGAGGACTTGACCCCATCTAACATACTTGGAGTTCCTATTATATGCAGGCGATACAAAACAGTCCAGACAGATTACGACAGGCATTGGATAATTGGTTCAATAAATCTAAAGAGAAAAGGGATGGTGGTAAATACAATTTGTGGGTCTCCAAAGAGGATAACTATGTTATGTAACATGTAACAGCAGATAATTAGAGATAATTGAGTTCTATGAATACCTTGGAATCACTGTTAGCTGAAATGTAAAAATAGACAAAAAAGTAGTAAGCCGGACCAAGAAAGCAGTGTCAGTGTATCATCAGATAAATAATATATTAGTGGGTAAACAAGAGATAAGCACATAAACAAAACTCAGATTCTATAACACGGTTATAATAGCAATCTCATTATACCGTACCACTATTAGATAAAAATCATATTAGAGCAAATTCCAGGCAACAGAAATAAGGTTCGTTCGAAGGGTCGCAGGAAAAACCAGGAGAGATCAGATCAAAAACAAAATCATACTCACAGAAGTAGGGCAGAAAAAGTCGATTATAAAGGAATCAAGGAGAGACAGCGAAACGGATGAGAGCTCTACTGCACCAAGAGCAAGGTCTTGAAGAACTTGAGAAAATCGCATTCAGGATATGGGAAAGATGAGGGTCAAAATCTTGGCAAAGACGAGAAGAAAGACCGATTTCGCTGGAGAAATCTTCTGATGCCTAACGGTAAGTGGCAATTAAAGAACAATGAGCATTTGATAGTTTAATTACGAATTACTGCTGCACAATATGTATATGTAGATACAACAAAGGGCTTCAAAACCGTTGATGGTGATCTTTTACTAATAAATATTCTTCATTCTTCTTTTCGGCAACTTATGTGATTTCGTCCGGGCTCAGCGACTTTTGACTAGATTGCGCGTTGAAAAACTTCGGGGGCAAGTACATGAGCCCCTGATTACGATATTTAAATACTTTAATACATTTTTAACACGTAGGTTCTAGTGGAATCTCGTGCGTTTATTTTATTGCTGTTGAGTCGCTTTGCATACGCGCATTTTACAGCTAAGATACAATTTGATAGTTGTCCAAGTCAATGTCAAAGGAACTGACTTCTACAATGCTGATGGCGTCTTTTCAATTTATCGCAATTTGGTAAATCTAGCTAATTTTCATTTCAACAACAACTTGAATCATATTTCGGTGAGGTTTCTAAAAAATCTCGGTGTCATTGAGTGACATTGAATTTCCTGTGGATCAACGACAGCTTTCATGTGTTCAATATTCGGTAGAAGTATTCCACAAACTCTCTCTCGAGTTGTCTTAATTAAAGTTTGGATATTCGGAAACAGAAAAAAGAAAAAACACAAACAGCAACTCCTATATAACCACAAGACTTTATTTCGATAGTTAACACGATCCGAGCTAAACTCACATTGAGGAATATGATCCACTTCACGATGACCATGAACTGCTCAATCAATGCATGTGAACCTATGCTGACGAAGCACACACACCGCTATATTGGATACACGCCCGCGCAACATAGGTGAAATAGATGTATCAGCAGTTCATTTGGGCATATACGAGGCAGCGACCATGGGACTGGTGAATTGTGACGGCAGTCTTTCGACGGTGGCTTAACTTGTAACTCAAATTTCACTTACTTAATATTGTACAATACTATTGTATTATCGGGAATAAATTGTAATTGTAAACCGGATGTTACGGACACGTTGGTCGTCCGATTTTTTTTGTTGTATCTTCGCAGAGGAATTCGTTAACTAGCACGCGAGCAGGGACCGGCATAAAAAATATATCCTTTGTGCTATAACTCAGATTAGTACGCTCCAAGGAGTGCACGTCCTTGTACCCATAAGACCACAGTTGACCATTCTAGAACTCTGCCACAAACCTTCTCCATACCCACAGGAACATGCGGATATCCTAAAAGTACTAGGTCGCATACAAGCATAAACGTTCGCGACCAAAAAGGAACAACACGACACTTCCATTGCCGGTTCCGATTTTGAAAACAAAAATAAGGAAAAAACCCGCTATGATATACCAGGGTTGTCTGAAAAGTTTCCGACTGAACAATGATACAAGAAATTTTTTCTCAATTTTTTTTTTTATTTTTCTACATAGTCTCCTCTACACACTTCTCCCATCGATGCTCCCATCTCTCTAACCCGTCCAAATAGTACTTGGCGTTTTTCTCTGCTAAATAATTTTTCACGAATGTGATTGCCTCCTCATTTGACAAAAATCTCTGTCTTCCGAGCGCAGTTTTTAAATGAGGGAACAAAACGAAGTCGCCTGGGGCTAGATCTGGTGAATAAGGTGGATGGTCAAGCAGTTCAAACCGTAATTCATGGATTTTCGCCATGGCCACCGCTGAGGTGTGAGATGGCGCGTTCTCTTGGTGAAACAGGATTTTGTTTTCCTGCAAATGTGGCAACATGTTTTTCCGCAATTTCTGCCTTCAGCTTGATAAGTAATGATGCGTAGTATGCTCCAGTAATGTTTTTTCCTTTTTGAAGATAATCGATTAAGATAACTCCTTTACTATCCCAAAAAACAATCGCCATCACTTTCCCAGCCGAAAAAACAGTTTTTGCTTTTTTTGGAGTCGGCTCGCCCTTTGCAGTTGACTGTTTTGACAAAAATTTTGTTTCGGGCGTATAATGGTGTATCCAAGTTTCAGTAATTAATAGTCTCCAAAACTTGGATTTATTGCGCCTAAACTGCGCCAACAGAGTGTTGGAAATGTTCTTTCGAACACGTTTTTGGTCTAACGTAAGTAAACGCGGCACCCAACGCGCGGACAGTTTTCTCATGCTTAAATCTTGATTTAATATGTAACAAACACGTTCTTTGGACATTTTCATAAGCTCTACTATCTCTCTCACTTTAATTCGGCGATCGTTGAACACCATTTGGGGAACTTTAGCAATGTTATTTAGCATTGGTTGCAGTTTTTGGACGTCCCGAACGTTCATCATCTACCAAGCTCTTACTGTCACGTTTAAATTCAGCTGCCCAAAATTTCACTGTGGTAAATGATGGTGCAGAGTCCCCATACACAGAGTCCAACTCATTTTTGATTTGCGTAGGCGTATTGCCTTTCAAAAACAAGAATTTAATAATAGCTCGATAGTCAATTTTTTCCATTTTCACAAAAAACACTCACATCGACTCATCCAAACGACTGTCAACTAAAAACTGCTCGTCCAAAATGACTGAAACTTCGGTAAGTAACTGTCAAAAGATGCACAACTAGCATTCGCTAGCTTTTATTGACAAATGCCGCTATCTTTACGTTGCGGTATTAGAGCAAATTCAAGGCAACAGAAATAAGGTTCGTTCGAAGGGTCGCAGGAAAAACCAGGATAGATCGGATCAAAAACAAAATCATACTCACAGAAGTAGGGCAGAAGAAGCCGATTCTAAAGGAATCAAGGAGAGACAGCGAAACGGATGAGAGATCAAGAAAAGCCGAACTGGTTCTGGAAATGAGAGCTCTACTGCACCAAGAGCAAGGTCTTGAAGAACTTGAGAAAATCGCATTCAGGATATGGGAAAGATGAGGGTCAAAATCTTGGCAAAAAAGAGAAGAGAGACCGATTTCGCTGGAGAAATCTTCTGATGCCTAACAGCAAGTGGCGATTAAAGAAGAATTAGTATTTGATAGGTTAATTACGAATTACTGCTGCACAACATGTATATGTAGATACAACAAAGGGCTTCAAAACCGTAGATGATGATCTTTTACTAATAAATATTCTTAATTCTTCTTTTCGGCAACTTATGTGATTTCGTCCGGGCTCAGCAACTCTTGGCTAGATTGTGCGTTGAAAAACTTCGGGGGCAACTACATAAGCCCCTGATTAAGGACTGACACGAATAAAATTTGGAAACTTCAAAGTAAAAAAAAAATATTTTCGCAATTCATGTAAATTTTTTTTATTTGCTTTAAAACTCTGTTTTTATTAAATTCATTCACAATAACAAAAAATAAAAAAAAATTGTTTGGGTTCCCATTCTTTCGTCAACTTCTTTCGAATGTCCTTCATAAGGTTGGTGAAAGTTACATCCGTGACCTTTTTGGACGCTCTTTTCCATTTAGCACTAAAATCTTTTACGTCCTTTGCACGCTGCTCACTTTTTCTCAATTTAGCTTTGACCAAAGCCCAATACCTTTCAATGGGACGGCACTGTGGAACATTGGATGGATTCATGTCTTTTGGGACAAAGTCGACATTTTTAGCAACAGGAAAGCTCAACGTCGCATGAGCATAGTGAGCTGAAGCTAAATCTGGCCAAAATAATGTTGAACCCTCGTGTTTGTTTAAGAAAGGAATCAACCGTTTTTTTAGGCACTGGTTAATGTACACTTCTCCGTTAATTGTTCCCGAAGAAATAAACGATAAGCCTCTGTATCCACATTGGTAAATGGCCTGCCAAACGAGATATCGATGTTGTTGCTTGCGAAAGAATCTCAGCTTGAAACGAGTTGTAAAACTGCGCACCTGGAAGAGTAGTAAAGTTGGCTTTGACGTAAGTTTCGACATTCAAAACCAAGCACGCTTTCTTGTTGCCGATCAACTCGTATAGCTTTCGGGCTCGTGTTTTTATGACTTTTTTTTGCTTTTCAGTAACTTTTGGTATTTTTTGTTTTTTTCGTGTTTACGGTTTTTAGATCTTTTTACCATTGTTTGGTTGGTATTACATTTCCGAGCAACATCTCTGGATGACATAGTCCGGTTTTTTACGATGGTACCCACTATTTTCCTGTCCAAATTTGTATCATGTGCTATAAATTCTTTTTTCGCTTAACTGTCAACGTCGCCAAATATCGTTTAATAAGAGAATCCACTGTACTGCGTCCTATGTTTAAATTTTTTGCGATGAAATGGTTTGCACGCGAAGTATTTTCGAGCCATTTGTCGATAATCCTTTTATGGCGTTCCTCTTGACTCATATTCTATAAACATTTTAAACCGCACTGAACTAAAATCAATAACAAACTGAAACTAGAGAATATACAGGCTAATTTGTGTATGAAATGGGATTGCAAATTCTATGCATTGGAAGTATAGCCCGTACTAAAATTTACAGATTTTATTCGGTTCAGTCCTTATGTTATTTAAATACTTTAATACATTTTTAACACGTGGAATCTCGTGCATTTATTTTATTGCTGTTGAGTCGCTTGGTATACACGCATTTTACAGCTAAGCTACAATTTGATAGTTGTCCACGTCAATGTCAAAGAAACTGATTTCTACAATGCTGGTGGCGTCTTTGAATTTATCGAAATATGGTAAATCTGTCTAATTTTCATTTTAACAACAACTTGACTCATATTTTGGTGAGGTTTCTAAAAAATGTTGGTGTCGTTGAATGACATTGAATTTCCTGTGAATCAGCTACAGCTGAAAAAGAAAAAACACAAACAGCAACTCCTGTTGGTTATACAAAACTTTATTTCGCTAGTTAACACGATCCGAGCTATATTCACTTTGGGGAATATGATCCACTTCACGATGACCATGAAATGCTCAATCAGTGCATGGGAACCTATGCTGACGAGGCACATGCGTCGCTATATTGGATACATGCACGCGCCGGATGCAACATAGGTGAAGTAGCTGTGTTAGCAGTTCATTTGTGCATATGCGAGGCAGCGACCATGAGACTGGTAGATTGTGACGGCAGTCTTCCGACGGTTGCTTAACCTGTAACTTAAATTTCACTTACAGTATTGTGCAAAACAAAAGCAACAAATTTACCTCTCACATATATGTAAGTGGAAAATTTATTTTTTTTTTTGATCTTTCCAAAAAGATTAAAATGTAGATTTATGTATTTTCCAAAAGCATAGAAACTTCTTTAAAAAAAATCACAATATGGCAGCGTGCAAAACTAAAGCAACAATTTTTTGATTTCCCAAAAACAACAGAAAAAAGATGTGTGGTATTTTTTCGTGTTCTATCATATTCTTACCCTAAGTTAAGTTTAAAATAAAAACAATTACATAAATTCAAGTACTGTACAAATATTAAGTGTTTTTCATCAGTGAATGAATAAATAAATACATTCTATAGTTAATAAAACTAGTGCCGAATAAATTGAGTCAGACAACAACAATATAGAAAAAGCAAGACTCATAGAAGAGCTGCGAAGACGAGTATCCCCTTCTTAAGAAAAAGATTTTTAAAACTTTGTAGAAATAAAGATGCTTTAGAGGCAATATAAAAGAATGTGTAAAGAGTGGGAAACTACTCGTATGTTCATGGCGCCTTTTTTTCCAGATAATTCTCAGC